>OY856415.1:269693186-271133186 GCA_963693085.1 Alisma plantago-aquatica | reverse complement strand
ATATCAAGACTATTTTTTACAAAATGTAAACCATTGATCTTCACCGTCATATTATAACTAGGTTACATACAAATTTTGAGCCCATTTGGATGAGTGTAAGTCACTCATCCAAGGACAACAAAATCGACACGCGAAACTAATTTGAAATGCACAATTTTTGCAGTCTTTATAGCATGATCTATAAATCTAAATGTGTTCAAATTTTGCGTATGAGCTATTCACAAGATGTTTGAGAAGATTAGCAGATTAGATTTTTGAAAAAATATTGCATCATGAAATACTACTTGAGCGTATTCTGCTCTGAATACACTCGAGTGTATTCTAGCCTGACTATATATATATATATATATATATATATATATATATATATATATAGAGAGAGAGAGAGAGAGAGAGAGAGAGTCAGGCTAGAATACACTCGAGTGTACGGATCGCATGAATACACTCAAGTGTGTTTTCATATCAAGACTATTTTTTGCAAAATGTAAACCATTGATCTTCACTGTCATACTATAATTAGGCTACATACAAATTTTGAGCCCATTTGGATGAGTGTAAGTCACTCATCCAAGGGCAACAAAATCGACGTGCGAAACTAATTTGAAATGCATAATTTTTGCGGTCTTCATAACATGAGCTATACATATCCAAATGTGCTCAAATTTTGCGTATGCGTTGTTCACGAGATGTTTAATAAGATCAATGGATTAAATTTTCAAAAAAATATTGCATCATGAAAAACTACTTGAGTGTATTCCGCTTAGGATACACTCGAGTGTATTCTA
This sequence comes from Alisma plantago-aquatica, assembly GCA_963693085.1. Taxonomy (NCBI): domain Eukaryota; kingdom Viridiplantae; phylum Streptophyta; class Magnoliopsida; order Alismatales; family Alismataceae; genus Alisma; species Alisma plantago-aquatica. The sequence goes on along the minus strand of OY856415.1, from coordinate 271,132,401 downwards.
GCCTGACTATATATATATATATATGTATGTATATATATATATATATTGTAAATATCCTATCTTTAATGTTTAATATTCACAAAACTATAGTAGAAATATAAATGAATATTTTAACAATCATGCTTTACATAAGAGTCACAAAAGCTTGTATATAAGATTACAAAATTAAGAATAAGCATTGATTCCTGACTACTCTTCAATAGGGGATAGCTCTTGTATGTCTCTTTCAAGTCTTTCTTACACCACTCATCCATGAGTTCCCAGAGGAAACAAAACTACACATGAACCCCAAGAAGGGAAACATAAGTCAACAAGGTTGATACTAAATCTAATTATTGAGATATTAAAAAAAGGTTTATATAATCATATATAGAAAGGTTTGCTTGGTGGACTATGGTAATAACAAGAAGATAATCTAGTTATCATACTAGTTTCAAATGGGTACAAGTGTAGGGAAAATGGCAGCAGAGTAGGTAGTGGAAACAAAACTTTAATCCATATTTCTAACCAGTAGATCGCGTCAACAATGATGTATCTGGTAAAAAGGATGTAAGATGTACCTGATTCTGGAGTAAGTCCAGCGATAATATTACACTGAAATGTGTTCCCTTCACAAGTAGCACGCGGAAAATAGTTGGTGTCATTCTTCTAGTGTGGCAACAATGGCTTCCATGCCTCTACATAGTCCATTTGGACCATCAGGAACTCCACGTCGTACTTCCACAGCTGGCGAGAAGGAGTAGTCCTTCCATTTATCAATGTACTAGTGTCGACTTCCTTTCCCCTTGCTATCTCTCCCTTTCTTGGGAAGACTGCTCATGGTCTCTCACATGTTACCAAAATTGTGAGAAGAGAGGTGTCTTGAGAACCTTTCCCAACCCCCTCATTATATAGGAGTGAATGGGATAGGATTTCCATAACCCAGGGGATACAAAAGCTTCAGAATTCATGGTTTGACGGCTACTGCTCGCCGCCAATTGGTCAAATGACACACCATTCGTTTGACTAAAATATCTAATCGTTTGATTGACTTGTGGCCAGCTACACAATAACACTATCTTTTAATGCAATGATTAAAGCACATCGTTATACATATCATTAATCATTTGACCCAGTCAAACTAGTTGTTTCAAATCTTTGTTTGACCTTGTCAAAGTAATCTATTTCAAAAGTGATCCAGTCAATCAAATTGGACACTCCAGTCGATTGATGTCACCATTTGATTGACTAGCTTACTAGTCGATTGACTTGACACTCCAGTCATCCAATGTTGTTGTTTGATTACCTAAACACTTTTAGTAACCAAGTTAAATCTTATCTATGAGAAAATTTTAATTCCATGTGCACTCTATGTGTGCGACCCTATAGGTCCCATATTACATTGGTAGTAAAGTCCATAACCAATATGACTACATAAGAAATGAGAGGTATCTACCAAGATATCACTGCTACCTAAGTAATTAGAAAGTTAGAGAACAACTTCAAACTATAATCTATGATCACTACAATGATCATATAGTTCCTTTATCTCTGATATCTAGATTGAATGTAAGGCATGGAATCGCCATCCTATTAATACTCAATCTATGTTCTTGAACTAGAGAAGATTGTACAGATGCATGTGAGCTCACATATCACATATTGAGTCACACGAGTATGTCTATATGTTTTTTAGTCTCGCTTTCGAAGGGCCCGAGATATCAAACTTTCAATAGGAGGGACAAATTCTATCTACATCACTCATAGTCAATCCCCATATGTTACAACGTACCCAAGCACCATCTTTATATAAAACTTTATTCAAGATCATGTTTGATGGTGTAAAAGTTCATCGAACAACACGTAATGAGTGTAGTGACTTCAAGTATAAGACCCAAAATCACCACTATCAAATTGATAGTTGATTCTACCTACCATTCTGTGGTTTCCATGTATCATTCTCAAGGCGGGTCTGTCTGGTACATTGTTCTCTAACATGTACATGTGTGCTTGACTTGATATCCAATATCATGACTAACGATATTGTATCATCAATCAACACACATTCTAGTCGTCTATCTTGATTCCATAATAATATCAGACTAGGGACATAACAAGTATATATGTACTCTTATCATACATAAGATCTTATTGTTCAGGTCCTCAACCTGAAGACTTGTGTCATTGAGTAACATCATTCTATGGGCATCTATTATGATGTGTCATCGTCTCATAACTGAAATAAATACAAATATATAGAATTTCCTTTAAGAATATTATCAAATCAAGTATATAATGCCACATTACAACCATCATATGACTGGATCTCTGGGCATACATACCAATAACAACAATTTACAGTGATAACTAGAAACAATAAAGAGATTTTTAAAACTAACATCATGATTTCAAATTATTCAAAATGAAACATATTCACTATCACAAGCAATCTTATATTTTTTCTTTGCAAGTGTCTAGGTGCCTAGTATTCTTGTAACATCCCAAAAATAATAGTTCCAAATAAATATAACGAAGAAGTCTAAGCTAGAAATTTAATTTTTTCTGATGTTTTAAAACCCTAGTATGACCCCATATTTATCCATGTTATGTTTTTTCCTCGCGCTTTTGTGTAGTCCATGATATTAGATATACTCTAGAGTTTTACTAGTTTAACACCTTGTAAGATCTTACTTACTAAATGCCCAAGTTGTGTAAACCATACTTTTCCCTAACTCAAATATAAGAATTGATATGATATTTAAAATCTGCGTGCCAAGTTTCATTAGATTTGAATGACCCTAATTTTGTCAATTCATAATAGGAAGAAAGGATTGCATTAATCATATGTATGAGCCTCGATATATAATTATATTATTGATTAAATGGATTCACCTAAGTCCTATCTATGCATTGTGTCACTCGTTACATGTATTAGCCCGCTTGATTTAACAATCATGCCAAGTTTCATTAGATTTGAATGACCCTAGTTTTGTCAATTGATTATAGAAAGAAAGCAATGCATTAATCATATGCATGAGCCTCGATATCTAATTATATTATTGATTAAATGGATTCACCTAAGTCCTATCTATGCACTTTGTCACTCGTTACATGTGTTAGCCCGCTTGATTTAACAATCGTGCCAAGTTTCATTAGATTTGAAAGACCCTAGTTTTGTCAATTGATTATAGGAAGAAAGGAATGCATTAAACATATGCATGAGCCTCTATATCTAATTATATTGTTGATTAAATGGATTCACCTAAGCCTTATCTATGCACTGTGTCACTTGTTACATGTGTTAGCCCGCATTTTATCAAAATCGTTGGATCTCAATCTAGAGGTGGACCCTGACTACAAACGGTTGCACATTTTCTTAATTATTTACTAAAAAGAATTGGAGGACGGGTTTCATACCCAGGTTAAGAAGAACTCAAACAAGACTATATACCAGTCCGCTAGGCGCCAACTGCCATGCTTATCATTTGTGAAACAAAATATAATACAACAAATGAATTTTATGATTGATCTGCATGTATATTTGTCACCACTTTTTTGTGGTGAGCCCCCTTTTCTAGATCCGCCCCTGCATGTAGGATGCACGTATAAGCTCTTGCTGGGCATGACCATGAAAAGTTTCCATCTTCATGATCTTCTTTGCTTAGAATTGGTACACTTGATTACTCATCGTAAACAACTGATTTTCTCCCAAAGAAACAAAACAATTGTAAAATTCTCAACATAACTACTCGTGATTATCATCATTGTAAATCTGATGCTTATCATCCTCGAGACGCAATGTTTTCATAGTAGGGATAGATCAATCATGGGCTTCAGAAGATAAAAACGGAGATGTCCATATGGTCCTATGACAAGACCACTTGGCTATATTCTACTCCAAACACCTCCAACTAAAAGAATCCTGGAGTCAAAATATAGTTGAATCCGCACAAAGAGAAAATACCATATTTCCATCTAAGCAATTTTAGCCTTTTCGTTGTCACTACCCTCCATGCCTGACCATAATGACACACAAAGCAGTCCAATTGAGAATCGGAGACACATTAATTCTCTGTGTGGTTACGTCAATTGAATACACAATCAGCAGGGACCAGAGGTCAAGATATGAAAGTTAGCCAATTTTTCAACAATAAGTTTTAAACACAAAATCTAAATACTCGTGACCTCTATCGGATTTGGGGCTTCTTGGTTTCAGCTTGCTATCCTTGATCGGCGCTCAATCACTGGGAAAACGCCACAGCAACTACAGTGTTAAATTTAAAACAAAGAAAATCAACTCAGCCTCTGATACAAGAGATCGTTCTAAACCGGTGGGGTTGAGATTAGGATAATGGAGATCTCGGGGAATATCTCTACTTGATCCGGCGTTTTCTTTCAAGAAATTGGGTGAATATACAATCGACTTGGTTGGATATACAATCAACAAGTGTCCTTCTTAGACCCTAAACCACGATCTTAGAACGCATCACTACCTGGAACACTGCAGCCTCTCCACACTCTCCACAGTCGTCCACAATACACACCTCCTTCCTCCACTCATGGCAGGCCTCGTAGACCGACGACGAGATTCGTTTTGCTAATGCAAGTTGGCACGCAGAACCAGCACCAACCACCGTCACAGTCAAGCTCAAGCTTCGTTTTCTGTGACCGATCGAAAATGATGAAACCATCGATTTCTTGGGAGCATGAGCTTCGGCACATGCGTCCCTGTGCGAGTTGGGAAACATATATATTATATAAATCTCTTTGGAGCCTCCCCGCACGAGATACCCCCAGCTCTACTCCAAACTTGTAGTTTGCAACTGCATGTTATCTTCACATGGCAGGGGGATTGGAAGCTAGCTAGCGAGCTGCTAGCTAGTCCAACTCAGACTGGTCTGCATGAATCGGCGAGGAACATGGGGTAGTGGTGTCCTCTTCTACAATTTGGGAGTATCGGAATTCAGACATGTAGATCGGTGCTATGGACAAAGTATTCGAACCATGTTAATTAGTGCCGGGATCATCACATTTAATATAGAACCTCAAGCGGCTAGCTAGGCAATGATGTCAGCCGTTACACGGTGTCAAGTCATTGATGAATGCGGATGCAGCGCTAGTTTGGTGGGTTTCCCTCTGTGGCATGGGTCTGTCAGTAGTTGTCTGTATAAAATGGGGCGATGCAGCTCGTTCTTAGTGAGATTGCTGCCCAAAAAATGGTGATAGGGGAATAAGGGATGGGGAGGCCAGGCTTGTTCAATCATGAGACGCTGGGTCTGGTTGGTTGCATCTCCTGCATTATGCTAGAGCCCAGCCCCTCTCTGTAGTATACTTCTGTAGCTTTGACTGCCTCTCATTGAAATTGCACGGTCGGCTTGGGCTCTGTGAACTTATGGCCTCTGTGACGGTGAGGACACCTTCTCAGCTTTACTAGGTTCAATCTGGGCTCTTTATGGGTTTGTGACCCCTGTGACAGTGAGGGCAGCTTCTCAGCCTTTATTAAGTTCGATCTGACATCTGAGCTCTTTGTGGGTTTATGTTCCCTGTGACTGTGTGGGCACCTTCTCAGCCTTCGCTAGGTTTGTATGGGGCTTTTACTCTGACGACCCTTTGGGTTGGCTCTCCAGACCTATGTCAGTTTAGGCCTCTTGGGCACTTCAAAGGAAAATGTCTTTTGGGTAGCCTTTTATTACTTGGGCCTTTTATGAGATTGGTTTTGGGTCCATGACGCTGCTGTTGGTATTGTGCCTACTTATGTTTGAAGTTGTGTCAGCTGTAGCCAACTATTTTTTGTACTTTTCAGGCCTAAGGTCCAGTAGGAAATACAATTACCCCCATCGGTCCACACATTTCAACACTTTTGTGGCGTGGGTTGAATAGAAATTTAAAAAAACCGTAAACTCGCTTGACACTCAGAATTTTGGACTGTTTGGAACTGATTATTCATAATCTTGATTCCAAGAATTACAATGCAGCTAGATTCCCAACTAAACTGGCATAACCTGTTAGAAAGAAATATCATGATTTTCTTTTTTATGTTGTTTACAAGGTATTGTTTGTCTCTAATTAAAATTGATACCAATATGATGTTTGTTAGAATGAAGGAAATTAGAGAAGGAGTGCAACACCGTCCACTCCCTGAGGTTTACTTCTATGAGTAGACACCCACATTCACCACTAAAGGTTGTTACTCTCTAACCCTAGGATAGAGAGACACTTAAGGTAATTAATCCCTAATCCTTGGACTAAGATACATTTAAGGTGGTTATTCTCTATCTTTAAGCAAGGAGACACTTAGGATGGTTACTAACTATCCACTAACTCTGAAGTGTAGTTACTCTAATTCTTAGGTGAAGAGACATTCACTGACCTCATTGTGTGTTGGTAACACTCTATCCACTAGGTAACTAACAGGTGGTTGATGTCTATCCCACTAACCTCATTTACCCCACTACTGGTGATATTCCCTACATTGTGAGTATGGATGGAAAAAGAATTTTCACAATCTGTCGTTCTTTCACCACCTAGAGATCAGAAAACACAAAGAAAAAGAGATTGAGGGGAATTCACAATGGAAGGTTCTGCCAGTTGAAGGCGCTAGAATAATCAGGAGTTGCAACAAGAAGAATGATTTATCACTACAACTATAGATGTACAAACATCAAGAGGGAAACATTCTACGCAACATATGTAAGAGGAGAACATTGTGAATTTAAAATATGGACCAAGCAATTTACATCTTATTCACAATATGAGAATGAATGTCTGAATGAATCAAACCAGATTGGCAAGATCCATTTTATTTTTTTATAGTAATTTACAATTAGTATTAGGGTAATTACCCTATTATAGAATGTTAATGTATACTAATTAAATGTTTATATGAAGGCTCATGTCACCAAAGTGGCCTTATCTAAATATATGCATATATATACATTCAACTATGTGATTTTCAATCGCTCATAATGTAATTGATGCTAGTAAAGTTTGTTGGAACAATTAAGATTTTTTTAATTTCTATAAGGTCACCCAAAGGTGGACCATTGCTGAAATTTTAAGTTTTAATGTGCAGTTATCAAATGAGTAAATGTGAGTGTATATCTAAAGATAACATTTTACACAAACTTGAATAATTGATAATGTGTTAGAGTATGTTATTAGCATCACTATTGTTAGAAATATGTGTTTGTGTATTATCCAAAGGTGGACATAAATATATTTTATATTTTATTGCTTGTTTGAAAATTATCTAATTGTTACTCAAAACATTAATAGATGAACGTGTGCAATATTTTATAGCCTCAATAAATCTTGTTGGTGTGAGCAATGGAATAATCAAGTTCAATTGATTGTACCATGTAGATTGGTCCGAACAAATCTAATTTTATTTGGTTGTCATGCATTTGAATATTGCTTTAGCTTCTGAAGATAATCATATGGACATCAAGAGACCAGAATGGACATTTTTTTAGGCTTGGGAGAGATCTAATAGTCTGTTCTTGAAAATATAAGTCATCAATGCCCAAAAAAGACAATGCTAGGGAATTCATATTAAAAATAAAAGAGCACCATAGTTTGATAGCGCTGATAAATCTATTCTAGGAAGTCTAATAAATGAGTTGATTATCAAGAAATTTAGTTGGTTAGAACCCATTCATGATCGTGCAACATGTATGGAAAACATAGCGACAAAATTTAAATCAATATACAAGAATGTAAATGAGTCATTTCTTGTGCAATTTATTATTAATTTTCTTGGGGTAATGTGACTATCACCTAGGTTGGGTGGTCATAACATGCAAGGACTATTGATTCATTTAGATTATCAAACCAAACAATAAATTCACTACTACAGAAACGGCCTTTGGCGTCGGTCGTTTAACCCCATTTGGCGTCGGTTTCCGACCGACGCCTATGTGGGCGCCGCTAAAGGTCGAACACTTCGGCGTCGGTTTTTTAACCGACGCATATTTAATCTATTGGCGTCGGTCGTTTAGTAGATAACCGACGCCCAAAGTGTTCGCGCCACAGAAAATGGCGTCATCTAGGGCACTTTCTGCGTCGGTTATTTACTAAACAACCGACGCCTATATAGAATATAGCGTCGTCGGTCTTTTAGTAGATAACCGACGCATAAAGTGCCCTAGATGACGCCATTTTCTGTGGCGCGAACACTTTTGGCGTCGGTTATATACTAAAACACCGACGCCTATATTTCAAGATGACACAGACATGCTTCCCTGCACGGCTGTGTTTAGTACTATAGGCGTCGGTTTTATATGAATAACCGACGCCTTTTCCACCACATCCGTGCTATCCTGCACGGTCGGGTTGTTTGTACTATTAGGCGTCAGTTTTTATCAAATAACCGACGCTGTAGGTCTTTGCTGACGGTTTTCTATAAATAACCGACGCCTATTTCTATTTTTTTTCATATCAGTTTGCAGGCCTGCTGTGGCTGGTCAGCAGGATGAGAACCTGCAGTTCAGTTTTCTGAACTGCAGGTTTACGACATCCATTGATATCAGCCTACAAACAGGCCGCAAACCTGCAAAAGTCACAAGGAAAATTTCACACAAGTACATACATTCAGACATCAATTCAATTCTCACATTCACACATATAGAAACATTCAAATACATGTATTAACATTCAGAAATATTCATTTACAAAGTATCATTCATTATCGCTATCAACATCCCAATCATATCTTACAGTTGCCACTGCTTGTATGGCTTTTGCCCATTCTTCTCTTACTTCATTTAATGCTTCCATCGTATATGGAGCATGTATATTTTTTAAGCGTTTACCTATAGTGTGGTCAGTTTTAAACACCTGCAAAGAGAATGATGTATATATATAAGTAATAATATAAAAATAAGATTGATATATTTCATACTAACTAATGAGACTATATATAATACCTCATGTATGGTATCGATGTCCAATGCGGCATGTTTGATAATCATATGCATAAATCGCATCACATAGTATGTGCATGCCCAGCCATTGTCTTGTGTAGCACACTATAAATTGAAACATACAAAATAATACAACTAAGTACAATTCACATCAATAATATATATATTCGAGTCGGGAACTTACTTGTACGTTCTGCCAATTTATTGGCTGGTTCTTTTTCCTTGGGACCGTTCCTCCAGCCTTTTTGAATGCATCTAAACCCCTACATGTTAATATAACACAATAAATTGCATAAGTAAATAGTAATGTAATAAAAGATGTTAACGGATATAAAAATGAAATATTTCTCACCAGAATAATGGCATTCTCATTACGTGTCCAATTTTAGTGTTCAATGTACTCCCCGCAGGATCTAGATAATAAACAGTGAATGTCCCAGGGACAATAACTAGTAACTCCCAATGTCTACCGCTAGAAGTAAGAAGTTAACAATTAATAACTCAAAATGCAAAATAAAAATGGAATTTTCTTAAGTCCAAATTATAAATAAAGTAAACTTACTTGACATTGAATGGAGATATTATTATCGTCTTCTTTTGCTGACCAAAAATTGTAAAAGCATCTATACAGTATTGTTGAACATTATCAGGGTCTTTAGCTACCAAACTAATCAATGATGGAATCAAAAATCCCACATGATCAAATGCAAATTGTTTGCAATGATCTTCGACTAAGTAGCTGCAAAACATATAGGCGTATGCATTAATATATAAGAAACCAGATCACCGGATCTTACACAAGGTATATGGATGTATAAACAAGATCTCACCTTATCCATGTCTCTATCATTGATGTATTCAGCCAATCATACATAAACAACTCAATAATATCTTGTATAAATAAAGAGCTATCGTATGATCGACCTACATAATCTGCATCTAAAGAAACTATTATAGGGCAATGTATATTATGTGCCCGTAGCCAACATGCCATTCCCCTACAAGCAGGACCTAACGGGTATGTTAGGTCAGTTGGAACCCAAGTTGGTAATGCGGGAAGTGGAGGTGGAGGCCTAGGTGCTCCTGGTGTCTTCTTTTTAACCTGTATATATAATTTCAGATCAGTTGACATCATATATACACATTAACAGTCTAAATCAATGTAAATTTATCTTACAATTTCAGTCGTGTAGATGACATCTACTTTGGGCCATAATATGACCCTGCCTTCTGCCTCACCAAGTGTATCAATATCTGGGTGGGCATATGGCAACGCAACTTCCCTCCAATCGGGTAACACACGTAATGGGACCACACGAACATAGCCCTGTGGCATTGGAGTCCCGTGAAACCTTTCCCCAGGAAGGGACGGGTAAGCTTGCGCCTCTGCAACAACATAGTCTTGTATTCTTAAGCGGCATGGCTTCAATGCCTACAAATTTACGTAAAGAATGTTATACATATATACATATAATCTTGAAAACATATCATCTTGAAAAGACTAGCTACAATGTCATAAACAATACTTACAGTAGACGTGCTAGGCGATGGGTCTCCAGGATTACTCGCAGTTTGTGCATCAGGAGAAGAGTGGGTCGCCATAGGCTGATTGGAAGCCTGAGATGCCTGCCACCACAGCAATTCTTCCTTGACCTTCTCAGCAACTACATCGTTGACCTTCTTAGAAACTAAATCCTCAACTCTCTTATTCTCCTATACATGGATAAAAGAAACATTAGCTTCTTATTAATGAATTTCCTTTTGCAGTAACATTCTAAAAAAAGAATAGGTTACCTCTTCTTGAGAAAGTCCCGCTCTGGGTTTGCGCTGGGATGGCCCAAAGAATGCTTTGATGCCAACACCAGTGCCGGCACCTCTAACACGTCCAGGATGCTCTGGGTTACCCAGAGCAACTGTCAATTCATCCCTTATGCCCTGAGGGATGAATGTGCCTTGTTTCCTCTGCTCGTGCAGCTCCTGCTAATCAGCATAAATAGAAATTGGTAAGTTAACACCACAAATAATTAATATTCAAATGATTTCTCTAAGAGTTGTATTTTACCATTTTTGCAGCCGCCTCAGCAGTTACAGGCTTCTTTATTTCACCCTTCTTGTTTTGCCTGCCAGCTATCCAGATATCATGGCGAGGCATGGGTGTGGCAGACTCCTGAGTAGGAGCAGACTCCTGAGTAGCAGCAGACTGCTGAGTAGCCGCAGACTCTGCCTGTAGTCTTCGGCGAACGCTTGCATAGCCTTTTGCACCCATAGTGTGGTCATGCACATTCAGTGCACGCCTTGCTTTTTGTGCGTCACTGAGGGCCTAGTTAGTATGCACATTAATGATTTGGTTAGTAGCACTAAAATGTTAATCTTGAATAGGTGAATACAATGTATATTAATTAAATTGGGAGTGACGCCTAATACCTTGAATTCTTCAGATTTTCTTGAAGCAACAAAATTGTCCCAATCTTCTTTGTCCAAGAAGTTCCATTGTTCAAGGGCTGATTTCTTATTCTTATCACCCTCTTTTATGTATTCTCTGTTCAGATTTGTCCTATAATTCCTAAGCATCTTTCCAGCGCGTTGCATCACACTTTTACGATGCAACTTCTCATCCAATGCAAACAGATTCTGTAAAATAGAAATGTTATTAACTAGTATCCAAAATAGAATTGCAAATAATAGAATTTGTAATCTACAAAATAGAATTGCAAATAATAATAACTCACGCATAAATCCTTCCATATCAAGTCTTTTTTTCCTTGAGGAACTTTATGCCAATTATCATACTTAACACCACAATGGCTCCGAGTGGTACACCCAAGATAGTTTACAAAATTATTGCGGTTCACTCCAATTGCATTTCCTCCATTATCAAACTCCACCACCAATTTGGATCCACTACCACTTAGTGCTAATAACTTCTTCAACAGAGTGATGCCCATTTTCTTGTTAAGTGTTTGGTGTTGCGCATCAAGTTGCTCCAGTGCTTCAGTGGGTACAGGTACATCATCAACCTAAAATTTGACAAAAATAAACACACTAAATTAGCCCAATATAGAAATATAGGATATATGACATAACTAGAAGATAATGAATTTTATAGAAATACAGGATATGTTTTTAGAACTTACATTGGTATCCTCGCCATGCTCGTCATGGACAGCATGCTCATCATGGACTTCATGCTCATCATGGACATCATGCTCATCATGGTCAGCCATCTGAAAATGTCATTAAAAAGGCAAACATTTAGCATTTGTATTAACTAGAAAAAGGCAAACATTTAGCATTTGTATTAACTAGAAAAAGGCAAATATTTAGCATTTGTATAAACATACATGTCTCTAAAATTGTGATCTTTTATCAATTAACAATCCTTCATTGTGATCTCCGCGCACATATAAGTCATCATTAGCTTCAATATTTTGTGGAGTTGGCAACCCAACTGAGAATGGACTGGAGTCATCATACTTATCATAGTACTCTTCTTCATCTATAGGATCTTCAATGAATTGTCTTTTACCATGAAGAACAACCGACCATTTATCATTCGCAGGATCATCGATATAGAATATTTGTTTCGCCTGTGATGCCAATATGAATGGTTCACCCTTCTCGCCAATCTTTTCAAAGTTCACCAAAGTGAAACCCAATTCATCCACTATAACTCCTTTGGTGTTATCAACCCAATTACATTTAAAGAGCGGAATTTTGAAATCTATGTAGTCAAACTCCCAAATGTCCTCAATGACACCGTAATATGACATTTTAGCTTCACGTGGACTCTTATCCTTTGCACTTGCAAAGTACATAGTCGACGCTTGAAGAGTGACCCCACTATTTTGGACGACACTCTTATCATCTTGGCGCTTTGTGTAATATGTGAATCCATTAATGTCAAACCCTTCATAAGACATAACATTCGGTTTTGGTTTAAAGGCGAGGCATTTGATAGTTTCTGTAATATCATTTGGTGTTTGAGATAGTTGATGTAAGACTTTATCTTCAAACCACTTAGTAAAAGTCTTATTATGCTCTCTAGAAAGCCACATTGAACTTGCTTGAGGATGTTGTCTCTTTATGAAATTGGTATGTTCCTCGATATAAACACTCACTTCGTCCATATTGTGTAAAATATACAAGTGAGCTTGTTCCAACTGCTCACGGCTGATTACTTTCACCCGTGATCCCAAAATTCCTTTGCCCTCCTCAATATTCTTGTCATTATCAGGAGTGTCATTACCACTGAGAAAGTCATTGCAAAAATCCATAACCTCTCTCACCACATAACCTTCAATAATACTCCCTTCAGGCCGATAACGGTTTCAAACATCACCTTTAAAAACGCTCATGTATCGTTCAAAGGGATACATCCAATGCTAGAAAACTGGTCCCAACATTTTCACTTCCCTAGTCAAGTGGACAAAAAGATGTACCATGATATCAAAGAACGAAGGAGGGAAATACATCTCAAGCTGACATAGGGTAACAACCACTTCTCTTTGCAAATTATCGAGAGTATCAGGGTCAATAACTTTACTGCATAGACTGTTGAAAAAGAAACAAAGTCTGGTAATTGCAAACCTTACATGCTTTGGCAATATAGATCGAATTGCCACGGGTAATATTTGTTGCATTAGAGTGTGACAATCATGAGATTTAAGACCTATCAACTTCAGATCTTTCATTGATACCAATCTACGGATGTTGTATGAGTAACCATGTGGCACCTTAACATTTACCAAGCATTCACAAAAAGTTTTCTTCTCCTTTCTAGACAACGTGTAACAAGCGGGAGGTAAGTATGTTCTTTTACTACCCATTTCACGTAATTCTGTTAATTCTGACCTTATTCCCATTTCACGTAGGTCCAGTCTGGATTTTATCCCATCTTTAGTCTTACCTGGTATATTTAACATAGTACCAATGATGCTATCACAGACATTTTTCTCAACGTGCATTACATCGATACAATGCCTGACTGTCAAAGAACTCCAATAAGGAAGATCCCAAAATATTGACTTCTTCTTGAATGAAGAATTGTCACTCCGTGTGGCCATACTACATTGTGATTTCTTACCAAATTCATTGACAATGTCTTTTACTCTTTCATAAACAACATCCCCTGGTATAGGTTTAGGTGCACTCCGTTCATCATTCCATCCATTGAATGCTTTGCGCTTCCTATGATATGGATGGAATTTTGAAAGAAGCCTTCGATGACCAAGATATACAGTCTTGCCGCCATGTTTTAGTCTTATTGAATCAGTGTTTTCTTCACATATAGGACACGCTTTAGCTCCTTTGACACTATATCCAGACAAATTCCCATATGCTGGAAAGTCATTAATAGTGAAAAACAACATAGCGTGCAAACGAAATATCTCTCTTGCTGAAGCATCATAGGTCATCACACCTTCAGCCCAAAGTTTCTTTAAGTCATCAATCAAAGGTTCAAGATAAATATCGATATCATTTCCGGGTTGTTTAGGGCCCGATATCAACAATGACAACATAACATACTTATTTTTCATACACATCCAGGGAGGAAGATTGTATATAACAAGCATGACTGGCCAAGTGCTATGTTGGCTGCTCAATGTCCCGTACGGATTCATCCCATCTGTACAAAGCCCAAGTCTTAGATTCCTATCTTCTTCACCAAATTTGGGGTACAATAGATCAATCTTCTTCCACTGTGGGGAATCAGACGCATGTCGCAGGATCCCATCATTATTTTTCTTAACATCTGCATGCCACCTCAAATTCTTTGCATCTTTCGGATTTGCAAACAAGCATTGAAACCGTGATATTATAGGTAGATACCACAACACCTTGGCAGGAGAACCAGTTTTGGACTCCCCCGAAGTCGTCAATTTATACCGTGACGCACCACATTTTGGACAATCTTTCAAATCTACATAGTCCTTTTGAAATAATACACAATCATTCGGGCATGCGTGTATCTTCTTGGCCTCCATTCACATTGGGCACAACATTTTCTTTACCTGGTATGTTGAGATTGGCAGCTCGTTTCCTTCAGGAAGCATTTCTTTCAACAAAGTCAACAATGAAGTGAAGCTTTTGTCGCTCCATCTATTGTTAGCTTTCAACTTATACAATCTCAACACAACGCTAAGCTTCATAAACTTAGCACAGCCTGTGTATAACGGTATCTCAGCATCATGCACAATGTTTCTAAAGATAGGAGGTGGATCGGTGTGCTCTACCCTACAACTATCCAGCATCGCATCAACGATGTCTGCTGGAACTGGTTCGTTCACATTTACGTCATCGGAGGCAATTTCTTCTTCCACCCAAGCACTGCTATCGACATCTACTGGTTTCGATTTTGAAATCTCTCCATGCCAGTTCCATTCTGTATAGCCTTGTACAATCCTGTTGCACATGACATGACTTTTGATTTCCTCACCAGTGTTGACTTTCAAGTTGTTACCGCAATGCCTACATGGACAGTAGAACCTATCTGTAGGTTTTTTCCTATGTTCCTCGGCAAATCTAATAAACTGATCAAGACCAGATATAAACTCTGGGGTGCAACGATTACGAATGGACATCCATGATCTATCCATTCTATGATCAGAGAAAACAAGTATATATTAGGAAACAAGTATATATTAGGAAAAGATTAGGGTATACACTTACATCCTAAGTGTATAATGTGATGTCATTCTTATATATAATAAATGTGTACCACCTATCCCATCCTTGAACACCTAATCTCACTAGTAAGTGTATAATGTGTATTGGGTTTTCAAGAAAATTTCGGCAGCATTTCCCCGCTATTCTCTAAGTACATATGTACTTAGAGAACAAACGGGGAAATGCTGCCAAAATTTTCTTGAAAACCTAATACACATTATACACTTACATCCTAAGTGAGATTAGGTGTTCAAGAACAGTCCCAAACCGGGGACTATCCAAGATTTACTCCTAATGAGTCAATCTTGGACGGGTTTCTAGGCCAACAAACACATTTGATGTCATTCTTATATATAATAAATGTGTACCACCTATCCCATCCTTGAACACCTAATCTCACTAGTAAGTGTATAATGTGTATTGGGTTTTCAAGAAAATTTCGGCAGCATTTCCCCGCTGTTCTCTAAGTACATATGTACTTAGAGAACAAACAGGGAAATGCTACCGAAATTTTCTCGAAAACCCAATACACATTATACACTTACATCCTAAGTGAGATTAGGTGTTCAAGAACAGTCCCAAACCGTGGACTATCTAAGATTTACTCCTAATGAGTCAATCTTGGACGGGTTTCTAGGCCAACAAACACATTTGATGTCATTCTTATATATAATAAATGTGTACCACCTATCCCATCCTTGAACACCTAATCTCACTAGTAAGTGTATAATGTGTATTGGGTTTTCAAGAAAATTTCGGCAGCATTTCCCCGTTGTTCTCTAAGTACATATGTACTTAGAGAACAAACGGGGAAATGCTGCCGAAATTTTCTCGAAAACCCAATACACATTATACACTTACATCCTAAGTGAGATTAGGTGTTCAAGAACAGTCCCAAACCGGGGACTATCCAAGATTTACTCCTAATGAGTCAATCTTGGACGGGTTTCTAGGCCAACAAACACAATAATAGATATCTACAATGAAGCCGAACTCCATACAAACAGTATATAATTTAGTGATCATTGTTCATTCTAATTTATACCAATGTACAAGTAATATAAAGAACAATGTGGATTATATGGGACATAAATTCATTGTTCATTGTCCAACATTAGGTTCAACACTTGAAACATACATTCATTTACAACATAAAAATTTGTATCATTAGGGTGCAACATGTGGATTATATGGGACATACACATCAAGGTGGTCATAAGGGAGGATATTTCCTTATTTATGAGTAAGCGATATAAGATTAAGATCCATATAAAAATTAGGGCAGAAGGAAGAAATAAATCTTCTTTAGGATACAATAGACCCTTATGGATGTATTTAGGGTCATAGGTACCATCATAGAACAAAAGGGGTACACTCTAGGATTTAAGATCACACTACATCATGTATTTTATACAAAATTACATGTATGTGTATATAAAAAATATATTTATAAGGAACTTCTATACATATCAGTATCTCTAATCATTAAAATCGGCAAGCAGATCAGTAATTGTAAATAACAAACTATGAATTGTTGAATTAAAGTAATCACTAAAGTAATACTAACCAGTAGTACCAATCATTAATCACTGAAAGCAGCAAGGAAATCAGTAAAACTAATCATGCATTACTAGTATAATAGAGCAATAGGATATTTACTTCGATGCATTACAGCAGTACCCAATTATTTCAGCTTACATACCTTTTGTTAGCGGCGGCGGACAAGTAGGCGAGCTCCCAGCAGTGGTGGTCGAAGCAGGAAGAAGGGGGGCGGCGCTGGGCGTGAGCAGGGAGGAAGGAGCTACGGCGGAGGGCGACGCTGGATGAAGTAGGAAGAAGCTAGGGCGGTGACGCTAGAAGAAGCTACAGCGGCGGGCGACGCTGGAAGAAGCTAGGGCGGCGGAGAGTCAGGCGTGGCGGCGGCCTCAGGCGCTTGGAGTAGCAGGGGCGGGCAGCAGGGGCGGCAGAGAAGGGGGCACGGAGAAGGAGGAGTGGTGGCGGAGAAGGGGGCGCCGGAGAAGAAATAGTCGGAGAAATGGCGCTGGAGAAGAAATCGCCTGAGAGAAATCACCGGCAGCAGAGAAATAGGGTAATTGCTCGCAATGAAATAGAAGAAAGGGGAAGAGTCGGGCGATCACGGAGTATAAGTTCCCAAATAGCGTCGGTTGTTTTAAACAACCGATGCCTAAACATCTTTAGCGTCGGTTGTTTGCAACAACCGACGTCCAATTGGACGATATTTTCATGAAATTGTTTGGCGGGAACCACCTTCAGCGTCGGTTATAAACGGATAACTGACGCCGAAAGTGACACTTTTCGCACAAATTTTCATCGCACATAGGCGTCGGTTTATACCTACATGACCGACGCTGAAAATGACACTATTTTTTTGATCAAAATTTGGATTTCGCGGCCGACTTTCAGCGTCGGTTTGTTATAAACAACCGACGATGAATACAAAGCGGTACCCGTGTCTGGCTGGTCTTCGAATATAGACGTCGGTTTGCTTAAACAACCGACGCCTAACATATAAGGCGTCGGTTTTCCTTAATAACTGACGCCCAAAAAAGTGACACTGAATGCTATTTCTGTAGTAGTGATTGGAGTTATAGAATTTCCCTAAACTATTAATTAGCCATGGGTGGAATAGAGTGTGTATAGGGGAATTACACCCTATCACAACTATGCAACCATGTGAAGCTCATTTTGGTTAGGGTTTATGTGGAATTCAAATAGGATTTAGCAAGTGTAGGTTTATAGGATATAATTTCTCAAGGAAATAGGGGGCTAATAATAGTAATGGAGGGTGGAAATGGGGGTATTGGACCATACATCACCTACCATCTAGCCTTTAGGTAGCTCTAAGAAAATTGCACTAAGTGCTTCTAAACTAGCTACTTAGATATCCCACCTAGGTGTTGAAAAATGGATTGATATGTAGGAAGATGGGTTGCGAGATAGGGATCGACTAGTTGGACCCGAGAGAAAATCTCAAAATCACTACATATAAGTTATTTCATCTGAACCTAGGTGATTTCAAACACAAACAACAATGTAATCCATGGGAAATGAGATAAAAATAGAAGATAATAATTAGAAATGAAATTATAGAATTTACACCTTAGTTTCCCCAGACATGGTATTAAAGTCACATTTTAACCCCAAACAACCACCTAGGGGCTTAGCTACTCATACCAAAACAAATGGAGAAAGAAGAATTAGATGAGTATTAGACATAGAAACTCAGTGAAGACTCCTCCTTTACCTCCAGTTAGAGAAGCATACCTTTGCTTCTCCTTGGGGTGGAAGGATGGCATGGAATGATGGATGGTAGTATCCAAAACCCTAGGAAACTAGGGTTTTGAGGTGGAGGATAGTGGAAATGGAGTGGAAGTAGGTGAAAATGAGTGGGAAAGGAGTAGGTGAAGCATTCAATGCTTGGAATGGATAATCTGCACCCCCACTTTATTCTTGATATAATCATTTCTCAAGCGATCTTTTCTTGTTTTCCCACACATCCATCTCAGCATACGCATTTCAGAAACATTCATCTTGTCGAGACCTTATTTTTTAAAGCCCAACATTCACTCCCATAGAGAATGGATGGCCATATATCTATTCTATAAAACTTACTTTTTAATCTGAGAGGGTTCTTCTGATCACATAATACTTCAATTTCACTCCTCCATTTGAACCATCCTATACTAATCATGTGACAAATGTCATCTTTGGCATCCCCATCTATTTGAACAATAGAACCCAGTAATGAAATCTATCACATTTTGGTATATCTACTCCGTCCAACTTAGCTCCCCCATTCAAACCATAAGGTTGGCTAAAATTGCAATGCATATACTCAGTTTTTCTTCTGTTAATCATCAATCCATTTGATTACAATGTCTTTCTCCAAATTTCAACTTTGTCATTCCATCCATCTTTGGTTTCATCAATCAACACAATATCATCAGGAAATAGAATACAACAAGGAATATAACCTTGAACATTCTTTGTCAACTCATCCATGGAAAGTAGGGTTGGAAATCGGGTCAAGTTAGATCGGGTCCTCACCCGTAAAGTGAATTTCAGATCTAATTCGGGTCCTAAATCAGGTTTGTACTATATGGTTTATGCAATCTGTAAAGTTATTAGATATTTGATTATAGAATTGCTTAAAAGACATGCCAAAAATGTTATCAGGTATCAATATTTAATAAATCTTAATAAAATCTACTAAAAGGTACATTTTGGATCATTTCAGGTTACTCTCGGGTTGAACGGGTCGGGTTTGGGTTATTCGGGTCCATACAGACTAAAATTTACACACATGGTTGAATTTTAGTTTGCAACTAAATAAGCATTTTTCGGGTTCAAATTGGGTCATTTTGGGTCAGAATTTCGAGTCGGGGATTGCCAGCCTTAATGGAAAGAACAAACATATATGGGTTAAATGTGGATCCTTGGTGTACCCTAACTGTGATAGGAAATGTTGATGTCTCTCCTCCAGGAGTCTTCATGCTTGCAATTGAACTATCATACATATCTTAAGTCAAGTCAATGTGTTGGATTGGCACCCACTTTTTCTTCAAGACCATCCACAATGCATCCATGGGTAACCAATTATAAGCCTTTTACAAATCAATAAAAATCATATCAAGATCTTTTTTACTTTCTCTATACTTCTCCATAAGACTCCTGGTAAATGCATATTTATCCATTTTATTTGCATGTTTAGATCTCTATTTAGGACTATTTTGTCATTATTATCTAATTTTAGAGTTTTTTAACTTAGTTTTGCATTTTTTTAGTCAATTGGAGTTTTACTTGATTTATTGTTCCTTTTGTAGGAAACTAAATTTATTTTAGAGCTAAAAATTTTATGAAATTACTCTTGGAAGATACTTGCACAATTTCCCACAGTGCTTGATATGCATATATACCCCATGAATGGAAAATTCATTTCATTTTATTTATTTATTTATTTTGATTTTCAAAATTTATATTACATTTTTTCCTCACCAAAATTGTTATATCTTTTACATAGGAACTCCAAATTAAATGTGAAAATATGTGTTGGAAAAAAATTTAGTTTCCTATAAGAAAAACATATTTTTGGAGTTTTCGGAACCTTTGACGAGATCAAAATATGCTCGAAATTCCTATAATGGAATTCTACAGCAAAGAGAATTGAAGAAGTTAGTGAGAAGTCAAAGTAATTAAAGGAAGACAATTCAATAAAATTATCCATTCTCAATTTTGGGAAATACTCATTTAACCAGGAACAAAGAAAAATTGATGAATGTCATATGCTTTGTGTGGAGAAGCAAGTAAGGACCCAGTCAAATGCCAAAATAAGAAAGTTATCAATATAGTCAAAGTTGACCAATATGACTTTGGGCTAAAAGTAAGCCATTCATGTTGTGTTTTGCCCCCTTATTTTCCCCTATAAAAGAAGGAGAGACTCCAAATAAAAAGCATCTCCAGATCTCTGAATCAAGAATTCAATTTTTCATACTCTAGCCTTTATTCACTTGCATCATGTCTGAGTAGTTCCTTCTTATCAGGACATGGGAGTAACCCCATGATCTCCATATGTTAACTTAGCATCTTGTAAAATTCCTATAAAATATAAAAGTGGTGCTTTTAATCCATTTTATACCTTGAGGCATGATCTAGTTAGTCATGCTCCATGACAGTCATGATCCATGGCGATATAATCATGGATTTTTGGACACTAGATGAGACGCATGTGATTTCAGAAGAGACCCATTCTGAGAACACATCAGATGATTGGACAAGGATCTACGGATCACTAATGACTACAACACTATAGAAAATTTAATCCATGGGATCTAATTATAAAGAGGAAATATCTCCATGGTCCTAATCTCTAAATATCTAAAGGAATCTAAAAGTGGCTAAAGTAACTCTGGAGGTCACAAGGTGAAACCCGGACTTTCAATAATTCATAAAATCCAAATTAATCTTAATATGTTGATTCCTTTGCTCTTTGAAATCTTCATTTACATTTTCTTATTAACTTATTTTCAATTCTTGCAACTTAGTTCTAGCACTTTCCATTTTTGCACTTCCAATTCAACAACGTCATGTTTAGCAACTTTACTTTCTTGTTTAGATTAACCACTCTATAAAAATGACGATATACTTAATTTTAATATAAAGAATCAATATTACAAAGAGATAGATGGGAGATGGGCAACAAGCTATTCCTCCAGTCCTTCTTGTTTCGATTCTATCAACTTTGTTTTAAATATTGTTCTTTGCTTTGGATTCAAAATAACTCTCAACTTGTTTTCTTTGTGGATCAATACCTATTGTACTACATTAGTTCATTTGTTTACAAGTGAACTGGTTAGCCAACAAAGGTTAAACTCCAGAGATGATTTTCCTTTGGTGAATTTTATGTGTCGGTGACGACAGATCAAATTTTGAGTTGGCGATGGCACATCACATTTTGGCGCCATTGTCGGGGATGGTAGATGGAGTTTTTTAATCTGAACCATTAAATCATTAATAATGTTATTTTTTGACCTTTTTTTCCTTCTATTTTCCTTGCCTACCGAGTCCCATTTCGGTATTGTAACTCCTCCTTCCACTAAGTTTCCATTCTGATTGTAAGTTTTTTCTACAAATTTTCATACATGTTGATATTCAATCTTATCCTCTTAAATTGTATAATTTTATTTTTGTTTTGTAATTTTTAGTTTGTTTTATAATTTCTTAGTTTATTTTTATAATTTTAGTTTTATGATTTTGTTTTTTTTCATATTTTTCTTTTGCTAAACTTTGTTTAATTTAGTTCTTTAAAAAAAATTGGAGTGCCTAGCACCACTAATTATGCAATGTGTATGATGTGGCTCCCTTTATCATGACATATTGGAATGTCCTGAAATGTCTTTATATGAGGTAAACATGAGAATGCTCCACCTTGTGCATAATATTTCAATCCCAAAAAAATATGAAGTATTGCACCTTGCAAGCGAGGAAGAAGTAAATCGTCAGGCAGAACATGCTCTTGCTGATCAAAGAGAGGCTATGAGGGCTAAGGTAAGAGTGAAAGAGGTTGTTGTGCAAAAATCCCAACGTGTTGCAGCAGAGATACAACACAACCTTGATCAGGAGATGGAAAGATGTAGTAAAGAAATCAAGTCTGTCATGTTGGGAGGAAATTATTTAGCTAGGGCAACAACGATATGGGGGCCTGACAATTGTTACAAGTCATAAAGTGAATGGATGGTTGCCTATGATAAGAAGTACTTGAATCAAGAGTTTTTCAATAAAAGGGTTAGAGATTGGAGTGCTTGAATAACGTCTTAACAACCTAAAGCTCCACCACCCTTTCTATTGCAGGCTCAGATCCAAATGATTACAATGATCAACCAACATTGATTGAGCCTATTGTGGATAATGCACCATCACCCTCCAATGATGAAATAGTGAACTCTCTTAAAGAAAGGCTTCCTAACCAAGATCCCTACACTCCACCTAAACCACTCCTTGTTCCACATCAGGTTAAACCTGATGAGGTGATCCCCAAGAAGCTAGAGCAGCCAGAGATAACTTTAGAACCTGAAGCTCCACCAACTACCTCTGATGTAAACATTGATCCAGGTGCTATCAATGACCAAACAAAGTTGATTGTGCCTATTCTAGATCATATATAGGTGGATCCTTTTGAATAAGGGCTTCCTCATCAAGATCCCTATTCTCCTCCTCAATAACCCCTTGTTCCATACCATGTTGAACCCGATGAGGTGATTCCACCTCCATAAGAAATCTACATGCCTCCATCGGTAGATAACGATGAGGTTCCTCCTAATCCCGTTGAGTTGGGCACATGTTTTATAAAGGTATTAGATCCACATCAAGACATTATAAAGGAGCCTGATGCCTTCACCAACTATAATGTTGATGGGGGGACACATAACTGTATACAAAGTTATCCTAGGATAATGAGATAGTTCCTCCCATGTTGGTACCATGCCCTACTTGCAAATCTAGGTGATAAACTGAAACCTAATTTGGATCCTCTAATTGATCTTGCTTTGATAGTATTATACATGGGAAATCCTTCACTTACTACCTTAGCCACAAAAAAAGGTAGTCCACCCATAACATTCACATTTGAGCAGATTGGGAGGTTGACATACAAAGACATCTCATTTGTTGTACCTATTCATCATGTTACCACACTTCCTCCATAGAAGGAGGAAGATTTTCTGATCTTACTAGATGGGTTGTGGGGTAAAAGGCAATATTATTTCAAAAACTCTGACAACCACTTTGACCCTCTATAACCACCCAACCAATGGGTGTACCAAGAAGCTCCTCTACTCAAAGATCTAGCCCTCATCGACATCCCCTTTAGCTACACATTTAAGTTACTAGGGCAGCCTGGTGACTCTAGAGAAATTTTTTCCTCCATTCCAAATTTAAGTTTGTTGGGGACGAGTAAATTTTATAGTTCGGGTGGAGGGGGTGGCACATCTCCCTTCCACACAATCTATCTTATTTTTTCTAGTAACTTTAATTATGTTATTTAGCTTTACAATTTTCAAAAAAAATCTTTGTGTTCCTTAGTTTTGGTCTTTATCTAGTCGGTAATTTATGCATATTAAGCAAGAAACCCCCTTGAATTAGTGAATCTTCTTTCATCATTCTTTAAACATTTTCATTGCTAGAAATCATCTGGTCCCCTATGACCTCTAATAGCACTATCCTTGGGAAAATTGGAAAGCCTGAATGAGTAGATAGGAATCAAAACACAATGTCTTTATTAGAATTGTGGAGTTAACTTGTAAAAGTATGACTTTTTGCATATTTTAGAATGGTGTGAAGTGATTTTGTAATAGTCCTTAGGTATTAAAATTCTAGAAAATGAGAAAAGTACAAGATAAATCTCTTTTACTCTTCTTCCTCCACCTTCTTATCTCTCCAAATGCCAAAAGAAAAAGTCAAAAAGGCAAGCACACGTGCCAAACTCCAAGTTCGGAGTGGCATATCCCCTTCCCCTCTTTTACTTCTTTCATAACCCTCATAAATTTAATAGGGCGTACCAATAAGAAAAGATGTCAAAAGATAACAACAAAACATGTGGTCAATGTAACTGCAAACAAATAAATAAAAGGGTCTCAAGTCAAATAGAGGAGAGTCGATCGTTGCCTTCCATACCTCCCTTCGCTCCACTTTTTGTGCCCAGGGGAATCTATATAACCCCATCAAATCCTTAAACCCTGGTCTTGTTCAATTTTCTTGTAAGAATATCTAAGAATACTAATGACTCTTAGGGATATAACATCTAATTCCTTGCAATTTTTTGAAATAGAAGCAAGTTATGAAATAAATTTGAATAAGGAAATTTGCAAATTGAGCTTTTGTGGTTCCAAAATATTATAGTTGCTTGGCCATGCAAGGTGGTAACGATTCATGTATTGCTAAGCAAGAGAGGAAGACAGGATCAGAGTATTATTGGGCACTATTTTTTATTTAATGTTGCTCGAGGATGAGTAACAATTTAAGTTTGGGGTATTTGATAAATGCATATTTATCCATTTTATTTGCATATTTTAGATCTCTATTTAGGAGTATTTTGGTATTGTTCTCTAGTTTTAGAGTTAATTATCTTCGTTTTGCTAATTTATAGTCAATTGGAGTTTTTACTTTATTTATTGTGCCTTTTGTTAGAAAATAGACAACTTATTTTAAAGCGTGAAAGTTTCCAAAATTACTATTGGAAGATGTTTGCACAAATTCTCGCAATGCCCGGTATACATACATATCTCACATCAAAATTGCAATATATTTTACATACAAACTCAAAATTAAATGTGAAAATATGTATTGTAAAGGAAGTTTAATTTCTTATAAAATCATATTTTGGAGTGTTTTGAAACTTTTGATGAAATTCCTATAATAGAATTCTACAACAAAGAAACCTAAGAAGTTAATGAGTGTTCAACATAATTAAAGCATTGTGAATTCAATGAATTCTTCATGCTCTATTTGGGGAAATACTCCTTTGACTAGGCACAAAGGAAATTTGATCAACTCCATATGCTTTGTGTGGAGAATGCAAGTAAAGATTCAATCAAATGTCAAAATAAGAAAGTCATCAATGCAGTAAAAGTTTGACCAATGTGACTTTGGGATGAAGCAAGCCATTCCTCTTGGGTTTTGTCTCCTCCCTTCCCCTATAAAAGGAGGTGGGACTCTGAGGAAAAAGTGTCTCTGGATCTCCAGGTCTTCGGATCAAGGATTCAATTTTTCATACTCCAGCCTCTATTCACTTACATCATGTTTGAGTAGTTCCTCCATGTCGGGTCATGGGGAGTAGTCCCATGATCTCCATATGTTAACTTACCATCTTGTAAAACTCATTTGAAGTATAAAAGTGGTGTTTTTCATCCATTTTATACCTTGAGGCAGTATTTGATCCGTCATGATCCATGACAGCCATGATCGATGTTGAAATACTCATGAATTTTTGGACATCTGATGAGACGCATGTGATTTCAAAAGAGACCTATTTTGAGAACACATTGGATGATTGGACAAGGACCTACGCATCACCAATGACTAAGGGGCCGTAGAGAGTTTAATCCATGGGATTTGATTCCGAAGAGGACATATCTCCATAGTCCTAACCTCAAAATATCTAAAAGGAACCTAAAAGTGGCTAATTTGGCTATGGAGGTCATGTTGGTGAAACTTAGACTTTTGATAACTCATAAAATCTGAATTGATCTTAACCAGTTGATTTCTTTTCTCTTTTCAATCTTCATTTACATTATGTTATTAACTTAGTTTCAATTCTTTCAATTTGATTCTATCACTTTCTATTTTTGCACTTTCAATTCAGCAACTTGATATTTAGCTACGTCACTTTCTTTTTTAGATTAATCACTCTCTCAACTTTGTTTTAAATATTGTTATTTACTTTCAATTTGAAATAACTCTTGACTCGTTATCTTATGGATCAATACCTATTGTACTACATCTGTTCATTTCTTTACAAGTGAATTGCTTAGCCATCAAAAGTTAAAATCCAGAGATGATTTTCCTCTAGTGAATTTTGTGTGTTGGTGATGACACATCACCTCCTTATCAAAAAAATTGCATTTTTTATTGATCTTCTAGGCATGAATCCAAATTGGTTGTTTGATATTTGTGTTATAGATCTTATCCTCTGCTCAATAATCCTCTCCCAAAAGATTCATAGTATGACTCACCAACTTGATACCTCAATAGTTAGTGTGGCTTTGAATATCTATCTATTCTTGTAGATGGGGACTATAGTATTGTTTCTCCATTTATCTGAAATCTTCTTGGTCTTCATAATCTTATCAAAGAAATTCATTAACCACACAACTCCTTCATCCCCCATACTCTTCCATATATCAATGGGGATACTAACTAATCTGCATGCCTTTCTCATTTTCATCTTTGTCAAAGCATTTTTTACCTCAAAATGTGAAACTCATTGTGTGCAAAGGGTATCTCTTGTATTCATGTCACATGAGTCTCATACATTATTTACATCTCCATTGAAAAGCTTATGGAAGTAATTTCTCCACTAGTTCTTGATATCCTCATCCTTCACCACCACTCTACCATATTCATTCTTGATGCATTTTACTTGACTCAAGTCTCTTCCTTTCCTTTGCTTATATGAGCCATCTTATATATATCTTTTTCCCCTTCTCTTATTTCCAACTTCTTATAAATATCCTCAAAGTATCTAGACCTTGCCTCCTAAACAACCTTCTTAGCTTCTTTCTTTTCTTACTTGTATCTATGAAAAATCGCATCATCTCAAGATTTGGGCAAGCTCCTATATATCTCCCTTTTGAGTTTAATAGCCTTTTGTACTTCATCATTCCACCACCAAGTCTCTTTCTGTGGAGGCCCACAACCTTTAGACTCTTGTAAAACCTTGTTGGTAATTTTTTTATGCAAAAGCTCATATTAGACACATTGTGTTAATATCAGACTCTAAGTTCCAAGTACCCTCATTTATGAGTTTATCATGAAAAATCATTTTTTTTCTCCTTTAAGATTCTACCACTTGATTCTGCTATCTTGGTTTTTGTCAGGCTTACCTTTATTGATCTTCATGTTAATATCCAAAAATACCAACCTATGTTTGATGATGAGTTCTTTTCCAGGAATCACTTTACAATCCTTACATACTTTATGATCCACCCTCCTTGCAAGGTAGTAATCAATTTGGCCACAATTGCGCCCACTCTTGAAAGTAATCTTATGAGATTCTCTTTTCTTGGAATGGGTGTTTGCCAAAATCATATCATATGCAACAACAAAATTTAATATCCTCTCTCATACTACACTTTTCTACCATATACCAAACCACTATTAACTCTCTAATATCCAGTATTGCTACTTCCCACATGTCCATTTAAATCACTCCCAATAATAATCTTCTCCTCTATTGGTATTTGATGCATCAATTCATCCATATCATCCCAAAAATCTTTCTTAGCCCCTCACTAAGGCCAATTTGAGGGGCATCGGTACTAATTATGTGAAAAATATTTACCCTAAGAACATCTATGATAGCTATGATTCTATCACCCATCCTTGTGATCTTGACAACATCATCGTTCAACTTCTTATCAACAATTATGCCTATGCCATTTCTATGTTCATCAATATTTGTATATCATAGTTTGTACCATGTGTTTTCAATATCTCTACATTGTTCCCCTATCCGTTTGGTTTCCTACAAGCAAGTTATATCGACTTTCTTCTAATCATGGTATCCAAGGTATCCACTATCTCCAAAGACTTTCATGTCAAAGAGCCAATATTCCAAGAATTGATTCCAATCCTTTTTTGTTGGACTCGCTTCTTTACCTACCTCCTTCAAAAATGTTGCCCTTATAGTCACTACATCTGAGCAATGATGCAAGAAAAATAGCTTCTTTACCCATACCCATCCAAGATTTGGAAACCCTTGCTTGTCCTTCAATACAATTGGGTGTTACTGATTTGAAATCCCTTGCATATTTATCACTGCACATGGGTGTCGGTGTAACACGTCTCTAGGTAGAGATGCTCAAATGAGATTTTTATAAGGATCCATGTCACAAAAAGAGTGACAAAGTTTTATGACTAACTGTCAACCTACCACCAACTCTCCTCCTTTACCCGAGCTTGGGACCAGCTACATTTGCACAAAATGTACAAACATAAGCAGAGTAAGAGATACTCATACGATATCTATCATATTTATGTAATGTGTTGATATGTGTTTGATTTGCCACACTCTTATTTGTGATAATATGAGAATTTGTGCAATGATCTCTAAAATCGTGATCTTAGAAAAATAGTGAGTAACACTATAAAGGAAGCTATACGATAATGAAGACTCTAAATTACAAAGTATATTACCATGAATTCCAAAATGGTTTATCTATTACCTTAGTAGTGTATACTAAACAAATACTCTAGCTTCAGAAGCCCATATGATGATATTAGGAATTATATCTATTTGTAATTTCCTTGATTGAATGAAAGGGGGTAAAAGCAAGACTTTATACACGTGGATATTTTTGTAAGAATACATATGGATGGACTCATATTTCAATAAAATTTATACTAGATGATGTGTCAGTTTGGACCATACATGAATTTGTTTAAGTTTCATATAACTATATGATATTAAGAGGGAGATGACATTACATGAACTAAACTAGAAGCATGCATAGTATTACCCACACACATATATATGTAACTTAGACATATTGTGTGACTAAAGATATATATGTTAGAACTAAAGTAGATATCTAATAAATAATATGTTCACATACTAAGATCTAAAATCTAAATATGTCATTTGGTGATCAGGACTAGATAAGAAACTCATGAAGATATATGCTAGGAATGTGTACACATGGCTACTTTGGTTCAACTAATATACCTATATCTTCCTAGGGTGAACACTTTACTTTGTGGACCAAGTATACATATTGAAATAATCATTAACTATGAATGTTAGGTATGTGAAATCCCTACTTATTTTGAGCACTATCATGATTGTGCTCTAAATTCCTATATTGAAGCTTTACTTGACTATTATCACTTTCTATAAATCCAAAGTTGAACGTCCTTGTTTAATGATTTGAAACCTTATGAACTTTTGTGAATATTCAATTATTTTGTTTAAATTATTGATTTGACCCTCTTGATATGCTTTTAATACCTGATGTGAATTATGGTTAGAATCCTAGTCTCGTTACTCTGTTTGTGTATGCTAAATGTTTGAATAGACTATCTATATGGTGGTGCTTATGTATAACCATATGTATAAAGGGTGTGTGTATTCAGGTCGGGGCGTGTGTGTTTACACTTTAACTTTTTAGGCCATGATCCTGTGGTGTTATGGCTCTATTTTAGGTATATTTAGTCTATAATGTTTGCTCGTACAAAGAAATTGTTTATTTGGAAATTTTGAATATTTTGACGGGGAGATATTTATTTTATTTCTAACATTTCTCTCCATAAATATTATGCTTCAATCTATTGAATTCACTCTTAACTTATCTACTCTTATCCGGCCCTTTTTTCATGCAAACATCCATTTTATATATGTATTCCAATATAATTCCTAAATTTTATTTATAAGCACATACTCAATGTTCATTGATACATGCCTTTGTTTTCTCTCTTTTTGGGTGATGTTCCCTTCCACCCAGGTCTAGGTATATTAGAGGACAAGGACTTTAAAAAACCTTATTCATGAATTTGAACTTGAGGATAGCATGGAATGGTAAGGCTATCCTCTGCATTTGTACTTACATGTTATTAGATGTATACCTCTTTATTTTGTAGTGCCACCTTTAAGGTAAGGAATAATTGTATATAAATCACCTTGTAACTTTGTATAGTTTTGTTTCTGCTACTTATAAACGTTTCTTTTATATATATATATACATATATATATATGTATACACACACCATTTGAGAAATAAATGAAATACATCATTTCCTTCATATTTGGAATAGAATGGTTTACTTTCTCTATTTAGTGAAGAGTGGATCCCCTCTCGGATCCCACTCTTTACAATATGGGATTAAGCCTAAGTAGACAGTAACTTGACTATCTCAAGTTATACTTTGTTTTTCCTTAGTTAGGTAGCTAGGTGAACCTCTAGAGTTTTTTTATTATACCTACTTCTTTGTAGAAAATTACAAACTAGGACACCAATCCCTTTCTAAATTGGTCAGTATCCCTCACCAGACTACTTTAGTGGTTGAGACTTAGTATTTCACGATTATCAACCTTACCTTTTTTATGGAGGTGGACATGTCACCACATAGGAGTTGACTTTTGTAGTGTTTGATTTCTATCTCCTATTATCTAGAGAGGTTAGCTTGAGCCTTATGAGGTGTAGGTTGATTTGAACACTCAAAGCTAGTCTTAATCCTGGTTACCACCCTATGCCTCGTTCATGTGTTGCTTTTCTAGCATGCCTGCATATGTCCACTTTGGGTATTGAGGATGCATCAACAGAAGATGCAAAATCTTGTATATGTTTTAGGATTGAGATGATCCATTTGATACCGAGCATTAATATAAACTAGATCCATTATGTTTAGGTATTCCTTGCCATCAACATGCATCATTTCAACTTAGATATGCCTCAAGGCTATCTATGTAAGGGTACCATCATCATTGAGCTTGTTATGCCCCATGCATGAGGAATGATGGATGGAAGCTATTAAATTTGTTGCATATTCTTAGGAGTTAACCTCTCTCATCACCCTAATGTAATTATATTACCTAGTGAACGTGATGATGGGTAATTTGACTATATAGTTCACCTGACCTTGTAATCACACCATGGTTGTAAACTATCAAGTGTAGAAGGAACCCTAATTTCTTATTATACTGGAAAAATGATGTAGTGTAATAGGTATTTAGAGAGAAGTGAGAAATGGTGGTAGTCATTTGAAAATGATATAATATAATTATGTGTTATAAGAAGCCATTTTCTCTCATGTTAGTAAGTTAGAGATGATTTTGGTATGTCTTATAGTGTTGAAGAATGGAACTCTTTTGGTAGAAGGGAGTGATGATATGATAATCATATACGGTTAGTTTGGTGGAGTTATGTATGAATTGGTTCTCAAGTTGATTTTGGCTCCAATACTGGATATTCATTGCAAAAATTTCATCATTAAACTTGTATTCATTATTAAGATATATGTACAAAAAGACAAGATTTTAGATTATGGTTTTGGAACCAAGTCACTACCTCAATGGAGTTTGAGTTGTAAAGAAATCCTTTAGTGTATAATCCTTTGACTAGCATGATCAACCCTGAGGCCGTAGGCCTTACAATGATGTAGGGAGCATGAAGAAGGAGTTTTCATGTATAAGTGACCTAGTTGATCTAATGCCCCTCTAGATGGTAAGTTAGGATATAGTCAAATCTTGTTAAGGGATGGGGTATTGATGATTTATCCTCTAGGAATGTAACTTAAGTTAGAGGTATCAGAGGCAAATTGTGGTTGTAATAAATAATACAAAAGTAACATTCAGTATTAAGGTCAAAGGTATGTAGCTACCACCTACCAAGTATGGAAGTAAGCCTTGCAAAATTTACTGCCATAAACATTACTTACATAATTATACTAAGTTTTAAAAATTATCTTTCCTTATCTAAAATGGTGAACACAATTAAGGTACGTTACTAAGTAAAGAAATCAATCATGATAATATTTTTGAAGTGATGCTAACATGATAAAGTGGTAGGTGAAATCACCTTCTTAATGAATACAATACAATTGAGATAACACTAGGTGTTGGTGAAACCTCTCTAGCTTAACATATTATATGAGAAAGCTACTAGAGATTTGACACATGGAGTGACATAGTTACACATTGGGATTGGACTATAAGTGTGATATGGGGTGATGTACTATGATCCACTATATGATTGGACTAGAAATCTATAATTGAGATCTATAATGTAGCATGTATATATAACTATACATTGGTGGACTTCAATGATGAAATCCTATTTAAGGGTTAGAGTATTGTAACATATCAGAATTTATGTTCATAGCCTAACCCTCCCTTTTCTAGACCCCTTTCTGGTTTTGTTAGAATTGG
Source organism: Alisma plantago-aquatica (assembly GCA_963693085.1). Lineage (NCBI taxonomy): Eukaryota > Viridiplantae > Streptophyta > Magnoliopsida > Alismatales > Alismataceae > Alisma > Alisma plantago-aquatica. The sequence goes on along the minus strand of OY856415.1, from coordinate 271,099,680 downwards.
TTTTTTTATTGGAATAAATTAGTTAAAAATAACTACAGTCAAGACTAATATTCTAACAAATAACCTTCTATATAAGATTGATGATGAATTAATTAATTAAGTCATAAATTGGTGGTTAATCATTCTAATTCATCAATTAATGAGTCATGACCCTACTATGACACTCTAAAATGTTCCTAATAATTTTGATGAAAAATAGGTGATTTAGACATAAATGTATCAATTTGACTAATAGGAGAAAATAAACATGTTAAATGAGTACCTATCATCCAAATAAAGAAATAAATTTTCAAACGTTTTTAAAAGGATAAATTGAATTGAAAATCAGATTTATAACATCTTGTTAAGCCTACATGTGACATTTTAAGTCAAACAGACATTGTATGCTCTCTCATTTAATTGATTAACTTCACTACCTTTTATATACATCAATGTATCAAGATGTCAATTGAACTAAAGTTCATTTCATTTAATCTCTAATGTGGACCTCTTCTTCCCCGGTCGCATATCATGCACCAAAACCCTAGCTACAGACCACACTTCTCTCCCTCTTCTCCATCATATTCTTCCTCCCTCTCTATATCTTCTCTTCATATCCATATTCCTCACTGAGTACCCTAGATACCACCCTTGTTCTTCTCCTCTTCTTTCTTCATCTTATTTTTCTTACTTCTCTTCTTCTTCTTCCTCCACAGCATCCCCGTCTAGAGAAATAGTGGCTGGTGACAGGGTTCTTTCCCACTTGATTCATGCATGTCCACCTCCTAAAGCTTGTCTGTGACTTTTCACTTTCTCCTTCTCTTATTTCCTCCCTCCACAACACCATAAACCTGAAAAACTAGCCTTCTACAACCAGTATCCACTAGACCTTAGAAATCTCCTCCATTAGCACAAACGATGAAGTTGAACCATACATCTACCTCCCCATTTGCCTACCACGTCACCTGCCCTCGGTTCACCACCACCACCAATTCGTGATTTAATGCAGACACCACCACTAGCTCTCTCCAACCACACCCATCCATTGTATTCCTCCCTCTTCTATCTTCACTGTAAGTGACCATGATGACCTACTCCCTCATGCCTTCACCCTCATTTCTTCTTCCATCCATCTAGCAGTGATCTTTGACTACGGAAGAAGCTGACCTACAATCCACTATGTTGCCCATGCATTTCATATCCATCGTCATTGTCTTGTTGTTGATTTGATACATTCAGACATCATTGTGATCTTTCATACAAGTACCAATGATCCAATATCCTCCCTTACTCATCACAACACAAAAGCTTGCCACAACTTTGGCCAACACCTGCTCAACCTCCCTATTCTCTCTGTCGACTACCTCCTAGTCTCCCCCACCACCATAACTGGATGCAAACCTTCTCGAGTATGTTATTTATCTAGAAAAAGAGAGAAATGACACAAGGTCAAGATTTGAATCCCATCCAATTTGTATGAAGAGGAGCCTACCCACTGAGGAATCAATGGATGCACAACATATTTTAGGTCAATATCACTATCATTTTGTTCAATTCAGAATCTCATTATCTAAAAAATGGAAAAAGTAGGGAAACTAATAAAAACTATATGGAGTAGAGTGTGATTAGTATGAGTGATCCTAATTAGCAAGTCTATAACATGTGACCATAGTATATACATGCATGTGACAGGGTAGACTGAAAACATGTAGCACCTGCTACCCATTTCGTAGTTTCATTAATTATTGTGTATATGTTGTTCATGGCTTGAAAAATCACATGGATCCTATAGTTGTGAAACAATAGAAAACCCAAAAAAAATGATAGATTAATAAATCACTCAGAATCACGATCCAGTTTTATTCAATAAATAAGGATAAATGGAGGTAGGCATTTAGATCAATAGGAAAACATGAAAAGACCTAATTTTGACTCCACCCAAGGGTGGATAAGAAAGGTATGCATGATTTTATAGACCAAACTCAGCGATCATGTTACAAGTGGGGAATGTGTAAGAACCCGGTCTTGCCTGATAGAGGTACTATAACCTTTTCATACATCTTAGATTAAAAAGATAATGATCGAGGTTTATTGTGAAGAAAATAGAGGAAAACATAAAAATCATTTTTAAGTTGGTGAACCTTTAGGGTTTGTTTCGACCGTGTCTTTCTCATCATGTCCCTAAAGGTTCTATTTTTTAGGTTTGTTGTGGTCTGATCGCATCAGGACCACCCACAGTAGAGATACATCACTGGAAATTAGGATTGATACATAGCATGAGAGAGAGGAAAGAGAAATTCACTAAAGCAAGATCTAGATCTTTGAAAATGTTGTGCATATATCAACAATTATGAATCAACTAACAACAATAATGGATGCAACAACAAAAAACAACCTATGTAATCATTGAGGAGCTTACTGACATTTACGAGGTTGTTGATGTTAGAGGAAGGATCCTATGATCACTTGTAGAAAATAAAAGAGGGAGGTGGTTTGCTCTCTGGCTTCAAGAGAGATGAAAATGGCCCAAAATGAAAAGTGTGGGGTCTATTTATAGGTGGGTTTTAGGGTTTAGGTTTTCTAGAAGAATTGGAAAGTTCTATAATAGGTGGAAAATTGTGTAACGCATGACCTGTGAATCGAGGCAACTCACCACATGTCATCAGTGGATTTCTCCAATCCGTCGGGTGACCTAGGTTAGATAATGTTGATTTTCCCGTTATATAGATTTTTCAAGAATTTTCTAGGAAATAATGGATAATTGGACTCTGAATAGAAGTCAATAAAATAAAGAAGGAGGGAGGAAAGGCACTAATTCAAGATTATCCTTCATTATAATCCAAACGAGATGTATTTTTTGTGGATGAAGGAAGTTGAATTATATGTAAGGAAAAAGGAAATATTTTATTTAGGATAATTCAATTAGGCAATTTATGAAAAAGGCTTATGGAAAATGAAAATAATGGGAAAATTGCATTTCAGTCCAGATAATAGATTTTCTTAATAGAAAGCCCCATATTGGGTAAAAGTGGGTGAAAATTAATAGATTAAATAGGAAAGAAATGTGAATATATAGAAAATGTAAAAAAAGATTAAAATGTGGAAATGTGGAAAATATGGGTGACTATGGACAATTATGGGAAGATGTGGTAAATGTGTAAAAAATGGAACGAACTCCATCATTAGAAAGAGAATTAACATTTATCATGAATTTCTATTGAGCGCACAAAAATAGGGAGTCAATGGTTTGTCCCTCTCGAGGCAAGGTTCGAGATAACAATAAGAATTGTAGGCTTGAGCCACTCTAACACCCATTTTTGTCACGAAAGGCCAAAAAGGTTAGACTTGACTAGAATGTTCTAATAAACCTTGTGGAGGTGGAAAGTGTGGGTGAGGTCTTTTCCTTCTAAGGATGAATTAATGAGATAGTCTTTCATAAAAAAGATAAGATCCATACTAGGAGTAGCCTTAGACTTGGCACATATATATATTTAACCAATCATTCATTCCCCTGAAGTTCTAATGAGCCTTAAGAGGTTTATTAGCCACATAAGTGACTCTCATCATTGCTTCAGTTCTTATAGAAGTACATGTCTAACTGTCTCACTAACTCTTATCTTAGTGAGAAAAGGTGGATGTGAAAAGGAAGATATGACCATGGTTTGTTAGAAGTAATTAAAACATGGAGTCCTAAATCATTGCAAATCATGGGAACTGCTTGATTGTGAAAAGATCTTGAAAAGTAATCATTGTCATTCTTCTCTTTCTATGGATATTAGTTTTTTTTTCATATTTTAGTGAATGGAGGAGTGCACCAAATTAGGGTTAGGACCACAACCCTAAAAGGGTAAAATTTGGTGAGTTTTCCTATCTGCGGTAGGGATTTGATTGCTCAAGATTGGTGATTGGGGCATCAGACAAGTAACCAATTATAAGGTGACCTTTATGGTCAGTGATTGTGTTGGTCAATTGTTTTCTCCCTAGAGCATGTGTGGTCTTATAGGATAAAATTAATAGTAAAAATATTAAACCAAGTTGAGATTGGGCATCAAGTAATCATCAAGTAATAAGGTGGTCTTAATGATGAGTTTCTCCACTGGTTTTTCATCTCTCCTCTAAAGTGTCGATGAGCGATTATCCTCGACTCACTAGTTTCACATGATTTGATCAACCTTCTTTTAAACTACATTCCCACAAAGAAAGTATCATTTAATATGGAAATGCATCTAAAAGTTCCTACCATGTATAGGGATTAGAAACCCTAATATTTGTTTAGGACATGATACGTTCAATTTAGGTCATGATCTTGAATTTACAAAGATTTAGAAATATAAGCACAAGATTGGTTCAATTCCATATCATGACCCAAGATCCTAAAACGCATAGGATTGATCCAATATTAGGTCATGATCCATGACCATAGAAATGAAGGAATGACCAGTTCAGTTTTAGGTCATGAGTTAGGACCATAAATTGGGTATTAGACAAAATTTTATATTTGAGGTGGCCTTAACTACCAGTGAATATATTGTCCAGTTGTATGCTTCCTAGAGATTATTCTAGACTTTTGAAGAGTTTTTGGTAGCTTGTTAGATCTTAAAAAACATCATCCTGGTTGTTCTAGTTCCTAGAATGTGCTCAAGAAGGATAAAATTGGGCACCAAACAAATATGTCAGGTCAAGGTGTCCTTCATATCCACTGATTATAGCAGTTTAATCATTTGTTCCTTCGAGCATCTAAAATTTTGTAGGATAAAGTTTGTGTGAAGAGTGTTAATAAAAGATATAATCAGAAATCAAATGATCACCCAGTGCTAAAATGGCCTCCAAGACATGTTCCTCCAATGATTTATCATCCGCCCCTTAGAGTTTTGATGAGTGATTTTCCCCGACTCTCTCATTCTCACTTGATTTGATCAACTTTCCTTTGAACTACATCCCCACCAGGAATGGTTCATTCTTAAAGCAATATTGAGTCTAATTATATATAAAGATATAAGTCCATCTTTGAAGTCTTAGAAAAAGGATCGACAAGATAAGCATACATGTTGAAAGATCCTACCATATGTATCAATCGAGCATCAACCAGTAGTTTGAAGAGTTATAGGTTGCTTGTTAGGACCTTTGAAAGCATATTCTTGGCTACTCAATTCTCCAATCATGCTCAAGATAGATAAGTTTGGACACTAGACAAATTTTCTAGATTTAACAGAGCCTGCATGATTGGTGATTGTACCGAACAATTTCACACTCCCTAGAGCATCTCCTACATTGATAAGATTGGACACCAGATGAATATCCAGATTTAAGGTAGCCTTCACTTCCAGTAATTGTTATTGGTCAGTTGTCTTCCTTCTAGAGTGTTTCCCATTTACAAGATGGTTTATTGTGACAAGAGTGGGATTTTCTTAATGTATGTAGGGTTTTGATCAAGGTGCCTATGTGTTGATAGGTATGTCATAAGGAATATCCACTCAAATGTAGGTCTAAGTCGAATGTTCCTACCTAAATGTAGGACTTGAGCTCAAGGAGACATCTAGTCAGGATAGGAATTGAATGTGGATGTTTATTCAGATCGAGCTTGGTTCATGAAGAATGAATATTTGATATAGGACTTGTTGGATTGTATTAGAGTCATTTGATGTATGCCTATTTAGAAAAGGACTTTAATGTAGATGCATATTTGAGTATATGGTTTGAGGTTCAAATGCCTTCTTGAACGTATGGCTTTATGGTTGGAAGGAATGGCACGTATTGAGGATAGGGCTTTTGGTCTATTTTAAGTTTGTAGTCTAGGACCCAAAAGAGATTGGAAGACAAATCAAATGGTTGGTCTAATTTTAGTTCATGGTCCAGGACCAAAAAGGATTGAAGATATGTGATTGACCAGTTTTAGGTCATGGTCCAAGACCCAAAAGTGATTTGAAGATAAGCACATGACTGGTCCAACTTTAGGTCATGGTATTGGTCCAATTTTAGGTCATAGTCCCAGACCCAAGAGAGATTGGAAGTGACCATATACATAAGTGTTCATGATTGAGGATGCCTAGTAGAGTGTAGGACTTCTAAAATTGAGGCAAAAAAACCAAGCAAGCGTGCTTCCACCAATCACATGGTTAATGACTCTAAGTGAAGTCTAATGTAGGGTTTTTTTTATTATTCTAGAGGTAAAGAAGGTTATTGAAAAAGTGCTTATGGTATGGAATCAAGGACCGTCACATCATTCAGTCTACTTTGTTGATGTCGTATTGATGTCGCATTTCTGACAAGTTTCTGGTGGGCATGTGAAAACTGATCAACGTGTCTTTATTGAAAGGTGGAGGCTTGGAGTTACTATGTGGTTGTCATCAATAGAGGTTTGTATCATGCTAGCCCTGTTGTGAGAGAAGTGTTCTTGAGGTGATGTGAGCTCATTGTAGCTAATATTTCCTTCTACCGGTTGTATTGAACTAGATGTCCCTTGCTAATTCAACGTCTATTGTGTGGAGGGCATGTTGTGTGAGGCCATGTTAATTGATAAGATGTAACCCCATTCATGATGTGTTGATTTGTTTTGCAATGCAAATAAGATTTTTAGTACCTTAGGAGATGACGTACCTTGTCAGAATCTTTATATAAAGATGTAGCAAGCATTGCTAGTGTTAGATTTAGGTTAGATTTTGTCTCTGTATCGATCAATTCATCATGTATTTGCTGCCTACAAGCTTCTATTAACAGTTCCCTGACAGACTCTGGTGGTGGAGATCTGTCATGATTATCAAAGGATATCTTTTTTCTATTGAAGTTATATGTGATACCAACACAAAGTGGGACACTATCATCGGATATTTCCATTCTCCATTTATCTTTATTAAGGCAAGGGATTACAACATAAATAATTACATTGGTTTCATTTTGTCCCATTGTTTTGTTTCAAAGGTTTTCAGTTCTTCTTTTGACAATAATGAGACAATGTTAGTCGGTAAGAAGTTATTTTGAAGTTGGTGTTTGGTTCAATTTTTTATTTGAGATACCATGGTTTATGGCTTCTTAGTATGTTATTCACCATGCCATATCTTAGGATTTGACCCTTGGTGGTTGTTTTTGTTTGTTTCTTTTGGGCTTAGACCTCTAGTCAACATTTAGGTTTTATGGACGAAGGCCCCATTGGTGAGTTGGTGGTAACCCATGTTAGTCAAGAGGTGTGTCATGAGATGTGAGGGATGGTCATTTAACTAGTATTGTGTATCTGATGGAAAATTGACAACTACCATGCTCACCCTACTTTCCACTTTCTAGTACTGGAGTTTAAGGTGATTTAAGATGCCAAGCATGTTTAAGCTTGTCCAAAGTCTTGTATGAATAGGTTGGATTTTTCCTCAGGATGATCGTAGCCTGATGTACCACTAGGGGAAAACTCTTTTTGAGTGTATTTGATGCTCCACTAGCTCTTGATTAAATGCTTGTACAATTCAAGTTGTACCATTTAGTGGGAACTCGAGCGAGAATTTCTTACCTGGTTGGGTTGGGGCACCAAGTGTTAGAAACACCCCGATGGGATCTATTCTCGACAATTCGGTGTATGCAATTTGTCACAACCATATATCCACATTGTTGGGCGTCCTTTGGACTTAATTATTCACATTTCTAGTCATTTTGCATTTAGTTCCATGGGCATTGATGCTCAGAATCTTTGGATGGGAGTTTTCAACTCCTAAAATAGAGTTTTTATGCTCCACTGGTCATGGATGTCATGCTTAATTAGCAGTTAACCACAAACATATGTCCAAGTTTAGGTGTCCTATGGGATTCACAATTAAAGTATGTTTAGTTAACCGTTGATGTTGTGAAAAATGATGCTCAAAGCCTTAGTATGGGAACTTCAATTTTGTATAGTGGGAGTTTCTTAGACAAGGATCCCCAATTATGGTCCCCTGGCTAGATAATCATGGAAAATGGTGATATATGACAATTCTGCAAGGGATCCAACTCTCCTTCTCTTCTAGTCCACCTATCTTTTTTTAGCCTCGTGAGTAGGGTTGATGTCATGTTAACACTATAGTTCATGTAGGGAGTGACACCTAATTTGTTTCAAGATGTCCTGACTTTGTGGGTTGCTCCAACTCACTTCTAGGGTGCTTAGTATAAGAAGAAGTAGAAGAGGATGTCTATTGATTTTGAGTTGTCATGTCATCTTGCAATTTTAGCTTTATTTGATTTCATAGATTGAGTGATTTTATGGGTGAGATTATGTTTGTGAACCACTGGGGCCTCATGATAATGACTATGCTCCTTTTGTCCTAGGCCTTATTATTCTACTTTGGCCCTTATGTTTCAAGGTGCATGGTGGGACACATCTAGGCACTTAAGTAGATTAAGTGGATTTTTTTATTGATTTTGTTTTTTCTCATTTTGAAATGTTGTTTTTTTTTTAATTTTGAAGTTTTTGATGATTTTTCTCATTTTTATTTTTTTTACTGTGATTTTTTCCATTCTAATTTTTGTATTATGAAATTTGATTTTTTTTTATTTTGATGATTTTTTAAGAAAAAAAATTAGATAGATCCTTTATGATCCCCTAATGTTGCTCATGACAATGGTGTGTCTTGGTGCTCTTTCGTAGAGTTTTGGATCAAGTTGAGATGCAATCAACTCTACAACTACATCTGGCTCTTCGGTTATGGGCTCTAGAGTGACTTATGTAATGGCATCCACCTAGCCTAAAGTGGCATTGATTAGGCCTTAATGATGTCTTTGAGCTATACATGAGCAGTATCGTGTCCCATGATGTGATGATAATCATAGTGAACATTAGGATTGTATTCGTTAGCAAAGGATTAGGATGCTCCTTTATGGCTAGAAATTTCACAAGATGCTTGACCAATGAGAGAGCCTCATTGAGATAGATATTGGTGTGAACCTTCTATTTGGATTCTATGTTGGTACCTCCTCTTTGAAAATGGTGGGACAAAGAGTCTCTTCTGAAAATGAATCTTCTTTCGTTATGCTTTGGAAATCAAGTTTTTTTATCTTCTGGTAGTGACCCTTAAAGATGTCAAATTCTTCTATCTTGACCTCTAGAGCTCCCAGTTTATCCATGATTCCTCTCATACTATGATCATTAATGTGTTGGATCTCTGAGAAAATTGTGGTTTTCAATGCTACGACTAATCCTAGATGAGGTGGGTACTCATATGGCCCTAGAATTAGAGGATAATTCCAAGGTGGCAGTGGAGGGTACAATGTGGGATTCACTACATAAGGCCTCTTTTTGGTGTAGGAATTGTACTCTTCTGACCTTTTGTATCTTTTGGCCTTATACCTTGTTAACTATGAGTTTTGATTATTCACTGGATTCATCTATCTAATAATCCACTTGGTTGCTCCACAAAGTGATTTTGTGTGTCATGGATGTATCATGTTGTAGATATGCTTAGACATTAACATTTTTGCACTGGTATACCCTTGGCAGGAGTAGTCCTAGATGATGTAATCATTGACCCTATAGGTTGTTTGGTGATGAAGTTGTTCATGTCATGTAAAGGGAAACACCTACATTTGTAGCTTTGATTGACCTTTTTTAGCTTTAATTGTCTACTTGTCGTTGAACTCAAGTGCCTATGTGACTTGTGGTTCATCATTCCATTGTGACTGTGGGATGGATCATGTGCCAACGTGAGCCTTCAATTCATCATGAGTATTTTCAACTATTGTCTTTGTCACCTCACCCATGTTAGATTGTTCGTTGGTGCTTGTCACCTCAAAAGCTCTTTTCAAGCGTATCAATCATTCTACTGCCTAAACTTTTCTAATGTCCTCCTCTGTGTTGAAGGTAGAAGGATTGGTTATTAGGATCAGGAGACCAACTAGGAACTTGCCCCTTGTGTAACAAGGAGTTGAAAAGGGAAGAAACATGGTTGTAAACAAACTATTCATCGTGTTAAGAAAAAGGATTCAATATATGACATTCATGTTTTTTGTGTGCCCAACATTCCCAATAGGGTTCAACAGGTGTCAAAAAGTCGTGATAGAAAATGTATCATGCCCCTTGCATGGAGAATGGGACAAAGATCATGTTGATATGTGAAACTCCACCCTTTTCATGGAAAGTGATTTTTTATGTATCATCATAGAATTCTAGATCTGTTGATACAAAGAGAGCAATGTGCCCTAGATTGAGTGATATAAAAGATTTTTCCAATCTTGTCATGAGATATCTCTAGTAGCAACATGATAAAGCATGTAGGTAGTGGTTTTTTGTTGTAGAGGGGTAAAGTTAGTATGGTATCTAGGGACAAGGTGATCATTTCGGATAGAGATTGTCATTGGGGATCAATACGTGAGGTTTCTATCTCCTCTGGGGAGATTTTATGAGATGATGGTTCACAAGGAAATGGGTATTCAGGGATAAGGTAGCCCTCTCAGGGCTAGAGACTATGGTTTGAAATGGATGTGTGAGATTACTCTCTCCTAAGGGGAGATCTTATGAGATAAACATTCACAAGGAAAATGGTATTTGTAAGGAGTGGGTACCCAGAGGGGATCTAATCCTCACAAAATCAAATAAAAGAAAACATCCCATATGCCAAACACACAACCAAAATTTTACAAAGGGGTGATATACCAATTTATTCAAAAGTATGTTCAACATACCAAAATGTATGAGCGGAAGATAAAAGATCGAACTATTATAAAGTTTGATTTTATGATAATCATTCACCACGTAGGGTGATTCATAAGAAAACTAAACTACAAAATAAGACTAACATAGGGTTATATAACCATCTTAAATTTATCTCCCAAGAAGGATCATCTACACTTGTATATGTCTTGTTCAACTTTGGCCCACTCCTCCTTGCTCTCTACCTAAGAGGTTGGAAGCATACCCCACAAGAGAAGACAAAGTGGAAGTTGTCAGTATTAAATATTTTTTTGGGGGGAAGCCAGGAGGCTATCTATTCATCGTGCCCTCCTCTTGCATGCAAATTTGTAAACATATTACACAGAATCGAACTACTTGTAGAATTAAATATGGTACTACTACTACCATTACAGTGATCATTATTGATGAAGTTGATCAGAACCTGTGGCGGTCTTATGTAAGTATAGAGCTCGTCGTTTCTTTTTAGTAGGTCCTTGGCAACCCAATCTGCGACCTTGTTGGTTTCTCTGCTCTCATACTTCAGGACCTAGTTCGACTTTATCATTCGTTGTATTTCAGCTACCCAGTTAGCATATCTGGGGTTAGTAGAGTTATCCTGTGAAATCATGCGTACAACACACTGGTTGTTTGATGAGATTTCTACGGTTGTATACTTGCATTCGTTGGCCACCACTAAAGCTAGCCCAATAACCCTGAGTTCTGCCTCCAACACATCTTTTGTGCATATTTTTTCAGCAATGGCCCCCAACCACTGTCCTTCGCAATTGCGTGCCACCACCGACGTGGCTGCTTGGTTTCTCTTCAGCGCAACATCTGTATTGAGTTTAATTGGTGTTCAGTGGAGGTCTCGTCTAGTGGAGTTGATTTTTCTCAGTCGAGCTTGCTGCCTCCGTCTGTCTCGCATTCTCGAGCAGTTGCATCTCCATCCTAATCAGATTGGCTATGTGACATTTATGTGTGGCTTTCTCGTCAAACACTAAGGAATTTCTAGCCATCCACATTAATCGGCAGGCGACTAAGAACAGTTGTGTGTGGCCATTAGGCTGCTTCATGTTCCAACTTATTCATTGTTGTATGTGCATTTTGTTCATGAACCTATCCCTATCTATATTTCCCAGATGTCGGGTCTAGGTATCTCTGATCTCCGGGCAATCTCGGAGTGCGTGAAGAATAGTCTGCTCTTGGGTTCTACATCGAGGGCATTGCTCATCAGCAGATATATGCCTTCTAACGCGAACTGCATTCGTCAGAATGGATTCGTGGCTGACTAACCACATGAAAGTTTGGGCTCTAGCAGACACTCTAGTCTTCCATATCGTATCCCAATTTTCCTGGGTCCTGATCTCTTTTGGTTTCCTGATAACCTCATAAGCCGATTTAGTTGTGAGCTGGCCATTGCCTTTGTGCATCCGTGTGAGGACGTCCAGATTGGGGTTTTTTGTTGGTGGCTTGATACAGAGAATCTCCTTAACCATTCCTACCTATGTTATGCAAACGTCTATCCTGCCCCTCACCCATTTTTTGTTGGTGGCTTGATACAGAGATACTCGTAGTTCTCTTCATACTGTGGATAATTTCCTGTACTAGCACGATGTTATCAGTGATCTGTCTCCTCGGCACAAAGCTGCTCTGGGCAGGAGAAACCCAGTCTGGAATATACTTCTTCACTTTTTCGACCACAAGCTTTGAGCACAATTTGAGGCAGGCATTATTTAGCGAAATAGGTCTTAATTGTTTACAATTTTCAGGTGACTTGCATTTGGGAATGAGGACAATGGAGGCCTGACATAGTCTTTCATCCAGGTCCTGACCCCTGAGTGCATTGCACACTGTCCTTTCCACTGCATCCCTTACCACTTCCCAATTTTTCTGCAGAAAGTGGGTGGTTACCCCGTCTGGTCCTGTGGCCTTGTAAGGGTCCATACGTTTGAGCATGGCGTAGATCTCCGCACTATTAGGCACCTTTCCCATGGTTTGGTGGTCGCTCTCCCTGAGTTTTACAAATTTAGCTGGGATCTCATGTATGGAAGAGGGCTGCTGGGTGCAGCGGTGAACATTTTTTTGAAGTACTCTGTTACCATGCCTGCGATGACTTCCGGGTCAGTCTCCCATCTGCCCTCTTCGTTTTGCAACTTAGTGATGGTGTTCCTATGCTTGCGTTGGTTCACGTAAGCATCGTAGAACCTAGTATTAGAGTCCCCATTTTTCAATCAGTTCACGTGACTTTGCATCTTCCACGCTTCCTCCCTCCTCTTTCAGAATGAGGGCAAGCTCAGTTTGCATTTGCGTGCATAGCCGGTCTGTAGTCGGATCAAACTGCTCTGCAAGATCAGTTCGTAACATATTGATATTGCGCATGAGTTGGTTTTTGTTCTTAAGGCTTTGCTGCTGTTTGTCACGGTCCCATCTCATAAGTCTCTCCTGAGCATGATATAGGGCTGAGTTAAAGTCCTCCTCTTGACCAGACCTCCTTGATGATGTTATTGAAATCGGTATCAGATCGCCAGTGTGCCTTGGTCTGGAATCTAGCTTCTCTTCTTGCTAGAGCAGCAATAGTAACGAGGATAGGGCAATGGTCAGATTCCACTCTAGGTAAATGTGTGACCACAAGATTAGGGAACTTTGTGATGAACTCAGCGTTGGCTACGGCCCTATCCAGACGTTCATAGAGCATGCCATGCCTATAAGTAAATCTCTATCCTGAGAATTCCAAGTCGGATAGGCCTGCATCCAGGAGAGTGTTGTTAAACAAACTAGTCTCTGTCCAGTTGAATGAGGCGCCTCCCATTTTCTCGTTCGATTCCAACAAAGTATTAAAGTCTCCTAGCACAATCCAAGGATCAGAAAAAGTGTTACCCATGTGAATGAGATGTTTCCACAGTAGTGACCTCACAGTAATATGGGGGCTGGTATATACGAAAGTAGCTATTAAAGAGTTGTTAACTCTGCAGGTCACGAACTGTCTGTGGGTATTAATAACTTTTAACGGTACACTTTTCCTCATTCCAACAGACCCATATGCCCCCTGCAAAACCCCTCGCCTCATAGCGATGCGAGTTGTTGAACCCAAGCCATTTAATGGTTTCTAATGCTTTGGTTGAGCTGATGCGGGATTCTAAGATGCTAACCAGATCGGGTTTATGTGTCCGCATATGCTCCTTCAAAGTGCGGCAAGTATCCCAATTTCCAATACCTCGAACGTTCCAACTGAGAAGTCTAACCATCTTTATTATGCCAGAGGGAAAGTAACTCAGTTTTGATTGAGTGTGCTCGGAATGGGGCTCAGTTTTGATTGAGTGTGCTCGGAATGGGAGTTTGATTCTCCTTGTTCATCTCCCCTCTATCAGAGTCCCCAGACGTTTCTTCATCGACCAGGCTTTCTAAAAGTCTCAAACTTCGCCTCAGTTTACTGTGGCTGCTGGATGGTTTGCCGCTCCTCTTCATTCGGGCGCCACTACCCTTGATCGCCTTGCCAGCAGTTTTGGTTTTGTCTTTCCTACGGCCTTTGGCTTTGTCCGACTTATTTGGCGGTGTGGTGAACGATAACCCCTGGATTGTGGTGTCTAAAAAACCTCCAACTTCTGCATCGTGACGTTCGTCAAAGATTTCTATAACCTCGTCTATTGCAAGAGATACCGCTACATGGTTTGAGCCTTTGTATCTCGTTTCTTCCACCTGCATGGCTTCCTTTCACTTGTCTGCCGTCGTTTCGTTCGAAATATCTTTCAAGATTGTTCTCTGATCTGTTGTATTGTTCTGTGCTTTCTTCTTCTTTCTCCAGACTTTTGTAGTCTTAGTGCTTGTCTCCGCGTTTCTTGTGACAGTCTCCTTCTCTCCTGTATGTGTCCCCAGCATATATTGTTCGTCTTCCTTGAAAAGACTGGCATATCTATTGTTCGTCACCCTGTTATCTTCTTGTTCTCCTCCTCTTGGTTTGTAGGTTCCCCTATTACAATGTCCTCTTCTCTGTGTCTGCCATTCCCCTTCCTCAGCAAATGATGGCTGTTCTCGCTCAATAGTATTATTAGCAGTGTTGTCTGCCCCCATTTGCGTTTCCAGTGAGTCATATGTACACGTCTTGGAGGTATGGCCTTCTTTGCCACACACCTTGCAAGCTGTAGGGATGCCCTCATACTCTATTTCGTACTCCCTGCCATTAATAAGGATGGATGGATGGAGGCTCCTCTTGGTGCTAACTTCAACTGACAATCTGGCGAACTTACTCCTCGTTCTCCTTGCTGTGTGGGAGTCTACTTTAATCAATCTTCCCAGTGCTAGACCCACATAGTCGAATATGGTTGAGACATATAGGTGCAGTGGGAGGTTCATATCCCTCACCCACGTGACCAACGTCTCTGGCAGTTCCTCAGTGGGGACGAACTCTGGGGACCAGTCCCAGACCGCTAGATTGCTCCCAAAAACCTTCCATGGGCCACCTGTTCGAGCAGTATCATAGTATTTTTCGCACGATAACTGGACGACAAAATGCCCAAGTTCGAGTTCATACATATTGAACCTCCCAGTAATATTCCAGAGGATTTTGATTCGATCTCGAAGTGTCATGTACCCAATGTCAGCCCCCACTAGTCTCACGACTACGGTGTATTGCCACGGCCATGCCAGTTTTTCCTCGGCTACCGGGTTAATCCGTATTGCGGGGCGACCTTCTTCTACTCCTAGCATAACATCTGACACCGATAGATTCTCTTCAAAGAGTTTCTCCAGGAAGAGGGAGTCTTTGTCCTGTGTTTCCGGTATAACCCCGTTCGCAGCCACTGATCTATAGGATGTTGCCTTCTCGCTAGCGTCATTGCCTTTCTCGAGTTGGGCATCTGCTTCTGATGATCCGATTCGTTCCCCCTGAATCTGGTTTCCGTTCTCGCCAGATAAAATGTTTCGGGTCTCCTGATTGTCGTCCTCCTTTTCCTTGTGCGCTCCAATTGGTATAGCTTCCGTAGAGTTCCCTGTAAGCCCTGCGTAGCAAAATTGCAGGCCTACCACCGGTATGGTGAAACCGGTGTTCGAGCCTCTGCTCTGGTATGATACCGTACTGTCTCTGTTTATTCCCCTCGACCCGTCGACCGATATCTGATTAGTGCCTCCATCATCCATCCACACCGACGAGCGATGCTGCCCCCGCAGATCGCCGCAGCCGCCCAACTCCCCGCCTCCCCTAGGGCTCGCCATCTCAATTCCTATAATTTATCAGTATAAAATGTTGGTATCATCATATTAATAGGATTGAGCCAAACTAATAAAAATGACTAAAAATATAACAAGGATTCCCATCCAAGAGAAAAGTAATGTTCGAGTGGATATGCAATGAGATAATAATCAATAGTTACACTTTTCATTAAATAAAAATATTATGCCACAAAAGCACACATAAATATTTTAGGGTGCATAATCCATCAATAATAACAATCAACCTGCATGCAAGAGAGATAACCATAGCACTAGTGAAATATAAATAAAAAATGGTGATTAGGGCAAAAAACTCAAAACTTGAGAGAGATTGGCACAACCAAATTCCCCGACATATAAAAGTGGGCACAAAACCCAATATGGGGTACATAACCTCCATTCCTAAATATAACATGGGCACATAACCTAAAAACTAAATTACGTATACTACTCTAGAGCTAATGAATTAGCAAGCATGCATAAACATTGAGGCAAGTGAAAGTAAAGTCATAGAAATATGCTTAATGAGATTTCAGTCACAAATACGGATAATATGAAACATCCACCATAAAATTGGAAAATTGGGGTTCTACCTCACAATGAGGAACAATTTAACTCAGTTCCATTATCAGGGTTTCATCAAGAAGCAAAGTACGATTTTAGAGCCCAATATGAATTATATACAGTCAAGAATATCATGACTCAAATTCATTAAGATTAGACTGAAGTAGGTCATCAAGACAAGAAAGAGAAAATCCAACATACTAATACTTCATAGAGGTTCAAGAGAGAGAAAATAGGATCAATTTCTCAATATAGGATTCATGACATGAAACATACATGAAGAGAGAGAAAATATAGTTATTTGCTCAATATAACTCATAGGGGGTACAACATATTTCAAGACATGTGTCAACTTGTCATAGTCTAAAACCTAGATCCAAGTTGGGGTTCTTCTTCAACTAGTATAGAATGATATAGAGAGATTATCAACTAGTATGTTTATTGTAAACCCTAGATTACCAAATCTTATTATAACTAAATTTAGGTTATGAAATGTATTTATTTAAATAGAAGATAATTTTTTGATTCCAACAAGTATGTTTTTGTAGTTTTCTGATTATTAGAAAGTAAGTTATGAATTTCTAAAGATAAATCAATATACTGAAAATCTGAAAAAATAATTGAAACCAAAAGACAAACAAAACCTTGCATCAAAATTCAAACTAGGAGAGTGTGACAGGGCATATTTGTCCAATTACCAAGAAGCAAATTCATGAAATCAAAATCATTAGCAAAAGGGTGAAAGATGAAGTTGTCCATGTGAGTGTGATAATTAAATAGAAGAAGTAGAGGGAAAAACTAGAAACCATGAAAGAAGGAGCTTCTTCTTCCCAAGCTCTCATACCATTATTTTTGGATGCATCTTGGTAGGCTGATGGGATTTTGCATAATCTACTTGACGTGAGAATCTGTGGTTTTGACCGTCCAAAAATGAAGATCAAGGGGCTACGAATCTTGCCCTAGGTGGGATTGGTTGAAGAGGAAACGATGAGGAATAAACTCAAGTCATCATACACCCTAGTTCCTTATATTTGGATGACGATAGACGAAGACATGAACAAAATCGATGTGAGAGGAGAATTGTTGGAGGTAGTGGTGAATACAAGGTAAGTCCCTATATTTATAGGTTGGGGGTAGGAGGCTTCTGGGGGTAGGAGGTTTGAGAAGTGGGAGAGCAGATCTAGTCAAATCATGAATTTGAAAATGTAGGGTTTGGAGTTAGGGATCGCTAAGTGCAAAATCACACAAGGAATTCATCGGAGGAATAATTGAGAGGTTTCGTGGATGAGAGAGTGTGAAATTGTTGGATAACCATGAAAAAGGTTCGATAGTATCGTATGGACTCAGTGTTGTCTCCTACTAAAGGTAGGATATGATGTGCACACACTTCCAATTAAGACAGGAGGGTATGCATTAGCGGTGAAATAA
Organism: Alisma plantago-aquatica; assembly: GCA_963693085.1. Lineage (NCBI taxonomy): Eukaryota > Viridiplantae > Streptophyta > Magnoliopsida > Alismatales > Alismataceae > Alisma > Alisma plantago-aquatica. The sequence continues at coordinate 271,081,883 of OY856415.1, read as the reverse complement.
ATGAAGTCAGAAGCCTTAGTTGACTAGCATTAAATGCTTGTTTCATTTATATAATTGTATTTTTAAATCATATTATATTTTAGGGTCCAAAAAAATTACAATTTATATGAAATTTTATACCTAGTGTAATTTTTTCATGTAGAATATGTTTTGCCATTAATTTACATTATTATTTAGTACATTATTTTACTGTTTTAGACCTAGTTATATATTCTTTCCTAGTTGAAATTAGGATACTTAGAAGTACACAAATAATCTCAAACTTGGCACCCAAGCTAATTGGGAGACATGGAATCTAATTTTAGAGTTAGATTTAGGTTTTAATGTTTTCTTTTATGAGTTGTTTTCCTTTTATGAATTGTAATACAATTAGGTTATTGACCCATTACCAATAAATTTATTATATAATCACATCATTATCATAAACATGCATTAATTTGAGTTACATTATCTTGACATGGTTATTGATAGAGTTATGGTAAATAATATTGCACGACTTTCCATATTTTACTTATGCAACCTATTAAGTCTATTATTTTAATAATAACTTAGATGTTGGCACATGGAAATCCAATTGTTATTCAAATTCATGTATTAAACACATTATACCTCTTATGAAACATATGTTAGACATTATGTGAATACTAGTTAGCAAAGGTAGCATATGTGACATATTTCATGAACTTACTTACATGTTAGCACACATATATGTTATTAGGTTAATATAAGTGTATTATGATATGTGATGATGATTATAGAACCTAATGCCTACTAATGTGTTATCTATGTTTTCAAGCTTATACATTTTAGGTTTAGTATTGAGTTAATCATGTTACATGCATTAACCATACTCATTAGGGTTGCAAACAACTGTATTGAGGTTTATTTGAATCCTTTTTTGGTTTCAACTAAGGGTTTGAGTATACAAATATTACACTTAATGGGTTCTAGGGTCAAGATGCTAAATTTTTGTATCTTACGATATCTAGGGATAAGGTAACCCTCTGGGGGCCAGAGATTGTGCTTGGATATGGTTGTGTGAGATTCCTCTCTCCTCATGAGAGATACTCAAAAGGTAAAGGATATTTAGGGACAATGTGAGGACAAGGTGACCCTCTCAGGTCTAGAGACTATGGCTGGATTATGGGTGTGTGAGATTCATCTCTCCTCGGGGGATATTTCACTAGAGAAATCCTCAAAAGGTAAAGGGTATCATGGTATAAGGTGACCCTTTTGGAGACTGATTATGGGTTTAACTGTACCCTCATGTCCATGAATCAAGTATATCCGATACCTAAAACATCGACAAACAAATACGCGGTCAGTATATTACTATACTGGTACGTGGGTTCAAACAATAATCACAAGTACAAATATAAGCAAACATCTTTATCTTGAATGCAAGAACATAACTCATTTTCATATTCTAACCCTTATCTGGTCTACTACCTCAGGTGTAATCACTGTCCATCCGGGGCTCGTGTACATTACCCTTAAGACCAGTCTGACCTAGGGTTCAGAATGTAGTTATTTACTTTACATGATACTCATATGAACTTTATAGTTTGCAAGAACTAAATAAACAAGCAAGCCATTTATTTGTCGTTCAATCTCATCGAGAAAACATCGGCAATCTTGGAATCCGATACATGTATTCATAAGCGTAACCACGTACCTTATGCTATCGCAAAAACCATGCAGAACATCATATGTACTTTAAGAGTGCATCCAAACATCCAAGCAGTAAAGCATGTAATCAACAAGGTATCTGAAACAAATCATACTACATATGTGTCACCACATATTCTCATCACATTATTCAATTCTAGATTCATTCCTAAACTAGGGTTTAGGGTTATCTCATGTTTAGACTATGGATAAGGGTTACAAACCCTAATTCCATCATATCATGGTTTCTAAGATTACAAACTCAATTATGCATATTAGGTGAAATCCTAATAATGAACTTAAGCACATTAGATTACCCGTGACACCTAAATCACATCACTAACATTAAGATCATATCAAGATGTCGACAGTGGTTTTAAAACCCTAAACAGCATGAATAAGACTACTAATTTGGAATCATCCATTATTCATCCTTATCAGGGATTTCTTCATTATACATAATAATATCAGGTATTCTCTCAACAAAAACAAATCTATTCAATTAAGCATCAGTTTAAAGGAATCTAGGTCTTTCCTTCATATTAATCACATTTAAACATGTATAGCACATACTTTTAGAATAGGAAGCATATTTAGATTCTGAAACTATTTTATTTAAATTCCTTTCATTTTTATGATCATTTTGATATATAATATCTCTATATTTGGACATTCTTAGCATTTTCTATGAATTAAACAAAATATGTCATAATACCTTGATTATGTGGCCACATGGCACCTCCTAATTGACTGGAGATCTGCACCTTTCTTGACAACCTGGCGCGGTTCAAGGCTCAGTTTTCACCTGGACCGACCAAAACCCAATGATCTGCATTCCTCACTGGACCGCTCATCCTTTTCCTCGTGACCTCGTGAGGTTTCTCGCACCGCCGCCGAGCGTGGAGTCAGGTCAAGAAGCAAACAACTCTCAGCTTGCACGTCGTCGGCCTCACTCCTGTCGACTCCTTCTTGTGTGACTGGTCATGTAGAATTGGTAGGTCCGCCTTACCTGCCTTGTTGGTCCCTCAACACTAGAAGCAGTGTCTCCATGATCGTTCTTCCACTGAGTCCTGCTGCTCATGGACTCCTCCTTGTTTTCGACAGTAGGGTCAACCGACTACGCCACCACCCCCACAACTCTACCCACCACCATATAAGGCGTCGCCTCCTTGCTCCTCCTCTCCACTTCTCCAGTGGCTTACTCACAGAATCTGTGGCAGTGCCACCTCTGGTGTCGGGCCTTCTTCCACAGCGCCCTCGAAGGTTCTCACAAACGCTCATGTCACAGAAACGCCTACTCTCCACTCTCCTTCTCCACATGCCGTCTAGCACTTCAGCTCCGATGAAGACGATGCTCATCCTTGCATGCCTCCGCCTGCTCCCTACAGAAAACCACCACAGCCATCTCAGCCGCCCTCCGACCCTCACTCTTCCTTCATCGTGGTCTGTGGTGGCCATAAGCTGATAGAGAATCAGCATCGCCTCCGACTATCCCACTCTGTGAGGAGAAGCCTTGATCGGCACGACTTCTTTCATTCTCCCTTCTCGCTCACTAGTTCTTGCTCAGCTCGCACCTGCAGTCCGCCGACCAATGCCCTTCCACAGCACGACACCTGGGTTTGTCGGAGAACAAAGTCCACGACTCTCCTTCTACTTTGGCTCGACCGATCTATTCCCATACTCAGCGCGACCTCACCATCAACCTGAAGATCCATCTTCCCTTGCATGGTTTCTCCACCTAAACCTGGCCGTCGGGCTAGGGGTTGTCTGCCTAATGCTGCCAGGCCTTCCTTCCTCACCCTGTCCTCCCCTTCCTCGCTACCATGGAAGTGGAGCCTTCGTCTGGGGTCACCACTTTGAAAGACGCCTACCCTCCCTTGAGAACCATGACAGCAGGAGGGATCTCCCTCACGGTGTTGTTCAGTGAGGGCGCAGATGAGAAAGGGGTGGATAGGAGCTGATGTTCTATGGAGGACTTCCACCTGTTGTTTACTGCTCTCAGACTTCAAGGTCTGGGATTATTGGTGCCCTACAAAGTGCCTTATATAGATCCTACAAAGAAACCCTAACGTTTAGGGGGAGGAGGAAAGTCTTGGAGAAATAGGTATCGAGGGGCAGCCCAACCCAAAGGAAATTGGGTTTCCTTTCCCCTTATGTCAAGGATATACCCCTCTCTTAACGTTTCTTTAGTTTCCTTGATCTTATCTTTATTGCACAACCAAGTTGTGAAAAGGCAAGATATTTGACGGTGCCTTTTATTATTCCTTTCCAAAGGTAATTGGAATCCTTTTCTATTGAGAGTCCTAACATCCGTGTAATAATCCCATATTTATCTTATATTCATATTATCCTTCAACATACTAAAGAGGAAACCCAAGGTAACACTATTTGATGTCCCAACCATAAGTATTCTTTTAACTATCTAACACATTATAAACTTTATTATCCTTTGGAAAACGTTTGTCAATATCCAAAAGTCATTACTATTTATTATTGTGTGAATTCCTTTTATCTATTTTTCTTGTTCCAAAAGCACTTGTGCAACAAAGGCAATTATCATTATTATTCCACCAATAAAATCATTGAGGAATTATCAATTTAATCCATGCATCATATTTTATAGTTCAATTTTACCAAAATTTGAGGATATTACATTCACCCCTCCTTAAAAGGAATTTTGCCCTCAAAATTCACACATAGAAGCTTAAGGTGAATGAGAACCATCTTATTTTCAAGTCTTAGGGTTAGCACCCTAAGTAGACATCTTTAACAACTTTCCTATAGTATAGCAAATTTTGTCTTATTACTAAGATTGGCACCTGAATCTAAATTCAAGTGTATCTACATCTTTAGTATACACATCTTATCATTACTTGATGATTTCATTATCATTGATAATTTCATTATTACTTGGTGATTTCTCCTTTCACTTAGGTTTCCAACCTATTATCCATTATTTCACATAAGGGTGAGGTAACACCTCTAACCCTAGGTCAAGTCCTCACACATTAAATGTAGGATATTCAACCTCGTTATCTCAATTTTTAAGCATAACGTGTGTCTATCCAATCTCCCTCCCTTATAATGAAATGAAATAAGCATTTGGTTGTAGCCCAAACACAAAGTTCAATCCATTCCAAGAGTAGAGATAGGACATCCACACATTACCTTTCAATTTCACGCATTAAGTTGAATCATACTCTATATGACTCTAAACTTACTTGTTCTTAATTTTATAGCATTCTTATGTTCCATGAAGTCTAGTGTCCCTTTTCTTACTCTTAAGTTAGGTCACAACTCCTCTTATGTTTTTTTTTCATGACTTCTTTATATCGTTTATATTTACATCTCATGTATCATTATGAGCCTTAGCCAAATCCTCGATCTCTCTAGGGGTATAGGTACTTTTGGAGTGATCTCATCTTTATGCATCAAGAGAGTGCCTTTCACATTCACCCATTAGGCTACATGATCCTCATGGAGGTAGCTAATCTCCTGAGTCATGTACCTTGGATAAACCTAGTTGTTACCTCCCGACCACATGGTCATGTGCATTCATGGCATATCAACTCCCAACCCATCGGTCCTATGTACCTCAAATACACCCTACTTGACCCTAGGACTACATTAGGACTCTACCCTCCCTAAGGGTTTCTTTTGAGATGTCACACATTATTATCTTGTTTAATTCTTTAACCCGGATTGCCTTCATATCTCTCTTTTGAGTACACATAATGCAGTATTGTCCCATCATTGGGCTCGGGCCACCTTCCCTCCAGGGCTTGGTGCCATGTCGGTCTTCCCTCCTGGGCTTGACCTCTGTGATCTTCCCCTCCAGGGGCTTGATCCTAAACAACTGCATTGTGGACTTAGGCCACCTTCCCTCCTGGGCTTGGTGTCTGACTGGTCTTCCCTCTTGGGCTTGACCATTTCATGACCTTCCCTCCTGGGCTTGGTCGTCCACTTATGCCACCTTCCCTCCTAGGCTTGGTGCCTTACTGGTCTTCCCTCCTGGGCTTGACCAGCTGTGTTACTCAAAGTCGGCATCCTTAGATTCAAAGAATTTATGTACTTTCGTTTTTTTATATCTTTAACTCTTCACTCCTCTAGGTGAGGATTAAGGTTATCTCAATACTTAAATACATTTATTCACTTACCTTTTTTTAAGGGAAAGTCCTAGCCTAGGGTGCCTTCTTGGCTCATAGGAGGGGGTTAGGCTCGTTAGCCACAACCTGATCCCAAGATCTAAGGTTTTGCCTCCCTCTTAGGTCATCTTCCCACTTTTGGGTTGACCCACCCTAGGTTGGCACACTAACCCTAAAGGTTTATTAGAAACCTCTTTCTTTTATCATTAGGCATAACTTTTATCATCAACCCATGTTTTCTCAACCTCTAGAATATCCCCTCATGGTCTCTGTCCATTCAATGAACTTGGGTAACCTTCCCTCCAAGGCTTGGTGCTACCTCAGCCTTCCCCTCCAGGGGCTTGGCCACCATCACCAAACTTCTAGAGATAACACTAGGGGTTTGAGCAAGTTATATTCAAACTTTCATTTTCCATATGTGTATATATATAACTATTGGGTTTTTATATCTCTTAAGACTGATCACATAAGTTTTATGCTCCTCATGCCCACATGCATGGGAGATTGGGTTACCTAGACCATCCCTTATCTTTCTTATTCATGATTTCAAGTTTCACATGGGCAGTGTCCCATACCACCACACCATGTTGATTACCAATTTCAAGTTTCACATGGGTAGTGTCCCATACCACCACACCATGTTGATTAATTAGGATTAAGGTTTTAGGGTCAGGGTTAGGGTTAGGGTTAGGGTTAGGGACTATACTCTACCTCTCAGAGTTTTCATATCCCTTGACTCTCTATATTTTTCATACCCTAATCAAATTCCTTGCACTAAGAAAGGGCTTACCCATCCACATATCTTTCTAGTGTCTATCCTCTCTAGAGGGACCTACACAAAAGGTTACATCTTTTCACATTTTACTTCTCTAATTAACAATTTCTTTTTAAGGCTTATTAAGCAAAGAGATGAGAAGTAGACGATAATGTAAGATGAGGAACTTAATTTTTCTCTTAAAATTTCTAAGGATAATTTGAAATTATAAAGTATTAAGTATTAGTTGATGAATTTGTGCACTGATACCAAATGTAATGACCCGCACTTTTGAGTGTCTAAAAGACCTTAAAGTCACAAATCGTTAATCATAATTTTCAGGATCAGATTCATGAAATAATACAAAATAGTAAACAATTTCTATTAATGATCAAATATTTACATGTTTACATATAAAGCTCCTCTAAGGAGTTACATAACTTTTAAACAGAATTAACTTTTACATGTGTGAAGATAAACCATTAAGACTAAACCTTCATGATTAAATTGTAGTGTCTTCAACATCTTTAACTGTACCCTCATGTCCACGAATCAAGTATATATGATACCTAAAATGTCGACAAACAAATATGTGGTCAGTATATTACTATACTAGTACGTGGGTTCAAACAATAATCACAAGTACAAATATAAGCAAACATCTTTATCTTGAATCTAAGAACATAACTCATTTTCATATTCTAACCCTTATCTGGTCTACTACCTCAGGTGTAATCACTCTCTGTCTGGGGCTCGTGTGCATTACCCTTAAGATCAGTCTAACCTAGGGTTCAGAATGTAGTTATTTACTTTACATGATACTCATATGAACTTTCTACTTTGTAAGAACAAAATAAACAAGCAAGTAGTTTATTTGTCATTCAATCTCATCGAGAAAACCTCGGCAATCTTGAAATCTGATACATGTATTCATAAGCGTAACCACGTACCTTATGCCATCTCAGAAACAATGCAGAACATCATATGTACTTTAAGAGTGCATCCAAACATCCAAGCAGTAAAGCATGTAATCAACAAGGTATCTGAAACAAATCATACTACATATGTGTCACCACATATTCTCATCACATTATTCAATTCTAGATTTGCTCCTAAACTAGGGTTTAGGGTTATCTCATGTTTAGACTATGGATAAGGGTTACAAACCCTAATTCCATCATATCATGGTTTCTAAGATTACAAACTCAATTATGCATATTAGGTGAAATCCTAATAATGAACATAAGCACATTAGATTACCCGTGACACCTAAATCACATCACTAACATTAAGATCATATCAAGATTTCAACAGTGGTTTTAAAACCCTAAATAGCATGAATAATACTACTAATTTGGAATCATCCATTATTCATCATTATCAGGGATTTCTTCATTATACATAATAATATCAAGTATTATCTCAACATAAATGAATCTATTCAATTAAGCATCAATTTAAAGGAATCTAGGTCTTTCCTTCATATTAATCACATTTAAACATGTATAGCACATACTTTTAGAATAGGAAGCATATTTAGATTTTGAAACTATTTTATTTATATTCCTCTCATTTTTATGATCATTTTGATATATAATATCTCTATATTTGGACATTCTTAGCATTTTCTATGAATTAAACAAAATATACCATAATACCTTGATTATGTGGCCACATGGCACCTCCTAATTGGCTGGAGATATGCACCTTTCTTGACAACCTGGCGCGGTTCAAGGCTCAATTTTCACCTGGACCGGCCAAAACCCAATGATCCGCATTCCTCACTGGACCGCTCATCCTTTTCCTCGTGACCTCGCGAGGTTTCTCGCACTGCCGCCGAGTGCGGAGTCGGGTCAAGCAGCAAACATCTCTCAGCTTGCACGTCGTCGGCCTCACTCCTGTCGACTCCTTCTTGCGTGAATGGTCGTGTAGAATTGGCAGGTTTGTCTTGCCTGTCTTGCTGGTCCCTCAACACCGGAAGTAGTGTCGCCATGATCGTTCTTCCATTGAGTCCTGCTGCTCATGGACTCCTCCTTGTTTTCGGCAGTAGGGTCAACTGACTATGCCACCACCCCCGCAATGCTACCCACCACCATCGAAGGCGCCGCCTCCTTGCTCCTCCTCTTCACTTCTCTAGTGGCTTACTCACCGGATATGTGGCAGTGCCACCTGCGGTGCCGAGCCTTCTTCCACAGCGCCCTCAAAGGTTCTCACAAACGCTCATGTCGTAGAAACGCCTACTCTCCACTCTCCTTCTCCACGTGTCGTCTACCACTTCAGCTCCGACGAAGGCGATGCTCATCCTTGCATGCCTCTACCTGCCCCCTGCAACAAACCATCACAGCCATCCCGGCCACCCTCCGACCCTCGCTCTTCCTTCAACGCGGTCTGCGGTGGCCATAAGCTGATAGAGAATCAACGCCGCCTCTGACTAGCCCACTCCGGGAGGAGCAGCCTCGATCAGCATGACTTCTTTCGTTCTCCCTTCTCGCTCACTAGCTGATGCTCAGCCCGCACCTTCAGTCTGCCGACCAATGCCCTTCCACAACACGACACCTGGGTTTGTCGGATAACGGAGTCCACGACTCTCCTTCTGCTTTGGCTCGACCGATCTGTTCCCATACTCAGCACAACCTCACCATCAACCCAGAGATCCATCTTCCCTTGCATGGCTTCTCCACCTAAACCTATCCACCGGGCTAGGGGTTGTCTGCCTAACGCTGCCAGGCCTTCCTTCCTCACCCCGTCCTCCCCTTCCTCGCTACCATGGAAGTGGAGCCTTCGTCTGGGGTCACCACTTTGAAAGATGCCTACCCTCCCTTAAGAACCATGACAGCAGGAGGGATCTCCCTCACGGTGTTGTTCGGTGAGGGCACGGACGAGAAAGGGGTGGATAGGAGCCGATGTTATGTGGAGGACTTCCTCCCGTTGTTTACTGCTCTCAGACTTCAAGGTATGGGATTATCGGTGCCCTACAAAGTGCCTTATATAGATCCTACAAAGAAACCCTAACGTTTAGGGGGAGGAGGAAAGTCCTGGAGAAATAGGTATCGAGGAGCAGCCCAACCCAAAGGAAATTGGATTTCCTTTCCCCTTATGTCAAGGATATACCCCTCTCTTAACGTTTCTTTAGTTTCCTTGATCTTATCTTTATTGCACAACCAAGTTGTGAAAAGGCAAGATATTTGACGGTGCCTTTTATTATTCCTTTCCAAAGGTAATTGGAATCCTTTGCTATTGAGAGTCCTAACATCCATGTAATAATCCCATATTTATCTTATATTCATATTATCCTTAAACATACTAAAAAGGCAACCCAAGGTAACACTATTTGGTGTCCCAACCATAAGTATTCTTTTAACTATCTAACACATTATAAACTTTATTCTCCTTTGGAAAACGTTTATCAATATCCAAAAGTCATTACAATTTATTAATGTGTGAATTCCTTTTATCTATTTGTCTTGTGCCAAAAGCACTTGTGCAATAAAGGTAATTATCATTATTATTCCACCAATAAAATCATTGAGGAATTATCAATTTAATCCATGCATCATATTGTATAGTTCAATTTTACCAAAATTTGAGGATATTACAGTGTCAGATTCTTCTCTCCTCAAGGCAGATTTTATGAAAGAAATACTCACAAGGTAAAATAGTGTGCTAATCTAGTTTTAGATTATGGTTGGGGACCATATTGATATGAAAGTGAAAGCATCCAGTTTTAGGTCGTGGTCTGGTACCATATATGTATGAAAGTGAAGAACAATCATGGCCCAAATTTAGGTTATGGTTCATACCATCAAGATTGTTCTCTTTTGTAACTTTTTTTTGAAAAAGGGGTTTTTAAGATATATTTATCCAAAAAACATATTTTCAAAAAAAACATTTTTATTTTGAAACGATTTTGCTTTTTTTTATCTTTTGATTTTTTTAAAGATGGATCTTTTATAAAAAAAGATTGTTGTTTTTTTAGAAAATTGTTGATTCTTTTATTTTGGAAAGAATGTTGAATTCTTTGGGAAATAACATTCCCCATTTTTTTAGAAAGAATGGTCAATCAAGATTATTGAATGAATATTGTTGGGTGAGAGAGATCATTTAAATATTTTTGAGTTTGGAAGGATTATATTTTAAAGACAGTTGATGATTGAGATCAGTTGAAATAATTTGGGATCATTTGAGATAATTGGAGATTGTTAGTTTGATATTATTTGAGATCATGTAAATCATTAGTATGATACAATTGTTGATTTGAGATTTTTTTTATACCATCGTTGATTTGAGATTTATGATTGTTGTTTTGATACCATTATTTATGTGAGATTTTTATTTTGGTAAGATTGTTTTAAACATGTGGATGTTAGAAAATAATGATCAAATCATTCATGATGATTACAATAATAAAGCATAAATCTTTCAACAATCCAAATTATCAAAGCATGCAATATTTTTTAAAATTGCACAATAAGCAACCACAAGATGCATATGTAGAAGATAAAGTAGCCCATTTTAGCCCATGAGTTTAGATGTGATTTTACATCCTCACTTAAGTATTAAATTTATAGGAGGAGTTGGTCCTTATCTTGCGGGCTCTGATCTCCAAACCATGACATAAACACGATTAAAACTTAGCGGAAGCGAATCGATAATCAGCGGAAGACAAAATCACGGGAAATTAAAACTTTTCGAGATAAGAACTTGTATCCATAAAAACTCCTTTCATAAAGAGAGGTAACTGTTTACATCTCAGGATAATTACTTCTTGAGTAATTATATACATCAAGATACAAAATCTCAAGATCACATAACACAAGACTCCAAGACCTGAGAGTACAGAGGACACATAGGACTGACTCTAACTACACCACATGGCAGGACAAATCTCCACCTGAGATTACTGCTGCCCCTGGTGCTGCTGCTGCTGAGACTGATCACCTGTAGGCTGGTTTCTTCGTCTCCGACGTTCACCTAAAAAGTTGAAGTCTACGGGGTGAGACAATTATACATAATTGTCCCAGCGAGAGTTATAACTCTTCGCCAGAAGCTTTATTATAACATCAAAGATTATTTTAAACAGTAAAGCCTTCAAAGCATACTATAACAGTTATAGATATAACAAGATCTCTACAAATTAAGAGATATGGAGAATATCAACTTTATTGCAATGTAACATCAATCAACTAACTTGGAGTCATCTCTAACAAGTTATACTACCTGGTTGATTATGTTTTACAAACAACATTATGCCCTGTGGAGATGAGGCTTACCACTCATACTCCAACTGATCGCTGAGAAGCCGCATCAGTATCATACATAGGTCATTAAGAGAGCCGGATTCTCATGACCTTCACCTTCCTCAGTCAGTAAGAGGATCACTTGTAGGACATCTCATGCCTCTACTATTATAGCTCACCAGGGTAAACTGGTCCTTCGCTATTCTAGAGTCACAGTGGCGTTCTGTACTCTCTTCGTCACTTTATTGAGTTGTCTATAGTCGATGCAGAGGATACTTATTCTTTATTGTCACTTTATTGAGTTGTCTATAGTCGATGCACAAACGCATTGACCCATCTTTCTTTTTAACAAACAAGACCGGAGCACCCCAAGGTGAAGTACTTGGTCGGATAAAACCTTTCTCAAGTAACTCTTGAAGCTGTTTCTTGAGTTCTGCCATCTCGGCAGGAGCCATTCTATACGGAGTTTGAGCTATGGGTTTCGTATCTGGAATCAGATTGATTTCAAAGTCAATCTCCCGAGGTGGTGGTATACCAGGAAGTTCTTCAGGAAACACATCCTCGAATTCCCTGACTTTGGAAACTTCAGCAGGGTTGGAACTTTCCTTGGTAACGTCTACCACATGGGCTAAGAATGCATAACATCCTTGCCTCAACAGCTTATCAGCAACCATAGCTGATACAAGACAGGTGGGCAGAATCTTTCTTTCACCTTGAAAGATCCATGTGTTGCTTTCATCAGCAAACACAGCCAACTTGGACTCACAATCCAAGACAACTCTATACCTTTCTAAGGTATCCATCCCAAGGATTATATCAAACCCCTGCATATCAAGTGGTATAAGGTCCACTTGAATGCGATGGTCAGAAAAGAAAAGGATGCAGGGAGAACATACCTCCTGCAAAACGGCAGACCCACTCAATGGAGTCTCTAACAACAAACTATCTGCTCTATGACTAACAGTCACATTGCAGTTACGAATCACTTCATGAGTGATGAAAGAGTGCGTAGCACCCGGATCAATCAGAACAGATACATTACAGGATATAGACATATCAGAATATAAAAGTTTCATCTGACCTGCCACTACCCGTGGATTGACCACTGCCTCAGGTGGGTTCATAGCATAGAACCTCGCGGTTGCCTGGTGTTGAGGTGGTGCTGATGATCCAGCTTGAGACGCTTGTCCACGTCCTCGAGCTGCTCCTTGATGTTGTCTATTCTGAGATCCCTGTTGGTTCTGTCTCGGAGGTTGTTGTGTCATACCGACAGGCCTAGAACGGCAATCCTTCATCAAGTGTCCCACCTTACCACAGTTGTAGCAACTCTTCTCCTGTTGTTGTGGTCTGGGTGGTCCAGTGACTGACACTGATGCAGAACTGTGCGTCCCTTGAAGCGGTTGACTCCGTCCTCTACCTCTACTTGGTGTCCATTGAGTTTGAAAACTCGATCTGGGTGGTGGAGGGTTAGGTGCAGAGAATCTAGGTTTCTTGGAATCCCTAGATGAAGAACCCTGGAACTGGGGATATCTTTTATGGGTTTGTCTTTTCTCAACAACAGATCTCTCTATCCTTCGGACTGACTCAACGAAGGTAGAGAATCTCTCTCTGTTTTCTAAGGCAGACACAGGGGTTGACATATCGGAATTCAAACCCTTTTCAAATCTTCTGATTCTTTCCTCATCCGTAGAAGCCATGTGCGGACAGAACCGCAACAACTCCATAAACTTAGCTTCATACTCACTAATGTTCATCATACCCTGCCTTAGTTTCTCAAACTGAGAAATCTTCTCATCTAGGAAGGTCTTTGGAAAATATCTATTGATAAATTCCCGACGAAACTCTTCCCATGAGAACTCTACTCCAGGTCTCTTCTGCTCTTCCATGTTCCACCAGTGACCAGCACTGCCTTTGAGAAGATAGACAGCATGTCTAACCTTCTCAGCTTCCGGAATCATAAGAATCCTGAAAGCCTTCTCCAACTCTGTCAACCATAAGTCAGCATCTGCTGGGTCGGCAGTTCCGAAGTACTCGGTAGCTCCGACACGACGAAGTCGTTCGAATGTCTTACCAATACCTTGTACTTCAGGCTGGACGGGTGCCCTAGGTGCAGGAATGGGCATCCTATCGGTTATATGTGTCATGGCAGTCATGAACTGCCCGAACATCGTCTGTATAGCTGGATCACTCATGTCAGCTGGGTCGAACTGGGGTGGCTCTCTTGGCGACTTAGGTGCGGGTTGTTCTATTCTCGGAACTCTTGCACCGCCTCGAGGTGCACTAGCACTACTCTCTGCCACGTGCTCATCACGATGTTCTGACATTCTTATGTATCTTCTTCTCCTGAGGAGCAGAAGATTCTATTAGATAAGGAAGGAGTACTAAAGGTAGACTCGACATCCTAAGTCCTATGCCTCTGTAGACTCAACTGAACCTGGAGCTCTGATACCACTAATTGCGGGCTCTGATCTCCAAACCATGACATAAACACGATTAAAACTTAGCGGAAGCGAATCGATAATCAGCGGAAGACAAAATCACGGGAAATTAAAACTTTTCGAGATAAGAACTTGTATCCATAAAAACTCCTTTCATAAAGAGAGGTAACTGTTTACATCTCAGGATAATTACTTCTTGAGTAATTATATACATCAAGATACAAAATCTCAAGATCACATAACACAAGACTCCAAGACCTGAGAGTACAGAGGACACATAGGACTGACTCTAACTACACCACATGGCAGGACAAATCTCCACCTGAGATTACTGCTGCCCCTGGTGCTGCTGCTGCTGAGACTGATCACCTGTAGGCTGGTTTCTTCGTCTCCGACGTTCACCTAAAAAGTTGAAGTCTACGGGGTGAGACAATTATACATAATTGTCCCAGCGAGAGTTATAACTCTTCGCCAGAAGCTTTATTATAACATCAAAGATTATTTTAAACAGTAAAGCCTTCAAAGCATACTATAACAGTTATAGATATAACAAGATCTCTACAAATTAAGAGATATGGAGAATATCAACTTTATTGCAATGTAACATCAATCAACTAACTTGGAGTCATCTCTAACAAGTTATACTACCTGGTTGATTATGTTTTACAAACAACATTATGCCCTGTGGAGATGAGGCTTACCACTCATACTCCAACTGATCGCTGAGAAGCCGCATCAGTATCATACATAGGTCATTAAGAGAGCCGGATTCTCATGACCTTCACCTTCCTCAGTCAGTAAGAGGATCACTTGTAGGACATCTCATGCCTCTACTATTATAGCTCACCAGGGTAAACTGGTCCTTCGCTATTCTAGAGTCACAGTGGCGTTCTGTACTCTCTTCGTCATCAGGAGGTTTCATATTTACCTACCACTGATACGGATATCTGTGCTTTCTTCGTCATCAGGAGGTTTCATGTTTACCTACCACTGATACGGTATGGAACTATAGTGAAGGATGGATGGATTCCACATCTACATCACTTTCCTACACTAGGATGTAAGGTTCTACACATCCATGTACCCCACATACTCAAAAGTATGTGCTCCAGGAGTTCCCTAAGGAAAACCTGTTTCACCATCACTTAATTTCTGACAATGATGGATCTATGATCAGGGCTCCACATTATACTTGATTAGTTAGGTACATTCAGTATTCTTTAACAGCATACATTGTTCTTCAAACAATAACAGTAGCATAGCAGCTATAAAAGAAGAATACTAAATGTAACAGGCCTAACTCATATCAATCATCATTTCTCATTATCCTCATCACAAGTCATCTCTAAAGCATGACCTTGATGGTATTCATGGCTCTCACAGCCCATTATCAGTATAGGATGCCACTGGCAAGGCATCAGATTACATTACTTATTCATAAGGCTAACAACATGCCTTCAATGAATATAACATCAACACCCATACCTGGATATGATTACCTTCATATCAGAACCTGCATGATTAATACATCTGATAAAGGTAATACAACAATAAGGAATGTACTTCCTACACTTGTCATAAGAGTTAAATCTTTAATTCTACTCAAATAGAGTTTATTGCTCAAAAGCATGCCATTACCCTTGAATTAGGGTTTACTATTCACATTACATGTCATCACCCTTGAATTAGGGTTTACTATTCACATTACATGTCATCACCCTTGAATTAGGGTTTACTATTCACATCAAGGTGAATTAAACTCATAACATCATCATGTTTGAGTAACACCTTCATTGATGCTCCTGGATTAGTTAAAGGTTCATCATTTATCATAATTAGGGTTTCTATGATCTCACACAGGTGGATCATACCCTAATTACGCTCATTTCTGTGTATTGGGGATGCTTCAATTGAGTTTCCATTTAAAAAGGGGTACCTTCTCTCTCTAGAAGTACTTTCTCTCTCTAGAAGTACTTTCTCTCTCATCATAAGGTTAGGTGATGTCAACATCACTCTAAAACAGGTTGGGTTGAGTCAACATAGGCTAACATAGCCAGAAGCATCACCATTAAGTGATTAGAGTTACTTTCTCTCTCTAGGGTACTTTCTCTCTCTAGAGTACTCTCTCTTTCATCATACTAATGGTTGATGATAACATTAGACTAGATCAGGTTATATAGAGTCATTATGACTAAAAACATCATTCTCATGTAATTAGGGTTTGAATTGAGCAAGGTATAACTCAATTGACCCTTCAGGGGTATCTTGGTAAATCACCCCATTGATCATCATCATCATAGTCAAAAACCTTAGTCAAATAACTCCTTACTATCTTAGATTATCATTTAGGGTTTGATTTGAGCAACATTGAACCATCACATGATTGAATGTGGTCAACCATGAGTCACATAGATTAATTCCAATCATTAATCTTTAATTGAATCAAGATCGGTTGAAAGTGTTGACCGATTGCTCACTTTGACCCTTCAAGTCCATGAGCCCCTTTCTATCTCCAAGACCGTGAGCCTCCTCATGGGCTTGAGATCGTGAGTCACCTCACGGTCTTGAGGTCGTGAGCCCCCTCACGATCTTGAGGTCGTGAGCCACCTCACGATCCTGAGGTCGTGAGCCACCTCACGATCTTGAGGTCGTGAGCCACCTCACGATCCTGAGGTCGTGAGCCACCTCACGGTCTTGAGGTCGTGAGCCACCTCACGGTCCTGAGGTCGTGAGCCACCTCACAGTCCTGAGGTCGTGAGCCACCTCACGGTCCTGAGGTCGTGAGCCACCTCACGGTCCTGAGGTCGTGAGCCTCTCATGGTCTCAACCACAAGGTCCTTCAACAAAGGTTCAACAAATCAAACGATGATGTCAACTGATGTTGAAGCCTTCAAAAGGTCCAATAACTGTTGACCACCTATGGATTGAGTTAATTAAGGTTATGCTTAACCAAATGGTCATTCAATTGACCCTCAATTGTTGACCAATTAGGATTGAAATCGATTCAATTAAGGTCTATCAATGTTCACCCATCAACACTCAACAATGTGTATCAACACAAGGTTGAACCCTTCGATTGAGCTCCAATTGGGCCCAAACTTGGCCCAAACGGTCTTGAGGTCATGTGGGTGGACCCCACATGGTCTTGAGACTGTTTGCCCAAGATTTCATCAACATCTAAGGTGATTTGATAGAGGTTGAACCATGATTGGTCACAGAATCCGAATTTTGATTAACTTGATAACTTATTTGCAATTGGGTGTTCAATTGGTCAAATTACTCAACCCTAGACCTTCAAATGGTCTTAGGTGATTGTCCTCACGGTCTTGAGGTCATGTGGGTGGACCCCACATGGTCTTGAGACCGTTTAGGTCAATCAACCCTAAAAACCCTAATTATGTCACCATAATTTCAGTACTAATTTTATCTAGGGTTAGCCCTAGTATCCACCCTTCAACTCTTAGCCCGTTTGGAATTAGACCATCAAACTTGGTGAGTTGTTAATTAACATAATTTTGAACAGTAATCTCATGGGGTCAATGCTTAGTCAACGACCTTTCACGGTCTTGAGACCTTTTGCCCAAAAAGGCAATTTCAGACCGTTTGAAAATCAGCAATTAATTCATTTAAAGTCGTGACTTAAAAAGGTCATATCTCCCGATTCCTTTGGAGTTAGTCTCCCAAATTTTGAGGGTATTTAGCCTATATAATTAGGAACAGGTTTCTTATATGGTCCACGCTCGGTCAACAGGGCCAATCGGTCTTGAGACCGCGAGCCCTCTCACGGTCTCGAGACCGCGAGGCTCCCTCACGGTCTTGAGGTCGTGAGAGCAACCTGTTAGGACCGTTTAGGGAAAAGAAAAACGGTGGGTTTTTCTTGGAAATCACGCCTTCATCTTCTAGCTCAAGAACAGTACAGATATACCACGGGTTTGCTTGCAAAATAGCAGGGAAAAGTAGGGAAATACTAGGAGCTATCATTAACTCGCATATAAAGATGCACATAGTAAAGCATAGGTTTAGAGTTATAAAACCCGCCTAAAGCTTGCTTCTTGAGCTCCAAGCTTTCAAGCTCCAAGCTCTAATGGCGTCCTTGAGTTCCCACAGGTTGGCCAGGGTGAAAACTCCAAGGAAGGATGAAAAGAGACGGCTAGAAAGATAGGGTTTCGAGAATTAGCCATGAAGATGACCTTGAATTCGAATTCTAACCATGGAATTAGGCAAGAAGAGGGGTTTAAACCTACCTTGCACCCCTTGTTCGTCCTCCTTAGCTCCAAGGCAGTCCTTGGTCGTCTTTGGTGAAATGAAACAGTAAAGGGAACGAAGGTTAAGTTCCCTTGCAACTAAGGGAAGGATGGCTTATATACTTGGGGTAGGATTTTCAACATTAGCTCATAAGTTTCCCTTAATTCCAACTAAGTCCTTCCTTCATTACTTGCTCGTCCCTTCCTCTTTATTCTAAGGACAAACCTTATCTTAAGTTATAGAAAAGAAGGCAAGGAAGGACAATCTAATAATAAAGTTCATACTTAAAGGGATATTGCACATATACCCTGATTATTCAATCACAGAGCCTATTTCTTAACTTGATAACTCAATTGAGGTGAATTTCTCATCATTTCTTCTCTAAATGATGGCAAAAGTCTAAAAAGATACTTTAGATGACATTCTTTACAAATTGCTTCCCATCATTTGGGTAAATTGCATTTTACCCCAAATTAGGGTTTTAAGCCCTGGGATTGCTTCCACAGCTGCACCTTGGTGCTCTAGCTTGGGAAATCCCTCAAACTTTACCAAAATGTTTCTCATGATGTCTCAACATCAGAGGAACACCTCATCATGTGCAAATTGCAGGTTAACCCTTCTAAATGGGTAAATTGCACATAGGTCCCTGTATTACAAAACAGTGCTACAACTTTATATAAAAAGGAGCAAAAACTGAAATATACATTTCTGAGAAGCTTAATTACATGCTCAGAGTTAATCACAAGGATTTAATTACATATTTAGGCAAAACACCTAGGGTTAGCTCATAACCCAGGTCAGGGATGTTACAAATTATCCACCCCTTACAAGGATTTCGTCCCCGAAATCGATAAAACATATTACGAGAAAAGGGCAGGATACTTCCTTCTCATCTCATCCTCTAACTCCCAAGTGGCTTCTTCAATACCACGATGATTCCAGAGGACTTTCACAAGACTTATATCTTTCTTCTTTAACTTTTTAATTCGTTTATCAAGGATTGACACTGGTCCCTCTTCATAGGATATGTCATCATTCAATTCTACTTCCATAGGTTGTAGAACTGACTCGGTGTCTGGGTGACATTTCTTCAACATAGAAATGTGAAACACAGGATGTAACCTCTGTAATTCTGGGGGCAGCTCTAGTTTATATGCTACCTTTCCAATCCGTTCAATGATTGGATAAGGCCCCATATATCTAGGAGCTAATTTCCCCTTCCTTCCAAAACGAAGGACCCCTTTCCAAGGTGAGACCTTAAGATACACTTTGTCTCCAACCTGGAACTCTAAAGGTCTACGACGTTTGTCAGCATAAGATTTCTGCCTATCCTGAGCAGTCTTAATCTTATGTTGTATAACTTTAATCTTTTCCGTGGTTTGCTGTACCAAGTCAGGACCTAACAACTGGTGCTCACCAGTCTCAAACCAACACAAGGGTGATCTACAACGTCTACCATATAAGGCTTCATAAGGTGCCATATCAATACTATGCTGATAGCTATTGTTATAGGCAAACTCTATCAAGCTTAGGTGTAGATCCCAACTTCCGGTGAACTGGAGAACACATGCTCGCAACAGGTCTTCTAAGGTTTGTATGGTCCTTTCTGACTGTCCATCAGTCTGTGGATGAAAGGTCGTACTAAACCTCAGCTTAGTGCCTAAGGCACTGTGCAACTGTTCCCAAAAACGACTTGTAAATTGAGGACCTCTGTCCGAAACTATTGTGACAAGAACTCCGTGCAACCGCACTATCTCTTGCACATACAACTCTGATAACCTTTCCGCAGAATAGGTTGTTTTGACAGGTAAGAAATGTGCTGTCTTAGTCAACCTATCAATAATTACCCAAATGGAATCATGTCCTTTGCTTGTCCTGGGTAGGCCAACAACAAAGTCCATGGTCACATGGTCCCACTTCCACTGTGATATGGGTAAAGGTTGCATTGTCCCTGCAGGCTTCTGGTGTTCAGCTTTAACTTGCTGACACACAGGGCACCTTAGAACAAACTCTGCAACGTCCTTCTTCATCCCAGGCCACCAATATAGATCCTTCAAATTCCGATACATCTTGGTGCTCCCTGGATGCATAGCATACATGGAAGAATGGGCTTCTTCCAGGACTAACTTCCTTAAGTTGTCCACATCCGGCACTATCATTTTTCCATTATAACAAGCTACTTGATCTTTTGAGTCATGAAACCCATCTTGCTTATCATTTCCATACTCAGATCTTATATGTTGAACTGCAGCATCATCTAGCTGTGCTTCTTTAATCTGCTCTCTTAGGGTAGGTTTAATATGCATCTCAGCTAACAAACCGGCTAGCAATGACACCTTCAACTGTACATTGTCTTGCCTTAAAGAGATAAGCATATCTCTTCTAGAGCATACTAAAGAGTTTAGTTGTACTCTATTCATGGTTGATGTTGCTGATTTCCTACTCAAGGCATCTGCAACAACATTGGCCTTACCTGGATGGTAATCAATTGTACAGTCGTAGTCCTTGATTAACTCCATCCAGCGACGTTGCCTCATATTGAGCTCATGCTGAGAGAAGATATACTTAAGGTTTTTGTGGTCTGTGAAAATCTGGAATGTCTCTCCGTAGAGATAATGTCTCCAGATCTTCAAAGCATGAACCACAGCTGCTAACTCCAGATCGTGTGTTGGATAATTCTCCTCGTGTTTCTTAAGCTGTCGGGAAGCAAAAGAAATCACTTGTTTATCCTGCATCAACACACATCCTAGTCCATTTTTGGAAGCATCACAGAAAACTATATACCCTTTTCCTTGCTCAGGTAGCACTAGCACAGGTGCACTTGTCAACCTCTCCTTCAGCAGCTGGAAAGATTGTTGACACTTATCACTCCAAGAAAAAGGAACATCTTTCCGGGTTAACTTGGTCAAGGGTAAAGCTATGGAACTAAAGTTCTTAATGAACCTTCGATAATAGCCAGCTAACCCCAAGAAACTTCGAATCTCCGTCGGTGTTTTCGGTTGTTCCCATTGTAGAACAGATTCTACCTTTGTAGGGTCAACACGAATTCCTGAGGCGGATATTATATGTCCAAGAAAAGATACTTCCGGCAGCCAGAACTCACACTTGCTAAACTTAGCGTACAGCTTATGTTCTCTTAGCAAGGTCAGAGCTTGGCGAAGATGCTGCTCATGCTGCTGAGCATCTTTACTATAAATCAGTATGTCATCTATGAAGACGACAACACACTGATCAAGAAAAGGTCGAAAAACTCTATTCATGAGTTCCATAAATGCAGCTGGTGCATTGGTTAGTCCAAACGACATAACTGTGAACTCATAGTGACCATATCTTGTCCTAAAGGCAGACTTGGATATGTCACTATCCTTAATACGAAGTTGGTGATATCCAGACCTCAAGTCTATCTTTGAAAAGACTGTTGCACCACGCAACTGGTCAAAGAGATCATCAATCCTCGGCAGAGGATACTTATTCTTTATTGTCACTTTATTGAGTTGTCTATAGTCGATGCACAAACGCATTGACCCATCTTTCTTTTTAACAAACAAGACCGGAGCACCCCAAGGTGAAGTACTTGGTCGGATAAAACCTTTCTCAAGTAACTCTTGAAGCTGTTTCTTGAGTTCTGCCATCTCGACAGGAGCCATTCTATACGGAGTTTGAGCTATGGGTTTCGTATCTGGAATCAGATTGATTTCAAAGTCAATCTCCCGAGGTGGTGGTATACCAGGAAGTTCTTCAGGAAAAACATCCTCGAATTCCCTGACTATGGAAACTTCAGCAGGGTTGGAACTTTCCTTGGTAACGTCTACCACATGGGCTAAGAATGCATAACATCCTTGCCTCAACAGCTTATCAGCAACCATAGCTGATACAAGACAGGTGGGCAGAATCTTTCTTTCACCTTGAAAGATCCATGTGTTGCTTTCATCAGCAAACACAGCCAACTTGGACTCACAATCCAAGACAACTCTATACCTTTCTAAGGTATCCATCCCAAGGATTATATCAAACCCCTGCATATCAAGTGGTATAAGGTCCACTTGAATGCGATGGTCAGAAAAGAAAAGGATGCAGGGAGAACATACCTCCTGCAAAACGGCAGACCCACTCAATGGAGTCTCTAACAACAAACTATCTGCTCTATGACTAACAGTCACATTGTAGTTACGAATCACTTCATGAGTGATGAAAGAGTGCGTAGCACCCGGATCAATCAGAACAGATACATTACAGGATATAGACATATCAGAATATAAAAGTTTCATCTGACCTGCCACTACCCGTGGATTGACCACTGCCTCAGGTGGGTTCATAGCATAGAACCTCGCGGTTGCCTGGTGTTGAGGTGGTGCTGATGATCCAGCTTGAGATGCTTGTCCACGTCCTCGAGCTGCTCCTTGATGTTGTCTATTCTGAGATCCCTGTTGGTTCTGTCTCGGAGGTTGTTGTGTCATACCGACAGGCCTAGAACGGCAATCCTTCATCAAGTGTCCCACCTTACCACAGTTGTAGCAACTCTTCTCCTGTTGTTGTGGTCTGGGTGGTCCAGTGACTGACACTGATGCAGAACTGTGCGTCCCTTGAAGCGGTTGACTCCGTCCTCTACCTCTACTTGGTGTCCATTGAGTTTGAAAACTCGATCTGGGTGGTGGAGGGTTAGGTGCAGAGAATCTAGGTTTCTTGGAATCCCTAGATGAAGAACCCTGGAACTGGGGATATCTTTTATGGGTTTGTCTTTTCTCAACAACAGATCTCTCTATCCTTCGGACTGACTCAACGAAGGTAGAGAATCTCTCTCTGTTTTCTAAGGCAGACACAGGGGTTGACATATCGGAATTCAAACCCTTTTCAAATCTTCTGATTCTTTCCTCATCCGTAGAAGCCATGTGCGGACAGAACCGCAACAACTCCATAAACTTAGCTTCATACTCACTAATGTTCATCATACCCTGCCTTAGTTTCTCAAACTGAGAAATCTTCTCATCTAGGAAGGTCTTTGGAAAATATCTATTGATAAATTCCCGACGAAACTCTTCCCATGAGAACTCTACTCCAGGTCTCTTCTGCTCTTCCATGTTCCACCAGTGACCAGCACTGCCTTTGAGAAGATAGACAGCATGTCTAACCTTCTCAGCTTCCGGAATCATAAGAATCCTGAAAGCCTTCTCCAACTCTGTCAACCATAAGTCAGCATCTGCTGGGTCGGCAGTTCCGAAGTACTCGGTAGCTCCGACACGACGAAGTCGTTCGAATGTCTTACCAATACCTTGTACTTCAGGCTGGACGGGTGCCCTAGGTGCAGGAATGGGCATCCTATCGGTTATATGTGTCACGGCAGTCATGAACTGCCCGAACATCGTCTGTATAGCTGGATCACTCATGTCAGCTGGGTCGAACTGGGGTGGCTCTCTTGGCGACTTAGGTGCGGGTTGTTCTATTCTCGGAACTCTTGCACCGCCTCGAGGTGCACTAGCACTACTCTCTGCCACGTGCTCATCACGATGTTCTGACATTCTTATGTATCTTCTTCTCCTGAGGAGCAGAAGATTCTATTAGATAAGGAAGGAGTACTAAAGGTAGACTCGACATCCTAAGTCCTATGCCTCTGTAGACTCAACTGAACCTGGAGCTCTGATACCACTAATTGCGGGCTCTGATCTCCAAACCATGACATAAACACGATTAAAACTTAGCGGAAGCGAATCGATAATCAGCGGAAGACAAAATCACGGGAAATTAAAACTTTTCGAGATAAGAACTTGTATCCATAAAAACTCCTTTCATAAAGAGAGGTAACTGTTTACATCTCAGGATAATTACTTCTTGAGTAATTATATACATCAAGATACAAAATCTCAAGATCACATAACACAAGACTCCAAGACCTGAGAGTACAGAGGACACATAGGACTGACTCTAACTACACCACATGGCAGGACAAATCTCCACCTGAGATTACTGCTGCCCCTGGTGCTGCTGCTGCTGAGACTGATCACCTGTAGGCTGGTTTCTTCGTCTCCGACGTTCACCTAAAAAGTTGAAGTCTACGGGGTGAGACAATTATACATAATTGTCCCAGCGAGAGTTATAACTCTTCGCCAGAAGCTTTATTATAACATCAAAGATTATTTTAAACAGTAAAGCCTTCAAAGCATACTATAACAGTTATAGATATAACAAGATCTCTACAAATTAAGAGATATGGAGAATATCAACTTTATTGCAATGTAACATCAATCAACTAACTTGGAGTCATCTCTAACAAGTTATACTACCTGGTTGATTATGTTTTACAAACAACATTATGCCCTGTGGAGATGAGGCTTACCACTCATACTCCAACTGATCGCTGAGAAGCCGCATCAGTATCATACATAGGTCATTAAGAGAGCCGGATTCTCATGACCTTCACCTTCCTCAGTCAGTAAGAGGATCACTTGTAGGACATCTCATGCCTCTACTATTATAGCTCACCAGGGTAAACTGGTCCTTCGCTATTCTAGAGTCACAGTGGCGTTCTGTACTCTCTTCGTCATCAGGAGGTTTCATATTTACCTACCACTGATACGGATATCTGTGCTTTCTTCGTCATCAGGAGGTTTCATGTTTACCTACCACTGATACGGTATGGAACTATAGTGAAGGATGGATGGATTCCACATCTACATCACTTTCCTACACTAGGATGTAAGGTTCTACACATCCATGTACCCCACATACTCAAAAGTATGTGCTCCAGGAGTTCCCTAAGGAAAACCTGTTTCACCATCACTTAATTTCTGACAATGATGGATCTATGATCAGGGCTCCACATTATACTTGATTAGTTAGGTACATTCAGTATTCTTTAACAGCATACATTGTTCTTCAAACAATAACAGTAGCATAGCAGCTATAAAAGAAGAATACTAAATGTAACAGGCCTAACTCATATCAATCATCATTTCTCATTATCCTCATCACAAGTCATCTCTAAAGCATGACCTTGATGGTATTCATGGCTCTCACAGCCCATTATCAGTATAGGATGCCACTGGCAAGGCATCAGATTACATTACTTATTCATAAGGCTAACAACATGCCTTCAATGAATATAACATCAACACCCATACCTGGATATGATTACCTTCATATCAGAACCTGCATGATTAATACATCTGATAAAGGTAATACAACAATAAGGAATGTACTTCCTACACTTGTCATAAGAGTTAAATCTTTAATTCTACTCAAATAGAGTTTATTGCTCAAAAGCATGCCATTACCCTTGAATTAGGGTTTACTATTCACATTACATGTCATCACCCTTGAATTAGGGTTTACTATTCACATTACATGTCATCACCCTTGAATTAGGGTTTACTATTCACATCAAGGTGAATTAAACTCATAACATCATCATGTTTGAGTAACACCTTCATTGATGCTCCTGGATTAGTTAAAGGTTCATCATTTATCATAATTAGGGTTTCTATGATCTCACACAGGTGGATCATACCCTAATTACGCTCATTTCTGTGTATTGGGGATGCTTCAATTGAGTTTCCATTTAAAAAGGGGTACCTTCTCTCTCTAGAAGTACTTTCTCTCTCTAGAAGTACTTTCTCTCTCATCATAAGGTTAGGTGATGTCAACATCACTCTAAAACAGGTTGGGTTGAGTCAACATAGGCTAACATAGCCAGAAGCATCACCATTAAGTGATTAGAGTTACTTTCTCTCTCTAGGGTACTTTCTCTCTCTAGAGTACTCTCTCTTTCATCATACTAATGGTTGATGATAACATTATACTAGATCAGGTTATATAGAGTCATTATGACTAAAAACATCATTCTCATGTAATTAGGGTTTGAATTGAGCAAGGTATAACTCAATTGACCCTTCAGGGGTATCTTGGTAAATCACCCCATTGATCATCATCATCATAGTCAAAAACCTTAGTCAAATAACTCCTTACTATCTTAGATTATCATTTAGGGTTTGATTTGAGCAACATTGAACCATCACATGATTGAATGTGGTCAACCATGAGTCACATAGATTAATTCCAATCATTAATCTTTAATTGAATCAAGATCGGTTGAAAGTGTTGACCGATTGCTCACTTTGACCCTTCAAGTCCATGAGCCCCTTTCTATCTCCAAGACCGTGAGCCTCCTCATGGGCTTGAGATCGTGAGTCACCTCACGGTCTTGAGGTCGTGAGCCCCCTCACGATCTTGAGGTCGTGAGCCACCTCACGATCCTGAGGTCGTGAGCCACCTCACGATCTTGAGGTCGTGAGCCACCTCACGATCCTGAGGTCGTGAGCCACCTCACGGTCTTGAGGTCGTGAGCCACCTCACGGTCCTGAGGTCGTGAGCCACCTCACGGTCCTGAGGTCATGAGCCACCTCACGGTCCTGAGGTCGTGAGCCACCTCACGGTCCTGAGGTCGTGAGCCTCTCATGGTCTCAACCACAAGGTCCTTCAACAAAGGTTCAACAAATCAAACGATGATGTCAACTGATGTTGAAGCCTTCAAAAGGTCCAATAACTGTTGACCACCTATGGATTGAGTTAATTAAGGTTATGCTTAACCAAATGGTCATTCAATTGACCCTCAATTGTTGACCAATTAGGATTGAAATCGATTCAATTAAGGTCTATCAATGTTCACCCATCAACACTCAACAATGTGTATCAACACAAGGTTGAACCCTTCGATTGAGCTCCAATTGGGCCCAAACTTGGCCCAAACGGTCTTGAGGTCATGTGGGTGGACCCCACATGGTCTTGAGACTGTTTGCCCAAGATTTCATCAACATCTAAGGTGATTTGATAGAGGTTGAACCATGATTGGTCACAGAATCCGAATTTTGATTAACTTGATAACTTATTTGCAATTGGGTGTTCAATTGGTCAAATTACTCAACCCTAGACCTTCAAATGGTCTTAGGTGATTGTCCTCACGGTCTTGAGGTCATGTGGGTGGACCCCACATGGTCTTGAGACCGTTTAGGTCAATCAACCCTAAAAACCCTAATTATGTCACCATAATTTCAGTACTAATTTTATCTAGGGTTAGCCCTAGTATCCACCCTTCAACTCTTAGCCCGTTTGGAATTAGACCATCAAACTTGGTGAGTTGTTAATTAACATAATTTTGAACAGTAATCTCATGGGGTCAATGCTTAGTCAACGACCTTTCACGGTCTTGAGACCTTTTGCCCAAAAAGGCAATTTCAGACCGTTTGAAAATCAGCAATTAATTCATTTAAAGTCGTGACTTAAAAAGGTCATATCTCCCGATTCCTTTGGAGTTAGTCTCCCAAATTTTGAGGGTATTTAGCCTATATAATTAGGAACAGGTTTCTTATATGGTCCACGCTCGGTCAACAGGGCCAATCGGTCTTGAGACCGCGAGCCCTCTCACGGTCTCGAGACCGCGAGGCTCCCTCACGGTCTTGAGGTCGTGAGAGCAACCTGTTAGGACCGTTTAGGGAAAAGAAAAACGGTGGGTTTTTCTTGGAAATCACGCCTTCATCTTCTAGCTCAAGAACAGTACAGATATCCCACGGGTTTGCTTGCAAAATAGCAGGGAAAAGTAGGGAAATACTAGGAGCTATCATTAACTCGCATATAAAGATGCACATAGTAAAGCATAGGTTTAGAGTTATAAAACCCGCCTAAAGCTTGCTTCTTGAGCTCCAAGCTTTCAAGCTCCAAGCTCTAATGGCGTACTTGAGTTCCCACAGGTTGGCCAGGGTGAAAACTCCAAGGAAGGATGAAAAGAGACGGCTAGAAAGATAGGGTTTCGAGAATTAGCCATGAAGATGACCTTGAATTCGAATTCTAACCATGGAATTAGGCAAGAAGAGGGGTTTAAACCTACCTTGCACCCCTTGTTCGTCCTCCTTAGCTCCAAGGCAGTCCTTGGTCGTCTTTGGTGAAATGAAACAGTAAAGGGAACGAAGGTTAAGTTCCCTTGCAACTAAGGGAAGGATGGCTTATATACTTGGGGTAGGATTTTCAACATTAGCTCATAAGTTTCCCTTAATTCCAACTAAGTCCTTCCTTCATTACTTGCTCGTCCCTTCCTCTTTATTCTAAGGACAAACCTTATCTTAAGTTATAGAAAAGAAGGCAAGGAAGGACAATCTAATAATAAAGTTCATACTTAAAGGGATATTGCACATATACCCTGATTATTCAATCACAGAGCCTATTTCTTAACTTGATAACTCAATTGAGGTGAATTTCTCATCATTTCTTCTCTAAATGATGGCAAAAGTCTAAAAAGATACTTTAGATGACATTCTTTACAAATTGCTTCCCATCATTTGGGTAAATTGCATTTTACCCCAAATTAGGGTTTTAAGCCCTGGGATTGCTTCCACAGCTGCACCTTGGTGCTCTAGCTTGGGAAATCCCTCAAACTTTACCAAAATGTTTCTCATGATGTCTCAACATCAGAGGAACACCTCATCATGTGCAAATTGCAGGTTAACCCTTCTAAATGGGTAAATTGCACATAGGTCCCTGTATTACAAAACAGTGCTACAACTTTATATAAAAAGGAGCAAAAACTGAAATATACATTTCTGAGAAGCTTAATTACATGCTCAGAGTTAATCACAAGGATTTAATTACATATTTAGGCAAAACACCTAGGGTTAGCTCATAACCCAGGTCAGGGATGTTACAAATTATCCACCCCTTACAAGGATTTCGTCCCCGAAATCGATAAAACATATTACGAGAAAAGGGCAGGATACTTCCTTCTCATCTCATCCTCTAACTCCCAAGTGGCTTCTTCAATACCACGATGATTCCAGAGGACTTTCACAAGACTTATATCTTTCTTCTTTAACTTTTTAATTCGTTTATCAAGGATTGACACTGGTCCCTCTTCATAGGATATGTCATCATTCAATTCTACTTCCATAGGTTGTAGAACTGACTCGGTGTCTGGGTGACATTTCTTCAACATAGAAATGTGAAACACAGGATGTAACCTCTGTAATTCTGGGGGCAGCTCTAGTTTATATGCTACCTTTCCAATCCGTTCAATGATTGGATAAGGCCCCATATATCTAGGAGCTAATTTCCCCTTCCTTCCAAAACGAAGGACCCCTTTCCAAGGTGAGACCTTAAGATACACTTTGTCTCCAACCTGGAACTCTAAAGGTCTACGACGTTTGTCAGCATAAGATTTCTGCCTATCCTGAGCAGTCTTAATCTTATGTTGTATAACTTTAATCTTTTCCGTGGTTTGCTGTACCAAGTCAGGACCTAACAACTGGTGCTCACCAGTCTCAAACCAACACAAGGGTGATCTACAACGTCTACCATATAAGGCTTCATAAGGTGCCATATCAATACTATGCTGATAGCTATTGTTATAGGCAAACTCTATCAAGCTTAGGTGTAGATCCCAACTTCCGGTGAACTGGAGAACACATGCTCGCAACAGGTCTTCTAAGGTTTGTATGGTCCTTTCTGACTGTCCATCAGTCTGTGGATGAAAGGCCGTACTAAACCTCAGCTTAGTGCCTAAGGCACTGTGCAACTGTTCCCAAAAACGACTTGTAAATTGAGGACCTCTGTCCGAAACTATTGTGACAGGAACTCCGTGCAACCGCACTATCTCTTGCACATACAACTCTGATAACCTTTCCGCAGAATAGGTTGTTTTGACAGGTAAGAAATGTGCTGTCTTAGTCAACCTATCAATAATTACCCAAATGGAATCATGTCCTTTGCTTGTCCTGGGTAGGCCAACAACAAAGTCCATGGTCACATGGTCCCACTTCCACTGTGATATGGGTAAAGGTTGCATTGTCCCTGCAGGCTTCTGGTGTTCAGCTTTAACTTGCTGACACACAGGGCACCTTAGAACAAACTCTGCAACGTCCTTCTTCATCCCAGGCCACCAATATAGATCCTTCAAATTCCGATACATCTTGGTGCTCCCTGGATGCATAGCATACATGGAAGAATGGGCTTCTTCCAGGACTAACTTCCTTAAGTTGTCCACATCCGGCACTATCATTTTTCCATTATAACAAGCTACTTGATCTTTTGAGTCATGAAACCCATCTTGCTTATCATTTCCATACTCAGATCTTATATGTTGAACTGCAGCATCATCTAGCTGTGCTTCTTTAATCTGCTCTCTTAGGGTAGGTTTAATATGCATCTCAGCTAACAAACCGGCTAGCAATGACACCTTCAACTGTACATTGTCTTGCCTTAAAGAGATAAGCATATCTCTTCTAGAGCATACTAAAGAGTTTAGTTGTACTCTATTCATGGTTGATGTTGCTGATTTCCTACTCAAGGCATCTGCAACAACATTGGCCTTACCTGGATGGTAATCAATTGTACAGTCGTAGTCCTTGATTAACTCCATCCAGCGACGTTGCCTCATATTGAGCTCATGCTGAGAGAAGATATACTTAAGGTTTTTGTGGTCTGTGAAAATCTGGAATGTCTCTCCGTAGAGATAATGTCTCCAGATCTTCAAAGCATGAACCACAGCTGCTAACTCCAGATCGTGTGTTGGATAATTCTCCTCGTGTTTCTTAAGCTGTCGGGAAGCAAAAGAAATCACTTGTTTATCCTGCATCAACACACATCCTAGTCCATTTTTGGAAGCATCACAGAAAACTATATACCCTTTTCCTTGCTCAGGTAGCACTAGCACAGGTGCACTTGTCAACCTCTCCTTCAGCAGCTGGAAAGATTGTTGACACTTATCACTCCAAGAAAAAGGAACATCTTTCCGGGTTAACTTGGTCAAGGGTAAAGCTATGGAACTAAAGTTCTTAATGAACCTTCGATAATAGCCAGCTAACCCCAAGAAACTTCGAATCTCCGTCGGTGTTTTCGGTTGTTCCCATTGTAGAACAGATTCTACCTTTGTAGGGTCAACACGAATTCCTGAGGCGGATATTATATGTCCAAGAAAAGATACTTCCGGCAGCCAGAACTCACACTTGCTAAACTTAGCGTACAGCTTATGTTCTCTTAGCAAGGTCAGAGCTTGGCGAAGATGCTGCTCATGCTGCTGAGCATCTTTACTATAAATCAGTATGTCATCTATGAAGAAGACAACACACTGATCAAGAAAAGGTCGAAAAACTCTATTCATGAGTTCCATAAATGCAGCTGGTGCATTGGTTAGTCCAAACGACATAACCGTGAACTCATAGTGACCATATCTTGTCCTAAAGGCAGACTTGGATATGTCACTATCCTTAATACGAAGTTGGTGATATCCAGACCTCAAGTCTATCTTTGAAAAGACTGTTGCACCACGCAACTGGTCAAAGAGATCATCAATCCTCGGCAGAGGATACTTATTCTTTATTGTCACTTTATTGAGTTGTCTATAGTCGATGCACAAACGCATTGACCCATCTTTCTTTTTAACAAACAAGACCGGAGCACCCCAAGGTGAAGTACTTGGTCGGATAAAACCTTTCTCAAGTAACTCTTGAAGCTGTTTCTTGAGTTCTGCCATCTCGGCAGGAGCCATTCTATACGGAGTTTGAGCTATGGGTTTCGTATCTGGAATCAGATTGATTTCAAAGTCAATCTCCCGAGGTGGTGGTATACCAGGAAGTTCTTCAGGAAACACATCCTCGAATTCCCTGACTTTGGAAACTTCAGCAGGGTTGGAACTTTCCTTGGTAACGTCTACCACATGGGCTAAGAATGCATAACATCCTTGCCTCAACAGCTTATCAGCAACCATAGCTGATACAAGACAGGTGGGCAGAATCTTTCTTTCACCTTGAAAGATCCATGTGTTGCTTTCATCAGCAAACACAGCCAACTTGGACTCACAATCCAAGACAACTCTATACCTTTCTAAGGTATCCATCCCAAGGATTATATCAAACCCCTGCATATCAAGTGGTATAAGGTCCACTTGAATGCGATGGTCAGAAAAGAAAAGGATGCAGGGAGAACATACCTCCTGCAAAACGGCAGACCCACTCAATGGAGTCTCTAACAACAAACTATCTGCTCTATGACTAACAGTCACATTGCAGTTACGAATCACTTCATGAGTGATGAAAGAGTGCGTAGCACCCGGATCAATCAGAACAGATACATTACAGGATATAGACATATCAGAATATAAAAGTTTCATCTGACCTGCCACTACCCGTGGATTGA
Source organism: Alisma plantago-aquatica (assembly GCA_963693085.1). Taxonomy (NCBI): domain Eukaryota; kingdom Viridiplantae; phylum Streptophyta; class Magnoliopsida; order Alismatales; family Alismataceae; genus Alisma; species Alisma plantago-aquatica. Next base: position 271,049,227 of record OY856415.1, on the reverse strand, counting down.
CCACTGCCTCAGGTGGGTTCATAGCATAGAACCTCGCGGTTGCCTGGTGTTGAGGTGGTGCTGATGATCCAGCTTGAGACGCTTGTCCACGTCCTCGAGCTGCTCCTTGATGTTGTCTATTCTGAGATCCCTGTTGGTTCTGTCTCGGAGGTTGTTGTGTCATACCGACAGGCCTAGAACGGCAATCCTTCATCAAGTGTCCCACCTTACCACAGTTGTAGCAACTCTTCTCCTGTTGTTGTGGTCTGGGTGGTCCAGTGACTGACACTGATGCAGAACTGTGCGTCCCTTGAAGCGGTTGACTCCGTCCTCTACCTCTACTTGGTGTCCATTGAGTTTGAAAACTCGATCTGGGTGGTGGAGGGTTAGGTGCAGAGAATCTAGGTTTCTTGGAATCCCTAGATGAAGAACCCTGGAACTGGGGATATCTTTTATGGGTTTGTCTTTTCTCAACAACAGATCTCTCTATCCTTCGGACTGACTCAACGAAGGTAGAGAATCTCTCTCTGTTTTCTAAGGCAGACACAGGGGTTGACATATCGGAATTCAAACCCTTTTCAAATCTTCTGATTCTTTCCTCATCCGTAGAAGCCATGTGCGGACAGAACCGCAACAACTCCATAAACTTAGCTTCATACTCACTAATGTTCATCATACCCTGCCTTAGTTTCTCAAACTGAGAAATCTTCTCATCTAGGAAGGTCTTTGGAAAATATCTATTGATAAATTCCCGACGAAACTCTTCCCATGAGAACTCTACTCCAGGTCTCTTCTGCTCTTCCATGTTCCACCAGTGACCAGCACTGCCTTTGAGAAGATAGACAGCATGTCTAACCTTCTCAGCTTCCGGAATCATAAGAATCCTGAAAGCCTTCTCCAACTCTGTCAACCATAAGTCAGCATCTGCTGGGTCGGCAGTTCCGAAGTACTCGGTAGCTCCGACACGACGAAGTCGTTCGAATGTCTTACCAATACCTTGTACTTCAGGCTGGACGGGTGCCCTAGGTGCAGGAATGGGCATCCTATCGGTTATATGTGTCATGGCAGTCATGAACTGCCCGAACATCGTCTGTATAGCTGGATCACTCATGTCAGCTGGGTCGAACTGGGGTGGCTCTCTTGGCGACTTAGGTGCGGGTTGTTCTATTCTCGGAACTCTTGCACCGCCTCGAGGTGCACTAGCACTACTCTCTGCCACGTGCTCATCACGATGTTCTGACATTCTTATGTATCTTCTTCTCCTGAGGAGCAGAAGATTCTATTAGATAAGGAAGGAGTACTAAAGGTAGACTCGACATCCTAAGTCCTATGCCTCTGTAGACTCAACTGAACCTGGAGCTCTGATACCACTAATTGCGGGCTCTGATCTCCAAACCATGACATAAACACGATTAAAACTTAGCGGAAGCGAATCGATAATCAGCGGAAGACAAAATCACGGGAAATTAAAACTTTTCGAGATAAGAACTTGTATCCATAAAAACTCCTTTCATAAAGAGAGGTAACTGTTTACATCTCAGGATAATTACTTCTTGAGTAATTATATACATCAAGATACAAAATCTCAAGATCACATAACACAAGACTCCAAGACCTGAGAGTACAGAGGACACATAGGACTGACTCTAACTACACCACATGGCAGGACAAATCTCCACCTGAGATTACTGCTGCCCCTGGTGCTGCTGCTGCTGAGACTGATCACCTGTAGGCTGGTTTCTTCGTCTCCGACGTTCACCTAAAAAGTTGAAGTCTACGGGGTGAGACAATTATACATAATTGTCCCAGCGAGAGTTATAACTCTTCGCCAGAAGCTTTATTATAACATCAAAGATTATTTTAAACAGTAAAGCCTTCAAAGCATACTATAACAGTTATAGATATAACAAGATCTCTACAAATTAAGAGATATGGAGAATATCAACTTTATTGCAATGTAACATCAATCAACTAACTTGGAGTCATCTCTAACAAGTTATACTACCTGGTTGATTATGTTTTACAAACAACATTATGCCCTGTGGAGATGAGGCTTACCACTCATACTCCAACTGATCGCTGAGAAGCCGCATCAGTATCATACATAGGTCATTAAGAGAGCCGGATTCTCATGACCTTCACCTTCCTCAGTCAGTAAGAGGATCACTTGTAGGACATCTCATGCCTCTACTATTATAGCTCACCATGGTAAACTGGTCCTTCGCTATTCTAGAGTCACAGTGGCGTTCTGTACTCTCTTCGTCATCAGGAGGTTTCATATTTACCTACCACTGATACGGATATCTGTGCTTTCTTCATCATCAGGAGGTTTCATGTTTACCTACCACTGATACGGTATGGAACTATAGTGAAGGATGGATGGATTCCACATCTACATCACTTTCCTACACTAGGATGTAAGGTTCTACACATCCATGTACCCCACATACTCAAAAGTATGTGCTCCAGGAGTTCCCTAAGGAAAACCTGTTTCACCATCACTTAATTTCTGACAATGATGGATCTATGATCAGGGCTCCACATTATACTTGATTAGTTAGGTACATTCAGTATTCTTTAACAGCATACATTGTTCTTCAAACAATAACAGTAGCATAGCAGCTATAAAAGAAGAATACTAAATGTAACAGGCCTAACTCATATCAATCATCATTTCTCATTATCCTCATCACAAGTCATCTCTAAAGCATGACCTTGATGGTATTCATGGCTCTCACAGCCCATTATCAGTATAGGATGCCACTGGCAAGGCATCAGATTACATTACTTATTCATAAGGCTAACAACATGCCTTCAATGAATATAACATCAACACCCATACCTGGATATGATTACCTTCATATCAGAACCTGCATGATTAATACATCTGATAAAGGTAATACAACAATAAGGAATGTACTTCCTACACTTGTCATAAGAGTTAAATCTTTAATTCTACTCAAATAGAGTTTATTGCTCAAAAGCATGCCATTACCCTTGAATTAGGGTTTACTATTCACATTACATGTCATCACCCTTGAATTAGGGTTTACTATTCACATTACATGTCATCACCCTTGAATTAGGGTTTACTATTCACATCAAGGTGAATTAAACTCATAACATCATCATGTTTGAGTAACACCTTCATTGATGCTCCTGGATTAGTTAAAGGTTCATCATTTATCATAATTAGGGTTTCTATGATCTCACACAGGTGGATCATACCCTAATTACGCTCATTTCTGTGTATTGGGGATGCTTCAATTGAGTTTCCATTTAAAAAGGGGTACCTTCTCTCTCTAGAAGTACTTTCTCTCTCTAGAAGTACTTTCTCTCTCATCATAAGGTTAGGTGATGTCAACATCACTCTAAAACAGGTTGGGTTGAGTCAACATAGGCTAACATAGCCAGAAGCATCACCATTAAGTGATTAGAGTTACTTTCTCTCTCTAGGGTACTTTCTCTCTCTAGAGTACTCTCTCTTTCATCATACTAATGGTTGATGATAACATTAGACTAGATCAGGTTATATAGAGTCATTATGACTAAAAACATCATTCTCATGTAATTAGGGTTTGAATTGAGCAAGGTATAACTCAATTGACCCTTCAGGGGTATCTTGGTAAATCACCCCATTGATCATCATCATCATAGTCAAAAACCTTAGTCAAATAACTCCTTACTATCTTAGATTATCATTTAGGGTTTGATTTGAGCAACATTGAACCATCACATGATTGAATGTGGTCAACCATGAGTCACATAGATTAATTCCAATCATTAATCTTTAATTGAATCAAGATCGGTTGAAAGTGTTGACCGATTGCTCACTTTGACCCTTCAAGTCCATGAGCCCCTTTCTATCTCCAAGACCGTGAGCCTCCTCATGGGCTTGAGATCGTGAGTCACCTCACGGTCTTGAGGTCGTGAGCCCCCTCACGATCTTGAGGTCGTGAGCCACCTCACGATCCTGAGGTCGTGAGCCACCTCACGATCTTGAGGTCGTGAGCCACCTCACGGTCTTGAGGTCGTGAGCCACCTCACGGTCCTGAGGTCGTGAGCCACCTCACGGTCCTGAGGTCGTGAGCCACCTCACGGTCCTGAGGTCGTGAGCCACCTCACGGTCCTGAGGTCGTGAGCCTCTCATGGTCTCAACCACAAGGTCCTTCAACAAAGGTTCAACAAATCAAACGATGATGTCAACTGATGTTGAAGCCTTCAAAAGGTCCAATAACTGTTGACCACCTATGGATTGAGTTAATTAAGGTTATGCTTAACCAAATGGTCATTCAATTGACCCTCAATTGTTGACCAATTAGGATTGAAATCGATTCAATTAAGGTCTATCAATGTTCACCCATCAACACTCAACAATGTGTATCAACACAAGGTTGAACCCTTCGATTGAGCTCCAATTGGGCCCAAACTTGGCCCAAACGGTCTTGAGGTCATGTGGGTGGACCCCACATGGTCTTGAGACTGTTTGCCCAAGATTTCATCAACATCTAAGGTGATTTGATAGAGGTTGAACCATGATTGGTCACAGAATCCGAATTTTGATTAACTTGATAACTTATTTGCAATTGGGTGTTCAATTGGTCAAATTACTCAACCCTAGACCTTCAAATGGTCTTAGGTGATTGTCCTCACGGTCTTGAGGTCATGTGGGTGGACCCCACATGGTCTTGAGACCGTTTAGGTCAATCAACCCTAAAAACCCTAATTATGTCACCATAATTTCAGTACTAATTTTATCTAGGGTTAGCCCTAGTATCCACCCTTCAACTCTTAGCCCGTTTGGAATTAGACCATCAAACTTGGTGAGTTGTTAATTAACATAATTTTGAACAGTAATCTCATGGGGTCAATGCTTAGTCAACGACCTTTCACGGTCTTGAGATCTTTTGCCCAAAAAGGCAATTTCAGACCGTTTGAAAATCAGCAATTAATTCATTTAAAGTCGTGACTTAAAAAGGTCATATCTCCCGATTCCTTTGGAGTTAGTCTCCCAAATTTTGAGGGTATTTAGCCTATATAATTAGGAACAGGTTTCTTATATGGTCCACGCTCGGTCAACAGGGCCAATCGGTCTTGAGACCGCGAGCCCTCTCACGGTCTCGAGACCGCGAGGCTCCCTCACGGTCTTGAGGTCGTGAGAGCAACCTGTTAGGACCGTTTAGGGAAAAGAAAAACGGTGGGTTTTTCTTGGAAATCACGCCTTCATCTTCTAGCTCAAGAACAGTACAGATATCCCACGGGTTTGCTTGCAAAATAGCAGGGAAAAGTAGGGAAATACTAGGAGCTATCATTAACTCGCATATAAAGATGCACATAGTAAAGCATAGGTTTAGAGTTATAAAACCCGCCTAAAGCTTGCTTCTTGAGCTCCAAGCTTTCAAGCTCCAAGCTCTAATGGCGTCCTTGAGTTCCCACAGGTTGGCCAGGGTGAAAACTCCAAGGAAGGATGAAAAGAGACGGCTAGAAAGATAGGGTTTCGAGAATTAGCCATGAAGATGACCTTGAATTCGAATTCTAACCATGGAATTAGGCAAGAAGAGGGGTTTAAACCTACCTTGCACCCCTTGTTCGTCCTCCTTAGCTCCAAGGCAGTCCTTGGTCGTCTTTGGTGAAATGAAACAGTAAAGGGAACGAAGGTTAAGTTCCCTTGCAACTAAGGGAAGGATGGCTTATATACTTGGGGTAGGATTTTCAACATTAGCTCATAAGTTTCCCTTAATTCCAACTAAGTCCTTCCTTCATTACTTGCTCGTCCCTTCCTCTTTATTCTAAGGACAAACCTTATCTTAAGTTATAGAAAAGAAGGCAAGGAAGGACAATCTAATAATAAAGTTCATACTTAAAGGGATATTGCACATATACCCTGATTATTCAATCACAGAGCCTATTTCTTAACTTGATAACTCAATTGAGGTGAATTTCTCATCATTTCTTCTCTAAATGATGGCAAAAGTCTAAAAAGATACTTTAGATGACATTCTTTACAAATTGCTTCCCATCATTTGGGTAAATTGCATTTTACCCCAAATTAGGGTTTTAAGCCCTGGGATTGCTTCCACAGCTGCACCTTGGTGCTCTAGCTTGGGAAATCCCTCAAACTTTACCAAAATGTTTCTCATGATGTCTCAACATCAGAGGAACACCTCATCATGTGCAAATTGCAGGTTAACCCTTCTAAATGGGTAAATTGCACATAGGTCCCTGTATTACAAAACAGTGCTACAACTTTATATAAAAAGGAGCAAAAACTGAAATATACATTTCTGAGAAGCTTAATTACATGCTCAGAGTTAATCACAAGGATTTAATTACATATTTAGGCAAAACACCTAGGGTTAGCTCATAACCCAGGTCAGGGATGTTACATATCTTCTCTATGGTGTTATGTCTCTCACCATGGGGGTAATCTTGGTTCTTCAGATATATATACTACTCCCAACATACCTTGTGACTATGTGTAACATACTGAAATCCAGGGTCTTTCCTGCAATTTACCCACTTTTGAGCTTTTCTTTGCCTTCTAGTCCATTTGGACCTTTTTCATAAATTTTCCATCCTTTTGAATCATTTTTGGACTCTATATGCAATTTGAGCCTTAATGAAGGTGAAATTCCATTTTTGCTCCCCAATTATGATTATAAAGGGGTATTTGCACAAATAACCCACTTAATGTAATAATTGAGGACTAATAATGCAAAATGGAGTTTTATGAGAGAAATAAGTGGATAATGTTAATTTGGAGCTTTTATATCTTCAAAAACAAATATGTAATAACATTAATTATGGGTGTAATTAACCTAATTTCCTTCTCTCTCCTTAAAAATGAAAATAATATATCAAAATAGAATATAATGGTGAGATTTTGTTCTTAAAACTAATAATGGAGGGATATCTCGAATTTCACTCATATAATCCATTAAAAGCAGACTTTTCATATAACTCATTCATTTTCATATATTAATATACACTTTAATGAGAAATATATTAATTAAGGGCCAAAAAATGGGTGAAAGAGAATCTAATTGCATAGAATGATTCTAGACTTTAATGTGTGCATGTGGTTAAAGTTCGGTGCCTTTTGGACTTCATTTGACCCTTTAAATCGATTTTAAAAGCTTTTAATATAGTATAACTATAGTGCATGCATCGAATCAATTATATTGATGTGTAACGCTATGATTTGGTCGATTTTTCTTATTACGTGGGTGGCCCAGATCCAACGGTGAGGATTAGCCTCGATTTCAATCCAACAGACGTGAGCCTTTCTTCAACCTTAGTCCGGGCGCGAGTACATGAGCAGCCCTGACCGCAGGACTCCCTCGACGCCGTTCTCCCTCCACAGAGCTATGTTTCTCGTGATTTAAGTTCCTTTCGCTTTGTCTCTTCATGCCGATTCATTTGATCCATTGCTCGGCCATTGTGGTGGCTTCTACGAGAAATTCTCAGGTCACCTATTCTCCTCTTCTTCGTCACAGGTTCACAGAGGGGTCTAGGCCCTTCCTCCCGGCTATATAAAACCCCCCTAGAGTACCCTCGAGCCACTATAACTCTTCCTCCCTATTCAATTTGTTCCCTAGTATCCCTGTTCACCCCGACCTGCTAGTGCTTCTTCTCTGGCGACCTCGGTCCCGTCCTCGCATCCCCGGTCACATTCTGCTCAATTAGTGAACGGGTAAGCAACTAGGACCTCCGTTCTTCCCTCTTTTACTCTCGGGTTGCCCGATAGAGGTCCCAGCCTCCGCAACCTATAGTCACGCCACCATGCTCACCGACGCTTGTCTCTTCTCCACCACAGTGCTCCTCCGCCCTTGTGAAACCCCTCCTTCTTCTCACCTCGACTCCACGATCACGACGGGGGCTTTATCTGAGGTTTTTCTCATCATTTGGACCCCAGTTTTGCTTTTCTCAGTTCTCTAACTTTTCTCCATGGTTTCGTGTGCTTTCTGCACCAAATGTCTAGAATTTTGGTTCCAACTTCATCGTCGAGATCCAGCTAAGGCAATAGGCCTATTTTCCCAAACCTGAACACCACCAGGGCTCAAGTTGCTTGTGTCAGGGTTCCTAGTAGTCTGCCTCTTCGCCATGGAAGCGAGAGGAAGATACCTGGTCATGGAATGACCAAGGTAGCCATGCCGCTATAATTGGATGATTTAACCAACATGGGAAGTAGTGACATTTTACACTTGGTTTTGTTTTATGGGCCACATGTCTTTATTGGAGTCTAATTGAATTCAGTACCCTTACAAATCTAATTAACTGATTTATATGGCAAGGGTATATCAGTCTTTTTGTTCTTTGCAAATCTTTTAGTAGCCTATGTGGAATTTTTTCAAATTCTAATTGGTCAGTTTTGTTTATTTCATTAGCAATCGATGCCTTGTAATAAAAATGCGAACAAATAGTCGCTGGAAAGCATTTTTTGAGTAGAATCCAATTTTGTGGTTTTTAAAGCCTGATTCCAAATTCTTTTTCAAAATTTACCTAAGATACTCTTTTGATGATTTAAATGTTCTAAAATTCATAAGTAATTCATTTTAAGTTTAAATTGCAAAATAAAATATGTTTTCCTAATCACTAAAGTTAAGTAATGTCTTGGTCTAATTTTTGGGTCTCAAATCGAAGGTTTTCCTAAAAGGTTTAAAAATGGGTTTTTCTTTTTATCTTTATGCTTAACACATTCTAATACAAGGTAATAATTGTAACTATGGAAATATGGATGGTGATACAATCAACTTGATGAAAGTTATGTTTGTAAATCAAATCTAAGGTATGTGAATCCTATTTATGTATGTGAGCCCTATTTCAGTATGTGACCCTTATTTAAATATGTGGACCATATTCATGGATGTGATCCTTAATATACAATTCTGGAATGATTAATGTGCAAATACACCTATTCCTCAGTTGGCACTTTATCCAACTCCACATTACTAAATTTCTAGTCTTGTAATCCCTCTAATGCCATTTCTTGGTTCTTTTCATTATTGATTCTTATAATGCCTAAGTTGGCTCCTTTATTGATGTACTTGATCATTACTTGAAATGCCAATGTTGGCTTGCTTAATTGGAATTCTTATTGGAAATTATTCCCATTTGTTATGATGCAATTTTATTTATGATTCACTCTACTGCCAAGTGACTTATTTATGCACGATATAATTATTGGCCAAATGACAATGTAGTGTACATGAGTACAAACCACCCATAGGGCACTGGGGTTTTAGTCCCCCTGCCACTTTATACAGGGCACTCAGGTTTTAGCCCTCCTGCCAGGCACTTGGGTTTTAGTCCACCTGGCATTTTATATATGGTGAGGTATGGTAGGTGCCTCACCCTACATTGAGATGAGTTTGTGTCATAATATATTCATGCAATGTGATTATGGTTGATGTGGATCTATGGCATTCTTCAAATTCTTATTTGTTCATCTGCCTCTTACTCTTGAAATCACTTAGTATAGTGGATCATTTATTATTCAATGTTTTAGCTTTATAATTGTCCTTTGCCTTTATTGACACATACATTTTTATCTATCTCTTGCTAGGTGATCCCAACCACCCAGATTAGGATCAGAGTGCGCGTGGAAGGTTGGTGAACCTGCCTAAGGCTAAGGAGATCTTGCACATCTAGATAGCTTGGACTAGTTGCATAAACTTTTGTTATGTTGTTTGTGGAGACAAGTTTTATTAGTTTCAGTCTTCCTCTACATAGATCATATTCTTATATAAAGTTGTACTCCCATTTGGGAAATTTTTATAATGTACTCTTTATACATTTTGAATAAAAGTCAAGTTTTATTTCTTCCGCTGCCACACATTTGATGTATTTGTTTATCATGTTTAATAGTAGAGACTATGTCTTTACAACATGGTATCAGAGCATCAAGGTAGTCAGATTCTTGACTAATTCAAATTGTCTCCTAGATAGAACCCTTATTTTATATAGTTTCCCTTTAGTAAGTTTTTCACCTTAGAGTTGACCTATGATGAAAGTTTGATTTAGGATCATAATAATTTCATATTATAAATAAAATTTGTCAACTTTTTGGTGAATTGTCTATTGAGTAGCTATTAGAGCAAGAAGTTTAAAGTGATGGTGTCTAGAAAGGGTCAGAACTTGGGGGCTGGCAAAATTTCCTCCGCGCCACTAGCTTGGTTTATGAGGACTCCGGAGTTCATATGACACGGGCCTGTCTTGATCAGATACGGACATCTCGAAATAGCCTACCCTTAGACATATTACCTTATTGTTGAGTAACCTTAGAAACCCTTATATGATGATTTGATTTTTCTAAAAAAAAATCATCTTGTAATCCTTAAGTACCTTATATGAGTCTTAGATTGCCATTATTAGGGTTAGTATACCCTATGCTATACCTTAAAGTTGGTATGGTAGTGATTAGTAAAACTATTAGTGTTGGACCTCATACTTGGTTATATACACTTATACCCTTAAAATAGATTGACTTAGTCAACCCTTTGAGTGGAATGGTAGTGTTAGTACCTTGATAGATTTTGGAGTTGCTGATTTTGAGGACGAAATCCTCTTTAAGGGGGTGGAGTCCCTCAATTCTTTGAAATCAAGAAACCCTAACTCCTTAGACATGGGATTAGTGAGCTTATATGTTTAGTGTTGAACAAAAGTAATATAATTGTAATTTGTCTTGTTTGTTTATGAACAAATGGATAAGTCATCTAAGGAATAGTTCATATGCTTGAACCTTAATATATTCCTGATGCAAATGATAATATACATAATTTTGACTAAGCCACCCTAATGATAGATAAAGGCATAATATGTAATTGTCATCCATAAGATGTAATCATCTAGCCCTAACAATATATAATGTTTTCATGATACACTAGTGACATTAGGTGTCATCATCACATAATATGCCTTGGTACATGTAAATGGATTATAATCACCTAATCATAATTGTGATCCAATTATCAACATATGTAAGGCATATCACCTTGTTCACTAAATACATCTCATTAAACATCTTATCATAAATTGGTTTATAAATCAAATCAGTAATATGAAAATGAGTAATTTGATTCACATAATGTGATGTTAATTCGTGTAATAAGAGAAAATGATTAATTATGCCATGAATATGAGTATGAAAGATGTTGTGACAATATGTAACTTAGATATAAGCCATTAATATGACACACTTGGAATTGTTATAGGTTTAATAATTTGTTGGATAATATTACATGGTTCTCACCACAATAATATGTGATAATCATACACGATGAAGTTAAAGGAGAATAGTATTAAGGTTTATGATCTAATGCATCTATAAATGTTGAATGGCTTAGTAAACCCTAATTGTGCTTAAAACCCTTGATGAGGGAAATACATATGATATAATGTTGAGATGTAATTGTGAATAAAATGTGATCCAAATGATGGAAATATATATATGATGCCTCTTCATGATGGAGATTATGCTAATAAGACAAAACATTAATTATGTTGTGTTGGATAAATGTTTATAGGTTTTGTGGAAACCTTAGTAAGACTTGGCCTATGTGTAGAGATTTTAATACCCACCTAGTTGTTTAAAGTTGGGATGTTGCACACTCACCCTCTCTTCCTTCTTGTTATGATTTCGGAGACGAAATCCTCATTAAGGGGTGGAGTGTTGTAACATACTAAAATCCAAGGTATTTCCTACAATATACCCACTTTTGAGCTTTTCTTTGCCTTCTAATCCATTTGGACCTTTTTCATAAATTTCCCATCCTTTTGAATCATTTTTGGACTCTATATGCAATTTGAGCCTTAATGAAGGTGAAATTCCATTTTGCCCCCCAATTATGATTATAAAGGGGTATTTGCACAAATAACCCACTTAATGTAATAATTGAGGACTAATAATGCAAAATGGAGTTTTATGAGAGAAATAAGTGGATAATGTTAATTTAGAGCTTTAATATCTTTAAAAAAATATGTAATAGCATTAATTATGGGTGTAACTAATCTAATTTCCTTCTCTCTCCTCAAAAATGATAATAATATATCAAATTAGAATATAATGGTGACATTTTGTTCTTAAAACTAATAATGGAGGGACATCTCGAATTTCACTCACATAATCCATTTAAAGCAGACTTTTCATATAACTCATTCATTTTAATATATTAATATACACTTTAATGAGTAATATATTAATTAAGGGCCAAACAATGGGTGAAAGAGAATCTAATTGCATACAATGATTCTAGACTTTAATGTGTGCATGTGGTTAAAGTTTGGTGCCTTTTGGACTTCATTTGACCCTTTAAATCGATTTTAAAAGCTTTTAATATAGTATATGTTATAACCCCAATTTTTCCAAATATGTAATGAGATTGTGAATCTCCTTTTTAAAGATAAATGAAATCCGTGATTGATGGTATAAGTTGATTTGAATGGATTTTGTGTTTGATAGCTTGTATGTTTTCTAATTGGGCCTTTTTGGCCATTAAGCCCAATTGAAGGAGAAAAAGAAAAAGATTAAAAGAATACATAAAGAAATAAATGAAATAAGAACAAAAGGGTAAGGAATGATTTCCCAAAAATAGGATTTCGAGTTAATAGATTCCTTAGGGTTCAAGGAACTCAGAATTGGAAAATAATAATAAAAGAAATAGAAAGGACATGGAAAATATGAGTAATTGAAGGATAAGTTGCAATCCAAGAAAAGAGATCGTTTCCTTAATAATCTCAATTTTTGTAGGATGGAAGATAAAAACATGAACCGGGTTCCCTCCAAATTTGAAGTAAAAAGGAGCTACGAATTGGGAGTTATGAATTTTCCAAGTTGCCTTTGAATTAGGAATATAATTCAAAATTAATTGGGAATTTGTTTCCTTTTGATCAAACACGCGTGATGAGAGCCCTTGGATTTAGATCCAACGGGCGCTGCTCATCGTTTAGAATCCTAGTTGGACGCAGACTCTGCGTTACAGGGGGGATCTTTCCCATGGTTTTTCTCGCAATCAAGTGCATCTGCACTTACGATTCTTGTCCCATTAGATTCGAGAAATCTTTGCGAAGGATCTAGACCCTGGTTTTACCAGGTTTCGACCTGACCTTGCGAAATGCCCAATTGGGCTAGGACTGGGGTTGCGGCTAGGATTGGGAACCCTAACATGGACCTCCCATGGCCTATATATAGGGGACCACTCGGTCCCTGGTTCCAGTGCGATCTCAATCGGCCTCCTATCGGTCCCCTTTGCACGCTAACCAGCTAGATCAGTTCCTCTCCGACGAGGGCACCGCCGTGGTGCTAGCAGTAGAAGATGAAGGAGGATGACGCTCGGTCGTCGTTTGATCCAGATCTGACGGTAAAAGGAGGGGAGGGTCGGCTGAATTAAGATTGCTCAGGTCGCGGGCAGATAGATCGAGAGTCCATCGTGGACTCAGGGTAATCCAATGAACCGAGAAAGGAGGGTGCGCGCGCAATGGAGGCGACTGATGAGGAGTGTCAGATCAGGAGGGATCTAGTGGCGCATCAATCCAATAGACGAAAATTATTGGTAATTTCGCCTCTCTACTGAATATTTAAGAAAAAGGGTTTTCTTTGAAAAATTTGTAGTAATAGCTAGGAACCTCATATGGGAAAACTTTATATATGAAAGTGGTGTAGAAAAATACAAGGAATATGATAAAAATACTTTCAGAACCTAGTTCCACCCTGTTTTGCAAAAGTGCCTTAATTTGCTAATAATGTGCTTTTAATAGTGATGAAGAACCCTAATTGAGTATAAAGGGCGTATTAATGGATCAAATTGATAAGTTTAACCCTGATAATGATAAAGGTGGTTTCATTATCTATTTTGAATAAAAATATGCCTAAATTAGAGTTTTAATCTATAAAAGAAGGCTAATTTATAATAAAACCCTTAATTTAGGGAAAAGGAGATAAAAGCTAAGTTATTTCGGATTAAGGGAGTAATTTGCCAAGATATAATCTTAAAACTACTGGGAATGTTAAAATAAAGGTTTTAAGTTAATTTGATGAAATTAGGAACCTTGATGAATAAGGATTGAAGCAAAACCTTAATTTCCATAGAAACCCTAAAATTGGAATTGAAATTCTAAACAGTATAATGGAATCGAATAATTATTAATAAAAGGAAATTGGTACTTTCATTTCAGGATTTCTGACCAACCTTGCTTGATTGATTGGGTTTCTCTACATACTTGAATTTGTCTTGAAAACTACAATTAAAGGTATGTGGTTACGATTATGAATAACCATTATAGTTTCACGACGATTCTCGAATGTTTTACTGGTTGCTTTAAATAACTGTTGGATGAATTTAGTTCATGCAAACTATAATGTGGCTATGACTATCACAAAGGATATATGCCTACAAGCTCAGATCCTGGTTCTCTCTGTGGCATTATAGTTGACCTACATGGCTACCTATTAGGTAGGTCCATCAGGTCTATGGATGACTTAGTACATGGCTACCATTGAGGTAGGACCATCAAGTCACATTGAGTTAGATATTGGGCTATCTTCTGGTAGTGCCATGCGACTCTATTACCCTATGCACCTAAAAGAGAGGTGGTATCCATGTCCACTGTAGGGACAGCCCAGAGTTCGAGAATATGTATGGATTGAGTTGTATGGATTAAAATGTAATCTTGATTGTTAAATGATTAATTGCTTAATTACTTTGTTAACGTAGTTGCACATTATTGGTTTTCCCCACATACCAGCTTCGGCTGATCGTTGTTTTGTTTGTCGGCGATTTAGGTACAAATCCCAAAGTACAAACAGTAAAGCGACACATTATGAATTCAAGAATTTAAGAACAAGGAGGAACTAGTTAGAGCAGTTCAGCTGTGGTTAGAAGTTTAGTATATTCCAAACTTTTCAAAGGTATGCAAAAATTTTATTACCGTTTTTCAGTATAGTCTGTTAAAATTTGATAATTGTTTTTGGTTATATGTCGAACCTTTGATCCGGAATTTATGGGTGCGGCTTCGACCTCTCGGTCTCCCTTAATTGGGGGTTACTGAAAGGTGGGGTCGTAACATTTGGTATCAGAGCCTAGGTTCCTCATGTAACCATTAATAATTATTAAATTTTTACAAACTCCATAGAACCCAAGGGAGTTATTAGAGGATTATCTAAAAGGCGGAGGTGTCTAGAAAAGGATCATGACCGGGGGCTGGCAATATTTTCCTCCGCACCGCTAGTCAGAATATGAGGACTCCCGTATTCGTGTGACTGTCTGGCCAAAGTCTTAGGGTATGATTCGAAATAAGATACCTTTAGGACTCTCTCATCTTATTCGTCCATTCTCATCACATATTCTATTAAGGCTTTAAGAGTAGGATTTTCTCTCTCTCATCCACACTCATGTGGTATGGGAATGTAAGTTAAGGCTTAAGGGTCCTCCATCAAATTAATAAAAGATATGTAATGAGATATCATTGAACATAAGTATAACTAGTTTAATGATAAACTAAAAGGTTTATTTGTTATGCTTATGTAGATGGCTCGAACAAAGACTATTGCTATTCCTGAGGGCTCTGGGAATCCAGCTAGGAGTGGTTGGCCTCCTCGTAAAGGAAAGGAGTTTTCTGAAAAGAGAAAGAGGAATCATGATGGTGGATCCTCTAAGAAGAGGAAGAGGCCCGAAGAAGTCACTCATGAGGTCCCTAACCCTAACCCGGTACCATTTGGTAACTTGGACCAAGAAGAAGACCAAGGATATGAGGAGCAACATGTGTATGAAGAAGAAGCCAAGATGGAAGAGGACCAAGCTGGTGATCCAGAACCGACCATGATGATCCACATAGCTAATACCTTGTGGATGGAGCAACATAGGAAGTTGATAGAGGCTATTAATGATTTGGCCCTTCAAGACTTAGCTAGAGTTGAGAATGGTGAGCCATACCATGTTCGTCCCCGTGTAGGAGCCACCATCCTAGACTTCGTCAAGCTGAACATAGAGAAGTTCTGGGGAGAAGATAAGACTGAGGTGGTTGATAAAGTGGAAGCATGGATACTTGCAATAGAGAATGGTTTCTGCATGCTTGAAGTACATCCAAGCAAGAAGGTCCTCTTTGCTGCTCACCTCCTGGAAGGAGCAGCTAAGATATGGTGGGAGACTCACATCATAGGACGAGATCTGACTGAGGAACCAATGGCATGGGTTGATTTCAAGACCATCTTCACTTCCAGATTCGTCCCTGTTATAGCTAAGAAGGAAAAAGAAAGAGAATTCACTAACATGACTCAAGGAAATTCCTCTATGGCGGACTTTGGGTGAAAGTTTCGAATCCTAGAACGTTTTGGGTACAAGATGGATGAGGAAAGAAGGGTGGATCACTTCATAGAGCGTCTTCACCCCGCCATCAAGCCTCATGTGATGGCGAGTAAACCTAAAACCTTTGCAGAAGCTTACAACACTGTCCTAGACATGGAAAGGACTGTGATGCCTGCCCAACCTCCACCTAAGGGGTATTTGGGTTTCATTGAAGGAACCCAGAGTCAGAAGAACCACTACAAGAAGGGTCAAGGACATCATCAAGCTAAAGGAAAACATGGAAGAAAAGGAAAACCCCAGCCAGAAAACAACCGACCGCGATGCCGCTCTTGTGGGAAATGGCATCCTGGTGAGTTTCGCCACAAGAAGAAGGTCTGCTTTCATTGTCAGCAAGAGGGGCATATCATGGCTGCTTGTCCTCTACCAGCATCAAAAGGACCAGGTCCAGTGGTAGCCCCACCAGTAGCAACCCCACCTGTAGCTGTGGCCCCACCTACTGGAGAAAGAAGACAAGCTCGAGTGTTCACTATTGACAATGAAGAAGCTCAAGCTAATGCTAATCGGTTGATTGAGGGTAATAACCCTTAGAGTTTTCTTTATGTATTAAAAAGTTAAGCATGTAATGGTCTAATGTATGGTGAAAAATGATGTAGGCATGCTGGAAGTCATGGGACATAATGTAAAAGCTTTGTTTGACTCTGGATCTACTAATACTTTCATTTCGAGGAATCTTGCAACTATGCTTTGTTTGGATATCAAGGATTTAGGATATGTCTTAGATGTTACAACCCCGAGTGGTCGAATCTTTACCTCTCTTTTGAAAACTCCGGTGATACCTGTGAAATATCGAGATCATGAGTTTTCTACAGACTTTATCCTTCTTGACATGAATGATTTTGATGTGATCATTGGAATGGATTGGCTTTATACCTATAGGGCCCATATTGACTGTAGGGAAAAGAAAGTGATCATTAAGAAACCAGGTCACCCACCTTTTGTCATCAGAGGTAGGAAAGATGCCACCACCAGCCTGTATGTGTCATCTTTGAAGGCAGAAAGGATGATGAGTAAAGGATGTCAAGCTTTCCTAGCAGTTGTTACTGAGCCCGAACCCAAGGTGCAACCCTTAGAGGAAATAGAGGTAGTAAAGAGCTATGCAGATGTTTTTCCGGATGATCTACCTGGGATTCCTCCCAAGAGAGAGGTGGATTTTTTCATAGAGCTAGCTCCAGGAACAAGCCATATTTCACGTGCACCTTATAGAATGGCCCCTACAGAGTTGCTCGAGTTGAAGAAACAATTGCAGGAATTGCTAGACAAGGGTTTTATCCGCCCTAGCACATCACCATGGGGAGCTCCAGTTATTTTTGTAAAGAAAAAGGATGGCTCGCTCCGTATGTGTATAGACTATCGGATGATCAACCAAGCTACCATCAAGAACAAATACCCTTTACCCCGAATAGATGACCTATTCGACCAGTTGAAGTCTTCTCGAGTCTTTTCTAAAATTGACTTGACATCGAGTTACCACCAGTTGAGAGTCAAGAGTGAGGACATTCCAAAAACAACTTTTCGAACACGATATGGTCATTATGAGTTTGTGGTTATGCCTTTTGGGTTGTCTAATGCACCCAGTGTGTTCATGAACCTTATGAATAGTGTGTTCCAACCCTTCCTTGACTCGTTTGTCATAGTGTTCATAGATGACATATTAGTTTATTCCAATGACTTAGAACAACACCGAGACCACCTAAGTAAAGTCCTTGATATCCTGAGAAAGCAGAAGTTCTATGGGAAATTCTCAAAATGCGAGTTTTGGATAGACCGAGTCATGTTCCTTGGACATATCATCTCAGGAGGAACAATCGCCATGGATCCAGCTAAGGTGTCGGTAGTTTGAGACTGGCCTACTCTGAAGAACCCCTCCGAGATCCGAAGCTTCTTGGGGTTAGCAGGATACTATCGGCGTTTCATTACGAATTTCTCAAAGACTGCCTTGCCTTTAACCATGTTGACTCAGAAGGATGTGAAGTTTGTGTGGTCCGGTGTTTGTGAGGCTCGTTTTCCAGAATTGAAAGAAAAGTTGACCACTGCACCAGTTTTGACTCTACCATCAGGCAATGAGGGTTTTATGATCTTCACCGATGCATCCAAAATGGGTCTTAGCTGTGTGTTGGAGAAGAATCGGTATGTGGTTGCATATGCTTCCCGACAACTCAAGCCCAATGAGGTGAATTACCCAACGCATGACTTAGAGTTGGCTGCTATCATTCATGCATTAAAGATTTGGCAGCATTACCTGTATGGTACTACTTTTGAGATCTTCACTGACCATAAGAGTCTAAAGTACCTTCTGACACAGAAAGACTTAAACCTGCGACAACAAAGATGGATGGAGTACATGAAGGATTACGACTTTACCATTGCCTATCATCCAGGGAAGGCGAATGTCGTAGCAGATGTGTTGAGTCAGAAACAACTCAGGTGTGCAGCTGTTCTGTCCAGTCAGTGGAAGAGCTTGGAAGAGCTAATGAAATGGTATCCTTAACCGTTAAATGATCGAGTTCGATTGGTCAACATCCAGATACAGTCTGAATTGTTGAGTGAAATTGTGGCAGCACAGTTGGCCAGTGGGGAACTTGACAAGATGAGGGGCTTTATGAAGAAGCCTGTTGTGTGATTCATATATCATATTTTCACATGTTTTCACACAACATTTTGATTCATTCTGATTTAATTTAGTCTCTTTTCATATTACTTTTGCCATCAATTCGTCAAAAATGCTTTACCATAACTTGCCTTGTCTTTCGGGTTTAAAAACAACTCATTTCAATGCTTTTTTGTGCAGAAACAGCAACTTGCACGGCGTTCAACTTGTTTGAACGGCGTGCAAGTTCCCAAAAATCTTACTCGTTTTCTTGCAGACCTTTCTGGAAACTTGAACGGGGTGCAAACTGAATCTGCACGCCGTTCAACTTTTCTGTAGCTTGCAAAGAAGTTTGCACGACGTTCAAATCCGTTTGCACGCCGTTCAGATGGAACGCGCATTTTACAGACACCTCTGGAAACTTGCACGGGGTGCAAGTTCCCTTTGCACGCCGTTCAGAGTACTGATAACTGCCGCTTTTTGTGAAGTGCACGGCGTGCAATCAATCTGCACGTCGTTCAGCCGGCAGTTTCAGAATTTAGAAATTCGAGATTTTGAATTAAAAGAGAGGAGGGAAGTCGAGGGACGGTTATAGGGGGTCATTTGGAACGTCTTGCTCATCCCAGACATAGATTAAAGCAGAGAGGAGGCGATTTTGAAGGATTCCAAAGGTTTTCTTGAGAAAGAAGACCATTGCTCTTCTTCTTCTTCTCCATTTGCAGCAGCAAGGTGCAACAGAGCTTCTTCACTCCACAAAGCTTCTCGGGAGGGAAGTTTGTCCGGTTTGGAGCAGCTGTAGAAGTGGGATTTCGTCCTCAAGTCGGAATTCTACCTTCCTTTGGTTACACCTTGGGATTGCTTAGCTTTTCCTTCTCTAAACCATGCTAAACTCTGAAATTTCTGCACATTTTCTGCTGTACATCATTATGGACGAGTAGACCCTTTTTCTTGGGCATGGGAGAGTAACTCCCATGTCATAGCTTGTAAGAACATATGAATTTTGTACTAAATGTTAGTTTCTTGCATGTTCCAAAAGTTGTTTCAGATCTGAAATGCTTGTTTGTGTGATTGGCCATCATACTTTCATGTTTTATACTTTCTTTCATAATCTGAGAAGATGTGTTTGAGAGTATGGAGTTACTCTTTTGGCAACTTGTCCTTGACCACGAGAGTGGCTGGGATTATGTTGAGGAGCAAGGTTTGTGATTTGAAATGAAATACATACACGAGAGTGATGTATGGAGTTAAAATCGTCATCACTTCACCGGGAGGTGAGTGATGACTACAAACCTCCTTTGCAAGTTAATTAACATGTTTAAATTCGTATTTTAATATAAGCTATGATGTGATAGTGAAATCCTAGGTCCAAGATCCTTCCATATCTGAATCTTAACCTTTCTTAAGTGATAACTTACTGTTTTGTTTTAAATATATAATTTAGTTGTTCTAATCCAATCATCTTGTGTACAACGATCTAGATTATTGAAAATCATAACTCTTGTGCCTAACTAACCAACGCTCCTTGTGTTCGACCTTGACTACAACTACTCTCGTATACTTGCGGGATATAGCTAGTTGAGTAAAAGATCATTCTTATGATTGAAACTCGTTAGTGTAAACAACCAACAAGTTTTTGGCGCCGTTACCGGGGAGCATCGGTATTCCTATCAGAGTAAGAGTTTTTGATAAGTAAATGAGACTAGATCACAACCTTCATATGCACCATCATATCCATAAATCATAATTCATCATGATCATCATAATTTGTTGTATCTTCCATGTTTGTTTTAGTATCTCACTCACCTTGTTTATTTGTAGGAGCATATGGGGTGTTCATAAAAAGATCCTTGAACCGTGCATATCTCTACATTCAGAAAATGAACACACTATTTGCAGCCCTCATGGAGAAAGAAGGAGTGAAACCGAAACATGTATGGAGGAATCACAACCCGCACAACCATCATCCATGTCACCATCATCCAAACGACAATTACCCATGTCGCCTTCATCCACATCACCTTCATATGTACCACCCTCATCCACACATCCTTCATCCACACCACCATCATTCACATCTAATTCACCACCATCATATACATCACCAACATCCATACAACATACACCACCACCATCTACACCACATCTACCTAATCCTCTGGATTCACATGAAGAACTAGTCAACGAGGATGACCTTCCTCTTAAGGACTACTTTGGTACAGCTGCAATGCACATGAGTGGGCCTATTAATATTTCAGAATTTGAGGCAGAGGAGTTTTCTATCAGCCCATCCATCATACAATTGCTACAGCTGAATGCATTTGGAGGGACACCAATGGAGGATCCAAACCTCCACATTGCTGAATTTCTACAGTTGCTAAGCACCATAAAGATATATGGTGTTCCTACTGATGGGATACGCCTAATTCTTTTTCCATTCTCTCTTAAAGATAGAGCCAAGGCATGGCTCTATACTTTGCCAAAGAAGTCAATCGGCACTTGGGAGGAGCTTCTAAAGGTCTTTTTGGCAAGATATTTTCCACCTAGCAAAACTTTGCAGCTAAGGAGTCAACTCATCAATTATTCTCAAAGGGATGGAGAGACCTTGTATGATACATGGGAGAGGTTCAAAGATCTTCAACATCTTTGTCCACATCATGGTCTAAGCAATTGGCTTCTATTGCAATCTTTCTATAATGGTTTGTGTTGCAATACAAGGATGTCTATTGATGCAGCTGCAAATGGAGCTATAATGAACAAATCTTATGGAGAAGCCTATGCTATTATTGAAGATATGGCATCAAATCATTTCCAATGGAGTATGGCTACAAGATACCGCCCATCCTTTTCACATACTACTTCTAGAAAGCAAAGGGAAGATCACACGGTTGGTTCTATAGACATAATTGCAGCAAAGATAGACACTTTATCACAAAGGTTTGATAAGCTAAGCACACAGCCATTTCAAGCAGCCAATATTATTTGTGATTCATGTGGGTTGCTTGGAAACTCATCTTCTACATGTTATGCTTCTTCTATTTATTCTCCAATAGGCTACACTCCACCAGACTTCTACATCAATGCAAACCCAAATTTCATTCAGCCACAACAACCACAAGTAACTTCTAGATTAGAGTCCATGCTTGCAACATTTATTTCAACTCAAATGCAGCAAAATGAGGAGTTCCATCAACAAAGACAATCAATGAAGGGTGCCGTTTTCCAACTCTCTTCTAAGGTGGACGATATTACCACTCATGCACACATCTTGGAGAAACAAATTACCCAACAAGCTCTTTTTAGCAAAGAAGCATTTCCACCTTTCTTGCCTAGTCCACCGGAGATGAATCCAACATATTTCAGGCCGGTGACATTGAAGAATGGAGTTGTTATAGAGGTATATCCTTCAAAGTATGATGATATTGATATCCATGATGATTATGAAGTTGCAACTAAAGGGGAGAGAGCTACAACACATGCTCTACATGTTGATTCTTCAAGCAAGCCACATGTCCTTCCTCCTCACATTCTAGATGACACATTACTTTATAATGAGACCACTCTTCCCAACTCATATTTTGATGATGATTCAAAGAAGAATGAAAAGACAAATAGTATTGGCATACAAAAGACTATTATTGTTGCAGCTCATAGGTGCTTTCGCTTGCCCCAAATCAAGGACATATTTGTAAGGAGGCATAAATCTTTAGCACAACAATTTCCAGCTGCAAATCAGAGCACCGGTCCTCCATGGACTTTGATGTTTCCACCATGATGAGGTACCCAGTTGTGTACCTCTTGAGTGCGATTGAAGTAGTGAGGTCACTGCTGATTTCAAGCTTAGGGGGGACACAACCGACCGGTATTTGGTATTTGGTAGTTGTATCTTTATTTCAGTTTTTCTTTCAGTTGTATTTCAGTTTTTCTTTCAGTTGAGTCTGTTGTGTCAGTTCTTTTTCTTTCATGTCATTCTGTTTTGTTCTTTGATGGCAAAATTCCATATGATCAGAGACTACCTTGTTAGAATGAAACCCCTTTTATTTTGTTCCTCAATGAGATATGATTGGCTATATGTAAGAGAAAAGTTTGAAAACATGTTGAATGAAATGGAAACTGAAAATTACCCATGTACATTGATGAGATTGTGTTTGTAATTGATATCTCCCTTTTTCTGCATCATGGAATACTCAAAACATGTAATGATTCGAAAATTTTTGGCAAATCATTTAACCGACAACACTAGTGAAAAAACATCATACTTTTATCAAACTGTTAGTGCAATTGAAAACAAATTTTACAGTGAAAACCTTTAAAAAGAATGCCAAAAACCTTGTTGTATTTAACCTTCTTATTTGACTTTTTGTTTTGTTTCATACCTTTACCCAATAAAAGATGGCCCTATGGCCCACATATTATGCTAACCTAGTGTAAGCCCGATCTGGCAACGACGGTTAGGTGATATGAATAATGAAAAGAGGGTAAGAAAAATACCCCAACCAGCATTCCACGTGAGCATAAGCCTAAATTAGCAGCCGAATGCTGGAACCCCAAAAATCTTATTGCTATATCTCTTGGAAAAGAGTTCAATCAAGTTGGTTAAGGACAACATTCTTTTGGTCTTCAAAAATCCATATAGCTGAATTCTGTTATGCAAATGCACTAACCCTTTGATTTAAGTATCCATATTCTTATTAGTGTTGTTAGTTAGGTATTTGCTTGGTTTTGGAATCAACCTTAATGAACTAATTCTTTCTACCTTTGATGTTGAGATTTTGGAGATATCTTCTACAAACACGAACTCATTGCACACATGTCTGAGATTATTGCATATCTGTTTCTCTGTTCATTCACACATGGGTAAAAATTTCTTTCTTTCATATAACCATGTTTCTCTTTGCTTGAGAACAAGCAACAGTTCAAGCTTAGGGGGATTTGTTGTGTGATTTATATATCATATTTTCACATGTTTTCACACAACATTTTGATTCATTCTGATTTAATTTAGTCTCTTTTCATATTACTTTTGTCATCAATTCGTCAAAAATGCTTTACCATAACTTGCCTTGTCTTTCTGGTTTAAAAACAACTCATTTCAATACTTTTTTGTGCAGAAACAGCAACTTGCACGGCGTTCAACTTGTTTGAACGGTGTGCAAGTTCCCAAAAATCTTACTCGTTTTCCTGCAGACCTTTCTGGAAACTTGAACGGGGTGCAAACTGAATCTGCACGCCATTCAACTTTTCTGTAGCTTGCAAAGAAGTTTGCACGACGTTCAAATCTGTTTGCACGCCGTTCATATGGAACGCGCATTTTACAGACACTTCTGAAAACTTGCACGGGGTGCAAGTTCCCTTTGCACGCCGTTCAAAGTACTGATAACTACCGCTTTTTGTGAAGTGCACGGCGTGCAATCAATCTGCACGCCGTTCAGCCGGCAGTTTCAGAATTTGGAAATTTGAGATTTTGAATTAAAAGAGAGGAGGGAAGTCGAGGGACGGATATCAGGGGTCATTTGGAACGTCTTGCTCGTCCCAGACACAGAGTAAAGCAGAGAGGAGGCGATTTTGAAGGATTCCAAAGGTTTTCTTGAGAAAGAAGACCATTTCTCTTCTTCTTCTCCATTTGCAGCAGCAAGGTGCAACAGAGCTTCTTCACTCCACAAAGCTTCTCGGGAGGGAAGTTTGTCCGGTTTGGAGCAGCTGTAGAAGTGGGATTTCGTCCTCAAGTCGGAATTCTACCTTCCTTTGGTTACACCTTGGGATTGCTTAGCTTTTCCTTCTCTAAACCATGCTAAACTCTGAAATTTCTGCACATTTTCTGTTGTACATCATTATGGACGACTAGACCCTTTTTCTTGGGCATGGGAGAGTAACTCCCATGTCATAGCTTGTAAGAACATATGAATTTCGTACTAAATGTTAGTTTCTTGCATGTTCCAAAAGTTGTTTCAGATCTGAAATGCTTGTTTGTGTGATTGGCCATCATACTTTCATGTTTTATACTTTCTTTCATAATCTGAGAAGATGTGTTTAAGAGTATGGAGTTACTCTTTTGGCAACTTGTCCTTGACCACGAGAGTGGCTGGGATTATGTTGAGGAGCAAGGTTTGTGATTTGAAATGAAATACATACACGAGAGTGATGTATGGAGTTAAAATCGTCATCACTTCACCGAGAGGTGAGTGATGACTACAAACCTCCTTTGCAAGTTAATTAACATGTTTAAATTCATATTTTAATATAAGATATGATGTGATAGTGAAATCCTAGGTCCAAGATCCTTCCATATCTGAATCTTAACTTTTCTTAAGTGATAACTTACTGTTTTGTTTTAAATCTATAATTTAGTTGTTCTAATCCAATCATCTTGTGTACAACGATCTAGATTATTGAAAATCATAACTCTTGCGCCTAACTAACCAACGCTCCTTGTGTTCGACCTCGACTACAACTACTCTCGTATACTTGCGGGATATAGCTAGTTGAGTAAAAGATCATTCTTATGATTGAAACTCGTTAGTGTAAACAACCAACAAAGCCTCAAACTCGCCTTTCTTTGGGAGTAGATGGAGGGATTAGATTCGAGAATCGTATATGGATTCCTGAAGACTCACCGCTGAAAGAACGTATCTTACAAGAGGCTCATGGTTCTAAGTACACAGTACACCCAGGGACTACCAAGATGTTTAAGGACATGCAGAGGTTTTTATGGTGGCCAGGAATGAAGAGAGACATTGCAGCTTATGTGGCTAGTTGTCTTACGTGCCAAATGGTGAAGGCTGAACATCAACGACCCGATGGACTTTTACAGTCTATAGAGATTCCAGAATGGAAATGGGATCAGATCACTATGGATTTTGTGGTGGGTTTACCCCGGACCAAGAGAGGTCATGATGCGATATGGGTTGTGGTGGACCGCCTCACCAAGTCAGCACACTTCCTTGCACTGAAAACCACTGCCAAGGTGTCAGACTTAGCTGAGTTGTACATCCGAGAGATAGTGCGTTTACATGGCGTACCCAGTTCCATCATCTCAGATAGAGATCCAAAATTTACTTCCAAACTGTGGAAGCATGTTCAAGAGGAACTTGGTACAAAGGTTAAAGTTCAGTACCGCTTATCACCCCCAGATAGATGGACAGTCAGAAAGGACAATCCAGACTTTAGAGGATCTATTGAGAGCTTGTGTACTCGATTGGGGTGGATCATGGGAGCAGTACTTACCTCTAGCTGAGTTTGCGTACAATAATAGTTACCAAGCCAGTATCGGGATGCCTCCATATGAAGCTCTATACGGGAGACTGTGTCGGTCACCACTTCACTGGGATGATGTTGGTGAGAGGACCTTGTTGAGGTCAGATGAACTCCAAGTGTATGCTAATAAAGTCGCTTTGATCAGGCAGAGGCTAAAGAGAGCCCAAGATCGACAAAAGTCGTATGCTGATGCGAAGAGGACTGATGTGCATTTCACTGTGGGACAACATGTTTTTCTGAAAATCCGACCGCTCTGAGCTATAGCTAAGAACAGAGGAAAGTTGAGTCCCTGATATGTGGGTCCATTTGAAGTTTTAGAACGAATTGGTGAAGCATCTTATCATTTGGCGTTACCCCCTCAATATAGTATGATGCATGATGTGTTTCACGTGTCCAATCTGAAGCGATATGTGCAAGATCTGAGTCATGTGTTGAGCATTGAACCTATTGAGCTTCAAGGAAAGCTGACTTATCCTGAGTTACCTTTGCGTATTATAGATACTAAGGTAAAAGAGCTCAGAAATAAGAATATAGAGATGGTAAAGGTTATTTGGAAACACCATGGAGAGGATGAGGTCACATGGGAGCTGAAGACGGACATGGAAAAACCATATCCTGATTTGTTTGTTTGATTGTTGAATTTTGAGGGAAAAATTCCTATAAGGAGGGGAGGATGTTATAACCCCAATTTTTCCAAATATGTAATGAGATTGTGAATCTCCTTTTTAAAGATAAATGAAATCCGTGATTGATGGGATAAGTTGATTTGAATGGATTTTGTGTTTGATAGCTTGTATGTTTTCTAATTGGGCCTTTTTGGCCATTAAGCCCAATTGAAGGAGAAAAAGAAAAAGATTAAAAGAATACATAAAGAAATAAATGAAATAAGAACAAAAGGGTAAGGAATGATTTCCCAAAAATAGGATTTTGAGTTAATAGATTCCTTAGGGTTCAAGGAACTCAAAATTCGAAAATAATAATAAAAGAAATAGAAAGGACATGGAAAATATGAGTAATTGAAGGATAACTTGCAATCCAAGAAAAGAGATCGTTTCCTTAATAATCTCAATTTTTTTAGGATGGAAGATAAAAACATGAACCAGGTTCCCTCCAAATTTTAAGTAAAAAGGAGCTACGAATTGGGAGTTATGAATTTTCCAAGTTGCCTTTGAATTAGGAATATAATTCAAAATTAATTGGGAATTTGTTTCCTTTGATCAAGAACGTGTAATGAGAGCCCTTGGATTTAGATCCAACGGGCGCTGCTCATCGTTTATAATCCTAGTTGGACGCAGACTCTGCGTTACACGGGGGATCTTTCCCATGGTTTTTCTCGCAATCAAGTGCATCTGCACTTATGATTCTTGTCCCATTAGATTCGGGAAATCTTTACGAAGGATCTAGACCCTAGTTTTACCAGGTTTCGACCTGACCTTGCGAAACGCCCAATTGGGCTATGAATGGGGTTGAGGCTAGGATTGGGAACCCTAACAGGGACCTCCCATGGCCTATATATAGGGGACCTCTCGGTCCCTTGTTCCAGTGTGATCTCAATCGGCCTCCTATCGGTCCCCTTTGCATGCTAACCAGCTAGATCAGTTCCTCTCCGACGAGGGTGCCGCCGCGGCGCTAGAAGCAGAAGACGAAGGAGGAGGATGCTCGGTTATCGTTTGATCCAGATATGACGGTGCAAGGAGGGGAGGACCGGTTGAGTTAAGATTGCTCAGGTCGCTGGCCGATAGATCGAGAGTCCATCGTGGACTCAGGGTAATCCAACGAACCGAGAAAGGAGGGTGCGCGTGCAGTGGAGGCGACTGACAAGGAGCGTCAGATCAGGAGGGATCTAGTGGCGCATCGATCCAATGGACGACAATTATTGGTAATTTCGCCTCTCTGGTGAATATTTAAGAAAAAGGGTTTTCTTTGAAAAATTCGTAGTAATAGCTAGGAACCTCATATGGGAAAACTTTATATATGAAAGTGGTGTAGAAAAATACAAGGAATATGATAAAAATACTTTCAGAACCTAGTTCCACTCCGTTTTGCAAAAGTGCCTTAATTTGCTAATAATGTGCTTTAAATATTGATGAAGAACCCTAATTGAGTATAAAGGGCGTATTAATGGATCAAATTGATAAGTTTAACCCTGATAATGATAAAGATGGTTTAATTATCTGTTTTGAATAAAAATATGCCTAAATTAGAGTTTTAATCCATAAAAGAAGGCTAATTTATAATAAAAACCCAAATTTAGGGAAAAGGAAATAAAAGCTAAGTTATTTTAGATTAAGGGAGTAATTTGCCAAGATATAATCTTAAAACTACTGGGAATTTGAAAATAAAGGTTTTAAGTTAATTTGATGAAATCAGGAACCTTGATGAATAAGGATTGAAGCAAAACCCTAATTTCCATAGAAACCCTAAAATTGGAATTGAAATTCTAAACAGTATAATGGAATCGAATAATTATTAATAAAAGGAAATTGGTACTTTCATTTCAGGATTTCTGACCAACCTTGGTTGATTGATTGGGTTTCTCTACATACTTGAATTTGTCTTGAAAACTGCAATTAAAAATATGTGGTTACGCTTATGAATAACC
Source organism: Alisma plantago-aquatica (assembly GCA_963693085.1). Classification (NCBI taxonomy): domain Eukaryota; kingdom Viridiplantae; phylum Streptophyta; class Magnoliopsida; order Alismatales; family Alismataceae; genus Alisma; species Alisma plantago-aquatica. The sequence continues at coordinate 271,020,447 of OY856415.1, read as the reverse complement.
GTTATAGTTTCACGATGATTCCCGAATATTTTACTGGTTGCTTTAAATAACTGTTGGATGAATTTAGTTCATGCAAACTATAATGTGGCTATGACTATCACAAAGGATATATGCCTACAAGCTCAGATCCTGGTTCTCTCTGTGGCATTATAGTTGACCTAGTACATGGCTACCTATTGGGTAGGTCCATCAGGTCTATGGATGACTTAGTACATGGCTACCATTGAGGTAGGACCATCAAGTCACATTGAGTTAGATATTGGGCTATCTTCGGGTAGTGCCATGCGACTCTATTACCCTATGCACCTAAAAGAGAGGTGGTATCCATGTACACTGCAGGGACAGCCCTGAGTTCGAGAATATGTATGGATTGAGTTGTATGGCTTAAAATGTAATCTTGATTGTTAAATGATTAATTGCTTAATTACTTTGTTAACGTAGTTGCACATTATTGGTTTTCCCCCACATACCAGCTTCGGCTGATCGTTGTTTTCTTTGTCGGCAATTTAGGTACAAATCCCAAAGTACAAACAGTAAAGTGACACATTGTGAATTCAAGAATTTAAGAACAAGGAGGAACTAGTTACAGTATTTCAGCTGTGGTTAGAAGTTTAGTATATTCCAAACTTTTCAAAGGTATGCAAAAAATTTATTACTGTTTTTCAGTATAGTCTGTTAAAATTTGATAATTGTTTTTGGTTATATGTCGAACCTTTGATCTGGAATTTGTGGGTGCGGCTTCGACCTCTCGGTCTCCCTTAATTGGGGGTTACTGAAAGGTGGGGTCGTAACAGTATAACTATAGTGCATGCATCCAATCAATTATATTGATGTGTAACACTATGATTTGGTCAATTTTTCTTGTTACGCGGGTGGCCCAGATCCAAAGGTGAGGATTAGCCTCAATTTCAATCCAACAGACACGAGCCTTTTTTCAACCTCAGTCCGGGCGCGAGTACATGAGCAGCCCTGACCACAGGACTCCCTCGACGTTGTTCTCCCTCCACGGAGCTATGTTTCTCGTGATTTAAGTTCTGTTCGCTTCGTCTCTTCACGCCAATTCATTTGATCCCTTACTCGACCGTTGTGGTGGCTTCTACGAGAAATGCCCAGGTCGCCTGTTCTCCCCTTCTCCATCGTAGGTTCACAGAGGGGTCTAGGCCCTTCCTCTCAGCTATATAAACCCCCCCTAGAGTACCCTCAAGCCACTATAACTCTTCCTCCCTATTCAATTTGTTCCCTAGTATCCTCGTTCACCTCGACCTGCTAGTGCTTCTTCTCTGGCGACCTCGGCCCCATCCTCGCATCCCCGATCACATTCTGCTCAATTAGTGAACGGGTAAGCAACTAGGACCTCCGTCCTTCCCTCTTTTAGTCTTGGGTTTCCCGGTAGAGGTCCCAGCCTTCGCGACCTATACTCGTGCCGCCATGCACACCGGTGCTTGGCTCTTCTCCGCCACAGTGCTCATCCGCCCTTGTGAAACCCCGCCTTCTACTCACCTCGACGCCACGATCATGACGGGGGCTTTATCTGAGGCTTTTCTCATCATTTGGACCCCCGATTTTTCTTTTTTCAGTTCTCCGACTTTTCTCCATGGTTTCGTGTTCTTTCTGCACCAAATGTCTAGAATTTTAGTTCCAACTTCATCGCCGAGATCCGGCTAAGGCAATAGGCCTATTTTCCCGAACCTGAACACCACCAGGGCTCAAGCTGCTTGTGTCGGGGTTCCTAGTAGTCTGCCTCTTCACCATGGAAGCGAGAGGAAGATATATGGTCATGGAATGACCAAGGTAGTCGTGCCACTATAATTGGACGATTTAACCAGCATGGGCAGTAGTGACATTTCACACTTGGTTTTGTTTTATCGGCCGCAGGTCTTTGTTGGAGTCTAATTGACTTTAGTACCCTTACAAATCTAATTAATTGATTTATATGGTACGGGTATATCAGTCTTTTTGTGCTTTGCAAATCTTTTAGTAGCCTATGTGGAATTTTTCTAAATTCTAATTGGTCGGTTTTGTTTATTTCATTATCAATCGATGCCTTATCAGAAAAATGCGAACAAATAGTCGCTGGAAAGGATTTTTTTAGTAGAATCCAAATTTGTGATTTTTGAAGAATGATTCCAAATTCTTTTTAGAAATTTTCCTAAGATACTCTTTTGATGATTTAAATGTTCTAAAATGCATAAGTAATTCATTTTAAGTCCAATTTGCAAAATAAAATATGTTTTCCTAATCACTAAAGTTAAGTAATGTCTTGGTCTAAGTTTTGGGTCTCAAATCGAAGGTTTTCCTAAAAGGTTTAAAAATGGGTTTTTCTTTTTATCTTTATGCTTAACACATTCTAATACATGGTAATAATTGTAACTAGGGAAATATGGATGGTGATATAATCAACTTGATGAAAGTTATGTTTGTAAATCAAATCTAAGGTATGTGAATCCTATTTATGTATGTGAGCCCTATTTCAGTACATGACCCTTATTTAAATATGTGGACCATATTTATGGATGTGATCCTTAATATACAACTCTGGAATGATTAATGTGCAAATACACATATTCCTCAGTTGGGACTTTATCCAACTCAACATTACCAAATTTCTAGACTTGTAATCCCTCTAATGTCATTTCTTGGTTCTTTTCATTATTGATTCTTATAATGCCTAAGTTGGCTCCTTTATTGATGTACTTGATCATTACTTGAAATGCCAATGTTGGCTTGCTTAATTGAAATGCTTATTGGAAATTATTCCCATTTGTTATGATACAATTTTATTTATGATTCACTCTACTGCCAAGTGACTTATTTATGCACGATATAATTATTGGCCAAATGACAATGTAGTGTACATGAGTACAAACCACCCTTAGGGCACTGGGGTTTTAGTCCCCCTGCCACTTTATATAGGGCACTGAGGTTTTGGTCCTCCTGCCAGGCACTGAAGTTTTAGTCCCCCTGCCATTTTATATATGGTGAGGTCCGGTAGGTGCCTCACCCTACATTGAGATGAGTTTGTATCATAATATATTCATGCAATGTGATTATGGTTGATGTTGATCTATGGCAGTCTTTAAATTTTTATTTGTTCATTTGCCTTTTACTCTTGAAATCACTTAGTATAGTGGATCATTTATTATTCAATGTTTTAGCTTTATAATTGTCCTTTGCCTTTATTGACACATACATTTTTATCTATCTCTTGTTGGGTGATCCCAACCACCCAGATTAGGATCAGAGTGCGTGTGGAAGCTTGGTGAACCTGCCCAAGGCTAAGGGGATCTTGCACATCTAGATAGCTTGGACTAATTGCATAAACTTTTGTTATGTTGTTTGTGGAGACAAGTTGTATTAGTTTCAGTCTTCTTCTACCTAGATCCTATACTTGTATAAAGTTGTACTCCCATTTGGGAAATTTTTATAATGTACTCTTTATACATTTTGAACAAAAGTCAAGTTTTATTTCTTCCGCTGCCACACATTTGATGTATTTGTTTATCATGTTTAATAGTAGAGACTATGTCTTTACACTACGGTGGTCGTAATTAATTTTGAGTGCTAGGATGGGGGTGTCCTCATGGGCATTAGATGTTGAGCTTATAGTTGTGTTGATACCTTTACTAACACCCTTGCACCACTTATAGGGATCTAATGTGAGTGGTGGCACCCGTTCTGTGGCACATGTGTTTGCATTGTACAAGTGTAAGCTTTTAATATCTTCTGAAGTAAGCTCATAGTGAAACTAAAGTATGAAAGATAAATTATAGGCATATTAGAAAACAATCATGCAATTATCAAGAAAGAGAAGATCTTGCTTATCCTAGAAACCTCTCATCCTTCTTCTCTTCTTCTCTCTTTTCTTATTTTTCTAAATATGTAGTTTTTAAAAGAATAACTAAAAATATACAGAAAAAGAAACTAAGAAGAAAAGGAGGAAAGCAGAGGCTAACCTAAAAGGAAAGAGAAAGTAAACCCAGTAAGGGAAGAGAGGCTAATCCTAAAAATGATAATCATTCAAAAATGTGGTAGTTGTCGTATTGCTAGAAAAAATAAAAAGATAATATCAAAGAAAAATCCTTTTTTTCACTGGTGAAACATGGGATTTTGTCAGCTTGACTAATAGGAAAACAAAAACAGCGATAAAGATATTTCTTTTTCTTCTAGCAGATTAGATTGTTCTGTTGTTAAGTTTTTACAAAAAAAAACCAATTTTCTAGCAGTTTCATCATATTTGTTGTAAATTTTTTTTGAAAAACTATAGATTTTGGAAAAAAAAAACAAAAGGGACAAAAGGAATAGACATATAAATAGAAACTGTGATAAGATAAAAAAATGAAAGCGCAACTCTTATCGTATGACTCATCCCATCACGCCTAACTTTTGTACCTGACCCAAAAAATCCCATAGACCCTACAATCATGAAACAACAAAGAAACAAAAAAAATGATAAATCGACAAAGTACTCAGAGTTCCCTTCACCAACACTCTGTCATCTTCATTCTTAATGCATTTCACTTGACTCAAGTCTCTTTCTTTCCTTTATCTCATACAAGCCATTTTATAAATATATTTTTCTACCTCACTTGTGTCCAACTTTTTATAAATATCATCAAAGTATCTGGACCTTGCCTCCCGAACAACCTTTTTAGTTTCTTTCTTTGCTTGCTTGTATCTTTGGAACCTTGCATCATCTCAACATTTGGGCAAGCTCCTATAGATCTCCCTTTTCAGTTTAATAACCTTTTGTACTTCATCATTCCACCACCAAGTCTCTTTCTGTGGAGGCCTACAACCTTTGGACTCCCCAAAACCTCTTTGGAAATTTTTGTTATGCAGGAGATCATGTTATGCTACATAGTGTTAACATCATACCCCACATTCCAAGTTCCCTCCTTGAGGAGTTTATTATGAAAAGTCAACTTCTTTTCTCCTTTAAGATTCCACCACTTGATCCTGGTATCTTGATTTCTGTTATGCTTGCCTTTATTGATCTTCATATTAATGTCCAAAACCACCAACCTATGATGGTTTGTGATTTCTCCATGTCATAGAACTAAATAGATATCTAATGAATAAAATATTCACTTAATAAGATTTTAAACCCTAATATGTCACTAGGTTACTGGGACTAGATAAGAACATTACGGAAAACTATGCTAGGAATGTTTACACATAGTTACTTTCATTTGACTAGCATACCTAATGTCTTATTAGGATGAACACTTGATTTCATAGACCAACTATAACTATTGATTTAATCATTAACTATGAAGATCAAGTGTGTGCAATTTTTATCTATTTTAGGCATTATCATGGTTGTTTTCTAAAATCATATATTAAGGCACTTGCTTGACTACTATTCCTTTTGGGAGATACAAGATTGAACATCCTTATTTGTTGATTTAAAATTTTATAGCTTTTTTGGACATTGAAAAATTATGTTTAAACATATCATTTAACCTCTATTGCTATACTTTTAATACCATACGTAAATTAAAACTTGAGTGCTAATCTTGCCACTCGATGTGTGCATGCTAAATGCTTACTAAAATATCTATAATAGAAGTATTTATGTGCAATCATAAATGGTGTTCTTATTCCGCCCAGAGCAGTGACGAAGTCAAAAATTTTGTTTAAGGAGGACACCATACAAAGTGACACTTCAAAAATAGGGGTGGAACCAGGATTTGATGGTTGGGGGGGGGGGAAATGTACACAAAATAAAATAGTCGAAAAATTAAAAAAAGTACTTGCTAAATGGAGGATTTGATCCGTAAAAATCATAAAAATTAAGTGCAACACACACCAATAAATCAAATTTAATTATGAATTGTTTGTTATATACATTATATCATGGGAAACTCATCTATAAAATGATTGAGAATAAAAAGACAAAATTGTAATATGCTTAGTTAGAACTTGCAACCAATAATTAGAACACCAAGAAACTAAACACTAAGCCATTAGGTGATTTTTAATCATATATGCATTTTGGATTATGTATATTTTGGAGAATATATGACAAAAATGTTGACATGTGTAATTTTAACATATGATCATTGGCTACTGTTTCACTCACACTAACCACTGAACCAGAAGCACCGTGTTGATTATTTGTGTTGCACAAATTATATAATACATGTACTTACACACAAATGATGTACAAAAAATGGAGCGCAGATTAAAACTCAGGATCTATATGTTCTGCTCCATGCGCGGAACCACTAAGCCACTTACATATTTGTGATTTACGTAGGTTCCATATTATATATAATGAATATATGAACTTGTAAATACATATACATATATATATTGTATATGATGATTCTTATATTCTTGGTGGGGACTACTTCCCCCCCCCCCCCCGGCTCCACCACTGTTCAAAAATAATTACTATTATATATTAAAAATCATAATTCTAAAATCAACATTATGAATCATATAGCACGAAACATGTATAAATGTTCAAAACATATGACCAAAAGATAACAAAACACATCAAAATTGTCGTCAACGGCTAAACATTCCTGGAAACTTCTTAATGATAATGTCATTACCTATAGTAGAAAAAATATATTTTTCAAATAAATGAAAAAATAATTGTTAACTTAAAGTTTATTGGTCAAATTAGAGATGTCATGTCAAAACCTTTAATATATTGTGCATAACAATAGGAATTAGTTTTGGTCATATCCTTTTAAATAGTTGAAACCTTTAAAATAATTGTATGGCTGCACTGGTCAAAGACAATAAAAAATAATTTTGAAATGACTGTGTACCTACAAACAATCATGTTTGAGTAGAGCAACTGAAAACCGTCATTTATTAAAGATAGAAAATATAGTGATTTGTTTGACTAAATCAAATAAAAAATTCAAATTAATAAAGCATAAAGATGCAAACTAGTTCACTTAGAATTTTTGGACGGAAGCAGACAGGTACATGAGTGCAAGGTCGGGCACTCCTATATTGGATTTTACCGAAAGACAAGTTGACAGATTGTAAATTATCAAAAAAAATTGGGTGGGGCACTTGTCATCAGGGGCGGAACCACGGGGGTAAGTAGGGGCCTTGACCCTCCAAGAATATAAGAATCATCATATAAAATATATATGTATATGTGTTTACACGTTTATATATTCATTATATATAATATGGAACCTACATAAATTACAAGGTTGTAAGTGGCTTAGTGATTCCGTGCATGGAGCAGAACCTACAGACCCTGGCTTCAAATTTGCACTCCATTTTTTGCATGTCATTGTGTGTAAGTACAAGTATTATATAATTCGTGCAACACAAATAATTAACAAGGTGCTTGTCGTCCACTGATTAGTGTGGGTGAAATAGTAGCCAATGGTCATAGGTTCAAACATGCATGTCAACATTTTTGTCATATATTCTCCAAAATATACATAATCTAGCATATATGATTAAAAATCGCCTAATGGCTTTGTGTTTAGCTGCTTGGTATTCTAACAATTGGTTGCAAGTTCTAAGCACATTGCAATTTTGTCTTTTTATTCTCAATCATTTTATAAATGAGTTTCCATGATATAATGTATATAAAAAACAATTCATAATTTAAAATTGATTTATTGGTGTGTGTCACACTTAATTTTTATGATTTTTAGGGATCAGATCCTCCATTTTGCAATTAATTTTTTTTTCAAATTTTAGACTATTTTATTTTGTATACATTCTCACCCCTCCCAACGATCAAATCATGGCTCCGCCCCTACTTGTCATGCCGTGTCTAAGAGTGGATCCACCACTAATCCAGAGTGTGTGTTTCCATTCTACTTTTTAGGCCATGATTATATGTTGTTATGGTCCTATTTTATATACATTTAGTCCACATTGTTTATGCATACAAAGATACTGTTTCTTTATAAATTTTGAATGTTTATTTTAGCAAGATGTTTTTTTTATTTCAAATATTACTCTATATAAATATTATGCTTCAACTACAATTTAACTCTCATTGAACTTACCTACTTTTATATGGCCCTTTTATATGGGAACATCTTTTTTATATTTGTATGTCTATATAGTGCCAAAATATTATTTATACGTAGATACTTAATGTTTACTAATAGAATGTCTTTAATTCCTATTTTCTAAGCGATGCTCCCTTCCACCCTGGTGTAGGTACATGAGAGCACAAGGACTTAAGAAGATCATGTTCACCTGAGGATAGCTTGAAATGATCAAGTTGTCTTCGACAATTGCCCTCCCAAATTATTAGATGTATACCTTTTTATTTTATAGTGTCGCCTTTGAGATGAGGAACAGTCATATATAACTCATATGTAACTTTGTAATAGTTTATTTTCACTACTTATAAACTTTTATGTCATGTGATATGCATACCAAGATAAATTGTAATGTTCATATTTAGAATATGTTTTCTTTCTTCATCGTGCATCTTTCTTATTTTCAGTCTGCCTAAGGAGGCTCATTAACTACGTAACTATTTAAACTACAATACTCTTCCGCGCATCAATAAAAATACCCTATAACACGCAAACCTTTCTAGGTTTCTATCTTCACTGATGCACTCTAAACCTCATATAACATCATATTGTGTTATCCTACGTGTATAAAAGCTAATGTCAATCTAGAATAATAAAATGTTATCAATATACAACAAAATTTATATGACCATTACAATTTACCTTGTACAATTTTGAAAAATATTATAAGATAGAGATTAAATTCAATCATCTAATTACTAAGCGATTAGTTGAGACAATTTTGGAATGGTGCATGCATTTGGAATGTTTGTCTTGCGATGTACGAGTGAGTATTCGATTAATCCAGTTTAGTTAAATGATTAATTTGTAGTTTGAGATTTTAACCGTTAATCTAACCAAATTAGTTTTGATTAATTTGATTATAATTAATCAGTTAATGGCTAATTCAATCGATTAATTTAGTTAACCAAATAACACTCTTTGATTAATGTTGCATGAAGTTACTCATAGAATTTTGAATCAATGTTATCTAATAGTAGTAGTTCATATAGATATAGCGCTATATAGTTCATCAAAACTTGAGCCTTTTGAAATAAAAGTACAACCATATATGTTTATATATGTGTAAGATATTTTTATCTTGAATAATTTATCTTTATTCAATTAATTCGATTAACCAAACAAAAAATATTGTAACCGGTCTCGAGCAAAAAAATAATATTGTAACTGGCAAGTTAACTATTTAACCAATAAACCAAAATAAATTAACCAATTTATCTATATAAATTAACCATTCAATTTTAGTCGTTCGATTAATCAATTATTAACCAGATTCTTCTCAATCCTATTGTGATGTACTCAAACATGTTTAAAATGACAACATGCTAAAAATTAACCAAAATTTTGGAACCTAGAATGATATGGACATTATTTCTAATATAGTCACATATAGTTACATTATTTTGAGTATGAAATTACAATAAATTTTGTACTTATATTAAAGTGAGCATAGAAGCGTTTATTTTCTCATAAGTTGTGACTTGTTACACATAAAACATATGCACAACTAAATTTTTATAATTAGGCTTCAAATTATCTTTGATAATAAGCATCTGAAAAACTAATCTTGGATTGTCAGACGACTTCACACATTAATAGCTTTGCGGTTCCAAACAACTCTTTATCAATTCTGAAAAAATAATAAATTTAAATTAGATCATAGAGATGGGAGTAAATATGTGGCTAACATTTTTATTTACAATATCCTTTTGCATTTATAAGTTTATAAAAAGTATATTTTTAAAATATATTGGTAACAATGGTTTATGTTCTATTTGGATTGTTAATAATACATGCTTGAGTAATAGTATTGTACTTTGATATTCATTTTTGGTGTATTTTTTGGATAACTAAAAAATAATAACATCAATAGACAAGTACATAAAACGAAAAGGAAAACACAAAAAATACCTGAATTATGTCATTGCCTGATTCCAACCATACCACGAAAACATGACTTGTTTCGTCAGTTGTCAGAAAAGGAGTTCCTAAGAGTATCAAAACTTCTTACCAGCATCAAAATGACATACTCTATCCTCATCCTAAGTAGGTGCCCTAGCGCCGACCACAAGCTTCAGAGTAAATGTCGAAATATATTACAACCTACTCACTAGCCTGGTAGCCTGGCCCAGGCCTTGACATCTATGAGGCCCAAACAACTTCATTTAGGCTTGACCCACATTTTAGAACGTGTCAATCATGAAGAGGCCCATGAACAAATCTTGAGATACAGCAGACAAGGACCCAACCATAACACTCGAGTATGAACCTACCTAATTTGGATGCCGGTCTGAGGATAGATAGACAATATTAATTAGTGATATTTGTTCAAGCAACCATTTCGAGATTGCGTCTCAAAATTTAGGTTGCATTTGAACATAATAGAACTTTTGATTATGACAGCAGGCACTCTTTGCATACAAGAACACACTTTCTGATGAACTGTTCAATGGACAACCTCCAGAATTCACTGGAAAAATAAAGCACATACAATATAGCACACAACAGCAGAAGCATGTGTAAGAACGGCAGCAGAGACAATATGTACGTGCTTAAACTATTGCTTACAAGTGGATTATGATTTGTGTCCTATTGATTAATTACTGGATCTGTTTCATACATTGTTTCTTGAACCTCCATTAGCATCATAATTTGTAGCAAGAACTTGACCATACTCGCCCTTGGGATCTTCTTCCTCCAAGTAATCAGCTCTAGCATTGAGGGTGAGCATCTGACAGATGAGCCAAAAGAGCATAGCGTCAAGAGACAAGAACGCAGCACCACCAAATAGACCAGTCTTCGCTGTTTCACACTGTGTTGCGAGGTTGTGGTGGACATTGCGTGCATGGTGTAGTCCCTCACTGATGGTTGCCCAAAGCATCATTACCTCAGCAAATGTGGTCATTCCCCTGATTCAAGAAACGTAATAAGTTATTATTAATTGAAAAAATGAGGAACCAATTCTACATTAAAACTCACGAGACGTGAACAACAAGTTCTACTAACCTATGTAACAAGCTAGATCCCTCCCGTAGGTAAAATGTCTATTACCTCACAACCCACTTGCAAAACCCTCAAATAGGAAGTAGATATATTGGTGGAAATCATATTTTACTCGGAGTTGGATAACATCTCAACATTATGAAGCTTTGATTGGAATGCAAGGCAGTACTGTCTAAAAACTGTGTAAACTGAGTGGGAGCCTGTTTTGATGCTTTGTCTATGCATGATGAAGAGGTGGAGATATGAACACAGAATTTCAGTAAATATTCGTGGGTAATTTCATCTCAAGGTATAACAATTTTAAAACTACTATTAATGACCTTGGTACAAGAAACAGGCCGGAAACTACTCTTAGCTCGAAAGATATCATTGAATGGATTTTGGAGATTTCAAATTTATCTCATGAGTTGCATAAATGGGTAAAGAGTACCACGAGGCCACTTCACACCGACTCTTATTGGGACGTCAAACCTATTAACAATAATGGAATAGATTCCATTAGTAAAGAAAACGCAATGCCCTGTGCATTTGCCAAAATGTGAAGTAGACGAACAAATCCCAACTAACACCTCAAAAACTAAGAGATGGACTTTCTTTCATGCGCAACAATGGCATAGCATGACAGAATTAACCAAATTAACAAATTCATGTTTTCCCTTCTTTTCATACTGTTACTCAGCTTACAACGACCAAACCCTCCCCCCCCCCCACCCCACCCCACCCCACCCACAATAAAGGGAAACTACATTACAGTTTAGGTTCTTAGTTATGGAATCAATATTAACTTACAGGTCTATCTAACTACACACCATTTATGAAAGAAAGAACTTATATTTGTAGAGATGTCATGAGAAAAAATCTAATTTATAACAGACTATAAGGTGAAAAGATGCACATATGACAGGACCTACACTTACACTGCAATGACGAAGAACACCAACAAGGTTGTGCTGCTAAACAAAGCTTCCTTCGGAACTGTCTTTCCTTGGTAAGGGAAAAAGACAGATAACGCTCCAAGAGCGGCACAGATTGCAAGGGTAAGAGAAGAAATAGTTCCCAATGCAACGGTTGGGTCATCCGGAAACTTGCAGATAACTATTCCTTTCCCTTGGATGGGGACCCCAGCAGGCGGCTAAGACAAATATATTTAATGATCAGTACAAAAGCAGCAACTTACTCACAGGACATGGAGACAGAGAACAGGCATATAGAGCACAGCTTGACACTTGTCAGGGGTAAGAATGGAGAGCAACAAAGTCAACAACAGCCAAAAATTTACTGATAAATAACAGCCGGTAAAAACCCAAAAAGGGGAACCATGATGTGCAATCTTGGAACACGCCATATAAAATAAAATACCAATTCCTGACTTTAAAAGCGATGAAAACAAGATAACCAAGTATAAGAGGATGAATTCAAATCTTGATGACATATTTTGGCAAAACCACATGAGAAGTTTGGTTTGCAATTTTAGGGGAAAGGATGATGATTAAAGTTGTGTTTGTCACCCTTGTTCCAGCTGTAAGCAGCACCACACTCAGAAATCTTCTAAATTTTTGCTTGCTGCTCTCTGTTCCTCTCAAATGAATGACCAGGCAGCTGCTACTCAAGCTTCATCCCCTAGCATAATTGTCACTATATTAGTGAAGCTAAATACAAGGTCAAACTTTCCTAAGCTCCCATCTCCTTTTCAAGCAAGCTTGTTCCCTAAGAGTTCCCCCACTATAAGCAGTGCTGGAGCAAAGGCTAAGCCAAATGGCCACGAAGGATAATCCATTTGAGCTGCCCAGATGCAACGAGGCCAAGGTTGTATGTATGATTGGCCCCTGCACCAAACATGTGTACTTCCAGGAGGACCAGGACCACTGAGAATCCTTCTGGCATCTAGCTCAACGGCCTGCCTCAACTGCATTGCCATCTGCCTGGACATCTGTGTGGCTATTGTTTTCTGCCAGATCAAAACCAACATGGTTGTTCTGGTTATCTTCGACCTGCAAGTTTCTGATTAGACCACAGCCATTTTGCACAGATAGCGCCACCACAACAGGGTTAGGACTTAGGAGCATGTTGAGTCAATTGGATCTGACAGGCACTCATGTAAGGCGACTTCCTAGAGGGCGTCGTAATCATACCAAGAGCTACCCCAATACAATCTTTGGATCCTGCAGATAGTTCACAAAGGGATTCTAGAGCCCATTAACAACATAATTCATGAAAAATCGAGAAGGCCATCCTGCATAAGTTTCAGGGACACTGTTTGTCCTTTAGATTACCTGCCTCTTCCTCATGCTTCCTTTCATAAAAAAAGTAACAGCTAGCAATTATGTAGTAGCCACACAAAATGCAGTGGTGAAGCATCTTACAGAGGCGATGTATTACTAGTGGCGAAGCATTTTACAGTGCTAGGCATTGGATATTGTCATCCACCATGAAGACTGCATCAAATCCTTTTTCTATATAGTAGTCACCTAAATGCAGCGGCAATGCTAGTGGTGAAGAACCTTACAGTGCTAATGGCATTGGATCTTGTCATCCAGCACGCAAGATTGCATCAAATCCTTTTTCTATATAGTTGCCACATAAATGCAGTGGTGATGCTAGTGATGAAGAATCTTACAGTGCCAATGGCAATAGATTTTGTCATCCAGCATCCAAGATTGCATCAAATCCTTTTTCTAGATCCAGTTTTACTGGCATTCACCACACTGATACATGATTATATTAAGCCATAGCATTTACATCCTCCTTCAGGCTGAAGTAGCAAACAAGTTGACAGTGTTATGGCATAATTACGTCAGCAAACTCATAAACAATGTTGCAAATTTGATGCATCTATCTCATTCATCATCCATGCTACATTTTTTCAATAAATCTATATTTTTCGGGGGGGGGGGGGGGGGGGGGGGGGGGTTCTATTCTATAAGAACCCAGAGAATGCATACAGAAAAAATGTTATGTAGTTATATTATTTTATTGGCAGACAAGACAGACGTCACGTTCATGTTCATGTTCCTGTCCTTCTAAAGGGTTGTTTCATCCATTTTCATTGACACTGTCATCATATATTATTTTAATCAAGATATTACTTGTAACTAGTCCCATTATGTGCTTTGTGGCCAACAATCTTGGGAGCCTCCTATGGGGCTCTGCTAGTGGATAAAATGCATGTCGTGTTATAATTAGATGCAAAGTTAATACCAGATATTGCTTGTTAATATTTTTGTCTCATTCACCATCCATGCTACTTTCCCCCATTCAACATATATTATTTTAATAAAGTCCTCCTTTTAATCTATTAGATAGATAGAATGCATAAGAAAATATTATAGCAGTGACCTTTTCGTTTTCAGCAGAGAAGGCATATATAGTACTCATTCCTGTCATAGATTTGCCGCATGATGGTACCCATAAACAGCAGAAAACAAACTTCCTTGCATCTTCCAACATAAACTGCCCATGATAACATTTTGAACGTTGTACCCACCTGAGGGCGGAAATATCAGCCTCTGATAAATGCCTCCACAAAAAGACAATGATGCCATAGCATCAAAAATTTAGTCAGGTCCTCATAGAAGATGCATTTGCTGCTATCACAGCAGCAAAAGAACCATATATGATTTGCAGTGGCAAGTGTACTGTGACAAACACATATCTTGGTACATGAGGCCACCTAGTGCCAAGAAACTAACAGGCTGTACCACCTCATTCTTCTCATATTTTTCAGCTGAGAGCATATATCTCATCTAAAGAGATTTTCATTCACGCACTGCGAAAATGCTCATCTGTGCTATATGAAAGGGATTTTAATCATAGAACTAAATGTCCGATTTCGATGTCGTGTCCGATGGCCCAGAAACAGAAATTTTTTGAAATTTCACACGAAATTTCGATATTTACGGCCCTAACGATTTCGACGACCAAATAAGCGAATTAAATTATGAACAGGACGATCTAAACGCCAAAATCTACTCAAATATGCAATAATATTTCATATTGGATATGTGGGGTGGGGGGTCTCCCACATTTGTAAGTGAAGGAAGCTAAACAATTTCGACAGAATTTCGATGGCAATTGTGATGAGAAAATGAAGGAATTAGATTATGAAATTTTGCATACACAATGTTCAGACAAAGATACACTAGATTATATATTAAAGTTATATGTTTAGAGGTAAGGGTGGGATCCATGTCTTGATGAGTGAGTGGACAAATGATCAGAAATGGCAAGTCTGCTAGACAGTTAGACTGTTAAAAGCTTCAAGTTACAGCTTAGAATGTATAACTTACAATTGCAAGTTACAAAGTTACGAACTACAAGTTGTATAAGTCTAGTGTTCACATTTAACTAGGTTACATGGGACATTTATACATAGATCCAAGAAAGAACTTTGTTATTTTCAAAGTATTTCTCCATATCTCTATAGAAGTGTAGAAATTGATGAAGGTAATGTATAGATGGTCTAGAGATAGAGGAAACATGCCTTAGAATTAAGGAAAATAGGCTTTAGATGCAAGAGATTCAAAAACAATTGCCAAAATACCCAAGATGTAGTATTAGCAGCCTTAGGAACAAATTTCTCGAAATTTAAGTTGTGTTTCTGTACCATTTCGCGAAATTACGGCCCAAACTGGCCTTTTTGCTGCGAAATTTCACCCTATTTTGCGAAATTTTGCACCTAGGGTCAAAATTTTTGCGAAATTACGTCCCATTCCCTGCATTTCGTGTCCGATCATAGGTTTCGATGTCCGATTGAAGAAAAAAAATGAAATTTCGCAATTTCGATCGAAATTTTATTCCACGATTTTAATCATCCATCTACCTAGAAGTAATCAGCGATGCTGACATCACACCTAATGGCACACACATAACCAAATCTACATTCTCACTTTCAGCGTACATAAATGACCAATATCTATCACGGCATCCCTGTATAAGATATCACCCTTTCTCCTTTTCATTTCTTTGCTAACCTCAATTACAACTAGGGATGCATACCTTTGATTCAACAGGAGCAGTATCAATATGCTTTCCCACAACTAAATATAAGAGCTTTAAGATGTATATTGGTACTTTCAGAAGTAACTGGTGTACTTCTTGTTGTTGAAGAAAACTAGAGCAGTATCCCTAGGGAAAGCATATTGATACTACTCTCATTTTCTTCAACAAAATCAAGTAAGCCAGTTACTTCTGAAAGTACCAATATACATCTTAAAGCTCTTATATTTGGTTGTTAGTCAACTCATTTGACATTATTGCATGACAACTTATCAATTCAAGCTTGAAGTCTTAGATAAATGAGTGTGGCCGGGACACAGAAATCTGGAGTTGATCTTAATTAACAGTGTGACATTATCAATATTTTTTGTAGGATTTTGGACTTCAGAAATGTGTGACATCATATCACATGCAAGAAAAACTCTCTGTAACTGAAACTTATTAGCACCAAATCTACATTTCGCATAAGATGTGTCTCCTTTCCCCATATTATCATATCTTTCTGCGGTAATGATGACAGGTTATCAAAAATGGCATTCTTGAAATTATAATTTTTGGAGTATGATAAAGTTGACCGTTGATAAACTATTGTGCGCAAATGGTTCAATTAAAGCTAATAATTTTGATATTATATTCAGCTATACACGAGCCGGAGGAAATGCCATATTGCTTTTTTTTATTAGTAAGTGTGAGAGCATCTAGGTAATCTCTCATATGATAATCTAGTACTTCAAAAGAGATACCTATGTTTCTCACTTTCTCACTAATGTCTAAATAATCAATTCCAAAAGTTTTCGCCATTTAAGCTATGCTACTTCAAATAGCTATTAGGTTCTTTGAATTACAAGGGACTTTAAAAATCCTCCATTTTGTACATTGTATTCATAAAACATTTATACATATCCCAAGTCTCCTTTCCTCCTGTTATCCTTTCTTTCCACGTACATTTACGATGATGGGTTACCAAAAATGACACTCTTGAGCATGATTTATACCATGTTTGGGCAATGGCCACTGACTGAGTTTATTTTGCAGTAATCGTCAACCATTTTGCAAAAATGGCCCACATAAGACTAGCAATTTTGATATTATATGAAGTCATATATGATTCTATGCCAAAATCGGTAATGCTTTTTATTTAAGAGATGTCTATGTATCTCACTAGTGTCTTTGTTTCCAAAGGTATCAACTATATAATATATGATACTTTAAATAAATGATGGACCTTACAAAGTAATTTGAAATACTCCTTAATTTGGAAATTTACTATTCCGAAAGTATATTGCACTATTCATAAATATCTTGGTTCACATTTTCCCCATTGTTGTATCTTTCAACAGCACATTTATGATGATAGGTTACCAAACAACAGCATTCTTTAGCATAATAAATTGTATACCATTTTTGGAAAGGACAATTGATTGTCTATTTTGCAAACATCATCAACCATTTTGCAAAAATGGCACCTTTGTAGCTATAAGTTAATGATATTATATGAAGGTATATATGATTATGTGCCAAAAAATACTGTTGATAATGTGTAGGCAATGTCATAACACTTTTTTATCTGTAAGTGTGAGCTTGTTTAGGTAATGTTTCATATGATAACACATTTCTTTACAAGTTTCTCGGTAATGTCTACATAATTTTTCCAACAATATCAGCCATGTATTCCATGATATTTTTGATGAATGATGGACTTTTCAAAGTACTCTGGAAAGCTAATTAAAATGTCACTATTCGTATATTGAATTCATAAAAATACATTTATGAATATCTTGGATATTCTTTCCCCAAACTATCATTTCTTTTTAAATTACATTTATGATAAAAGATTACCCAAAAACAACATTTTTGAACATGATAGATTTCATATAATGTTAGGGAAATGAGCATTGATAAGAATATTTTATGGCCATCCTCAACCCAAGATATTTATATCAATACAAATTTCCATTAATTAAAATATAAGAAATAATCATTCTAGCAATTAGTGAATTTTTCATACTACAAATATAATACTATTATTAATTTATTATGACAGAGGAAATGCCTCCAGAAAGACATAAAGTAGGTTATACAAATCATGGTTTCATAGAGAAACTAGTAAATTCAATTATTCGTACACAACTTGACAGGACCTTGGTGCTAAATACGAATATTGCAAAGACTCGGCCATTTCAACTAACTTGTGACTGGATCGACTTGGTCAACTATTGAACGTATATCTACAAGATATATTAGCCAAAATGAGTTCTTGGGGTCAAGTCCAACTTCTTTTCTCTACAGGTGATATGGTATAAGAGAACTTCATCACACAAGTCCTTTATAAGTCAAGATCTTTTCTTCATTTGCTCAAAACACATTTGAAAATTGTGTAAAATGTGCTGCTTTTTGAGCATCTCATTATCACAAGGGATGCTAAACAAAGATTGACTCAATCCATGGTATTGTTAGATGGGATGATTGCTATTCTCTTTCAGAGTTAACAAAGAAAAAGAACTCATTCTTGAAGCCCACTGTTCCATCTCATGAAAGAATAACTGGAATGGCAAAAATCGGGTACAAAAAAAGGCAGGCAAACGTTCCCCTTATCAAAGGGTCTTCACTTGCTATGGCAAACCCAATCACCTGGCAGGACCCAATGTCAAAGGGTCTCCCCCACTGGACTTCATCTAGGTTAGGGGCAAGTCTCGTAACGATGTGCGAAAGAACTATTAGTTCGAAGGCACTTCCAACTTATTATATGTTCTATAATAAAATATCTTGACAATATGTGTAGTTTCTTTTATGAATGTTTCTAGTTGACTTAATTATACATCGATGTGGTTAAAGTTAAAAGCATTATAAAACACATGATTTAGCTAGGTATATGTCAATACATGCATGACTGTTGGGGAAGAGTGTTAGAGAAACTATCCAACATCTATCTCCCTGAATATGATTACTTATAAACTACAACCCAGTGTGAATAACCAAATTATTATTATTTGAAGCCTAAAGAATTCTTCAATCTATAACCCCACAAACCACAGAGGCTTGATGCGCATGAGGTAGGTCAATCCAAGGCGGTTACAGTGACCCTATAAAGCCAAAAAAATAAAGCCTCCCAACCACTAGCTGTGTTAATGCACGTACAACAGTGGCGGATCAAGAGATTTGATTTGGGTGAGGCCAATATACAGTTTAGCAACTTTTCGATATCATAACATCTAGCAATATAGAAAATCAAAATACGAACAATAATCTATTTAATAATTGATTTAACTTATAATTTTATTTATAAAAAACTTTGTGGCTTATATATTACATAAATACTGAAATAGGGCCTTGGCAAGATTTTATGGTCATAAATTATACATAATCACTTAAATGTCGACGTTTTTGGTTAGGTCTCATTTTACATATGCTAGTAATTCATCATTCTACTTATTTTGAATGTGAAGCTCTATGATTTTGTTCATAGAGAGGACACCCTCTATGGTAAAACTCGTGACAAACAACATCTGTAACTTATAGCTGAAATATTAAATTTAACTCTCTTTTTTTTCCTTGATCAACATTTGATCAAGACCATTATTTTTAATATAATTACGTACAAATCACATAGCAGAATGCAGTGTTTTAAAAAGCGTTGAGTGCCTGATTAAGCACTGTAAGGTCCCTGCCACTTTTAGGTGCCTGCCTAATGCGGCCTAAAGTAAGCGGGTGGCTAGGTCCAATATATTTTATTCCACATCTCTAAATTGCAATTGTATTTGTACTTTTATACATTTATAGTAGCATATACTATGAAATACAAAGTATTGAAATGCAATATTAATATTTTAATAAATGATACTCTTACATAATATTTTGTACTATTGTCTATATAATATGTGTATTTATATCGTATAGTAAGCAATTCTATTGTTATGTGTATTGCAGCATCCATTACTAGTATACTACTATATATTATTCTGTCATTCACTATGTTGCATATCTATAACTCTACATTATAATATTTAACATTATAGCATTATGTCATCAACTGCGTATAACTGTTTTGTGTTAGGTTATATATTTGTATTATCTATGTTATACATGTATTATCTACATTAGTATCGTAAATTTGTAAATTACAAGAATTGTTGTATTATCTATACCAATACTGTGATCTCACTGTTATAATATGAGCTATATTGTCTCACCTAGAGCTATATTACTCTATTATCTACTTTTATATTATTGTAAGACATATTGTATATGTATAGTACTAGTTGCACCACAATAGCATTATTAAATTGTATACAAATTAATAATACACTATTATATGGCTTAGACATGTATAAAAGTTCAAAACAGTGTTATTAGGACCGGATCGCTTGCCGAACCGGCGAAGCTACCGATTCCCAGTTCAACCGGTGACACCATCAATGTATAAAATAATACTGATATGCTAAAAATATAGACAATATAGGCTAAATATGAATTTGTTCAACTATGATGAAGTTATAAGTAGAATTCTTAGAACCCACAATAGTCATAACCTTACACAAAAAATACTACTGTTTCATACAAAATGATACTTCAAATCCAAAAATCCGTTGACATAATATGATCCTAAACATGATTAGACCCCTTTATTTTAGGTGGAGTGGAAGTTCCTGTGAGAGTTGGGGCTGGGAAAATCAGGGTACGTGTTTTTCTATGCCCAAACTTGGGTCACGTGATGAGAGGTAGGAAGGAAAATATAGTCACCCACTCATTGGTTGAGACTTGAGACAGAAGTTCTGGTTAATAAAACCAGTGCAACCAGTTAAATAGTGGACCAGTCAGTTCTGACCGATTGAACCAGCCATCTTACTTATTATTGAACTGGTATTACCGGGTTTATACGATAACCGAACCGGTAGGTGTACCGGTTTACGGTCCAATCGGTTGGACCGGACAGTCCAACCGAATTTTGATAATACTGGTTCAAAAATATGATTATATATGTATATATGTGTCTAATTATGTATAAAAATTCTAAAACTAAAGCATCATCCACTTTTCCAAAAAAACAGCCGCATAGGTGACCGACTGACGCTTAAGCGGTTACAACGTCTTGTCTGCCGGCCTCCTGCTTCACGCTTTCTAAAACAATGGCAAAATATCAAACGTTGTTTCTTAGCTGGCATCGCAGCCTATCAATAACCTCTGTATTGATGTTTAAAAGAAATAAGGCTACAATTCTAACCAAATTCTCCTCGTTGCATTTGGTAAAGTTATCCACTGAATCTAGAGAAGGCAGTCGACATTTATATTCTTTAAAATATATTTATTTTAGTATTTTATTAAGGTTGACCAAAACATGACCAGAAATTCAGATTATTATGTGAGTCAGGTATTCTCCAAAAATTGCATATATTAATTGGGGTTAATCTAGGCCCGTAACTCGTCTAACAATTTTGATTTGAGCACGGATCTGCCAATTCTGGTATGATATAATCTGATGCTCATCCCTTATTGCCACATTTTTTATTTGTGTCTTAGCCATTAAGACGGGGTGTATGTATAATCAACAGAAGAATAAATTTCAGCGTAGACAATTAGGTGAGTTGTATGTATGGGCTTTTCTAAAGAAGAAGAATGCTTTAGTTATCAGAGAAACAGTTAACTTTTTTTTCTAACATGTTTTATTTCGAACGAAATAGTTTAACTCTAGTCACCAACAGTAAAACCCTCTCTCCCTCAATGACCTGTTTGCATCTGTGCCCCAAAAGAAAGCTATCATGAGGTACTGCTCCAAAAAATTATGCATCTTATAGGAACTAAACTTTTATGTTTTCTGTAACCATCTGCTAAAAATTAGACTGCAAAGACTCGGCCATTTCAACAAACTCCCGACCATAGCCCAGCTTGTTTTTTTTATAGATTATCTGGTTAGACCATCAATGATGTCAAAGCGAGCCCACTAACCTTGTGTGAAAATACTATTAGTTTTAGGCCATATGAAATTAACATGTGTTACTCTAGATATTTATTCTGACAACATATTTAGTCTTTAGCTATATCTTGTTACCAGTTAGTAAGTATTATTAAATGTGTGGTTAGAACAGGTTGCATATCAGTTATTGCTCAATCTCAGAGGCAGAATTGTGATAATTATGGACCTATTATTTCATTCATATGATTGCTTAAAAGTAAAAGTGCCAAGCTACTATAAACAACTATAGTTTTTATGTGAGGCCTATAGAAATTCCCCACCCTACGACCCCAAAAAAAGCACAGAACAAACCAGTCTCCCAAACCCGAAACCCCTCAGTGTCCGCCTTAACGTTCATGCACCTACTAGCTCGTGAAAGTAGTAGATTTCGAGTGATCAAGCCGGAGATCTTCTTGCTCTGTCGCTGCTGTATTCACTGCTCTACTACACTCCTTGCAGGCATCAATTTATATTCTAAGTTTATAAGAACGTTCTCGAAATGATAGGCATATTCATTTTCTTGTTCCATAAAATAGGGAGCAAGACTAACGATAGTAAAAGCACCCACACTTCTTTCCTGTTTCTCAATAGCCTGAACAGGGAAAGTATGATACAATAGTCATGCAGTTCGAGATCGAAAAAAGAAGGTTATTATGAAGCACGCTACTAAAGGAAGATTGTGCAAGTTATTTTCAGAACTAACCTTTTTGTTTTCTGCAATCACGCCCAATATAAAAGCAAGTGTACCAAAGAATGCCACAGCCAGGGCGATCCTTGCAGTCGGGCTGATCGCCATTGCTTGTTATAGCTCTCTGTAAAGGATAATATACAAGTTTCAGGAGATGGTGAAATAATCACGGAAACGCTAAAAAGAAGGCATCCAATAGTTCTTTGAAAAAGGTCTAAATTAATGCAATGCTGTCCTCTTCATGAACTGGATGGGCAGAGTTTCTTTTGAAGAAGGGGGGGAAAAAAGGTGTTAGTTTATGCACAAATGACTGCCATGATAAAATTAAGGCATCTTCAAAAACATGGAGAAGCAGCTTTACTGTAGAAGAAGAAAAAAGATATGATAATTGGAAGGTGTGCGTGCATTTAGGATATAAAAAGGTGAGAAACACCCGCAAAAAGGTAAGAAACACCCGTAAAAAAATGATGACGTGAACATGTGAGCCTTCCTGTTCATAAAAAAAAGAAAACAACTAAAAGCAACAGTAGTGACTTTTGACTTTTTGAGAGCTCAGTCAGCAGTCTATCTTCACAAAGAGAGGAACTCAACGGCAAAGGGCAATGAAAAATTAGCCCAGCACCAACAGCCTCGTGATGAAATCGCACCACCCAGAACAACGATTTCTTGTATCCGAAACAAACCATCTTCGTAAATGCATGCCTTGAACGCGAAAGATGCCAGTTTGCTTTTTCTCTAAAAAGGAAGAATCGGAGAGCTAAAAGGGTCCGGTTAACAGACGGGTCAACGGCAACCGTTCTTTTTGTTGAGGGGATAACAGTATACGAGGTATCTCCCAATGATGGTAATCAGATCCATACGGTAAAGTGGAAGGCATAGGAAGGAAGGTACATGATACGAGAGGAACCTGCAACCAGGGTGTTGGGACCCAGAAAAAAAACGGAAACTGGACGATTCTGGGACTTGGCCCTCCAAATCCAAGCTCAATTTCGAACAAACACGTAGAGGAAGCGACCGGAGTCGGTAAATAGGCCGGAATTTTCCCACAGATCCGACGAACGAAAGGGAGCAGCAACAAGGAATCGCGTATTACAAATAAGAACAGAAAGACAAAAAAAAAGAGCACATCCAGCGGGAAAACAAACAAATTCGAAAATCAAAACGATGCTTCCTTCCCTGTGCCTTACCGCTTCCGACAGGCAGAGCTCCGGGAACCCTCGACGACGTCTCTCGCTGGCTGGCTTTCTCCGCTCGCCTCGGTTGGAACTCGCTGCTGCTAATGCAAACAAACAAACAGGTGGCACGATTGGTGCGTGTGTGTATAAATAAACAATGGATTTAAATTTACAGTCGAGCGAGAGGCGTGTATATATAAACAAAAAAAAATATTAATTACAGTCGGATCCTACTCACACTACGACCAGTACAGGTAATCATTCTACGAATAGGGATCTCCACCTCCGTGCGGACTACGGAGTCCGGGGATGTGAAACGGATTCGTTGACCCGGCCGTTTGATTCCGATGGTTGCTTTCGTGAATGGGTTTGAAGATTCCGTGGTTTCGGGAGTCCTTGTGGTGGGGAAGTCCACGATAACAATGATTGGGGGAACTCGGCGGAATTCCCATGCGGATAAGGGAATCACACCAGTCGTCGACTAGTGATGTATTTTCTCAATGATTTCAATGAAGAATTGATACAGTGCCGCTTCAATGATTAGTGTGTTTGGGCTTACGTTTGGGTATCTTCTGAACTAATTCTTTTCGTGTGTTTAACCAAAACAAACATTCAACACACGTATTTTGCTTTCTCTTGAGAATCTGTTTGGCAATTAGTTTTGAAATCTCAATTCACCTTTGTCACAGTCTTTATGTTCATCTAGAGTGACACCGCCTATTCAGGCCACCTCCTTCTATGTCTAGTTTTTTTTTAAGTCTCCCCCCACCCCCCTCCCAAGAGCAGATGTTGACACTATTTCTGTTTATCAAATCATTTTCTAAGGAGACTTGGTGTTGAAGAGTCATTTTGTGGGGTCAGCACATCGTAGACCGCTATGTGTGGAGAGAGATCCCATATGGTCACAAATCTCTTACACGACATCACTCTTGTTGTTAACTTATGGTTAGAGGAAGGTGTCTCTTGAGTTTGGTAGAGTTTGTTGTTTCAGCTCTTCTTACAGAACTGCTAAAGCTTGACAAAGGGATACATCTGATTGTTGTCGGCACTATCTGGAGGCGTCTGGAATCAAAAGTTGTCATGTATTGTAAAAAAGAAATGATTGGACTACTCATATCACCAAGGTGTATCTCCTTTTCTGGGAGTCCATCACTAAAGAACTCCATAGTTAAGAGAAGTAGTACTAGTATGGGTGACCAGTGGGGAATTTGACCCCTAGGACTGTAACGCCCCTCTAAGCACATATATGTCAGCAGAAGAAAACCATATATTGTCCATAACATGAGTCACTTGGCTTGGAAGAACATTACAAAACATGATATCAATAGCAATAATATAAATTAAACACCTTGTATTAACTCAAAATATAGATTAATACATTGTTCATTGAAATGAAAAACATAAATTGTCTCATCTTAAATTAAAATTTAATACATGTAGTCTAGGTAAATCTAAAACATGAAATAACAACTAGACGAGATAATTTATTGAGTGGTATATGGCACCCTACCAAGCTAAAGTCTCCTTGATGCCAGCCACACTAAAGAGCTCAATTTAGTCCTCTCTTGCTCCTTGATCTAAGGGCATCTCACCCCATGGCCATGCAAAACAAAGCAACAACATAAGTAAGTAGCATTATGTATTTATGAGAACTAAAAATAAGCATATATACTTGAACTGAAATAAACTTGACACGACTTAACATTAAGAATTATCATTACACTTTAGCTTTCATTACATCAATGAATTAAGAAACATTATTATATACATTCTTTCCATCACTACCCACATGGGGCACATCATGCTCGGAAATCCCATCATTGCTAGGAAGCCCATAATGACAATAAAGGTCCATCATTGTGATAAACATATAATAAGTTACTTAATTCTCTTATTTTAAACTTTAACATCATTGTTCTTGTCTTGTCATCAATGTAAATTGTCCTCATCCAATAATTGCACCAAAGTGCTCATCAGGCCAGTTAAGGCTCATCTTAGTTGCACCAAAGTGTTCATCAATGTCATAAAGACAAAATAACATCAAGAGGAACAATTCACAACTTAAATGCATTATCTGAAATCATCATGGGATTTCTCCCTTTAATCCTGAAATTATCATTACATGATTTTTATGATTCTTTCTTCAAATTCTTAATCATTACATGAATATAGCATTAAACTAATAGGCATCAGTGATAAGTATAGGACTTTATGAATATAACAATCAACATGCAATAAAGTAATCAGAGGCATCATCATTATGTTTATTTTATTCATGAACTTGGAAATTTAAGGCATAACCCTAAATCATATATAACATGAAATTCATCCAAAGTACTTATGCATAGTGGCATGACCCTCTTACTTGGAGCAAGGTAGAACCTAATTTTTTGCCTTAATTTTGATCAAATCCTAAGTTCTCGAAAATTACATGATTTGTATTAATTAACACATTAAATAACTTCATAAACCCTAATTAAGTCAAACTTGAGTGCGAATCTTAACTCTTGACCTAGCTCAATGGCTAAATCTTGAAAATTTGGTTAAAAATCATATCTTACTCGACCCCATTGGATATAGAAATCAAAAGATATTAATTATCTTGTCCTGGCCAATCAGGGCTTAGATAAATAGTATTAGCATTTTTTGGTATTCGGATAAACTAAAAAATCAAAAGACGATAACACCCTCAGAGCAGAACTGGAACCTTGAGCATGACAAGGTGAATTTATAAATCAAATCCCCTTAAAACATTTTCAAAATAAATCCTAAGACCTATGTTTTATAATGGAACGTGTGACACATCAAAATACGGACATGGGTCCCTTAGTCCCTTCACCCCAACCCAATTTCACCTTCTGCATACTTCCTTCTCCATGGCTCGACTAGAGAAGATCTGGGCATGGTGTGACTCCATCATTGTGGCTTGCGTCTCGAATCTGGTGGCCCCAACTCAACATGTCAGACCAAACAACCCTGCTAGTGATGGCTCAAGGTTGTTGTAACAGCTTGCCGCTCAACAAAATAGGGCACAGGGGCTTGAGGTTGAAAATGGAGCAACCATGAGAGAAACTCGAGTCCAAAGGTGGCTTTTCCTTCTCCACGATCGTCTAATAGTTAGGAATGAAAAACAAGATGGAAGCATCATAGAAAACCCAGTGGTCGACCCTCATATTCGTCAGAGTAGCGGAGCTCATTGGTCCAACACTTGGCCAAGAACCAAAGCTTAGAAGTGACTGAAAAAGGACGAGTTTGTGCCAGGGAATCTTATCGTGGTTGTGATTGTGCTGGCATGGTCGGAGATGGGAGGAGTAGATCACCGTTGCTGGAAATGGAAGTCGAGTAGGCAGCGCTGGCTTAGGGCTCAAGAGATCAAATTAAGAGAGGAGGAAGGTTGCATCTAGTCTGGCGGTCAATTCTGGGCCTTTATATAGGAGAAGTATGCACTGGGATGGCGGTGGTGATTTCCAATGGCAAGGGGAGTCCTAGCCCTATTGGGCATTTCATCTATAGTGCATCAAGTCCCAACAAATCTGGGATCCCTGAGTTTGGGATAGAGAGATATTATGAAAATAGAGTGAAAGAGTGGATAAGATGATCGGAGTGAGAGATCGAAACAAAGGAGGATCACGTCCAAAATAGACTCCAAGAGGGACTAGACTTCGAGGGAAAGGGACGACCCTTGCGACCCGTGTATCCAGGAATCCAACCCGGGTAGGTCGTATGACAAGCATATCAAAACCAAGACTTTAGGTTATGTTATCAAACCAAATTATATTTTCTTGAAAACTATAGAAGGGTCATAAAAGGTCCAATTGACCTCAAATTTTGAATCACATGTTAACTAAAAAGCCTAGAATCCTCCTATGCAGTTAGATTTAGGCTTTATTTATGTTTTTTCATCAAACTCTCATATGTCATTGTCATAATGCATATATTATTATAAGGTGAGATTTAGGGAATTATCATTTCCTCAGTGAGTTGGTTGAACCAAAATTAGAGGTTGAGAGAATAGTTCATTATATTTGGGGTCTAAAGGTCACATTAGGTTTTGTTTGATAGATGAAATCTCTAATTTGCAAATTAGGGTTTCCCATTAAGGATTCAATGGTAATCTTAAATTTTAAGGATGTTATCGGGACTCTTTCTATGCTTACAGTGGATTTCAGTAATGCTTTGGAGCTTGTGTATAGGTCAACATTACTTCATGAGGTGAGGCACTATGCCTATCTATTTCTTTATGGATGGAGTTTCTATATGGTCAAACAACATAGTTGTATATTGAGAATGGACATATATGGTCATCCATTGGAGTACAACAAAGAGATTCTCTAGGTCCGCTTCTTTTTGTCTTTGTATTCATCCACTTACTCATGATATTGGAGATAATTGTAAGCTTCTCCTCCATGCTTGGTATTTTGATAATGGGACCATTGTTGGAGACACAGAGGAGGTGGCCAAGGTGTTTGATATCATTCAACGGACATGTCCAAGTTTGGCTCTTGTTTTGAATATTTATAAAATGGACTTTTTTTCCTATATATGACGGTAAGATGCTTTACAAGGGGTTTTTACCCATTTTTGGGAGTGAAGTTACTTGGAGGAGCGGTGAGTAAGGATAGAAGCTTTATTGAGGAGTTATCTGAGAAGGGTTAGGAAGGTTGTTGAGATGATGCATCTTCTTCCACAGTTGGATGATCCATAGAGTGAGCCCCTTTTTCTCTATTCTTGTATGGGTATTGTCAAGTTGATGTTCCTCTTACAAACATGTCAACCTATATACAAGGAGGAGGTTGCATTATTGTTTGACAAGAATTTGTGAAGAGGTATTGAAGACATTGTAGTTTGTGGAGGTCCTTTATTTAAAACTTTCAATTATGGATTGCTTCTCTATCCATTTGTCTTGGTTGCTTGGGGCTTTACTCAGAAGTAGAAGCTTCCTCGTATGCTTTTGTTGCCTTTAGGATCCAATCTTAGGTGCTCCAGGATCATATTTTGTGAGGATGTGGGATTTGCAGTTTGGAATATGATTTTGATAGTGCTTTAGATTGTCTTCGTATCACTATCCCAACTTTGACCTTAGTAGTTTTTCTAACAGTGGACATCTTCCCCCTTAAAGTCCAACATAAATTGGCGAGTGCCCTTTTTAGGAAAAATATTGAGGACAAGAAGTTAAGTTTAAGATGATTGTTAGACAAAAAGTAGTTTTTGAGTGTCTACAAGCTAATCATGCTCAAGATTTTTTCCTTATTATTCACATTGATGGATTAGGTTTGCATATATCACCAATGGAGTATCTTACCATCCTTGGATAATGTCTCATGATTCCTTTATTTCCATTTGATGAGAAATGTTAAATTTGTTGTAAGGCATGTTTGGAAATTTTTAAGGAACATGTGGTTCATTGCATAGAGCTACCCGGATTCAAGTATAGACATAATCTTGTTAGGGATGTTCTCTATGATATACTCAGACATGTGGGTATTTTTACTAAAAAAATAGGCACATTTTGACTTTTTAACTAATATGTAGGAGGGGAGATCAACTCCTAGACTAGATGATGTCTTAATTTTTGGATGGGTTGGAGGGAAGCATGTATGTGTAGATCTGACAAGGGTTTCATCACTTTTGGGCCTGACGGGTGGGGCATATACTATAGGACAATTAGCTCTCAAAGTTTCCTCATGTGATGTGACTAAGCATGAGAAAGCATGAATTCACAATCAACACACTTTATACTTTTCAGATTTGATACTTTTGGTTTCTTAGCATCGGGGGTTGTATAACTTCTCAAGAGGGTTCAAAATGTTATGAATAGTAATGTTTAGAATCTAAAATCTGTGGATGTATTATTCCATAAGATTAGTTTTGCTATTTAAAAAGGTTCAGTGGCGCAGTTTTTTCCCATCTACTTTCCATTTTGATGTAATTCTTTTCCATCAAGCAACGAAAGACACATTCAGTTGGTTGGATAATGTCTGATTTGGATTCATACATAATTTTGTTTGATGCCATCTTCTGGTTTCAATCTGATTTCATTTAAAACTTAGAGTGGTTGATACACAAATTGAAGTGAGATGGAATTGAAGGGAAACTTTCACTTGGTCATTATTCTTGCTCTTTGTAGTATGATACCTCTACAAAGAAGATAATATAGAGAGAGAGAGAGACAAGATGAAAGATATGAACTTTATATAGAACATAAATAATTTTTTTTGAGATTATTCTTTACCATTTGCTCTAAGAAACTACACACAAGCTTTCAAATAGAAACAAAAGTTCCGAGCATCCATAAAACTTAATGTTGTCAACTACAATTTTTGTTGCTTGATGGGCTCTCTCCTCAGTTAATATTTTTACACGATTCTTTTGTCAATTAATTATCCTTTCTCTTCTATTTCACTTGACCCTGGATATAAAGAGTTTGGATGCCACTTTGCAAAACACCCAAGTCTCCTTTGACTTTCTTTGTTGTTGCCACCTTTGGATGCTTCATTTTGTCTCCATATTGAACCCCACATGGATATAGACACAGATAGAGCACGACCAAGTCCCATTTCACTGTTTCTCACCTTCGATTTCACTAGAAGACCCCAATGTTGATCAACTATACTCTAGCTTCATCTATGATCACTGGAGCTTTTCCATGCCTAAATGTGCCACCTCAGTGCAATTGTTTGGATGGCGACGATTTTTGCAACCCCTCTTTATTTCTATGCTACCAATTTCTTGAACACATTTGCAGAGCCATTTTTACAAAAAGACAGGCATATCTGATATTAAAAGCAAGAAAAGACCTCCCTCGGTGGCCTCCCTCCTTGAGAAGGATCAAAGAAGATCACTAATTATGCATTAGACTGGTTTGTCCCTCCTAAGCTCCACTTCTCTATGCTCCATGTTTGGTTTTCAGAAAGGGAATTTTGAGGTCCTTGGACTCTAAGAACAATTCCAAACCCCTTGTGGGCCCAAGTCAGAGCTACAGAGAGTGTTGGTTGGTTGAGTTTGAGCTTATGGTATCATTGTTTTGATTTTCAAACTCATCCTTTAGCTTGGTTGACACAGGTGTGTTATTCCATTTTAGAGTCAGGTTTGATGTTGTCTTTGCATGAGTGACCTTTTTGAGATGGTCAAGAGATTTTCCAACAACATTGGAGTGTGTCATTGATGTTATTTTTCTAACCGATGTTATGTTAGTACTAGTAGTTAATGCTTGTATACCTTTCTCTGGCTACACCAAGTTATGAGCCATGGCTTGGTGAGTTTGTTGTTGTCCTTGGGGCACAATGAGGGTGATATCTAGGTGTAAGGGCAAGATTGGCATGATCTGGTCTCTGATGCTAAGCTCCAGTAACTCTGGCCATGGCGAGAGGGGATATATTACAAACCCCTTTGTGCTTTCCTTGTTTTGCCCTTCTTTTATTCCTATATACTAGTGGAATCTTTGGGGCATATCATTCCTTTGATACCTTAATGAATAATGGATGTAAAAGGTTCTCAATCAAGGGCAATGAGACATATGCCATGTCACACTCAGTTAGTTGATAATCAGATGTGAGGGCATATTGATAATTTTTCCATTTCTTTCACTTAGTATTTAGAAACTAGTTTAACTTACAAAAGTCATAGTAAACCTTTTTTTCATATTCTTTGGATAAGGTAAAATATTACTAACCATAAAAAAACTACACAATCACTATAGAGAAAGTATAGGGAACATACGAAAACACATATACTATACAAGTGGGTTACTCAATAAAATTCCATTGTCTAAGAACTATTTTGTCAAACTCCATTCCCTTTCTTGGGTTTGGTTTTAAATAGATAACCAATATTATTTACAAGAGTATCAAAGACTTGCAAAACATCATTAACACCTTCTCTATGGAGTCTAAGATTCCTTTCCCTCCATACAAGAAAATAAAGAGCAAAGAAGCAAGCACTGGCTAGAGGTTTCACTCTTGGACTGTTCATGGATTTAGGTAGAATCCATCTCATACCATTTTTTACGTTGGTTGTGGGTGAACCACCCAAACCAAGATTGAGATTAACCTTGCATTACATTTTTTAAGAGAAACTACAACCAAAGAACATGTGGTCATGATTATTGAGCTTGTTTTTGCGAAGTACAAGAGGTTGGATCCCCATCAAAACCCCATTTTCACAATCGATCAAATGTGGAAAGCTTGTGCAAAATGCATATGTAGGTGTAACAACTCCACTTGGGGGTGTGGAGTTCATTCCAGATCTGTATTCCCCATGGTACATGCAGAGTATAGTATGATGACAACATCCACTATTTGTCGTTCTCTTTAGCCAGGGACCACCAACCGTCATCAGCACGAACATAGTCGTATACCACAGATGCCATCATTTCATCATAGTACGTCAGGTCTGAGAGCACTTCTCCAATCACATGTGATGAGAATCAATGGTACAATCATACATTTGAACCATCCTAGCCCTCTAGGTTGAGCTACTACTTCTAAGAAAGATGTAAATTCTCTTTAGATTAGTAGAAGTAGCAATCCTTGTCATAACATGTATAATTAGGCCATTGTCGTGATACTATTTGGCAATGGCGTTCCATGCAAAGCATGAGCCCTTACTCCCCAAAAAAAATATCGCATGATGATAAGAGGCTTTTGGAGAATAAAGAGAGGCAACTTTTCTTACATACACTAAAATTGTTTCTTGCTCACTATATTTAATCTAGTCAGAACAATTTGTCCAACCTTGGAAAATCTAAACCCCATGCATTTTGCAATGTTGACCCGAAGATTATCAACACCGGTTGCATAAGCCTTGCCCATACTCATCCCTCCACTAAATGGTATGCCTAGGTAGAGGGTGGTAAAAGAGCCTTCATATAGGTTAATGGTTGTCCTGTGTCTTCCTTTCCTTTATCACAAGACCTAAAAAATAGACATTGGACTTCAATTCAGTGAGAATTAGTCTATTAAGCATCCCGAAGGATTTTGAGATAGCTTGAAACCCATTAAGGACAGTCACTTTTCTAGATAAAAAGAATAGGACATCATCATCAAAGATCATATGTGTTAGCACCTTGATGCCCCCAACCCTAAAGGTAGAAAGAGTCACATTTCTCATAGATTCATCCACCAGATTAGTAAATGATTCCATGATAATGGTAAACAGAATGGAGAGACAAGATCTCCATATCTTAGACCATTAGACATCTTGAAAATTACATTGAGTAGCCCGTTGACTACAATATATAAGGATGTATCAACACATTGCTTAATCAAAATCACCCATCTGTTAGAAAAATCCAAGACTGTAATGTTGTGCTAGAGGGCATTCTAAATCACATTATCATAAGCCTTTGACAAATCAATTTGATAAAAGTCTTGTTGGGGGTATTCTTGACCCTAAAGTCATGTATGAACTCAAAATCGAGAAGTGTGCTATCAAACCTCCTTCAACCCTTAATAAAAGCATACTGGGTTGAAGAAATAATGTGTTGCAATACTCTTGAGCATGTTAGCCAACTACTAGCTATGATCTTGTTCATCACTAAACAAAAAGTATAACCCTGAGATCATCTATAGAATGACATGTTTCTTCTTAGGAATGAGATGAATAAAGGAATGGTTGATTTGTCTTAAACCTACTAGAAAAAATCACCTTAAATCTCTATGCACATTGTCCTTAACAATATGCCACATTTTATGAGAAAAAATAGAATTGAAACCATATGGCCCAGGCGCATTGGATGCGCTAATGGAGAAGATAACACATCTGATTTTCTCTTCATTGGCCTATTGGAAAACCATATTGTTAATTTCCTCGGTGATTTTTCTAAAAGGCAATGAGTCGGTAGCAATTATGATCTTGCCATGGTTATACGACCTGGTGAAGTAATCCACAACCTCATCTCCCACCTCTTGTGGGTTTCACACAATAGATCCACTAGCTTCAAGCAAGGAGTACATGTTGGTATGTATTCCTAGAGAGTCAATCATATGATGATTGTAATGGCACATCACATAAAGGATTTGATTAATAATCATAAAGGCAAGCTTCCAATTCATTATGTTTCACTTAGTTATGAGATAATAAGGAAACATATTGAATGTCTAAAGAATGACAATACTCAATGACACATGTCTTCAAGTATGTGACTTGAACAATGAGATAATATGGATGTTAGGAGTATGCACATTCTTATTATGTCCCTATTCGGTTCTTACTATGGAAGGTAGATGGACAATAGTAACACACAAGAATGGAGTGTGGGTTGGTCAATGACAAAATATCATCAGTCATGATATGTGATATCAAACCAAACACACATATACTTGTTAGGGAATAGTGTATCAAATAGACCCACCTTGAGAATGATGCATGGAAACCATAAATGGTTGTCATAGACATCTTATAGTGAAGGTGGTGATTGTGGTTCTTAGACCTAAAATCACTACACTCATCACATGTTGTTCGGTATACTTTGACATCATCCAACGTAACCCTGAATAAGGATTGCCATAACAATGGTGATTGGGTAGGTTTGAAACATGGGGATTCATTGTAAGTGATGTAGATGGAATTTGTCCCTTCTACTAGAGTTTGATATCATGGACACTTGATAAATGAGACTGAGAAACACATGTGCATGCACATGTGAATCAATATATGATATTGAGGTCACATATATCTCAGATAGTGTGCTCTAGGTTCATGAAACATTAATTGCACATTGAGAGGATGGCATCTTCATGCCTCGAGTTTTTTCCGGATATCAAAGACAAAGGAATTATACAATCATTATAACACCTTACACATATTGTAGGTTTATGTTGTTCTCCAACTTTCCATTCACTTGGGTAGCACTGATGTGTGACTAGAACCACTCTTTGCTTGTGATGTCATAAACCAGTTATGGACATTCACTATCAATGTGACACGGAATCTATAGGGCCACATACATAGAAAACACCTAGAAGAGGAGTTTAATCATGAATAATAATTGAACGGATTGCCAAAGTGTTTGGGTTTTCAATTCAAGCAACCAATCAACTGATTAGACTCCCAACTGACTGGTTCAAGTGTTGCATTGACCAGTTGGAGTGTCAGATTGATAAGAAACTGAATTAGTTGATTTTTTCCTAAAATAGGAAGTGAACCGATTGGCTCGGGTTAGCAACTGACCGGTTGGTTAAGTGAGATGCCTAGTTTGTGGAGAAATTAAATTGCATCAAGGATTAGTAATGACATCATGTTATGCATTAATTGGATTCAAATCGCCAATTCATATGTGATTGGGAAACATGACGAAGCAACCGGTTCATTGAGCAAACCAATCAAATCACATGTGAACCAACCAGCTCTCTTGCAAACCGACCATTTCACTTGCGAACCGATCAGTTCTCTACTCGCAAGTTGTGCAAAGTCATGATCTTTCGGTCCCTTCCACTCCCACACATACTGGGAACCCAGACTATAACTCCTCCCATAAATAGAGGGATATTGGGGGGTTCTCAGACACAACTTGATTGCCTGGGATAATTGCTATCCTCTCTGATTGTGGTAACCAATAGAGAGCCTAAGCAAGTCCTATCCAATAAAGGGAGGGATAGCAAGAGAGAACAATTGTGGGAGAGCAAGTTGGTGATTAGTACACCAACATGAGGGACAACTCCTTCCTGTCTATTCTAGTAGAATGATAGGAGTTCTAGGTGGTTTGTGTGGACTACTATTGTTACGACCCCATTTGAGCTTAATTGGTAAACTATGGTTTACCTAGACAATTGCAAAGATTAATTGGAATAATCATTCTTGAAATCTAATGAATGACGATAAAACAATTAGGATGTTTTAACTATGATAAGAAGTCTAAATGTTCTTTTTGTCTTGAGAATTAGGGTTTGAGAAGCATAAACCCTAATCGGCCCAAAATAGGGTTTCAATGACATATGAATACAGAATTTGATAAGTAGAATGTCTCACTAAATGATTTTTAGTATTTTATGTGTAACTCTGATTTACTTCAAATTTGGATATGATTTAGATATATAAAATGTGAACAACATTGAAAAATATCAGAATTTTTGAAGAATGCTCTGACCTGTTGATCGGCCGAGTTTCAAACTCGACCGATCACATTTCCAGAATTTTACAGCAGTGTGGTAATTGAATTTTATCTTTTTATTGGTATATCCAATTGATCTCAAATTTTAATTTTGCTTGAAAAACACAGTTTTAGACACTCTGTTAAATTGGCATAATTTTTGGATGACTTTTGAATCCCTACAGTAAGGGTGTCGGTCGAGTTTGTGCAGGACAAACTCGGCCAAATATATTCTGCAGACTGCAATATAGCAGTGCACTGTTTTATTTTTAATTATTTATTGGTAACTCCAAATGATCTCAAATTTTAACTGAAGCTTTATAGATCAATTATTAACAACTTTATAAATTCCCATAATTGTTAGAGAATGTTTGATCTCTGAAATAAACGAATTACAGTAACTTTTGTATAACTGAATATTCAGCCAATATAATTAAAGTTAAGTGTTGGGTTAATATGCAATTGACCCAAGCAGCTCAATTGACTTATATGAACGACCACACACACAAGCAGCTCTCATTCTTCGTCATTCATTCCAGAGAAACGAGCTCCTAGAGAGAGAGGGAGAATTAGGGCTTGAGTGGAGAAAGTGGGGGAATTGCTGAATTAGGGTTCTGCGGTCCCAAGAGTGGTGAAATCAAGTAAGTTTGGATCCTTTGCATAGACTTTTATGGTGAATCTTATCTCTCATGTCAAGATTCCGTCCATGCTCTGATTTGATCCAAGAGGATGTCGAAATTCCCTCTTTTCTCACCCTTTCTTCATAAT
Source organism: Alisma plantago-aquatica (assembly GCA_963693085.1). Taxonomy (NCBI): domain Eukaryota; kingdom Viridiplantae; phylum Streptophyta; class Magnoliopsida; order Alismatales; family Alismataceae; genus Alisma; species Alisma plantago-aquatica. The sequence continues at coordinate 270,983,741 of OY856415.1, read as the reverse complement.
CCCTCATTTTCAAGGTTTCCGAGTTGAATGGAAGAAGAATGGGGAGATTTGCTAGGGATTTGATAGGAATTCGAGATTCCCTGAGTTGAGCTGCAGTTGTGAGGTGTTTTCGCACCTTAGGGTGAGTGGGTTCTTCCTTCAAACATTCTAATGCACGAATTTTATTATAACATCTAAATCCCTAATTGCTTAGTATGTGATTCTAAAACCTAAAATGTCCGTTTGATTTAAGATTGTTGCAAATTGATATGATATGGATTCCTTCTCTGTTTTAAATGATTCTTAGATGGTAGATTCATATCAAAAACGTATGCAACACTTCCTAGTGAGAATGCTTTTCATATTTATATCAAATGATGTAATTAGGGTTTAACCTAATTGAGACATCACTAGTGTTTCAACCTTATTGAAAAAGGACTAGTAATCCTATAATTGGTTAGGATGTATCTCATGGGTTATCTTAATGGAATTTTATTTTTGATAAATGATATCTCGGTAAATGATATGGAAAATCTAAATTTAGTTAAGTTTCCATGATTTCATATCTATATTGATTATATAAGATTTGTTGGAAACAGTCTTTATTTAGTGAATGCTTATATCTTATGAGATCATGATAAGAGCCATGTGACAAGTGAATGATGCAAATGAAACCCTAAGAGTAGGGTGTTGGCATGTGATGAATGAATATGGCAAATGAAACCCTAAGGATGGGGTGTTCAATGAATCATGTTATGGTGACATGAAAGGTCTCGATATGACAGAAAAGATCAAGGTAATACAGCAACAGTTGAAAGCGGAACAGGACAGGCAGAAGTCTTACGCAGACAATCACCGATGACCTTTGGAGTTCCAACTAGGAAACAAAGCATATCTCAAAGTCTCGCCATGGAAAGGTGTGCTGAGGTTTGGCCGGAAGGGTAAGATAGCACCTAGATATATGGGGCCATACCCGGTCACAGCACGTGTTGGTAAGGTAGCTTACGAGTTGGAGCTTCCATCAGAGTTGCACAGGTTACATCTGGTGTTCCATGTCAGTATGTTGAAGAAAAGTCACCCAGATTCAGGAACAGTGATATTGCCAGACGAAGTTGAGCTTGATGAAGATTTGACCTACGAGGAAGGTCCTGTGATGATCCTTGACAGAAGAGTTAAGAAGTTGAAGAAGAAGGATCTGGCTCTTGTGAAGGTTCTTTGGCATCATCGTGGCATTGAGGAAGCCACTTGGGAGCTTGAGGAAGAGATGAGGAGGAAGTATCCCTCCCTTCTCTCTTCGAATTTCGAGGACGAAATTCCTTTATAGGGGGTTAGTTTGTAAGGACCCTGACCTCCGTTTAGGGTTTACCCTATTTGCTTTGCATAACTCAGGTGCTTTGTTGCTTGCTAATCACCTTTAGTAGTGATTAGGGTTTGATTGTGCTTTGTTGAGAGTTGGAGGTGCTACTTGCAATCAACCCAAGTCTAAGGCTTGTGGGCAAGTTTGTCACCTTGTGAGGTGTTCCTCCCTCTCCTTGCTTCCTCTAATGTTGAGAGGAAGGTTTGGGCTCGTTGCTTGAGTCCCTTTGGGCTTGGTTGAGCTTGTTGGGCCTTGTTGAGTGTTGCCTTTGCTTCTTTGTGCCCTGTGTCGGGCAAGGGCATGCTTGTGTCGGCCTAGTGTGTCTCCCATGGTTTGTGTCGCCCTGGTGGTGAGTCGCCCAGGTGTGTCGGCCATGTTGTGTGGGTGTGTCGCCCATGGACCTTTGACCGTCTTTGACCTCGTTTGTGTCACCACTAGTGGAGACTTGGTGCTTGGTGCTTGCATGTGGTAATGGCCTTGGACATGTGTTTTGGGCATGTTAGAGTGGTGGCTTGTGCACATGGGCAAGTGTCCCTAGGTGGGCGACACCTTGCTTTGCTCTACCTTGTTTTCTCCTCCAAACCCTTCTATATATGTGTTTCCCTTTCCTTGCTAAGGATCCCTTTAGTTCCTTAGTCTTCTTCTCCTTGGTGCACGACACACCCTCCTCTTTTTCTAGCTTGGTGGATGATACCCTTGGTGGAGCTAGCTTGATGGCCGATCCCTCCTTGGAGTCTCCTTCTTCCTTGGTGGTGCTTGGAGCTTGCTTAAGGCGGGTTACATAACTCCTAACCCTAACTACATTACCATCTTCTATGTTCTTGTTGCTTAGGATCGGCTATGCATGTTAGTAGCTTAGTTTTTTGTTTAGTATCTTCTTGTTGGCCGAACCATATGTTCTAGGGTTTCTTGGTGAGCAATACTCCCTTCTCTCCTAGGTCTTGAGGAGTGAGCTTGGGTTCTAGTGTCATGAGCAACACTCCTCTCTCGTTTAAGTTGAGAGGTGAGCTTGTGTTCTAGTAGCTTGAGCAACACCCTCCTCTCACCATGGACTTGAAGGGTGAGCTTGGTGGTAGTTGTGGACCTCGTTTAAGGTTGATCTTTGTGTTGCCCGATTGGTGACAAGAGATATGCAAGACTCCTCTCTCATTTAAGTTGAGAGGTGAGCCATTCTCTTGATCCTTTAGGGTTTTGACACCCTTGAGCTTGAGTTTGGTGGTGACCCTGTCGGGGTGCATCTTTCCCGATATGGTGTTGTTGGTGGTGTTGTTGCCCGATACCCTTATCCCCTTTTTATGCCCTAACGTTGGGGAGGCGTTGCTAGTAGTTCTGTGACGGGCGTCACACTAGACCTATGCGTGTGTCGGCCGACAGCCCTACCCCTGATGGGCGTTGCACGATACTCTTCTACCTGATATGAGTGGTTGGCTGATAGCTTATGATGTGTTGGGCGTCATGGCATTATGACGATGCCAACGGGTGTTGCACGATACCACAGTGCACAACACATGTGGGTGCACGGTATGCTCAGTTCCCTAATGCGGGATGCAACGTTACACGACACAGCATTGCTTGAAGTGCGCAACGGCCGTTATCCTTGCTGGTCAGTTTGGACTTTGTTGGGCTAGTCTATCGGGCGATAGGGGAAAGTATCCTGCCTGACACCACTTCTTGTGAGGGTGCCCTACCCGTCACACCTTGGATGAGGGTAGTGGGTACTTCCAGTGAGGGTCTTGATCCTTCTATAAAATATCTATGCTAGAACTTGTCTATGTTTTCACGATTGGGTTTATATTGGTGATCGTTGATATGCTTGTTGATAACTAAGATGGTAGCTTACATCTATATAATTTGACATGATGCTACATCTGCATGTGATCATCTTGATGTTATGTATAATGTTGAGGAAATGGTAAGCATGTAAGATGCTTTGCTTGATAACATGATAAATGTCTATGGTCACAATTGAGGCATGATTGATAGAACATCAATGTCACCCTATGTTGATAATATGATATTTTGATGATGATTGTGCATACTAACCATGCAGGTGTTCCATGCAGCCGCATAGCCAGGTCAAGGACTATGAGATATATGTAATTGAATAACACTGCTTGAATAATTACTCTAGATGATGAGCTATCATATATGTTGTGTTCTGGTCTGAGGACCTAAGTTTGAATAAAGTACCTAAGTTGATGAGAATGCCTTGAGAGGCAGTGGCACTATGTGACAAGGGATTGAGATTCCATGGTAATATGATGATCCTTGAGATGGATCTGGATGATTGGCAAGAGGCCAAGTGGTAACATGTAATGTTGGATCCTTGTGATGGATCAGGGTGATGTTGATTTCACTAAAGGCATAATATTGAGTTTTTGTTGTGCATTTTTGTTATAGTTTGCATGTTATACAACTTGGTTGAATCTTGCAATCCACATAAAATACACTAATTAATTACAGTGGAATATATCATGTAGTTTGCCCTGGCCATAGATCCATCATCGTCAGGAGTTGGTGATGGTGAAACGGGTTCTCCTACGGGTTAACCCGGAGTGCATATTGTTGAGTATGTGAGGTTTCTCCTAGCCTAAAGTGAGGAGGTAAGAGTGCAACTTCGGTTGTAGACTCCAGGGTGCGGATTCAGACCCGTAGCCCAAGCGTGATAAGAGCATGGTGAACAAAACCATGGCTCAGGATATGTGATATGGGAGCATGAATGCGTTCATGGCTCAGAGCACGGTGAACAGGCTCGTGGCTCAGTTTCACTAGCGTTGATACCTATACCAAGGCGGGCTAGGCAGAGGGTAGCATGCGGGAGCTGACCCTGTGGCTGAGGCCACTTAAGCAAGAGATTGTGGTCCTGCTTGTGTTGTACTCGTGCACTGACCACGAGGTGGGAGGTCATGGAGTCCGGCTCTTCCATTGACCTTGTATGGCACCGGTTCTGGGTTTCGTAGCTGTCGGTTGGATCTGAGCGGTACGGCTCACTTCCTCAGGGCATAATAATAATAACAATATGTGATCCAGCCGTTTAGTATTTACCGTTTAAGACAAACACGAAACATTGGTTGAGGCCTTGCTTGTGTAGTTAATCTTGTCATATATGCAGTTACTTATATGTTCCTCATGGTATGTGGTAAGACCTTATAATCTTATCTTGTTAATCATGTTCCATAAAGAAATGCTTGGGTATATCCCCTTTTGTACACCTGGTAAGCTTGCTAGTATGAACGGTTTTATTTTATAACTACTCTTGTTATACTTTTTATCAGTTATCTGCTTTATCCTTCTGAGGTTTGTAGTTTCGGCGGGAAGTTATGTTTCTCGCTGAGACTGTGTGTCTCACCCCGCTGGTTTACACCCTTTTTAGGTGGTCGAGCTAGGTGTGGTGGTCGTCGCGCAGTTGCGGCCGAGCAGCAAGACGAGTAGTAGAAGGCAAGTGATGGATATGTTGCTGTTTTGGGATGTTTTGTAGTAGAGTCTTAGAGTCATCCCTGTACTATTAGGTCCTTGGGAGCGTTTTGACGTTGTTTCACAATGTATAGCTGTTGATCCTTTGTATGTCCTATTGCTGGCCAGATGTGGGCCTTGATGTACATATAACATGTGATGATCTCATGTGATGGTTAGACACCTGTCCCTCTAAGCCATGGACACATATCAAGGCTTGTAAATGTTTGTATAACATGTTTCTTTGCAGGAGGTGGACTTAAATGTAATAGTTTTCTCAGTTTACATGCTTTTCGCAATCGGTTTTAATTAACCAGTGTTTTTAGTAATATGTGGTTATGGTGATTTCCGCACATTTTCACGTAACACATCGATGTCTGTGTGATAGTGGGATGTGTTGCCACAGTATAGTTTCCTCCCATCCTGGGAGAGGGACCCTTTGGTAGGGTGCATACCAGTTTGGTTGGTTTTGAGGTAACCTAAAGAGGTCTCATAGGATCTTGAGAAGCTAAGTGAAAAGTACATGGTATGAGAATGAACCTGTAGACCCATAGATCACCATCTCTAAGTGCATGTGGATGTGTTACCATGGAGGTAACCGGTATGCGGCCTGACCAAGGTAGGCAGGTCGCCATGACCCCTGTAAATGGATGAAAGTCAACCCATGAATGCAAAGAGAGATGATGAAGGTTGGGGTAAGCTTCCCACTTGGACATGTACTATAATAGAATCCTAAGTCTATCCTAGGGTCAGGTAGGGATAAGATCGATGGAAGTAGGAGTTGCCTAATTCCCTAGTTGCACATGACCATAGGGTCAGGAGGTAACAACTATCATTGTCTGAGGGCCATGTGTTAGGATATTGATCACCTTCATGAACTCATGGGACCCAAAGGGCAGATGAGGAGGGCACTCTCTAGATGCATAAGGGAAGAGGGATGACCCCAAAAGTGTTGGCACCCTACAGAACTAGAGGAGATGACCAAGGATTGTGTGGTGACCCAAGTAGGTTGGAGACCCGTTTTCCATGGAAGTAACTTTGATATCAAGATGATCGTGATGTAGAGACATATGTTGCACGTTTCAACTTAGATTTGAAGGTGTACCATCTCTACTCTTTGAACCAGAAGAACTCTGTATTTGGACTGCACCCAAATGCTTATTTCCTCTTATTATGGGAGTGAGAGATAGGAAAATATGCATGCCATACACCAAGGATAAAAGGTGATGTTAGTTGGAACGTTGCCATGGGGTATGAGGACAGAAATGATAACCTACTCTGGTGGAGTGAATAATACATGGATGGTTTACAAACACTAAGAGGAATAGTGAAGTCATCTTATGAGGATGTTTTTGTCATGAGCTATGAATGTTGAGTTTGATCACCAGGAGGATGAGCTCAGAGTGTCCTTGATAAACATATAATTTGAGCTGAGATAATAAGTGAAGGTGTATGTCTTCAACATTACCCAACACCTAAGGATGTAAAGTGGTAATAGATGCTCCGGTTGAGGTGCAGCTGCCTAGTTTAGCTAGAGACTGGAAGAGGTTGTTGGGTTAGCCCTAAGTTGAAAAGGGAGATATGTTTGGCTAACTCTAACGAAGGTTGTTAGTAGTTGTTTGGTTAACTAGCCTAGGCCTTGATGTAATAAAAGGGATGGTTGTAGAACCTCAGATGCACTTCTTTGGAAAAGAAGGAGATGAAACCCCGATTGGAGTGGTTTAGGGTTTCTGACTAATCGATCTTGAGGAATCATGATGTCACAGAACTGTTCTTACCCCAATCCCAATCCTACTGTCTCGACAGTAGAAAAAGGATTGAAGCGCCCGTCCCTGAGTGGCCCACATAAGATCAATCACACTGACATATACAATAAGAAATAAATAACTCAAAAACTTGATATATAAAGAACAAACTAACAAAATATGAGGCTATATCTGATTATCTTTGTCATCCGAGTGTATGAGTGCGGAAGCAATCTTATTTAATATTCCATTTGTATTGCCTAAAATCAAGAAAATCAAGACACAATCATGCAATTGCACGGTACGCTATCAAAAACAAGAAAAACAGTTTATAAGAAAAATATGTATACTTGGCAGGACTTATATTTCAAAATATAACAAACGATTTCCAAACATTCAATATCATTCGACAAAAAGGTTATTATTCAACGATTCAATTTTTATTACGAGTTCCCATTATACTGTAATTCAAGAAGCATGCTTATATAATTTGTGTGACTCTATTACCCCAACGCGATGGGGAAGGTCACTAGGCTCCTTTTCACCATAGGAACATAGGAGGCCAATGTACAAGTCCCACCTCCAATGAGGGGGTTGTTGCACTCAATATTAACATTATCAACATTATCAATAGCATCATCATTATCAATATACATGCAGTCATAATGGGCATGCAATTTATGTTTTCATGTTTTTCAAAATATAGTATAGAAAAACAGAAAACTAATCATAGGGAACAGTAGCTCATCCAAGTAAATAGCCAAGTATACGATCAAGAGATACATAAAAGTATCTTCAATACAATCAAGGAGGAGTTCTATAATAGCGTACCTTTCACTGAGATTTCGAGTATAGATCATGAGTAATAGGTCGATCCTTCGAGTTAGATCCTAAAACACAATATTTGGATCAAGGGTCAAGATCAAGATATTTAGATATCATGGTGTAATATTCAAGATTAGGGTTACACTTTCCTAGGTCAACCTTAGGGTTAGGTCATCCACTTATGATCAATCAATATTTCAATATGTCCAACATTATTTCAAATATCAAGTATTTTCAAGTGTGAATGACTTTCCAAGGTTTTCTAGAATCATATATGTTAACTCTAATATTATGATCATTATTCTAGTCATCATCAAGTTCCTAGATCATCATCACAGTACTTACATCATTGGAATTCCAGATCAGGTTGATGGGTCAAATATATCAAGGGTTTGTAAGATTTGAGATCCATGTCAAGATTACTCATATTCATTATAATCAAAATTGAATCAAGTAAATAGATTAAGATCACTAATGATTCATTTTCAAGAGTCAACTATATTAGATCTAGATTTGTATTTCCAAGAATTAACATCACTATTGAGCCATTTAATAAACTAAATAAGCAATAGATCTAGATTTAATTATATCAGAGAGCATCGTTTGGAATCAGGTTTCACAAGTATTTTTAATGGGTTCACTGGATTTTTCTGATAAAAAAGGACTACTTAGTCATCATTTTTGGAGTTCAGATGCATTTTCTACAATTAATACAAGATCTAGACATTTAAATGAATATTCGAGCAGAGATGAGAATATTTGCCTGAAAAGGACAGTCGGGGAAATATATAGGCCGTTGATCTAGATCTGGACGTCCGTGATGGCACGATCGTGATCGAAGGGATGTGATTCTTCGCGAGCCAGGCCCTCAGATCGGGATCTTGCAGCTCGTGGTCGTCATCTCAGCCGAGTCGCAATCTCCATGGGGGTGGTGGTGTCGTGGCGGAGAGGCCTGCCGGCGTGGAGGAGAACTAGAGAGGGAGGAGCAGATGGAGGCGGTGAAGCTGCCGTTCAAGCTCGCCATGCCCTCGCGAGTTGAATGGAAGTCAGATTTTGGTGATAGGAGGTGACGACAACGAATGCCCAGAATGGGCCAGGCGGCAGTGCCGCGGAGGAGCAGGGGCAGTATGAAAGGAACGAATGGGGAGGAGAGGACGAGGGAGAAATCAGGGATGCCGTCGGGGATCGTGAGAGCAAACCGAATCCATAGGTGGGGATTTTATAGGCTAGGGTCTTGGGATTTTAGGGTTTCGAGAAGGTGGCCATGGTGCCGGCCGAAGGGTGTAAACAGCGGCTCAAATGTTCTTGAACACAGGGATTCGAGAGGGAAAAAAGGGTCGTTCGAGCGCGGAATGGCGGGGGAAACATTCCTGTTCTTTTGATTTTCGAAACGGGTCAAAAACGAGCCAAAAGGGTCTGTCGATCCCCTTAGTTTCCTCCCTGCTGATTGCGGGAGGTAGGAGATGACCTCCTAACTGCTGGATCGGTCCGCGATCCGTGGCTCTCCGATCTAAAGGCTGAGGTTCATTCCTTGCCTTAGCCAGCGGATTGCTGACTAGAAAAAGATCAGAAAATGGCCAATAAAAGGGGTTTTTGAGCACAAAACTTACAAAAATCATAGTAAATAGTAGGAACGTCCAAATGACATGAAATTTGGATCATAGCTTCAAAAAAATGTGAGCAATATTTATAAAAAGTTTGAGAACCATTTGATGAAGTTTGATGGATCAATTTGTTTATTTGGACAAAGTGATAAAAGAATCCAATTTGAGGTGTTATAACGTGTATAAAGATTACCAAATTTTGGATTTGGGTCTCATAAATGATTATGAAGTCAAGAAAAATAATTTGGGACCATTAGTAGTTATAACGAGGGCAAAAGAGTAATTATCTCATTATTTTGCTAAAATCCACTTTATCACACATGACATACAAGAGATCATGATTTAAGATCACCATATACCATGGTACTACCAAGATAATAAGTGAGAGTAGTACTTTGGACGCCTAAGATGAAGTTGCATGTGGTATGATGCCATGCATGACAGGAGGTGAAGGACGAACACCAGTAACCCAGTGTTTTGTTATAGAGGATAAAGAGTCCCTGAGAGGGAATGTGTGTTCATCTCTATGGATGTTGTGGTAAGTCTCCCCTAGACCAAGGAGGGTCAAGATGCAATATGGGTTATGGTAGATCGCCTTACCTATATGACATGAATAAGAAAGAATACTGTCAAGGGACAGATCTGGTTGAACTACATATGAGAGAGAGATGGTTCAACTACACCATGATGCGAGTTCTTGAGTTTAATATAAAGATTCACTTCCATGCGGTGGAAGTAGGTGCATAAAGAACGCAATGTTAGTACAATTTATCACCCCTAACTAATGGTTAGTGTAATCTAGACTAGAGGGTCTGATGAGAGTATATGTGATCATTCAGGGTGATACCTGGAGATAGTTCTTGTCCTCTGTAAGATGTGATGATAACCTCCATAGCCAGTATCAGGATGTAAAGAAGCTCTGTAAGGAAGGTTGTGTCGGTCACCACTTCATTGAGATGATGTTAGTGAAGGGGCCTCGTGAAGGTCAGAAAAGAACTACAGTGTGTGCAGATGAAGTTGCTTTGATCGTGCAATGGCTGAAAAAGAGCCCAAGGGCGACATGATTCATGAGCTGATGCAAAGTAAGATTGACATTCAGTTCACTGTGGGAGAGTATGTGATGTGAAAATCCAACCCCTCTAAGCTACAACAGAGAAAGCTGATTCCCCGATATACAGGTCCATTTAAGATGGATTGGTGGAGAAGGTTGTGTTTAGCCTTACCTCTCAGGATAGCATGATGTATAATGTGTTCCATGATTCCGATCTAGAGCACTATGTGAGGTACCCAAGCCATGTGCTGAACCCTGAACCTATTCAGCTTTTGAGAGGCTGAAATGTCCTGAGTCACCTATGAGGGTACGATATACCAAGGTAAGAAAGAACCGATATGGAAGAATACGAGATGATGAAGGTTCTTGGGAAGCACCATGGAAAGGCTGAAGCCACATAGGATCCCTTATGGACATAAGAAAGGCTTATCCTAAATTGCTTGTTTGCTTGATGGCATTTTGAGGGCAAAATTCCTATAAGGGGGGATGGATGTTACAACCCTAACTTTTGGGTTCATTTGGTGAGAAATGTAATTTCTCATATTGAAGATATTGGAATAGGTAATGATATAATTTGTCTTGAGTAAATGAGTTTCGTTTACAATAGCCTTGTTGGTTGTTTTGTGGGATTTATTGGCTATTGGGCCCAATAACAAGGAAAAGACAAAAGGAATTCCATTATTAATAAGAAATGGAGAAAAGAAAATTGTAGAAACCTCTAGAAGGAAAAAGAATTAAATCCAAAGGTGGATTTCATGCCTCTTGGGTTCCTTGGATTCCAAGGAGTCCAAAGTTGCAAAGAGAATGCAATAAGAAAAGAAAAGATCAATTAAATATTTCTTTATTAAGAAAGAAATTGAAAACAATGATAAAATGTGGAAATAAGTGGAAAGAGGTATAATTAAGTTATCCTTGGTGGGTTTTCGAATCCAAAGGATTCCTAATGTTAAATGGAATTCCAATGAGGAAAATAAAAGGAAAGATAAAGAGAAATCCTCAAAAAGAGATATTTTAATAAGAAATAAACAAGATAATGAGAAATAATGAATATAGATGCATGTAGAAGGATAATAAGTATCCTTAAAAAGGAATTTCGAAACATTAGAGTTTCTTGGGGTCCAAGGAGCCCTAATGGAGAAGGAAGAAAGAGAAAATACCAATAATGCAAAATAAGAGGATAATGTGATACATTATTAAGGAATTGTGTGGTTTTGTTAAAGAGGTGGTATTTTCTACTAAAGGAAAACCTAATTTTGTGTCAATAGATTAAAGGGCAAGTACTAATAAAATAAAAGAGGTAATTTTCGAAATTCTAATATCTAAGGAGTAAAGAATATCAAAGAATTTCTTTTTAGAGAGAGAAGATTTCTTCTTCATGAAGGAATAGGGTTCCAAGTTGGAAAAGGACTGGGTTGCTTTGTGGGCAAGCAGTCTGGGGCGTGGATACCCACCCCTATATAAAGGATAGAGCTCTAGTTTGAGTCCAAGAAAGAGAGAGAGATCACACACTCTCCTCCTTGTTCTTTTCATGAAAACCCTAGTCAGGAATAAGGATCTATCCCTGGAGCAACGAAGGTTGGTTTTGTAGTCTTGATGGAGGCAGGGGGCTTCCACGACAACCAAGGATGGATCAGATATCGCACCCGCACCCTAGACTTAGAACAATTCCGTCTGTAGGTCTACAAGACTGCTGGAAGTGCGGCAGCAAACGTAGATGGATTTCGCTCAAGAACGACCGTGTTGGCCATGACTTGGAGATGCTTTGCGTGCCCCAGGGTACGACGGATGCAACAACATCCTCCCTGGTGGCTGTCGAGGTCAAGAGTGGGAAGGAGGAGCTGTGCCCTTGGCCGCTAGGGTGGCAGCAAGCAGGTGGCACGAGGTAGAAGAAGGCAATGGGCCAATGGACGAAGTTGCCCCTCCGCGGGCTGAAGAAACACTTCACTTATCGAGGGTAAAATTGACTTTTCAAAATGTTTCCCAAACCAAGCGTGTTGCATGGATAGAGGCGACATGGCACTCTCTGATTGGCTCTGGTAAGTGATATCTTTTAAAAATCGTATTTAAATATCGGTAGCTCAGATGGATACGCATAAAATATGAAAATTGCTTAGAAAAATGAGAGGAATTCATTAAAAATGGTTTTAGAGGATAATTCCTCTTTCTATTTGAAAAGTACAACTTTAATGAATTAAAGATTAAGAAACCCTATTTTGAGATGATTAATGTATTTAGTAGGGTTTAATGGATAATTAAAGTTGATGTTAGCCTGTTAATCATGAAAAGATACATTAACATCAAAGGGGATGAACTTGCATGTAATTGGTTTAATTTAGATGTTCATATGCATAAATATGATTTAATGGGCCTTGAAAACCCTAATATTAGTAAATGTGATTCATAATGGTTTTAATTATTCAAAATCGTGAATAAAGTTGAGAAATAATAATTCTAAGATATTTCAAATATAAAAGTTCCTAATTGTGGATAAATACCCTTAATGTAATAATTAGGGTTTTCTAATGGATAAAAGTAGAATTAATGGCGAATAGAGTTCATATGTGAATTAGATCATAATGAACTATGAATTGATGATAAATGAGCATAATGATGTTGTCATGGATTAAAAGGATAAAAATGGTAGCTTTAATGTAAATTGTGCCTTTAATCCGAAATTAAGGATTAGATGTTGAGATAATTAGGGTTTAAAATAGTAAAAGATGAAGGGAAACCCTAATTACAATGGAAACCCCAAAGGTGGACTAGAAATCGTAGGAAGCGAGCTATGTTTAATAGATCTTGATGGAATGATTAATAATAGGAAATTAGATGCCTATTTCAGGATCAACTTGATGTGTGCTTGCTTGGTTTCTTAATTGGTTGAATTATTTCTGCAATCAAGTCAGCTTGACAGGTATGTGGTTACTTATGTTGAATCGCAGTAGTTTCCCGAAGAGTTTCCCGGGTGATTCATCGCATTGTATGCAACTTAACAGTTTGGTTGTTCATACTTGAAAAATCATAAAGTCACTATGATTATCACAATAATAATAGAAGTGTGGATTCTCGCACCTACATGCCACCCTGATGGATGATGCCAAAGGTCAAGCCCAGGAGGGAAGACCAATGGGCAACATGAGTGGTGACCCTAGACACCAAGATCGGGGTTGAGAAGGTGGTCTTTATAGAATGAATAACGGGCACTATGAAGGGTGACCCCAGGCACCAAGCTCGGGATTGAGAAGGTGGCCTTAAGTCATTGGCAAAAGAGAAACCCTAAGGTGGGCATGCAAGGGTTAGGGCAAATGCGGTTGAGAATGTCATACTGAAAAGTGTAAATTGGCTTGTTAATTAACTTGATTGTGATATTTAGATTGTTATACATATTTGTGAAATTTTGGTTGTCCCCACATACCGACATATTTCGATATGCTGACTGACATTTTGTTTGTCGGTGTTTTAGGTGCAAGATTAAAAAGGACAAACAGTAAAGTGGCATATGTGGAATTAAATAAGAACTAAAGTACAAAGGAGGATTAGTTTGAATAGACTCCAGATATGGATAGTAGTAGACATCCAAGTTTTATAAAAAAAGGTATGCAAAGTTTTATTTCATTACATCCTTTCAGTTTAGTTCGTAAAATTTGATAATTGTTATTGATTATTTGTCGAACCTTTGATCCTGTTAATTGGGATAATGGCTCTGACCTCTTAGTCTCCCTTAGTTGGGGGTTACCGGGAGGCAGGGTCGTTACATTTGGTATCAGAGCATGGGTTCCTCATTTAATCTTTAATAATTATTAAATTTTACAAACTTTGTAGAACCCAATGGAGTTATTAGAGGATTTTCTGAAAGACTGAGGTGTCTAGAAAAGGATCACGTCTGGGGGCTGACAAGATTTTCCTCTGCACCGCTAATCAGAATTCAAGGACTCCCAGATTAGTGTGACTGCCTGGCCAAAGTCTCAGGATTTGACTTGAAATAAGATACCTTTAGGACTCTCTCATCTTGTTCATCCCTTCTCAACTCAAATACTCTTAAGGATTATAAGGATTAGGGTTTTCTCTCTTTTCCTCACCCTCTTGAGGTATGGGTAAGGTTGATAAGGTTTAAGGAATCCTCCACCAAATTAATAAAAAGTATGTAAATAAGATGTCATGGACATAAGCTTAATAGATTAAGCATAAAAGAATAGATACATGCTTAGGTCGTATGACATAAGTTGTCATGCCCTCGGGAGAGACCTGAGAATAGACCTTCTTGTTAGGAGGATAAGTAAAGAGAGTTAGTCTTGGAGGTAGAGATCTCCATTACAAGTAGAAACCTGGCACATCCTCTGCGGATGATGTTAACCCTAACCCTAAGTGAAGGTTAGAGAGAGATGTCATGGTAGACCAGGTGTTTGGATAGACATGCCTTGGATGCCATATGAGCCATGAGAGGTTGGAGGACCAAGTACCTTTGGCGACCCAACCCTGGGAAGGGTCGTGCATGTTAGAGCGAAGGATAGCTCCTTCTTTGATGAGGTTAAAGAAGAACCTATAGAAACCCCATTAGCTTATATGAGCATGGCATAGTAGGCACCCAAAATATGTCAGTAGTACGAGTAGTAGGCTAAAACCTTGGCCAAGAGAGTATGTTAGATAGTTGATGAGGTAAGCATAAAGGGCTAGGGATAACCTTGAGCAAATATAAGTTTGAACATAGGCTTCACCAACGTAGAGGTATGCTAATGACCTTGATCCTGGAGAGAGGACCTTTAGTATAAGGCTGGTTGTGGAGTTAGCTCTAGATAGAGAGAGCGGGACCCAAGCAAGAAGGTTGGAAGCCTAGCCTTTGAGATATGAGGAAAAGTGGGGCGTTGAGGATGATGCGACCTAAGTGGATGTTTTTGGTTGCCTCATGCTTGATCCATGGAAGCTGATGATGTCTTGATTACCATGAGAGGAACCAAACCCTAGAGAGAGGATGAGTCTGCTAGTACCTATGTACCTTTGGTATAGATGAGAAGAAGAGTTCCATAGACCTGGAGAGGTTTAGTAATAGGTTGTGAGGCATTGTACCTTGTTGATTGTCCTTGAGGAGGACTCAACTCTGATGTGTTGCTCGAATAAAAGGGTCATGGGAGTGCATGTCATACCTTGTGCCTGATTGGTTCGTGGTTAAGAGGTTGAGCATGCAGTTGGACACTCAAAAAGTGAACCTAGGGTTCCTAGGCCTAAGATGGGAAGTGGTGTACATGATGCTCATGATGATATTTGAGTTTCTATAGAATCGAGCATGGTACTCCTCATGATTAGAAGAAAGGGAAAACCCTTGAGTCAAAGGTATGTTTGATGAACCCCTCACAGCTAAGTTGGTGACATGGGAAGGTATGTTCTTGGTCCAATGATGAAGAATGAGAATAAATATGACCTAGCATGGTTTAGAAGGTGGTCTGCTTGTGCTTTAGTAGCTTGCTTGAGTTAAGCATGCTCATGTGGATGTAAACCCTAGACCTAGGGATGTTTGTGAACTTTGTTATCAAGGTATAGTTTCCTCCCATCCCGGGATAGGGACCCTTTGGTAGGGTGTATACCAGTTTGGTTGGTTTTGAGGTAACCTAAAGAGGTCTCATAGGATCTTGAGAGGCTAAGTGAAAAGTACATCTTATGAGAATGAACCTGTAGACCCATAGATTACCATCTCTAAGTACATGTGGATGTGTTACCATGGATGTAACTGGTATGGGGCCTGACCAAGGTATGCAGGTCGCCATGACACCTATGAATGGATGAAAGACAGCCCATGAATGCAGAGAGAGATGATGAAGACTGGGGTAAGGTTCCTAGTTGGACATGTACTATAATAGAATCCTAAGTCTATCCTAGGGTCAGGTAGGGTTAAGACTGATGGAAGTATGAGTTGCCTAATTCCCTGGTTGCACATGACCATAGGGTCGAGAGGTAACAACTATCATTGTCTGAGGGCCATGGGTTAGGAGATTGATCACCTTCATGAACTCATGGGACCAAAAGGGCAGATGACGAGGGCACTCTCTGGATGCATAAGGGAAGAGGGATGACTCCAAAAGTGTCGGCACCCTACAGACCTAGAGGAGTTGACCAAGGATTGTGTAGTGACCCAAGTAGGTTGGAGACCCATTTTCCACGGAAGTAAGTTTGATATCGAGATGATCGTGATGTAGAGACATATGTTGCACGTTTCAACTTAGATTTGAAGGTGTACTGGCAATGTGGGGTGTACCATCTCTACTCTTGGAATAGGAAGAACTTTGTATTTGGACTGCAGCCAAATGCTTATTTCCTCTTGTTATGGGAGTGAGAGATAGGACAATACGCATGCCATACACCAAGGATAAAAGGTGATGTGAGTTGGAACGTTGCCATGGGGTATGAGGACAGAAATGATAACCTACTCTAGTGGAGTGAATAATACATGGATGGTTTACAAACACTAAGAGGAATAGTGAAGTCATCTTATGAGGATGTTATTTTAACGAGCTATGAAGGTTGAGTTTGATCACTAGGAGGATGAGCTCAGAGTGTCCTTGATGAAGATAGAGTTTGATATGAGATAATAAGTGAAGGTGTATATCTTCAACATTACCCAATACCTAAGGATGTAAAGTGGTAATCGATGCTCTGGGTGAGGTGCAAATGCCTAGTTTAGCTAGAGACTAGAAGAGGCTGTTGGGTTAGCCCTAAGTTTAAAAGGGAGATATGTCTGGATAACTCTAACGAAGGTTGTTAGTAGTTGTTTGGTTAACCATCCTAGGCCTTGATGCAATAAAAGGAATGGTTGTAGAACCTCAGATGCACTTCTCTAGAAAAGAAGGAGATGAAACCCTAATTAGAGTGGTTTAGGGTTTCTGGGGAATCGATCTTGAGGAATCATGACATATAAGAGATTATGATTTAAGATCACCATATACCATGGTACTACCAAGATAATAAGTGAGAGTAGTACTTTGGATGCCTAAGATGAAGTTGCATGTGGTATGATGCCATACATGACAGGAGGTGAAGGACGAACACCAGTAACCCAGTGTTTTGTTGTAGAGGATAAAGAGTCCCCGAGAGGGAATGGGAGTTCATCACTATGGATGTTGTCATAAGTCTCCCCTAGACCAAGGAGGGTCAAGATGCAATATGGGTTATGGTAGATCACCTTACCTATATGACATGAATAAGAAAGAATATTTTCAAGGGACAGATCCGGTTGAACTACATATGACAGAGAGATGGTTCAACTACACCATGATGCGAGTTCTTGAGTTTAATATAAAGATTCACTTCCATGTGGTGGAGGTAGGTGCATAAAGAACTCGATGTTAGTATAGTTTATCACCCCTAACTAATGGTTAGTGTAATCCATACTAGAGGGTCTGATGAGAGTATATGTGCTCATTCAAGGTGATACATAGAGACAATTCTTGTCCTCTGTAAGATGTGATGATAACCACCATAGCCAGTATCGGGATGTAAAGAAACTCTGTAAGGGAGGTTGTGTCGGTCACCACTTCATTGAAATGATGTTGGTGAAGGGGCCTCGCGAAGGTCAGAAAAGAACCACAATGTGTGCAGATGAAGTCGCTTTGATCGTGCAATGGCTGAAAGAGAGCCCAAGGGCAACAGGAGTCGTGAGCTTATGCAAAGAAAGACTGACATGTAGTTCACCGTGGGATAGTATGTGATGTGAAAATCCAACCCCTCTAAGCTATAGCTAAGAAAGTTGAGTCCCCGATATATAGATCCTTTTAATATGGATTATTAGAGAAGGTTGTGTTTATACTTACCCCTCAGGATAGCATGATGTATAATGTGTTCCATGAGTCTGATCTAGAGAACTATGTGAGGTACCCAAGCCATGTGTTGAACCCTGAACCTATTCAACTTTTGAGAGGCTAAAATGTCCTGAGCCACCTATGAGGGTACGATATACCAAGGTAAGAAAGAACTCAGACGGAAGAATACGAGATGATGAAGGTTCTTGGGAAGCACCATGGAAAGGGTGAAGCCACATGGGAGCCCTGATTGATATAAGAAAGGCTTATCCTGAATTGTTTGTTTGCTTGAAGGAATTTTGAGGGCAAACTTCCTACAAGGGGGGAAGGATGTTACAACCCCAACTTTTGGGTTCATTTGGTGAGAAATGTAATTTCTCATATTGAAGATATTGGAACAAGTAATGATATAATTTGTCTTGAGTAAATGAGTTTTGTTTACAATAGCCTTGTTGGTTGTTTTGTGGGATTTATTGGCTATTGGACCCAATAACAAGGAAAAGAGAAAAGGAATTCCATTATTAATAAGAAATGGAGAAATGAAAATTGTAGAAACCTCTAGAAGGCAAAAGAATTAAATTCAAAGGTGGATTTCATGCCTATTGGGTTCCAAGGAGTCCAAAGTTGTAAAGAGAATGCAATAAGAAAAGAAAAGATCAATTAAATATTTTTTATTAAGAAAGAAATTGAAAACAATTATAAAATGTGGAAAATAAGTGGAAAGAGGTATAATTAAGTTATCCTTGGTTGATTTTCGTATCCAAAGGATTCCTAATGTTAAATGGAATGCCAATGAGGAAAATAAAAGGAAAGATAAAGAGAAATCCTCAAAAAGAGATATTTTAATAAGAAATAAACAAGATAATGAGAAATAATGAATATAGATGCATGTAGAAGGATAATAAGTATCCTTAAAAAGGAATTTCGAAATATTAGAGTTTCTTGGGGTCCAAGGAGCCCCAATGGAGAAGGAAGAAAGAGAAAATACCAATAATGCAAAATAAGAGGATAATGTGATACATTATTAAGGAATTTTGTGGTTTTGTTAAAGAGGTGGTATTTTCTACTAAAGGAAAACCTAATTTTGTGTTAATAGATTAAAGGGCAAGTACTAAGAAAATAAAAGAGTTGAATTTCGAAATTCTAATATCTAAGGAGTAAAGAATATCAAATAATTTCTTTTTAGAGAGAGAAGATTTCTTCTTCATGAAGGAATAGGGTTCCAAGTTGGAAAAGGACTGGGTTGCTTTGTGGGAAAGTAGTCTGGGGCGTGGATACCCATCCCTATACAAAGGATAGAGATTAGGTTCGAATCGAAGAAAGAGAGAGAGAGATCCCACACTCTCCTCCTTGTTCTTTCCATGAAAACCCTAGTCGGGAATAGGGATCTATCCCTGGAGCAACGAAGGTTGGTTTTGTAGTCTTGATGGAGGTAGGGGGCTTCCAAGACAACCAAGGATGGATCGGATATTGCACCCACACCCTAGACGTAGAACAACTCCGTCCATAGGTCTGCAAGACTGCTGCAAGTGCGGCAACAACTACATATGGATTTCGCTCAGGAACGGCCATGTTGGCCATGACTTGGAGATGATTTGCATGCGCCAGGGTACGACAGAGGCAACGAAACCCTCCCTGGTGGCCATCGAGGTCAAGAGATGGAAGGAGGAGTTGTGCCCTTGTCCGCTAGGGCGGTAGCAAGAAGGTGGTGTGAGGTAGAAGAAGGCAATGGGCCATTGGACGAAGTTGCCCCTCCGCGGACTGAAGAAACACTTCACTTATTGAGGGTAAAATCAAAATTTCAAAATGTTTCCCAAACCAAGCGCGTTGCATGGATAGAGGTGACGTGGCGCTCTCTGATCGGCTCTGGTAAGTGATATCTTGCATAAATCATATTTAAATATCGGTAGCTCGGATGGATACACATAACATGTGAAAATTGCTCACAAAAATGAGAGGAATTCATTAAAAATGGTTATAGAGGCTAGTTCCTCTTGATATTTGAAAAGTAGTGTAAGTTATCAACTTTAATGAATTAAAGATTAAGAAGCCCTATTTTGAGATGATTAATGTATTTAGTAGGGTTTAATGGATAATTAAAGTTGATGTTAGCATGTTAATTATGAAAAGATACATTAAGATCAAAGGGGATGAACTTGCACGTAATTGGTTTAATTTAGAAGTTCATGCGCATAAATATGCTTTAATGGGCCTTGAAAACCCTAATATTAGTAAATGTGATTCATAATGGTTTTAATTATTCAAAATCATGAATAAAGTTGAGATATGATAATTCCAAGCTATTTCAAGTATTAAAGTTCCTAATTGTGGATAAATACCCTTAGTGTAATAATTAAGGTTTTCTAATGGATAAAAGTAGAGTTAATGGTGAATAGAGTTCATATGTGAATTAGATCATAATGAACTATGAATTGATGATAAATGAGAATAATGATCTTGTCATGGATTAAAAGGATAAAAATGGTAACTTTAATGTAAATTGTACCTTTAATCCGAAATTAAGGATTAGATGTTAAGATAATTAGGGTTTAAAATAGTAAAAGATGAAGGGAAACCCTAATTGCAACAGAAACCCTAAAAATGGACTAGAAACCCTAGGAAGCGAGCTAGGTTTAATAGATCTTGATGGCATGATTAATAATAGGAAATTGGATGCCTATTTCAGGATCAACTCGATGTGTGCTTGCTTGGTTTCTTAATTGGTTGAATTATTTCTGCAATCAAGTTAGCTTGATAGGTATGCGGTTACTTATGGTTAATCACAGTAGTTTCCCGAAGAGTTTCCCAGATGATTCATCGCATTGAATGCAACTTAACAGTTTGGTTGTTCATGCTTGAAAAATCATAAAGTCACTATGATTATCACAATAATAATAGAAGTGTGGATTCTCGCACCAACATGCCACCCTGATGGATGATGCCAAAGGTCAAGCCCAAGAGGGAAGACCAATGGGCACAATGAGTGGTGACCCTAGACACCAAGCTCGAGATTGAGAAGGAGGTCTTTATAGAATGACTAATGGGCACTATGAAGGGTGACCCCATGCACCAAGCTCAAGATTGAGAAGGTGGCCTTAAGTCATTGGCAAAAGAGAAATCCTAAGGTGGGTATGCCAGGGTTAGGGCAAAAGTGATGGAGAATGTCATAGTGAAAAGTGTAAACTGGCTTGTTAATTAACTTGATTGTGATATTTAGATTGTTATCCATATTTGTGAAATTTTGGTTGTCCTCACATACCGACATATTTCGATATGCTGATCGACGTTTTGTTTGTCAGTGTTTTAGGTGCAAGATTGAAAAGGACAAACAGTAAAGTGGCATATGTGGAATTAAATAAGAACTAAAGTACAAAGGAGGATTAGTTAGAATAGACTCCATATATGGATAGCAGTAGACATCCAAGTTAAAAAAAAGGTATGCAAAATTTTATTTCATTACAGCCTTTTAGGTTAGTTAGTAGAATTTGATAATTGTTATTGATTATTTGTCGAACCTTTGATCTTATTAATTCGGATAATGGCTCTGACCTCTTGGTCTCCCTTAATTGGGGGTTACCGCAAGGTGGGGTCATTACATTTGGTATCAGAGCGTAGGTTCCTCATTTACTCTTTAATAATTATTAAATTTTACAAACTCCATAGAACCAAGGGAGTTATTAGAGGATTTTCCGAAAGACTGAGGTGTCTAGAAAAGGATCACGTCTGGGGGCTAGCAAGATTTTCCTCCACACCGCTAGTCGAAATATGAGGACTCCCAGATTAGTGTGACTTCCTGGCCAAAGTCTTAGGATTTGACTCGAAATAAGATACCTTTAGGACTCTCTCATCTTGTTCAAGCCTTCTCAACTCAAATGCTGTTAAGGATTATAAGGATTACGGTTTTCTCTCTTTTCCTCACTCTCTTGAGGTATGGGTAAGGTTGATAAGGTTTAAGGAATCCTCCACCAAATTAATAAAAAGCATGTAAATAAGATGTCATGGACATAAGCTTAACAGATTAAGTGTAAAAGAATAGATATATGCTTAGGTCATATGACATAAGTTGTCATGCCATCAGGAGAGACCTGAGGCTAGACCTTCTTGTCAGGAGGATAAGTAAAGAGAGTTGGTCTTGGAGGTAGAGATCTCCATTACAAGTAAAAACCTGGCACATCCTCTGTAGATGATGTTAACCCTAACCCTAAGTGAAGGTTAGAGAGAGATGTCATGATGAGTTAGATGTCATGGTAGACCAGGTGTTTGGATAGAAATGCCTTGGATTATGTATGAGCCATGAGAGGTTGGAGGACCGAGTACCTTTGGTGACCCAACCCTGGGAAGGGTCGTGCATGTTAGAGCGAAGGATAGCTCCTTTGATGAGTTTAGAGAAGAACCTATAGAAACCCCATGAGCTTATATGAGCATGGCATAGTAGGCACCCAGAATATGTCAGTAGTACAAGTAGTAGGCTAAAACCCTGGCCAGGAGAGTATGTTAGATAGCTGATGAGGTAAGCATAAAGGGCTAGGGATAACCTTGAGCAGACATAAGTTTGAACATAGGCTTCACCCACGTGGAGGTATGCTTGTGAGCTTGATCCTGGAGACATGACCTTTAGTATAAGGCTAGTTGAAGAGTTAGCTCTAGAGAGAGAGAGAGAGAGCGGGACCCAAGCAAGAAGGTTGGAAGCCTATGCTCTGAGATATGAGGAAAAGTGGGGAGATGAGGATGATGCGACCTAAGTGGATGTTTGTGGTTGCCTCGTGCTTGATCCATGGAGGTTGATGATGTCTTGGTTGCCATGATAGGAACCAAACCATAGAGAGAGGATGAGTCTACTAGTACCTCTGTACCTTTGGTATAGATGAGAAGAAGAGTTCCTTAGACCTGGAGAGGTTTAGTAATAGGTTGTGAGGTCTTGTACCTTGTTGATTGTCCTTGAGGAGGACTAAACTATGAGGTGTTGCTCGAATAAAAGGGTCATGGGAGTGCATGTCATACATTGTGCCTGATTGGTTCGTGGTTAAGAGGTTGAGCATTAGACACTCAAAAAGTGAACCTAGGGTTCCTAGGCCTAAGATGGGAAGTGGTGTACATGATGCTCATGATGAGATTTGAGTTTCTTATAGAATCGAGCATGGTACTCCTCATGATTAGAGGAAAGGGAAAACCCTTGAGTCAAAGGTATTTTTGATGAACCCCTCACAGCTAAGTTGGTGACATGGGAATGAATGTTCTTGGTCCAATGATGAGGAATGAGAATAAATACGACCTAGCATGGTTTAGCAGGTGGTTTGATTGTGCCTTAGTAGCTTGCTGGAGTTAAGCATGCTCATGTGGATGTAAACCCTAGACCTAGGGATGTTTGTGACCTTTGTTATCAAGGTATAGTTTCCTCCCATCCTGGGAGAGGGACCCTTTGGTAGGGTGTATACCGGTTTGGTTGGTTTTGAGGTAACCTAAAGAGGTCTCATAGGATCTTGAGAAGCTAAGTGAAAAGTACATGGTATGAGAATGAACTTGTAGACCCATAGATTACCATCTCTAAGTGCATGTGGATGTGTTACCATGGAGGTAACCGGTATGGAGCCTGACCAAGGTTGGTAGGTCACCATGTCCCCTGTAAATGGATGAAAGTCAGCCCATGAATGTAGAGAGAGATGATGAAGGCTGGGGTAAGGTTCCCAGTTGGACATGTACTATAATAGAATCCTAAGTCTATCCTAGGGTTAGGTAGGGATAAGACTGATGGAATTAGGAGTTGCCTAATTCCCTAGTTGCACATGACCATAGGGTCGGGAGGTAACAACTATCATTGTCTGAGGGCCATGGGTTAGGAAATTGATCACCTTCATGAACACATGGGACCCAAAGGGCAGATGAGGAGGGCACTCTCTGGATGCATAAGGGAAGAGGGATGACCCCAAAAGTGTCGGCACCCTACAAACCTAGAGGAGATGACCAAGGATTGTGTGGTGACCCAAGTAGGTTCGAGACCCATTTTCCATGGAAGTAACTTTGATATTGAGATGATCATGATGTAGAGACATATGTTGCACGTTTCAACTTAGATTTGAAGGTGTACTGGCAATGTGGGGTGTACCATCTCTACTGTTGGAACAGGAAGAACTCTTTATTTGGACTGCAACCAAATGCTTATTTCCTCTTGTTATGGGAGTGAGAGATAGGACAATACGCATGCCATACACCAAGGATGAAAGGTGATGTGAGTTGGAATGTTGCCATGTTATATGAGGATAGAAATGATAACCTACTCTGGTGGAATGAATAATACATGGATGGTTTACAAACACTAAGAAGAATAGTGAAGTCATCTTATGAGGATGTTTTTGTCATGAGCTATGAAGGTTGAGTTTGATCACCAGGAGGATGAGCTCAGAGTGTCCTTGATGAAAATAGAGTTTGAGCTGAGATAATAAGTGAAGTTGTATGTCTTCAACATTACCCAACACCTAAGGATGTAAAGTGGTAATAGATGCTCCGGTTGAGGTGCAGCTATCTAATTTAGCCAGAGACTGGAAGAGGTTGTTGGGTTAGCCCTAAGTTGAAAAGGGAGATATGTTTGGCTAACTCTAATGAAGGTTGTTAGTAGTTGTTTGGTTCACCATCCTAGTCCTTGATGCAATAAAATGGATGGTTGTAGAACCTCAGATGCACTTCTCTGGAAAAGAAGGAGATGAAACCCCGATTAGAGTAGTTTAGGGTTTCTGGGGAATCGATCTTGAGGAATCATGACATACAAGAGATCATGATTTAAGATCACCATATACCATGGTACTACCAAGATAATAAGTGACAGTAGTACTTTGGATGCCTAAGATGAAGTTGCATGTGGTATGATGCCATGCATGATAAGAGGTGAAGGACGAACACCATTAACCCAGTGTTTTGTTATAGAGGATAAAGAGTCCCCGAGAGGGAATGGGAGTTCATCACTATGGATGTTGTGGTAAGTCTCCCCTAGACCAAGGAGGGTCAAGATGCAATGTGGGTTATGGTAGATCGCCTTAGCTATATGACATGAATAAGAAAGAATTCTATCAAGGGATAGATCCAGTTGAACTACATATGAGAGAGAGATGGTTCAACTACACCATGATGCGAGTTCTTGAGTTTAATATAAAGATTCACTTCCATGCGATGGAAGTAGGTGCATAAAGAACTCGATGTTAGTATAGTTTATCACCCCTAACTAATGGTTAGTGTAATGTAGACTAGAGGGTCTGATGAGAGTATATGTGCTCATTCAGGGTGATACCTAGAGACAGTTCTTGTCCTCTATAAGATGTGATGATAACCACCATAGCTAGTATCGGGATGTAAAGAAGCTCTGTAAGGGAGGTTGTGTCGGTCACCAATTCATTGAGATGATGTTGGTGAAGGGGCCTTACAAAGGTCAGAAAAGAACCACAATGTGTGCAGATGAAGTCGCTTTGATCGTGCAATGGCTGAAAGAGAGCCCAAGGGCGATAGGAGTCGTGAGCTGATGCAAAGCAAGACTGACATGTAGTTCACTGTGGGAGAATATGTGATGTGAAAATCTAACCCCTCTAAGCTACAACTGAGAAAGCTGAGTCCCCGATATACGAGTCCATTTAAGATGGATTGGTGGAGAAGGTTGTGTTTAGCATTACCCCTCAGGATAGCATGATGTATAATGTGTTCCATGAGTCTGATCTAGAGCACTATGTGAGGTACCCAAGCCATGTGATGAACCCTGAATCTATTCATCTTTTGAGAGGCTGAAATGTCCTGAGTCACCTATGAGGGTACGATATACCAAGGTAAGAAAGAACTCAGATGGAAGAATACGAGATGATGAAAGTTCTTGGGAAGCACTATGGAAAGGGTGAAGCCACATGGGAGCCCTAATGGACATAAGAAAGGCTTATCCTGAATTGTTTGTTTGCTTGATGGAATTTTGAGGGCACAATTCCTATAGGGGGGAAGGATGTTACAACCCTAACTTTTGGGTTCATTTGGTGAGAAATGTAATTTCTCATATTGAAGATATTGGAACAAGTAATGATATAATTTGTCTTGAGTAAATGAGTTTCGTTTACAATAACCTTGTTGGTTGTTTTGTGGGATTTATTGGCTATTGGGCCCAATAACAAGGAAAAGACAAAAGGAATTCCATTTTTAATAAGAAATGGAGAAAAGAAAAATGTAGAAACCTCTAGAAGGCAAAAGAATTAAATCCAAAGGTGGATTTCGTGCCTCTTGGGTTCCTTGGGTTCCAAGGAGTCCAAAGTTGCAAAGAGAATGCAATAAGAAAAGAAAAGATCAATTAAATATTTTTTTATTAAGAAAGAAATTGAAAACAATGATAAAATGTGGAAAATAAGTGGAAAGAGGTATAATTAAGTTATCCTTGGTGGATTTTTGTATCCAAAGGATTCCTAATGTTAAATGGAATGCCAATGAGGAAAATAAAAGGAAAGATAAAGAGAAATACTCAAAAAGAGATATTTTAATAAGAAATAAACAAGATAATGAGAAATAATCAATATAGATGCATGTAGAAGGATAATAAGTATCCTTAAAAAGGAATTTCGAAATATTAGAGTTTCTTGGGGTACGAGGAGCCTCAATGGAGAAGGAATAAAGAGAAAATACCAATAATGCAAAATAAGAGGATAATGTGATACATTATTAAGGAATTTTGTGGTTTTGTTAAAGAGGTGGTATTTTCTACTAAAGGAAAACCTAATTTCCTGTCAATTGATTAAAGGGCAAGTCTAAGAAAATAAAAGAGGTGATTTTTGAAATTCTAATATCTAAGGAGTAAAGAATATCAAAGAATTTCTTTTTAGAGAGAGAAGATTTCTTCTTCATGAAAGAATAGGGTTCCAAGTTGGAAAAGGACTGGGTTGCTTCATGTGCAAGTAGTCTGGGGCATGGATACCCACCCCTATATAAAGGATAGAGCTATGGTTCGAGTCCAAGAAAGAGAGAGAGAGATCCCACACTCTCCTCCTTGTTCTTTTCATGAAAACCCTAGTCGGGAATAGGGATCTATCCCTGGAGCAACAAAGGTTGGTTTTGTAGTCTTAATGGAGGTAGGGGGGCTTCCACGATAGCCAAGGATGGATCAAATATCGCACCCGCACCCTGGACTTAGAACAACTCCATCCGTAGGTCTGCAAGACTGCTGCAAGCGTGGCAGCAACCACAGATGGATTTTGCTCAAGAACGGTCGTGTTTGCCACGACTTGGAGATGCTTTGCGTGCGCCAGGGTACGACAGAGGCAACGACACACTCCCTGGTGTTCGTGGAGGTCAAGAGAGGGAAGGAGGAGATGTGCCCTTGGCCGTTAGGGTGGTAGCAAGCAGGTGGCGGGAGGTAGAAGAAGGCAATGGGCCATTGGACGAAGTTGCCCCTCCGCGGGCTGAAGAAACACTTCACTTATCGAGGGTAAAATTGACTTTTCAAAATGTTTCCCAAACCAAGCGTGTTGCATGGATAGAGGCGACGTGGTGCTCTCTGATCGGCTATGGTAAGTGATATCTTGCAAAAATCATATTTAAATATCGGTAGCTCGGATGGATACGCATAACATGTGAAAATTGCTCATAAAAATGAGAGGAATTCATTAAAAATGGTTATTGAGGCTAGTTCCTCTTGATATTTGAAAAGTAGTGTAAGTTATCAACTTTAATGAATTAAAAATTAAGAAACCCTATTTTGAGATGATTAATGTATTTATTAGGGTTTAATGGATAATTAAAGTTGATGTTAGCCTGCTAATCATGAAAATATACATTAAGATCAAAGGGGATGAACTTGCACATAATTGGTTTAATTTAGAAGTTCATGTTCCTAAATATGCTTTAATGGGACTTAAAAACCCTAATATTAGTAAATGTGATTCATAATGGTTATAATTATTCAAAATCATGAATAAAGTTGAGATATGATAATTCCAAGCTATTTCAAGTATAAAAGTTCCTAATTGTGGATAAATACCCTTAATGTAATAATTAGGATTTTCTAATGGATAAAAGTAGAATTAATGGCAAATAGAGTTCATATGTGAATTAGATCATAATGAACTATGAATTGATGATAAATGAGCATAATGATCTTGTCATGGATTAAAAGGATAAAAATGGTAGCTTTAATGTAAATTGTGTCTTTAATCTGAAATTAAGGATTAGATGTTGAGATAATTAGGGTTTTAAATAGTAAAAGATGAAGGGAAACCCTAATTGCAAAGGAAACCCTAAAAGTGGACTAGAAACCCTATGAAGTGAGCTAGGTTTAATAGATCTTGATGGCATGATTAATAATAGGAAATTGGATGCCTATTTCAGGATCAACTTGATGTTTGCTTACTTCGTTTCTTAATTGGTTGAATTATTTCTACAATCAAGTCAGCTTGACAGGTATGTGGTTACTTTTGGTTAATCGCAGTAGTTTCCCGAAGAGTTTCCCGTATGATTCATCGCACTGAATGCAACTTAACAGTTTGGTTGTTCATACTTGAAAAATCATAAAGTCACTATGATTATCACAATAATAATAGAAGTGTGGATTCTCGCACCTACATGCCACCCTGATGGATGATGCCAAAGGTCAACCCCAGGAGGGAAGACCAATGGGCACCATGAGTGGTGACCCTAGACACCAAGCTCGAGATTGAGAAGGTGGTCTTTATAGAATGACTAACGGGAACTATGAAGGGTGACCCCAGGCACCAAGCTCAGGATTGAGAAGGTGACCTTAAGTCATTAGAAAAAGAGAAACCCTAAGGTGGGTATGCCAGGGTTAGGGCAAAAGCGGTGGAGAATGTCATACTGAAAAGAATAAATTGGCTTGTTAATTAACTTGATTGTGATATTTAGATTGCTAGCCATATTTGCGAAATTTTGTTTGTCCCCACATGCTGACATATTTTGATATGTTGACTGACATTTTGTTTGTCGGTGTTTTAGGTGCAAGATTGAAAAGGACAAACAGTAAAGTGGCATATGTGGAATTAAATAAGAACTAAAGTACAAAAGAGGATTAGTTAGAATAGACTCCAGATATGGATAGCAGTAGACATCCAAGTTTTGAAAGAAAAAAAAGGTATGCAAAGTTTTATTTCATTACATCCTTTTAGTTTAGTTAGTAGAATTTGATAATTGTTATTGATTATTTGTCAAACCTTTGATCATATTAATTGGGATAATGGCTCTGACCTCTTGGTCTCCCTTAATTGGGGTTACCGGGAGGCGGGGTCATTACACATCCCTATTTAATCCCAAAAACTTAATGGTGATATCTTTATTCTATTTCATCTACATGCCCTTGTATTATATTTGAAAATTGTGTGTCAATTAATGGCAATACTTTTTGTAACATCTATCCCTCTTATGCACAAATGCCTCATTCTCTTGTTTAATTTTTATTGAACTTACCTAAATGATGTTAGTTCCCTTTAGCACGGGAACCCATACTTTGCACTTCCCTATCAAGTAATGACCAAATATTTCAATTATGCGCATACTCAGTAGCTTCCAATACATACTTTTTTCTTTTGTTCTTCCTCTACTGGGTGTTGTTACCAAACAACCCAAATGTAGGGGACTTAGATGTGATCACTCAAGAAGACCTTAAACTTGCACTATGGACTTTGAAGGTTATATTGGGTGTCTAGGTTGCCCTTTTCACTAGTCCTAAGTAACATGTAGATGTACCCTTATCCTTTTGTAATCACCATCCTCGAGGTGAGGAACCATGTGATGAGAATAATGTTCAAGTAGTAAAAAATTTTGTAGCTATAAAATGAATTTGTTTGATGTATCATGCTTCAGAAATTAGATTCATATTTTCCAAAATGGATAAGAGATTGTTTAGATTGTAAGAGTGTATTCATACATCAAGTAAGGAGTGGATTCCCTCTTGGGTCCCACTCTTTATATTATGGTATCATAGCATGATCATTTGGCCAATCTGACTATTCCAAGTTATCCTCTATTCTTCCTACATATATGCATTAACTTGGAAGTTATATGAACCTATATAGGTTGTTGATATACCTATAATTGAGTTTTGGAATATCAATTAGGGTTTCAAACTTGTATGATTTGGTCAGTACCACTCCCAAACCACTTATGCGGTGAAGACTTGGTTTTTTATAATACTAATTAACCCTACCCTCTCTATGGGGGTGTTAAATTCCCCTAATGTGAAGTTTGGCTATTATATGCTATTAATTCCTATATCATGCCTTTATTAGGGTGTTAATACAACCATTATAGAGTACATGTGTAATATCCCACCTTTTAATAAACATATACATTGTTGGGCAGAAGCATTACTCTAAAGGGGGATGCCAACAAATGCTAATTATTGCAAATAGAGTAAATGAAACACGTCATAATATTTTGAATTGATTCATACACAAGAATACTACAAATTTTTCATCTTGAAATCTAGATCTACTGAGAGAAACTCAGCTAGAATAACTAAGGCATGATGTCAAAGATTTATAAAATATTGGATTGTCTTGGTAGATGGCACCCCACTAGGTCTTTTCTTCCTAAAGATTCCTTGAGATAGTCCTTGCATGCCAGATAGCTTATTCCTCCTAATATTGCTCCTTCATGCGGGCATCATGTCCCCAACCATGCATCTAACAATTTGTAAATGGAATCAAACACACTATCGCTTAAGTAAACATGTAGATTAGAAATAAACTTTAAACATTAAACATTAAAAAAATATACAATATATTTTAGATCATTTCTTTTATCTTGACCTATATAAGAATCATATGATTTGTTTCCTCTTCTCTTATGCACCGACGTGCTGATTCTCTTATGAACTGAAGTGCCTCTTGGGTTGAACCAAAGTGCCTATTCTCTTATGCATCGAAGTGCTCTTGGTGAGGATCTTATATAAGTTGTTTTTTAACATTATTTTTCTCTTGCAAACTCTCAACTTATTCTTTGATCTTACTTGTAACATTATATTTAATGCTCATGAGAGATGATACAATAATATTGATAATAAATATGACATGTATTTTATTATAGATTCATTGTCTTTAAGAAATTGAAACCATATGTATTACATTCATAAGATTATATGTACAATTCTTATACATACATAAAAGCAAACAATACTTATGATCAGTTAGCTTGAACCATTTATCTTTCTCTTATAGGAGATCGTACTTCTCTTCCTAGGTCAAAGGATATCTAATCACCCTAAAGGTTGGTAGAAATCCTTGACGATCAAGTACGAAGGCAATGCTTAGGTGGGATTTGCAAGAACATAGGATAGTGTCATTTTCCTCGGTGTGCTAGGATCATGGGTAAGGTCCCTTTTATAGGTTGTAGGGGTCTAGAATCTTCGTGTCCAACTGGATTAAAATATGAATATTTTTTGTCCTTCAATTTAACATTGCCCATTACTTAATCAAAATGTATTAAATGATGAAGATAGGTGAGGTTTCTTTTCCTTTGTTAATTACTAAAGTCCTACTTTGTGGTCAATTTATTTATCTCTTTTTAATGAATTTCCTTTATTATCTTTCAATATATTTTGTATGAGATATTTAAGAGGAGAAAAGAAGAGAGAATGTATTATTGTTTACTTTAATATGAGGGAAAAGGTAAGACTACCTTATTAAAGGCAACCCTCCATTGGTTCCATCATCATTCAACCCATATCACCATACCACAACATCATCTAGAACCATTGGGTGTAGAAAAGGTAATACTATTGGTTATTTACATAAGTAAACACCTTGCATAAGAAAACTATGAAGCCATTAATTTATGACCTAGAAAGAGTCACCATTAAACCCTAAATGTTGCATCCAACTAACAAAAACATAATTAACTAATGCGGAAGCGTTCACTAAGAAGCGGATTATAGAAAATCACTAAAAATTTAAAACCTTTTTCAAAGAGACCCAATCATAGGAAAACTCTTTCAACAAGAACCAATGTATTACATTTACATCATGGTTCATAAGTATATATCTTATACCATCTCTTTTCAAGGGTTACAACATCAACTGCCTTGTTAAAAGCTAAACACAGACAACATAATAACCTCGAGGCATCAAGCCAAACTCTCAAAACGATACATTAAAAGCACTAAGTACTAACTTCGAGGACCTGAGAGTACAGAGACGACACATAGGACTTCTATCTACCAAACACGATAGACAGCACACTCAACCTGAGTTGTCACTGCTGTCCTTGTAGCTGCTGATGTTCTTCATCCGAAAGATATTATCAGTCTCTTTCACACTCGTCCACCTAAAAATGTTGGTTCCCACGGGGGTGAGACAATTGAAAATTGCCCCAGCGAGAGATATAACTCTCCGCCAGAAACATCATTATTGTAGTTTAATTAATATAAAACTGAGCAGAGGATAAGTAGTTTAGATCATTCTCATCTTTTAAAGTATTACACATATCTATGATTGAACAGTAATTCATCTATTCTCTTTATAAGAAATAGAAAGAACATGTATAACATTCATCTACCATACATTTTCAACATCTCAAGCTTTGCTCATGTCATTCATTATTCTGATGTGTCACCCATGATTCATTCTTGTTTCTATTTGTTGGCCTTAGCCAATCTGCTAAACAAGTATTCACTTATGCCAGACATGTGATTATATAAATCATCATGTATTATTCAAGCATTAAACTATATCAATCAGGTATAAATGTTTCAGGCATTGGACTATACCAATCCTGATTACACATCCAGGCATTGGACTTTAACCAAACCTAATTACAGGCATTAAGCCTCTGTCAGGTATTTCTAATTATAGAGGCATGGATAGCATGTGAAACATAACTATCAACATGAGATATCTAGCATCATGATTATAATCAACAGCAGCAGTAAGATATCAACATAAGCATGACCATTGTATGTACACAATTACAGTCTTATGCATATCCACAACATAAGTATAATTACTATCTCTTAGTTGCACTAAGCATCATCTTTATGTAAAGAGAACAAACATGGGTTTCCATTCAATGTGAAGCGTCATGTATAACCCTAAACAGATATGCTATACGGCTGTATTACATCTTTTATTATGCCCTGGGGAATTTGAATCGTACCATTCAAAGTCCAACCGACCCCTGTGAAGGGCTATTCGGTTCCGTACAAGATCTAGGAGTACCGGCATCCTAAGATCTCTTCCCCTCGGTCAGTACGAGTAAACTGCAGTGACATACCAGTCAAACTGCCAACAGTGACATATAGTCAACTGATAACAACTAGTCCGTACTTGGTACAAGTTACGACACTAGAAAACAGGGTATACAAAACCCTCTAATCCGAGGTACAACCGCAGCTGTCCTCAATCACATCAAATATTTGAGGCATGACCATAGCCATCCTCTGTAACCTGCAATTGTGGATGACAAGTATATATATATCCTCAACCTGCCACCCCCGCATATTCAACAATATGCGCTCCGAGTTTCCCTTAGGAATACTCGTTTCACCATCCAGCAAGTTCTGACACTGAAGATGGTTCTACGGCACAGGGCACTACATGATTAGAGTTGCACTTAATTAATTATGCCAATTGGGTGAATTAAGGCTGCATCAAACAAGTGGACATACAAATCCTAATTCACTTCTAGCAAGCATATAAATATCAAAACCTGAAAAGATATAAAACCTATGAAACATAATTTCTCATCTCTTCATCACATGGTAATATTCACTTGCCATTCATTAGATTACACCAATTATCATATTATCACAGGATATAAATCCTTTTCACAATAGCACAGGGTATCAACCCTTATCAACATAAGAGGAATACACCTCATTCAGGGCTCAATCATGCCCATGAAACATCTTGTTACTTCTTACCAGGTAACATCTAACCATATGGCTCACAAGGCCATTAAACATCTTGTCACCTCTCACTAGGCAACAATAACATATTAACTCATGTAATATAATAGTAACACCACTATTTCCTCCACAGGGTTAGGGTTTACTATTCACATCAATTAGGGTTTCATGTTTATTTTATCAATACAACCCTAATATATTGTTCCATACATCTAGGAGCATCCATCGACATTCCAAGTATTTAATATTCTTATCATTTATCATTAAATGATCATCAACACAAGGTATGAGTTTATCTCTCATCATTATCATGGTATGATTACATCATACTCATTTTAGCTTACTTATCAAGTATGTTAAACTCATTACATTTCATTGTGACAATTTACATAACACTCTCCTTGTGTATCTTATCTAAAAATATTGGATTTGAGATGCATCAAGGTATATCAACCCTGAAATGCTAAATGTGATATCTATCATGTCTCAATGTATCACTTCCCTCATCACTTCTATCTTACATGAGTTTATTAACTTATCTTATAATAAGGAATTTCACATCTTAATACTTTCATCCACCAACCTATCACCTTTACCATGATGTGCATAGATCACACACAAGGATTGTCCAACTATCTTTAATGATATGGACTCATCTCAAATTAAGGCATTGCTTGTTATAAGGTTGCCTATAGTCAACCACTTAAGATACTTCATCATTATAGGGTATTACTCATTATTTCATCATTAAGGTTTACTCATATCATTACCCAGACATTAGGGTTATGGTTTATCATCATATTGCCCATGATTAGAATTCCATGCACTATAGCCCAAATTTAGGGTTTTACATAGCTTTACTATGTGTTAGGTTTAAGGTTTCATATGACATCGCGCTCAATTAGGGTTTCACATGGAATCATCCTCAATTAGAGTTTCTCAGGGAATCACCCTCAATTAGGGTTTCACTAATCATCCCAATTAGGGTTTCATTCAATTACCCATAAATTAGGGATTCATTATTCCTCTAATTAGGGTTTGGTATTTCATTACCTTAAATTAGAGTTACCCAAGTCATTACCCTTAATTAGGGTTACACTATTACCCTTAATTAGGGTTACACTATTACCCTAGATTAGGGTTTTACTCAAAATTTCCCTAAATCAGGGTTAGGGTTCGTTAACCTTCTCAATTAGGGTTTCTTGATCTCTTTACTAAGGATCCTACCCTAAATCACCATATGAATCATACTCATGTATGAATTCATTTCTATCATTCTCTCCACTTGATTTGGTTACATCAACCATATGATCAAATACAAACAACTATGTTTGACATAGTATACTGAGTTATTGCTTCCATAAACAATTAGGGTTTGCTTAATTGAATAGCCTTCAACTCACGATTCATTGGGGGTTAATCCCTCAAATTTGGTGAGTCATTATACCACATCATTAGGAACAGTAATCCCAAACATTCAACGCTTGGTAAAAGCATTCAAACGGTCTTGAGACCGTTTACTCAAAAAGGTCAATTAAAACAGATTGAAAATCAGCACTTAATTCAATTAGGTTTCCCTAATTGATTAGGCTTCAACTCACGATTCCTTGGGAGTTAATCCCTCAAATTTGGAGGGTCATTAACCAACATCATTATAAACAGGAATCCCAAACGGTCAATGCTTGGTCAACACACTCAAATGGTCTTGAAACCGTTTTCCCTAAAACAGTTTTCTGAAACTGCATAGCCAATCAATTTAAAACGATTTGGAATAGATATCAAGACCATTTGGCTTGGTACTTTTCTTTGGATAAGCATATAGGATTATGTCATCATCCCCTTCCTTAGAAAAACCAAGAAAAGCAACTGTTCTTGATGGAAATTGCAGCAAGGAAACAAGTATGTATCAAATTGAAGAAAACAATCAACAAAGCATAATTGATTGATGCAATAGCAATGATTAAGGGTTTGAGTTATAAAACCCGCCTCCAATTGAGCTCCAAAGCTTCAAGCTCACGCCATTAATGGTGGATGAAGCTCTAGCAACTCCCACTAAGCTCGTCCTCAAGCTTTTGGATGAAAAAGTTGGCTAGGGTTGAAGAGGAGATCCAAATAAGAAGAAATCAATGATTTATTTTTTATTTCCACCATGGAATCAAGGAGAACGAAGGTCAAGGACCTTACCAACAGGTTGGGGTCGTCCTCCTGCTCCTCCACAGCTCCTTAGTCGTTTTCCAAGCAAGGGTAAAGAAAAGAATCCGAAATAGCCTTTGTTTTGGCTTGGTAAAGGTACTTTTATAAGAAACTTGATGAGAGAGAAAATGCATTATTAAAATGCATTAAATTCCAAAAATATGGCCGCCTCTTCCCCCTCAAATTTCCCTCAAAATCCTTAAGGACTAGGCTATATTCATTGCCTCTTATTCCTCTTCATTATCCATCAATTTAAAGAAAAGCAAATTAAGCACCTTAGATCATATTATAATAATATTCCAATTTGAGTGGATATTGCTTTTCTTTATAATAATGGTGAGTGGGTTATCCACTTGCTTGAGATATTTTCGTGGCCTAGCAAAGTCACAAATGTGTTCACACTTGAGCAAATTCAACCATCTCGTTTTTGGTTGAAGGCCCTTCAATTATTATATTTGTTTTTACACTAAATAGAATTAGGGTTTCAATTAGGATTAAATCTTGATTATTTTTATATCAAGATTCTCTCTCCTCCAACTTAATTCAAATGAGGCGCCCCTCTCATTTTATTTTCTCTACTTGATGCCAAGAAACATTAGGGACCTTATTGAAGTGGTAATTTACATATTACACCCTGGGTTTTGGGTAAATTGCACATTACACCAAAACTAGGTTTTCATGCACATACATTGCTTTATCAGCTCTTTCTTGGTATTTAGGCTTCCATAAGCCATACCTCAGCATCATCTTTACTCTCATGATGCTTCAACACATGAGGAACATATTATCATGCACAATTTGCACTTAAACCCCTCAACTTGGGTAATTTGCACTTTAGTCCAAAACAGGCAAAACATTGATTTCAACAATGTTCAAAAAGGATAAGAATTGTAATATAAGTTCCTCTTGAACCATAATTACCTTTCACAAGATGAGATTAAGCATTTAATCATCTTTCTTAATCAAAACACCTAGGGTTAAGGTATAACCCAGGTCAGGGGTGTTACAAATTATAAACCCCTAACAAGGATTTCGTCCTCGAAATCCAGATAAAGGAAGACAAATGTATATTATTCATCATACTATCTAGTCTTCACATATCATCTCCTTATTATAGATACACCATAAAACTTTGATCAGCACCAAGTGTTTCCATACAAAATTCTCATAGAATCAACACACAAGGCACATGCCCCACTGTCCCTCATCATTGACTATAGAGTCAACTTTGTGTCAAATAACACTTTTCTTATTCAGAGAAGCATCATACATTCTTTATTAGTATCATGTTTATGCAGAGCATAAACCCCTAACATATGATGTTCATATTATTATAATCAGACTAATTTCACAGTTGACCAATCCAGGTAGCCAACCTAACCCATCTGATATCTCTCAGATACCATAATCTTTCACCTTGATGTCTATCACATGTGTTGGAAACACATCATATATATCTCTTCCTTTCATCTTGGAACATTATGTGTTTCATATGTCCTCATCTTGGGACCAAAGTCCAAGATAACTGATACTTTTCTAAGTATCCATCACATGAACACATTTATCTTATGCACATCAAGTGTCCTAAGACCCACTTGATGGTCATGTCCCTGAAAGGAAAGAAAACAAGGATTCATATTCCTCTTATTAATTTATGTATTTTCAACTATTCATGAATCATTTACTCTTTAGCTCTTCCTAGGTTCCTTGCCTTTAGCATAGGAATTATAAGGATGATTACATGACATTATCCATTTAGCATGTTTATGATCATCTCATGATCTCATCATATTTCCCATTTCTTCGTTAGGGAAAATACATTTATTATACTTACATCATTATTGAACAGGTTTCATTTCCCTTATTCTTATCCTTATCTTATGAGGAGTACACTTTTAGTTCCTCATACAACATGCTCATTTGAGATTATCTCAGACTTCTCTTTCTTATACTTAGTATATCACACATTTATTCATTCCATATTTCTGATTTCATGATACTCATTAGATTGTATCAGAATGACTGCTTGATCAGGGCAATCAGAGAGATTACAATCTAAGAGTTTCCATACTCACTTTATCATCAATAGTTGTATACCTGGCCAGGGTATATAAATACTGAGATTAAGTGGTATGCACTTTGTATACTATCATATTCCTCACTTTTCATATCATTATACACACATGACTTTCCCTTGTTCCAACATGACTAAGTCATTTAGGAACTTTTTTTAAAGCTCAAATCTGTATTAAGGACTGATAACCTAGATCGTAAAGCTAGTATCCAGTCCACTATATGCATTAATGTTGCTCTAATCTACCCAACCGTAATACTTAAAGAAAGATTTTCTTATCATAAATGGATCAACTAGGAGACTCTTAGGCAATTGTCTCTGTCTTGCCTGCTCCCATGCACCTCTTCTTGGTGCAATATTGCTACTCTCAGCAGCAATCTCCTCATGTGACCCAGACATCTTTAAGTTCTTCTTCTCTTATATGAGCAGAAGACATTATCAGATACACTAGATGATACCAGAACAGACTCTACTACCTTAGTCCTATGTCTCTGTAGACTCAGCGAACCTAGAGCTCTGATACCACTTAATTGTTGCATCCAACTAACAAAAACATAATTAACTAATGCGGAAGCGTTCACTAAGAAGCGGATTATAGAAAATCACTAAAAATTTAAAACCTTTTTCAAAGAGACCCAATCATAGGAAAACTCTTTCAACAAGAACCAATGTATTACATTTACATCATGGTTCATAAGTATATATCTTATACCATCTCTTTTCAAGGGTTACAACATCAACTGCCTTGTTAAAAGCTAAACACAGACAACATAATAACCTCGAGGCATCAAGCCAAAATCTCAAAACGATACATTAAAAGCACTAAGTACTAACTTCGAGGACCTGAGAGTACAGAGACGACACATAGGACTTCTATCTACCAAACACGATAGACAGCACACTCAACCTGAGTTGTCACTGCTGTCCTTGTAGCTGCTGATGTTCTTCATCCGAAAGATATTATCAGTCTCTTTCACACTCGTCCACCTAAAAATGTTGGTTCCCACGGGGGTGAGACAATTGAAAATTGCCCCAGCGAGAGATATAACTCTCCGCCAGAAACATCATTATTGTAGTTTAATTAATATAAAACTGAGCAGAGGATAAGTAGTTTAGATCATTCTCATCTTTTAAAGTATTACACATATCTATGATTGAACAGTAATTCATCTATTCTCTTTATAAGAAATAGAAAGAACATGTATAACATTCATCTACCATACATTTTCAACATCTCAAGCTTTGCTCATGTCATTCATTATTCTGATGTGTCACCCATGATTCATTCTTGTTTCTATTTGTTGGCCTTAGCCAATCTGCTAAACAAGTATTCACTTATGCCAGACATGTGATTATATAAATCATCATGTATTATTCAAGCATTAAACTATATCAATCAGGTATAAATGTTTCAGGCATTGGACTATACCAATCCTGATTACACATCCAGGCATTGGACTTTAACCAAACCTAATTACAGGCATTAAGCCTCTGTCAGGTATTTCTAATTATAGAGGCATGGATAGCATGTGAAACATAACTATCAACATGAGATATCTAG
Source organism: Alisma plantago-aquatica (assembly GCA_963693085.1). Lineage (NCBI taxonomy): Eukaryota > Viridiplantae > Streptophyta > Magnoliopsida > Alismatales > Alismataceae > Alisma > Alisma plantago-aquatica. Next base: position 270,944,250 of record OY856415.1, on the reverse strand, counting down.
CATCATGATTATAATCAACAGCAGCAGTAAGATATCAACATAAGCATGACCATTGTATGTACACAATTACAGTCTTATGCATATCCACAACATAAGTATAATTACTATCTCTTAGTTGCACTAAGCATCATCTTTATGTAAAGAGAACAAACATGGGTTTCCATTCAATGTGAAGCGTCATGTATAACCCTAAACAGATATGCTATACGGCTGTATTACATCTTTTATTATGCCCTGGGGAATTTGAATCGTACCATTCAAAGTCCAACCGACCCCTGTGAAGGGCTATTCGGTTCCGTACAAGATCTAGGAGTACCGGCATCCTAAGATCTCTTCCCCTCGGTCAGTACGAGTAAACTGCAGTGACATACCAGTCAAACTGCCAACAGTGACATATAGTCAACTGATAACAACTAGTCTGTACTTGGTACAAGTTACGACACTAGAAAACAGGGTATACAAAACCCTCTAATCCGAGGTACAACCGCAGCTGTCCTCAATCACATCAAATATTTGAGGCATGACCATAGCCATCCTCTGTAACCTGCAATTGTGGATGACAAGTATATATATATCCTCAACCTGCCACCCCCGCATATTCAACAATATGCGCTCCGAGTTTCCCTTAGGAATACTCGTTTCACCATCCAGCAAGTTCTGACACTGAAGATGGTTCTACGGCACAAGGCACTACATGATTAGAGTTGCACTTAATTAATTATGCCAATTGGGTGAATTAAGGCTGCATCAAACAAGTGGACATACAAATCCTAATTCACTTCTAGCAAGCATATAAATATCAAAACCTGAAAAGATATAAAACCTATGAAACATAATTTCTCATCTCTTCATCACATGGTAATATTCACTTGCCATTCATTAGATTACACCAATTATCATATTATCACAGGATATAAATCCTTTTCACAATAGCACAGGGTATCAACCCTTATCAACATAAGAGGAATACACCTCATTCAGGGCTCAATCATGCCCATGAAACATCTTGTTACTTCTTACCAGGTAACATCTAACCATATGGCTCACAAGGCCATTAAACATCTTGTCACCTCTCACTAGGCAACAATAACATATTAACTCATGTAATATAATAGTAACACCACTATTTCCTCCACAGGGTTAGGGTTTACTATTCACATCAATTAGGGTTTCATGTTTATTTTATCAATACAACCCTAATATATTGTTCCATACATCTAGGAGCATCCATCGACATTCCAAGTATTTAATATTCTTATCATTTATCATTAAATGATCATCAACACAAGGTATGAGTTTATCTCTCATCATTATCATGGTATGATTACATCATACTCATTTTAGCTTACTTATCAAGTATGTTAAACTCATTACATTTCATTGTGACAATTTACATAACACTCTCCTTGTGTATCTTATCTAAAAATATTGGATTTGAGATGCATCAAGGTATATCAACCCTGAAATGCTAAATGTGATATCTATCATGTCTCAATGTATCACTTCCCTCATCACTTCTATCTTACATGAGTTTATTAACTTATCTTATAATAAGGAATTTCACATCTTAATACTTTCATCCACCAACCTATCACCTTTACCATGATGTGCATAGATCACACACAAGGATTGTCCAACTATCTTTAATGATATGGACTCATCTCAAATTAAGGCATTGCTTGTTATAAGGTTGCCTATAGTCAACCACTTAAGATACTTCATCATTATAGGGTATTACTCATTATTTCATCATTAAGGTTTACTCATATCATTACCCAGACATTAGGGTTATGGTTTATCATCATATTGCCCATGATTAGAATTCCATGCACTATAGCCCAAATTTAGGGTTTTACATAGCTTTACTATGTGTTAGGTTTAAGGTTTCATATGACATCGCGCTCAATTAGGGTTTCACATGGAATCATCCTCAATTAGAGTTTCTCAGGGAATCACCCTCAATTAGGGTTTCACTAATCATCCCAATTAGGGTTTCATTCAATTACCCATAAATTAGGGATTCATTATTCCTCTAATTAGGGTTTGGTATTTCATTACCTTAAATTAGAGTTACCCAAGTCATTACCCTTAATTAGGGTTACACTATTACCCTTAATTAGGGTTACACTATTACCCTAGATTAGGGTTTTACTCAAAATTTCCCTAAATCAGGGTTAGGGTTCGTTAACCTTCTCAATTAGGGTTTCTTGATCTCTTTACTAAGGATCCTACCCTAAATCACCATATGAATCATACTCATGTATGAATTCATTTCTATCATTCTCTCCACTTGATTTGGTTACATCAACCATATGATCAAATACAAACAACTATGTTTGACATAGTATACTGAGTTATTGCTTCCATAAACAATTAGGGTTTGCTTAATTGAATAGCCTTCAACTCACGATTCATTGGGGGTTAATCCCTCAAATTTGGTGAGTCATTATACCACATCATTAGGAACAGTAATCCCAAACATTCAACGCTTGGTAAAAGCATTCAAACGGTCTTGAGACCGTTTACTCAAAAAGGTCAATTAAAACAGATTGAAAATCAGCACTTAATTCAATTAGGTTTCCCTAATTGATTAGGCTTCAACTCACGATTCCTTGGGAGTTAATCCCTCAAATTTGGAGGGTCATTAACCAACATCATTATAAACAGGAATCCCAAACGGTCAATGCTTGGTCAACACACTCAAATGGTCTTGAAACCGTTTTCCCTAAAACAGTTTTCTGAAACTGCATAGCCAATCAATTTAAAACGATTTGGAATAGATATCAAGACCATTTGGCTTGGTACTTTTCTTTGGATAAGCATATAGGATTATGTCATCATCCCCTTCCTTAGAAAAACCAAGAAAAGCAACTGTTCTTGATGGAAATTGCAGCAAGGAAACAAGTATGTATCAAATTGAAGAAAACAATCAACAAAGCATAATTGATTGATGCAATAGCAATGATTAAGGGTTTGAGTTATAAAACCCGCCTCCAATTGAGCTCCAAAGCTTCAAGCTCACGCCATTAATGGTGGATGAAGCTCTAGCAACTCCCACTAAGCTCGTCCTCAAGCTTTTGGATGAAAAAGTTGGCTAGGGTTGAAGAGGAGATCCAAATAAGAAGAAATCAATGATTTATTTTTTATTTCCACCATGGAATCAAGGAGAACGAAGGTCAAGGACCTTACCAACAGGTTGGGGTCGTCCTCCTGCTCCTCCACAGCTCCTTAGTCGTTTTCCAAGCAAGGGTAAAGAAAAGAATCCGAAATAGCCTTTGTTTTGGCTTGGTAAAGGTACTTTTATAAGAAACTTGATGAGAGAGAAAATGCATTATTAAAATGCATTAAATTCCAAAAATATGGCCGCCTCTTCCCCCTCAAATTTCCCTCAAAATCCTTAAGGACTAGGCTATATTCATTGCCTCTTATTCCTCTTCATTATCCATCAATTTAAAGAAAAGCAAATTAAGCACCTTAGATCATATTATAATAATATTCCAATTTGAGTGGATATTGCTTTTCTTTATAATAATGGTGAGTGGGTTATCCACTTGCTTGAGATATTTTCGTGGCCTAGCAAAGTCACAAATGTGTTCACACTTGAGCAAATTCAACCATCTCGTTTTTGGTTGAAGGCCCTTCAATTATTATATTTGTTTTTACACTAAATAGAATTAGGGTTTCAATTAGGATTAAATCTTGATTATTTTTATATCAAGATTCTCTCTCCTCCAACTTAATTCAAATGAGGCGCCCCTCTCATTTTATTTTCTCTACTTGATGCCAAGAAACATTAGGGACCTTATTGAAGTGGTAATTTACATATTACACCCTGGGTTTTGGGTAAATTGCACATTACACCAAAACTAGGTTTTCATGCACATACATTGCTTTATCAGCTCTTTCTTGGTATTTAGGCTTCCATAAGCCATACCTCAGCATCATCTTTACTCTCATGATGCTTCAACACATGAGGAACATATTATCATGCACAATTTGCACTTAAACCCCTCAACTTGGGTAATTTGCACTTTAGTCCAAAACAGGCAAAACATTGATTTCAACAATGTTCAAAAAGGATAAGAATTGTAATATAAGTTCCTCTTGAACCATAATTACCTTTCACAAGATGAGATTAAGCATTTAATCATCTTTCTTAATCAAAACACCTAGGGTTAAGGTATAACCCAGGTCAGGGGTGTTACAAATTATAAACCCCTAACAAGGATTTCGTCCTCGAAATCCAGATAAAGGAAGACAAATGTATATTATTCATCATACTATCTAGTCTTCACATATCATCTCCTTATTATAGATACACCATAAAACTTTGATCAGCACCAAGTGTTTCCATACAAAATTCTCATAGAATCAACACACAAGGCACATGCCCCACTGTCCCTCATCATTGACTATAGAGTCAACTTTGTGTCAAATAACACTTTTCTTATTCAGAGAAGCATCATACATTCTTTATTAGTATCATGTTTATGCAGAGCATAAACCCCTAACATATGATGTTCATATTATTATAATCAGACTAATTTCACAGTTGACCAATCCAGGTAGCCAACCTAACCCATCTGATATCTCTCAGATACCATAATCTTTCACCTTGATGTCTATCACATGTGTTGGAAACACATCATATATATCTCTTCCTTTCATCTTGGAACATTATGTGTTTCATATGTCCTCATCTTGGGACCAAAGTCCAAGATAACTGATACTTTTCTAAGTATCCATCACATGAACACATTTATCTTATGCACATCAAGTGTCCTAAGACCCACTTGATGGTCATGTCCCTGAAAGGAAAGAAAACAAGGATTCATATTCCTCTTATTAATTTATGTATTTTCAACTATTCATGAATCATTTACTCTTTAGCTCTTCCTAGGTTCCTTGCCTTTAGCATAGGAATTATAAGGATGATTACATGACATTATCCATTTAGCATGTTTATGATCATCTCATGATCTCATCATATTTCCCATTTCTTCGTTAGGGAAAATACATTTATTATACTTACATCATTATTGAACAGGTTTCATTTCCCTTATTCTTATCCTTATCTTATGAGGAGTACACTTTTAGTTCCTCATACAACATGCTCATTTGAGATTATCTCAGACTTCTCTTTCTTATACTTAGTATATCACACATTTATTCATTCCATATTTCTGATTTCATGATACTCATTAGATTGTATCAGAATGACTGCTTGATCAGGGCAATCAGAGAGATTACAATCTAAGAGTTTCCATACTCACTTTATCATCAATAGTTGTATACCTGGCCAGGGTATATAAATACTGAGATTAAGTGGTATGCACTTTGTATACTATCATATTCCTCACTTTTCATATCATTATACACACATGACTTTCCCTTGTTCCAACATGACTAAGTCATTTAGGAACTTTTTTTAAAGCTCAAATCTGTATTAAGGACTGATAACCTAGATCGTAAAGCTAGTATCCAGTCCACTATATGCATTAATGTTGCTCTAATCTACCCAACCGTAATACTTAAAGAAAGATTTTCTTATCATAAATGGATCAACTAGGAGACTCTTAGGCAATTGTCTCTGTCTTGCCTGCTCCCATGCACCTCTTCTTGGTGCAATATTGCTACTCTCAGCAGCAATCTCCTCATGTGACCCAGACATCTTTAAGTTCTTCTTCTCTTATATGAGCAGAAGACATTATCAGATACACTAGATGATACCAGAACAGACTCTACTACCTTAGTCCTATGTCTCTGTAGACTCAGCGAACCTAGAGCTCTGATACCACTTAATTGTTGCATCCAACTAACAAAAACATAATTAACTAATGCGGAAGCGTTCACTAAGAAGCGGATTATAGAAAATCACTAAAAATTTAAAACCTTTTTCAAAGAGACCCAATCATAGGAAAACTCTTTCAACAAGAACCAATGTATTACATTTACATCATGGTTCATAAGTATATATCTTATACCATCTCTTTTCAAGGGTTACAACATCAACTGCCTTGTTAAAAGCTAAACACAGACAACATAATAACCTCGAGGCATCAAGCCAAAATCTCAAAACGATACATTAAAAGCACTAAGTACTAACTTCGAGGACCTGAGAGTACAGAGACGACACATAGGACTTCTATCTACCAAACACGATAGACAGCACACTCAACCTGAGTTGTCACTGCTGTCCTTGTAGCTGCTGATGTTCTTCATCCGAAAGATATTATCAGTCTCTTTCACACTCGTCCACCTAAAAATGTTGGTTCCCACGGGGGTGAGACAATTGAAAATTGCCCCAGCGAGAGATATAACTCTCCGCCAGAAACATCATTATTGTAGTTTAATTAATATAAAACTGAGCAGAGGATAAGTAGTTTAGATCATTCTCATCTTTTAAAGTATTACACATATCTATGATTGAACAGTAATTCATCTATTCTCTTTATAAGAAATAGAAAGAACATGTATAACATTCATCTACCATACATTTTCAACATCTCAAGCTTTGCTCATGTCATTCATTATTCTGATGTGTCACCCATGATTCATTCTTGTTTCTATTTGTTGGCCTTAGCCAATCTGCTAAACAAGTATTCACTTATGCCAGACATGTGATTATATAAATCATCATGTATTATTCAAGCATTAAACTATATCAATCAGGTATAAATGTTTCAGGCATTGGACTATACCAATCCTGATTACACATCCAGGCATTGGACTTTAACCAAACCTAATTACAGGCATTAAGCCTCTGTCAGGTATTTCTAATTATAGAGGCATGGATAGCATGTGAAACATAACTATCAACATGAGATATCTAGCATCATGATTATAATCAACAGCAGCAGTAAGATATCAACATAAGCATGACCATTGTATGTACACAATTACAGTCTTATGCATATCCACAACATAAGTATAATTACTATCTCTTAGTTGCACTAAGCATCATCTTTATGTAAAGAGAACAAACATGGGTTTCCATTCAATGTGAAGCGTCATGTATAACCCTAAACAGATATGCTATACGGCTGTATTACATCTTTTATTATGCCCTGGGGAATTTGAATCGTACCATTCAAAGTCCAACCGACCCCTGTGAAGGGCTATTCGGTTCCGTACAAGATCTAGGAGTACCGGCATCCTAAGATCTCTTCCCCTCGGTCAGTACGAGTAAACTGCAGTGACATACCAGTCAAACTGCCAACAGTGACATATAGTCAACTGATAACAACTAGTCTGTACTTGGTACAAGTTACGACACTAGAAAACAGGGTATACAAAACCCTCTAATCCGAGGTACAACCGCAGCTGTCCTCAATCACATCAAATATTTGAGGCATGACCATAGCCATCCTCTGTAACCTGCAATTGTGGATGACAAGTATATATATATCCTCAACCTGCCACCCCCGCATATTCAACAATATGCGCTCCGAGTTTCCCTTAGGAATACTCGTTTCACCATCCAGCAAGTTCTGACACTGAAGATGGTTCTACGGCACAAGGCACTACATGATTAGAGTTGCACTTAATTAATTATGCCAATTGGGTGAATTAAGGCTGCATCAAACAAGTGGACATACAAATCCTAATTCACTTCTAGCAAGCATATAAATATCAAAACCTGAAAAGATATAAAACCTATGAAACATAATTTCTCATCTCTTCATCACATGGTAATATTCACTTGCCATTCATTAGATTACACCAATTATCATATTATCACAGGATATAAATCCTTTTCACAATAGCACAGGGTATCAACCCTTATCAACATAAGAGGAATACACCTCATTCAGGGCTCAATCATGCCCATGAAACATCTTGTTACTTCTTACCAGGTAACATCTAACCATATGGCTCACAAGGCCATTAAACATCTTGTCACCTCTCACTAGGCAACAATAACATATTAACTCATGTAATATAATAGTAACACCACTATTTCCTCCACAGGGTTAGGGTTTACTATTCACATCAATTAGGGTTTCATGTTTATTTTATCAATACAACCCTAATATATTGTTCCATACATCTAGGAGCATCCATCGACATTCCAAGTATTTAATATTCTTATCATTTATCATTAAATGATCATCAACACAAGGTATGAGTTTATCTCTCATCATTATCATGGTATGATTACATCATACTCATTTTAGCTTACTTATCAAGTATGTTAAACTCATTACATTTCATTGTGACAATTTACATAACACTCTCCTTGTGTATCTTATCTAAAAATATTGGATTTGAGATGCATCAAGGTATATCAACCCTGAAATGCTAAATGTGATATCTATCATGTCTCAATGTATCACTTCCCTCATCACTTCTATCTTACATGAGTTTATTAACTTATCTTATAATAAGGAATTTCACATCTTAATACTTTCATCCACCAACCTATCACCTTTACCATGATGTGCATAGATCACACACAAGGATTGTCCAACTATCTTTAATGATATGGACTCATCTCAAATTAAGGCATTGCTTGTTATAAGGTTGCCTATAGTCAACCACTTAAGATACTTCATCATTATAGGGTATTACTCATTATTTCATCATTAAGGTTTACTCATATCATTACCCAGACATTAGGGTTATGGTTTATCATCATATTGCCCATGATTAGAATTCCATGCACTATAGCCCAAATTTAGGGTTTTACATAGCTTTACTATGTGTTAGGTTTAAGGTTTCATATGACATCGCGCTCAATTAGGGTTTCACATGGAATCATCCTCAATTAGAGTTTCTCAGGGAATCACCCTCAATTAGGGTTTCACTAATCATCCCAATTAGGGTTTCATTCAATTACCCATAAATTAGGGATTCATTATTCCTCTAATTAGGGTTTGGTATTTCATTACCTTAAATTAGAGTTACCCAAGTCATTACCCTTAATTAGGGTTACACTATTACCCTTAATTAGGGTTACACTATTACCCTAGATTAGGGTTTTACTCAAAATTTCCCTAAATCAGGGTTAGGGTTCGTTAACCTTCTCAATTAGGGTTTCTTGATCTCTTTACTAAGGATCCTACCCTAAATCACCATATGAATCATACTCATGTATGAATTCATTTCTATCATTCTCTCCACTTGATTTGGTTACATCAACCATATGATCAAATACAAACAACTATGTTTGACATAGTATACTGAGTTATTGCTTCCATAAACAATTAGGGTTTGCTTAATTGAATAGCCTTCAACTCACGATTCATTGGGGGTTAATCCCTCAAATTTGGTGAGTCATTATACCACATCATTAGGAACAGTAATCCCAAACATTCAACGCTTGGTAAATGCATTCAAACGGTCTTGAGACCGTTTACTCAAAAAGGTCAATTAAAACAGATTGAAAATCAGCACTTAATTCAATTAGGTTTCCCTAATTGATTAGGCTTCAACTCACGATTCCTTGGGAGTTAATCCCTCAAATTTGGAGGGTCATTAACCAACATCATTATAAACAGGAATCCCAAACGGTCAATGCTTGGTCAACACACTCAAATGGTCTTGAAACCGTTTTCCCTAAAACAGTTTTCTGAAACTGCATAGCCAATCAATTTAAAACGATTTGGAATAGATATCAAGACCATTTGGCTTGGTACTTTTCTTTGGATAAGCATATAGGATTATGTCATCATCCCCTTCCTTAGAAAAACCAAGAAAAGCAACTGTTCTTGATGGAAATTGCAGCAAGGAAACAAGTATGTATCAAATTGAAGAAAACAATCAACAAAGCATAATTGATTGATGCAATAGCAATGATTAAGGGTTTGAGTTATAAAACCCGCCTCCAATTGAGCTCCAAAGCTTCAAGCTCACGCCATTAATGGTGGATGAAGCTCTAGCAACTCCCCCTAAGCTCGTCCTCAAGCTTTTGGATGAAAAAGTTGGCTAGGGTTGAAGAGGAGATCCAAATAAGAAGAAATCAATGATTTATTTTTTATTTCCACCATGGAATCAAGGAGAACGAAGGTCAAGGACCTTACCAACAGGTTGGGGTCGTCCTCCTGCTCCTCCACAGCTCCTTAGTCGTTTTCCAAGCAAGGGTAAAGAAAAGAATCCGAAATAGCCTTTGTTTTGGCTTGGTAAAGGTACTTTTATAAGAAACTTGATGAGAGAGAAAATGCATTATTAAAATGCATTAAATTCCAAAAATATGGCCGCCTCTTCCCCCTCAAATTTCCCTCAAAATCCTTAAGGACTAGGCTATATTCATTGCCTCTTATTCCTCTTCATTATCCATCAATTTAAAGAAAAGCAAATTAAGCACCTTAGATCATATTATAATAATATTCCAATTTGAGTGGATATTGCTTTTCTTTATAATAATGGTGAGTGGGTTATCCACTTGCTTGAGATATTTTCGTGGCCTAGCAAAGTCACAAATGTGTTCACACTTGAGCAAATTCAACCATCTCGTTTTTGGTTGAAGGCCCTTCAATTATTATATTTGTTTTTACACTAAATAGAATTAGGGTTTCAATTAGGATTAAATCTTGATTATTTTTATATCAAGATTCTCTCTCCTCCAACTTAATTCAAATGAGGCGCCCCTCTCATTTTATTTTCTCTACTTGATGCCAAGAAACATTAGGGACCTTATTGAAGTGGTAATTTACATATTACACCCTGGGTTTTGGGTAAATTGCACATTACACCAAAACTAGGTTTTCATGCACATACATTGCTTTATCAGCTCTTTCTTGGTATTTAGGCTTCCATAAGCCATACCTCAGCATCATCTTTACTCTCATGATGCTTCAACACATGAGGAACATATTATCATGCACAATTTGCACTTAAACCCCTCAACTTGGGTAATTTGCACTTTAGTCCAAAACAGGCAAAACATTGATTTCAACAATGTTCAAAAAGGATAAGAATTGTAATATAAGTTCCTCTTGAACCATAATTACCTTTCACAAGATGAGATTAAGCATTTAATCATCTTTCTTAATCAAAACACCTAGGGTTAAGGTATAACCCAGGTCAGGGGTGTTACACTAAACATCACTTATTTAATAACATAAAAGGAAGGTTTGGATCCCCTCTCGAGTCCCACTATTTATATCCAACTCATCCCAAGACTTCATCATCCCTCATTTTTGTTGGTTGTGCTAAGCTAGAGCCAATCCTTTGAGTAACCTTTAGAAGATCATGGTCATGAGCTTGTCATTGTCTTGTACCTTAACCATGATAGTGTAGTAGGTACATAAATGAAGATTTAGATCTTAAACCCTTTGTAATTCAAGAACTTGAGGACCACATATGTCTTTAGTAGGTGTGATTTGAGGAAGTAACAACAATCTTGAGTTGCTTGATTCTGTCTTCTAGCCTTGTATTTCTTTTAGATTCTTTACTACATACTCTAGTGTGATCTATGTTGGTTCTTGAATGAGGTTCTGACTAGAATTGGCGTGGGTGATTTGGAACCTAGGCAGTGCCACCACTAGAAGTTCTACTTGGTGATAAGCTTGTGAGTATGGATAGAATGACATATATGATGGTAGGCATGGCTTATTGGAAAGGGAGGAGTTTTTTTTAATTGCATGTTTTTGGGGACTGTTAATCTCTTCTTCTTGGGTGATTCGGCCTCACCTTCCAGGCCTTTAGTTGCAATTGTAGTTGGAATTTAGATTTTAAACCTTGTACTGGTTGGTTGAACTATCAACAAAACAAGAGGAGTCAAAAAATGTTGCATGCTCAGATAGGAAATAAATTCAATCATACATAAAGTGTTCATCATGGTTCTCACAAATGGGGAATTAGGAGGATAGTATGACATCCTTGAATACCACCAATTGTAAGTGGTGGGACTATGTAGTGTATACATGGTGATATCATCATCAACTTATACATTGATTGAACTTTCAGAGTCATCTCCTACTATTGGAATTTCCTTTTGTTAGTTGTAGAATCAATCTGTGTAGGCATGACAATGGGGAGAAAGGGTGATGTTCATTTTTTTTAGGATAGATTCACATATTGAGGACCATGATAGATGTACTAAACTTGGTATTCTCATATATGTCCTCTAAGACAGTCATATGGGATGTCTAGCTCACAACATCACGGGGAATGACATGAGGATTAGCTTAAGACATCATGTTATTTTATGACACTAGATGAGCACATGAATCAATAAGATAAGGTCTTTGTCTGAGAGGCATACTGCTAGTCACATGCATCATGGTCAAAGAACCTAACTTTGAACGTAAGTGTTAGGGTTTACAACTTTAAGCAAGATAGCATACTAATGGGTGACGTGAATCATTTCTATTATACTTAAAAATGCACCCTGTTAGAAGGGGCAATATAGCGCAGAGTCTGTAGAATATAAAAGAAATGTTATTTAAATGTGCAAAACAAAGAGGTAAACAAATAAAAAAAATATTGGGTATAAAACGGCTAAGATCATCATTCATGATTATTCTCATGGATTTTGGGAGGAGGGAAAAACGAAAATGTCAAAAGGGTAAAACTAAATTTGATCCTTGCTTTGCAAGGGGCGATAAGAATGTAGATGATTCATAAAATGGTCCTGATTATTCATTGGATGCACAAGTAAGCATCCCAATGATTGAAAAAAATAATTTTACGTCAAATATTATCCCACAAAAACTTCTTTTAACATTTGAGTGATTATTCTTACACAGATTTAGCATGTGTAGTCATCCTCTAATGATTGGAATCAAGAATTATTTAATTAAATAAATGTTAATATGTGCACAAATTAATTGTGGAGTGAGGTTTCCTTGTGAGATATAAGGTCCACTCTACTTCCATATATTCTCATAAATGGTGACGTTGAAGCATAGATATTTCCTAATGTATCCAGGGGCCTTGTTTGGGAGTGATAATTAGTCAAAGTAATGATTATGGAATCTTCCGCAATGGGAAATTTGGAAAGGAGATAAATGTATGATTTTATATTGTTTTTTTCATGAGAATGTTCAAGAAATATTTCACCTCTTATTCTTTATAGAAAGTACATGCTTATAGTTTATTCTAGCTTTGTACTTCAATGTGATTCAAGGTTTTAAGACTGATCATTTTTTGCATGGGGTGTTAAATTTATAAGTAGTTTTGTGCTTCTCATCGATTAAAGGGATCATACTAGTCTATCCCAAGAGAATGAAATAGTTTGTGGTGTCAATCATTCACTAGGGATGATCACAAAAAAGAGGTAAAAAACTCAATAGAGTTTCACCATCAAATTTGGGCTTTTGAAAAAATAGGTGTGATAAGATCAATACCATATAAAGGCTTAATGATAGCTCATGCTTTAACAAGGTTTTATCAAAAAGCATAAATTAGAATCTCCAACCTTTTTGAGTGTTAAAGGGACTATTTTTACAAAGCAATAAAAACATTTCAATTCTATCTTGGGCTTTGAAAAGGGTTTAGAAAGGATTTTGGAAGTTCGCAAGAAAGTTGATGCTCTTTTGGGTTCTGAAAAATGTTTACCATGGAGTTTAAATTTAATAACATTTTGATTCTATCTTGGGTTTTGGAAAGGAGTTACCAAGGAGTCAAATATAGGATAGCATTTTGAGTTTATATTGGATTTTGAAAATAGTTTATCAAGGAGTCAATATTTGTCAACAGTTGATGGTATATTTGGTTTTGAAAAAGGGGTGAGTATGATTTTTGTATTTTCTTTGTAAAACTAGCATTTGTCCAATTTTAGCCTCAACAAGTTTAACAATATATTGTCAATCTCTCCACACTCATACCTATAATAAATGAAATGAATGACCTTATCTCTACTTGGGGTAAATTAACTTCATCCTACATGGGGTCCCTAGTCTCATTAGGCTAGGATACTACCCTAAATATACCTCCTGATCGCAGTGGTCATGAGAAATCACTAGTATGAGGGAGTGGGAAAGTTGTAGTCTAAGGAGTATCTCGTTTGCACTAGGTCCATGCCACCACTAATGCCCTAGTGTTTTTTGAATTGGGCATTTGAGTGATGTGCTCCCCTATTTGACATTGTAGGAGAATAAGAGTGTGAAGTGACATGAACTTTAAAACCCAAAACTCATTTTTTGCGCAAGTATGGTGACATGAAAGCATGCAAGATAACATGCTATTGGATAGAAATTAAATAATGCAAAACTTAAATGTGCTTCATGTAAGCATTTTTCTTAAGAATTTTTTCCTATAAAATAATAATTAAAGACTTAGAGACCTATATAGATTTTCACAACGTAATCAACAATCATGCCATTACCATTCCTTTACTGCCTCCTGAGGCGGGGCGTTCCCTTGGTGAGCATCAAGTATTTTTCTTTTCAAAACTCTTTTTTGAAGGTTTAATAAAAAAGCAACTCCTAAATAGTAAAAATGAAAAATAAAAGAAATAAATATAAATGAAATGAGTAACCCAAGCAATTGTGAATATAGAGATTTGAAAGATATGATAGGCGAGGCACTCAAAGTGTGTTACCTTTAAGATGTAAGAAAACCAAGTATGATCACCATGACTTCTATGCAAGAAGGTTGATAGAAATAGCTGCCCTTTCTCTAGGGTATTATATCATATCAATCTATTCTTCACTCTCGTTATTTCCTAAAAACATGGGGAAAAGGAAAGAATGTTGGAATATGGGATATCCTTTTGAATGTTTGATGATCAATGATCCTTGCGGGTGAAGCCACATTGATCACCGTATGATGGTTCTATCATGGGCTCAATCTCCCCTCCTATGGCTTGGGTTTGTTTACTCTATAAAATACATGCAACATTATGACATCATCATTGTTAAAAGACCTAACTACAAAAAAAAATGAGGTGATTTGTTTTGGACATCTCAAAAGGAAAAAATAAAAAGCATATCAGAATTAAGGCACGTGTCTAAGGGACTCCCCCTCATGTCTTGGGCTTTTGTTATCTCTAAATAGAGCCATAACATAGTCGACATTTTTGGGAAGCTTCTACCTCCAGCCCATTTTGGGAAGTTGGAGCAATAAAAATGAAAATTCATTTCACATTCTCTCGCTCCCAATCAACAAGGAGTCCTAAACTTTGATTTTGTGAGAGGGAATCGGACCTGATAACCCCTAGATGTCTCTATTTTGTGCATATTTGGGAGTTTTCCCCAAACGACCGTGGAGCCAAGACTCCATTAAATCTCAGTAGATCAACCCTACCTATAAAAGACCCAGTAACCCCTTCCCAAGAGGGGCAATTTTGCTATGAATTCAAGGAATCCCTTATGCGGGGCCAAGGTCCAGCAAAAACCTTTCTGTTGGATAAATTGGATATTATGATAAATCCCTTTGTTTCGATGATGACAAACATTTCATTCTTATTAATCTAACGAGCTACTTAAGTGTGCAGGAACAAGGTGATGACAAAGTTCTAGGGAATCCTTACGCTTGAATGTTTATAAATGTCATGCAATGTAATCATATGTAAACTTGTACAAACATATAATGTACAAGTACTTAGACTTCATGTAAATCAAGCGTTAGATCTCCCTAACTAAACACTACACTTAGTTAGGACATCTCCTTCTAATAGGATCACATAATGCACACTCATGCACTCACTTAGTATCTAAATTGAAAGATTGAAAACAGAGTCAATCTCGGTCGACCACACTCCTCAACCGAGACACTCTCGGTCGACAAACTTCTCGACCGAGATTGACCAAAAGTAGTCGTTAGACACAGCAGTTGACAGTTGCAAATAAACGTTAATCCAGAGAGCCTGTCGGTCGAAAAATCCTCGACCGACCGGGCATCTCGGTCGACAAGTCCTCGACCGAGATGGTCTCTGACAGCAACTGCAGAATTAATTAACTAGCCGTTGCTAATGCGCCTAACTTATTCCTAACGGCTAGTTAAGCACTAGGAACCCCCTAGAAGTTGTCTAGAACGTCCTTAAGCATACTTAGGCCATTCCTATAAATAGGACAAGCCATAGGACACTAGGATATATATATATACTCAATTGTGCAATCTTTGAGCATACACAACATTGGCAATCTGTTTAGAGCAATAGTGCAATTCCCACACTTGTTATACATTCATATTGCTACCGTTTCGTGTCCTATAGACTAGGATCTCCTACACATAATAATCACATTGCTATATATCTTGGTTGGGAGATCCAAACGCTTGATATAGGAAAATCAAGCCTTGTGCTTACAACGGTATTGTAATTTCTATATTTCTTTCTTGTTCCTATTTATTCCTTGTACTCTCCTTGCTACTCCTAGGGTTGGAGGCTGCGGATTGGAGAGGGTGGATTTCTCAGGTGGAGAAGGGGACTTCAAGCTACTTCAAGAAGGCTATCACACGGGAAGCTACTTCAGAAGGCTGGTGCAACGGGTGTTGGTGCATCTACTTCAAGGGAAGGCTGCTTCGAGTTGGGCGATTACTTCTAGGTGAAGGCTGCTTGAAGGGTTTAGGGAAAAGAAATGTATTTTATGTAAAGTCCTTGCGAGGTAATAAAATAATTTCTTTTCAAATCCCGGTTGGGTAAGCAACCGGGTAGTGGACTGACTACCTTAGTATTTGCTAAGGCTAGGAACCACTCTAAACCCTTGTGTCTCTTTGTGTCTATTTGTCCAATCTTTCAAGCCATAGGACACTAGGATATATATATATACTCAATTGTGCAATCTTTGAGCATACACAACATTGGCAATCTGTTTAGAGCAATAGTGCAATTCCCACACTTGTTATACATTCATATTGCTACCGTTTCGTGTCCTATAGACTAGGATCTCCTACACATAATAATCACATTGCTATATATCTTGGTTGGGAGATCCAAACGCTTGATATAGGAAAATCAAGCCTTGTGCTTACAACGGTATTGTAATTTCTGTATTTCTTTCTTGTTCCTATTTATTCCTTGTACTTTCCTTCCTACTCCATTAAGGTAGTCAACGAATTCTATGCCAATCTTCTATCCCACACCGAAAATGACACCACTTTCTTCTACACCATGGTCAATGGGCATAGTTTTAAATTTTCCGAAGGGGATATTCTTGACATGCTTGAAATTGATATAGATGAATATCAAGATTTCCTTGACCTTTCCACCGGCAATCCAATAAACTTATTTTCCCATGATGACCACACCACTAGTCTTAGTGATATAAAAAGAGCCATATTTCAAGCCAATACCACTTGTCATGAAGATAGGGGAACCTATTATGCAATAAACCTAAAACCGGCATGTAGAATAGTAAACCTCATTGTTTCCACCAACATACATCCACGAGCCAATAAATCCGAGGTTCCTATCTTCCGTATGTGTCTAATTTATGCTATCATAAAAGAAATTCCCATCAACTTCATTCGCATAATACTTAAAAATATGCTTGAGTTTTCTGGCAATCCACCATATGCCGATTTTGTATGCCAGATTACTCAACATTTTCTTAAGTCAAACATTGAAGATATGGGATACATATGGGAGCGTAGACCACCAAAGATAAGTAAGAACACCGTAGAGAAGATGGGAATTGACTTTGGCCATAAAAGGGCAAGAGTAGAAGGAGAGTCATCACATCAGGATATACCACCCCCTCCTCCTACTAACCTTTCCATTGATCCCATCCAAAATACCCTTACTTATATTGCTGGCTCCCAATACCATCTTAGTAGACAATTAAACTACAATCACCATGCCATGACATACTTAAATCAAAGAATGCAAAACCTCTCTCCTAACCAAACCGATGAATATCCGCATTCTTTAAACCCTGGCATGCTCAACCCATTTAACCCCTCATACAACTACTATCAACCTCCACCTTCACCATCAATGGATCTTGCACATACTCAATTTTCTTCCATACAATTGCAAGACATAGCTGCTCACTTCCGTTTTGACCGAGTTCCCACTTTCCTGGAAGCATATGCGTTGACTACAACTGGTGCTTTGGATTGGAAAACTCTGGTCCAATACTATGGAGCCGAGCCATTTCTTGGGAAAGATCCGGACATCGATGTAATTCTTAAATCTTTCCTGTGAAGTGTTGGAGTTGTAATAGTTGTAATACAAATGATTAGTCAAATTCTATATGATTGTAATCTTCTTCATGATATTGAATGAAATTTGCCATTTTTATTTGATTCACATGGTTATTTGTTTGGCATATGAGACTTCTTCAAAATACGCATTATAAGTTCATTATTGTAGAGCATCACAAATAAGGGAATAATAATTAAAAACAAGCAACTATTACAAATTAAAATTAAATTTTCAAATAACAAAATAGTTCTCCAGAAACATTCTCGGTCGAGCAACTAGTCGACCGAGAACATTGTCGGTCGAACAATTGTCGACCGACTGGTTTTCTGTTTTTCCAGATTGACATAATTGCATACATCTTTGTTAAAATCTTGGACATTTTATATATTTGCTCAGTATTCAAACTTTCATTTGAGATATCTATCGACGGGGGAGCAAAGCATAAGAAAAAGGGGAGATCATTAAAACTTTGATCATTGTTTAAAAGAAGCTTACAAAAACTTTGAAATCACTATGTATAACTGAATATTTTCAAGAAAGTTATGAATTTATTGAAATTGGTATCTTGTACTTGAAGGAACTCTCTACCCAAAATGGGGCTTAACATCCCTTGCATTTGGATGGAGACATTTTTAGGTACTCTAAGCTTAGAGGATTCTCATTTAATCTAGGGCTTAACATCCTTTGATATATGAGAAATCCATATACATTTCATCATATGCTTAAAGGTATCTCATTTCATTTCAAGGCTTCACATCCTTTGCAAATGATTGAGAAACAAATTATGGATAAATTAGATAAAAATCAATGTTCCTAATAGGATATCTAATTAAGGGGAGCATTATATTAAGGGGGAGAAGAAAAATAAAACATTCAACTTTGGATATCTTTTTGAAATGACAAAGGGGGAGAAAGAATATAAAAATATATATAAAAGAGTTTCATCACATCTTGGCCAGCACTTACTTGAAAAACATAAATGGCTACAAAAGGTAAATTTTCAGGTATGAAACTCATATACTTTATATTTCCTTATTTCATATTTAGGAAATGTTTGTCATCTTCAAAAAGGGGGAGATTGTTGGATAAATTGGATATTATGATAAATCCCTTTGTTTCGATGATGACAAACATTTCATTCTTATTAATCTAACGAGCTACTTAAGTGTGCAGGAACAAGGTGATGACAAAGTTCTAGGGAATCCTTACGCTTGAATGTTTATAAATGTCATGCAATGTAATCATATGTAAACTTGTACAAACATATAATGTACAAGTACTTAGACTTCATGTAAATCAAGCGTTAGATCTCCCTAACTAAACACTACACTTAGTTAGGACATCTCCTTCTAATAGGATCACATAATGCACACTCATGCACTCACTTAGTATCTAAATTGAAAGATTGAAAACAGAGTCAATCTCGGTCGACCACACTCCTCGACCGAGACACTCTCGGTCGACAAACTTCTCGACCGAGATTGACCAAAAGTAGTCGTTAGACACAGCAGTTGACAGTTGCAAATAAACGTTAATCCAGAGAGCCTGTCGGTCGAAAAATCCTCGACCGACCGGGCATCTCGGTCGACAAGTCCTCGACCGAGATGGTCTCTGACAGCAACTGCAGAATTAATTAACTAGCCGTTGCTAATGCGCCTAACTTATTCCTAACGGCTAGTTAAGCACTAGGAACCCCCTAGAAGTTGTCTAGAACGTCCTTAAGCATACTTAGGCCATTCCTATAAATAGGACAAGCCATAGGACACTAGGATATATATATATACTCAATTGTGCAATCTTTGAGCATACACAACATTGGCAATCTGTTTAGAGCAATAGTGCAATTCCCACACTTGTTATACATTCATATTGCTACCGTTTCGTGTCCTATAGACTAGGATCTCCTACACATAATAATCACATTGCTATATATCTTGGTTGGGAGATCCAAACGCTTGATATAGGAAAATCAAGCCTTGTGCTTACAACGGTATTGTAATTTCTGTATTTCTTTCTTGTTCCTATTTATTCCTTGTACTCTCCTTGCTACTCCTAGGGTTGGAGGCTGCGGATTGGAGAGGGTGGATTTCTCAGGTGGAGAAGGGGACTTCAAGCTACTTCAAGAAGGCTATCGCACGGGAAGCTACTTCAGAAGGCTGGTGCAACGGGTGTTGGTGCATCTACTTCAAGGGAAGGCTGCTTCGAGTTGGGCGATTACTTCTAGGTGAAGGCTGCTTGAAGGGTTTAGGGAAAAGAAATGTATTTTATGTAAAGTCCTTGCGAGGTAATAAAATAATTTCTTTTCAAATCCCGGTTGGGTAAGCAACCGGGTAGTGGACTGACTACCTTAGTATTTGCTAAGGCTAGGAACCACTCTAAACCCTTGTGTCTCTTTGTCCAATCTTTCTTTGTGGTTGCTTGAGTTTAAATTATTTTAAAATCTCTATAAAACTCTATTCACCCCCCCTCTAGAGGTTTTCACTTTCATGAGCACCATGTTTGTCCTCTTCATTCCCCTATACGTCGTTGATGAACCCAATCTCCCTTTCTTATGATCTCACACCCTCTAACAAGTTCAATCCCACCTTTGACTTCATCTGGACCAGGTAGAGGTGACCGCACCTTTATGTAACTCATTAGAGACAACAATCAGTGAAATGACCACGTTGCCCCAAAGTTCAATATAGCTAGGTAAGGACAATATAGTCCATTCACCCTTTTTTCTATTCTATCCATGCGGGTGTAACACACCAAGATGGCATGAGATGAAAGGCCTAAACCCGGCCCCACAGATCACTAGGTTGGTATAGATAATATGGAATTATGCTGATGTGTTAATATGTTATTGGTCAGGTTAGTACTTATAGTGTAAAAATGATAACTAATTATATGTATATCAGAATAAGACATGTCATATATGAACATTGATCAAGAGAATATGTAGAATTTAGTAAAAATATGTGTACTATCTAAATATGATTTTATTTATAATAGCACCTAAAATTAGAAACGTTAATGTAGTTGATGATTTAGAACCATAAGTTCTAAGATTTGATGATTCTAATGTATTCAATTGATATTGATAATAAAAAACTGATCTTTTATGAATAAAAATAGCAACTTGAAACTTATGTGGACTTAGAAACCCATGATTTGGATAATTTGGGTTTCCTTGAGATTAAAGGTGCAACTAATAATAAGATTAAGTTTTGTCAACCCAAAAGTTATAAAAAATGGTAATTAGGGTTTAGGAAGTCAAAACCCTAATGAAACCCTAACTTGAGACCCAAGTCAGTCTTAATGATGATTTGGATAAAATAATGATACATGGGTACATTGCTTTAACTTTCAGGATAGAATTGCTTGGTTGCTTGTTTGGGTATTCATGGTTGATCTTGCTTAGACTTCAAAAACTATTGAAACAGGTATGTGGTTACGACTATGACTAACCACTCTAGTCTCCTAGAATTTTCCGATGTTCTACCGAGTTGCTTGAAATTAAATGCTTGGATGATGTATATTTCCTACAATCTATAAAGTCACTATGGCTATCACAATATTATGCTTAGAACTTGCTTGAACATGCATACCAACTTTAGAAAAATTGAGGATGAAAAGAAAAGTGTAGTCATGGTGATGACACAGACCATGCCTCAGATTGGGAAGGTCAGATCAGGCCCCATATTGGGAAGACCTAATGGCACCTAGCTCCAGATTGAGAGGTGGCCCATAAGGTACCTGGATCTAGATTGAGACGTAGCCTAAAGTCCACTACAGGGACAAAACCCTAAGAGAGGGTACACTAGAGGTTGAGTAAAAATGGTCGAGAAGTTATGAAAACAACAATAACTTTGATTCTATAACAATAATTGTGTGGATATATTGTTAAAAGTATATGTGAACTTTTTGTTTCCCCCACATACCATTATAACTTGTTATACTGACCGACTATTTTGTTTGTAAGTGTTTTAGGATAATCTACTATTATTATGCAAATATGAGGAAAGATGGACATCCAGAGAGGAAGTCATCAAACAAAGAAATTTAATATAACTCCTAGAGGATATAGTTAGATGGTTTTACTTCATATGGTAAACTCTAGAAATCCATATTTTGTAACCATGTTGGAAAATTTATATTTCATCCTATACCAAACTCTTTCCTAGTTGGTGAAATTTATTAATTATTTTTGGTTATTTGCTAAACCTTTGATCATGTATGATTGATAATATCCCTTGCCCTATCGGTCTGCATGAATAGGGGATAATATGGGGAGGGGGTCATTACATTTGGTATCAGATCCGATTTACCATTCAACCTCTAAAATTTATTAAATTTTAAAACTTATGTAGAGCCTCAAGGGAATTATTAGAGTGTTTTACAAAGGCAATGGTGTCTAGAAAGGACCACGATAAGGGGGTTGGCAATATTTTACTCCGTACCGCTAGTCATCTTATGAGGACTCCCAAACACATGCTTCCTACTGTGGGCAAAGTCAGAGGACTGTACTCGAAATAACATACCTCTAGGACTTATCATCTAATTTCATCACTTCTCTACCCTCTTCTCTCCCTAAACCCTAGGTACATATATCTAATATCTTTATCCCTTATAAGTACTAGTGTTATGGATATTAGGGATTAAGGCATCTTTTGCCAAATAATAAAACTGGACATAATGATAAAGAGAAAATGTTTGATGGGTTTCTCCCTTGTAAAGGTAAACCCTAGATGGACTAGGTCCAGTTAGGAAAATAGCTTCGGTGGGTCAAGGGGATCATAAAACCTAAGGTACATGTTTTAAACCCTAACCTCAACCCAAAAAATGCTTAATCCTTGGGTATGAGAAGATAAGAAGGAAAATAATAGTTTCACCCTAATAAATAGTAAGCAATAGATAAAGAGAGAACCCAATAAGTAGGATGTCTTAGTTTGTCCATGCATGCAAGTACGTAGGTTATGCATGCATAATATACATGGAGGACTTGAGTATGCACGAAAAACATATGCACTATTACATGACCCCTAGGGAAACTTTTAGTTTTGGTGACCTGGCCTAGGTGGGACGTCCCTAAAAAGGAAAAAAGATCTATGAGAGAGAGATAGATAACACCCTAGATTAGAAGGTTAGTTGTGACTAGAAAGTCTAAACTCCTCCAGGTAGGAACCCTAACAAGTGTGTTCCCTCTCAGATAGGAGTGGGATATAGGCATGCACCTATGTGGAAGTGAGCGACATCAAGGGTGGCAGCGAGATTGGTTCTAAGCCAGAGGGGCAATGCATGTTGGATTATGAGATAGGCTTACTAAAGGAAATGAATGAGGATCTTCGTGTTACGTAACGAGATAATATGGTTTATGATGACCTCAATTGGGCATAAGATTTGATAGTACGCTTCATCATATAAGGTAAGCCAGGTGAGAATATGGTGTGAAGCCTTGAACTCTTATACAAAAGGGTCCCCCTAGTGTTAGGGCTAGTTATAAGTTAATTCCATGAGGGAATGAGACCTAGAGGGAGTCAGGAACCTATAATCTAAGGCATGAGTAATTACAAGAAATATTTGTATGGTATGTCCTAAATGAGAATACCCTGAGTGGATGAGTTGAGTTGCTACATGCATGATCACTAGTGACTTGAGGTCCCTTAGGTGTCCCTAGAAGGACCAAACCCTAGAGATGGAGAAAGAGGTTGCTTGCATATACGTGTATATGATATGAGTACTTATCATCTAGGTGAGCGAGAGGGAGTCCCATGACCCTAGAGAGGTAAGGAACGGTAATAAGTTGAAGCCTCATACTCAGGATAGGTAGTCTTTGTGTGGGACCCTAAGAGATGTTTATATGAAACATAGAGAATTGAATAAGAATGTTTCATGAGTAGGAACCAAGGAAAGAATATCATATCATGTCTTGGCTCGATACATGCTTGAGTAGCTAAGTAATGCAGTTTGGATGACCAATGCTAAGGAGGTAAACCCGAGGTCCTGAGGCCAAAGAGGGGAAGTGGTAGTATCTAGTACATACCGTACTCCCTAAGATTGAGTGAGCTCATAGAGGTTGAGCATGACACCTTCCTCAAGTTTTGGGTTAAAGGAAACCCCACTTGGACTATGATATATGTATTATAAGCCACTCACATAAGTTGGTTTAGCACTACCATTCTATCATATGTATGTATGAAACTGGTCTAACATTGAGAGATGTTGAATGGATATGACATAACAGAAAACTTAGAAAGGGTGTAATAAGTTTTGTACTTGCTAGCTACATGCATGGGTGGAATAATAGGAAATATGCCTACATGTGAGGATATAAACTTTGGATTCAAGTATGTTTTTGAACCTTAGTGCTATCAAGTAATAGTTTTATCTTGTCCTAGAAAAGGACCCTTCCTAAAGAAGTGAGTTCTATTTTTTTTTAGATTTGAGGTAACTTTAAAGGTCACTTAAAGACTTGAGAAATTTAGCACATGTAGCATAAAAGCACATATACTGACTATTAGTCTTGCACCCATGTATGGCATTTCTAAGGGACATGATAAAAGACACTATGGAAGTGACAAATAGAACAGGACCATGGCCAGATAGGTAGGTCACCAAGATTCCCATGAAAAGACATAAGGAAAATTTGAGTGCCCTAAGAGATGAAAGAAATTTGGGTGATGATTCTAAAGGATATAATGTTCTTGGATATTATCAAAGTAACCTCAATATAAATGTGGATTGAAATAAAATATAGTTATGATAGGACCGTAAGTCAATCCCAAAGGTCAAGAAGGGACGAGACTGATGGGAGTTGGAGCTGATTGTTCCCTGAATGCACAAGACCATAGGGTTGAGAGGTAACAACTATGTTTGCTTGAGGCCCATGGGTTAGGAGATTGGCCACCTTCATGAGTTCATGTAGCTCAAGGGGTAAATGTGAGAGGCACTCTCTAGATGCATGAGGATGATATCACTTCAAAAGTACCAGCACCCTAGAGACCTTGAGGAAATGACTAAGGATCATAAATAGGAGTTGTGATAAGACTTGAAGGTTATGAAAAAAGTTATATATATATGTATATATACAGGGAATTAAGGGAATAGTGGTATTCATGGTTTGGAGTCATGTGGAGGATGATTCAACCTAGACTGGAAAATAAAATGGTAATGTGTGATGCACCGTCTCTACTCTTGGAACGGGATGAGATTTGTATCTGGACTGCAACCAAATGCTTATTTCATCTTGTTTTGAGTGGGAGAGATGGGACAGATGCATGCCATACTAGGAATGGAAGTGACATGAGGAATAGTTACATAAGTTAAAATCTTTTTATGATAATTGAGAATTGGAGGAATTACCACACCCTCATGAGAGAATATTGGATAAATGGTTTGGATGATGAGGTGAGAAAGGTAATCACCAAATTAAGATTTCAAATGAGGATATAATTATACAGTCAAATTTGAATTCTATAGGTATATGATTTGAATCTGGTTATCAAAATAATGGTTGCAAGAGTTGAGGTACCAAATAAGGTAGACCAAGTCTAACTTGTTGACCAAGCTTGAACAACCTAGTTAGAGGGTCCAGAGTTAGTTGAGATTAGAGGCTTGATGAAGAGACCTCAAACCCATCTATCGGTGGATATGAATGGTGGAATCTGATAGGAAAATGGTATTTTGCTTCTTGAGGATTAACTCCTAAGGACTTAAAAGTTCATTAGTCTAAGTTACCATGTACCCTGGCATCATGAAGATGTTTGAAGACTTATAGTGATATTTCTAATAGAGACATAGAATCATATGTAGACTATTGTCTCACGTGCTAGATGGTGAAGGATGAACACCGACGACCCAATGGATTACTACAATAAATTGAGATTCCTGTGTGGAAATGGTAACATATCACCATGGACTTTGCAGTGGGTCTCCCCAAGATAAAGAAAGGTTCATGATGAAATATGAGTTGTGGTAGATTGCCTTACCAAGTAAGCACATTTCCTTGCCTTAAAGATCACTGCCAAGGTGACATACCTAGTTGAACTATATATTAGAGAGATAGTTTGAGTGCATGGTGTTTCAAGTTCAATTATTTCAGATCATGACCCTAAGTTCACCTCCAAACTATGGAAGCGAGTGCATGAAGAACTCAATACTATTGTAGTTTAAGCACAACCAATCACACATGATAGATGGATAATCATAAAAAATGATCCATACTTTAGAGGATATATTAGGAGCATGTGTGCTCGATTGGGGTGGGTCATGGGAGCAGTATTTGCCCTTAGCAGAGTTGGCTTAAAATAATAGCTACCAAGCTAGTATGGGGATGCCTCTGTATGAATCTCCTTATGAGAAGTCATCTCGATCACCGCTTCACTGGGATGATGTCAGTGAGAGGACCTTGTTGAGGTTAGAGGAGTTGCAGTTGTATGTTGATAAAGTTGCTTTGATCAACAGAGGCTAAAGAGAGCCCAGGATCGATAAAAGTTGTATATTGATGTGAAGCAGACTGACTTGCACTTCACTGTGGGTGAACATGTGTTTCTAAAAACCTGACCCCTCTGAGCTATAGCTAAGAACAGAGGAAAGCTGATCCGTTTGAAATCCTAGAATGGATTGGTGAAGTTGCTTATTGTTTAGCCTTACCCCTTCAATATAGTATGATGTATGATGTGTTCCATGTGTCCAATTTAAAGCGCTATGTGAAGGACCCGAGCCATGTGTTGAGCATTGAACCTATTGAACTCCAAGGGAGGCTGACCTACACTGAGTCACCTGTGAGGACATAGAATACCAAGGTGAAAGAGCAATTTTCACTTATATTTTGATAATTGAAATGCAATTATTTTAGTAAAAGAGACTTGATTGGAAATTTGTGTGCTTTGTTTTAAAGAATGGGCTTCTTTGCAAATTTCCCTTGAATGATAAATTTCGTGAATTCTATTATTTTATTAATCCAATAATGAATAAAAGTAAAAAAGGGAGAGAAAAAATCCCATAATAAGCAAAGAGTAAAAGAAAATGGATATTAAATATGTGTGCTTAAGAGAATTATGTAGAATTCTCTAGAAAGTGACATGGATGGCTAGAATTGATTAGTTTTCAGTTGCACATGGTTTCTAATAGAAAAAATAGCCAAAATAAAGAAAATAGAAAAGAAAGAAAGAGAAAATATGTGTTGTAATGCATAATATATGCCTTATAATTGGATGACTTGCATGTTAAGAAAAGTTTTTTTTTTCGAGTTTTGGTCCCAATATTTGCACACATCTAGATAAAATCATTATAGACTTTCCTTAAAATTTGAGAGAAAAATGATTAAATATGTGAGAGATATGAATTAATTTGTTAATCCTAAAGTGAAAGGGTTTTCAAGAAATGTATTAAACGTCACATTTATTTTGCTTTTGGAAACTAACACTCAGACCTTTAGATATTACTCATTATATGGACCCTCAGATTGTGAATCCAACAGACTATAACTCACCTTCTACCTCTAGCTCATTTTGGGAGTTGGAATAGTAAAAACAAAAATTAGTTTCACACTCTCTCACTCCCCGATCAACAAGGAGTCCTAAAAGTTAGATCTTTTAGTTTGGGAGAGGGAATTAGACATGATGACCCCTAGATGTCTCTGTTTTGTGCATGTTTGGGAGTTTTCCCCAAATGATTGTTGAGCCAGGACTCCATTAAAGCTCGACAGATCGACCATGGTTATAAAAAACCTGGTAACCCCTTCGCGAGAGCGGCAGTTGTGCTGTGAATTCAAGGAACCCCTTACGTGGGACGAAGGTCCAACAGAACCTTCCACGACCACCCTATTTGTCCTCTTTGTTCCCCTATACACTGTTGATTAAGATCTCCCTTTCTTCTGATCTCACACCCTTCGGAAAATTCAAGCTTGCCTTTGACTTCGTTCGAGCCAAGCAGAGGTGACCACGCCTTTACCTAACTTGCTGACACCCTATAACACAAGGTCACCCACCGATTGACCAACCCCTGACACTGGTTCGCAAGGAGCAATGGGGCAAGGGGTTGAAGACATCAATCAGTGAAATGACTGTGCTGCCCCAAAGTTCAATACAACTAGGTAAGGATAATATCATCCATTTGCCTTTTTTTTTCCTAATCCATCCATGCGGGTGTAAAGAGCCAAGGTGGCGTAAGCCAATAGGCCTAAACCCATCCCTACAGATGACTAGACTGGTACATATAATATGGCATTATGTTGATGTGTTATTATGCTATTGGTCAGATTAATACTTATAGTGTAAAAATGATAACTATTTATTAGTATATCGGAATGAGACATGTCATATATGAAAATTGATCAAGAGAACACATAGAATTCAATAAAAATATGGATTTTCTCTAATTATATTTCAAAAATTAACTAAAGTTAGAAAATTTAATGTCGTTGATGAGTTAGAACCTTAAGTTCCAAGATTTGATGATTCTAATGTGTTCAATTGATATTGATAATAAAAAAATGATCTTTTATGAATAAAAAGAGCAACTTGAAACTTATGTGGACTTAGCAACCCATGATTTGGATAATTAGGGTTTCCTTGAGATTAAAGGAGCAATTAATAATAATATTAGGGTTTGTCAACCTAAAAGTCATCGAAAGTGGTAATTAGGGTTTAGGAAAACATAACCCTAATGAAACCCTAACTTGAGACCCAAGTCAGTCTTAATGATGATTTACATAAAATATTGATGTATGATTACATTGCTTTAACCTTTAGGATAGAATTGATTGGTTGCTTGTTTGAGTATTCATGATTGATCTTGCTTGGACTTCAAGTTACTGTTGAAACAAGTATGTGGTTACGCCTATGACCAACCACTCTAGTTTCCCAGTGTTTCTGAGGTTTTATCATATTGATTGAAATTAAATGCTTGGATGATGTTTATTTCCTACAATCTATAAAGTCACTATGGCTATCACAATATTATGCTTACAACTTGCTCGAACCCGTATACCAACTCTGGGAAAATTAAGGATGAAAAGAAAAGTAAAGTCATGGTGATGACTAAAGACCAGGCCCTAGATTGGGAAGGTCAGATCAGACCCAAGATTGGGAAGGTCATAAGAGGTCATGCCCCACATTGGGAAGACCTAATGGAACCTAGATCCAAATTCAGAGGTGTCCCATAAGGTACCTAGCTCCAGATTGAGAGGTAGCATAAAGTCCATTGTAGGGAAAAAAACCCTAAGAGAGGGTATACCATAGGTTGAGTAAAAACAGTTGAGAAGTTATGAAAAAAATAATAATTTTGATTTTGTAACAATAATTGTTGTGGATATATTGTTACAAGTATATGTGAACCTCTTGTTTCCCCCACATACCAATATGACTTATTATATTGATTGACTATTTTGTTTATTCGTGTTTTAGGATAATTTGTTATTATTCTACAAATATGATGAAAGACGGACATCTAGAGAAGAAGGCATCAAACAAAGAAATTTAATGTAACTCATGGAGGATATAGTTAGATGGTTTTACTTCATATGGTAAACTTTAGAAATCCATATTTTGTAACCATGTTGAAAATTTTATATTTCATATGGTACCAAACTCTTTCCCAGATAGTGAAATTTATTGATTATTTATGGTTATTTGGTAAACCTTCAATCTTGTATGATTGATCAGTCTGCCTGAATAGGGGATAACAGGGGGAGGGGGTCATTACAACTATATATTCAAACTATTATAAAAATGATTTCCAAAAAGAATTTAGAACAACAATATGATATAAAGGATCATCATTCTCATGTACTCATATCATCAAACCAAATTTTAATGGAAATTGGGAGGAGGGAGTGGTCTACATTTTGGATAGGCCAATTCTACCATTTCTTAAACCTCTATTTACCCCTAAGAAAAATGTTGGGTTCTCTCTAGGGTTTTATACATATGGGATGAGGTGCTTGGATCCCAAAAGGACAGTCTAAGGGGTTCAACATCTAAAGGTGGAAATCTAGAGTCTGGATCTGAGTTCCTGATGGCTAGTGCATGTAAATAACAGAAAGGGGTTGTATTTATAGATTCTAAGGGGTTCCTCAATCCAAGAGGCAATTGGGTGGGGGGTACACACCAAGTTAACACCTTGTCTTCTGAAGGCTTCTAGGTGTGTATAGGTGTCACTTTTTTAACTAGTCAAAGTGGGGTGTCTTCCTAGTATGTGTCCTACCTTCTAGAGGATTTTAGGTGTGTTTAACTTATGTTTTTGTTGATAGATCAAATTTGGGAATACAGGGTGTGTGCCTAGTACACACCTCATGATTTTGGGCCCTAGTTTGGTTTGAACACTCAGATTGTTGACTAACTCACAATGGGGTATGATTCCCTAAAGTGATACACACACCTAGTATGTGCCCCACTGACAATAATCCTTGTAGGATATCCTTTAGGCTTGTGGTGGCATGTGAGCCTAGATAAGATCAGAGATCATCAAAAGGTGCATGTTTGGGATGCACCACATGAGTTTGAGTTGAATAGCTCATCTTGGGTGGTGATGACTAGGTTATGGAATTATCATAGGTTGAGGCCTTGATGACAACATCTAATCAAGGTAGTTTGTAGGGAAAGTCCATCAAATGAACATTTGTTCTGGTCGGAAACTTTAGTACTTATGGGAGTTTAATGTCTAGATTTCTAAAAACATGACCTTCAATAATGGAATATTGAGGAACACTTTAGTTCATTCATTCAGTATTGTCAATCACATTGATCTTTGAATCATATTTTGACAATTGATCATAAATCTAGTCAAAATCCTTTTACTCAATTGGATTTGTTTAGTTATTGTGTCGAGTCATCTTTTTGTATCTTAACGCCCATAAAGATGTTACTTATGAACCTCTGATGATCATATTTCTTCCTCTCACACTAGGCTGATATTTAATGCCTCTAGGATAGCTTGTGGACTATGGTTATGCCCATAGTTTGTGGCCAAATTGATTCTGGATTTGAATTTTGTCTATAATATCTCGATTTAATTCATTGATCATTTTGATTGACATTTGCCATGGTTTTACTCATTTGGAAACCATATCAAGTAGACTCAAAATGGGGTGTCAACACATGTATACTAATGCTTTAAATTTAAGTTAGATTCTAAGAGAAGTTGATGACAAAATGATGTTACATATGCATTTTTATATGTTTTTTCCTTATGATTCATATTATGAAATAATTACATCATTAGAGTACATCCACACACATTATCATGTACATGAATTTTCTATTCACATGATGATCAAGCTTCATGTAACACCCCAATATTGTTATTAAATGAGTGGAAACTAAATCTTTTTCTCAACTGGGAGTGTTTCAAACATGATACTCACCAAAATAACAATAGAAAGAAACCACACATACTAGTATATAAATAGATTCTCTTAAATCTTAGAAAAGAAAATAAATTACATCAAACTTTATAAGCAAGTCTAAATACATGATGCAAAAATTATGCACTCTATCTTAATATCCTGGATCATGTAGATAATGCCCCACCCAGAAAAACCTCTTAAAATTGTTGATGTGTCCTCTCTATTTACTGATCTCCTAATTATTACCTATGTACATCTCATCCCCAACCATGCACGGATAGGAAAAGTACTGTTAGAGTAAGTGTCATTGAATTTCTAATATGATAAATATGAATATACTACAACTCAAAGTTGAACTAAGATTTGAAAGTTTTAAACTTATACTTGATGTGTCTTTTTAGGGGTAGTTTTGATCAATTTGGTAATGGTTAATCGGTTAACGGTTAATTTGGTTAACCAGATAACATTCTTGTAATATTATTGTATGAAGTTACTCACAAAAATTTGGACAATTGTTACATTATAGTAGTATTGCATATTAACTTACAAGATCATGTTCATGAAGACATGATAAGTACATAAATGTAGAAGTTTTATGAAATAGAAGTACAACATTGTAGGTATACATATGTTTGAAATATTTTAATATAAATGTATTTTGGCTATTCGATTAATTCATTTAACCAAACTTAAACTATATTTAACCATCAAATTAATTATTTAACCAATTAATTGAATTATATTAACCAAATTGTCCAAGATAAACTAACCATTCAGTTAATCTGTTAAATAACCAAATTCTACTTACCCCTATGTCTTTTGGTTCTGACCTTCATTTTTTATGGGTACCATAGTACAATAAGTCCTCCTACGTGACACTGAAGTATACTCTATGGTGCAACACATCCTTTGTTGGCACAATGTGCCCTCTGTTGACACTGAAGTGTCCTCTATGATGCAACTCACCCTCTGTTGGCACCACATTCCTTGTATAACACCCATAGTGTTTGGCACACTACACCCTATGAAATGTCTTGGGACTCTCTAGTGATAACTTATCCTGCAATGTATATAGTTAATATTTTGATGTCATTTTCTATTACTATTCTCAATTTCTTATCTCTAAATCTTAGACCAAGTTTGCCCGCCTTAGTTTAGACTTCTGGTATTTGATGCACAATGTGTACAAGCAATAGATACCAATAGGTGCCTTTCTATATTCATTTTGTACCATTGTGTGTATGATGCAGTAGCAAAATGGTAGTTGTTAAGTTCACCAGAATCGACGAGTTTCTAAACATCTACAGTTTTGTGCCACTCACTCTGGTCTCTCCTTTTTTTGTACACTGGCACATGCAATTGGCTAGTTGCTCTCCCGCCCCCTCTACCGCTGAATACCAAGAAATTGATAATTATGTACACGAGTACCAAATTTTTTAAAGTGTGTACCTAAACGAGGCCTTAATCTATTCTCTTTGAATATGTTCTTAATTTCTTATCTCTGAATCTTAATTCGTTATCTCTAGAATTGTTCTTAATTTCTTGGTTGTGGATCTTAATCTATTATCTCTGAATCTATTCTTACTTTCAATTCTGAACTGAATTTAAATCTGAATCTAAAATCTAATATTTGAATTATCTGGATAAATGCTAATCTGAATCTCAATATTTTTAGTATGACTTCATATAATTTTTATATCAAATATATGACATCTGAGTGTAGAGGCATGAGAAAATTAACTTAATTGAAAGTAGAAATACTAAGTATCTAAAAGTATCTTAAGTATCAAATAACTAAAACATGATGTTCTTATAAGATAACTCAATCTCTATAAAATCACATTGCTCAAAGCATCATCAGATATCAAATAAACATGAAATATAAATGACTAAAAGTAACTTAAGCTCCAAGTTACTTTATAATGATGTGTAGGTTGAATCCTAATATTCAATGGGCATGGACCACTTACATGTTGTAAGGCAAGTCTTATCAAGAATTCATTATTTCAAGTCATGATCCTAACTGACTACTATAAACCAAAGGGTCTATCAGTCTTCATGCCTTTTCTTAAAGTCAAGGCCTCTAGGGTCATTAGTGTTCTCAATTAGGGTTTGTAGGTGCATGCACTTGACCATTGAGTGAATTCTAGGATCATTCTCATGCTTTAATGTTCTAGTAATTACTAAGGTGCATTATCTTACCGTATGTATTGGATGAGTATATGAGTTGGGGCTAGGGTTTCAATCACATTCACTTCCTCTTAACTCACTTTATAAACCTTGCCTTTCAACTTCAATTTAGGGTTTACTTATACTAACACTTGTATGTAACCATAGAGATATTATGATTCATATTTGAGTTCTCAAAGTAACTAGAAAGGTTCTTATATATTTTTGATCCAAATCTTGTTGATATACTAATATACACATTATCTCTATGTTCTTGTTACATAAATTCTCCATACTTCGGATCATACCTAAATAATCATTATAGTATCTTAACAATATTGTTTCAAATTACTTATCTTCAATCTAGGTGATTGGAGTTTTTGGTTTGTTTATTATATCAGATCCTTAGATTCTAAACTCTAATTTATGACTAATAGGTAGTGGTCCATAATTCAAAAATATTGGACAAAATACATATATGAGTATATTCATACCCTATCAATATTCTTATTGACTATTCATTCTCAATAAGTAACTAGGGTCACTGATTTGAGAACCTAGGCTGGATTACTAACCATCAAGTCAAAATATGTATTTAACTAATACTAATTCCATTAATAATAATACCAAAATGTAATTAGTGTGCAAATACATGAATATTTGATGAATGTTTCACCATTAGAGTAATACATGGGTTCTACTAGGATAAGTACATTTGTATGAAATTGGGTTGAAATTTTGGTAATTTTCAGATAACTTGTTTATTTACTATAGGATTCCAAAATTTTAGAGATTATTGACCACTCATGATGGAGCTAATCAAATAAATTAAACATGACAAATCACGAGCAGGACAAGATAGAAAATCATGATGGGTAAGGCATCTCCCTATCCTGATTCTTCGACCTTCTAGATGTTGCTTGGCATAGGTGAGATCTCCATGGATGATCTTGAATTAGGGGAGAATTAAGGGCAAACAAAAAAATAGATTGGTTTTGTCCTGGACTACCAAAGTCAACAAACATTTTTGCATGACGTCTAAAGATAGCTAGAGTGGCGAATCCAATTCACTATGAAATAGAAGGAAACATGGGAATGTTGGCTACAACTGAGGCAAAGATCAATAGGGGGTTTTGAGCCGTTAAAAACTTACAAATATACTCAAAATACCAAGGAAAAAGATGAACACAAGTCATGCAGTCAAAACTGAGGGAAAACCATGCACATCGACATCATAATGCTCATGTGTAGGTGAAGATGGGTTCTGGATCATTACCTCAAACAAGGAGTGATGTATGTGATATTGCATCAGAAAATTCACTAGAGGTGAAATCCCTAGAGTTTACCTAGACTACATACAACAATCACCACCCGCAAGCGGACAGATCTTAACACAATATAGTTAAGGATTGAACCCAAAAGACAACATTTTTAAGAATTATCTGATCAAAATAGCTCACTAAGAACTTGTATTTATCATGAGATTGAGTTGGTTTAATTGACTAAGGTTGCAAAAATGGAAAGAGCTAGATTAAAGTTGTAGTTATCAATAGATGGAAACACTACAATGGAATTGGGTTTCATCGCCACTGTCTAAATCCCCATGTTCATTCAGATACAAACATGTATAAAGAGATTATTGAAGTTATGTAAGTTCCCCTTTCAGCGTCAAAAACTTACATGAGTGGATATCCTTGTAAGCTCAAGGTATCATTAATTACAGATCATGTATCCACTACTCCGATGGATTCCCATCAGAAGTTCTCATCTAGGCATCAACCAAAGCTAATTGATATTCAAATCTTAAACGTTGAAGTACTTGTGGCATAATATTATAATAAATCACATAAAGTGGGTGATTAATCCACAAGACATGCGATGGAAGATTAGAAATGAATTAAATGAGTTCATAAAAAAGTTGGCACAAGAATAAATTTGCAAGAAATAGGTAGTAGGGATAGTCCCCATACCTTAATGAAAGGACTACTCCCTCAACATGGTGAGACTAATATCATTGGTAGAGGAAAGGGACAAAATCATGGTCATGATTGTAGTAGAAGTAGCTCATCTTAGTGTGTGACGATAGACTTCTTTCCTTGTCTCTCTTCTAGATATTAACCTTAACTTGTGGTTGAAGTAGGTGGATGGACAGTAGCTTGGTGAAGAGGTTGATCACCCTGGAGAGGAGGTCAGTGGCCTTGAACTTGTAGATGTCAATATGGAGATTGACACATTTGAGGTCGATGGCCTTGAGTTGTTGAAGGATAGGGTCAATCAATCATTGTTGTTGACTTGGAGATCGGTGTCTCGTCTAGTATAAAGGTCAATGTCTCCAGGAAGTAGTAGGACGATCAATGGGTCTAGACTTTAGGAGGTTGATGGATCTCACTAGAGAGGATGACCCCTCTAGATATGACTAGGTCGGTTAATCTAGAAATGACTTGGAAGTTGCATCACTTTTTCCCTTTGAGCAACGTGAAGCCCAAGAAAGCCTTTATGTGGTTGTATAGTGGGTATTTATAGGCCCATGTACCAGGGTTCTAGTAGAAGGATTCATGCCACGTTGACGGTCAAGATCAGTTTCTTTGTAGCTAAGAAACCAATAGAGGTCGATGGACAAATGGTTGATGGAATGGATGTTGAGCTTTGGATGTCAAGCATCGACTGTTTACTGATGTTGCTGACCGTTGGGATTCCTGCCATTGACCTGGGAGGTTGATGGGTCTTTTCTTGGATTCTTCATTGACCTTGAATTCATCCTCCTTATTGATCAATGGATGTTAATCGATGGTAGATACATGTTTTTGGCCGATGTTGGCTGTCGATCTGCTGAGTGTCAACCTAGTGACTGTCAACTTGGAAGGTTGATAGGTCTGGAGGGAAATTGTGGTCTTCGATCTTTTGAGTCATCAATCTTGAAGGTCGATGAGGTGTTTCTCAATATGAAGGCACCAATTCTAGAGGTCGATCAGTAGGTCGAATGTGGGGGGGGGGTCGATGGCTTTGAAAATCCTGGTCTTAAACAAAATTTATTGATCGATTTGCCTTCTAAAAGTGCTCAAAATCCATTTTGGTTTGGGGTGTTGCCCCACACCCCACGAGAGGTGTCCTCCTTGTGACTCTTACCCATTGAAGGGTAGTGGGACCCCCAAGAATTCTTACTGTAGAGTGATAAAACTCAAAACCTACAAGGGGAGTCAAGAAAAGTATAAATTCCTACAAATTAACATAAAACCTAAGTAGATCGAAACAAAGCTATTTCTAATGAAGACTAAGATATATGAATGTTACATTGGACTAAATATGCAATTTAAACTAGGATGAATATGCATTCATCAATGAATCCCATGGTGTTAGAACAGTTGTGGTGGGTCTCCTCAAACTCCCTTGTCAAGTTTTGACAATTTGAGCCTAAAAGAATGTCTTCAGTGCTAAGCTTCAATAGCAGTTCCCATTGGATTTTTTTGGAGACCAGAGGAGAAAAATCAAATTCATGATGCAACTGGGGTTGGATTCGTGAGTGTCTAGATATCGCACAACTGTGAGGAATTGGATGGAAATGGAATGGAGAATAAAAATGGCCATGAGTGCTAGTGATAGGGAAATGGAGTAGGTTAGAGAGAAACAAAGGGGGAGGGGTGAAATTGGAGGTGGAAGGCAATGAAATAAACCTGGGGAAGCTTTCCTAATGCCCACAAAGGCAAAGGGCATTGCCCTTGGATGGTCTACAACCGATGCACAAGAAGAGGGTGAAAGTTCTTTTAGGCATTTATTGATGGGTTAATTATAGGGTTTGAATCATGTCTTAAAAGATGCATAGTTCTTTCGTGATTATAGTTGAGGAATCCACTTTCAAAATGGTTGAGTATATTTCCAGATAATCATAATCCATTAATTGCAAGTTTCTATTTTGAATGGAACAAAAGTTTAAGAAAGAAGGAGGTGGGTGGTCGGCTCTAATGAAATCACTCAATTGGCACCAACATACAACAATCCTTAAGGAATCTAATTCAAAAGAAAATTTCTACAAAATCACAGAAAATTAGAATAAAGCATTTTCTTGCCAAACAATCTCAAATTTTT
The DNA here is from genome assembly GCA_963693085.1 of Alisma plantago-aquatica. Lineage (NCBI taxonomy): Eukaryota > Viridiplantae > Streptophyta > Magnoliopsida > Alismatales > Alismataceae > Alisma > Alisma plantago-aquatica. The sequence continues at coordinate 270,906,634 of OY856415.1, read as the reverse complement.
ACCACATGTCTGATTTTTAGTGTAGAATACTAAGAGGGTTAGTTTTATTTTTAGGTGACTAGAAATGTTTCTATAATAAAAACAAGATAAGTCTTTAATATTAGGTTACTAATTATCCTAATACACTGAAACCTTGGAAATTTGTGTGTCATTCTTTTCACACATTATCTACTGGTAGGAAAATTCCTAATACATTCCTACAATGAAAAAATTAGGGATAGTGACAAGTTTATACAATGATGACCTTGAATAATGTGTACTTAGAAAATGATATTAAAGTGCTAAAAAATGACGATGTTACAATATTACCCACCTGGGATAAAAAAATTCCTCAAATTTCTATTAAACTATAGGAGGCTACCCACCTTTGGGTTTCACATACCTCATACATTAACTCTTGATGATTGTCATAAAGTCTCGTGGCCACCTTCAAATTATGACCTTCTAACTATGTCTAACAACCTTATAAAACTATCATGTACACTCAACATGGAAATATGTAGGAAAATCTCAAGTATAAATGACTACTCTTTCTTTTTAAGTATCTTTCTCTAGAGACTTGTACTCTAGTATTTGGGTCTCATGACCTACACTAATGTGCCTGAGTCTCATAACCGGCACATAGGGCCTAAGTTATGTATTTGAATCGGCATGCGCTAAGGGCCTGAGCCTCACGACCTGCACTATGGGCATGGGTCATGTCTCTTGAGTTGACCTACATAAGGGCCTGGGTCTAACTCCATGATCTCATTTCATATCACTACATCTAATCTTATATGAATTTTAATAGATTCTAACCTCATGGTCTTACCATGATTTTAAATCTTATGACATGAATCTTATCTTGGAAACATAATCAAGACTTAATGCATTCAAATCTTATAATCTTATTGTATATTTAATTCTTAGATCGCATGTCTCTACTTGAGATTTTAGGCACAGTAAGGATATAGCCATGAAAGTACAAAAATCTTGCTTGCTTGTCTTATTCATAATATTATTCTGAATGGTTTTCTTCACCTTATCATGGTGCTCTAAGTGGGTGAACCCAAGGTACTAATAATCACCACTCTCTCATGAAATCATTCTTATCCCCAGAAATATTGAATCAAACCTTAGTTAGGAAACTTCTATAGGCTCTATCTCGTGTGAAAATCATCTAAAACCCAATATTATAGTACCCTAGGTCATTGATCTATACTTTAACATATTGTGTATCACCATATGCTTAAAGCATACTTGTGTATAACCTTAAAGACTTTTAGTCACCTCTAGCAATCATCTTACCTTAAGCTTAAACTCAGTTAATAACATCAATTCTATTATCCTCAAGTATTTTCCTTAACAACCATCATGATTATACTTGCTCTACAATTCCTCCTTGGGATGAAGGTCTTAAGGACATCAAGAGTTTTCTAACTCCCATCAATTATAGTTGCAAAAAGTCATCATCTCCCTCCAATCATTATTCCAATAAAACAAAGGGATCAATTCTACTGATTGACTTATGTATGATGTGACCTTCAAGATTTCTAGATTTGTATTATCTTATAAGGTTTTAAGCATTGTGTATAATCCTACCATGATCTACTTATAATTTTGAATGACCAAATTGTAAAGGGGAATTGATATTTCTTATCATAATCATGCCTGATGTGGGGTATATGATTCTAAGGAAACACTTGTTGACTTAGTCACTACTCACATCACATTTTGTAATAAATATACACAAAGTCGACACTATATTGATACTAGTACATCATATAACTATGGTATATAATAATGTTTCTTCTCACTTATAATGTCATTAGGTTCAAGTAACTATATGTCTTAGGCACTTAGAATTAACTATGTATTGTGGAACCTTTTGATATATACTAGCCACATATATACCCAAAGTTGGCCTATCTTATAATGTTTATCTCAATGCCTCACCAGTGCACATGTCCCACACCACATGCACTAGAAAGAGTGTGACAAAAAAAATCTTGAGGATTTTAAGTTCTCAAATAATCCCCTTCACAATTCCATATGATATGTGTTCCAGACCACACACCATTAAGGATAGAGAGGTAATGCTATAGGCTTGGGTTTTTAAAGCTGACATATAACTAACCCTAATGCATATCTAACTAGACCTCTACCTCAGACTCTAGTAACACTATCTAATTTTCTTCTATAGCAAAGGTCACTAATAGTCAACCTATGTATATATTCTGGTCTTTTTAGGATCTTGTGGGTGGTCTAGACTAAGAATTTAAGAATTTTCCAGATGGCAATCTATTTATTGCTTTGATACCACATTGTAACACCCCAATTTTCATATCACAAGATCAGAAGCTATTTTTTTCTCAATTGGAAGTGTTATAAACATGATACTCATCACAACAAGAATGGAAAGAAACCACACAAACTAGCATGTAAAATAATTCTCATAAAATTATTAGAAAAGAAACTTGATTGCATCAAAATTTATAAGAGAGCCTAAATACATTATGCAAAAGTCTGCACTATGTCTTAATATCTTAGATCATGTAGATGATGCCCCACCAAGCAAAACCTCTTAAAATTATTAATGTGTCCTCTCTCTTTAATGATCTCCTAATTAATACATGTGGACATCTCATCACCATCCATGCACATATAGGAAAACTTCCCTTAGAGTAAGTGGCATTGAATTTGTAATATGATAAACATGAATACATTGTAACTGAAAACTCAACTAAGATATGAAAGTTGTAAACTTGTACTTAATCAATGTGTATTTTATTTTTGTTTTATATTTGTTTGTGGCCACCATTATACTATAAGCCCTCCTCTGTGACACCAAAGTTGTTGGGTTTTAGGGAAGCATATAAGGTTGTGGAAACAAAAAAGACATACTTGAATCATGAACAAGTAGAGCATATCAACAATGATATATTAAAGAGGGTTTGTGAGGTATACACCTAGTCCTGGAGCAAGTCCAGCAAAAATCCTTGACACGTCATGCTTCTTTTTCAAGTGGCACTAAGAATTAGTAGGAATAGCCTCCTGGTGCAACACCACAGACGGTGGTTTATGGCGTTCTCCTAGTGTGATGACAATGACCTCCACACCTCTACGTAGTCCACACGGATCATTAGGAGCTCCATGTCGTGCTACTAGAGACAACATGAAGGAGTTGTCCTGATGTCAACATGCTAGTGATGACTTATTCTTCTAAAAGCCTTGACTACCCCTCAATTTATAGGAGGGCCAAATCAGGGTTTCCATATCAATTGGAAGTCGAAGATACAATTTTTTCATGAATTTCTAACTCATATTGATCACGAATCGGTTGGTCCACATTTGAATCAGTTGGTTCACATGTGAATCAGTTGACTTAACACTTGAATAGGTAGATTCACTATATTTCCTATTCACTAACATATTGGCTTTTGATGTGATGATTAATGCAAAACATGACCTCATCATCAATCCTTGATCCAGTCCTACCAATCACTCAATCAGTCAGTTCACATTTTGAATCAGTCATTTCACATTCTAAACTGCTCAGTTCACATTCTGAACCAGTCAATTCACATTCTAATTTAGCCAATGTAGTTCAAATTGACTCGACACTTGAATTAGTTGACTCAACACTTGAGTCGGTCGACTCACATTCTCAGTCATTCAAATTTCATCCAATGTTGTTTGAATTGATTACCTAAAGACTTAGTAATCACAACATATGAATATGTCAACTCAACACTTGAGTCAGTCGATTCACATTCCATTTCATCCTTATTCATGCATAAACTCCATTTCCATGTGCATCCAATGTGTGTGACCCTATAGGTCCCAAGTTACATTTACAGTGAATGTCCATAACCAACTTATGACCTCACAAGCAATGAGTGGTATCTAGCAAAACATCATTTCTACCCAAGTAATTGGAAAATTGGAAAACAACTTCAACCTACAATTTGTGATCAGTGTTATAGTGATCATCTAGTTCCTTTGTTTTTGATATCTGAATTTAACTTGAGGCATCAGATCATCATCCTCTCAATGTTCAATCCATGTTCCTTGAACTAGAGCAGACTGTATGAGATGCATGTGAGCTGACATATCACATATTGAGTCACATGAGTATGGACATACACTTCTCAATCTCGCTGATCAAGTGGCCAGGATATTAACCTTATTTAGGAGGGACAATTCCCATCTACATCACTCATATTCAATCCCCATGTGTCACAATGTACATGAGCATCACTTTTATAGCAACCCTTATTCAAGATCACGTTGGATGATGTCAAAATACATCTAACAACATGTGATGAGTGTAGTGACTTTAGGTCTAAGAACTACAATCACCACTATCACTATGAGAGTTGATTCTGACTACCATTACATGGTATCCTTGTATCACTCTCAAGGTATGTCTGATACATTGTTCTCTAACATGTACCTATGTGTTTGACTTGATATTCCATATCATGACTAATGAGACTATGTTATCAGTCAACACACACTCTATTATTATATATTATTGTCATCTATTTTGCTTCCACAATAGTATCTGACTAGAAACATAACAAGAATGCATTTAATCTTATCATACATATGATCTCATTGTCCATGTCCTAAACCTAAAGATATATTGTAAGGAGTGGGATCCCAGAGGGGAACCACTCCCTATTAGAAATAAAAAGGCAACATCCCTTGAACCAAACACCACATAATTTTTTTTACCAAAGGGATGAAGACCAATTCATTCAACATGTATGTATCATAACACAATAAGTAGCAACGGAAAAGAAATATGTCCAACTATTACAAAGATTGATATCTTTTACATCACTACACCACACACACATGGGTGAGTTGTAAAAGAAACTATAAGGATCTAGCTGAGGATTGTCTAACCACCTCATTCAAGTCTTCCAAAAGCTCAACTACAAAGGTTTTTGTCCGAGTCCTCCTTGCTCTATCATGGGATTGGAAGCATACCCCACAAAAAAGGGAAGAAAAGGAAACATCATCAAAGGTTGGTATGTGCATACTAAAAGAAAACTTTAAGCAATATAATAACTGAAGGACATCAAGTATAAATGTTTCCCATGCAAGAGTTAAGGACTACCCAAAAGGCATAAAAGGAAAAGAAACAAATGATATAGATACGTTCCATAACCAAAAAAAAAATCATACCATACTAGCACAAAAAGAAATTAGGGCACACACCCCATAACCATGAATCTGCATGCATGTGAGATAAACATATCCCTAGAACAATATAAAGACACGGTGGACAAGAATCATACATCTTGCACCTGATAGAGAATGGTACATTAACCAAACTCCCAATTTATGAATGTGGGCCAAGAATCATACATCTTGGAAACCTGGGTATGGGGAATCATACATCCTCCATCCCAACAATATAACAATGCTGTCATATTACATAATGAACAAAAACCAATGTAATTACACTACTCTAGTGTTATTGAATCATATAGAATGTTTAATAGAGAGGCAAGTAAAAGGTATAGTCAGATTAAACAAAAAACTATCGTCATACTAATGGACCACACAAACATATAAACATCCACCTCAAAGTGGGAACATATCATCAATAAGTCTAACATGCACCAAGCATATGAAAAAGAGTCAAAGAGAATATCCCTGATCATAAGATCAATATCAAATAAGGTAGTTCACATGAACCATGATTTTCAAAAGAAAAGACATTGTGTATAGGCTAATGTCCATAGGACCAAGAGAAAGAAGAATATAGGTGATTACTCAACAAAGAGTAGTAGGGGATGCAAACATACCTCAACTTCAGAGTCCAAAGTCACTTCTAGATTCAAGTCTAGGTCTCCAAAGATCCTATTAAACACATATGTAGATTTTGTGTCAATTTTATGTACATTATTCAAACCCTAAAAACCACCTTTTTATTAATGTGTGAACTAGGTTATGAAAATTATGCCACATTTTAGTTTATGTTGGTATAAGTCCAAAACATATTTTATTATTATTTTTTACTTATAAATATTTAGTTATGATTTTTATAAGTTTATTCTTAATTAATTAGATCCATTGAAAACACATGTTACTAATCATTGGATTTAGTCATCAAAATTTATACCATTAGTTAGGATCTTATTTTTATGATTCCAAAGACTATTTTTACATATTTTTCTGATCAGTGTAGAATTAGTTATGGATTTTACAAAATCAACCAATAAGAAACTAAAAAAAAACCAAGTCAGTGAACAAAGGCGAGAGAGAGAAGTGAGATAGAGGCCACGTGGTCTGAGCTGGCCCACTCAGAGCCACCCAAGTCACTAGACCACTCAACCAACTCAGCGAGCCATACAAGGATAAAATCCAGGCATAATTACCAAACTGCCCTTTGATGATAAAATGAAAGCAAAGAACAAAGGGGAGGGTAGAGAGGGAAAAGCACATAAGACCTTGTTCCCCCATGAACACCACGCGAAACCCAAGCATAGTGAGGGGAACTCTAAGCTCCACATCAAGATCTAGAGAGAACCAGGCCAATGAGTATAAAGGAAACTTTGTTCCTAAGACACTGCCGGACTCAACGAACCAAACCGCAGAAGAGACAACTGCCTACAGCTCAAACGAGACCTTTCACCATTACTAAAGAAACCAAGATCCACGAATAGAGAGAATAGGACAAAGGAAGACCAAACCAAAGGCGGAGGATGAACTATCATCCAAAACTAAAGCTAGAAGTCGAGAAATATAGAGAGGGGATGAACTAGAGGTCACAAATTACCGAGAAGGTCAAAAGCCAAAAGAAAGAGGTGAACTATTGTACATGCAATTCGAGCAAACCACGAACTCTCATAGCTCGCCCATGCCTCCAGGAGTCGAACCCGACCTAGAGAAGCCACCTCCGAGCGCTAGGAGACCACCGTTGAGGTCCCCATTGATGAACTAGGAAGTTAGAAAAGGGAGAAGCAGTTGCAGGGTGATCAGGGCCAAAGGAACTGTTGCAAGCAGTTGGTGGGTGTTTGGGGTTCATGGAGCATGAGGTATTTATAGGGGACTAGCCCAAGGATCAATGCATTAACCTCAAAACCAGAAACAGGGGTCAATTGGGAAAGGATCTCGTCAAAAAATGGATTGGGAGAAGGAAACCCACCCAAACTAGGGGTCCCCAAAACCAGAAAGTCAAGGAAATGGTGAAAATCAAAATGGAAAGAAACGAGAAGGGAAGTAGAGGAAGAATTATGTTGTACAAAATCACTGCTATTATAGCCAGAAAGAATAGTCCGACTGGAGGTAGGAGATGACTCCTCCTCCATCAGATATGATCCTATGGATACGAAGCAACCCGACATTAAGTGGGCCGCGTGACAACTCAAACATAGGAAAAATCGGGAAAAATCACAATTGATAGTTATTATTAAAATTAATATAAAGTTACATTCAATTAATGCTTTGATTTTCTCTTTCCTTAATTAAGGGTTCTAGACTTATCCAAATTAAACCAAAATTTGCACATAAGTTAAGTTAGACATGTAGATTCCGATTGTGAAGTTAGGTTTTCCTTTTGAGAACTTTTAATGCATTTATTACATAAAACTTAGTTTCTCTCTCCTCATGCATTAATGACATTAGGATTATCCAAATTAGGTGAAACTTCATCCTTAAGTTATACTTGATATGTTGAATACGAATTTGCCTTTATTTCCATCTTTTGGTGTCATATATCATATTTATGTTCCACTTATGTCTTTTATGTCTTTTCTCTCTCCTAATGTTTCAAGGTTGTCCAAATTAGATGAAAATTGTCATGTAGGCTTATTTTGATGAGTAGATTATGAATTTGAAGTCTATTTTCACTTTTGAGACTTTCTTACATGTGTTATGTCATATGGCCCATTAGTTCATTATTCATCTTATTACCATCACATGTGTCATATATGATTATTAAGCATGATTTGTTATGTTTTCCACTATTCACTATTTTATTAGCTTAATTACATGCATTAGTTCATTAAGGTTTATCTTTGTTTGGCTAAGTCAAAAAGGTCAAAGTTTTAGGGTAGGGTTTGGCTAAGTTTTTTTTGGGTGAACCTAGCTCATCGTATTACTTTCCTTTGAAACTATACAGGTAAGACAGCTCATATGGAACAACCTCCATAAGAGAATTTCCAAAAAGAAAACTATACAGGCGGCAAAGCCACAGAAAAGAGAAATTATAGAGAAAGAAAAGCTTTAACATCGTTAATGATGCAAAGCCAAAGTTTAAACTCATCTCTATCAACATTCCTATGAACTCTCTCATTTCTCTCTCTCCAAAGCCAATGCAGAACAACAATACTAGCCAGCCTGCTCTCCTTGTCGGTGAAAGCACAAAGATCATTTACATCAGCAAGAATCGATTTAATGAAGTAAGACTTGAAAAACTTCCACACAGAAATAAAAAAGAGCAGCCAAACAAAATATGTGCCACTTCCTCTTCTTCACATCTACAGAAAGGACAACGCGAGGCCAAACTGATCCCCAAATGCTTGATATACCCCGACGTAAGCAGCCTTCCATGACCAGCCTTCCATGCCGTGAAAAGAAACCTCCTAGGACCCTTAGAGTCCCAAAGCCATTGGAAAAAAGGCACATCTTCATACTTAGTTCTTATAGTCTCAAGGAAAACCTGGTAACCTGCATTAGGTGTATTTCCAAAAACAAACTCATCTAAACCACCAGTAGGCACCAACAGATTCTCCAAAATCGAGATCAGCTTAGCATGCAGCCTCGTCTCCTCATAGAACCACTTCTGGTCTCTGATGAACATGTTGACCATGGCGTTAGACCTGATTCTCAGCTTGATATAACATTGAGAACCAAGAACATTTGCTAAAAATTTGCCACCCGGCAGCCATGGATCCCTCCAAACTGAAATAGAGGACCCATCTCCAATCACAATCCTCAAATGAGCTTTCAAATCGTCCCTTGAGGAAAGAAACTTCCTGAGCAGCCAAGAGAAAGAATCACTAATACTAACAGACCAAAAAGAAGAATTAGTGAAATACTTTTCATGGATCCATTTGATCCAAAGGCAATCCTTCTTGAGCGCCAAATTCCAATTGTTGAACATCACAAAAGCCTTAATGGTCTCCTGTATATTCTTTAGACCCAAACCACCTTCCCTTTTCCTCTTGATGATATTACTCCATTTAACCAAATGAACAGGATTTTTGGACTCTGATTTTCCCCAAATAAAATCCCTACATAGTTTATCAATCTCCTCGCAAACTGCAGCAGGAAGAGGCAAAGATGACGTCCAGAACTGATAGATAGACGAAAGAGTAGATTGAACAAGCTCCACTCTACCTGCCATAGAGAGCTGATTAGCCTTCCAGCCCTCCAATCTTCTCTTAATCTTATCTAACATAGGAGAACAATGCACTTTGCTCAGCTTGTCAACAAAAAGAGGGAGCCCCAAATACCTAATAGGCAATGTGGCTTCAAGAATACCCAAAACATTACTGATCATATTTTTATCAACATTAGCACTAAAGATGATAGCACTCTTCTCAACATTGATCTTTAAACCAGTAGACATATAAAGAAGGTCCATAACTCTCTTGATGGCTTGAGCACTCTTCTCATTAGCTTCCGAGAAAACAAGCAAATCATCTGTGAAGATGAGATGGGAAATAGAGCAAGAACCAGAAGCTTTAAGAGGAAACAAATTGCCTCCTGCCACCTCACTGTCAAACAGGATAGATACCACTTGCATGACAAGCACAAAGATATAAGGAGCCAAGGGGTCTCCCTGACGAACCCCATTACTAGGTTTAAAAGACTCACTAGCTTCTCCATTAATCAACACCTCATAAGAGATCGTATCAAAAATTTCTTTAAGCCAGATGATCCAACACTGGGGAAAATGCATAATCCTTAAAATACAAAAGATAGAATCCCACGCAACAGAGTCATATGCTTTAGAAATGTCGAACTTCAAACACATCTTTGGGAGGGACCCTTTCCTATTAAAATCATGAATTATCTCATTGGACATCAGAATAGCATCCTTGATACTTCTTCCAGGGACAAACGTGCATTGACTCTTACTGACAATAGAAGGAAGGACAGGACAGGACGAAGTCTATTGGCAAGAAGCTTTGAAATAATTTTGAAGAACACATTACAAAGAGCAATCAGCCTAAGATTCTTAAGCTCAGATGAATCCTTGGCTTTAGGAATAAGAGTGATGAAAGTTCTGTTGGCCTCCTTAAGCAGGCGACCAGTATTAAAGAAACTAAACAAAGCTTCCATCACATCCTTGCAAATAACATTCCAAGAGAATTTATAGAATTTTCCATTCATCCCATCATGCCCGGGACACTTATCAGGATTCAGATTAGTAACAACATCAATGACTTCCTTAGGAGAGAAAAATCTATCAAGCCTCATCCTATCCACTTCTGTAAGCTTTGGAAAAACATATCTTTGAAGGATGTTCAAATCAACAGTGAAACCATTATTAAAGAGCCCACGATAGTACTTCAAGATATGGTTTTTTATATCACCAGTATCATTAGACACAACGCCATCAATGACAAGAGCCTTGATATGATTGAAATTCCTTCTGACCTTAACAGTAGAATAAAAGAATTTGGAATTAACATCCCTTCCTTAAGCTAAGAAATTCTTGACTTTTGCCTAAACAGAGATTCCTCATGCTTTCTAGCCACTGCCGCCTCCTTCCTTCTTTCAATAGCTTCAATATGAAATAACACATTAGTGGGATCATTATCAAGTCTCGTTTGAGCCTCAAAAGCCAGCAACTCAAGCTTCGTAGCCACAGCTGAAAAGTTTCCAACTGAATCTCTGTTCCACAAAGATAGAGAGTGACGAAGACATCTGAACTTAGAGTAAAGTTTATAAGTAGGAAACCCAGACACATCAGTATCCCAACTTCTCCTAACAACATCTAGAAAATCCACCTTTTCAGTCCAAGCATTGATAAAACGAAAGGGGGTGACCACCTTAATCCTCTCACCAATATCAAATGTAAGGATCTTATGATCACTGATAACATTACAATGTAGAATTCCTTTAAACTCATTAAAGATCGACATAAATTCAGCATTATAAATAACTCTGTCAATATAAGAAGAAGCAAAATCATCTCCACTTTGGTGATTGTCCCACGAGAAGAGAGGGCCATTAAGACGTAGCTCAAACAGCCCAGTAGTTAACATACAACTATTAAAGTCCTCCATAGATTTAGTAGAAGGCAAATCCTTGCCAATTTTCTCATCAGTCCTCCTAACCGCATTAAAGTCTCCAAGGATGACCCACGGACCACAAAGAGCAGAATGAATATTAACAATCTCCTCCCAAAGACGAACCCTATCATTATCTGGGTTATGACCATAAACTGCAGTAATAAAAAAAGTCCAGCTATCAAAAAGAATTTCTAAGTGCACAGATTGATAAGTCTCCCTGATCTTCCAGACCTGACAATCAGTGTCTCTCTAGAGAACCAACACTCTGCCTAGAACATGAGAATCATGATTGGAGCACCAGCTATGACCAGAAAAAAACTTCTTAACAAGTTTATCAACCTTCCTAATTCTGACTTTAGTCTCATTCAACAAAATTAGCTGTGGTTTGAACCCTCTTATTTTGTTGTGAACTGCCAGGGCTTTAAGATTAAGTCCCCTGACATTCCACGAAATCATACTAAAAGAGCTATCCATCTACACTGCTCGGAACCAGTACTTCACTGGTTTGAGACACCACCCTCTCTACTTCACTGATGACCAAGTTTTCAAACTTATTTGACATCGTAGCTTGATCAATCTGTCTCACATCTTTTACAGTTGTAGGACCTTTCCTACCTCTGGCCTTTCCTTTCCTTCTTTTATTCCCCTTTTGAAGTTCAAAACCATCTTCCTCCGTAACACCTTCAGCAGGTGGTGGAGTCAGTAAATCAACCACAACCTCCTCCTGACCATGTCCCTCCACTGAAATGTCTGAACCAGAAGAAACATTATCTTCGAAAGAATCCACCGACACATGAAACTCATCTTCAACCTCATTCAGATCAGAAGTAGCTGCCATATTCGTTGGACTTGCTGCTATCACAGGGATAAGAACTTCCTGTTGCATCTCCAAGAAACAGCATTAGAGCTAGGAGTCATTCTCAAATTACCAGGCCCAGCAGAACCAAAAGAAGTCAGCGTCGTTGACCTCCCTGAACTCCCCTGTGGAACTAAACTATCATGTGGCTTCTCAGACATTTCATCAGTTACCTCTAGCTCGACTCTCGGAGTAGCTTTCCGAACCCATACCTTCTTCGAGACAGGGAGCTTCACCTCACAGTCATTATGATCATATAGCTTGCAAACTTGACAGACTCTAGGCTTCCACTCATACTCAAAGGAAATGGTATGGGCGACTCATTTTTCACTGACCACTTCGAGCTCCTTCGGAAAACTAGACTCTGCCGGCATCAACACCTGCAGTCTAGCAAACTCAAGGTTATGAAGCTCAAACGTAGCTTTATCTGCCCGCAGTGGAGTACCAAGGTATGAATCGATTCTGGAAAACATTTTCATGTCCCAAAGTTCAAGAGGGAGATCATGAACACGAATCCAAACCGGAATATCTGACATTCAGAACCTCTTAAGCACTATGCCTGGCTTCCATCTCATTAAGACCAGAGGTTTGCCTCTCACAAAGTACAAGCCTCCATCCAGCACATTTTCCATATCAGCCTCCTCCGTAAACTTTATCAAGAAGAAACCCTGCCCGTGATTCATAACTTCGATCTTACCTTTCAGTATCCAGATCTGTGAAAGATATCTCTCCAAGATCCTGAGCTGAGGTATGAACCCAATGATATAACCAGCAAGACAATTCTTCCATCTCATAGCATTCCTCTCCGCCTCCTCCCCCGGGTAGACAAGCTTCTGATCCTGGACAACAATGTCCACCTTCTCCAATGAAGTATCATACACTTTTGGTTTTATGAGATCCGCCCACGACTTCACACCAATCAGAGATGAGGCGTTTACATCCACAGATCCAAGAGACGACTCAGCAGTAGGATCCAGAATCGGAATCGAGGCAGAGGCTTCAACAAAAACTCCATTCTCAACCGAACTAGAACTGCGCCGTCGGGCAACATCATCATCGGGAGGCACTACCATCATCGCGGGAGAGGCAAAAATGGGTTTGGCTAAGTTAAAAAGGTCAAAATTCTAGGGTGGGTTCTAGTTCTAGTACGTTACAGCACACCACCTCTTAAAGGGGTTTTGTCCTCGAAATCAAAACATCCATAGCAAACAACTATTCACCACCCCTTACAAGGGTTCATCTTATTATGCCAAACTAAACTTTAGGTACAAAAGGTTCAACTACACTTCCTTACATCCAAGTACGTAAGTATCATGCAAAAGGGAAACATAACTTGTAAAAACTAACTATGGATCTATGGGTTAACTTGCTCTTGTCCATCCTCATAAACCTCTTCTCCTTCCAAAGCATAGACTCTTCCAGCTTTCCTTTCCACATGCTTTTTACCGTTATTTCCATTGTTGTTGCCCTGGTTTTGAGGAGGTGCTTGCTGTTGAACATATCCTGGTCCAAAATGAAGCTTGGGGCACTGAGGTCATACATGTCCAGGTTCATTGAAATGATGGCATACCATCCAAAAGTCAGGCTGATACTTCTTTTCTCTTGAACACTTTCTAGGAGGGTGGTAACTATTACACTTTGCACATTTGTCTCTTTTTTGTCCATCTCCTGAGGGCTTCGTCTTCTTGTCAAACTCCCTAGGTTGAAACCATGGGTAAGATTCCACTGCCAGTGCTTTATCAACCATCTACTGAAAGATCAAAGGTAGTTGTGGGATAAGAGCACGACTCACGTTGTAATTGAGTCCTTGCAGATATAGGTCAGCTCTACATTCTTCACTAAGTCCATAAGCATATCTCTCAAGCAATACAAATGTCTACACATAAGAAAAAATAGTCATTGATCCTTACTTCAAACTATAGAACTCAACTTCCTTTTTCTTCAAGGCAGCAGTGTAGATATACTTCCCACATAAAAGCACCAAAAATTGCTCCCAGGTCATGATAGAGATATCACGAGTCCTTGCTATTCCGTTCCACCAAACTCGAGTAGGTCTATCCAAAACATATGAAGCAAACCTAACCTTTTGGTGTGGAGGATAGGCCATATCATCAAAAGTCCTCTCTATGGCTAATACCCATTCGTCAACTTTGTAGACCATCTCTATTTCACCTTCACCCTTAAAGGAGGGTGGTTGCATCTACATGAACTCCATGATTGAGAACTCTTAAGGATTTTTAGGTACAGACGAGTCCTTCATCTTTCTCGCCATGGTAGTAGCAAAAAGTTGTCGAAACATGGCCAAATCTTGCTCTAGAGAGATTACTACGCCCGTACTAGCAGAGGCTGGGGTCTCCTGACCTACTGACATTCCATCTTGAGTCACTAGTGTGATAAAAGGTGGATCCATCCTTGGCATCCCAAACCTAGGGTTCTAGGGTGTCTCGTAACCGTACTAGTTGTCAACAGTCGAGTTATCTCCCACCATGATGGTTTTTGTCGTTACAAGGCAAGGATACTAGGTATAAGCAACCTATGGAAAAAAGTAAACATCCTATGGGAGACAAGATTGAAATAGTCAGATAAATGACTGCTAATGGCTCTGATACCATGTTGTAAGGAGTGGGATCCCAGAGGGGAACCACTCCCTACTAGAATTAAAAAGGCAACATCCCTTGAAACAAACACCACATAAATTTTTTGATTAAAGGGATGAAGACTAATTCATTCAACATGTATGTATCATAACATAATAAGTAGCAGTGGAAAAGAAATATATCCAACTATTGCAAAGATTGATATCTCACTAACTGCACATGGGTGAGCTACAAAAGAAACTATAAGGATCTAGTTGAGGATTATCTAACCACCTCTTTCAAGTCTCTCAAAAGCTCAGCTACAAAGGTTGTTGTCCAAGTCCTCCTTGCTCTATCCTGGGGTTGGAAGCATACCCCCAAAGAAGAGAAGAAAAGGAAACATCAGAAAAGGCTGGTATGTGCATACTAAAAGAAAACTTTGAGCAATATAATAACCAAAGTACATCAAGTATAAATGCTTACCATAAGAGTTAAGGACTACCCAAAGGGCATAAAAGGAAAAGAACAAAAATGATATAGATACTTACCATAACCAAACAAATAAAATCGTGCCATACTAGCACATACAAAGAAATTAGGGAACACACCCCATAACCATTAATCTGCATGAATGTGAGATAAACATAGCCCTAGCACAATATAAAGACATGGTGGCCAATAATCATACATCTTGCACCTGATAGAGAATGGTACATTAACCAAACTCCAAGTTTATGAATGTGGGGCAACAATCATACATCTTGCAAACCCAGGTATGGGGAATCATATATCCTCCATCCCAACAATAACACAATGTTTCCATATTACATAATGAACAAAAACCAATGTAATTACACTACTCTAGTTCTACTAAATCACATAGCATGTTTAATAGAGAGGCAAGTAAAAAGGTATAGTCAGATTAAACAAAAAGTTGCCATCATACTAATGGACCACATAAACATCCACCTCAAAGTGGGAACATATCATCAATAAGTCTAACATGCACCAAGCATATGAAAAAGAGTCCAAGAGAATATCCATGATCATAAGATCAATATCGAATAAGATAGTTCACATGAACCATGATTTTTAAAAGAAAGGACATTGTGTATAGGATAATGTCCATAGGACCAAGAGAAATAAGAATATAGGTGATTGCTTAATAAAGAGTAATAGGGGATGCAAACATACCTCAACTTCAGAGTCCGAAGTCCAAAGTCACTTCTAGATCCAAGTCCAGGTCTCCAAAGATCCCATTAAACACATATGTAGATCTTGTTTCAATTTTATGTACATTATTCAAACTCTAAAATCCACCTTTTTATTAATGTGTGAATTAGGTTATGAAAACTATGCCACATTTTAGTTTATGTTATTAGGAGTCCAAAACATATTTTATTATATTTTTGTGACTTATAAATATTTAATTATGATTTTCATAAGTTAATTCTTAATTAATTAGATCCATTGAAAACAAATGTTATTAATCATTTGATTTAGTCATAAAAACGTATACCATTAGTTAGATCTTGTTTTTATGATTCCAACAACAATTTTAACATATTTTTCTGATCAGTGTAAAATTAGTTATGGATTTTACAAAATCAACCAATAAGAAACTAAAAAAAACCAAGTAAGAGAATAGAAGGCGAGAGAGAGAGAGAAGTGAGAGAGAGGCCATGTGGTCTAAGCTAGCCCACTCAGAGCCACCCAAGTCAACAGACCACTCAATTCAGTGAGCTACGCAAGGATAAAAGCCAAGTGTAATTACCAAACTAACTTTGACGATAAAATGAAAGCAAAGAATAGAGAGGAGGGTAGAGAGAGAAAAGCACATAACACCTTGTTCCCTCGCGAACACCACTAAAAACCCAAGTACAGTGAGGGGAACTCTGAGCTCCAGACCAAGATCTAGAGAGAACCAGGCCAAGGAATCTAAAGGAAACTTTGTTCTTAAGAGGTTGTTGGACTCAACGAATCAAACCGCGGAAGAGATGGCCGCCTATAGCTCAAACGAGACCTTCCGCCATTACTGAAGAAACCAAGATCCATGAACAGAGAGAACTGGCCAAAGGAAGACCAAACCAAAGGGGGGGGGAATGAACTATCATCCAAAACTGAAGCTAGAAGTTGAGAAATATAGCGAGGAGATGAACTAGAGGTTGTCAATTACTGAGAAGGTCAAATGCCAAAAGAAAGAGGTGAACTGATGTACATGCAATTTGGGCATACGAAGAACTCTCATAGCTCGCCCACGCCTCCAGAAGTTGAACCCGACCTAGAGAAGCCACCATCGAGCGATAGCAGACCACCACCAAGGTTGCCGTTGATGAACCAAGAAGTTGAAGAAGGGAGTAGTAATTGTAGGGCGATCGAGGCCAAAGGAGCTATTGCGAGCGGTTGTTGGGTGTTTGGGGTTCATGGAGGAGGAGGTATTTATAGGGGACTTGCCCAACGTTCGATGCAGCAACCTCAAAATTAGAAACATGGGTCGATTGGGAAAGTATCTCATCGATCGATCGATCGATTGGGAGAAGGAAACACCCAAACTAGGGGACCTTGAAATCGAAAAGTCGAGGCGATGGCGACGAAAAGAAATAAGAAGGGAAGTAGAGGAAGAAATCCATTGTGCAAAATCACTGCTATTGTAGCCGAAAAGAACAATCTGACTTGAGGTAGGAGATGACTCCTCCTCTGTCATATCTGATCCAACGACTACAAAGTAACCCGACTAAGTGGACCGCGTGATAGCCCAAACATAGGAAACATAGGGAAAAGTCACACGTGACAACTATTATTTCAATTAAAATAAAGTGACATTCAATTAATGCTTTGATTTTCTCTTTCCTTTATTAAGGGTTCTAGACTTATCCAAATTAAACCAAAATTTGCACATAAGTTAAGTTAGACATGTAGATTCCGATTGTGAAGTTAGATTTTCCTTTTGAGAACTTTTAATGCATATATTACTTAAAACTTAGTTTCTCTATCCTCATGCATTAATGACATTAGATTATCTAAATTAGGTGAAATTTCATCCTTAAGTTATACTTGATATGTTGAATACAAATTTGCCTTTATTTCTATCTTTTGGTGTCATATACCATATTTATTTACCACTTATGTCTTTTATGTATTTTCTCTCTCCTAATATTTCAAGGTTGTCCAAATTAGATGAAAATTGTCATGTAGCCTTATTTTGATGAGTAGATTACGAATTTGAAGTCTTTTTTCACTTTTGAGACTTTCTTACATGTGTTATGTCGTATGGCCCATTAGTGGTCCATTAGCTCATTATTCATCTTATTACCATCACATGTGTCATATATGATTATTAAGCATGATTTGTTATGTTTTCCACTATTCACTATTTTGTTAACTTAATTACATGCATTAGTTCATTAAGGTTTATCTTTGTTTGGCTAAGTCAAAAAGGTCAAAGTTCTAGGGTAGGGTTCTAGTTCTAGTATGTTACACATATGTCATCGAGTAACACCATTCATTAGATATCTACTATGTTTGTGTCATCATCCCATGATTGAGATAAACATAATAGAAGGAATTACCTTTATGATTATCAAATCAAATATATGATGCCATATTTCAATCATCATATGATTCACTCTCTGGGCATACATACCAACAAACTCCCACCTGCACTTAGAGACAATCACCTATGAATCTGATTCCAAGTGATATTAACATGTCCATCATGTTTCTCCTACACAAGTGCTTTTGTAGTGGGTTAGCAATGTTTGCTTCTAGTCTATACAATGCAAGTCTTAACATCTCCTCAATGTACCATCTATCATAAGAGATAGAAATGTTGTAGTATGATATTTGAGTTCCTAGGCCTATCCGGTAGCTCCATTGTTGTCATAATATTTCTATGTGTCATCAATGGTTGGAACCTCCCACAAGTTCATATAAATGAACTTCTTGATCCATATAGTATCCTCTATTGTATTCATAACAGTAAGGTATTTAGCTTCGACTGTAGAGCTAACAACTTTCTCTTGCTTGGAACTTTTCCTGCTTATAGTTACGTTTTTATGTCAAATGCAAATTTAGATTGTGATTATTAACTTTGTTTGTGATTTTGGAAGCTTGCATTAGTGTACCTGACATGCTTTTTGTGTGCGTCTAAACACAAGTGTATGTGTTGCATAATATAAGCCAAATGAGGCCCGAGTTGAACTCAGGGAGACTTTCATTCAAAGACTACTACTAACTGCTGGAAATCAGCTAGACCGATTAAATTTGAGAGAGTTGGTTTTTTTAAAGAAAACAAAAGAAAATTAAACTGAAAATGGTTTGATTAAATCGAATGATGATGGAATTCCTTAGAAACACTAGTTTCACCATGGATCCCCATTGTATTTTATCTTTATCGATTTTAGTATAAATTAATCTCTATCTTGGATAGGAAGCCTCTAGCGAGAATTGCCCGCTCCCACAATACAATTTACTACCTAAATCTAAGCCAACTTCACGTCAATGATAGTTTAAATCTTAGATTAGGTGCTTTACGATCAATATCTAGGTTTCTTCCCACTAACTGCACATCACCTTTACCAAAGGATGCATGGGATGGTGTTTATGCGTGGGTTTTAGGCATTTAATTCTCCTTTCAGATTAATTATTTTCCTATGATTTCTAATGAAGGTAGTCAATCAAAACCATAGCAAGCATTCACACGCATAGATATCTAAGATTATGAGGAAAATTACACTAAATCATGCAAAACATGATACAATGGTTCACTGGGAAACTCCCAGGTCCTAAGGAATTAAGGGGTTTAGCTCCGCATAGTTTTCAACATTGCAAAAATGAAGGGAGAATGGGAAAACGTGGGGAACATGGAGAAACTCGAGTAACCCCTTCGATGGAAGTGTGGGCAGATGATCCTCCTCCTTTGGTGCGCGAATTGCGGCCTTCCAGCAGCAAATTCATCCGTCAAAGATGATCGAATCGTCCGGATGCAATCCTTCAGCTCTGTTCTTTGCTCCTCTTCTCTCTCTCTCTCAGCTCTCGTGTGTGTAGCGTATGATACTCCTCGGTTAGGTCATCCCTCGTAGGTCATAGACCCACTTACG
Organism: Alisma plantago-aquatica; assembly: GCA_963693085.1. NCBI lineage: Eukaryota > Viridiplantae > Streptophyta > Magnoliopsida > Alismatales > Alismataceae > Alisma > Alisma plantago-aquatica. The sequence goes on along the minus strand of OY856415.1, from coordinate 270,886,860 downwards.
ACCCTTGAAATAACGTGGACCGTCGGATCTGTGATCCTACAGAAATTTGTAAATCGACATCATCCATGGCACTGACCTGTAGAAGTCGGTGGCACTAAGATGGCTAGATCTTGATTGTAGTATGCAATTCTTCTGAGTCAGTACCACCGACGAGAAGGGTCGGTGGCAATAAGATGGCGCGATGACTTTTTATTGCCTCTCTGTTGCAATTTCAGTGGCACCGAGATATAGGGTCGGTGGCACTGAGATTTCTTTGCACGCTTAGCACCTGAAAAGCATATAAAATTGTGCATAAGCCCTGGATTAATATAAAATCTCATAAATATGATAAAATAGGCAAGATTTTATGCAAAAAATGTATACTGGCCATTAGAAGTAATCCATGCAATAATAATCAAGAAAATGGTGAAAACTGCATAAAATAACCCTAAACTAGGCTTGTAAAATCAACTCCAAATGCATGCATCAAACTCCCCTAAGCTTGAACCTTTCTCATCCTCGAGTAACACTATCTTTGGATCTGATTGAGATAAGTTAGCAAAAGGACACTAATACATAAACTATATCTAGGTGTCTCTCACCTTTCGGTCCTCATACTGACCCTTACTGACCCCTGAACACCAACTACTCTAACAGCGACCAAGAACCTCTATAAAAGATGTCTATCCCTAAATCAATGTATCACTATCAAGTAAAGAAATTAACATGATAGACTCTTTGGATTCATACATGGTGCATCGTGTGATCTCCTATCTACGTTGCTCTTTTTTTTTTCTTTACCTACCATCTACATGGAAGCAGTTCTCCTGATCAGAATGTATGAGGAGACCATCATATATGCGACCTACTGATAAGAGCAATGGGTGGATGAATGGGCGGCTATGGAAGACTCATGAGCACATTAAATCATTCATGCAATCAAAAGGATGATGAACCTATAATGCTGAAAAATTGAAATATGCTCCTAATGCCTAGTAACTGAAGTGAAAAGATGAATGCATGAACATTTCGTCTCAGGGTGGGACAAAATACCTACAAACTACATCAAGAATCAGTTCTTCCTCCACTGAGGTGAGAGTATGCCCTTTCTCCTTTATTTCTCAATTATGCTCCATATTCACTAATTATTATTTTTTTTGTATTCTTTTTTTTATGAGTCCCTTCTCATCATGATGGACTTTTATGGCATTTTTCCTCTATACCATGCTACTTTCTTCTTTTTCAAGGGTATGGGCATAATCCTCACCCTTTTTGTTTTGGAAGAAACTAAGTACATGATAACATTTTATGGAAAATGAAATGCAATGATGACTAAAAAGGGAAATATGCAATGTAACTACATGACATGCACCCAAATTTGGTTGTGCATGTAGATTTTCTACTTTTTTTCTCTATAATGCAATTCTACTATGCAATGCAAGTATGGTTTCAAAAGCTAGAATGATAGAATGTGCTTAGTCATCTTATGGTGGAGTGTCAAATGAATGTACATGAGGTGGATGAGATCACATGAATAAATGACAGAACCCTCAGAAAAGATCATGTGTCCCTCTCTAATGACCTGTGTATAGGGTAACTAAGGGGTTTCTTTCTTAAATTTTAGTTCAAGGTCCCATTGGTGTTTGGTCAGTTCGGGCTCAAAAAACATGTCAACCACTTTCTTAGACAATTAAGATAGCCATTTATGTTATTATGTCCTAAAGCTGACTTACTCAAGCATTTCCTCAGTTGTGCTACTCAACTCCTCACAAGATAAGCATAACCCATATATATTTTTTCATTTTTGTATTGCACTCGGCCAAAGATAGACACTAAGTTGAAACCATGCATTTAATTTCTCTATAGATTACAGTAGATAGATTATGGATCCTACATAAACAACACTCAAAGCAACATAATTTGCCAAATTAAGAAAACAAAATGCTAAAAAAATATGAAAAACTAAGATAGAGATGTTCCATCACCCCCCCAAGCTTGAATATGACTATGACCTCATAGTCAACATTCCAACTTAAGAAGTGGAACAGTGATACCCGTCTAAAATGATGGTGGTGGCTGTGAAGGGTCCAGGGGTGGCTGTGTGGGTCTAATGGTGGGAACATCCCCTGGAATGTCGGATCTATGGAAGGCATATCAGGCGGCATCTGATAACCCCCAAAGTAGCCCTGGCTCTAGTAGTGGTCGAAGAAGGGTTGCTGGTAGTTCTCCATTCGTTGTAGATGATGATGCATGTTCTCTTGGTTGGTTAAGAGAAGTCGCTCATTGTCGTAGATGGCTTGCTGGTTTGTGTACAACCTTCCTTGGATATCCTGGATGCCCGCCAATGATGTTGTCTGTTGTTGTTGATGCGTCTGTATGTCCTACAACATCTTTTACATGTCCGCCATGGAATATGCATCCTCTCCTAGCTGAGAGGGTTGCGAGGCGGAAGATGTGGAGGCCCCATAGTGTCGTGGATGCTTCCTCGAAGCAATGCGGTGAGTGATGGGAGTGGTGTCCTCCACCTCGTTGTCGTCTCCGTCGTGCTCCTCCTCTTCCTCATCTCCATCGTCCTCTAAAGATACTTCATCTGCTTCCGCGATCGGCCACATGTAGTGGGCCACATCCCTGATGGTGAAGGCTGGGTCAGGGAGTTGCCACTCATGGAAGGTCTTCACAACTGTGCAAATCGCGAAGATGGTGTGGTGGTGGATGTGGATCAGGCCGGTGGCCCTGAAATGGCTGCGGTCGACTCGCAGCTGAGATTGCATTGGCTCTAGTATGGAGAGGTCCAGTCCGAGGTGTAGCACGATTGGGGTGATGAGTCCCCCAAAAAGAATTGGATTGTTCCTCTTCACATTCCTCTTCGTCGTCATCATGTGGTTGAGGAAGAAAGCTCCAAAATTGACTGGCTACTTGTCGAGCAGCTAGTAGAGGAAGAATAAGTCCACTTGCTGAGCCTTCGTCTGCCCCTATGTAGACTTGGAAAAGAGGGTGTTGGTGAGCATCTAATGCAGAACTCCGACAAATGGATGCTCGAAGTTAGAGAGGGAGCTATGGAGAAAGTTAATCTTCTAACCAGCTGGTACAGTGACAAATTCTGCCCAGATGGCGATGTAGTTGAGCTCTCTGGTTGGAGAATGTCTGAGTGGGGCCAACCATAGATGGCGTTGAAGGTACGAAGGGTCATTGAGTGATTCACATTGTAGAGGCAGAAGTCGACTCCCCTCCTTCCATTGACTCCTCATGGGGCAGCTAAGTTCGAGTGCCACACAGATGTCGAGAGAAGCCATGAACTCGAGGACTATCTCTCGGTATGTGGGCCACCCGCCAAAAATTGGGTCGGCAGACCCGTCGGTGAATTCTTGCCCTTCGCGCACCGCCTCCATGTTGTCGACAAAGTTTGTCTCTTCTATCAATTGTCGATCGCCATATCTCATCGTGGCAAATGGCCTCTTGGCCAACTCCTCATACACCTTCCTCACCTCGGTTGACGGATGCACTATCCTTGGGCGGGGTGTGAGGCCAGTGGGAGCTCCGACTCTTCTCGCCATTTTGATGATGAAGGAAGTGATGAAGAAGATGAAGATCTTGATGCTCAGAGAAGTCCCAGATACTCAATAGTACCTCTTGCTCAAGTGGGAGAGGAGTGGAGTTGGAAGGTGTGAGTAAATGAACTCCACACCTCTCCTTTTATAAGCTTGGACCGGCCGTCTATCGCACTCTTGGTGGCACCAACTAGGTGAGTCAGTGGCACCGAGCCTGGTAGGAATTGTGGCCTTGATGCATCGATAGCCGTCGATACTCCATCCACACTTCATAGATCTTCGGGTGTCAGTGGTATCGACTTGTCCACGGATCGGTGTCACCGATAGTCGATGCTCGTTCATTTGATCCGTCGATGATCGCAGCACTCAGATTGCTGATGTCATCCGTCGATGGCACCAAGATGGGTAGTCGGTGGCACCAACTCCTCTTTGGTGCTGCCTTTGGTGCACTTAACTCACCACTGAAACTGGGCCCAGAAATCGTCGGTGGCATCGACACCTTATCAGTTAAAACTCAATGTCATTTCTGCACTTTCTTCAGAAGCTCAGTAGCACCGACTAGGTGAGTCGGTGGCACCAAGTTTTTATTATGAGTTTGGCTTTTCGTCTGAATCGATTTAGGTGCCACTAACTTTGGATCTCGATGGCACCGACCCTGTATACAGCTGCACACTCAACAAACGGGTCAGGGTATCATTTTTATATAAAATTATGAAAAACTAAGTACCAATGCATCAAAATAAAGCAAATAGAATGTAAAGAAGACACAAAACATTGGGTCGCCTCCCAACAAGCACCCTTGTTTAACGTCCTAGGCTAGACATGTCCAAAACTCAAGATCAAATGGGAGAGATGAGTTTCACCTCATCCTCTTTCCTAGTGAAATCTTTCCCAAAGTAGTGTTTTAATCTCTGCCCATTCACTAAGAAGTTTCTCTCCCCCTCCTTGATTCTCACAGCCCCATGTGGGAACACTTCATCTACAACAAAGGGTCCACTCCATCTAGACCTAAGTTTCCCATGGTTCATATTTTAATCTAGAATTGAAAAGTAAAACACTCTCTCCCAGTTAGAACACTCACCTCTCTATATGTCGATTGTGAATTTGCTTTGTCCTTTCTTTGTACAATCTAGCATTTTCATAGGCATTCAATCTTATTTCACCAAGTTCATTCAATTCCAACATTCTCATCTTCCCGGCTTCATCAAGATCAAAATTAAGCCGTCTTAATGCCCAATGGGCCTTATGCTCAAGTTCCACTAGAAGATGACATGCCCGTCCATAGACTAGCCTAAAGTAGACCTGTCAAATTGGGTCAAAATCCGCGGGTGCCCACGGGTCAACCCGTTTAAGTTGGGTTTGGGTGGTAAAATTTGACACCCACTAGAAATGACCCAAACCCATACCCACCCATTTATTTAGTGGGTTTCATGGGTGATCTGCGGGCATCCGCGGGTGCCCATTAAATTAAATAATATATTAATATAAATATATTATTCATATGACTCTTAAGACATGCAAGACATGTACATTTATCAATCAACTAAATTGATGACGTGTAATGTATACAATATAAAGAGTTAAAGTCTAACTTTCTTTATTTATATCCTTTGTTAATTGTTTACACTAGTGAAAACAAATTCGTTAACTTCTATATTGTTTTTATGCTAATGAATATATAGTATAATGATGTTTTATATTCAATTATAACAATTATATTCTCTTTCTGTTCACTTTATGTATTGGACAATCATAAGAACATGAAAGGTCAAGAACTTTTAGCATAAGATGACAAAATATAGTGTTGTTATGGTAATATGTTATGCTATTTGTAACATCTATATCATTTAGTTTTTTATTGTACATTGAAGAAATGGTTATTTTTCATTTTGTCTCTTACATTTTATTTCAAAACATCATAATAGATATTACATTGTGTTGGACACAAAAAGTAGTGGAAGCTTGCCCCCATTTTGTTATGTTTACATTGAAAATTATTAATGAATCATTCTGCTCTTTGTCGTAGTGCAGAAACAAGCAATATCTTTTCACTGTGCACATATTATATGGGCACCCGCAGGCGATCCACAACCTTCTAGGATGGGTTTGGGTGTGCTACTTCCCCACTCGTTTAACATTGGGTCTTTTTGACCCGCACCCATGAGACCCAAACCCACAATGACCCAACCCAAACCCAACCCACCCACCCGTTTGATAGGTATAGCCTAAAGGGTGTAGCTCCTATCGGTGTCTTGTAGGTTGTCCTATAGGCCCAAAGTGCATCAAACAATAACTCACTCCAATTTTTCCTACTTGATGACACCGTCTTCTCAAGGATCTTCTTAATCTCTCTATTTGATATCTCCACTTGTCCTTGAGTTTGTGGGAGATAGGGTGTACCTACCCGATGTGTCACTCCATACTTTCTCACGAGTGCCCCAAACTTGCGATTGATGAAATGAGTTCCCCCATCGCTAATGATCATTCTAGGCACTCCAAACCTGTAGAAAATGTGCTCTTTGACAAATTTGCATACAACTGTGGCATCATTAGTGCGGGTTGGAATTGCTTCCAACCACTTCGACACATAGTCAACGACCAACAAGATACAAAGATTGGAATTAAAGGACACAAAGGGTCCCATAAAATCTATTCCCCACAAATCAAAAACCTCTACCTCTTGGAACACATTCAGGGGCATCTCTTGCCGCTTGGATATGTTACCAGACCGTTGGCACATGTCGCACCTCTGCACATAGTCATATGCATCTTTAAACAATGTTGGCCAATACAAACCACTTTCTAGAACCTTTGTAGCTATCCTAGAACTAGCGTGGTGCCCTCCTGTAGGTAGAGTGTGACAGTGTTTCAACACACTCTCATACTCGCTCTTTGGCACGCATCTTCTTAAAATACCATCCCTGCATTGTCTCAACAAGATAGGATCATCCAAAAAAAAATAACGCAGAGAATGGAAAATTTTCTTCTTTTCTTGATACCCCCAATCATTAGGCAACTCCTTGCAAGCAACATAATTCACAATATGAGCAAACCAAGGGTCCTTATGATTAAGAGCAAATAATTGTTCATCGGGTATGGTCTCTAGGATGGGTATGTCAAGGTCTTTCTCATCTACCCTCTCTAGCCTAGATAGGTGGTCAGCCACCACATTCTCAATCACGGCCTTGTCTTTTACCTCAATATCAAACTCATGCAATAAAAGGATCCATTAGATGAGTCTAGGTTTAGCATTCTTTTTCTGCAGCAAGTACTTGATGGTTGCATGATCCGTCCACACCACCACTTTAGCTCCTACAAGGTATTGCCTAAACTTTTCAAAAGCAAAAACCACAACCAAGAGTTCTTTTTCTGTGGTGGTGTAATTCAATTGTGTGTCGATAAGAGTTTTAGATGCATAATAAATGACCGTAGGGACCTTGTTGAGACGTTGTCCTAACACAACCCCTACCGCGTAATCTGATGCATCACACATCAACTCAAACGGTTGGCTCCAATCTGGAGCCTGCACAACTGGTGCAGATATTAGATTCTCTTTTAAAATCTCAAATGCTCTAAAACATTTTTCATCAAACTTAAATTCCACATTCTTTTCAAGAAGCTCAGATAATGGTTTAGCGATCTTTGAAAGTTCCTTGATAAACTGACGGTAAAACCCGACGTGGCCTAGAAAACTCCGAACTGCCTTCACCGAAGATGGTGGAGGAAGTTTAGAAATCACTTCTATCTTAACCGGATCTACCTCTAGTCCTTTGCTAGACACCTTGTGTCCTAGCACAATCCCCTTGCTAACCATCATGTGACATTTTTTCCAATTAAGCACTAGGTGTGTGTCCTCACACCTTTGTAAAACTTGTCCAAATTGTGTAAGCACTTGTCAAAATATGCCCCATAGACCAACAAATCATCCATGAAAACCTTGAGGCACCTCTCCACCATATCTGAGAAAATCGCCAGCATACACCGCTGAAAAGTTGTGTGCACATTGCACAACCCAAACGACATGTGACGATAGGCAAACGTGCCATAAGGGCAAGTGAAGGTAGACTTCTCCTGATCCTTAGGCTTGATAGAAATCTGATTATATCCCAAATATCTATGTAAAAAGCAAAAGTGGGAGCGACCAGTGAGTCGCTCCAAAATCTGATCGATAAACAGTAGTGGAAAGTGATCTTTTAGTGTGGCGGTGTTCAATCTCCTATAATCAATGCAAACACACCATCATGTCACTAATCTAGTTGTGATTTGTTCATTAGATGAATTAGTAGTGACAGTGATTCCCCTCTTCTTAGGCACTACCTGATTCGGGCTTACCCACATAGAGTTAGAAATAGCATAAATGATACATGCCGACAGTAGCTTGATGACTTCCTTCTTCAGTACCTCTGTCATGATGGGGTTGAGGCGATGTTGAGGCTGTATGACCAGCTTTTCTCCTTCCTATAGCCGAATTTTGTGCTGGCATATCATAGGAGAGATTCCTTTGATGTCGGCTACCGTCCACCCGAATGCACCACAGTGGAAGTTAAGCACGACAATCAATTTCTCTTCCTCAGACTCGCTCAATGATGAAGAAATGATGACCGATAGCTTTTCGTAGCCGCTAGAAACACGTACTTGAGGTGAGGGGGCAGCGACTTGAGCTCTAGCTCTGGCGGGCTCACAAGTGAAGAGACCAACGGTGGTGGCAATGGTCCCAAGTCCTCAAAATTTCTAGAATAGTAGCACAGCAAGACCTTCAATAGCCTTACACACTCCTCCAAGGACCGACTCCTCATGCAATCATCCATGATGTTCATGAGGTATGCCTCTAGAGGTAGCTATGGATGTATCTGGACTAGAGAATCCTACATGTCATCTTGTGCAGTAGAAGAAATCGGCTCCTCTTGCTCATCATCCGGGTATCCCACCGCCTTGACAAGTGAGACCACCTTGGTGTTCTCCATGATGTCCACGGCTAGCGTACCCCTATCAACCTTTGTCATCACATGTGCCATATTCATGAATGGTTGTCCCAAACATAGTGAATGTTGTTTTCCTTGTATGTCATCACATTGCATTACTCATGATCATCTGATGACTTTGAGTTATCCGACATGTTTATCTTAAACTTGTCATCCTTGATCCCCATGGTTAAGCAACCTCTACCCATCTCCAAGATCATATCAGTTGTGGCTTGGAAAGGTCTTCCTAATAGAATCTCATTGCCATGGTCGTCTTGCATTGCCATCACCACAAAATCTACAGGAAATACAAATCTATCCACCTTTACAAGCACATCCCCACAAATACCAAAATACCTTACCACAGGATTGTCTGCCAATTGGATAGTCATGCTACTCTTCCTAGATGTCTTTAGGACAAGCTTTTTAAAAGTGGTTAAATGCATCAAATTGATACTCACACCTGAATCACACAGTGCATCACCAAACTTGGTCTTCCCGATATAGCAAGTGATGTTGAAGCACCCGAGGTCATGTCTCTTAGGTGAAAGCGTACCTAGAATGAAAGCACTAACTTGCTCTCTAAGTACCACTACCTCAGTGTTTGGGATCATCCTCTTCTTATTGATTATGTCCTTCAAAAATTTGCCATAGAATGGGATCTGCTCAATGGCGTCTACTAATGGAATGTTCACCAAAAGCTTCTGAAAAACTGTCTAGAAACTTCTTGAACTATTGATCCATCTTTGTAGCTTTTAGACTATTAGGATAAGGGACCAACACTATCTGTGTTCGCTGATGAGTTGGCACATAAGATGTCCTAATATCCACCTCAGGCTCCTTGGTCTGCTCCTCCACTATGGTCTCTGCCTCTTTTTCTACTTGTACTGGCTCTACCACTGGATCTACACTGTCAGTCAACTTGGTCACCTCAGTAGTCGCGGGCTGTGGAGTCAACATCTTCGTCCCGCTTCTTAGCAACACTTCCTTGACTTGTTGATTCCCGGTTGGGGAATTAGTATTTCCCAAAAGCCCTTGCTATGACGGTTTCTTCAATGCGACCACATTCACTGCAAGTTGAGATAATGTAGTCTCAAAAGTTCTCATCTGTGCATTGTGGTTCTGGAGGTCCCGCTGAACATTATTGAGTAACATGTCATTTTGCTTCACAATCTTGTTCAAGATATCATTAGTTCTCTCTTCTTCCACTAGGCATTGCTTCTGCATCGGCCTATGCTGATTCTGCTAATTCGGATCCTACAAGAAGTTGTTTGGATCCTTCCATGAGAACTTGGGGTTCTTCCTCCATGTGTAGTCATCATTGAGGTACCCCTACTGACGCACGTATGCCACATGCTCTTCCTCTTCAGAAACGTGATCGTCCTTCTCAAACAGCTTCTTTGCAATAAGGTTCAACTTTTCATTCAAGGATGAAATAACCTTGGACCCCCCCCACGCTCTTTATCTGCTCTGGGTGGTCTCTATCACTAACCCATGCTTAGTTCTTCGCCATGTTTAACCAGATTTCCTAACACTTTGTCGGTGAGTTGTTCAAGAAGAACCCTATACATGCGCTGTCTAGATTGGTCATGTCATTCAAGTTCAACGCAAAATAGAACATCTTGACTTGGTTCTCTAAGTCAATCCCATGATGTGGAACCTTACGCAGCATGTTCTGAAATCTCTCCCATGCCTCAGAGTATGATTTCACAGGCTGTTGTTTGAAGTTGTGTATCTTTCTGACAATGTCATTTGTCTTCTCAGGCAGAAAATAATGGGCAAAGAAAACGTTCACCATTTGGTCCCACGTCTCAACAAATTCCTTCTCAAGGTTGCACAACCACTCCTTTGCATTGCCATCCAGAGATGATGGAAACAGCTTTAAGTATATGGCCTTCTGAGGGAACCAGTCCACCTTGATCATGTCACATGTTTCTACGAAATTCCTAATGTGGGCAACGGGATCTTCATGGGCATGGCCGTGGAAAGCTTGCATCTTCAGTAGTGCTATAAGCCTTGGCTCGATCTTGTAATTCAGTATGTTGACCGCCTGCTTCTTAATTAGGCCCAACTCTACTATAGAGGATGATGCCTTGATTTTATCCCATATCATCTTCTCTTCAACTGCTCTGCCATCTGCCATTTCTGGTTCTATGGTAGCAACAAGGATGCCTTCAACAAGGGGTTGAACCATCTTATCATCTACGACGAGGATCTCAGAGGTAGAACCACCATATTATGTGGTACTAGTGGTCACCATACACTAGTACCTGAAAGATAAAAAAAATTATTAGTTCTAGCACTTAATCACGAAAAATAGTATGAATTTAAATTTAATGATTGAATGAGTAAAAGTAGAAGGTGGCCTAGAATGGCTGCCCGCAACACTCGTAGTGTTGAACGTTGCCATCTCCCAACAGTGCCAAAAACTTGACACAATTTTTATGTACGTCTAAATGCAAGTGTACGTGTCGCGTTATATAGGCCAAATGAGGCTCGAGTCGAACTCAGGGAGACTTTCATTCAGATACTACTACCAACTACTGGGAATCAGCTAGACCGATTAAATTTGAGAGAGTTGGTTTTTTTAAAGAAAACAAAAGAAAATTAAACTAAAAATGATTTGATTAAATCGAATGATGATGGAATTCCTTAGACACACTAGTTTCACCACAGATCCCCATTGTATTTTATGTTTATCGATTTTAGTATAAATTAACCTCTATCTTGGATAGGAAGCCTGTAGAGAGAATTTTCCACTCCCACGGTACAATTCACTACCTAAATCTAAGACAACTCCACATCAGTAGTAGTTTAATTGTGAGATTAGGTGCTTTACGTTCAATCTCTATGTTTCTTCCCACTAACCGCACGTCACCTTTACCAAAGGACGCATAGGATGGTCTTTATGCGCGAGTTTCAGGCGTTTAATTCTCCTTTAAAATTAATTATCCGCCTATGATTTCTAATTAAGGTGATCAATCAAAACAAGAGCAAGCATTCACACGCATAGATATCCAAGATTATGAGGAAAATTACACTAAATCATGCAAAATCCAATACAATGGTTCACCGGGATACTCCCAGGTCCTAAGGAATTAAGGGGTTTAGCCCCGCATGGTTTTCAACATTGCAAAAATGAAGGGAGAAATGAAAAACATAGGGAACATGGAGAAACTTGAGTAACCCCTCAGATGGAAGTGCAGGCAGATGATCCTCCTCCTTTGGTGCATGAATTGCCACCTTCCAACAGCAAATTCATCCGTCGGAGATGATCGAATCATCCGGATGCAATCCTTTGGCTTCGTTCTTCACTCCTCCTCTATCTCTCATCTCTCGTGTGTGTAGTGTACGATACTCCTTGGTTAGGCCCTCCCTCATAGATCATAGACCCACTTATGACCCTTAAAATAACATGGACCGTAGGATCTGCGATCCTATGAAAATCTATAAATCGACAGCGTCGGTGACACTGAGTTGTAGAAGTCGGTGGCACTGAGATGGCTAGATCTCGATCGCAGTCTGCAATTATTCTGAGTCGGTACCACCAATGAGAAGGGTTGGTGGCACCAAGATGGTGCGATGGCTTTTTATTGCCTCTCTGTTGCGATTTTGGCGGCACCGAGAAATAGGGTCGGTGGCACCGAGATTTCTTTGCACACTTAGCACTTGAAAAGCATATAAAATCATGCATAAGCACTGGATTAATATAAAATCTCATAAATATGATAAAATGGGCAAGATTTGATGCAAAAGAATGTATACTGGCCATTAATTAGAAGTAATCCATGCAATAATAATCAAGAAAATGGTGAAAAATGCATAAAATAACCCTAAATTAGGTCAGTAAAATCGACTCCAAATGCATGCATCAGTACCCCTTTACACCCAACTTTTCCGTATTACTATAGATTAGGAACTGATCCTTAGTGCTTCTCAAGTACTCAAGGATGTTCTCTATGGAAGTCACAATGATGTTCACTGCAATCTGATTGATATCTGCTCGTAATGTCCTATACATGCGAGACTACATGACTAGTACATGACATTGCATACATGATAGACCCATTTGTAAATTCACATGGCATCTTACTCATGTGTTCCCATGTTTACAAGATTTAGGACACTAGGCTCGTGAGATACTAATTCCATGGAACATGGACACATTTTTCTTTCATTGAGTCATGTATGTGAAACCCCTTTAGCATCTTACCAATGTATATATTCTTACTTAGGTTGATAAACTTTCCATGTCTATCTATATAGATCTTGATTCCTAAGATATAGGAAGCTTCACCTAAATCCTTCATAGAGAAGTTACTTTCATTCCATGTTTTAAAATTTGTAGGATAAGGATGTTTCTCCCCATCATTATGTGGAATATAAATATACTCCCACTAAATTCTTGTAATCATAGATTTCCTCTTCATTCTGACTAAAGTCGAACTCTTTGACTGTGTTGTCAAATTTAAGATTATAGCTCTTAATGCTTGCTTCAATCCATAGATTGACCTTTGTAGCTTACAAACTTCATTTGCAATAATTGGATTTATAAAACCTTTAGTTTGTGTCAAGAAATGTCATCTACAATATTCCTATTGAGGAATGCAATTTTAACATCCATTTGACAAATCTCATAGTCATACTAAGATGTAGTGGCAAGCATGATCTTGATGGATTTGATCATGGCAACTGGTGAAAAAAATTCAATGTATTCAACATTTGAACTTGTTTGAGACCCTTAGCAACCAATCTTCCCTTCTAATTTTTTACACTAACAACCATGTCAGTCTTATTCTTGAAGACCCAATTGCACCTATGGGTTTTACCCCTTTAAGTGGATCCACTAAGGTCAAACCTTGTCAGTGTACATAGAGTCCATCTTGGATATAATGGCTTCAAGCCATTTCTCATACTATGGTCCCTCAATAGCTTCTAGGTAGGTTGTTGGCTCATCGTCTGCGAACAACTTACCACTTTTTTGAGCCATAATATATCCTAATATTTCAAGATCAAGTCGTGTCCTACTAGATCTATGAGGTTTTATGTTACATTAAGAACTTGACATTCCACAACAATTTGTGATTCTACTTGTCCCTAGTGTACCTCTTCAGGTTCAATGTTTTCTTGTTGGTCTCAAACTTTTGAGTTCTACTTTTCTCCCACAAATTCCTTTGGAATTAAATTCCCTTTAGGAATATAGCTATCCTGACAACAAAACACTTTTGATGTCATATGGAAAGTAGTATTAAAAAAAATAACATTTATGTGATTTGTAGAAAATGCTTTATAAGAAACTATATTCTTATATAAGATTTCATTCCTAATCATTATAAGACATATCAGGGAACTTCCCATGCCATATCTCATATGGTGTCTTTTAAGCCATTTTAAATGATACATTATTTAGTAAAACATGTGCCAAAAGAAAATTGGAAGACCAGCTAGATTTATGTTGATTGCACCATGACTAATAGGGTGTGATTCCCTTTTCCTGATACATCATTGTGTTTCATGTGGAGTTCATTATAATCATGGAACTAAATGTCATCGACATGGGGTGAAATTTCACCGATATTGTCTATGTCGATGATCAGTGACGTTGAATGCATGTAAACATCCTCATTCTACAATAGCATCGACATTTCGTCAAAGTTGTCAAAATTTCCACATATGTTGACGAAGTTGACCCAAGTCTATACAAAAATTCCACAATGTCCTCGACATCTATCGAAGTCGTCGAAGTTGGCGACATTCTTCTGGTATTTTGTGGAGTTTGATGTGTGAGGGGAAAAAGTGTTGGAGCTTGAGGTAAGATGATTTTAATGTTATTTTTTACTATTCTAAGCTAATAGTAATAGACTGATCCCCTCTCTGCTAAATCTACCACATATTTACACCATTTTTATGTAGTTTGTTTATTGTTACAAACTGTATATATGGAATAAATTCGTACTTCGGATACGACTACACATAATCGTGTATTTTTCTACATATGTAAACCTATATGAATGGCTATATGTAAATGTATATTGTGTTTTTTAGCTAGATTTGATGAAATCGGTCGATTTTCATCACAAAATGACTATTTTTTAGCTTAATTTTTGTCGAAGTTGCATCTAAGTTTGGTTGTGAAAATCCTCGACATTTCCTCGACATTTCCACAAACTTCCATGTCCACGACTAGCGAAGTGGGCTCGAAGTCGAAGTCCTGTTCCATGATTATGATACATTATCGCGGTATCTCAGAAGGTCCTCAAACTCTTGGTTCAAAATATTTTCCATGTATATCATATTGAAGTGTTTTAATATTTATATCAAATTGGTTATGTACTTCATTCATGATCCTTGAACACTTCAAGAGATTCATACTTGTATTTCATCAAATACATATTACCATATCAACTGATATTATCAGTGAATACAATGAGGTACTATTAACCACCTCTAACATTTATTTTAAAAGGTCTGTATACATCAGTATGTATGAGCCCTAATAGAATACTCTCTCTCCCATTATTTCCAGAGAAAGGAGATTTTATCATATTGCCTAACAAAAAGATTTGCATGTCTCTATTGGTTCAAAAACCAAAGGAGTCTATACAACCATCTTTATGAATTCTAGAAATTTATTTCTCATTTATGTGATTTAGATGACAATGCTATAGGTATTCACTATTTGAGTCATCTATTCATTGAATATATGTGTTATACATATGTGTCTCTAAAACTATCGAGTATTGATTATAAGATATAGGGAACTTCCATATAAGATCTTATCTTTTAAAAATAAACATCAATTATTCATAATACTCTTATCCATACAGGATACATGATGTTTTTCATCAATGGTAGGTACATAATAGCAATTCACTAATTCTATTACATATCCTTTAAATGAATGACAATTTCTAACTGTGGTGGCAGAAACTCTTGCTTCTGCTCGGCTCCTAAAGTGGATATCTTTATTTCCTTCTTCATCCTGAGTTCCTCTATATAAAGATGGTAGTTCCTTTTTCAGTGTCCAGGTTGGTGACAGTGGTGGCATTTCCCTTCCTTATTCACTCCTCCCTTAGCTTTAAGTGTAGAAGACTTTGGTTTCTGGCTTGCTTTAGAACTCTTCTTAGCTTTGCTTTTGCCCTTGTACTTCCATTTACCTCTATTGATCATAATCACATATTTGGGTTTATCCTTCTTCATCTACGTTTCAGCTTTCCTCGACATGCCAAGTAATTCTAATAATGGCTTGTCAAAATTGTTCATGTTATTGTTTATGACAAACTAGTTGTATGATTCCCACAGTGACTGCAAAATCACATCTATGGCCAACTCTTGGCCTAAGGGAAATCCAAGTCTAGTAAGGTTCTCTGCATGCCCAATCAACTTGATTACATGAGGACCTACTAGATATCCTTTAGCCATATTGCACTTGAACAATACCTTTGAGGCATCATATCTCTCTTGTCTTGCCTGATATTGGTACATGTCATTAAGATATGTTGCCATCTCAATAATATTCATGTTCTCATGTTGTCTTTGCAACTCATAGTTCATTGAGCAGGGCAACATATAATTGACATCCATAGAATCTTCAGAGTGCTTCTTGTAAGCATCCCCGTCAACCTTAGGTGTAGTGGGAGCGGGTTCATCTCGATCTACAGTGTCCATGATATAGATCTTGTGCTCTTGAGTGAGAATGATTCTCAACATCTTGAACCACTCATGGAATCTGTTCTCGTTCAACTTGTCCTTCTCAAGAACTAGTCATAAAGAAAACATGTTTGTGTTTTCCATTAGATTCTATAAAAGAAATTTTGTAATTTTAGTCAAAGCACTTTTTATTTTATTTTATAATATTATAAAAATTAACTAGACCTTAAATTAATTATTGATCCCACTATTTTGTTCAAATTGATAGCCCTCACTACCAATTCATAAGATTATAGTGTACAACTTTCTAGTGAGCCAAGATGCATATTTCATCAAATCATGAGTCAGCTTTGGTTGATCACCCACAACTTGACTATTTAGGTAGGCAACTTTTTCCAATTGCAACTTATGCAACTCTTGGATAGATGTATGCACAACTCCTTTCCATAGTCCATATGCATGCTTCTAGGTACTTAATCCTATTAAGGTCACCTATTTAAGCGTGTCCCAAAAGTCAACATGATAGAATGTGCACCCTGGTTTAGCAGACCCACATATCTACCATCACACTTCCACAAGATAGACGGTACACCACACTTTTTCATGCATACGCTTGGTCAATCAAGCTTTACATGTGTGTCTCTTATGGAAAACATCTTAGACTTCATATTTATTGAGGGATTTTATATATAAATACATATACATATCCAATCACCACATAATTATAATATGCATCACATACATGTTGTATCCACAAATGAAACATGCAATCATAAAGCATACGAGTGATAGTTATGGTCATATTGATGCAATTCTTTGGATCCACAAAGAATTGCTACCACCTAAGGCCACACATCTCATGCAACAACTTGTTCTTGGAAATATGTTGTTGGGACAGGTCGATCGATCAGCTGGACCCTCCCGTCGATCGGTTAGACTTCCTAGTGAGTTGATTGGCTTCTATGGCCAGTCAACTTTCTATATCTCATGTCATTGCCTAGACTGCTCCAGTCAATCAGTTGGGCCTCCAGTTGATCGATTGGCTCCTCATTTCGATTGGCCTTCTCAGTCTCCCAGTCAATCGACTTGACCTCCCAGTCGGTCGACTAGCCCGGTGTAAAAACATCTTCTCTTTTCCAAAATAGAAAATAAAAAATATCATATTCTAGTTAACTTATTACATTATAAAAGTGAAACCTTGAGTTACATTTGATGGGAGTATAAGAAGGAGAGCATTAATTTACAATTGGAGAGAAAGAGAGAGGATCGATATGCAAACCAAATAAAATGTAGGAATAAAACCAATCAACCATGCATACACATCCGCAAGGGGTATTGACCATAACCACACATGCATCCACCATCAAAATGATTTTAGAGTGGCTCGTATTGATTACATATTTATCATATCATAAATATTTATTTGGGATCATATTTGGTATTTAATTGGATATTCACATTAATCATTTTAATATTCACATCATATGTAGTTCAATAAATCCAATCACATCAATTTAAAAATCTCAATACATTGTGGATTGACGTGACTTTAATGTCATTGTTGGGTTTTAGGGTAGTAGATAAGGCAGTGGAAATAAAAAAAATATGCATGAATCTCGAACTCACTGCATCAACAATAATGTATTTAGGAAAGAGGGTTTGTGATGTGTATATCTAGTCTTGGATCAAGTCTAGCGACAATCCTCACAACAACATGCTTCTTCTTCAAGTAGCAGTCAAACAGTTGTCACCAGCAGCCTTCTGGTACAACACCACAGATGATGGTTGACGGTGTTCTCCTAGTGTGATGGAGATGGCATCCATACCACTATATAGTCCACGTGGATCACAAGGAACTTCACATTGCACTACTAGAGCCAACATGAAGGATTTGTCCCTTTCATGTCAATGTGCTAGCGCTGACTTGTTCTCCCTACATGTATCTTCCTTTTATGGGTAAGAGTTTCTTTGGTCTCTCACATTACCACAACCGTGAGAGGACAACATTTGTCAGCATTAGTTGTGTCTTTTGAAATTCTTGACTACCCCTCTACTTATGGGAGGGCTAGGGTCAGGGTTCCTAGACCAACTGGGAGTCAAAGAGATAGATTTTTCATGGATTTCTGGATATTGCAGATCACAAATCAGTCGGTTGACATTTGAATTGGCCAGTTAGTATGTGAATTTGTCGAATCAAGACTTGAATTATTCAATCCAATATATTTCCTATTTGCAAATATATTATCATACAATGTGATGATTAATGCACAACATAACATCAACATCAATTCTTGATCCAGTCTTACTAATTGCTCAGTTAGATGATTCACATTCTGAACCGGTCAGTTCACATTTTCAACCGGTCGATTCACATTCCAGTTCATCTAATGTAGTTTAAACTGACTCAACACTTGAATTAGTTGACCCAACACTTGATTAGGTCAAATAACATTCTTAGTATGTCATTTTTATCCCATGTTGTTTGAATTGATTACATAAACACTTTAGTAATCACAACATATGAATCGATCAACTCAACACTTGAGTTGGTACAATCACATTCCAATTCATCCAATGTTGTTTAAATTGATTACCTAAACATTTTAGTAATCAAGTCAAACCTTATTCATGAGTAAACTCCTATTATATGTGCATCTTATGCACGTGACCCTATAGGTCCCGATTTATGTTTGCAGTGAATGTCCATAACCAATTTATGACATCACAAGAAATTAGTGGTATCTAGCAACACATCATTGCTACACAAGTAATTGGAAAGTTGGAGAACAACTTCAGCCTACATTCCATGATTAGTGTTAAGTGGTCATGTAGTTCCTTTGTCTTTGATATGAACTCAAGGAATGGGATCATCATCCTCTCTATGTTCAATTAATGTTCCTTGAACTAGAGTAGACCGTATGAGATGCATGTGAGCTCAATATCACATACTAAGTCACATGAGTATGGCCATATGTTTCTCAGTCTTGCTTATTAAGTGGCCAAGATATCATTTTCCTTTAGGAGGGAAACATCCCATCTACCTCACTCACAGTCAATCCCCATGCATCGTAATGTACACGTGCATCACCTTTATGGATACCCTTATTAAAGGTCACATTGGATGATGTCAACATACGTAAAATGACATCTGATGAGTGTAGTGACTTCATGTCTAATCACCACTGTCACTATGAGAGTTGATTCTAATTACCATTCCATGGTCTCCATGTATCACTCTCAAGTTGGATCTGTCAGATACATTGTTCTCTAGCATGTATCTATGTGTTTGAATTTATATCCCATATCATGACTAATGATATTATCACATCAGTCAACACACACTCTAGTCTTATGTATTATTGTAGTCTATTTTGCTTCCACAATAAAATCTGACTAGGGATATAACAAAAATGCATGTACTCTTATCATATAATGATCTCATTGTCCAAGTCCTAACCTAAAGACATATGTCATCGAGTAACATCATTCTTTATACATCTACTATCTCTTTGTGATCATCTCATGATTGAGACAAACATATTAGATGCAAATACCTTTATAACTATCAAATCAAGTATATGATTCCCCATTCGATCATCATATGATTGTGTTATATCCTTAATTTTGGTGAAAATTGAATTATATAAATATAAGGCATGGATTGATAAGTATTTGCCCCAATGATATTATTGATGGAATTATAATGTTAATCACCTTTGTGGCATGGGTTCTTGTGGCATGAGTTAAATAATTAGAAGGAATTCATACATGAATTTCAATAAATTATAATAGCTTTTGATATGGTAAATGAAACAATTGTCAAGTTTCCAAAGGAAAATAAAATACATGGTGTTTTGGATAAGTAAAGGAGTAGTTATCTAACAAGGGTGACAAGACAATGTTTAGGAATCAAATAACATTATATCGATTTAACCTTTGTATACTTGAAAATAATAAGTAAACGAAGAGCATTCTAGAAATTAAGAGAAAAGGGATATTCTATGAGATGATGGTATGGTTTAAATAAAGTTTCAAAGGAGCAAGTTGTGTATGGAAAGTCATCCCAATAAATCCCAATTACTAAATATAACTTGGAAATGGTTATAGGGAGTTTCCTTGAAATAAGGATAATTAATTGGGAGGAATATATAAAAGAGAGAGGTAGTAGAATAATCTAGAATGCATGATCAATTATCCAATAAAGTGCCATAGATTTATATGATTTACAAATATCGATGATTGATTTGGGACATGTATCAAAGGCAGGAAAAAGAGAAAGGTAAGAATATATATCTCATGGACATTATGGCTTGATCCTCTCCTTAAAGTTAACTTTTAGTTTGTTAAATATGATATAGGAAATGAGGGTAGAATTGACAAGTAATTATTGGCTAGGATTAGAAACAAACTTCAAAAAGGTAGGTCTAGACGAAAAGACTACATGAGAAACTTTTATATATACATATACATACATACATACATACATACATACATATATATATGGGTGCCTCCTATCCTACTCGTAGGCCTAGGGTTCTACCCAAACTCCCTAGACTTCACGGAAGAACTAGACACTCTACCATAAAACCCCAACACCCCTATGTTCTTGTTCAATCAGATTCATGGTGAGAGACACTCGTGGCAACCTACCTGTTGGGCCCTTGATGCAAAAATTTAGTTTGAGCAGACAACTTCTGTAAGACCGGTGTCGCACATGCATAGGTGAGGATCGCCTCCCTAAAGACTCACATTAGAACCTACTATGAGGGGCGTCATCCTTTTCCATGGTTTCGCCGTTCAACTGCCTCAGCGCTGGTCTATAACCCCATCAAGCTCAGTAGGGGGTGGCACATTTTAGGGAACCCTCATGTGGTCCTTACATGCTCTGGAGAGGAGAGCTAATATAATCTTTGACTCCTCCCTGGTGACAGTGAGGAGACCTCACAAGGAGAAAAAAGGCTAGGAGCTTGAAAGAAGTTGTGTCTGCATGATGACGACAATGAAGGACAAGGTTGATGTGACTGGACAGTTTTGGTGTTTATCAAAGGGTAGAGAGAATCGGTAGCACCATGAGTTTGCATCTACAGATGGTGGGTGGCACCTCGTGTAGGAATGGAGGAAGAAGAGTATAGCCCTGAACCAATTTAGGGGGAAGAAAAGACCTTGAACCAGACAGTTCAGTCCTAACTCAGGCATTTTGGGCTATTTTAAGTTATCCAGTGTGGTGGGTAGACCAATAAGGAGGCACCACATGGCCTCAAGATTAAGTGATAATGGAATATCTTGATTTAATCATAGAAAATGCTAGTGTTGTACAAATATATCAAAATGAGATATCCAAATGATCAGAAAAACAAGAACAACACAAATAAAATATGATTCAGACTTAATTATGCTTCCTTTTCTAAAAGTAATGCTAACATGTGTTGAAGTGATGATTAGAGAACATAAACCCTAGATTTGTGTAAGAAGATGTTTGAATATGCTAAAAATGATTTCCTTGCCATGAAAACTGATATTGTTGAACAAGATGAGAAATCAATATGATAATGATAAAAATGATGAGTAGTTAGGATTTCTAATATGAATAATTATGCATATGAAGAATCAGAGATTAAAGATCATGATTTTCTATGTTGTTAATGCACATAATCTGATTAAAGTGTTCATATTATTATAATAAGGTATATCTAATATTCATGATTACACCTAATAGAATTAGGGTTCTTGAGTCATTCAAATATTGAAAATGGGAACTGGAATATCAAATATAACTCTAATGATAACTCGATGCCAAGGAAACCTAAACTCTAGATTAGGACCAGAGTAGGGTTTGTTCTAACTAATCTGATTAGTATGATTGGTGAAACTTTAGGATTTACTCACATGTAGATGAAATGATTATTTCTTGATATTCTTGCTTGATTGGACAATATTCTTTGAGTTTATACAACATGATATTTACATGGTCCACCAATAAGGTACTTGATTATGCTCATGAATATCTGCATTAGCTTTTCGGTGTTTGCCAAGTGTTTCTAGAGAATTGAACGACTAAAATGTTGGGTGTTTATTTACATAATATTCAATTATAATGCCACTATGAGTATCACATAAAGAAAGATTATGTGAAGAAAATTCCAGTTCTTATTTACAAGTTATTGATTGAATATATGTTGTTATCTACTTGCACACTTATGCATGCACCCTACATATACAGTATATTTCAATATGTTGATTTGTGCTTTTGGTTACGACATTTTAGGTACATGCTAGATAAAATGATATCAAGATATGTTGGATAGATGAAATTATTTGAAGACATTAAAGTTAACTTATAATGGGGACTAAATAGTTACTTCCTCTCATATAGTTCTCATATGTATGGCTTTGATGATAGAAAATCATGTAACTCTTTCAAGGAGCATTTTGTAAACAATATTTGATTTCATGGTAATTATTTGCTATTAATTATTGTTTGGTCAAATTTGGATCCTTGGGAAATTTTGGGTAATGGCTCTCAACTTTAAGGCCTTCCTTAATTGGGGATTACCAAAAAGTGAGGTCATTACATTTGGTATCAGAGCCCCAAAATTTTCAAGTAGCATTTAATAGTTAATAATTTCAAGTAATTTGTAGAAATATGAGGAAATAATTAGGGCATTTTCTAAAGACGATGGTGTCTATAAGGGACCACGACTTAGGGGTTGGTAAAAATTTCCTTTGTACTACTCGCACCACTAGTCAGCTTGCAAGGACTCCTAGACCTATCCATCCTGCTTGGCCAAAATTGGAAGATTTTACCCGAAGTAAAATACCATTAGGTTCTCTTCTCATCTTGATTCATTCAACTCTCATCCTCTTGCTTAATAAACCCTAAAAGGGATTTTCCTCCTCATCTCAAGTTAGGGTTTTTGAGGAGTAGGATTAAGGAGTCCTCCAATAGTTAATGTAAATATAATGTGGAAATAGTAACGTACTTGTAAATGTCGAAATAATAATGTATAGGTTATGTGGAATAAAAATGTGCATGCAATACAGAAATAATGATAAAGTGAATAAAAATGATTTTATGAGTTGCAAGGGTAAACTCTATATGGGGATACGCTTGGTTTAGAAGAACCCTAGGGGGTCAAGGGACATAGAAACCCTAAGAGGTAGGGAGTACTCCCTAACCCTAACCGAAAAGCCGCTATTCTGGGGAAATGGGATTAGTGTGAGTGATAGAGTAACCCTACCCATATGAAACCTTTTGAGTGGAAAGGAATAAGAAAAGATATATATATGTTAGGTGACCCGATTTCCCATGCATGGATATGGAGAAATTCATACATGATGCATATGAAAAGTTTTGAATATGCATGAGAGACATATTTAACCAGTGGTTATACATGAAAATGAAAAATATGAATATAACTTGCTCGTTTCCCTAATGCTATCTCTAGAGGAATCAATGGATAAAGAATACTCCCAACGAGTGGGTATGCTGCCCCAGTGAGTGGGTAAGCTATTGAGGTTACCCCCAGTGAATGGGTAAGTTATTGAATGTACCTCCAATGAGTGGGTGTGCAATTAAAACTACCCCCAATGAGTGGGTATGTTATCGAGATTACCTCTAGAGAATGGGTATGCTACCCTTAGGGAGTGGGTATACCATTGAAATACTCCCAATGAGTGAGTATGATATTATGACACCCCTATTGAGTGGGTATGGATAGAGATCACCACTAGAGAGTGGGTAGATCATTCAAATACTCCCAGGGAGTGAGTATGAATACCTTCCGGTGATAAGGTACACCCTAGAGATTGAGCAGGTATGGATTGAGAAGTTATCATACAAAATGTATATATTCAACATTCTCACCCATCTACATGAGAGGAGAAAACCTTTTAGATTCTTTGTGGGGCAGTTGGAATGGCCTAGTTGTAGGGATCTCATCATGAAAATATGGAACACTAGAGTGGAAGGAAATTTGATGTTCATCCTTGCTAAGAAAACCAAGAACATTAAAGATGTGCTTAGATCCTGGATTAAGGATCTTTCATATTTGAAGACACCAATTATAGAAGCCAAGGAGAGACATGCTAGGGTAGATGAGGATTTGAGATTCAATTCTCTTCATACAAAAAGCATATAGGAGGAAGCCAAAGTTGATAACATATTGTTACAACTGGAAAAAGATGAAGATTTATGCTACTAGCAGCGTAGTAGAATCAAGTGGATTAGGGATGGTGATAGGAGAACAAGAATATATCATGTTTTTGTTAAGAAGAATAAGATGAAGGATGAGATACATGCTCTTCTCAAACCTGATGGGTCAATGGTGAATAATCATATTGATGTGGGCAAAGAAGTTGTGGAGTTCTTTATAAATTTATATAACAAGCAAAGCTTTGTACCTAGACATGACCATGCTTTACCATACAAGAGGATTGACAACATTATGAATAAGATGTTATGTGGCCATGCGTCTACTGAGGAGATTAAAGGTGATTTGTCATCCATAGGGGCTATGAAAGCTCCAGGCCCAAATGGCTTCATTACCAAGCTCTATCAAGCCAATTTGGAACTAATCAAAGAAGATGTTTGTAGAGAACTTATATGGTTTCTAGTTGGTGAAAAGATGCTGAGAAGGAATACTCATGACTTCATTAGACTTATACCAAAGAATAATGTGGTGGACTCCATGAATGATGTGAGACTGATTGCTTTCTGCTCAGTTATATATAAAATTATTGCTAGTTGTTAGCAAAAAAAATTGAAGAAAGTGTTGTCGAACATTATCTCTTCATCTCAAATGACCTTCATCAAAGGGAGAAATATTTCTGATAACACTCTCCTTGCTACGGAATTTCTTCTAGACTTTGGTGTGAAGAATAGCAACAAGAAGGTATGCTTAAAGCTTGATCTGAACAAAGAGTATGACAGTGCTAAGTGGGAGGGTCCTTGGATGACTATGCAGTCTATGGGATTCTCGAACATATGGAATCTTTTGATTAAAGATTGTGTTACTACAACCTCCATTTCTGTCTTGTGAATGCCATTCCTTATCGCATGTTTACTGTGACCAATGGTCTGAGACAAGGTGATCTTTTGTCTCCTTATTGTTTGCTATTTTGATGGAATCACTTTCTAACTTTATGGACATAGAAGTTGATGAGAAGAGGATCATGTCCTTCAAACAGGGAGGTGTGAAAGTTATGCCACATCTTATTTTCACAGATGACGTCCTTTTTTTCTAGCAAGCAATGTCAAGACCCTAAAGAATTTCTAGAAAATGGTGAAGAAGGTTGGTCATGTCACTGGTCTCTTCATGAGTGAGATTAAATCTAGAATTTATCTTTCTAGATCATGTTATGCCAGGAGAGGTAGAGTCAAAGCAGCGGCTGGTATGGAGGAAGGGTTGTTCCCCACTTGCTACCCGGGCTTACCTATATGTAGAGGCAAAGTTTAGCGAAGGGATTTCAGTTCTTATGTTTATAGCCTAAAAGAGAAAGTAAACAACTGGTCTGGTGTGAAGATGTCCATTGTCGGTAGAGTAGTCCTTGCTAGAACAGTGTTGACCGCTAAAGTCTGTTACTGGTGTATGCAGGATGATATCCCTATGTTCATGATTAAGAAGTTATGGAGTATCATTGTTTCCTTTATCTGGGGATGGGGGAAAGTTCCACGTGGTGGCATGGGACATGGTGGCCAGAAGGTTTAATGAATGGGGGGGGTAAATTTAATCGATCTCTTTGACTTAGTGCTTGCTTCAACAAGTAAAGGAGTAGACACCTTCCTTAAGAATGAGAATTCTTACTGGAGGGTGTGGATGGTCAATAGATATGGGGAAAACCTGGACAATGTTGGTCATAATGTAGGATCTAGAGTCTAGCACTCGATGTGCAGCAAATGGAGGGAGGGCATGGGTGATTATTGCAAGGTGAATGGAAAGTGGGTTTTGCGTGATGCTATTATCCTTCCTTGGAGAATTTCCCACTATTACACACCATAGGTCCCTTGGTTCCAACTTTTTTAAACACATCCTACATTCCCAAATGGATTTGTTGTTCATATAAATGCATTCTGAGTAAACTCCTAACCTAGGATCGGTTGAGTAGATGGGAGTTTAATTGTAATTAGATATGTGCCCTTTGTAGAAATGATGAGGAGTTCATGAGCCCCTATTTGTTGGTTGCAACTAATCTAAGTATATGTGGTGTGCGCCTAAAATAGGTTGGGGTGGTGATCCAACCACTCAATGTTATACATGCATTTTTTGGATAATGGAGAAAATCAAGCAATACAAGGGCATGGGGTCTTTTGATGGGATCGCGGTCACAAGACTTTGTTACTACATATGGAAAGAGAGAAATGGGAGAGTCCAAAGGAAAGGGGAAAATGATGATTTAATGTTATTTGACAAGTTTGTAAATAACATGTGTTGGGTGTTTAAAGCAAAACCAGGTGTGGGGAGGAATGTTGATAACTTGATTCTCAAGTTGTGGGATTTTTCTTATATAATATACTAGGTCCATACCATTTATACTTTTCACCTTTTGATCAGTTGGTAAGTTTTTACCTTCTCTAAAAAAAAGAAAATATTATGGTTACATAAAATAAATTCAACTTTTAGGGTTGGTGTCCTGAGATGGGGTGGGTCAACCCAAGAGTTGTAAAAGGACCTATGGGGGAGGAAAAGCCTTAGACATTGGGGTCAGGTTGTGGCTAGAGAGCCTAACTTCCTCCTATAAGCCAAGAAGCAACCCAAGGTTAGGACCTTCCCTAGAAGGATGAGATGATAAATCAATTTCAACATTGAGGTAACCTTAAATTCCCTAGTGTAAAGAATTAAGTATAAAAATATGAGAGTACCATATATTGAGTATAAGTCTTTGAACCCAAGTATGCCATCTTTGAGGAACATGAGGAAAAGTTTGTAGGGAAGTATGATGACAAAATATGTAGAGGAAACAAAAAAATTAACTACCATATTCACCTTGAACCAATGGAATGTATCAATAACTATGCAATGGGAAGTATGGTTTAGAGGATATACCTGGTCCTGGAGCAAGTCAATGATAATCTCCTCATCATGGTTGTGCACTCATTCCTGAAGACTCACTCAAACATCATCTGTGCTAGCCTCCTAGCTGATCACCATAGATAGTTGGTTGGCATTGTCCTTCGAGCGGGACAAGGATCCATGCCTCTAGAGTAGTCCACACGGACCACTGGAATTCTTATCATTTTAGTAGAACAGACAAGAAGGAGTTTTCCCTTAATATTGGCTTACTAGTCACCAACTTTCTCTCCCACAATTGTTCTCCCTTGCTATCCCTCTCTTTATCGGATAGGACTTGCTGGGGTTCTCTTAGTTACCACAACTAGAGAAGACAAACAATTTTCAAAAGTAATTGAGTTGTATCTCTGGGAAGCCCCCAATACCCCTCTACTTATAGGAGGGTTAGGGTTAGGGTTCCCAATCTGTGTGAGAGTGGAAAGGACCATATTTTCATGAATTATCATAACCTGTGAACTGCAGCCGATCGGTTCACCCAGTGAACCAGTCATTTCATCATGTTTCCCAATCAGAATTCTAATCCAATTAACGAACGCCATGATGTCAGCACTAATCATTGATGCAATCAAATTGCTCTTGTGAACTGGGTAGTTCATCTCATGACCATGAGCCAGTCGGTTCACTCAGTGAACTAGGTAGTTCGTGCCCTAGTTCATCTGGAATTCAGCTAATGCAATATCCAATCAATATGACACTCCAATCGATTGATTCAACACTTGAACCAGTCAGTTCAGAGACTAGATAGTGAATTGATGTTTAAATTGAGTACCTAAACACTTTATTAGTCAATTTAATTAGCATTCATAAATTAACTTCTTTTCCAAGTGAATTCCTATGTGTGTGACCCTATAGGTTCCATATTACATTGGCAGTGACTGTCCATAACCAATTATGACATCACAAGAAAAGAGTGGTGCCTAGTCACACATCATTGCTACCCAAGTATATGGAAAGTTGGAGAACAAATTCAACCTAAAATCTATGATTGGTGTTATAGTGTTTGTATAATTCCTTTGTCACAAATATTCAGATTGAACTCAAGTCATGGAATCATCATCCTTTTCAATCCTTCAATCATGTTCCTTGAACCAGAGCAGACTGTTTGAGATACATGTAAGCTCAATATCACATATTGACTCAGATGAGCATGGCCATGCATTTCTTAGTCTCGCTTGTTAAGTGGCCATGATATCATACTCATGTAGGAGGGACAAATCCCATATACATCACTCACAATCATCCCCATGTGTCACAATGCACCCGATCATCACCTTTATGCCAATCCTCATCCAGGATCACGGTGGATGATGTCAAAGTATACTGAATGACATGTGATGATTGTAGTGACTTCTTATCTAAGAACCACAATCACCAGCAACACTGTACGAGATGATTCTGACTACCAATCATGGTCTCCATGTATCACTCTTATGATGGGTTTGTCTGATACATTATTCTCTAATAAGTATCTATGTGCCTAGTTTGATATCACATATCATGACTGATGAGATTCTTTCACCAACCAACACACACTCTAGTTTTATGTGTTATTATTGTCTATCAACCTTCCACAATAACATTTGACTAGGGACATAACAAGAATTTATATACTCTTAACATATGTATGATCTCATTGTTCAAGTCAGTACTTGAAGACACACGTCACTGAGTAATACCATTCTATAGACATTTATTATTTTACTTCATTATCACATAACTTAATAAAATAGAATAAATTGGAAGCATGCCTTTATTAGTAATCAAATCATTTATAAGTTATGTCATTACAATAATCATATGATTGGCACTCTAGGCATACATACCAACAGAGTTCCACTTGCACTTAGAGCCAATCATCCATGAATCTTATTCCAAGTGATCTAACATGACCATCATGATTCTTTAGCAAAAGTGCTTTAGTGAAGGGGTCAACAACATTATTCTCAGTTGGTCCTCAACAAATCTTCACATCTCCTTGATGTATAATCTCTCATATGAGATGGAAACATCTTTTTATATTCTTGGAATGTTGATGCAATTTGGGTTCCTTAGCTTTTGCAATTGCTACATTATTGTCACAGTATAGTTCAATTGTGTTGTTGATTCTTAAAAACTACCCCAAGCTCATAAATGAACTTCTTGATCTTAATAGCTTCCTTTGTTACATTCTATGCAGTAATATACTCAGCCTCTGTTGTAGAATCAACAATTGTCTCTTGCTTGGAACTCTTCCAACTCACATGTCTGTTGTTTAGGTAAAACATGAATCTAGATTGCAAACTATAATCATCTTTGTCAGTTTGGGAGCTTGCATCAGTGTTACCTCTTACCACGAACTCTTCCTCTTTGTCGTAGACCATGAACTAATCCTTAGTTCTTCTGAAGTACATAAGGATGCTCTTGATGGTTGTCCAGTGAGCATCACCTAGATCTGACTGATATCTACTTGTCATGCTCAAGGCATATGATACATCAAGATGGGTACACAACATTGCATACATGATTGATCAAATTTATGATGCATATGGAGTCATACTCATGCATTCCCTTTCTTTAAAAGAATTGGGGACATTGAACTTTAGAGATGGTAACTCCATGACACATGGGCATCTTTCCTCTCTATGAGTTATCTATGTTGAACCTCTTCAACACTCTATTAATGTATGTGCTCTGACTTAGTATAAAAAGCCTTATAGATCTAACTCTATAGATCTTGATCACCAAGATGTTGGATGCTTCTCCCAAGCATTTCATATAAAACGTATTTCCTAGCCATGTCTTCAGATTTTGTAGAGTAGGGATGTCATTCCCCATTAATAGTATGTCATCTACATGCAATATGAGGAATACAATCATGCTCCCACTTACCTTATTGTAACGCAAGGTTCGTCTTCATTTTGATTAGAGTTAAACTCATTGAATGTCTCATCATATTGAAGACTCCAACTTTAAGATCCTTACTTCAATCCATAGATTGACCTTTGTAGCTTACAGACTTTATTTGCATCCTTTGTATTTATAAAACCCTTAGGTTGTATCATGTACACATCCTCAAGAAGATTCCCATTAAGGAATGTGGTTTTAAAATCCATCTGCCAAATCTCATAGTCATGATAAGCTATAATAGCAAGCATGGTCCTGATGGACTTAATCATGGCAACTGGGTAAAAAGTTTGTTTGTAGTCAACACCTTGAACTTGTCTGAAACATTTTTTTACCAATCTTCCCTTATAGGTTTTTGCTTTACCATTCATGTTGGTCTTCTTCTTGAAGACCCACTTGCACCCTATGGGTTTTACCCCTTCAGGTGGATCCACTAAGGTCCCTACCTTATTGGCATACATGGATTTCATCTCAGATCTCATGGCCTCAAGTCATTTCTTAGACTCTAGTCCCTTAGTAACTTCTAGATAGGTTGTTGGCTCATCATCTATGACCAACTCATTCCTTTCCTGAGTTACAAGATATTCAAATCTTTCAGTTTCAAGGTGCGTCCTACTAGACTTATGAGGTCCCTATGTTACTTGAGGAATTTGAGATTCCTATTATACATCTATCAGTTCAATTCTATCTTTGTTGGTCTCGAACCTCTTTGAGTTCCATTTTCCTCCCACTACTTCCTTTGGAAATACATTTCTTTTGTAGGAATGCAGCATCTCTGATAACAAACACTGTGTTGTCAGATAAGGAATAAAAGTAAGATCCTTTAATCCCCTTAGGATAACCAACAAAATAACATTTATCAAATTTATGTCCAAGCTTTTCTAGGAAACATTTTCCTTACACAAGCTTCACATCCGCAAATCCTCATAAAAGATACATTGAGATGCTTCTCATACCAAATCTCATATGGTGTCTTTTGAACTAATTTAGATGGCACTCTGTTTAGTGTAAACACAAGGGTTTCAAGAGCATAATCCTAGAAGATAGACGAAATCTCAACTAAGCTTATCATTGCTCGCACCATATCCAACAATGTGTGATTCCTTCTTTCTGATACACCATTATGTTGAGGTGTTCTAGGTGGAGTTCACTGTGATACGGTAACACAGGCTTGTAGAAGGTCCTCAAACTCTTAGCTTAAGTATTATCCACCTCAATTAGAAAAAAGTGCCTTAATACTTTTACCAAGTTGGTTATGTACTTCATTCATAAACTTCTTGAACTTTTCAAGAGTTTTTTACTTATGTTTCATTAAGTAAACATAATTGTGCCTACTGAAGTCATCAATGAAGGTAATGAACTACTGATACCCACCTCTAGAAGTTTTTCTAAAAGGGGCACATACATCGGTATGTATGAATCCTATTTACTCACTAGACCTCTCATTGATACCAGTGGAAGGATTCTTAGTCATCTTGCCTAACAAAAAATATTCACATGTCTCTATTGATTCAAAATCAAAAGAGTACAGATAACCATCTTTATGAAGTCTAGATATGTGATTCTCATTTATGTGCCCTAGATGACAATGTCCAAGACAGGTTTTGTTTGAGTTGTTGAGTTTAATCAGTTGGTATTTATGCTATAAACATCTATCTTTAGATCTAGCAAATGAAGACCATAAGACATTGGGGCATTGCCATAAAAGATTCCATCTTTTGAAATAGAACATCGACCATTCTTAATATGAAATTCATATGCATCCTTGTCCATATAAGATATAGAAATGATGTTTCTATTTATGGCATGTACATAATAGCAGTTGCAATAACTCTATTACAAGCCATGTGGGTAGAACTACAGTGGTAGCAACTCTTGCTCCATTTTCAACTCACAGTTTGACCTCACCATTTCCCAAAGGCCTACTTCCTTTCATATCCTGCATATTCAAATATCTGTGAGGTCCACATCTGGTATCTAGTACCCAAGATGAAGAAGTATATAGGTTTATCTCAATAACATATATACCTAAAGTGGATATCAACATCCCCATCTTCTTCTTCCCGAATGCCTTCAAGTACAAAGTATAGATTTCTCTTATACTTTTCTTTCTCCTTATCTTGAGTGTTGAAGATCTTGATTTAGGCTTAGCCTCATAACTCTTCATGGCCTTTCTTTCATACTTGGACTCAACTTTGTTGATCATCATCATGGATTTTTCCTTCTTCATTCTTGCTTCAGGATCAATTAGCATGCCAAGAAAATTTGTCAACGATTTGGCCATGTTATTCAAGTTATAACACTCAATGAAATGGCTATATGATTAAGGCAAAGATTGTGTAATCATATCGGTAGCCAACTGTTAGCTCAAATATGCTTCGCATTGAATGTTAATCCTTGCCATGTTCTCCTACATTACTAAATGTTATATAATGCATTTGGAGAGATCAATTGTAAGTACATGATGAGTTTTACTTGCCTTCTAATATATCTTGTTGATCCTACTTGCTGCTATGCTCAAGTGTTGAAGTACTTAATCTACTTAACTTGCTTAGTATGTTAGAATTCTTCAAATCTTCTCTAATGCTTATTAAAAACTCGATCTGCTCAGTTTATTTTCTACTAAATAATTTGTTGAGATCAATAATCATTTTGGAGAGTTATATCTCTTGATGGGACACGAGTCTCACCTCGTGGGTCACCACATCTTTTTAGGTGGTCGTCGGCGATGTGTTGAGATCATGGGGGAGAAGAGTAGTAGTTTGGTTATCAGTAGATGCCAAAGGTTAGACATTAGTAGTTGTTAGTAGTAGAGTCTTGGTGTCGTCATGTACTCTCAGGTCTGGGCATGGGATGTGTTTTCTAGATGATATGCATTACGTAGATTTGAATCCTTCCTCTCCCACTTTTCTCCAACTCCCAAGAAGAGAAAGGATGCATTCGTCAGTGTAGGAAGGTTGAGCGACTTTCTTTTTTGTTTCTGGTCGTGCTAAATTGTATCATATGTCTCATCTGTAGGCGAAGGAAGCACGCGAAGAATAAAAAAGAAATAGGAAAAATCTATTTACAATACAAACGCGGTGATCAGTTGGATTTTTAATTTAATTGGGTAACATTTCTTTTTTTGTATCGACACGAGTTTTTAGCAGTATGCAAATGTTTGTATATATATGGTAGGTACATTTGGAATATCTCTTTGTTATACAGGTTGTGGCTGAGGCCACTGGATTCAGATGTAAATACTTAGAATGGTATATGAACATATGGAAAAGTTGTACCTTCATTTAAATGTTTCAAAGCATATTTATGATGTTGGAATCAGTTTTAATTATTTATCTTTTCTGATAATGTGATTAGTTAGTTTTTGATCGCGTTTTATGTTTTAAGTAATCTCATTTAGTGTGACGACGTGTCACATGAGACATTTCTTTTATTTCTCAAATTGTAGATATCACATAACCATGTGATTAATAAGCAGTGCCAAAATAAATGCTTACAAAGTTACAAGATTTTACATATATTATCACCTCAAAGACGACAAAACACAATAAAACAATGAATATAGATATACATGAGACACATTACATAGGGCAATACAGCATCCCAAGATATCTTTGACTGTGAATTCCTATATAAGACCATCATGAGTCCTTGTCCTCTAAAACACCTATGTACACCTCAGTGGTATGGGAACAACATCTAGGAAAAGATAATAACAAGTATGCTTAAAAAGTTGTTGACTATGTGGATAATTGAAAGTTAGGTCATTAAACTATATGTTAAGTAACAGAAGGGGGCGTTCTAATTCAAGAGAGGATGTCATCATATAGGTAAGATCAAAAGAATTTTTCAAGAGAATGAGGCATAGAATTTTATGAGATCAATATTTGAGATTGAAAGTCATTCCATACTAATCATTCACAATTTCAAACTAAATAAGTAATTTTTCATGCATATACAATGTAGACTAAAGATACCTAAAATAGAGCCATAACACCATAGGATTATGGCCTAAAAAGTTGGTGGGAAATGCACTCCCTAGGAAGAACACATGCCCACTAATATATATTTATGGATGTACAATAAGTACCACTACTCTAGATATTTTAGTTTAAACATTCAACATGCATAAGAGAGTGCCAATATTAAAAATCCATCTATTAATCACATTAAGTATCTAATAGGCATAGCAGGAGGGTTCAAAGGACCCATGAGACCATAATGATTCAATATTCATAAGAATTCATATGATTTCAAATCAGGAAATGTGAAATTTTAATTTTAATCTCCAACCTGGGATAGTAATCAAAAGGATAGATCAGGCGATCCAGCGACAACCTAGTGAGAGAAATATCCAACCTCTCTCTAAAACGTCACCTCGTCTCTCTGAATTCAACCATGGTAGCTCTCCTCCTACTCTGCTAGAAAGAAGGTGAAGCTTTAGTTCAGACTACTCTACTCACCTGAGCAACCTACTTTTTCTAGAGAGAAACATCTCTGCTGTAGAGACAACTCTACTATCAGAAGTTGTCTACTAGCAACACCCAGACGACAGTGAAGCTTGGTATAGACTTCTTTACATTTAGGTGATGCTTAATATACCTAGCAAGGAACATCTCTGCCGCTGAGACTACTCTACATACAGAAATGGCTTGCTAAATCTGGCCAGGAAGCATCAGTGTTGCTAAAAACAATGCTTGGGAGCTCGCATCAACAACTCAAGTACCACCAACACCTAGCAGTCACCTTTCACTCTCTTCCCATCCAGAACACCATAAAGACTAGTGGGAACCTTCGCATTGATAACAGTAGACATTTCCAACATCAAATAGAGTTAGTCTGGTGCAGTTAGATACCTCTCATAGATTAGGATGGTGTTGCCTCCTCTTGAAAAAATCTCTTAGCCCATACAGCATACAGATTGTCCCCCAAAATGAGAACAGGTGGCCATCTGACAGTAACGAAGAGCAAAATCAAGTTCCTTAAACAAAGGGTTGGCACTTCACACCACTTATGTCGAGCCCTTCAGTATAAAAAAACATCTTCATCATCTTTCTCACAAAGTCCCCCACACCTAGACTCGGAGATGGCTTCACATTTTCCATTCATGGACTACCAACTATCAAACCCAGAAAACCACTCATATGACTAGCTTCTGAGAGCTTGGAAATACCATCAACACAATATCCCACCAGGTATCAATTGTAACATGCCAGATCTTGAACCCTACCCTAGAAGTTTACCCTTTTGGACTTAGCCAAACAAGGTTGAGGATAGATCTAGAAGATGTTTAGTATAACCCTAATAAGCTAATGCATGCATAAGTCACCCTAATGTAACCTAATGTTCTCACATTAGTCTTAAATTAATAAAGACACATAAAATATGTCACATGAGATAATAATGAATTATATGAAATTATGTGCAAATAGTCACACATAATTCTTTTGGTGATAATATTAAGATATGGAACATAATTGAATGAGCAAGAGTGATAATAATGAAATAATGTGATAATAATTGCCACAAATATTAATTTTGTCATAACTCATTAATGGTAACCCCAAAAGTGAAATCTAAGTTAAAAATTGTGTTCCTTGGGTCCCAATTGCCTTGGGAGTCAAGTTTCACATCTTCCACATAATAATAATTAATTTAATTCTTTTTGGAGAGAGAAGATCTAAGTTTCTCCAAAATATCAAATAAAATAATAAATGACTCCAAAATAGGAAAACAATCTTGGATTCATAATCTACATATTAAAATCAGATTACATGTCAATTTTCATCTAATTTAGACACCTTGAAATATTAGGGTAAGTTTTGGAGAGAGAAAATGACTAAAAAGGCATAAGTAATAAATAATATGATAAAAGGCTTCAAAATATGGAAATAAATACAAATTCATATTCAACACATAAAATATAACTTGTGGGTGAAGTTTCATCAATTTTAGATAATTCTAGACATCTCCAATGCATTGGGAAAGAGAAAATATGATTTACTTTAAAAGAATTAAATAAAATAGCAAAAGTCTCCAAAAGGGAAAACTAATGTCAAAATCAGATTCTACATGTCCTAATTAGGCTATGTATCAAAATTCATTTATTTGAACCTTTTTTTGTACCTTCAATTGAAGAGAGAGAAAAAGGAAAATAATTTAATCAACACTTTACAAAATTCGGATTAGGAAACATCAGCTCGCATAAATAGTAACTGCGGATCAAGGTCCGATATTTTGGGCATAACTTCCTCATTTTTTAATAAAATTTCACGAAATAACTTGTGGTGGATTGAAAATTTAATTCCGCATCTATCCATACCTATCTATAGCCTAACGTGGAGAATTTGAGTAACTCCTACACTTTTTTTTCAAGTCTTTTGAAACAACTTCTCACACACCCCCACTTATAGATACCTCTACCTCGGTCTTTCTTAGTTGTTTTGTGAACCTCCTCTCATCCCAATTTCATCCTTTATTGAGTGTGTAGATGATGATGGTTGTGCTTTGATTTCACCTTACATCGTCGTTTTACCCAAAAGTCAAACATGGTTCTTGGTTTGAGTTTGCGGCACTGCTCCCCGACATCATGTTTATTTTCGGAGCATAATTAGACCTCAGGTAAATAACTCTGGCATTTATTCTTCATGATCGGTTAGTTAGTTTCATGAACAAATGACGAACAAAATTTTTCCCCGAACTCTCAGATAAGTTTATCCTTGCCCATCTGACCTCTCTTCCTCTCTCGCAAATTCCCTACTGATTTGGCTTTTTCTAATTTTGTGATTGGCCAATTTTATAAAATTCATATCTTTTAATTAGATAGTCCAAAAATTAAAATAAAATGCATTTTGGAATTATAAAAATGTGTTCTTTCTTATAGAAATAGTTTCAAATCTTGATTTCCATGTTTTCAATGATGGATTTTTAAGGATCTAATTAATTAATATAAAAAGCCCTAAAATTGGTAACTAATCCATATGAACTCCAAATTTAGTAAATAAATATGTTTTCTTAATTAGAAAAACCTAATAAGTTGATTGTTTTAGGTTTGGAGTTCAAAATATGATGTTTTGAAGAAAGGTCTAGAATTAGGGTTACATTGCATATATATAAATCTCAAACCCTAATACATGTGAAATTTGTAATTAGGCAAGGCCGATCTTGGAAAAAACTGGTTTTGTGAAGAGAGTTTCTAGGACCCTGGTTTAAGATATGTTGTATCCCCTATTACTCCATGTTGAGCAATTCAGCTATATTATTCTTTTTCTTGGTCCTATGGACAATAGCCTATACACATTGCTCTTATCTTTTAATATCATGGTTCTTGTGAACTATCTTATTTGTGGTAATCTTGGATATTCTCTTACCTCTTAACTTGTGCCTTGGTGCATGTTGGTCACTTATGTGGTGGCTAGTTTGTATAATATGACTATACTTTCTACTTGCCTCTACATTTAACATGCTATGTGATTCGGTAGCACTAGAGTAGTGTAATTGCATTGGTTTTGGGTTATGTGCTCTTTATGATTTTGGGATGGAGGTTATGTGCCCCATACCCGAGTTTCAAATTTATGAGGTTTGGCCCACATTATATATATTGGGAGTTTAGTTATGTGCCATTCTCTATCAGGTTTCAAGTTTATGAGGTTTGGCCACCATTGTCTTTATATTGTTGTAGGGCTATGTTTATCTCACATGCATGTAGTTTGATGTTGATGATGATGGGTTATGTGCCCAAATTCTTGATATGTGCTTATGTGGCACCACTTTATTGTTTTATTTATGGAAAGTATCCTCTTTTATCATGTGATGATGATTTTTATCTTCTATGCCCCTTTGGGTAGTCCTTACCTCTTTTCATGGGAAGCATTTATATTTGATGTCCTTATTTCCAATTATATTGCTCAATTTTACTTTTTAGTATGCACATACCAGCCTTTGTTGATGTCATCTATTTCTCTCTTTTTATTGGGGTATGCTTCCAACCCTAGGTGAAGGACTTGGAGGACATGGCATAAAGATATGGACCTAGCTTAAGGAGTTAAAGCTTGGTGACAATCTTGATGTGGTTTAGATTTCCCTCTATGTGGATCCTTATGATGTACCTTTACATGTAAGTGTAAGATGTTCTTTTGTAACCATATGAGAAATTCAATATAGTCAATGTTTTAATTCCGCTGTTATACTTTGGTTGTTTTGTATACCACAAATAAGATTTGAAAATTTTACACCCACTCCAACATATCTTTTAGGTGTGTTTGGACTGGAGGTTCTATTGTTCAAATTTTTAGTAGGGAGTGGTTCCCCTCTGGGATCCCACTCCTTACATCAACATCATCCAAATAGGCAACAAAAGCTTTGAGGTCTCCATCGACTACGACAAAAAATCAAACATCTCCATTACCAAGGGATGGGATGACATGATTATAGAGCTTCATCTCAAACTAGAATGGACTATCTTCATCAGACCAATCACCAACAAAACCTTGATGGCTTGGGTGACTGATTTCAATAATAGAACACCCACCAAACTGTACTCACTCTTCTTCTCCAAAGAGGACCACATCTCTTCTTCGAGCTTGAATTCAGCTGACCAACTGTTCATTACGGAGAAACACCAGCCTATAGAAGGATCAAAAGATAAATTGATTGAGCTCCTCTCACGTAAGTCTTCCGATTTGAGAACAGAGGAAGAAGAAGATACAGCTTCATCCCATAGAAAAGTGAACACAATTGCAACCATGTATGATATATACCCTATACCTGATTATCCTCTTCCCCCGGTACATGATCATTCTAAAGCTAAGCAAAATATTCTGCCAATATCTTTTTTCCAAACACATCAGTATGATTTAAACTTCCCGCCATTAGGTCAACCATCAGCTATTGATCTAGCTATTAAGAATTCATTCCACTTTTAAAACCATCGGCATGGCAACTAGCCCCACCCAAATGTCATTTTCTCTCTCTACATTGCTCTAGATGCAACAACACTCGACATTCTCGGTCCCAATGCTCTGAAAATAGGATTTGTCATCACTGTAATAAACCTAGACACATCAAACAAAACTACAAACACCACTTCTCCTCATTCCCAGATAACCACAAGAACTTTTATAGGAAAAAGACCTTACACCATGCTAGAGCAACACTTTCTAATAGATCACAGTGCTTTTTTAGATTTGACAAATCTAATCAACGACTAAAACCCAATGATAATGGGATTTACACCAGAAATTCCTTTGCATGTCTCACCCCACCTGAGGAATACACCCTTTTACCACCATCTTCACATGCACACGTCCAACATCATCACCCTCACCCTATATATCGACCAGAATGCCACAAACCCTTTCCCCGCCATTCCAAACCTATCCTTCAAAACCCACACAAACCCTTCTTTGTGGAGCTACCTAATAACCCTCCACCTTTCCTGATGGCTCCTACTCTACACTTAGATAATGAGTTCCCTTTAGACCTCCCTGCCAACTCAATGAGGCTTCTTAATGTCTTCACCAGCCGTAGTGTTCAAGTGTCGATCATCAACAATGTAGACAATAACATTGTAAATATCCTTGATGTTACTAGAGCCATAGCTCTGCTTATCCCGGGTCATACTGTCTCGAAACCTAAAATTTTATCACCATCCCAACTTCTCTACTCGGTCTCGAAAGGAACTAAACTAGATCAACTGATCGGGCAGGTCATGACTATTCCATGTGGTTCTAGTTTTGTCCAAGGAAAAATCACGAGATGGACTCCTGAACAAGGTTTATCTCTGGCTGGCTTTGGCGGCTCAGGATGGGTTGTTATAACTGATCTACCACCTCAACTTTGGGATCTTTCCGTGTCTTCTTAGTGAAAAAAATTATTACTCTACCAGTGTCACTCAAAATTAGGATGGGTGAGAAGATTTACAAAATCAAACTCACAGCTGAAAACCCTTTGACCATTAAAACCACTTTCTCAGACATCACTGTTCATCCCCCCTTGTGGTACTGCTCTATCAATGCCAAGAAACCCTTCAATGTTTCTAGAAAACCAAATGAGAGGAACATCACATGGGAGAGGAAGAACACCACTACCAAGCCCTCTGAAGACACAAATCGATTGGTCAATAACAAAAGACCCAGAACCTCTTCACCGTCAGCAAATAGCCCAAACAAATCACTGACGAACACATGCAAACCTTTCCCATTTCAAAATGACGAAACAAACTCCACCATGAACTTAGATTCTGATACTATAAAGAAATTGAATTCTACTATTATTGATGAAATCAGATCTTCACAGAGTCTGAAACAGAAGAGCAAAGGAAAGGCTCTGAGTATCATCCAATCCATCAACAACATCCAAACCACTCTAGAAGGACAAATAGAAGGAACTACTTCACCTCGACAGAGATAGGTGCATCGTCTTCTCACACTTCTTCCAAAGTGTTTACATCATCTGCAGATACTACATCATATGTTTTAATAGAAAATGATATAGACAACATAGAAGACATAGCTTATTGGCCAGATATACAATCATTCACCATCTTTGTTGATAAGCTAGGCATCACCTTTGAAGATGATACTTAGCTCATCAAGCCCTAGATAGAATAGAAAAATTTATGAACTGGAAAAACCATAGAAATATCCACGAAGCTTACTCCAAAATAGAAATGTTGCACATTATATAACCCTCCAAACACTATCACTATTTCTTAGATTTAAAATGAGTATTACCTCCTGGAATGTCTATGGAGCCTCAAACTCCCACAAAAGAAAAGAAACCCAAAATCATATTTACAAGAATAACATACACATTATTGCCATCCAGGACACCAATACCACTCTTTCATCTTTTGCAATCAAAACTATAGGTGGTAAACACATCAACACTTGGCATAAAATCCCACCTTCTAGACTTAAGGGTGGTATACTAGTAGGTTTCAATAGTAATCTTTTTTATTTAACCCACTCCGAGTATCGATCTTTCTCCATAGCTCTTCATTTCACAAATATCACTGATCAATTCAGTTGGATCTTTACGGGTATCTATGGAGAACCCTATACAAACAAATCAGTGTATATGATAGAAATGTTGCAAATCATGAGCTTATATTCATACAAACCTTTGGCTTCTTGGAGGCTGTAATGACCCATTTTCAAATTACTCATCCAGTTAGGGTTTACTTGGATGATTGTATGCTTAACTAAGTCGATCATTGTTTAAAGCTTGATTAGTGATGTTATTTAAGTTTTGATGTTTTAAATATAATGAGAAGGTTTAATCATACTTTGATTCACATAATTAGGGTTAAGATTTGGAAACCCTAATCGGCCCAAATTAGGGTTTGGATGACATATGAATATAGAATTTAATAAGTATAGTGGCTCACTAAATAATTTTTAGTACTTTATGTGTAACTCTGATTTTAATTCAAATCTAGATATGATTTGTATATCTCAAATGTGAACACTATTGAACAATATCAGAATTTTTGAAGAATGTTTTCACCTGTTTGTCAGTCGAGTTTCAAATTCGATCGACCATATTTTTATATTGACATAGCAGTGTGGTAATTGAATTTTATCATTTTATTGGTAAATCTAATTGATGTAAAATTTTACATGTAGTTGGGAAACTCAATTATAGACACATTATTAAAATTTTGTATTTTTTTCATGATTTTTGATCTCTACAAAAAGGGTGTCGGTCGAGTTCTGTGAAGGACAAACTCGACCGACCATGTTGCAGACTGCAATATAGTAGTGTAGTATTTTATTTTTAATTATTTATTGGTAACTCCAAATGATCTAAAAAAATTCTTGTTTCTTAATAAATAAATTTTAGACATTTTTTTAAAGTTTCATAATTTTTGGATGAGGTTTGTTCTCTAAAAAGTGTGGTGTAGGTCGATTTTATAACTCAGCCGACCAACCAATCTGAGCAAAATAAAAATACATTGAAGGACTTGTTTGCAATTGTTCTAAGCACCTCAATTCATCTATATGACTAACCTAACATATAAGGAGCTCTTATAAATCGTCATTCCTATCAAAGAAATGAAATTATTGAGAGAGATGAAAGTTATGGTTTTGAGAAGAGAAAGTGGTGGAGATGTTGACCTAGGGTTTCTCTATCCAAGATATGATGAAATCAAGTCCAACTCACTTATGGAATTTCTATCAATGATTCACAGAAAGAGTTTGAAGGCAGGTGCCACTTCTTATAAGTTTAGCTTCTTTGCATAGTATTTCATTGTGAATCTTCTCTCACATGTCAATATTTTATCCCTCCTATGATTTGATTTGAAATAGCATCAAATCTCCCCCTTTTCTCACTCTTTCTATTCTAATCCTCATTTCTAGGGTTTCTGAGTTGAGAGGAGAAAGAATTGGATTCATTTGCTAGAGTTTGATTGGGTTTCCAAAACTTCAGAGGTTGACCTACATTTTTAAGGTGCTTGGCACCTGAGGTGAGTGTTTTTCTCCCTCCTAAGCTTTTATTCATGTTGAAAGCCTAATTCTATCCGGTTAAAACAATTAGAAACCTTGTTTGTATATGTATGTGATTGGATTTGATTTGGGAAAGATATTGGGGGATCCAATTCTACTAATTTTGATTATTTCTCATTGATTGGAACTTGATTATTTCCTGATATATTGATTGAGGATCCATGGGTAATCTTATGGGTATATGACTATGCTATTTCATGTGAATTTTCCTAAAAATCAGCCCAATGGCCGATATGCTTGGAATTGAATTGACATGCATAAAATCATATTTAAATTGTAATGGATTGTATTATACAAGTGTATTTTGGAATGTTAATGGAATTGAATGACCACATATCCTGATTAAGATATGTGTTGAGGAAGTTAATCAAATGATTCAATTAATCAATGTATACTTATGATTGATGAATGAAATGTGTGAAAATGGAAACTAGGGTTTCCATGTTTGTGAATAACCTTAATGAACCCTTGAATCGTGATTGGATTATTGAATGATATGATTCTTATGATATTTTGAACTAAGGAATGACTTCTTGAACACCCTAAAAGTTTATTATTAAGATGATTATGAGTGATAAAGATATAACTTGTATATTATGTTGTAAATGTGATCAAATGTTGAAGTTGAAAGTATCAATACTTCAATTGAATATGATGAGTCTTACTAATATCATCTAAGTCTAATGCATTTATTTTAGTATAATAAATAATGATCATTGTTGATTATGGGAATGAAATTAGAAGTCGATGACATGGTACACATATCTAAATATAAGAAATGATATGAAGAAAAAATGTATTGATGGTGATGGCAAGTTAAAGATGAAACTAATGAAGTTATTATGATGAAGTCTCTAATCATTTGTTTTAATTACATGTGGCTTAAGCCAAATTGAATGAAACATACTAAAACTAGACTTTGATGGATATCAATGAAAAGAGAAGTATTGTATATCAAGTGAGTTAAAAATGATTGGTTCCAGTAATTTAATGAACATGACATGAGAGAAGTTGAGATTAATGAATATGAACTGAAGGAAAAAGATGAGAATTAGTAGACGAATTTAAGAAACAAACTCTAACCCTAAAATGTTGAGCTAGATGGTGCTAATGAATAACAATCTCAAATGAGGGATCAAGGGATGCACATAATTGTAGTTGAATTCAACTAAAAGATGAAATTCAAGTATTTGAATTGATTTACAAGAATGTGTTCTTGAATTGTGACTTGTACTCTAAGAATGGAATAATAGTACAAAATTCAAATGATAGTCAACATGTGTTGATTAGTAACCCCATTTGAAGAATGTGAAATAAAAGAAGAAGAGAAATAAGTCTGTTATGCATGTATAAGCATGAAATTTATTTGCTTCTGTTGAGATTGCATGGAACAAGCATATGTTGTATGATAAATCTATTCTGAGTATAAGGAATGATACATGATATCTATATGATTTTACTGTTGCTAGTTCTAATGCCTCTGTTAATATTTGTTCAGAACTGT
This sequence comes from Alisma plantago-aquatica, assembly GCA_963693085.1. Lineage (NCBI taxonomy): Eukaryota > Viridiplantae > Streptophyta > Magnoliopsida > Alismatales > Alismataceae > Alisma > Alisma plantago-aquatica. The sequence continues at coordinate 270,842,760 of OY856415.1, read as the reverse complement.
GATATATAATGAACTGATAAGATTTATGTTGAAATTGAATTTAATACACACTCCTTACATTGAGAAACCCTGATAAGGGTAAATGTTTCATAGTGAGATTATGTCTAAGGCTGAAAGCCCACTAATGATGAGAAAACCATGATGGGGTAATTGATGGACAATAAGATTATGTCTCGGGCTGAAGGCCCACTGTTGATGACTTCTATGAAATGATGTAGAAGATAGAAATAATCATATGTGTTGCAATCTACAGATTCATTGTGATTCTTGCTTTGATCACTGTCCTTATTGATAAACTTAATTTGTTTCATGTTATTCTAGTTACTCGAGAATACACATATATGATATATGATGTTTTGAATTCTTGTAAGGTGAGTAAAAGAGATTAATAACAAGTGAAATTATGGAACATCTAGTTAGGTGCCCTGAACACCTTGAGTTCCCCCGAGGACCAAACTGGGGAAACAAAACGGATCTCCTTGTAGTAATCGATGAATTATGAGAAGGATTTTTGGAGTGTGGATCGAGACCTTTAAGGTTAGACCACTAGGATTTAGGAGTGAGTCATCTGGAGTGGCTATGGCCTTAAATCCTTGTTGTGAAAGTCTATGTCCAGATGGAATAGACTCTATTGAAATGAAATATGTGAAATGTGAAATGAAAAATATGTGAAATATTATGATACGTGATATACTATTTTGTTGGTTACTATCTCATGTACCCGAGATGAGGACGTGAGCCTCTTTAGCAACCCTGAGGTGGACAGGGTCTGTTGTTGATATCTTAGGGTGGTTGGCTAAACCCTAAGATAGTGACGGTGAGTCATTGACATGAGAATCAGGCGTGGTGACTTCTGCTTGGTGAGGTACAAGCCAAGTAGTTTCAGGGCAAATGAATAAAACATGATAAGTCATATGAAACATGATTTGAATGGTTGTTATATTCCTTGTACTGCTACTTGATGATTTGTTATTGTTGATTATGCTTCTTGTTGAGGAAAGTAATCATGTTGATATGGGCATTTTCTATTTCATATTATGATATGTCATGTTGACATGTTATAAATTATCATATTCATATCCATTGTAAATATGAGTTGGATTGCTTACTATTTCATAGTATTATTTGGTAGATATGTATTATGTGTACTTCAGCTTCAGGACTGCAGAATGTGTTCATGATCCGACTGGTGGAGTGTCACAAAGATAATGTTATTGTTATGTATTTATTCAAATGCTTAGAATGTGACTTATTTCTCATGCATGCAGTAGGGTTCTTAATTTGAACGAAGAAGTATCTACTGATTTATTCATAGACATGCTCTAAAAGATGTTTCAAAGTTATAATTGGTTTAAGTGATTATCTTGTCTTTTAATTAGTTTACCATCGTAAGTTAGATATGACTTATGATATAAATATCTGCTCTTCTAGACTTTCTCAATATCTACATGTTTCTGATAAGTTTATTATACTTAATCTGATGTTGATGTGTGTACCTAGCTTGGTGGGAGGTATCCACTCATTGGGGATCTATATGAGTCTCATGAGGTTGTTTCAAATGCTTTTAGGTATAATGCTATCTAACGGAGAGGTCATGACAAATAAGATATAAATAGCATAATCTAGATAGATTAGAATGTCCCTGTACTCTCTCTCTTTCCCAGGATGGGTTGTAGACTAAGTTTGTTCATCAATGTACATGTATGTAAACTGAACCACATATGAGAACAAGATTTGATTCTGGTTTTAATGGAGTTGAATAAGATTTGTGATATTTAAATGTGATGTCCTTGATGTGACAGTGTTTTATGAATTTGTGAAGAAAGAAAAAGGAAAAAAATTTATCTGTGTTTTTCGTATATTGTTTAATCGCCTTTGTCGAGAATTCATTATTTTATTTCATAATCTGGGTTTAGGTTTGGGATTATCTCTAATGGTTGGTATATATGCTGATCAAAAGAGTGCGTCCTGAAAGAGGTGACCTCAATGTTACCACACATATTGCAGACAGACATAACTCCTCTTCAGCCACAGGCTACATGACTTCGTCAGACAAACCCTTTCTAGCGCTGCTCAACAAACACAATATGATAGATATCCCACCATCAAATGCCTGCTTTACCTAGACACAAAAACATACTAGGGCTAGATTGGATCATTTCATCTACTCTACCAAATGGGAAGATCAATACCCCCTTAGCCTTTGTTCTGGTAGCCCACTGACCTATATCTGACCACTTCCCAATCATTATTGATACCAAACTTGAGAAATGGGGCCATAAACCATTTCGTTGCGAGGATTTTTGGACCACATATCCAAATTGTATAAACCTTTGTAAGAACAACTGGGTGGCAGCTAACACCAATACCAGGAACCTAGGCCACCATATCCATAACAACACCAAAAATGTCAGGAGAAAACTCAAAGAGTGGCACATAGTATCATCTAAAAGACTCACTCTTAAACTCAAAGACCTCAAACAACAACACCTTTATGTTGACAGTGACCCAACAGTTGATCATGCTCTTGTCCTCACCATCAAAGAGAAACTTGACTATATCAAACATTGCATTGATACAAAGTGGAGACAAAGAGTAAAAATCCAATGGGCCAAAGAGGGAGATAAAAACACAAAATTCTTCCACAAAATTTGCAACAACAACTCTAAAAAGAACATCATTGCAAAACTGAACATCAACGGGAGCTTCACTGCAAACAAACATCTAATCACTTCCCACATAGCACAACACTTTAATTGCATCTTTAACACCAACCACAAACCTATCTTTCTCAACTCCATAGATTGGAAAAAAACTTTGTTGTTGCAACATCAACTCACCACAAACCATTACCAGCCCTTTCACCACTGAAGAATTTGACTTGCCTATTCACTCTCTCGGCAAAAACAAATCACTTGGACCTGGTGGCATCAATGTGGAATTCTACCTGGCAAACTAGAACCACTTCAAAAGTGACTTTCAGATGCTACTTAAAGAACTTCATTCCAACAACAATGCCCACAACAAACTCAAACACCTAAACCATACCTTCATCACCCTCATCAAAAAAGTCACCCATCCAGATTTGATATCTCAATTCAGACTCATCAGCCTCACCAACACCCCCTACAAAATCATAGCTAAAGTTCCTACAAATCGGATCAAACCACATTTGGACAACATCATATCCTTAAACCAAAATGCATTTCTCAAAATCTGAAGTATTCATGATGCCTATATTGTGGTGAATGAAACCATTCATCTCTACTATAGAAACAAAACACCTCTTATAGCCATCATACTCAACTTTGAAAAATCATTTGACTTCATCAACTAGGACTGCCTCACTAAAGCTATGACAGGATATGGTTTCCCTAACACCTAGAATAACGGGATCCATGCTTGCATCTCCACAAACTACTTCTCTACTATCATAAATGGATCACCCTTTGGTCACTTTCATAACACAAATAGGCTCAGTCAAGGATACCCACTATCTCCATATCTTTTCATCATTGTTGTCTCCTTTCTTACCAACATGATAAAACTCAGTACCTCCTAGGACTTATAGCCACCCTATAGGAATGTAAGGCAAAAATCATACAATTTGAAGATGACACCATCATCCTTGTCTCACCAGAAGACACCACCATTATCAACATCATCTGAACCATAGGACTCTTCTCATACATCTCTGGTCTTAAAATCAACCTCTCTAAATCATCCATTTTTGGTGTTAACACAAATCAGACAACCATAAATAAATACAAAGACCTCCTCAAATGCAAGTCAGAAAACTTCCCCATCAGCTACCTTGGGCTATCAATAACTCCACAATGCATCACTCACACCATTTGGAACCCCATCATCAAAAAGATTAACAGTAGACTCAACTCATGGCAAATAACTTCCTCAATCTTGCAGGATGAGTCACCCTTCTTAATAGTGTCATCACCCCCATCACCATTCACTATTTGAGCCATATTCCCTTACCCACTAAAACCCAAAATATGATTGATAAAATCAGAAGAAACTTGCTTTGGAACAACCACACTTCTTAAACAAATAATAAACATTTTCATCTGGTTAATTGGGGTACCATCACAGCACCAACCAGATTTGGGGGATGGGGCATCATTAACATCAAAACTCACACTCTATGTCTTATAGCAAAAATCATAAACATCCTCTCTGTAAATGGGAAAAAGATTTGGAGTCATTTCATCCTTCAGAATTATTACATAAAAGCACCACCATGGCATAAAACCAAACATAGCATCTCTTCCCCACTTTGGAGATAAAAAAAATAAAAATATAAACTTGATAAAAAATCTCATCTATACCCCCCCCGCATGTCCATTAGAAGATAAACTTTTGGGGTGACCCATGGTATCATCATAATACCATTCAAAACCTACACCCCCAAATGTTCATTCCCCCTAAACTGCTATCTTCAACATTGCTAAAGCTCTCAAACTCCTCACCAGCTAGAGGCAAAATGCACTAAAAAGACACCTCCAAACTTATGTTAACAACAACATTTTGAGGGACATCATTCTAGAACTAGAATTCAACACCAGCAACAAAAATTTATGGAAATGGGGACCTTAGTATACCCCCAAAGCAGCATATACTTTTCTATCTTGTAGGGGCCATTTGTCAAACCTAACACTGATTTGGAAGGCCAAATGGCCACAAAAACAGAAAATCTTTTTCTAGTTGATCTCACAAAATAAAATCCTCACTGATCACAGCATAACTCGAAGAGGTTTCTTTGGACCAACCAGATGCTACCTATGTAGAGAAGAAGAAGAAGAAGAAGAAGAAGAAGAAGAAACCACAGAACATCTCTTCACAAACTGCACCTTCATGACACAAATTTTAAATGTTTTCTTTCCAAAAAAATCTAACATACACAACCTCCTCATACCAACAACTGCACACAGAACTAAACCCCTCACACAACATTCAAACTTCCGATCTGAAGACATTATCATCAACATCTTCTGGAATATTTGGAAAGAAAGAAATTAGAGAAAATTCAATGATACAAATAAACAGCTACAGATCCTAATCTCTGACATTTTACTAGACTTATCTATTTTTACTATCGTGCAGGACATGCCTCCACTTCTACACTGATAAACCCTACTGAAACAAACTCATATAACATCTTCAGAGGTAAGGATGGAGGTGGTTACTACACTTTGGAGGAAATCATCATAGATGAATAAAATTTCTGATTTACTGATACTCTTGCTACCCTGATCTCTTTATTTATTATTGTTGAGGTCATGTCTAAGGAGTGCCTCCCCCAAGAACAATCTATTTTAGCTTCACCATGTGTGTGTTTTTCTGTGGAAGTTGGGCCCTATCCTTCCAGTTGCCCAACTAGATTGTCCTTTAGTTTTATTTTTGTCATTACACTTGCAGACATGTTGTGTTTGTAAGCTGACTTATGATAGATTATTAATACATGAACTTTCATAAATAAAAAAGTAATTAAAAGGATAGATCTTTGTAGAAAATCATATTACAATCATACTAATGTCTAAAATCAAATAGATATTGAACATACCAATTATCTAGGCTTATCATTTCACATGTAAGATTTTGTAGGTCCATGCCAAAGTTCATTACACCTAGTTCAATCTACCCTCCTTGATTATTCTTTAGACACTTGTAGTAGGGATTATATATATGAACTATATGTTAGTTTATTGTCTTGAACACTAACCTTGACCATTCATAAGTTTGAGGGTATATACCTAAAAATAAGGGCATGGAAACAAGTTAAAATGATTCTTCATTCAAAAACCTCTCCAAGACATATTTTTTATCCTTTTTGAGGTCGTTTGTATTAAATATGGATTTTTCAATCCTCGATGAATCAAATATAAGAAAAGAAGTGTATGGTTTTAAATAAAGGGGATGTATCTTGTTTAATTAAGTAGGAAACAATATGGTAAAACATAGATGCATGTTACACACTAGTCAAACTCTCAAGTGTTAAATTGTTTGTTAATCATTAGAAACAATCATGTAATAGAGAATCAAAGGGCATGTTAAATTATTGGTATGTCCATGGGATATAAATTACTTGATTAAAGTAGTAGGGGTAGCACATGTAAAACACACCCTTTCTTCTTCTCCCTTGTGCCCTTACAAGTGCTCTACATGCTGCTCAAGATCTCCAACTAAGAGTTGAGAAACGTGGAAATTGTAAGGGGAATAGATTATTGGATTGTTCCTCATACTATGATGAGGTGAAAAATCCAAAATTTTTCCTTTGAGGCTGACATGGCTCTTCAAATTCATTGTCTCCATGTCTAGGGTAGAAAAACAACATAAATGAGTTTGAGAGATTCCAACAAACTTAAAACAACAAATTTGTGTGGAAGGACATGTCTAGTCCTCAAACACTACATGATTACACAAGAGACAGATGATGATATCTCAAAATTTTAAAACTGCCAAAAGGTTTTAAGGGCATTAGAGAATTAATTGAAAATGTAATATGGAGCTTTAGAGATGCTTACTAGAGAATCAATTGCATGACTAGTGGCATCTCCAGATGGAGAGGGGTCTAGGTCACCTGAGAAGGAAATTATGGTGGTGGTGGTGGCTCAGGGATGAGAAGGGGCAACTGATAGTGGAGGGGAATTGTGAGAGTAATTTTGGTGCTTTTTGGCACCAATGTGTACAAGTATGATTTAGTTTAGGGTTTTATAGATCCAATGTGGTGAAGGGTTCTCTAGTAGTTTTTTGGTGTTTTATCATTTGGTCAAGGGAGGGATAATTTATAGCTCATTGTGTTCATAAGAGTGTGATGAAGGAATAGAAGAAAAAAATCATGGGTTGAGGGTGAGAGGAAAGATAAAGCATGGTCAAGGGAAATGGCCTAAAGGCTGTTGTAGAGACCTGAAACATTCAAAAGGTTGATGAAAACCCCTTAGCCATTGGATTTGGCTGATATTTTTGTGCAAATAAAGGAGGATCATTGGATGGCATGTGATATTAGAGAAATAAACAGAGAGGGATGTGTGACATGTAATCAAATAGAAGTGTTTGGAAGTAATAATGCAATTGATTATTTATTTAAATCAACAAAATCTAGATTTATTTTATGTTTTACTATTAATACAGTTGAGTGAGTACACATTACCCAAAAGACTTGAGGCTTGATAGGTATACTAATTTTCTATAAGGATTTCTAATTTTGCATTATATTTACATTTTGAAGGTCGTTTATATCTATTTTCACTACTTGGGCATTCAGTACTTATCTAAGTCACTCACTCCACTTAATTAGTCAATTATGATGCAGTCTTTTCTATTCACTAAATTTCACTAATCAATTGATCCCAAGAATATTAGAGTGTCAAACTAGAATTGAAGGTTTAAATAGTAAATTTATACAGAAACTCATATTATTAAGTTATTTATGGTTATTTTACCTTAAGTTTTCATGTATAAAGGATATTTATGAATTCGTGATGCTATATGACTCCAACTAATAATAATGTGTGTTGAATTAAGGTAAAATGTACTACATACTAGCATAGCTGAATAGGGGCCTACAAGAAGGGAGGGTTAACCTATATACCTAGATTCAAGTACATTACATAACCCAATCTCTAAAGTTGATGATATGTATTAGATGGAAAGTCTTGTCCTAAACTAAAAGACACTTGGCAAGTAGTGAGGGAAGTCTAATCTGTTTTGGTTTTCTTATCTTAGATTTGGAGTTTCAAATGTCCCAGATAATATCAATTGAATGCATGGAAGGTGGGTCATAAAAAGCTACCACCTCATATTATGCTAGAAGAAGATTCTTTTATAACCCTTTGATTTGTCTTCTTTGCATGGTTGTATGAAGATACCAATAATATTATCTTTTGATGTCCTTATGCTATGGGAAATGCCAAATATGAGACCAACCTTCACAAAGTTCATGCCAATTTGAATGGTCATGCTACCATTAGTAACATGATGTTCATGTGCTAACTTTAAGTATTCTATGTAATCTTTGGATGGAGAGAAAATATAGAGTTCATAAACATAAGTACACTACTCTTAGTTCCATATGATTGACTATTAAAAGCACTATAAGTAGCCCCATTGAAATTCAAAGATATTATCTCAAGTATGTTTATATTTACTAATGTTTTATTCCATCTACGGTTGTTAGTAAGTTTTTCTTGTGGCAGTCAATGATGTTTTTTTCTTTTGTTGGTCATAGTTATGACTTTGATTGATGAAAGTTTGGCTTCACGTTGTTGACTGTACTAATCATATGAGGAAAATTGCCTTGAGTTGGGGATTCTATTGCTCTTTGTATTTGAGATATTAAGCAGAAGTTTGTATAGAGTTGCATTTTGGTCATAGGATTTACAAAGGAAGCTTGCAATGTGAATGCTCTTCTTTCAATGCTAGAAAAAAGTTTTATATACTTTCTTGAATGATGAATTAGCATTTGTATATCATGGCCCATTGTTGTATGGTTGATACCCCATGGATTGGTGATAGTATGCTTTATTATCTGATGAAGATTACACATTGGGCTTGGAAATTGTACACACGTCTTTTCCCTGGAGTTGCTGGCTTCGGTAGTCATGTTAGATGGGAACCTAATTGGTACACATTTGTGATTCTTGGGTTGATGATACATAACCTTGAGAGTGATTTTAGAGGCAGAGATTTTTCCTCTTTCTATGAAGTAAAATGCTCATATTTGTCAATAATTTTTGTATAAACACTAACACTTGTAGAAAACATATTTTTTGGAAAAAGAAGGTTTGATTTACACCAATAAAAATAACTCACGTGTATCACATCACCGCTTTGCTTCAATGTATTATTCCATAGTACTCTCTCTCTCTCTCTCTCTCTCTCTCTCTCTCTCTCTCTATATATATATATATATATATATATATATATATGTGTGTGTGTGTGTGTGTGTGTGTGTGTTTGTGTGTGTGTGTGTATGTGGGGGGCATGTGTGTATTGTCATATCATCTTTTAAGACAATGGGGTGTACTTAAGATGTATAATATGCTTTATTATGTGGTTTTCGATATATTATTACCATTTATATCTAAGGATATGTCATGCATTCTTATTCTAATTCTTCTTATTTTATTCCCTTGTACTTTTCTTTAGTTATAGTTAGGTATTCAACGGGAACCATATACTTTATGGTCTCACACTAATACCCTATGCACCACGATAGATCATCCATGTAGTTGCTCCGGTCATCAAACAGTAAGCACTATATTTGTCGTTACTTGAATTAAGTTTCATATCACAATCAAAAGACAACACCACTTTGAAAAAAATTCAGACTTATTATACTTAAGATGTATAATATGCTTTATTATGTGGTTTTAGATATAATATTCCCATTTACATCTATGGATATGTCATACATTTCTTATTCCAATTCTTCTTATTTTATTCCCTTATACTTTTCTTTAGTTATAGTTTGGTATTCAACAAGAATCATATACTTGATGGTCTCACACTAATACCCTATGCACCATGATATATCATCCATGTAGTTGATCCAGCCATCAAATAGTGAGCACTATATTCATCCTTACTTGAATTAAGTTTCGTATCACAATCAAAATACAACACCATTTAAACCAATCTAAAAAAATTTCACCATTGCATTCATTTAGACCAATCAAGCAAGATAGAGCCTTATCAATTTGTGGGAAGTTTTATCTATCAAGATACACACAATATTTGCGATCTACATTTTTTAATATATATTAATCAACATGTTTTGAGTAAGAACTATAATGTCCTCCCATTATTCAATCAATCACAAGCATGGCATGGAAATTGCATATCGGTTAACAATAGCAAAATCAATTTCTCAAAATTTGAACTAGATACTAAGGGGGATATCTTGTTTATTAAAAATCAAATATGATTTGTACTGTTATATGAATATCTTTACATAACGATTACAATAAAACAACATCAAAAATTCATCAATTGATCATTGATTGGGGTGTATCCCTGCTCCCCTATCATGTTCCATGGCAAAGGGAAATGTGAAATCACTGAGAATGTGAAACTAGGGAGGGAAAACAACAAGGCTCCCTTGGGATAGTAAACATCCAAGAGCTCATACCAATCCCCACGAGCACCTCTCCTGACTCAGCCATAGACAAAGATTCAAGTATGTAAGGTAGAAGAAGGGAGGACCTATAATGGAGCATACCCACTACATGTCGTCCATGGCATGGAAAAGAACATAAAATAGAAGAAGTATCTACCTCATATGTGGTATTTTAACATGAAAATCTGTAGATATAACTCCATCAAGTAAAAGGGTAAAGAGCCCTCCAAATAACCTCTTTGAGATCCAACAGATGCAAGGTGGTGAAACACGACTATGGAATAAAAGTTAGGGAAAAAAATCCATATAATATGTACCAAAAAACAAAATTCCCATATCTAAAGATTTCAACATTGACCTTGGGAAACTCATTGACTTCTTGAGAGGCCAAACAAACTTATAGAAAGCATGTTGAGTGTCTTAAATTTGGTTGATCTTGATAATTACCATGTGTTATGAACCCCTCCCCATGTTATCTCCCACTAAAGGCAGATCAAGAGGGCAAGGATCATCCTCTAAATTTCTAGGATCTAGATTTAAGAAACAACTGACAATATTCATTGACTTTAAATCTTAACATTGTTTGATAATAAAAGGAAGATAAGTTCTCCTCAAACAATTATATGGATTTTCAAAGGGACAACACTACATGAGCAGAAACATTAATACTAACTTACATATCTAATACTCCTCATGACTTCAACTTGATAATATTTAATGCATTCATCTGGATCTCCATATCTTCACTCCTTATGTAAGAAGCTAACCTAAAATGCCAACAAACAAATACATGATCATTATATATCAATAATGTGTATGTGGGTGCAAACAAAATGTGTACATATATGAATAATATCATGTATTACTCATCAATCAATTTCATGCAGAAATCAAACATTTCATTTTCTAATAGAAGTTCCTAACCCATATTTGATAAGCCACCTCAGGTGTATCCATTCCTCTTTCTAGCATTTGACTTTCATGGATCGCCCTTGGTAGGTTTAATATTGGGTTCAGTATATATATGACATTCATATGTAATACTCATAGGGTAGTATAGATGGACCGAATTGAGACAAGAAAATAGTTTACATATATGATCAAACTTTGGAAATCATCTGAAAATCATTGGTAGTAATGTGATTCTTCATGAAATAACTACATACCTTTTCGATGAATAAGCCATGCAATAATAATTTAATCTTTTGAAATTGCATGACATAACCTGAATATTTGAAAATTGCCACATAATTATATGGCAGATAAAGATCTGGTCTTGATCCTAAGGGTCCTGGTTTAGCATTGTATTAGCCTTTGAACCATTTTATTTGAGCTATAAGAATAATTAGTCTTTGAAACTTTTGGATTCTACATGATTTTTTGATCAATTTGATATATGGTTTGCCTATATTCTAATCTACCATCTATTTTTAAGAATTATTGCAAAATAAACATGTAGTGACAATGCAAAGGTGTCGCATCAACATATATAACTATTTCTAATTAATTCTAGTTTGGCTCAGAGCTAGGGTAAAGACCCCATTGCACATGATTTGTGAACCAAAATATCACATGCTCAAGGGAATGACCAATAATGTACCCCTAGTATCTTCTTCCATAAGGGGGGAGCTTGAGCCTACCATGGGAGAGTTAGTTGTATGGTTTACTTCTTGCTCTTGGGATTTATAGGGCCAACAGTGGGTCCACAGACCTCTAAAATCCCTTTATGGACTTAAAAAGGTTCTGCGTGTCGACTGTGATGGTATGGGTCAGAAGGATCATGGTTGAGGGAAATTGTACTGAAAATCAAAGAAAAGGAGATTAAGATTGACAATTTACCTTCTTTAAGGGAGGGTTTTGATCATGTTGAGGTTCTCTAGAGCTTCGTGGATCTTCAACCATGCTTTGAGGTGGCCAAATATAATTACACAACCTCCAGCTTTGATATAGGGACTGTGGTTTCCAGTTAGTTGCCCGAGAGTTCTCACAGCTAATGGAGATTGTGAGGGCTTCATGGAGAGTTTCTAGTGCCTTACTGTAACACCTCGATTTTCATATCACATGTGCGGAAGCAAAAAATTTTCTTTTCTGGGAGTGTTACAAACATGATAACCATTGCAATACAAGTAAATGAAACACTTTACAAAATTGTAAAATTGATTCGTACATAGCTTTTTGTCAACATAAAACTACATCATGTTTATGCATAAGTTCATAATAAAAAGATGTCAAACTCTAGATCGTCTAGGTGAATGGCACCCCACTAGGCTGAGCTTAAAATCTCTTGGTCCTTTGCTTGTCCTTTGATTCTTCAATTGCTCCAAAACATGTGGACATCGCGTCCCCAGCCATGCATTAGGAAAATAACAGACGTTAGAGTAAGCGGCATGAGTATTCTAAAATATATATTTCTATAGAACTGAAATTGGACATTATAAACATGAAACTAATATCAAGATTTGAATAAAATCTAAAACATAAAGTCTCTTATTTCTTAATATGAATTCTTATATTTCTACCTTATCTTGTTCTGGAGACATGTACCCTGGTACATGAGTCTCATGACCTACACCAAAGTGTCAAGGTCATACTTATCTTATTTGACTCTCTCTCATCATACTCATGGATGAGATTATGGGCATACTCTAGACTAAGGTATCTTTTACTTATGATTTTTATCTGACTGTGGCCACCATTATACAATAAGTCCTCCTGAATTGGCATATCTACGCCCTGAATTGATACTGAAGTACCCTGAATTGGCACTACATGCCTCTGAATGACACCGAGGTGTCTCTAAATTGACATGGCTATGCCCTGAATTGGTGCTGCAACACCTCTGAATTGGAGTAAAAACTCCTCTGAATTGGCAACAAATGCCTCTGAATCGTCTCGGGACTACTGAATGAGGACTTATCATATAATGTCTTATGTGAAGGTTTCAACTTAATTAACTTAAGTCTAAACTTACTTAATTCTTAATTTGAACTAAAGTTGAATATTGATTACTTTACTAAATTCTAAATCTAAACTTATCTTATATTAAAACTGAACACCAAAAACTGAACTTATCTGAAACTGATTACTGAGTACTGAGCAGGTACTGAATTCTAAATATGAATCTGAATCTTTTATTCTTAAGTCATAAACTAAATCTACAACTGAATATGAATATGGATCTCAATTACTTCATAATTGAGATTTGGTCTAAAACCCTTATCATGTATCTTTATTCAAAATATGGCTACTCACACAAGGAGTAGTCTAAGTCTGAATATAAATCTAATATCCATATTATCTAGAAAATCCTTAATCTAATACTTCAATCTGATAGGAATACCGTAGCTATTTTTGATACTAAATATATGACAACTAAGCCTACATGCTTAGGGAAAGGATCTGAACTAAATATGGAAATACAAAGTATATGAGAGTTCTCAAGTATCAAATATCTAAACTAATGTGATTTCTAAAAAGGTAACTCGAAATCTATAAAATCTCAATAAGTCTGATCTCAATACATCCATATGAATATGAATCTTAAATCTTAAAGTAGAAATCATATAGAGTCTCAACGTGCAACTTAATCATGACTTAATGTCTCATAATTTTGTATTATCATCATAAACTCATGTTACGATATATTTTAATCCCAATAGTACATTTATCTTGGAAATTGGGCCATGGTATACCATGTGCAACACCCATATTCTCACATAAGACTTAAATTTTAAACATCAACCTTATTAAGGAATCTATTTCACTTCTTAATTTCTTAGATCGCTACATATATAAGAAACCTTGATGACATGTTCCTATTTGAAATCTCAATACATGGTTACATCTATATTTAAGAGATATGATAGAACTATATTTTCTTATCCTTCTTATGAACTTAACTTTATGATATAGAATCATTCCATGACACATCACTACTTAAAGTATTGAGCATATAAAATTCTACAATCATAAGCACATAAAATCTTTCTTACATATTTAACTTAGAATGTAGGACATGAAGGTCTTATCTAAGAAGCATGTAAATGTACTTGGTTTGATAAACATAAATACGCATGGGCATGAACCACTTACCTCTTGCACTGAGGGTATCTTTAAGGAAGTCTTGATTCCAAGTTCCATAACTTTAATAACCTGGATATTATCATAGTTCTATTAGTCCATGAGTATGTTCCCTCTTTCTATTTTTAAATCTCAAAACCCCATATTCCTAACTTTATATACCAATTTAGGGTCCTTATTTAGACTGAACATAACTTTAATCTAAAATCACCATACAACCTTGTGTTGAAATTAAAGAAAACTCATATTACATAATTACTATAATCTTTATAATTAAATAAGACATAAATCGTCATATGCACTAATATGAACATATACTCATATAATGAGAATAAATCTAGAACATGATCATATATAATAATCTTACTAAATACATCATTAAGTTAGAGGAAGATATAATTATAAGTCATTTTATAAACAAAATATGCATACACACCCTCCACAATAATAATCAATAATCTTGCCTAATGACCACTTAGGCCCCAAAATTAAATACTAGTATGATAGTACATAAAACCCCAATAAAACTTAAGAAACAATAATCATACCATGTATTAAGGCCCATACAAAAATATCATGTCGTTTCAAAGTGAAATCATGGGTGAAATTCCCAAAATACCCTTATTAGGGTTTATATCAAAAACCTCAATTAAACTTCATATACGAATGATGAGGCTTTGAAATCATGTTAAGAATATCATAATACACATTCAGTAAAATTTGCATGAGTTTCTAAATTCGTTTGCTATTTTTAATTGACAAAACATCCAAAATCATATAGTTTTACCTACCCAACATATAATAAATAATATCAATCTGAATCACATTCTGGAGATATTTTTAGAATATAGTACCTTCAAAGAGATTTCTATTGATACCTTATACGCCAGAAAGGATAATGAAATCTCAAGTTATGATTTTTTGAATATGTTACCTCATCATCCATTCTTGGCCTTCAGAAGATGATCCAACGGCTTAGGGGCATCAGCAATCCCCTCAGTCCAGGCGGATCCGCCTTCTTCACCTGATGAAAAGGGGTTTCTCCCCTATTTCTCCATAAGAACATAACAGTGACTGGAGACTTCGGCGGCCGGTGAGTAGGCCATCCTCGCGCAAGGTGAGCCTTCCTTGACCGCGGGTTGGCTCGCCTGGATGGGCGGCGCCGTAGATACCAGTGAAGGGGCCGTAATCAAAGCTAAAAGAAGGAAGAACTCATGGCTGCTGCCATCATGCTCTCCTTCAACCTTATCTGTTCTTCTATCTTACTGTCTACCCCTCTCGATTCGCGTTGAAGCCCTAGCATAGGGTCTGGCCGCCACCAAGCATCCAAGATCCATGGGTTTTATACCCCCACTCTGACCCTATCTTGGGATACGGCTGCCTATCACAGGCACCCTGTTCGGACCCAGAAAACAGGGGTCGTGGCCTCCATTCCACGCGGACTAGGGTTCACCCCTTTTTTATTATTTTTCTATTTACTAAAAGTCCAGATATAAGAAATATTTATATAGCCCACCCTATAGCTCAGTTTGACCTCAAATTTTGGGGTAAATACTATATTACCATCATCTTTATATGAGCAAGACGTTAAGTAAAACTAGTTGTATAAATACTCCAAACATGTCTTTTAAATAAAAACATTATAATTACTAATTTAATTACCTAGGCCACTATATACATCAAAATCATCTGGAATTTCTCCCACCATGTTATATTCTAATTATTATTCTACTAAAAATATTTTGAGCATTCATTATGACCACGAAATGCTTAATTCTCAATTTGTACTCTAAGGACTATTTGTAAAACTTAATTGGTCCACTAGGGATGGAATTGAGCACTAGGGCACATGGCCCATCCCTTAGTATTTCAAAGAGTTCATGAGCTTAATTGTATTCCAAATCATGAAAACAAGTCTTCAATCAATATAATTTCTCAATTGAAGCTCATGTATGACAAATGTGATCAATATTTCTTTAGTTACATAACATGAAGACCTAATCTAGGTTTAAGGCACAAGTCATGAACTGGACTCATCATATTATATGTTCATCACATTATTGTTCATAGGAATGATTCATTTATATTCATATACAACTAACTACAATCATACACATTTAAGTCGTTATGTGTGTTTGGTTGACCAGATGACTTGTATCACAAATTTTGTAAACTTAATTACATACCTAGCCATATTAGCTTCATTAGGTCCCTTGGCATACACTTACTAGAAAACCCCACATTAAAGGCTTGTATTAGCTATGAAATTGAGGATGTTACACTTACTTAGGCATGGGATATGGAGAGAAATGGTTGGACATCTCAAGTTGTTGACTCGTTATCAAATATTTTAGATAATCCCTCAATGAATTTCAATAATGGATAAAACTAGATTAGTTGAAGATGCCACAAACCCTTAAACCAAAAGGTGGTGAAACCCAAGGTATGAGTCAGAGAAAGAGAGAGAAGGGTGTGAGAGGTCACATGTGTTAATTGTATGATTTCTTGTGGACACTGAGAAGTGGAGGTGATCTCCCCACACTCGAATATTCCCAGATATGAGATCCGGATTAGGGACCATGGCACACCCTCACAAAGTTAATCATTTATATTCAATTAAAAACATTATCACGGAACAAATTCCCTAGGCCACGTCAATGCCTCAAGTGATCCCATTTTCTTATACTATATCCATCTAGTGTGATATTGTACCAAAGACAAAGTGGAAACTAATTGCTAGTTACTTGACTTCTAAGTAAAAACTATATAATCACTTAATTACTTAGGCCACAAGGCAGCTTGAAATCTTTTGGACATTTTTTTATGATCTCATGATTCCTTTATCAATAAACTAAAATTACCAATGGTATTTAATATGACCACAAAATATAAAATTATGGATTTGTATCTCAAGGACCTATTAGTAAACTCATAAATAGTCCAATTGGGTTTAAATTGGATCCTAGGTATTGTGGTTCGAACCTAGGCCTCTAATGAACCCACAAGGTTCACTATATAATTAATTCCAAAATTCAAGATTGAAACATCATAGTGTCTCAATTGAAGTCTTGTATTGATATATTTGTTCAGTGTTACTCTATTTTACTTGAATTAGAGACTTAATCTAAGTCTAGAGATCGCAATCATCCACAAAACTCATACTATTTCTCTTATTACTCCACTTTGATTATTTCATAATATCTTGAGTTAAATATTAAACTTATAAAGTTTGAGGTTGTTACTTCACCCCACCTTAAAAGGAATTGCGTCCCAAAGATTCAAAACCAATCAACCTAAGGTGAATGATAACTCTTATTAGCCTCATTTATGATCGGGCTAGCAACCTACTTTAGAAAACGTTTGATCTAAATCCTTACCAGTAACCCCTATTGAGGTGAATATATCTATACAACTAAAGCTAGATCTGGGATTAATAAAATGTGGTCTCACATCCTCATTCATTATATTTCCACTTGGTGGATGTATTTTCATCTAGTCTTCAAGCACACTAGCCATCCCTTTAAATATATCCATGACATGGTGAGGTACAACCTATATATCTTAGATCATATGTTTAATTCCAACTTAAGATATTCATGATATAACCCATTTGTACCAAAGGTGGATACCCAGTTTCTCAAACCCAAACTAAGATTTTATATATATATATATATATATATATATATATATATATATATATATATATATATATATATATGTGTGTGTGTGTGTGTGTGTGTGTGTGTGTGTGAGAGAGAGAGAGAGAGAGTGAGTGTGTGTAGTCCAAATATAAAGTTCATCTAATTATGCATGTAGAGATGATGCCTCCATATACTATCTTGCCATTTCAAACTTAGTTGAGTTGTCCTCAAAAGTGACTCCAAAACGGGGATACCTTCAACTCCAACAAGTTTTAATAAATGTCCTTAAGCCAAGGGGAGAGTGCTTTTCTCATGTCTCTTGAGTTGGTACAAGAGCAAAATACAAGGTTGTTCGCCTCATCTTACTAGGAAACTACTAAAGCAAAACACACCTCTTCCTATTATCACTAGGTGGTAGTAAGCACTTGCATGCCTTATACACATATGATCCTAACATATCCAATTCTTTATATAGAGATCTTATCAGGATGCCTTGATTTATCTCATTTTAAAAAACCAAACACAAGATTGTTCAGTTCATTTTTCTAGGGAAATCCATTCTAGGATGTTCTCTTGATTTTCATTAGGAGATCAGGATTTCTAGGCAAAATATGACCCCCACAATTTCATATTAATCCTCCTTCTGGGTCATTTTCCTCATTTGGAGTGAACTACACTAAGCCCGAACACCAAACCTTAAAAATGAGTCGAGGGTCTTACATATTTCCTTATATAACAACTAACCTTTTTATGTCTTGTGTGTCAATATTATTGTATATGTGTATCTTTTGTACATGAATGACGCGTGTACCCTACATACATGCATGCATGTGAAACTACTAGTAACTAGTTTGGATAACCAAGCCATATAACCAAACCTAATTGGACATTCTCTTTCTTTTATCTTTTCCCATGATTTTCTCATATAGGGATATTATTTTCCCTCATTCTTCATATATACCTAAGATTAAGGTATTTAACTAGAGTTAAGGATTAACCTCTACATCACATATGTAACATCACACTTTTCAAATACTTAGTTGAAGCACAATTCTCAAGGGGATGTCGTAGAATAATGATCATTGCAATAATATCATTCAACCAACACATTATACAATTAAAATTTATCATTCCTCAAAATTCATTACATAAATTCACAAATTTAAACTAATACATGGATCTCATAAGTTGATGTAAAATATTCTATTATTTGGATGCCCTCTAGCTAATACTTGCACGTCATATGGGTATACCCTTGCTCCTTAGCTATAGGAATCACACCCCCAACCATGTATAAAATAATTTGTAATTGGAATTGAACATTTTACAATAAAATCTATACTCTAAAAATAAGCATTAAACATTAAACATTAAACATTAAACATCAAAAATTAAAGGAAATACACCAATTGTTTTTAAATAACTATCTTTTATCTTGACTTATATAAGATTCCTTAGGGTTTCACCAAAGTTCCTATTTTCTTTGCACCGAAGTGCCCTTGGGTTGCGCTGAAGTGCCTCCTCTCTTTGTACCAAAATGCCTCTTAATTTTCTCTAAGCAGCCTATTAGTGAGGTTCTTATATAATTTGTTCTTTTTATATTTTTCTTAATCATCAAAACTCTTACAATGTGTTGTTATATCTCATTCTTAACTTTATTCATAATACGCACTAAAAGTGATATAATAAATCTTGACAAGGAAAAGTACATACAATTGCATTATTGATCTAATAACTTTTATCTTCATAAGCAATTGAAAAATATTTAGTACATTCAAATTATTCCATATACATTGTACATAGTGACATATATGTATTCAATAATTATTTTTAGATTGCACGAAGAACTTACTCTGTTTGAATATGTCCCAAGTCAATGGTTCACAAACTTGATAACCTAGTTTAGATTAATCACAACTGCCATTTTGAAAGCCAATGAGTAGTATCAAGGGGTGCTCGTTGTCTTTTACTTTGGCCACATGTTCGTGAGGGGATCCTTGCTTTAAATTTGGCCTAACATTCATGAAATGGAAAACATACTCTTCTAAACTCCAGCCTTCATAATCAAAGCACCCCAACTCAGCCTCTCTCTTGGTCATCGTCCATTCTTCTTCATTTGTTCTCCTCTCCTTCGATTTTCTCATGCTCTTCTGCATAGTCTATTTACTCATGGACACCCCTCCTCTTGGAAACCAAGTATTTGATTTTGCCTCTGATGTAAATCTCAATCATATCTTTTCCAGAGGGCTCTGTCCAATTCCACAAGAGTAAGGAACTCAATGTACTACCTCCCTCTTTCCTTTTTAAACTTATATCTTTATCCATCTTTGACTATTAGTTAGATCCCTAAAAATCTTATAAAAATAACAAAACTTTTTCCATTAACATTTCTTTTGATAAACTTCGTCCATGTATTGAATCAGACCAAAATTTTAAAAAATAAATCAACTATAATTATCTAGATTTGCTAATAACTATCATCATGATTTTCATTATAAATTATTACTTAATATGTTCGTAAAGTTCCACATAAATCCTAACAATTCTCATATGTATATGTATACCTTCCAAATTTGAGATCCATCCCTAATAATTTATTCAATTATGAATAAATATGTCATCTTATACTTCTTTTAAATATTTGAACTTATTTACCATCATTATGTCTTTCCTAGTTTTAATTACAAAACAACTTCAGTTACCTCTTAAAATTGGATACATCATTATATTGTTACAATCCCAAAACATATTCTAAATGTATCTATACCATTATATGGAAACTTTGAATAAAAGATCCTAATGATCACACTTTTGCATTAGAGTATATATTCTAGCCAAACTTGAGACAAGGCATGTTCTAAGAATTTGGGATGTGACAAGTATATTCTTAGACAATTAGTTTTGGTTTTTGACTGGCCATTACTAAATATTCCCATATTGGAATTAATATTGTATTAAATGGATAATTATTGTGTTCCCTTTTATGTACATTAATCAAAAAAGGTCAAACAATGTCACAATGGCATCAAACTTTTACCATAAGCTAACTATGAGGTCTAGTCCATTCCTATCTAGTTAGATCTGAGTTTTTGGATAACTATTAACCATCATTTATATATAAACTATCCTTATTTCCATTGTTAGTTACTTGAGTCAAAAACATGGTCAAAGATGTTTATCTACTTAGTGATTTTTCCTTCTAACATAATTTGGAGTAGTTATCTAGAAGAGCAAAAGAAAAGAAAGTGTAATTATTCCTTTCATATGTTAAATGCATATCAAGAAAAAAGGAAAGTGAGAACATTATGTCTTATTCAAGTGAGTATGTATTACCATGTATTCAAAATCAAGTCATTAAGTGGGTTATCATTCACTTTTTTCTTTTTAGAAAACCAATAAGAAGGAGAGTGAAAAAAAGAATGTCAATTCGTATCTTCATGTGTTAAATGCATATAAGGAAATATTAATGGTAACCATGTGTCTTATTTACTTCCCCATGCAGTCAAAATTGAAAGGGTGTCTTTTTTGTAAAATGAAAAGGATGGGAGAGAAAGAGAAAAAGTATATCAGATTCTTGATATCTTCCAAGATAAATGAAAAGGAAAGAGAAAGGTATTCCAATTCTTTATCTTTTATCTCATACTCCAAGAGAAATATTTGTTGTTTGGGCTATTTCCATTGCATCCAAAAATTAAATTTCATTATTAGAACCCCATTAATAATTATTGATTATATATGTAAATTTTGAGAATTAATAATTATACTCACCTTAAATAGATTTCGTTCTAGAAGTTTCCTTTAGGCTACTGCCCACCTTAGATTTTACTCACCCCTTACTTTGTGATAATTGATAATAAAAATTCACTTCAACTATGTTTGGTACATGGTGAATGAAGGGGAGGGAGAGAAGGGACGAAAAGGGAAGGGAGGGGAGGGGAGGAGAGGGGGAACTTATGTCAGTGTGTTTGGTTAGCATGGGGAGAAGAAGGGAAGGAAAATATGAAAAAATAATGTAAATATAAGAAGAAGAAAAATAGTTACATGGAACATTTTTTATATAAAAATCCTCGTACATAAAATAATTATATCTATTTGTTTAGCCACATATTTATTTAACAAAAATGCCTTCGTAGAGGCATGAACAACAAATAAGTTTGTCGGCCCATTTTGGATTGCAAAGTCATATATCCAAAAAATTATAATATGTAAATGAAGACAACATTGGTATTTATTTTTATGCAATAAAAGCATCACACAAAAGATATTTTTACAAAAATGGAGATATGGTTTTTATATATTCAAACTTGTGGTTATAGAAGTAGTTTCCTATATATTTTTGTATATATAACAGACTTTCCCTCCACATACTTAAGTACTTCCCGCCATAGTCCAACATATATTCTCCAATAATTTGTTTTTTTTTTATTTTTTATGTTTGTATATCAATATCAAACTCTTCAACTTTCCTACCAAACAATATAAACTTTTAAGTTTCCTTCTAAATTATGCATAAAAGTTTATTTTAGTTTTCTTTTATTTTTTGTAAAAAAAATCCTCCAAATTTTATCAAATACTCCTGAAGCATTCCATATGTCCAACAAAGTGGCGCAATACATGTGTGACATACTATTTCTCTATTTACATTAGTTTTGGGATATACTGATTATTTCCATAGTAGTGTTTATAATTTCTCTCTTACATTTTATATTTCTCCCTGACCTTCCTAATATATTTCCCGCAAAGTCTTTCCCCTTCCCCCTCTTATCCACTTCGATTCGGTGGAGAGGGTATGTGAGAGAAGTAGCTGAAAATACACTTACTTTACCTCATCTGTTCCCTTCCATT
This sequence comes from Alisma plantago-aquatica, assembly GCA_963693085.1. Lineage (NCBI taxonomy): Eukaryota > Viridiplantae > Streptophyta > Magnoliopsida > Alismatales > Alismataceae > Alisma > Alisma plantago-aquatica. Next base: position 270,820,062 of record OY856415.1, on the reverse strand, counting down.
CCCCTCCCCTCCTCATCACTTTGTCCTATGAAATATCCTAAGTCTTTCCCTCCTTTCCCCTCCCATTCATTCACCATGTAACAAACATGCCCTTAGGTTCATAACTTTTGCAAGAAAGTGGGATATGTATTTTTATGACATATATTTTTCATAAAATACTTGTGCATACATGTAAATATTACTTTGATCTTCTTATAAACGTATACCTAGGGTCATCCAACATTGACCTTGTAATGACTTTCTATCATTAGGTTGAGATAACTATATAATATTGATTTTTTTGTATTTCGTACATTTCTTTACATATGGTGATCATACACATACCTAAAAATGTGGGATTTTGTTATGCTATATGCCACCAACATACAAGTATGCATGACACATACCATACATACTAGTAATAAAGGAGAAGATGCATGATAAATCTTTTGTGCTCTTTACAATTCTTCTACAACTTTCAGTTGACGAGCACAAACCATTGAGAAAGAGAGAATGTGTTCCATTAGCCACGACAGATTTAACAGAATTGATTTGAATTATATAAATTATTATGGCAGTGCATGTGTCCTAACACAGACATATAAGCTCTACATTGCTCTAGATTTGGCTTAAGTTTCATGAAATGAAAAACATAGTCTTCTTGACTCCATCCTTTAAAATAAAAAAAATCCCAACTCAGTCTCTCTCTTGACAACCATCCAGTCTTCTCCCTCTGTTCTCCTCTCCTTCAATCTTATCATCTTATTCCCAAAGTCCATCACTGACTCACAATGCCCTTCCTCTTGGAAACCCAAAAGATAAGTTTATTTTAGTTTTCTTTTATTTTTTGTAAAAAAAAATCCTCCAAATTTTATCAAATACTCCTGAAGCATTCCATATGTCCAACAAAGTGGCGCAATACATGTGTGACATACTATTTCTCTATTTACATTAGTTTTGGGATATACTGATTATTTCCATAGTAGTGTTTATAATTTCTCTCTTACATTTTATATTTCTCCCTGACCTTCCTAATATATTTCCCGCAAAGTCTTTCCCCTTCCCCCTCTTATCCACTTCGATTCGGTGGAGAGGGTATGTGAGAGAAGTAGCTGAAAATACACTTACTTTACCTCATCTGTTCCCTTCCATTCCCCTCCCCTCCTCATCACTTTGTCCTATGAAATAGCCTAAGTCTTTCCCTCCTTTCCCCTCCCATTCATTCACCATGTAACAAACATGCCCTTAGGTTCATAACTTTTACAAGAAAGTGGGATATGTATTTTTATGACATATATTTTTCATAAAATACTTGTGCATACATGTAAATATTACTTTGATCTTCTTATAAACGTATACCTAGGGTCATCCAACATTGACCTTGTAATGACTTTCTATCATTAGGCTGAGATAACTATATAATATTGATTTTTTTGTATTTCGTACATTTCTTTATATATGGTGATCATACACATACCTAAAGATGTGGTATTTTGTTATGCTATATGCCACCAACATACAAGTATGCATGACACATACCATACATACTAGTAATAAAGGAGAAGATGCATGATAAATCTTTTGTGCTCTTTACAATTCTTCTACAACTTTCAGTTGACGAGCACAAACCATTGAGAAAGAGAGAATGTGTTCCATTAGCCACGACAGATTTAACAGAAATGATTTGAATTATATAAATTATTATGGCCAGTGCATGTGTCCTAACACAGACATATAAGCTCTACATTGCTCTAGATTTGGCTTAAGTTTCATGAAATGAAAAACATAGTCTTCTTGACTCCATCCTTTAAAATAAAAAAATCCCAACTCAGTCTCTCTCTTGACAACCATCCAGTCTTCTCCCTCTGTTCTCCTCTCCTTCAATCTTATCATCTTATTCCCAAAGTCCATCACTGACTCACAATGTCCTTCCTCTTGGAAACCCAAAAGATCTATTTTGGAGGACTCTGGTCAAGTCTGTAAGAATAGGGAACTCAACAGACTGCCTCCTGCTTTCCTTTTTTAAGCTTAACTTATATCTTTGTCCATTTTGACTATTAGTTGGACCCTAAAAAATCCAAAAATAAGAAAATTTTATTTCCACTACCTTTTCTTTCAATAAATTTTATCTATTCTCTTGAATCAAACCCAAATTCTCATCAAATAATTAACTATAATTTTCAAAACTTACCAATAATCATCAACATCATTTTCAATAAAATTATCACTAAACATGGTCTAAAATTCCTGATAAATCCTCAAAACTCTATCCCATCATTATACACATACCTTCCAAATTTGAGATCTATCTAACATACATTTAGGGTTGTAAATGGGTTGTGTATGGTGCATATATAGTCATATGCATCATCGCAACTGTTTAGTTGAGCAGGTATGAGTGTGGGTATATACCTACTTTATCACAAGCTATACCCACACCATGAATGTACCTGCATAATCGTCGAGTATATGGATCAGTAATTGGGTATATGGTTATGCATAGACGTGTTGCAATGACACAGCACAAACTCCAAGATAGAAAAAATTGCTCACCCATGGGGTTATATTTGTACTAGTATGGCCCCACATACATTCTATTTTGTGCAACTATGGTAGTTGATAGATAAAAAAGTCACCTTAAACTGAAAAACCAAGAGTAACATGTTGATACATCAAAATCAAATAACATGAAAGGAATAATAATCATTGCATCGATTTGTGAATAGCACAAAGTTTGACAATACTTATAGAAGATTAAGGCAATTAATGTTGACCTTGACAATTGCATTGGCTTGCCCATGAGAGGAAACGTGTGTCCAACAATGCATAATATATATCTAAATTCACTATGGATAAATGTAATTCAAGACGGTGAGGAAAGTAGAGCAGAAAGAGAGAATAAACTTACTGCCTTCTCAAATAAGATTTGATGAAATATGTATCTGTCGTTGTCAGGGTGTGGAATGTTTAATGGATTTATTTATTTTACTATTGCAACACACTTATATTGCTGGATGTGGGTGCTTCATTTTGCACCATTATGTTCTAAAATAAATTATGTATATAAATATATAATTGAAAGAGTAAATAGGGTATTGGTATATACATAACCATAATCATACCCATTAAGAGGTGGGTATGTGGGTATAACAGTAAGCGGCTACATGGAGGTGGGTATGTGGGTATAACGGTAAGTGGCTACATGGTTATAACAACTTATACCCATGACAAGTTTAGAGGACATGTGTTTGAGTGTACAAGGGTATACCCACATCCATTTACAGTCCTACATACATTTCTCTAGTTACGATTAGAACCAAAAATTTTCAATTCTTTTCAACATTCAAACTTATTTACCATCATTATGTATTTCCTAGTTTTACTAGCAAAACAACTTCAAACCTACTAAAATTGGAGGCATTGCCTCATAATATTAACATGTGTATATTCTATTCAAACTTGAGTCAAGGTTTGTTCTAAGAATTTAAATTTTGACACACATACTATTAACCAATTAGTTTTTTTTTGTTGAGAAACCATTACTAAGCATTTCTGTAACATTGTACTAAATGGATAAATATTGTACTTACTTCTTTGTACATTGATTTGAATAGCCAAACATGGTAATAATGACCTCAATCTTTAACCATAACCTAGTTAGAAGGTCTAGAACATTCCCAACTAGTTAAATTTAAGTTTTTAGATAACTATTATCCATTGTTTCTATATGTGAATTATCCTTGATTTATGTGTATTTGAAGGTTGGACAATTTGAAATGACATTTCATTATTAGTTGCTTAAGTAAAAAAATGTGGTCAGAGATGTTTATCTACTTAGTGGTTTTCCTTTTAACATATTTTGAAGTAGTTATCTAGAAGTGAATAAAAGAGAAAGTGATATCATTTCTTTCATATGTTAAATGTATATCAAGAAAAAAGGAAATTAATTAAATTATATCTCATTTAAGTAAGTATTTCTTTCCATCTACTCAAAACCAAGTCATTAAGTGGATTACTATTCACTTTGTTACTTTTTTAGAAAATTCATAAGGTCGAGAGATAAAAAATAATGTGAATTTATATCATTATGTACTAAATGTATATAAAGAATATAAAAAAATTAGTTTCCATGTGTCTTGTTTATTTTCCCATGTATTCAACACTAAAATGGATTTTTTTCATAAATAAAAAAGAATGGAGAGGAATAGAAAAAGGTAAATATAATTCTTCATATATAAAGGGAAACATAGTAATGCATAGAAGGAAAGAGAAAATATATTCCAATTCTTTATCTTTTATCTCATACTTCAAGAGGAATATTTATTATTTAGGCTATTTCCATTGGGTCCAAAACTTAACCTTTATTTATTAAAACTCCATCCGAAATTTTTCATTATATATGTAAATTTGGGATGTTACGCCATGTTTCCTCTAGCCCATTTAAGTTTTCACGAATGACTAGGTTATCCCAACTCAACCCTAGGTCTTTCTAGGGCACACTCTTACGAGAGGAACACATGTTACTTGAAACAACCTTCATATTTATATCTCCAGTTTATTTATATGTCCTTTAATTGGTGGAGGATGTGTTAATCCCATATCTCCATAAAATCCTATCTCAATATGAGGAGAGAAGTAAATTCTAGAGCTTAGAAAGCAATGTATGAGAGGAGGAAGAAATTTAAGATGAGAAGACCTTGAGGTATATTACTTCAGGTAAAGACCTCAGACTTAGGCCAGGCTGAATTCATGGGGGCCTTGGGGTCCCCATTAACTAACCAGTGATGTAGAGAAAAATCTTGCCAGTCCCCATGTTATGATCCTTTCTAGACACCATCCTTCTTGGAAATGGCCTAATACTTCCCTCACGAATATATAGAAAATTTGAAACTATTAATCATTATAATTTATTTGTTAAATCTGGGCTCTAATACCAAATGTTATGAACCCTCTTCCCATATTATACCCCATGGAAGGAGAACCGAGAGGGTACGAATCATCATCCAAATTTCTCAGATCCAGATGTGACATAAAACCAACACTAGTCATTAACGTTGAAAAGTAACATTGTTTGATAATAAAGGGGAGATAAATGATCATCAAAGGAGGTACAAAATATGTGTACATATGGGTAACGTAATATATAACTCATAACTCAATTTCTTGCACAAATCTAACATTTCATTTCCAATTTGAGTTCCTAACCCATATTTGACATGCCACCATGAGTGTATCCATTCATTTGTCCAACATTAGACTTTAATGAATTGTCCTTGGTTAGTTCTATACTAGGTTCAATAATATATGGCATTCATATGCAATAGTCATATGACAATATAGTTGAATTGAATTGAGATAAGAAAATAGTTTGAGCATATGATCAAACATTCAAAAAACATATCGAAACTATCAACTATCAGTATGTAGGATTACTCATAAAATTACCACATACCTTTTTGATGAAGAAACTATGTATAATAATCCAAGATCTTCAAGTTGTATGCAATCCAAACAAGCCATCATACAAACAAATTGAAATTTACCATATGATGTTGTGGTGTTATAATCATATTCACTTGATACAGATCGAGGTGTGGTCTCAGTCTCAGAGGTCCATGTTTAGGGTTGTATCAGGGTTAGTCTGCAAAACCCTAACTTTCTTAAGTCAAGGGTCCAATGATTATATCACAAGAGAAACTTACTTGACAAAATGAGCATCTTATTTTACAAATTTGGGTATTTGTATGAACATTATCTTATATTTATGCACTAAGATTGTCTTTTTAAGGTATAAGCGGGACTAGACCTTGAAGCTATTTTATTTGTGCTCTACAAGACTATCTGATCAATTTGATATACAATATGTCTATTTTTATTTTCTAGGATTATTGCAAAATAAATATGTATTGATCGATGCAAAAGCGTCATGTCAGCATATTGACCTATTTCTAATTAACCCTAAGCCATATTTTAGGTAGGGGAAAAGACCCCATTGCCCATACATTATGAACTAGAAATGTCAGGCACTCAAGGGCATGGCCATCAAAGTACACTTGGTCTCTTCTTCATCGTGGGGAAGCTTGAAACTTCCATTACTCTATATGGTTAAGTCTCTACTCTTGGGCTTTAGAGGGCCAAGATCAGGTCCACATACCCCTGCAAGCTCTTGCCAACTTAGGAAGGCCATGAGTGCAGGTTATGGTGATCTAGGTTGGGAGGATCATGGTTGAGTGGAACCATACTAAAATTCTAAGAAAAAGAGATTGAGATTGACAATTTACCATCATTAAGGGTAGTTTGCGCGGTCATGGTGAGGTTTTCTAGAGCTTCATGGATATCTGACCAAGCTTCCAGTACACTAGGATGGCAAAAAGAAATTCATAGACTCAAGCTTTACTGCTAGGGATTGGTGAGTTCAAGCAAATGGGTGAGGCCAAAGAGCACATATTAGCCTTGGTCACCTCTAAAAGTTTGGGGTAGCCATATCTATGCCTACCCATTTTAGTCTCACCACCATGTGCCCTATCTACACCAAGGGCAAAGAAAACGAAATGCAAAAATAAAATAAAAGATGCTCCTATGTGATACCATCAAAATAAAGAAAACATGAGTGCTCCTACGTAATAGCACTCCAACCCCTTACCACAACCCTTTCTTCTATTTGCATGCCCATTGAGCTAGGAAACATCAAACCTAGCTCATTTTGCCCTTTTTTGTAGCCACGTGGGTCACTTAGTGTGGATTGACATATGAGATTGAATGCATGAAGGTAAAAGAGCAACCCTAGTCATATTTTATTGTCACCACCATGAAATAGTTTACCCAGAGTTATATGATAGCCATATGGATTGATTGTGTATTATATGCTCTATATGTGAATTTTGTATGCTCAATGCTTTAATCATGATTGGTTTGTGAAAGAGGGGAGGAGAGAGGTCGAATATATGTACTTATTCATCATTTAGCCCATTTAGTCAATATACATTTTTTGTAATGCATTTGTCATTTCTTGTTTGTTGAAAAATTAAAGAGAGATTGAGTTGGAGCATACTTGAGGACAAGTATGTTTTAAGTTTGAGGTGGTGATGCAACCCTATTTTGGGGATTCATCTTGTGTTTTATTTCACTTCAATTACATTTATAGCCATTAGATTACATGTTATTTTCCTCAATATGTGTTTTACTAACAAATGCACTTATGGATGGTATTTGCATGTTTTATAGGTCCTTTGAACACTAATTTAAGGAAGAGAGAGGTGATGGTTGAATATAGGTCTTCCCCAATCTTAGAGGAGCCCAAAATGAGGCCTAAACAACTCCCGGTCTACACCAAGTGACCAAAGAATGTATTGAATGAATAACCCTCATGGATGACCAAGTTCAAGGCTCAAATACAAGGGGGTGACTCCAAAACAGCTGAGATACCATGTAATGGTCGTTCGGGGAAATGTTCCAATTAGCACAACCTTAAAAAAAAATCAAAATCCTGGTAGATCCGTGCTAGCCAGTAGGACTGTGTTGGACAGAGCCCAGCACGGCCTTGCTAGCAGACCCAGAAACCCAAATTTCCCATGTTCATTGCATTCTTCCACCATGGTTGTTGATATCCACCACAACCATTCTACATACCACCCACCACGACGCTACTTAAAAATCTACCCAATTTTTGCACTGCACTACCCATTCTACCCCCACTTGATCTAGTGCTTTTCGACCACCTATATATACATGAGTGACAGCTAGAGCTCAAGGTTAGTTACCTTCTACCCCCTCTTAGCTCGCCCATTTTGCCCCTTAGCCATTCCATCACTTTCCTACATCATTTAACCTCCATTTCACCATTTCCACCACCAAGACCCTACTTTCCTTGGGTTTTGACCATTTTCCACCATCATTCCATGCCATTACACCTTGAAGGAGGGAATAGCATGTCCTTGCATCTTCTAGAGAGGGAGATTTATTCATCTACACCAAGCTCCATGGCTACTCCTATCTCTTTCTATAAGACCCCTGACCTGGGTTTTGGGCTAACCCTATTTGTTGCGGCTTGAGTAAGTGCTTAGAACCTTGATCCAACCCTTTGAGATGATTTTAGACCTTTTGGAGATCTTAATTGTCTAGTTTGAGCTTGTTTGGATGATGTTTGTGCCTTGTGTGCTAGTTTTGGTGCAAATTGGAATTTTCCCAAAGTAGGGGGTGAATGTGCAATTTGTCACTTCAAGAATGTTTCTTCTCTTTATTTACATCATCTATAGGATATATAAAGAATGGGGTGCCTTCTTTGAGCCTTTTTTGATGTGGTGGCATACTTAGTGGTGATTAGGGTTTTCTGAGGTTGGGTGTGTCTCAACCTATGTGTACCTTGTGGGTTGTCTCAACCTAGGTTGCGACTTAGGGCATGTTTTCTAGGTGTCATGGTTGATACATCTTCCCTAGGCGTGGTGGTCATGACCAAGATGGTCTTGGGTCAAGACAGTTGCTTTTGTGTAGAGTGTCTCAACCTAGGGTGTGTGTGGTGACCCCTTTGTCTTGACCAAGTGATGTTTTTGTGTTATTGTCGCCACCATGGTTGGTGTTCCTTGGTGGGTCGAAACCGTGACCATTTTGGATGACCCAAGTGGTCGAGACTCAACATATAGTATATCACCATCTCATGCATGTGTGTGTTAAGTGATTGCATGTTGGTTTCTTGGGTGGACAAGTGTCCCTTTGGTGCTTTTGGGTGTTGACATCTTTCACCCTACTTCTCTCCTCTTTTTCTATATAATCCCTTATCTCTCCATGAAAGTGTTCATTTTCATCCATCATCTCCATCCTTCCTTGCTTGGTCATCCTTGGATCCTTAAGGATCAAGGATATCTATTTTGGAGCTCTTGGTGGTCAGACTTCCCTTGCATGTGGTGCTTGTGGAGATTCTTGGTCATATTCTACCTTTGTAAGTATATGCCTTTCCTTGATGGAGTTTCTTTTGATCTTTTACCTTCTTCTCATTCTCTCTTCTCGGTCTTAGACTGTGGATCTTCCATGGTGGTCGTTTTGGAGAGGAACTCCTCATCACAAGGGTCATAGGCCGTGTTTTGACAAGGTGGACCCCAGTGTGAGGAAGTCTCCTTCTCTCTTTCATCCTCCTTCTTTTGGTTCAGCCTAGGGATATTTGCTCTCTTTTCTTGAGCAATATTTTATCTTGGCATCTTCTCCTTCTTGAGGTGCTCTTGTGGTCAAAGTTGGGGCCTTTGGTGAAGCTTCAACATCCTTGGTGATCGTGTGCTTCGAGCTATCATCCTTGAAGTGATCTTCCTTAAGGCGGGTTATATAACTCTTAACCTTCTCTATTAATGTACTTTTGCTATATGCATGTTGATTCTTTCTCTCTCAAAAACGTTCCCTTAGCATTCTAGTGGATGATGCTAAGCCTAGGACTTGTTTGATGTTAAAACCATGTTTGGTTTGAAAGTAATATGAAACCCTAGTTTTGATACCCGATTTTGGTGATTATGGTGTAATGGTGGTTTTCCTCTATCTCTAATCTTGGTTTTTATCACATACATGATGATCATGTACCTTGATGTTCCATGGAGTTTAGGTACTATTTTTTTTGTGTTAAATGTGGTTTCTCTCTCTTGCATGAGGTATCTTTCATGGTTTTTTCATGGCACTTGTGTTAGCCCTTAATCCCCAATTTTTGGGTGATGCCTTCCTTCTTGAGTATGGTGGCTTTCCTCACTATTATCTTCTATTTTGGACGTGGTTTGCTTCTATTTTGACCTTGGTTACCCTTGTATTGATGATGGTTCTTTGCCTTGATGGTACTTTGACCAATAGTGGTCACTACACCTTGTTTTGCTTTGGGTCGTGACACATTGTCATGTTGGTTTTGGGTCGAGACATCTAACCTTGCAGAGGTTGTGACATCCTACTCTTTGATGGTCATGACACCTAATCCCTAGAAAGTTGAGACACGCCCTTAGTTATGTTTGAGATGTTTCCTTCTTCCTACGGGTGGCTACATGCTTCCCCATGGGTTGTTGAACCCTAACCCTAGTTGGTTGAGACCATGGTGTATCGCGGTTGCGATACCCAATGTGTTACGGTTAAGACACTATGATGGGTGTTGAGGTCGCGTAATGGTTGCATTAGGGGTTGAGTCATGTGTATGATGGATGGTTGAGTAAAATACTTGAACACATAATCAATACACTTATATGAGTAATGAATGAATCATGAAGAGTGCGATTTGGATAAATACTTAATCAACTCTAATCATTTTGCTTAATCCTAAAATGTGTCCAAGAATATGGGAGATGGTGTACCTAGGGTTGGTGATGGAGAATAATGGCAAAACACTAATAGGCTAAGTGTGGAACCCTAATACTAATCTAGAGATATTGATGTGTTGCTTCTCTTTCTTGGAATGGCTATAATGTTATGATGATTTCTCTTTCTTGCTTATGAACTCATAACCATGCAGATGATATGTGCTTGAATATCATAACTAGTGTATGCTACGGTGACTAGATGTACCACATGTTGAATGAGTTTTGATGAGTCATGATGAGACACATGTGATACAGGAATGATGTGACTAAGGTCTTGTGACCTGGCAGAGGCTTATGCCTAGTGTGAGGTGAATATCCTCTAGTGGCATGGTTTAAGGATTGATATCCCATAATGATGTGACATTGGTGATAGCCTTGTGGTTGTGTGACAGTGATGATGGCTTTGTGAATGTTAGTTCTACAGTGCTATGTGATGATGTGACAAGTCCACACCTTATACATTTTATATCTTCTGAAGTTGTACTATAGCCTTATTCTTGTAGAGTTTGTTATGGCTTTATACTTTATAACTTGATTGATGCTAAAAGATATCTAATTGGCTTAATCAATCAAGTGAAACCTAATCATGTAGGTGCCTTATGCCATTAATCCATTCCAGTGTCAGTCTTGGTCCTAGATGGTGAAACAAGTTCTCCCTTAGTGGAAGCTTAGAGTCATATATTGTTGAGTATATGGATTCACACGATTGGTTGTAGGCCATACCCTGTAAGGAGTGTGGCTATTGGCCATATCTCAATGATGTGAATCAGTATATACTTTTACAGGATTGGTTGTAGGCCATACCATGGAAGGAGTGTGACTTCGGGCTGTAGCTCAGTTTCACTAGCGATGTGCCTATATACCAAGTAAGGTTAGGTTGTTTTGCAGATGACTCATATGTTATGCCACTATGATGTTTCTCTCATATTGACCGGGAGGTGTTATCCTTCCTCTGTTTCTTTCTCAGTTATCCTTCATTCTACCTTTCTCCAAGTCAGAACCTTGTTGTTCCATGGTAGAAATTGTTCTAAAGCTCTAAAACCCTACCTTTCTTGCTCCTTATACTTAGGGTTTTCTCATTTGATGAAGAAAGGTGCTAGATGGACGAGTTCACATCTTATGCTTGGATTTTCTACCCTACCTACTCATGTTTTCTTTTTTGGGGGATTTTATCTTATAATTAGAGGCAAGTTTTATAACTTGCTCCACGTTTATTGCTTACCGTAAGCTTTCTAGCTCATGTTCTTGCTTTTAAATGACGATCCATGCACTAAAAAGCTATGCTTGACTTGGATTTTGATTTTTATCATGTTCCCTATTCATATTTAAGTTCTAGATGAACATGTGATCATGTGTACGTTATTCCTAAGGTATAATATATATGACTTGGATCAGGTTGGTTTGACAGCCGATGGGGCTAAACACCTATCAACCAATGGTCAATTTTAGGATTTAAAGTTGATTTATTCTATAAACACATGCTCAATGATGGTACCATTGCAACAACCAATGGTGTTGTCTTCATGACAACTAATGGTGGTGACCAAGGGTGCAAACTGACGTTCACCCCTTAGGTCATGTATTGGCCTAATTAGAAGCTTAGTGATTAACAACTAAGTACCCTAATGATGCTATCAATCAATGGTGATATTAGTTTCATATTCAATAGTGATTAATGAATATAGATATGATCTAACAACCTATGGTGACTTAATGGTCACTACTAAAGGTTGATCAGGTCTCCACAACCTATGGTGAGTTAAGCATGTAGTTGTAGCATCAATTAAGCCTTAAACCAATGGTTTCTTGGGTCATTTGATGCAGTGGTCGGACCTCTACTCCAATTGATGGTTTTAATATATGAACTTGACCTAATGGTTAAGATCTAATGTTTCTTCATCCAATAAATTGCAATGATGCCTAAATGTAATATGTTGGTCCTAATAAAGTGATTTAAATGGTTTCCTTTATGAGATCAACTTGAGAAGCTTGTTTACTGACAACATGTTTTAAATTCACAATTGCTTATGGGTTTTACCCTACTCTCAATGGAACTTTTATATTATTAATCAAGGGATGTCTAGGGTTAGATGGTGACTCTTTCTGGAGCAAAACTCAATGACTTCATAGGTGGTTTGTTCAAGATGTTTACTTATGTAAGCGACCAATGGCTTTACCTTTTCAACAATTAATGGTTAGAAGTTGATGCCTCAATATTCCCGTTGTTTTGGGTGAAGCATATAGTGTAATGTTATGATTATAATTATGAGAATTTGATGGCTCAATGCCTTAAACTTGTAGTCTTATCTTTGCCCTCGTATTATTATGATTTATAATCACCATAATGAATTAATGGGTAACCCTAATGAGGTATAGCTTGTTATACCTAGCTTCAATATAACTAAATGATGGTAATTGGGTATGAATAGTCCTTGAATGATTAATACAATCATGGAGTACTCTCTTATTGTTTTTGAAACCCTAGTATGCTACAACCCGATGGATACACCTTGATTTATGTGTGGGTTCATATTTGAGAATATTATGGAATGTGACGGTGATGCTTCACCTTATGCATCCATGATTCAATGAGAATGTCGTGAGTTAGGGTTTGGGTATATGTGTTGATTAGTAACATTAATATAATTTATATTTTTGAACCTAACTCTAATTCAAATATATAAAGATGAGTATTCATGTTTAACATTCTTATATGATGGAATGATGATGAAATAACCTCCTTAATATGATCATAACCTTAATATGTTAATTGGTGGTTATCATAGCCACATGGTTGATACTTTGTTATGCTAAACATGTACATTATGAATATGACAAGGGTTAATCATATCTAGATTCCTTGCAAATTGATGTAATAAAGGAATGTTCTTAATGTTAATATAACCCCATTATGATTGTTTATGAATATCTCCTAGCTCATTATTGCAATATTGTGTTGATCTGGTGTATTATATGTAAGTGATGTTGATGAGCCATGTTATAAGGCATGCAAAGAAAATGATGATCTTGCAAGGAATAGTATGATGGTCTTAATGACCTTTGGCAAATGGTTGAGCCCTAAATGAGGTGTATTCCTCTTGTGTTGATAAGGGTTGATATTGTGAAAAGGATTTTTATCCTATGATAGTATGATGACAAGTGCCATCTTATGAATGGAAAGTGAATAGCATCATGTAATGATGAGATGATGAACAATATGTCTCATATGTTTTATATCTTCTGAAATTGTTATATATCAATGTTTGCTAGAAGTGAATTAGGGTTTGTATGTCCTTTTATTTGATGCAGCCTTAATTCACCCTATTGGAAATAATTAATCAAGTGAAATCTAATCATGTAGTGCCCTGTGCCATAGATCCATTTGAGTGTCAGAACTTGCCAGGTGGTGAAATGAGTATTCCTAAGGGAAACTCGAAGTGCATACTATTGAGTATGTGGGGTGCTTGTCATCCTGAATCTAAGTGTTTAGGGGAAATGATTGTGGTCATACCTAGCCCTTAGTTTGAGAATAACTGTGGTCATGTCTCAGTGATTATATATGTGATGAGTTTGGAGGACAACTACAGTTGTACCTCAAATGGTAGGGTATGCATACCCACCTACTTTCACTAGTGTCATGACCTATACCGAGGACGGACTAGGTTGTTAGCAGTTTGACCATATATGTCATTATGGAGGACCCGTACTGACCGGGGGCAGAGAAGATCTTAGGAGTCCAACTCTTCCTAGATCTTTTATGGCACTGATTTCAACTTAGCAGTGGTCAGTTGGATTTTGAGTGGTATCCTCAAATTCCTCAGGGCATAATAAAAGATGTAATACAACCATCTAGCAAATCTATTTAGGGTTATACACGACGCTTCATATTGGATGATAACCCTTGTTGTTCTCTGTACATAGAGATGATGTTTAATGCATTAAAAGATAGTGGATATTCTTATGTTGTGGATATGCTCATGTTATAAATGTGTACACACAATAGTCATGTTTAAGTTGATAGAGATATTATTATTGTTGGCTATGATTATGACATTCATTATCACATGTTGTTAGCTATGCTTATATTGCTAGATATTCCTTTGTAACTAGATATGCCTATACTAATAATCATGCTTATGTAGATAATTCTACTTATATTGTTAGCTCTACTTATGATGTTGATATGTTCAACTTGTTAGACGTGTTGATGTTGTTAGTTATGCTTATGATACTAGACTTATTCATGATGTTAGAAATGCTCATGTTGTTAGACTCCTTATACTATTAATAGGGATATGAGAATATTTTGGCTAATGTAAATAGTTATTATCTACTCCTTTATGTATTTTGTTAATCATCAGTGTTGTTGATCTTATTTGTTATATATGATTAAACTACTTAAACTGTCTCATTGCCTAAAAATGTTGGAATCAATAAATGTTGTTGGAGGTTATATCTCTTGATGGGTCATGGGTCTCACCCTTGTGGTTTGCCACATCTTTTTAGGTAATCGGAAGTGACAAAAATAAACATGTGGCAGCAAAGAGGAGCTATAGTAATGAATCTTTGATAAAGTTGATTAGATGTCTAGTGTGTCCTAGATTCGTCCCTGTACTCTCAGGTCCAGGTAGGAAAAGTTTGTATATGGTGTTTCAAACGAATTGGAATTTTATTAGCATGATAATGCTTGTTTGTGTGGCATATACAAATATTGTTATCTTATGTATATATGTTGTGGCTAAGGTGATAGAACAATTTGTATCAAATTCTTGCCATAGTATGGATACAAGAAAGATATTGGGCTCTTATGCAAATGTTTCTGAACGGGTGTTGATGTTGAAATCAGTTTTAATTTACCCATACTTTTAGGGTATGTGGTTAATTGGTGATCGATTGTGTTTTATATTTTGAGTAATCTCGTTTAGTGTAAGGGGTTCTTACAAGTTAGTATCAGAGCTTTAGGTTCATTGAGTCTACAGGGACACTAGGACTTAGGACTAGGATGATGTTTAAGTAAGGAACATGACATGAAAATATAGTACATACTGCCTAATCTCAATACTTGGGTGCCCTTCTAGGTATTCAATTATTGAATAAAAAATAAGTATGGAACTTTTATATTGTTATCTGTTTTATTACTTTGATCAAGTAATAATTTTGAAACAATCTAAAGAGCATAATGAATCAGAAATTATGGTGCATATAACTCAATATTACCTCAAGAGAAGATGAGAATTACATCATTATCTATCAAAACTTGAATGTTTGGTAACTATAAGAGAAAGATACAACACCATGAAATCTAAATCTGAATACAAATAAGCAAAAGAGGAGTTCTTGTAGATGTAATTCAAGAAGATAATAAAGTAAAATACATATAAGTTTGTTCTTATAAAGTAATTCAAGGTATGACATTCACATAAGATGGAGAGAATTCCTATGATAAGTATAAAATGAGAATATGAATGGGAATAATGAAAAAGGAATAAAGTGGAACCTGACTTAATCTCATACCAACCTATGTATGTAAGAAAAAATTAATGTAAAATCAGCATGGCATGTGAAAGAAATTAAGGGAGATGATCCTTGTTTAATGAAGAAAATTTGGAATGTGATGATTTACCTATAGATAAGTGGTTGAAAAACATAATAAAACAAGAGAATATATCCAAGTGTGATAAATAGTCATCAAGGAAGTAGTCATGAGATATGTTAATCATGATTATTCCTATGCTAATGGCAAGGAACCTGAAATGAAAAAGGTAAAATGATACATAAGAAGTTGTAACTGATGAATGCATATTCATCTTAGTTTTTCTTGTCGTTTTTGGCCCAGTTTTGCACTAAATGCTAATATTCACCCCTTGAATATGCTCATATACAATTTTCCTCAGTCCCATATCATTATTTAGAGTTTTGATCAAATCTATTCGCCTCCATTGCAAGATTAAACATCGCGCTATGTGAGCCAATATAGGAGGTGTAGGGGACAATGGTCCCGCTAACCGACTAGCAGGCCCAAGAAACTTTTGATAATTTGTACCCTTTTTCGATGGCCAGATCGTTCATCACAAAGCATCCTCATCAGTCAGAGGATTGATCAACGTAGGCCATTTGACCCTCAGCAATAGCCCCCCCCCCCCCCCCGTAGGGGTGGGTTTGATTCAAGAAGGATTGCGACCGCGATCTCAAGGAGAATCGTGACCTAAGCACACCGCAACCGCGACCTGGTTTCACCTCGACCTAACTTGGACTGCGACCTAAGAAGATCGCGACCTACATGGGAGACCTCGATCTCCATATCACGAGCCACACGGAAGTCGTGATAGTCGCTAGATCGCGATCGTGATCTTGCCCCTCCACAACCTAACTTTGACCGCGACCGGTACCACACTACAACTGCAGCATACCAATGGAACTGCAAAATGCCACCACGACCGCGGCCAAGCAAAGAAGGACTGTGACCGCAATATACAACCTCGACCGCAGATTTAAGTCGGTGGAGTGTGCCTATAAATAGGCCACCCACCCGTCTTATCAAATCATCTCTTCCACAATGTCAGGAGGCTGTCGCTCTGTGCCCAGCCCTCAAGAAGACGGTCTCCACCACCAAAGACTACCTCTATGGAGTTCTTACCTCTCCTCCATCTCCACTCCATCGAGATCTATCTTCTAGCCATGAAAGTGGTTGGACTTCATATCTACTCCACCGCCGGCCATCCGCTGCTCCTTCTCCTGTGAGCGAGAGCACAAGACAAGAAGGAAGAAGGAGAGAGAAAATCTGCCTCACCTGCCTTGGTGTTCTCTCCCTCCTCGTTCCAGATCCGCCCTGAGATCGTGTAGAAGACCATTTTTCCACCGAGCCGCAAACATCTTCTTCACCATGACCATGGTGGAATCTTCCCCCTCTCTTATTTTTCTTATTTCTATCATAAAGAGTGAGTAGTCCTCTTCACTGGGGTGCAGGGACTAGCCCTGTTTCCCATGCTAACATGTTCATCTCAAAACATTCCATGGCTTGTATATAACTTCTCACCTCGTGTTAAATGTTTGATGTGTGCTTGTGGACTAATCACCTACCTTGCATGATCTATTATAATGCTTTGTTGTGATAACTTCAATACTTAGGTTTATTAATATCGTTTAACATGGTTGATGCCTTGACGAGAACATTTGAAAGATATCTTTGAAGTAGTAAGTGTGTGATGTGTAGGTGACGAGACATATGATGCCTATAGGTGATGCTTACACGAACCTAACTTCCGTACGGAGGGTTTGCAACTCCATTTGGATGGTTTTATCTTGCCTGGATGTGTTTTGGACATGTTTGCATGTGTAGTGGTGGTGAAACCCAGTACCACCCCAGTGATTCCCATCATTAATCTAGACCAAGTTTTAATACTGCTCTTTTACTTTCCTTGCAATTAGTTTAACTAAACTCAACCCAGTCTTTGTTCTAAATATTAGTCTTACTTGGACTAGATCCGGCTAGAAATATTCTTTAAAATGTTGTCCTTTGGGATTCGATCCTCAACTATATTGTGATAAGACTCGTCCGCTTGCTAGTGGTATTATTGCATGAGGTTTTGGTAAAAACTCAGGGATTCCAGCCTTGGGTGAATTTATTAGTGCAGTAAAAACCACGTCAGTAACTTGCAAAATGAAAATAGAATCGGTTACCTTTTTGCTAGTGACCCTTGAACAATTCTACTATGATGTGGGAAGTGTGTTTCCCTTTGTGTCTTTCCTTTATAGGGCACAACTTTCAAGTGGATCATTTCCACTGAGTATGTGTGGATTCGTTGTAAACATGAAGGTGGATAGCTTATTATAGAATAAGGTTTCTTAGACTATGGTTCCAAGATCATAAAGTTTGTGATGAGTTTACTTTTGAGCCTTCCAATAATTAGGAAGTCTCCTCTTATATGTCTTGAGGTTTGTTATGTTGGTAAAAGTAGATGAGATAAGGATGTGAGTACCTTATAGTGCATGAGGTGGATACCAAGGTAATGAATCCTAGTATCCAAGACGTATCAATAGTATGGAAGTATGTAAAGGTTGGAGATGTTTATTAAATGAACATTCCAAGTATTCCTCTCCCTTAGAGAGGGAGAAAGAGAGTTGATGATGACCCTATAAATGTTGTTTGGAAGGAAAAACAAAAGTGATTCTATAATGTTGTGTATGGTTCAGTGATAGTTGGGCAAGACCACTATCAAGGATAGATGGTTTGTTGATCAGTAGACATGTGCTACGTGTTCTATTAAGATAAACCTAGGATCAAATATCAATGCATAAGAGTTAGAGTGGATGACATAAGTTGCATGCCCGTGATGAGTTTATGGTTATGTCCTTTAGACTAACTAATGTACCAATAGAATTTATGAATAGGAGGAACAGAGTGTTCAATTCATGTCTTACAAGTTGTAGAAATCTTTGAATGATGACATCTCGAGGTATTTTAGAGATGGTCAGTAACATGGTCAACATCCTTGCTAAACCTTAAGGATGTTGAAGTAATTGTACTTATGTGTGACAAGTCTAGAAAGAGTGAGTTGGCATTGAATAAAGCATCATATTTGAGTTATGATATCTCTGTTAAGTGTGTTGTGGGAATCCCGATAATATGAAGACAGTGTCGTTGTTCTACTCCTAACAAGGTCAATCAGGAAGTTATATCAGTTAATGGTTATGGACAAATGTATGATTCTTCAACCAAACAGATGATCAGTTCACCATTGAAATTATTAGATAATCCTCTAAAAATATATATCCTTCATAGTTCTTGAAAATTTGGATATGCGTACCTAGTTGATTGAGTTGTTAATTACAACAACCATTAAATGGGAATAGTGATGAAACCTTATAAAGTTGCATATGATAAGAGATACCTGATGTTCTATGTTTGGTAAGATCCAGTGAGTATGGCCTCAGAGTGATGTGTGATACAACATATAGAATAGTTCAAGACGAAAATTGGGTCCCAAAGTTGAAAGGTACTACCAGACATGTACATGTGGTATAACAGTTCCTGTGATGAACCAAGGTTACACATGTAGAAGTTGAGGGAGAAGAATATGACTTCTATGAGAATAATGTGACTTCATCATGATATGAAAGTTACCATGTGGAAGATTGGGGATGAGGTGCATGAGAAGTATCCATCTTTGTTTACCTTGGATTTCGGGGGCAAAATCCTTATTAGGGGTTTATGGTTGAGAGACCCCTGACCTTGCTCAAAGTATTGAACATACTTAACTATCATAATTTAATGTTTAGAACCTTAATAAAACATTGTGATATGCTTTTTAATCATAATACAAGCTTAAGTTTCAAGTTTGGTCCAAATTGGACACGGTTTGTGCAAGTTATGCAATTTTATGCACATTTTGGACTTTTCTGCAATTTATCCAATTGAGAGGTTTTCTTTGCAATTTATCTCTTTCATTATATTCTTTGGATGTTCTATCATCATTATTGAGCTTTTTTGATCCATGGTACTCCTAGTTGAAACTTGGTTTGGAGGTGTTTTCCTCAAGGATATTTTAGGATTTACCCCTTTATGGATGAGCTACCTTTAGGAGCTATCAAGAAAATGGTTTATTTGCTTTTCTTGAAAAATAAAGAAATGAGGGATAAGAAGGTATCCATGGATGTTGGGTCAGCTTCTTGTGTGGCTGCTTGTATATCCTTAATAGTTTAAGGACATGGATGCATGGAGAGCTTTTTAGACACCTCATGCTTCTCTTCCTCATCCTAAAGCTTTATATATCTATTTTTGAGCTCCCAAATGAAAGTTTTGCTTTCCACCACTTCTCTCCTGCTAAGAACCTTATTCCCTATTTGTTTATATGTGGAGAACCTGTCCAAGGAAGAAGAATAAGAAGTCAAATTTCTTGGTAGAAGATCCTAGGGTTTTGTTTTGCTCTCTTTTAGGGTTTAAAAAGCTTTCTTCTAGTGATCTTGACCTAAATGAGTAAGAATCCCCTTCCTTCCTCCATTTATTTCTTTTTTATCCTTCCTCCTACCTTCTCCACGTTAGTACCTTGTTGTTATATGGTATAAATTGCTTTAAAGCTATAAAACCCTACCTTTCTTGCTCCTTATGCTTAGGGTTTGCTCATTTGATGAAGAAAGGTGCTAGATGGACGAGTTCATAGCTTATGCTTGGATTTTCTACCCTACCTGCTCGTATTTTCTTCTGTTTGAGATTTTATATTCTAATTAGAGGCAAGTTTTATAACTTGCTCCACGTTTATTGATTACCATTATCTTGTTAGCTCATGTTCTTGGTTTTAAATGATGATCCATGCACTAAAAAGCTATGGTTGGCTTGGATTTTGATTTTTATAATGTTCATTGTTCTGATTTCAGTTCTAGATGAATCTATGATCATGTGTACATAATTACTAAGGTCTAATATGACTTAGATCAGGTTGGTTTGACAACTGATGGGGCTAAACACCTCTCAACCAATGGTCAATTTTAGGGTTTAAAGTTGATTTCTTCTATAAACACACGACTCAATGGTGGTACCATTGCAACAGTCGATGGTGTTGTCTTCATGACAATTGATGGTGGTGACCAAGGGTGTCAACTGACATTCACCCCTTAGGTCAGGTGTTGGCCTAATTAGAAGCTTAGTGATTAACAACTAAGTACCCTAATGATGATATCAATCAATGGTGATATTAGTTTGATATTTGATGGTGATTAATGAATATAGTGTTGATCTGAAAACCTATGGTGACTTAATGGTCACTACTGATGGTGGATCAGGTCTCCACAACCTATTGTGAGTTAAGCATATAGTTGTAGCATCAATTAAGCCTTAAACCAATGGTTTCTTGGGTCATTTGATGCAATGGTTGGACCTATACTCCAATTATGGTTTTAATATATGAACTTGACCTAATGGTTAAGATCTAATGTTTCTTCATCCAATAAATTGGAATGATGCCAAAATGTAATATGTTGGTCCTAATAAAGTGATTTAAATGGTTTCCTTTATGATATCAACTTAAGAAGCTCATTTATTGACAACTTGTTTTAAATAAACAATCACTCCTGGGTTTTACCCTACTCTCAATGGAACTTTTTATGTTGTTAATCAAGGGATGTCTAGGGTTACATGGTGACTCTTTCAATAGCACAACTCAATGAATTCATTGGTGGTTTGTCCAAGATGTTTGCTTATGTAAATGACTAATGGCTTAACCTTTTCAACATTTAATGGTTAGAAGTTGATGCCTCAATATTCCCATTGTTTTGGGTGAAGCATGTAGTGTAATGTTATGATTCTAATGATGAGAATTTGATGGTTCAATGCCTTAAACTTGTAGTCTTACCCTTACCCTCGTATGATTATGCTTTATTGTAACATCCCTGACCAGGGTTATGCCTTAACCCTAGATGTTTTGCTTAATAAAGTTAATTATATGCTTGCTCTTATTTCTTGAAAAGTAATTAAGGCTCAAGAGGAACTTATGTTTCAATTTTAGTCATTTTTGAATAATGTTGAAACATTGTTTTGCTTGTTTTGGACTAAAGTGCAAAATACCCAAGTTGAGGGGTTAACTTGCAAATGTTACATGGTAAAATGTTCCTCATATGATGAAGCATCATAGGAATGATTATGGTGTAGTAGTATGGCTTTCACAAGCCTAAGCACCAAGAAAGAGCTAGTTGAGCAATGTTTATGCATTAAAACCTAGTTTTGGTGTAATGTGCAATTTACCCAAAACCTAGGGTTCAATATGCAAAATACCACTTCAAGAGGGTCCCTCATGATTCTTGGCATCATATATAGAAAATAAAATGAGAGGGGCGCCTCATTTGAAACATTTTGGAAGAGAGAGAATCTTGATATTAAAATAATCAAGATTTAAGCATAATTGGAACTTTACTTCAATTTAATGCAAAAATAAATATATTAATTGAAGATCCCTTCAACCAAAAGGTGAGGGATGATTTTGCAAAAGTTTGGACGAGCTTGTGCCTTGCAAAGGCACGAAAATATCTTAAGTGAGTGGAGAGCCCACTCACATTAAGTTAATGAAAAGTAATATCCACTAAAAATGGGATATTAGTATAATATGATTAAGGTGCTTAATTTGCTTTTCTTTTAAATTGAGGATAATGAAGGGGAATTAAAGGCAAAGGAAGGTTCCTTCGTGCACAATGGAAAGAGGGGAGTGTGTGGCATGATTTGGAGAGTTGAAGGATTTTCTTTCAACTTTCTCTCTCCTAGAAATTCCTTTATATATACCTTATTTCCCACTCAACCAAAGATCTTTTTTCAGATTTTCTTTCTTGCTTGCCTTGGACGAGCTCAAGGGGACTAAGGAGTAACAGGAGGACGAGTTCCAACCTGTATGTAAGCTTCTTGATCACTTTCAACCATATTTCATGGTAGAAATCAAAAATCAATGATGGATTTCTTCTTTTCTTCCATCAATCTTCTTTTCGAGCCAATCCTTTTCACTCAAAAGCTTGAGGAACGAACCTTGTGGAGTGAGAAAGCTTCTTTCACCATTAGGAACGTGAAGTTGGATCTTTGAAGCTTCATTGAAGGTGGGTTATATAACTTGAAACCTTGAATATTGTTATTGATTTCATATCTTTAACTATTGTTGAAGTTTTCTCTATCCTCCAAATTTTATTTGATTGATTGATGAAATAACCATGAAAATCACAGCAAGATTCGTGGGTTTAGAGCTTGATGATGATGACATCATCATAAGCACATACCTCCACAAATATCCTTTGCAAACGGTTTCATGAACTTGAGACCAAACGGTCTCAAGACCGTTTGGGATCAAATAGTCTTAGACCGTTTGGAGCTCAACTAATGATGTGATGGATGATGATCCATTGGATTGAATTGAATTGGTTTCAAAAAGGTTCAACATTTGAAGGTCCATCAATTATCAACTCTAGATCGGGTCATTATCGAAACCCTAATTGAATTCCATGAGTCTTCCTTGTTTGGTTTTGGTCAAACGGTCTTAAAACCGTTTGACACCAAACGGTCTCAAGACCGTTTGGGACCAAACGATCTCAAGACCGTTTGAGGTCAGGTCATGCCTAATTTGAATGGTGGTCCAATGATTTCAAAGCAATTGGTTCCACAATGACCAATATTGAAGGCTCATCAATTTCAAACCCTAATCCAATTGGGTTTAAAACCCTAATTGATGATCAATTGAAGGTTGAATCAATTTAAGAATGACTCATTAGCTCAATTTAAGTATGGTGCATATGTTCAATTGATGAGGGGATCAATCTTGGAAACTCGAAATCGAATTGAGAGGTTGAGACCATTTTTGGTCCAATCGGTTTTGAGGAGGTTTGGACCAAACGATCTCAAGACCGTTTGGGACCAAACGATCCCAAACCAATTGAGACTCAATCGATCTCAAGAACATTTTGGTTAAATAGTTTCAAGCACAAAATTTCTAAACGGTTTCAAACTGTTAGACAAAGATCATTTGGAGGTCTAAACGGTCTTAGACCGTTTGGAGGTCATTCAAGCAAGACCGTTTGAGGTCTGGTTGGTCAAGACCGTTTGGGGTCTAAGTGATCAAGACCGTTTGGAAAGTAATTAACCAAACCCGTTTGAACACTTAAGGTGATTAAAGGTCAATTGTTTAATTGATCATTAAATGATGTAAATCAAGGGTGATTACATTAATTGTACCCTTAATAAGATAGGGTGATTAGTACCTTTTGAATGATTAATCTTTAATTTTTATGGAAGTAATGACATAATACACTGTGTCAACCCTTCATTCAAGTTGAGTTGACCTAATCTAATCAAGTTTGAAGTAAGTATCATCCTATAGAGGATGAGAGAGAGAGGATTCCTACATGAATGGTAATCATGTAGTCGTTAAGCCTAAACACTTTCAACATGAATAAAATGTGTAATTAGGGTATGATCCTTGATAAAGAGATCATGAAATGCTAATTAGGAAGGTTGATGAGCCCTAACCCTAATTGAGGGCAATGATAGGTGAAACCCTAATTTGGGGAAAAGTCATAATAAACCCTAATCAATGGTAATGTCATATGAAACCCTAATATAGTAATGTGATGAGAGATTCCAATCCAAGGTGATGCTATGAAATTCTATCTGAAACCCTACCCTAATATAGAGTGAAGATATGTGAAATCCTAATGTAGGGTGATGTTATGTAAACCCTAATTGATAAAGATGGGAAACCCTATTCCTAATAATGGAATAGTGACTAATTTACTAATAAGTGAAACATATAAAGGGATTGGTAATGGATAACCTTATATCAATAATGCATTAACTCAAAGATGAGTCCATATCATTGGTAATGGTTGCATATTCCAAATAAGTGACTTATGCCCAATACATTACATGATAAAATGATGAACTGGTGTATAAAGTATTAGGATGGTAAATATCCTAATACAAGATAAGTTGATGAACTCAAGTAAGATAAAGGTGATGAGGGAAGTGATACATCAACATATAATAGATATCACATCTAGCACCTCAAGATTTATACACCTTGATGTATCCTGTAAGGAGTGGGACCCACTAGGGTGACCACTCCCTATCAACATTATCTTGAGACCACCATAGAAAAACCCATATATTAAAACACGATAAATAGATAGAAGGGTAGCTACATTGTTCTCAAAATAACATGGTAAAATGAGCATAAAGCAAAAGCAGCGGAAAGTAAAGAGTTTAATTTATTACATAATCCATTTATTTCTAAGAACTTGTCCACATGGACATAAAAGAAAACACCAAAGAAACTAAACTAATAGGTCGATTGCAGAGGGCAACCTAGGCATCTCAGAAATTTCACGAACTACTACTGGACAGGTTCCCCGAACACTGGGTCCTCAAGTGCAGGCTCCTCCTCTAAGGTCACCACGGGACCCTCTTCACCTGGGTGGAAGGGAACATCACCCAGAACAAGGAAACAACAAAGAGGTCGGAAAAGGCTGAGTATGTACATATATAAAACATTCTGGGCATTATATAGGATTACAAGTGCAAAAGAGATGTTCCCACAAGAAAAGGGGGCTATTTGCAATTAGGTATGTTCAAGAGAAAAGTGACAAAAGAAATGAGGCATATAAATTTCATATTTACAAACATGATAATAAAAGAGTGTCTTGCCATAACAATCATCCACATATTCACATTAAAATAATAAAAATTTGCATGCATAACAATGTAGACTACATATACCTAAAACAGGGCCATAACACCATAGGATCATGGCCTAAAAACAAACAAGGGTGGAAATGCACACCCCGGGCGGAATATGCATGCCCTATATAAATATGGATGTACATAAGTACCGCTATTCTAGATATTCTAGTCAAACATGTAGCATGCATAAAATAGAGTGACAAGACTAGCATTTTAGTCAATTTCAAATAAAAAGACACTATAGCAAAAGGGGTCCAAAAACCCATTATAAACAAGGTATCACAATAACCAATTGAATATCATGAATTGAGAGAAGGAAAAATAATAAATGTCCAAGCAAGTGATTTTCAAGTAGAATAACAGTTCAAGAGATGCCTCATTAAAAGAATGTAGATTTTAGTCAAATAATGCCCAAAATAAAATAGAGGATGTACATACCTTATGATCAGACCTAGTTATTCAGTAACACCTCCTAAGCACAGGGTCAGGGTTGTCTCAACTAGTCATAATATGTGTGCATCCGATTAATATAAAATGTATTAAATCTTTTACTTAGAAATCGGCCCTACTTTAGGTTGCGAATCTGGGCGTGAAACCTATCCCAATAAATCAGGCGTATTTTTCTGATTTCAAAAACATATATATTTATATTTTTAGTTATCAACAATCTATTACGAATATTTCAAGATATAACATTTCTGATTATTCGATAAAATCAAACACACATGGCCTGATATGCCCTCACACCTGATTATTAGCTAACTGGGTGGGACAAGGCATATATGCATTTGAACTATGACCAAACCCGTGCAGCTTAAACCAGATCAAGCAGTGCAAGGTCATGCAGACCTAAAATTGTATCAACAGTATCGCGAGAAAAACACATATAACACAAGCTTAAGCGTGATCTACCGAAAACCATGGAGTGGAATTTTCTAGGTCCTCTTAAACACATCAACCCATTACTCTACTGAGGTGATCATAAGTGATGACAACACCTCCTTCCATAGGGCAGATAGGGAAAGAGCTCGAGAATCCAAGGCATGGTGCCCAGCGAACCCAAAACCTAATTGGTTGGGAGAAGCATATGACAGTGAAATCATGTAGCCAAGGACTGATAAGAGCCACGAGGGATCTAGAGAATGCGTTCACCCCCAACAAAGTAGTGGCATGGTCAAAGACAGGTTATTCAGGAACTCCTAAGCAATAGTTGATTTAAAACCAGAATGACAAGATACTCGCATCATTGATGATCTATCGAGAAACAAACACCATGGAATCCATGAAGAACTGACAAGAAAACCTGAAAAACCATCTGATCCTAAAACCTTTGGCTTCCTTGCTCCTTTCCATACTGTCAGGCCCAACAAATCAAGTCGGCGAATGATCCTTGGAACAAGACATCACCTCCTCCAGTTCTGGAATGGAGATGATCTAGTAGAAACACTAAGCGCACAGAACTGAGATTAGTAAACCAATCATGATCTCACAATGAAGCCAAAGGATTGGCAGTAAGGTGAGAGACAACCCACACATGAGAACGATTGAGGAAGAGAACATAAAGGAAGGAGACAATTGTGTGCATACCATAACACGAGAATGATTTCCTGAAGGCAACAACTTCTCATGCCCATCCACTGTCTGTGACGGACCTAGTGGCAACCTCAAGGTGAATCCCGAGGACTCTACACAATGATGAGGAGTAGAAGAAGAGAAAGCTCGACAGCCTGCAGATCCTCTGCCATCTACTGCTAGCGGTAGGAGTATTCTCACCACCCAGGCTGCTGGGCACAGGTTTGGCCGAGATACATGAACCAAGGACTTGCAGAGTCCTTCTTGACGGCACGGCAAAATAGGGGAAAACCGACAGTGCTAGTCGACCCAGAGAAAGAGGCCGAACCACGCTAATACGAACGAACCAATGGAAAGAACGGGGGTCCTAGATGGTTACCTCGCGGTCTATTGGACTGAGGTGAAGTGACACGGTAGCTGCTCGCCGTCCTTTCCGGAGAAGAAAACCAATGCCGGCAGCAGCTCCATAGCACTTCGGGTGCAATTGACTGATGAGGCCGGATGAGGGGGTGTCGAGGCTGAAAACTGGAGTGAATGGAAGGATGTGGTGGCTTCGGGTGGGGGAAAGGTGAGTGAGAAAAATGGCAGCGGCGGCTGCTCGGGGGTAGAAATAGGCATCTCTAGCTTAGGGCTCCATAGAGGCTAAGTAATGGATCACTAGACTCGGGGGATCAAGGGGAAACTGTTGGTGAAGAAAGCGTGAGGAGGCGTTTAGCCTGGTGTCCGTGTGAAGATCAGAGGTAGGGGACGACCGAGTCCCGCTACCCAGACCGGACCGTCACCAGCTGAACCGGGTCTTGGACCAAGGTCCAGACCGAACCAAAGAAATCAAAAGAAAATCAACCAAGTATGGGTTAAAGGCACACATAGCCTAATAGGGTTCAATTGAGGGTGCATACGATGTCTAAAAGACCCCAAAATTTGAGGGTTACCTAATTAAGATGTGAGGAACTCAATTATGAGCTTATATTTGTATTTTGAGGTTACTACATCTATAATTTAACATGTGCACATTAATCATTCAATTAATGAAATGAACTAAGTCTAAATGTCAAAGATGGTCAAACCTTCCACCTAAACTCAGTTATTGACCTATATGATACCCGGGTTTATCCTAGTTCACAGATCTAGGGTAATGTGATCTAAATCATCATTATTACTTATAAGTTAGCTAATTGAGGTATTAAGATAGCAATTCCTCATGTCTTCAACTCTATGGAACAAAACTCGAGTCAGACTAGGGTTTGAGGGTCAAAAGTCACCTAATTCAATACAAAGTACGAAGAAAGATTCCCATGATGTAAATATCAAGGTAAGGATTAAAGAAAAGGAGAAGATATTTTGTACCTGGAATTGGGGATGTTACATATCCTAAATCCAATATACTTGGATGAGTAGTACATGAAGTGTGTCATGTCAATTGTTACATTATGAACTAATGCACTTTGATAACTATAGGCTAATATGCTTTACGAAAAGGTTAAGCCAAATCAATAAAGTATGATGTAATCATATTCTGGAAGAGTTAAGAGTTCATTTAATAATAAGTGATCAGAATAAATAAGTATGATTAAATACTTATGTTATCAATGTTGGCTCCTAGCTGTATGGAGCAATGATTTAGGGCTTGATCATTAAAAATATGATCCTGAGAACCTAAATGGTTATTTATGAAAAACCCTAATGGAGGGTGATGATATGTAAGAGAAATCCTAACCCTAAAATAAGGGAATAGTGATACTACTCTTACATTGCATAGTGTTGATATGTAATTAATACAACTGTTATTATGCAATGATCATACAGGTAATCATGAGATGATGATCAAAGCCAGGTATGAGCTATGATGTGTTAGTTGTTTAAATGCTTTATGGGCCTTGTGAGCCATTATATGTATGGTTGCCTAGTAAGAGGTAACAAGAGACTAATGGGCTTTAACAGCCATGTGAAATGTTGGTGTAGCAAGTATCAGATTTACCTTAGTCAGATGACCTGAAGGTATTAATTACCAGATAAGTGGTAACAAGTGCTCTTTGATGAACTGAGGGTTTAAATACCCATATTACATAATCATAATGAAGAGATGTTAAGGGATGAGAATGCCATGAAGTGATAAGGGATTAAGATCCCAATGCTTTATAAAGTACCTGATAGATAAATTATACTTTTCTTTGTAGCATTTTTCATAATAATGTTTGAGAACTTGATTGAAGCTAAATGAGCACAGTAATGCACATAATTAATTAAGTGGAATCTTATCATGTAGTGCCCTGGCCATAGACCCCTCAGCATCAGAATTTGCTGAATGGTGAAACGAGTAGCTTCGCGGCATAACCCGAAATACATATTTTTGAATATGTGGGGGTGATGGGCGCAAATACCGTACGCCATAATGGAGGAATTGATGTGAAATAAACATTAAATCTCTCTTCCTTCATTATATATATGTCAGGGTGGATGTATCACTACTCCTCTGATAATGGGATTGATGTATCACGATTCTCCCAATAATATTAATGCCGGATCGATGTGAGATAAAATCTCTTGATTGCGAAGAGAGTAGAGCACGCCACTGTAACTCTATAGCGAAGTTACCAGTATATCCTGGAAAGCTATTTAGAAGAGACACAAGATGTCCTGCATGGAATCTCGTACTGACCGAGATAAGGGAGGTCATGGCAGCTGACTCTTCCATTGAGCTTGTATGGCACCGATTTTGACTTCGCAATGGTCAGTTGGAGTATGAGCGGTATACCTCATCTCCTCAGGGCGTAAGTGTGGATGTAAAATGTAATCAGCCGTATAGCATGCTTGCTTAAGGATTGAATACGAAAACTATTGGCTGATGTTACATTTCTTTGCGCATTTTTAGTTGATAGAAGATACATTTATGATTCCTTATATTCTTTGCAAAGCAGATAGATGATTTATAATCTAACATGGGTAGATGTAATATTCTTCTTTAGAAATAAAATTATCTTATTCAGTTCATACAATGATTAATATTGTTGATAATATAAAAGAACTCCTGCTCAGTTTTATTCTATTAAACTATAATAATAATGTTTCTGGCAGAGAGTTATATCTCTCGCTGGGACAAATTTTCAATTGTCTCACCCCCGTGGGATCCAACTTTTCAGGTAAACACAGAAGAAGAAGCAGGAACCCTATAGTAAGGGAAGAGCAGCAACAACACCAGGGACAACAGTGATAACTTAGGTGGAGGCACTGGTTATCAAGTTTTGTATAGAAAGTCCTATGTGTCATCTCTGTACTGTCAAGTCCTCGGAGTTCAGTAGATAGTGCTTTTATCTTCGATCTGAGATTTTGGCTTGAACGCTTCGAGGATTTTATGTTTCTTATGTATAGTTTGGCAAAGCAACTATTGTGTGTAATCCTCGAGAAGGGATGGTACATGGAATGTACTTGTGAACTAGAATGTAATGGAATTACTTTGGTTCTTTTTGAAAGAGTTTTCCTTTGTTGGATCTCTTGTAAAAAGGTTTTAATTTTTAGCGATTTTTAGTAACTCCGCTGATAATGATCTCTTCCGCTTAAGTAAATCATGTTTTTGTGAGTTGGGTGCCACAATTTAGTGGTATCAGCGCTCTAGGTCCGCTGAGTCTATAGAGACATAGGATTAAGGTTGTTGAGTCTGTTCTAGTGTCTTCCAGTGTATCTGATAGTGTCTTCTGCTCATATAGGAGAAGAAGAACTTAAAGATGTCTGGATCACACGAAGAACATGTTGTTGAAAGCAGCATTGCTGCACCAGTAAGTGGTGCAAGGGACTGGACTAGGAAGGAACCAGTATCTGAATATCCTCAGTTGAATCAAGCAATGATAGAGAGCCCAGCTTTCCATGCTCTGTATGGGCAATTTAGGGTAGTTGTGATGCATGTAGTGGACCATGCATTAGAAATGCAACCCAGATTACCAACCCCCAATGATG
Organism: Alisma plantago-aquatica; assembly: GCA_963693085.1. Classification (NCBI taxonomy): domain Eukaryota; kingdom Viridiplantae; phylum Streptophyta; class Magnoliopsida; order Alismatales; family Alismataceae; genus Alisma; species Alisma plantago-aquatica. The sequence continues at coordinate 270,789,042 of OY856415.1, read as the reverse complement.
AAGATATGGGTTCCAACAAGATTCCTAATCAACATCAACATGATGAAGCAATAGAAAATGTGGGAAGGAATAGGTTACAAACCAAAAGCAGAATTTGCTATAGGTGTAGGAAGCTTGGGTGTATCATAAAGAATTGTCCAACAAAGAATAAGGAAGAGAGAATCAAGAAGAGGCCTAACCAAATCCAGGAACAGAGGCCTAGTAGTTCCAAAAAGGGAAAGTTTTTGGTACTACCAGTACAACTACTGACTAATGCACCAAGGCAATGGCTATCTAGAAAAGGTAAAGAACCTTTTAGACCATATCAAGAGCTTAGAACCTATTACCAGTGTAGACATGTAGGACATCTAGCAAGGGATTGTCCAAATGGAAACATAATGGTAACCCAACCACCGAGGCAGGGACATCAAGGTCATCAGGGGAAACAGTTTTCTAGTAGCACTCGAGGACGTGGACAGATGTCCCAGGCAAGGTTCCATGAAAAGAATCAACCTGAGGCAGCAAATAAAATGCGAGATGAGACAGGTCAGATGAAATAGTATCATTCTGATATGTCATTTCATAATTTTATGTGCTAACTATAAGAAAGTAGTTGTTATTGAGTTTCTTTTGACTAGTCCTATAAGGACACAAAGAAGATGAGAATTTACATTTTGTTCAGTATTCTTTTAACTGCTTTATAATTTCTCTTATCTATGTAAAGAAGGAAGAGGAATATATATATGTAGTGCCTGGAGGAAGTCCATGAATGTTAAATAATGTGATTATGATGATATGAAAAGTAAAAAAACATAATAGTACATAAAGTGCATACTACCTAATACCAATACTTGTATGCCATGTCCATGTATATAATTATTGGGGATGAGGTGAGTATGAAACTCTTAGATTGTTATCATTCTGATTACCCTGATCAAGTAGTCATTCTGAGACAATCTAATGAGTATAATTAAATTGGAAATATGAAACAAACATTTGTATTACATCCTAAGTACAATAAAATGGAATCTGAGATGATCTCAGATCAATCTGTGTATATGAGAAAATTAAGAATATAATCATCATAAGGTGAGAATGAGAACAAGGGAGATGATCCCTATTTGATAAAGTATGTGTGAATAGTAAATATCTTTTTTCATGATGTGGAAATGGGAAAGGTGATGAATCACAAAATGTTCATGAACCTGTTAAGACAACAACAAAGGAAGGAATAATGATATGTAATCATCCTTATAATTCCTATGTTGATGGCAAGGAACCTAGGATGAAACAAGAGTCAATAACTCATGAACAGTTGAAAATTCATATGATAATTAGAAAGGATGATAATCTTTTTTGTTTAATAAACAACCCTGAGGGATGATGGGGTGATAAGAGGAATGTATTTCCTTGTGCCCTTTCCTTTTTGGGACATGGCAATCAAGTGAGTTTTATCACACTTGATATGCATAAGTTAAAAATGTTCAATTAATGAATACCCAGAAAAGCATCAGTTAGTCTTGGACTTTGGTTCCAAAATAAAGATATGTGTAACAAGTAATGTCCCAAGAAGAAAGAAAATGGGGATGTGATGTGTTCTCAACATATATGTGATAGATACCAAGGTAAGAAATTCTAGTATTTAAGAAATATCAGGTGATATGAGGGATTAAAAGCATAACTCCTAATCGAATGATTTATGTTGATTACCTAAAATGGGCGACTAAGAAATCAGCTTAGTTACATACAATAGTACATACATCATATGTTAGGGGTTTAGGCTCTGCATAAACATAACATTAATAATGATGTACTAATTAAAGTAATAGTTGTAGAATTATTGTAGGAAAAATCTTATCAAGCTAAAAATATTTCCTTAAAACACCCCATCTAGATCTGTTAAGACAGGAAGATATGTATCATGTGTGGCATGTTTTAAGATAACCTTGTGTGGAAGAACTTTGTGCTGACCAAAGTTCTATGGCATCTCCATGACATTAATATGTTATATGGAGACTGGATGGTATGGTAAAATGAATAATATCTATCTCTCTTTTACTTGGGATTTCGGGGACAAAATCCTTGTTAGGGGTTATAATTTGTAACATCCCTGACCAGGGTTATACCTTAACCCTAGATGTTTTGCTTAATAAAGTTAATTATATGCTTACTCTTATTTCTTGAAAAGTAATTAAGGCTCAAGAGGAACTTATGTTTCAATTTTAGTCCTTTTCGAATAATGTTGAAACACTATTTTGCTTGTTTTGGACTAAAGTGCAAATTACCCAAGTTTAGGGGTTAAATTGCAAATGTTACATGGTAAAATGCTCCTCATATGATGAAGCATCATAGGAATGAGTATGATGTAGTGGTATGACTTTCACAAGCCTGAGCACCAAGAAAGAGCTAGTTGAGCAATGTTTATGCATTAACACCTAGTTTTGGTGTAATGTGCAATTTACCCAAAACCTAGGGTTCAATATGCAATATACCACTTCAAGAGGGTCCCTCATGATTCTTGGAATCATATAGAGAAAAGAAAATGAGATGGGCACCTCATTTGAAACATTTTGGAAGAGAGAGAATCTTGATATTAAAATAATCAAGATTTAAGCATAATTGGAACTTTACTTCAATTTAATGCAAAAATAAATATATTAATTGAAGATCCCTTCAACCAAAAGGTGAGGTATGATTTTGCAAAACGTTGTACGAGCTTGTGCCTTGCAAAGGCACGAAAATATCTTAAGTGAGTGGAGAGCCCACTCACATTAAGTTAATGAAAAGTAATATCCACTAAAAATGGGATATTAGTATAATATGATTAAGGTGCTTAATTTGCTTTTCTTTTAAATTGAGGATAATGAAGGGGAATTAAAGGCAAAGGAAGGTGACTTCGTGCACAAGGGGAAGAGGGGAGTGTGTGGCATGATTTGGAGAGTTGAAGGATTTTCTTTCAACTTTCTCTCTCCTAGAAATTCCTTTATATATACCTCATTTCCCACTCAACCAAAGATCTTTTTTCGGATTTTCTTTCTTGCTTACCTTGTACGAGCTCAAGGGGACTAAGGAGTAACAGGAGGACGAGTTCCAACCTATAGGTAAGCTTATTGATCACTTTCAACCATGATTTCATGGTAGAAATTGAAAATCAATGATGGATTTCTTCTTTTCTTCCATCAATCTTCTTTTCCAGCCAATCCTTTTCACTCAAAAGCTTGAGGAACGAACCTTGTGGAGTGAAAAAGCTTCTTTCACCATTGGGAACGTGAAGTTGGAGCTTTGAAGCTTCATTAAAGGTGGGTTATATAACTTGAAACCTTAAATATTGTTATTGATTTCATATCTTTAACTATTGTTGAAGTTTTCTCTATCCTCCAAATTGATGAAATAACCATGAAAATCACAGCAATATTTTTGGGTTTAGAGATTGATGATGATGACATCATCATAAGCACATACCTCCAAAAATATCCTTTGCAAACAGTTTCATGAACTTGAGACCAAACGGTCTCAGACCGTTTGGAGCTCAACTAATGATGTGATGGATGATGATCCATTGGATTGAATTGAATTGGTTTCAACAAGGTTTAACATTTGAAGGTCCACAATTATCAACTCTAGATCGGGTCATTATCGAAACCCATATTGAATTCCATGAGTTTTCCTTGTTTGGTTTTGGTAAAACGGTCTTGAGACCGTTTGACACCAAACAGTCTCAAGACCGTTTGGGACCAAACGAACTCAAGACCGTTTGAGGTCAGGTGATGCCCAATTTGAATGGTGGTCCAATGATTTCAAAGCAATTGGTTCCACAATGACCAATATTCAAGGCTCATCAATTTCAAACACTAATCTAATTGGGTTTAAAACCCTAATTGATGATCAATTGAAGGTTGATTCAATTGAAGGATGACTCATTATCTCAATTGAAGTATGGTGCATAGGTTTAATTTATGAGTGGTTCCATAGATTCAATTGATGAGGGAATCAATCTTGGAAACCCTAAATCGAATTGAGAGGTTGAGACCATTTTTAGTCCAATCGGTTTTGAGGAGGTTTGGACCAAACGGTCTCAAGACCGTTTGGGACCAAACGATCCCAAACCAATTGAGACTCAATCAATCTCAAGAACGTTTTGGTTAAACGGTTTCAAGCACAAAATTTATAAACGGTTTCAAACCATTAGACAAAGATCGTTTGGAGGTATAAACGATCTTAGACCGTTTGGAGGTCATTCAAGCAAGACCGTTTGAGGTCTGGTTGGTCAAGACCGTTTGGGGTCTAAGTGATCAAGACCGTTTGGAAAGTAATTAATTAAAACTGTTTGAACACTTAAGGTGATTAAAGGTCAATTGTTTAATTGATCAATAAATGATGTAAATCAAGGGTGATTACATTAATTGTACCCCTAATAAGATAGGTTTATTAGTACCTTTTGAATGATTAATCTTTAATTCTTATGGAAGTAATGACATAATACACTGTGTCAACCCTTCATTCAAGTTGAGTTGACCTAATCTAATCAAGTTTGAAGTAAGTATCATCCGATAGAGGATGAGAGAGAGGATTCCTACATGAATGATAATCATGTAGTGGTTAAGCCTCAACACTTTCAACATGAATAAAATGTGTAATTAGGGTATGATCCTTGATAAAGAGATCATGAAACCCTAATTAGGAAGGTTGATGAGCCCTAACCCTAATTGAGGGCAATGATAGGTGAAACCCTAATCTAGGGTAACAATGAAACCCTAATTTCGGGAAAAGCCATAATAAACCCTAATCAAGGGTAATGTCATATGATACCCTAATATAGTAATGTGATGAGAGATTCCAATCCAGGGTGATGCTATGAAATGCTATCTGAAACCCTACCCTAATATATAGTGAAGATATGTGAAATACTAATGTAGGGTGATGTTATGTAAACCCTAATTGATAAAGATGGGAAACCCTATTCCTAATAATGGAATAGTGACTAATTTACTAATAAGTGAAACATCTAAAGGGATTGGTAATGGATAACCTTATATCAATAATGCCTTAACTCAAAGATGAGTCCATATCATTGGTAATGGATAACCTTATATCAATAATGCCTTAACTCAAAGATGAGTCCATATCATTGGTAATGGTTGCATATTCCAAATAAGTGACTTATGCCCAATACATTACATGATAAAATGATGAACTGGTGTATAAAGTATTAGGATGGGAAATACCCTAATACAAGATAAGTCGATGAACTCAAGTAAGATAAAGGTGATGAGGGAAGTGATACATCAACATATGATAGATATCACATCTAGCACCTCAAGATTTATACACCTTGATGTATCCTAAATCCAATATACTTGGATGAGTAGTACATGAAGTGTGTCATGTCAATTGTTACATTATGAACTAATGCACTTTGATAAGTATATGCTAATATGCTTTATGAAAAGGTTAAGCCAAATCAATAAAGTATGATGTAATCATATTCTGGCAAAGTTAAGAGAGGAACTTATATCTTGTGATGATAATTCATTTAATGATAAGTGATGAGAATAAATAAGTATGATTAAATACTTATGTTATCAATGTTGGCTCCTAGCTATATGGAGCAATGATTTAGGGCTTGATCATTAAAAATATGATCCTGAGAACCTAAATGGTTATTTATGAAAAACCCTAATGGAGGGTGATGATATGTAAGAGAAATCCTAACCCTAAAATAAGGGAATAGTGATACCACTCTTACATTGCATAGTTCTGATATGTAATTAATACAACTGTTATTATGTAATGATCATATAGGTGATCATGAGATGATGAGCATAGCCAGGTATGAGCTATGATGTGTTAATTTTTTAAATGCTTTATGGTACTTGTGAGCCATTATATGTATTATTGCCTAATAAGAGGTAACAAGAGACTAATGGGTTTTGACAGCCATGTGAAATGCTGGTGTAGCACGTATCAAGTTTGCCTTTGTCAGATGACCTGAAGGTATTAATTACCAGATAAGTGGTAACAAGTGTTCTTTGATGAACTGAGGGTTTAAATACCCATATTCCATAATCATAATGAAGAGATGTTAAGGGATGAGAATGCCATGAAGTGACAAGGGATTAAGATCCCAATGCTCTATAAAGTACCTGATAGATAAATTATACTTTTCTTTGTAGCATTTGTCATAATAATGTTTGAGAACTTGATTGATGATAAAAGAGCACAATAATGCACATAGTTAATTAAGTGGAATCTTATCATGTAGTGCCCTGGCCATAGATCCATCAGCGTCAGAATTTGTTGAATGGTGAAACGGGTAGCTCCGCGGCATAAACTGGAACACATATTTTTGAATATGTGGGGGTGATGGGCGTGAATACCTTACGCCCTAATGGAGGAATTGATGTGAGATAAACATTAAATCTCTCTTCCTTCATTATATATATGTCGGGGTGGATGTATCACTAATCCTCCGATAATGGGATGGATGTATCACAAATATCCTAATAATATTAATGTCGGATCGATGTGAGATAAAATCTCTCGATTGTGAAGAGAGTACAACATGCCACTGCAACTCTATAGCAAAGTTACCAGTATACCCTGGAAAGCTATTTAGCAGAGACACAAGATGTCCTGCATGGAATCTCATACTGACCGAGATAAGGGAGGTCATGACAGTCGGCTCTTCCATTGACCTTGTATGGTACCGATTTCGACTTCGTAATGGTCGGTTGGAGTATGAGCGGTATACCTCATCTCCTCAGGGCGTAAGTGTGGATGTAAAATGTAATCAGTCGTATAGCATGCTTGCTTAAGGATTGAATACAAAAACCATTGGCTGATGTTACATTTCTTTGTGTATTTTTAGTTGATAGAAGATACATTTATGATTCCTTATATTCTTTGCAAAGCAGATAGATGATTTATAATCTACCATGGGTAGATGTAATATTCTTCTTTAGAAAGAAAATTATCTTATTCGGTTCATACAATGATTAATATTTTTGATAATATAAAAGAACTCATGCTCAGTTTTATTCTATTAAACTGCAATAATAATGTTTCTGGCAGAGAGTTATATCTCTCGTTGGGACAATTTTTCAATTGTCTCACCCCCGTGGGATCCAACTTTGTAGGTAAACACAGAAGAAGAAGAAGCAGGAACCCTATAGAAAGGGAAGAGTAGCAGCAACACCAATGACAACAATGATAACTCAGGTGGAGGCACTGGCTATCAAGTTTTGTATAGAAAGTCTTATGTGTCATCTTTGTACTCTCAGGTCCTCGGAGTCAGTAGATAGTGCTTTTATCTTCGATCTGAGATTTTGGCTTGAACACCTCGAGGATTTTATGTTGCTTGTGTATAGTTTGGCAAAGCAACTATTGTATGTAATCCTCGAGAAGGGATGGTACATGGAATGTACTTGTGAACTAGAATGCAATGGAATTACTTTGGTTCTTTTTGAAAGAGTTTTCCTTTGTTGGATCTCTTGTAAAAAGGTTTTAATTTTTAGTGATTTTCAGTAACTTTGTTGATAATGATCACTTCCGCTTAAGTAAATCATGTTTTTGTAAGTTGGATGCCACATTTATCATCACCATAATGAATTAATGGGTAACCCTAATGAGGTATAGCTTGTTATACCTGACTTTAATATAACTAAATGATAGTAATTGGGTAAGAATAGTCCTTGAATGATTAATACAATCATGGAGTACTCTCTTATTGTTGCTGAAACCCTAGTATGCTATAAATTGATGGCCACACCTTGATTTATGTGTGGGTTCATACTTGAGAATAGTATGGAATGTGATGGTGATGCTTCACCTTATGCATCCATGATCCAATGGGGATGTCGTGAGTTAGGATTTGGGCATAAGTATTGATTAGTAACATTAATATAATTTTTCTTGTTGGATCTAACTCTAATGCAAATAGATTAGGATGAGTGTTCATGTTTAACATTCTTTATGATGGAATTATGGTGAAATAACCTCCTTATTAGGGCTCCATAGAGGCTAAGTAATGGATCACTAGACTCGGGGGATCAAGGGGAAACTGTTGGTGAAGAAAGCGTGAGGAGGCGCTTAGCCTGGTGTCCGTGTGAAGATCAGAGGTAGGGGACGACCGAGTCCCGCTACCCAGACCGGACCGTCACCAGCTGAACTGGGTCTTGGACCAAGGTCCAGACCGAACCAAAGAAATCAAAAGAAAATCAACCAAGTATGGGTTAAAGGCACACATAGCCTAATAGGGTTCAATTGAGGGTACATACGATGTCTAAAAGACCCCAAAATTTGAGGGTTAACTAATTAAGATGTGAGGAACTCAATTATGAGCTTATATTTGTATTTTGAGGTTACTACATCTATAATTTAACATGTGCACATTAATCATTCAACTAATGAAATGAACTAAGTCTAAATGTCAAAGATGGTCAAACCTTCCACCTAAACTCAGTTATTGACCTATATGATACCCGGGTTTATCCTAGTTCACAGATCTAGGGTAATGTGATCTAAATCATCATTATTACTTATAAGTTAGCTAATTGAGGTATTAAGATAGCAATTCCTCATGTCTTCAACTCTATGGAACAAAACTCGAGTCAGACTAGGGTTTGAGGGTCAAAAGTCACCTAATTCAATACAAAGTACGAAGAAAGATTCCCATGATGTAAATATCAAGGTAAGGGTTAAAGAAAAGGAGAAGATATTTTGTACCTGGAATTGGGGATGTTACATATCCTAAATCCAATATACTTGGATGAGTAGTACATGAAGTGTGTCATGTCAATTGTTACATTATGAACTAATGCACTTTGATAACTATAGGCTAATATGCTTTACGAAAAGGTTAAGCCAAATCAATAAAGTATGATGTAATCATATTCTGGAAGAGTTAAGAGAGGAACTTATATCTTGTGATGATAATTCATTTAATGATAAGTGATCAGAATAAATAAGTATGATTAAATACTTATGTTATCAATGTTGGCTCCTAGCTGTATGGAGCAATGATTTAGGGCTTGATCATTAAAAATATGATCCTGAGAACCTAAATGGTTATTTATGAAAAACCCTAATGGAGGGTGATGATATGTAAGAGAAATCCTAACCCTAAAATAAGGGAATAGTGATACTACTCTTACATTGCATAGTGTTGATATGTAATTAATACAACTGTTATTATGCAATGATCATATAGGTGATCATGAGATGATGATCATAGCCAGGTATGAGCTATGATGTGTTAGTTGTTTAAATGCTTTATGGGCCTTGTGAGCCATTATATGTATGGTTGCCTAGTAAGAGGTAACAAGAGACTAATGGGCTTTGACATCCATGTGAAATGTTGGTGTAGCAAGTATCAGATTTACCTTAGTCAGATGACCTGAAGGTATTAATTACCAGATAAGTGGTAACAAGTGCTCTTTGATGAACTGAGGGTTTAAATACCCATATTCCATAATCATAATGAAGAGATGTTAAGGGATGAGAATGCCATGAAGTGATAAGGGATTAAGATCCCAATGCTTTATAAAGTACCTGATAGATTCTTTGTAGCATTTTTCATAATAATGTTTGAGAACTTGATTGAAGCTAAATGAGCACAGTAATGCACATAATTAATTAAGTGGAATCTTATCATGTAGTGCCCTGGCCATAGACCCCTCAGCATCAGAATTTGCTGAATGGTGAAACGGGTAGCTCCGCGGCATAACCCGAAACGCATATTTTTGAATATGTGGGGGTGATGGGCGCAAATACCGTACGCCCTAATGGAGGAATTGATGTGAAATAAACATTAAATCTCTCTTCCTTCATTATATATATGTCAGGGTGGATGTATCACTAATCCTCTGATAATGGGATTGATGTATCACGAATCTCCCAATAATATTAATGCCGGATCGATGTGAGATAAAATCTCTTGATTGCGAAGAGAGTAGATCACGCCACTGTAACTCTATAGCGAAGTTACCAGTATATCCTGGAAAGCTATTTAGAAGAGACACAAGATGTCCTGCATGGAATCTCGTACTGACCGAGATAAGGGAGGTCATGGCAGCCGACTCTTCCATTGAGCTTGTATGGCACCGATTTTGACTTCGCAATGGTCAGTTGGAGTATGAGCGGTATACCTCATCTCCTCAGGGCGTAAGTGTGGATGTAAAATGTAATCAGCCGTATAGCATGCTTGCTTAAGGATTGAATACAAAAACTATTGGCTGATGTTACATTTCTTTGCGCATTTTTAGTTGATAGAAGATACATTTATGATTCCTTATATTCTTTGCAAAGCAGATAGATGATTTATAATCTAACATGGGTAGATGTAATATTATTCTTTAGAAATAAAATTATCTTATTCAGTTCATACAATGATTAATATTGTTGATAATATAAAAGAACTCCTGCTCAGTTTTATTCTATTAAACTATAATAATAATGTTTCTGGCAGAGAGTTATATCTCTCGCTGGGACAAATTTTCAATTGTCTCACCCCCGTGGGATCCAACTTTTCAGGTAAACACAGAAGAAGAAGCAGGAACCCTATAGTAAGGGAAGAGCAGCAACAACACCAGGGACAACAGTGATAACTTAGGTGGAGGCATTGGTTATCAAGTTTTGTATAGAAAGTCCTATGTGTCATCTCTGTACTCTCAAGTCCTCAGAGTTCAATAGATAGTGCATTTATCTTCGATCTGAGATTTTGGCTTGAACGCTTCGAGGATTTTATGTTTCTTATGTATAGTTTGGCAAAGCAACTATTGTGTGTAATCCTCGAGAAGGGATGGTACATGGAATGTACTTGTGAACTAGAATGTAATGGAATTACTTTGGTTCTTTTTGAAAGAGTTTTCCTTTGTTGGATCTCTTGTAAAAAGGTTTTAATTTTTAGTGATTTTTAGTAACTCCGCTGATAATGATCTCTTCCGCTTAAGTAAATCATGTTTTTGTGAGTTGGGTGCCACAATTTAGTGGTATCAGCGCTCTAGGTCCGCTGAGTCTATAGAGACATAGGATTAAGGTTGTTGAGTCTGTTCTAGTGTCTTCCAGTGTATCTGATAGTGTCTTCTGCTCATATAGGAGAAGAAGAACTTAAAGATGTCTGGATCACACGAAGAACATGTTGTTGAAAGCAGCATTGCTGCACCAGTAAGTGGTGCAAGGGACTGGACTAGGAAGGAACCAGTATCTGAATATCCTCAGTTGAATCAAGCAATGATAGAGAGCCCAGCTTTCCATGCTCTGTATGGGCAATTTAGGGTAGTTGTGATGCATGTAGTGGACCATGCATTAGCAATGCAACCCAGATTACCAACCCCCAATGATGAAGATATGGGTTCCAACAAGATTCCTAATCAACATCAACATGATGAAGCAATAGAAAATGTGGGAAGGAATAGGTTACAACCCAAAAGCAGAATTTGCTATAGGTGTAGGAAGCTTGGGCGTATCATAAAGAATTGTCCAACAAAGAATAAGGAAGAGAGAATCAAGAAGAGGCCTAACCAAATCCAGGAACAGAGGCCTAGTAGTTCCAAAAAGGGAAAGTTTTTGGTACTACCAGTACAACTAATGACTAATGCACCAAGGCAATGGCTATCTAGAAAAGGTAAAGAACCTTTTAGACCATATCAAGAGCTTAGAACCTATTACCAGTGTAGACATGTAGGACATCTAGCAAGGGATTGTCCAAATGGAAACATAATGGTAACCCAACCACCGAGGCAGGGACATCAAGGTCATCAGGGGAAACAGTTTTCTAGTAGCACTCGAGGACGTGGACAGATGTCCCAGGCAAGGTTCCATGAAAAGAATCAACCTGAGGCAGCAAATAAAATGCGAGATGAGACAGGTCAGATGAAATAGTATCATTCTGATATGTCATTTCATAATTTTATGTGCTAACTATAAGAAAGTAGTTGTTATTGAGTTTCTTTTGACTAGTCCTATAAGGACACAAAGAAGATGAAAATTTACATTTTGTTCAGTATTCTTTTAACTGCTTTATAATTTCTCTTATCTATGTAAAGAAGGAAGAGGAATATATATATGTAGTGCCTGGAGGAAGTCCATGAATGTTAAATAATGTGATTATGATGATATGAAAAGTAAAAAAACATAATAGTACATAAAGTGCATACTACCTAATACCAATACTTGTATGCCATGTCCATGTATATAATTATTGGGGATGAGGTGAGTATGAAACTCTTAGATTGTTATCTTTCTGATTACCCTGATCAAGTAGTCATTCTGAGACAATCTAATGAGTATAATTAAATTGGAAATATGAAACAAACATTTGTATTACATCCTAAGTACAATAAAATGGAATCTGAGATGATCTCAGATCAATCTGTGTATATGAGAAAATTAAGAATATAATCATCATAAGGTGAGAATGAGAACAAGGGAGATGATCCCTGTTTGATAAAGTATGTGTGAATAGTAAATATCTTTTTTCATGATGTGAAAATGGGAAAGGTGATGAATCACAAAATGTTCATGAACCTGTTAAGACAACAACAAAGGAAGGAATAATGATATGTAATCATCCTTATAATTCCTATGTTGATGGCAAGGAACCTAGGATGAAACAAGAGTCAATAACTCATGAACAGTTGAAAATTCATATGATAATTAGAAAGGATGATAATCTTTTTTGTTTAATAAACAACCCTGAGGGATGATGGGGTGATAAGAGGAATGTATTTCCTTGTGCCCTTTCCTTTTTGGGACATGGCAATCAAGTGAGTTTTATCACACTTGATATGCATAAGTTAAAAATGTTCAATTAATGAATACCCAGAAAAGCATCAGTTAGTCTTGGACTTTGGTTCCAAAATAAAGATATGTGTAACAAGTAATGTCCCAAGAAGAAAGAAAATGGGGATGTGATGTGTTCTCAACATATATGTGATAGATACCAAGGTAAGAAATTCTAGTATTTAAGAAATATCAGGTGATATGAGGGATTAAAAGCATAACTCCTAATCGAATGATTTATGTTGATTACCTAAAATGGGCGACTAAGAAATCAGCTTAGTTACATACAATAGTACATACATCATATGTTAGGGGTTTATGCTCTGCATAAACATAACATTAATAATGATGTACTAATTAAAGTAATAGTTGTAGAATTATTGTAGGAAAAATCTTATCAAGCTAAAAATATTTCCTTAAAACACCCCATCTAGATCTGTTAAGACAGGAAGATATGTATCATGTGTGGCCTGTTTTAAGATAACCTTGTGTGGAAGAACTTTGTGCTGACCAAAGTTCTATGGCATCTCCATGACATTAATATGTTATATGGAGACTGGATGGTATGGTAAAATGAATAATATCTATCTCTCTTTTACTTGGGATTTCGGGGACAAAATCCTTGTTAGGGGTTATAATTTGTAACATCCCTGACCAGGGTTATGCCTTAACCCTAGATGTTTTGCTTAATAAAGTTAATTATATGCTTACTCTTATTTCTTGAAAAGTAATTAAGGCTCAAGAGGAACTTATGTTTCAATTTTAGTCATTTTCGAATAATGTTGAAACACTATTTTGCTTGTTTTGGACTAAAGTGCAAATTACCCAAGTTTAGGGGTTAAATTGCAAATGTTACATGGTAAAATGCTCCTCATATGATGAAGCATCATAGGAATGAGTATGATGTAGTGGTATGACTTTCACAAGCCTGAGCACCAAGAAAGAGCTAGTTGAGCAATGTTTATGCATTAACACCTAGTTTTGGTGTAATGTGCAATTTACCCAAAACCTAGGGTTCAATATGCAATATAACACTTCAAGAAGGTCCCTAATGATTCTTGGAATCATATAGAGAAAATAAAATGATATGGGCACCTCATTTGAAACATTTTGGAAGAGAGAGAATCTTGATATTAAAATAATGAAGATTTAAGCATAATTGGAACTTTACTTCAATTTAATGCAAAAATAAATATATTAATTGAAGATCCCTTCAACCAAAAGGTGAGGTATGCTTTTGCAAAACGTTGTACGAGCTTGTGCCTTGCAAAGGCACGAAAATATCTTAAGTGAGTGGAGAGCCCACTCACATTAAGTTAATGAAAAGTAATATCCACTAAAAATGGGATATTAGTATAATATGATTAAGGTGCTTAATTTGCTTTTCTTTTAAATTGAGGATAATGAAGGGGAATTAAAGGCAAAGGAAGGTGACTTCGTGCACAAGTGGAAGAGGGGAGTGTGTGGCATGATTTGGAGAGTTGAAGGATTTTCTTTCAACTTTCTCTCTCCTAGAAATTCCTTTATATATACCTCATTTCCCACTCAACCAAAGATCTTTTTTCGGATTTTCTTTCTTGCTTACCTTGTACGAGCTCAAGGGGACTAAGGAGTAACAGGAGGACGAGTTCCAACCTATAGGTAAGCTTATTGATCACTTTCAACCATGATTTCATGGTAGAAATTGAAAATCAATGATGGATTTCTTCTTTTCTTCCATCAATCTTCTTTTCCAGCCAATCCTTTTCACTCAAAAGCTTGAGGAACGAACCTTGTGGAGTGAAAAAGCTTCTTTCACCATTGGGAACGTGAAGTTGGAGCTTTGAAGCTTCATTAAAGGTGGGTTATATAACTTGAAACCTTAAATATTGTTATTGATTTCATATCTTTAACTATTGTTGAAGTTTTCTCTATCCTCCAAATTGATGAAATAACCATGAAACTCACAGCAATATTTTTGGGTTTAGAGATTGATGATGATGACATCATCATAAGCACATACCTCCAAAAATATCCTTTGCAAACAGTTTCATGAACTTGAGACCAAACGGTCTCAGACCGTTTGGAGCTCAACTTAATGATGTGATGGATGATGATCCATTGGATTGAATTGAATTGGTTTCAACAAGGTTTAACATTTGAAGGTCCACAATTATCAACTCTAGATCGGGTCATTATCGAAACCCATATTGAATTCCATGAGTTTTCCTTGTTTGGTTTTGGTAAAACGGTCTTGAGACCGTTTGACACCAAACAGTCTCAAGACCGTTTGGGACCAAACGAACTCAAGACCGTTTGAGGTCAGGTGATGCCCAATTTGAATGGTGGTCCAATGATTTCAAAGCAATTGGTTCCACAATGACCAATATTCAAGGCTCATCAATTTCAAACACTAATCTAATTGGGTTTAAAACCCTAATTGATGATCAATTGAAGGTTGATTCAATTGAAGGATGACTCATTATCTCAATTGAAGTATGGTGCATAGGTTTAATTTATGAGTGGTTCCATAGATTCAATTGATGAGGGAATCAATCTTGGAAACCCTAAATCGAATTGAGAGGTTGAGACCATTTTTAGTCCAATCGGTTTTGAGGAGGTTTGGACCAAACGGTCTCAAGACCGTTTGGGACCAAACGATCCCAAACCAATTGAGACTCAATCAACCTCAAGAACGTTTTGGTTAAACGGTTTCAAGCACAAAATTTATAAACGGTTTCAAACCATTAGACAAAGATCGTTTGGAGGTATAAACGATCTTAGACCGTTTGGAGGTCATTCAAGCAAGACCGTTTGAGGTCTGGTTGGTCAAGACCGTTTGGGGTCTAAGTGATCAAGACCGTTTGGAAAGTAATTAATTAAAACTGTTTGAACACTTAAGGTGATTAAAGGTCAATTGTTTAATTGATCAATAAATGATGTAAATCAAGGGTGATTACATTAATTGTACCCCTAATAAGATAGGTTTATTAGTACCTTTTGAATGATTAATCTTTAATTCTTATGGAAGTAATGACATAATACACTGTGTCAACCCTTCATTCAAGTTGAGTTGACCTAATCTAATCAAGTTTGAAGTAAGTATCATCCGATAGAGGATGAGAGAGAGAGGATTCCTACATGAATGATAATCATGTAGTGGTTAAGCCTCAACACTTTCAACATGAATAAAATGTGTAATTAGGGTATGATCCTTGATAAAGAGATCATGAAACCCTAATTAGGAAGGTTGATGAGCCCTAACCCTAATTGAGGACAATGATAGGTGAAACCCTAATCTAGGGTAACAATGAAACCCTAATTTCGGGAAAAGCCATAATAAACCCTAATCAAGGGTAATGTCATATGATACCCTAATATAGTAATGTGATGAGAGATTCCAATCCAGGGTGATGCTATGAAATGCTATCTGAAACCCTACCCTAATATATAGTGAAGATATGTGAAATCCTAATGTAGGGTGATGTTATGTAAACCCTAATTGATAAAGATGGGAAACCCTATTCCTAATAATGGAATAGTGACTAATTTACTAATAAGTGAAACATCTAAAGGGATTGGTAATGGATAACCTTATATCAATAATGCCTTAACTCAAAGATGAGTCCATATCATTGGTAATGGATAACCTTATATCAATAATGCCTTAACTCAAAGATGAGTCCATATCATTGGTAATGGTTGCATATTCCAAATAAGTGACTTATGCCCAATACATTACATGATAAAATGATGAACTGGTGTATAAAGTATTAGGATGGGAAATACCCTAATACAAGATAAGTCGATGAACTCAAGTAAGATAAAGGTGATGAGGGAAGTGATACATCAACATATGATAGATATCACATCTAGCACCTCAAGATTTATACACCTTGATGTATCCTAAATCCAATATACTTGGATGAGTAGTACATGAAGTGTGTCATGTCAATTGTTACATTATGAACTAATGCACTTTGATAAGTATATGCTAATATGCTTTATGAAAAGGTTAAGCCAAATCAATAAAGTATGATGTAATCATATTCTGGCAAAGTTAAGAGAGGAACTTATATCTTGTGATGATAATTCATTTAATGATAAGTGATGAGAATAAATAAGTATGATTAAATACTTATGTTATCAATGTTGGCTCCTAGCTATATGGAGCAATGATTTAGGGCTTGATCATTAAAAATATGATCCTGAGAACCTAAATGGTTATTTATGAAAAACCCTAATGGAGGGTGATGATATGTAAGAGAAATCCTAACCCTAAAATAAGGGAATAGTGATACCACTCTTACATTGCATAGTTCTGATATGTAATTAATACAACTGTTATTATGTAATGATCATATAGGTGATCATGAGATGATGAGCATAGCCAGGTATGAGCTATGATGTGTTAATTTTTTAAATGCTTTATGGTACTTGTGAGCCATTATATGTATTATTGCCTAATAAGAGGTAACAAGAGACTAATGGGTTTTGACAGCCATGTGAAATGCTGGTGTAGCAAGTATCAAGTTTGCCTTTGTCAGATGACCTGAAGGTATTAATTACCAGATAAGTGGTAACAAGTGTTCTTTGATGAACTGAGGGTTTAAATACCCATATTCCATAATCATAATGAAGAGATGTTAAGGGATGAGAATGCCATGAAGTGACAAGGGATTAAGATCCCAATGCTCTATAAAGTACCTGATAGATAAATTATACTTTTCTTTGTAGCATTTGTCATAATAATGTTTGAGAACTTGATTGATGATAAAAGAGCACAATAATGCACATAGTTAATTAAGTGGAATCTTATCATGTAGTGCCCTGGCCATAGATCCATCAGCGTCAGAATTTGTTGAATGGTGAAACGGGTAGCTCCGCGGCATAAACTGGAACACATATTTTTGAATATGTGGGGGTGATGGGCGTGAATACCTTACGCCCTAATGGAGGAATTGATGTGAGATAAACATTAAATCTCTCTTCCTTCATTATATATATGTCGGGGTGGATGTATCACTAATCCTCCGATAATGGGATGGATGTATCACAAATATCCTAATAATATTAATGTCGGATCGATGTGAGATAAAATCTCTCGATTGTGAAGAGAGTACAACATGCCACTGCAACTCTATAGCAAAGTTACCAGTATACCCTGGAAAGCTATTTAGCAGAGACACAAGATGTCCTGCATGGAATCTCATACTGACCGAGATAAGGGAGGTCATGACAGTCGGCTCTTCCATTGACCTTGTATGGTACCGATTTCGACTTCGTAATGGTCGGTTGGAGTATGAGCGGTATACCTCATCTCCTCAGGGCGTAAGTGTGGATGTAAAATGTAATCAGTCGTATAGCATGCTTGCTTGAGGATTGAATACAAAAACCATTGGCTGATGTTACATTTCTTTGTGTATTTTTAGTTGATAGAAGATACATTTATGATTCCTTATATTCTTTGCAAAACAGATAGATGATTTATAATCTACCATGGGTAGATGTAATATTCTTCTTTAGAAAGAAAATTATCTTATTCGGTTCATACAATGATTAATATTTTTGATAATATAAAAGAACTCATGCTCAGTTTTATTCTATTAAACTGCAATAATAATGTTTCTGGCAGAGAGTTATATCTCTCGTTGGGACAATTTTTCAATTGTCTCACCCCCATGGGATCCAACTTTGTAGGTAAACACAGAAGAAGAAGAAGCAGGAACCCTATAGCAAGGGAAGAGTAGCAGCAACACCAATGACAACAATGATAACTCAGGTGGAGGCACTGGCTATCAAGTTTTGTATAGAAAGTCTTATGTGTCATCTTTGTACTCTCATGTCCTCAGAGTCAGTAGATAGTGCTTTTATCTTCGATCTGAGATTTTGGCTTGAACACCTCGAGGATTTTATGTTGCTTGTGTATAGTTTGGCAAAGCAACTATTGTATGTAATCCTCGAGAAGGGATGGTACATGGAATGTACTTGTGAACTAGAATGCAATGGAATTACTTTGGTTCTTTTTGAAAGAGTTTTCCTTTATTGGATCTCTTGTAAAAAGGTTTTAATTTTTAGTGATTTTCAGTAACTTTGTTGATAATGATCACTTCCGCTTAAGTAAATCATGTTTTTGTAAGTTGGATGCCACATTTATCATCACCATAATGAATTAATGGGTAACCCTAATGAGGTATAGCTTGTTATACCTGACTTTAATATAACTAAATGATAGTAATTGGGTAAGAATAGTCCTTGAATGATTAATACAATCATGGAGTACTCTCTTATTGTTGCTGAAACCCTAGTATGCTATAAATTGATGGCCACACCTTGATTTATGTGTGGGTTCATACTTGAGAATAGTATGGAATGTGATGGTGATGCTTCACCTTATGCATCCATGATCCAATGGGGATGTCGTGAGTTAGGATTTGGGTATAAGTATTGATTAGTAACATTAATATAATTTTTCTTGTTGTATCTAACTCTAATGCAAATAGATTAGGATGAGTGTTCATGTTTAACATTCTTTATGATGGAATTATGGTGAAATAACCTCCTTATTAGGGCTCCATAGAGGCTAAGTAATGGATCACTAGACTCGGGGGATCAAGGGGAAACTGTTGGTGAAGAAAGCGTGAGGAGGCGGTTAGCCTGGTGTCCGTGTGAAGATCAGAGGAAGGGGACGACCGAGTCCCGCTACCCAGACCGGACCGTCACCAGCTGAATCGGGTCTTGGACCAAGGTCCAGACCGAACCAAAGAAATCAAAAGAAAATCAACCAAGTATGGGTTAAAGGCACACATAGCCTAATAGGGTTCAATTGAGGGTGCATACGATGTCTAAAAGACCCCAAAATTTGAGGGTTAACTAATTAAGATGTGAGGAACTCAATTATGAGCTTATATTTGTATTTTGAGGTTACTACATCTATAATTTAACATGTGCACATTAATCATTCAATTAATGAAATGAACTAAGTCTAAATGTCAAAGATGGTCAAACCTTCCACCTAAACTCAGTTATTGACCTATATGATACCCGGGTTTATCCTAGTTCACAGATCTAGGGTAATGTGATCTAAATCATCATTATTACTTATAAGTTAGCTAATTGAGGTATTAAGATAGCAATTCCTCATGTCTTCAACTCTATGGAACAAAACTCGAGTCAGACTAGGGTTTGAGGGTCAAAAGTCACCTAATTCAATACAAAGTACGAAGAAAGATTCCCATGATGTAAATATCAAGGTAAGGGTTAAAGAAAAGGAGAAGATATTTTGTACCTGGAATTGGGGATGTTACATATCCTAAATCCAATATACTTGGATGAGTAGTACATGAAGTGTGTCATGTCAATTGTTACATTATGAACTAATGCACTTTGATAACTATAGGCTAATATGCTTTACGAAAAGGTTAAGCCAAATCAATAAAGTATGATGTAATCATATTCTAGAAGAGTTAAGAGAGGAACTTATATCTTGTGATGATAATTCATTTAATGATAAGTGATCAGAATAAATAAGTATGATTAAATACTTATGTTATCAATGTTGGCTCCTAGCTGTATGGAGCAATGATTTAGGGCTTGATCATTAAAAATATGATCCTGAGAACCTAAATGGTTATTTATGAAAAACCCTAATGGAGGGTGATGATATGTAAGAGAAATCCTAACCCTAAAATAAGGGAATAGTGATACTACTCTTACATTGCATAGTGTTGATATGTAATTAATACAACTGTTATTATGCAATGATCATACAGGTGATCATGAGATGATGATCATAGCCAGGTATGAGCTATGATGTGTTAGTTGTTTAAATGCTTTATGGGCCTTGTGAGCCATTATATGTATGGTTGCCTAGTAAGAGGTAACAAGAGACTAATGGGCTTTGACATCCATGTGAAATGTTGGTGTAGCAAGTATCAGATTTACCTTAGTCAGATGACCTGAAGGTATTAATTACCAGATAAGTGGTAACAAGTGCTCTTTGATGAACTGAGGGTTTAAATACCCATATTCCATAATCATAATGAAGAGATGTTAAGGGATGAGAATGCCATGAAGTGATAAGGGATTAAGATCCCAATGCTTTATAAAGTACCTGATAGATTCTTTGTAGCATTTTTCATAATAATGTTTGAGAACTTGATTGAAGCTAAATGAGCACAGTAATGCACATAATTAATTAAGTGGAATCTTATCATGTAGTGCCCTGGCCATAGACCCCTCAGCATCAGAATTTGCTGAATGGTGAAACGGGTAGCTCCGCGGCATAACCCGAAACAAATATTTTTGAATATGTGGGGGTGATGGGTGCAAATACCGTACGCCCTAATGGAGGAATTGATGTGAAATAAACATTAAATCTCTCTTCCTTCATTATATATATGTCAGGGTGGATGTATCACTAATCCTATGATAATGGGATTGATGTATCACGAATCTCCCAATAATATTAATGCCGGATCGATGTGAGATAAAATCTCTTGATTGCGAAGAGAGTAGAGCACGCCACTGTAACTCTATAGCGAAGTTACCAGTATATCCTGGAAAGCTATTTAGAAGAGACACAAGATGTCCTGCATGGAATCTCGTACTGACCGAGATAAGGGAGGTCATGGCAGCCGACTCTTCCATTGAGCTTGTATGGCACCGATTTTGACTTCGCAATGGTCAGTTGGAGTATGAGCGGTATACCTCATCTCCTCAGGGCGTAAGTGTGGATGTAAAATGTAATCAGCCGTATAGCATGCTTGCTTAAGGATTGAATACAAAAACTATTGGCTGATGTTACATTTCTTTGCGCATTTTTAGTTGATAGAAGATACATTTATGATTCCTTATATTCTTTGCAAAGCAGATAGATGATTTATAATCTAACATGGGTAGATGTAATATTATTCTTTAGAAATAAAATTATCTTATTCAGTTCATACAATGATTAATATTGTTGATAATATAAAAGAACTCTTGCTCAGTTTTATTCTATTAAACTATAATAATAATGTTTCTGGCAGAGAGTTATATCTCTCGCTGGGACAAATTTTCAATTGTCTCACCCCCGTGGGATCCAACTTTTCAGGTAAACACAGAAGAAGAAGCAGGAACCCTATAGTAAGGGAAGAGCAGCAACAACACCAGGGACAACAGTGATAACTTAGGTGGAGGCACTGGTTATCAAGTTTTGTATAGAAAGTCCTATGTGTCATCTCTGTACTCTCAAGTCCTCGGAGTTCAGTAGATAGTGCTTTTATCTTTGATCTGAGATTTTGGCTTGAACGCTTCGAGGATTTTATGTTTCTTATGTATAGTTTGGCAAAGCAACTATTGTGTGTAATCCTCGAGAAGGGATGGTACATGGAATGTACTTGTGAACTAGAATGTAATGGAATTACTTTGGTTCTTTTTGAAAGTGTTTTCCTTTGTTGGATCTCTTGTAAAAAGGTTTTAATTTTTAGTGATTTTTAGTAACTCCGCTGATAATGATCTCTTCCGCTTAAGTAAATCATGTTTTTGTGAGTTGGGTGCCACAATTTAGTGGTATCAGCGCTCTAGGTCCGCTGAGTCTATAGAGACATAGGATTAAGGTTGTTGAGTCTGTTCTAGTGTCTTCCAGTGTATCTGATAGTGTCTTCTGCTCATATAGGAGAAGAAGAACTTAAAGATGTCTGGATCACACGAAGAACATGTTGTTGAAAGCAGCATTGCTGCACCAGTAAGTGGTGCAAGGGACTGGACTAGGAAGGAACCAGTATCTGAATATCCTCAGTTGAATCAAGCAATGATAGAGAGCCCAACTTTCCATGCTCTGTATGGGCAATTTAGGGTAGTTGTGATGCATGTAGTGGACCATGCATTAGCAATGCAACCCAGATTACCAACCCCCAATGATGAAGATATGGGTTCCAACAAGATTCCTAATCAACATCAACATGATGAAGCAATAGAAAATGTGGGAAGGAATAGGTTACAACCCAAAAGCAGAATTTTCTATAGGTGTAGGAAGCTTGGGCGTATCATAAAGAATTGTCCAACAAAGAATAAGGAAGAGAGAATCAAGAAGAGGCCTAACCAAATCCAGGAACAGAGGCCTAGTAGTTCCAAAAAGGGAAAGTTTTTGGTACTACCAGTACAACTAATGACTAATGCACCAAGGCAATGGCTATCTAGAAAAGGTAAAGAACCTTTTAGACCATATCAAGAGATTAGAACCTATTACCAGTGTAGACATGTAGGACATCTAGCAAGGGATTGTCCAAATGGAAACATAATGGTAACCCAACCACCGAGGCAGGGACATCAAGGTCATCAGGGGAAACAGTTTTCTAGTAGCACTCGAGGACGTGGACAGATGTCCCAGGCAAGGTTCCATGAAAAGAATCAACCTGAGGCAGCAAATAAAATGCGAGATGAGACAGGTCAGATGAAATAGTATAATTCTGATATGTCATTTCATAATTTTATGTGCTAACTATAAGAAAGTAGTTGTTATTGAGTTTCTTTTGACTAGTCCTATAAGGACACAAAGAAGATGAGAATTTACATTTTGTTCAGTATTCTTTTAACTGCTTTATAATTTCTCTTATCTATGTAAAGAAGGAAGAGGAATATATATATGTAGTGCCTGGAGGAAGTCCATGAATGTTAAATAATGTGATTATGATGATATGAAAAGTAAAAAAACATAATAGTACAAAAAGTGCATACTACCTAATACCAATACTTGTATGCCATGTCCATGTATATAATTATTGGGGATGAGGTGAGTATGAAACTCTTAGATTGTTATCTTTCTGATTACCCTGATCAAGTAGTCATTCTGAGACAATCTAATGAGTATAATTAAATTGGAAATATGAAACAAACATTTGTATTACATCCTAAGTACAATAAAATGGAATCTGAGATGATCTCAGATCAATCTGTGTATATGAGAAAATTAAGAATATAATCATCATAAGGTGAGAATGAGAACAAGGGAGATGATCCCTGTTTGATAAAGTATGTGTGAATAGTAAATATCTTTTTTCATGATGTGAAAATGGGAAAGGTGATGAATCACAAAATGTTCATGAACCTGTTAAGACAACAACAAAGGAAGGAATAATGATATGTAATCATCCTTATAATTCCTATGTTGATGGCAAGGAACCTAGGATGAAACAAGAGTCAATAACTCATGAACAGTTGAAAATTCATATGATAATTACAAAGGATGATAATCTTTTTTGTTTAATAAACAACCCTGAGGGATGATGGGGTGATAAGAGGAATGTATTTCCTTGTGCCCTTTCCTTTTTGGGACATGGCAATCAAGTGAGTTTTATCACACTTGATATGCATAAGTTAAAAATGTTCAATTAATGAATACCCAGAAAAGCATCAGTTAGTCTTGGACTTTGGTTCCAAAATAAAGATATGTGTAACAAGTAATGTCCCAAGAAGAAAGAAAATGGGGATGTGATGTGTTCTCAACATATATTTGATAGATACCAAGGTAAGAAATTCTAGTATTTAAGAAATATCAGGTGATATGAGGGATTAAAAGCATAACTCCTAATCGAATGATTTATGTTGATTACCTAAAATGGGCGACTAAGAAATCAGCTTAGTTACATACAATAGTACATACATCATATGTTAGGGGTTTATGCTCTGCATAAACATAACATTAATAATGATGTACTAATTAAAGTAATAGTTGTAGAATTATTGTAGGAAAAATCTTATCAAGCTAAAAATATTTCCTTAAAACACCCCATCTAGATCTGTTAAGACAGGAAGATATGTATCATGTGTGGCCTGTTTTAAGATAACCTTGTGTGGAAGAACTTTGTGCTGACCAAAGTTCTATGGCATCTCCATGACATTAATATGTTATATGGAGACTGGATGGTATGGTAAAATGAATAATATCTATCTCTCTTTTACTTGGGATTTCGGGGACAAAATCCTTGTTAGGGGTTATAATTTGTAACATCCCTGACCAGGGTTATGCCTTAACCCTAGATGTTTTGCTTAATAAAGTTAATTATATGCTTACTCTTATTTCTTGAAAAGTAATTAAGGCTCAAGAGGAACTTATGTTTCAATTTTAGTCCTTTTCGAATAATGTTGAAACACTATTTTGCTTGTTTTGGACTAAAGTGCAAATTACCCAAGTTTAGGGGTTAAATTGCAAATGTTACATGGTAAAATGCTCCTCATATGATGAAGCATCATAGGAATGAGTATGATGTAGTGGTATGACTTTCACAAGCCTGAGCACCAAGAAAGAGCTAGTTGAGCAATGTTTATGCATTAACACCTAGTTTTGGTGTAATGTCCAATTTACCCAAAACCTAGGGTTCAATATGCAATATACCACTTCAAGAGGGTCCCTCATGATTCTTGGAATCATATAGAGAAAATAAAATGAGATGGGCACCTCATTTGAAACATTTTGGAAGAGAGAGAATCTTGATATTAAAATAATCAAGATTTAAGCATAATTGGAACTTTACTTCAATTTAATGCAAAAATAAATATATTAATTGAAGAGTCCTTCAACCAAAAGGTGAGGTATGATTTTGCAAAAGGTTGTACGAGCTTGTGCCTTGCAAAGGCACGAAAATATCTTAAGTGAGTGGAGAGCCCACTCACATTAAGTTAATGAAAAGTAATATCCACTAAAAATGGGATATTAGTATAATATGATTAAGGTGCTTAATTTGCTTTTCTTTTAAATTGAGGATAATGAAGGGGAATTAAAGGCAAAGGAAGGTGACTTCGTGCACAAGGGGAAGAGGGGAGTGTGTGGCATGATTTGGAGAGTTGAAGGATTTTCTTTCAACTTTCTCTCTCCTAGAAATTCCTTTATATATACCTCATTTCCCACTCAACCAAAGATCTTTTTTCGGATTTTCTTTCTTGCTTACCTTGTACGAGCTCAAGGGGACTAAGGAGTAACAGGAGGACGAGTTCCAACCTATAGGTAAGCTTCTTGATCACTTTCAACCATGATTTCATGGTAGAAATTGAAAATCAATGATGGATTTCTTCTTTTCTTCCATCAATCTTCTTTTCCAGCCAATCCTTTTCACTCAAAAGCTTGAGGAACGAACCTTGTGGAGTGAAAAAGCTTCTTTCACCATTGGGAACGTGAAGTTGGAGCTTTGAAGCTTCATTAAAGGTGGGTTATATAACTTGAAACCTTAAATATTATTATTGATTTCATATCTTTAACTATTGTTGAAGTTTTCTCTATCCTCCAAATTTTATTTGATTGATTGATGAAATAACCATGAAAATCACAGCAATATTTTTGGGTTTAGAGCTTGATGATGATGAAATCATCATAAGCACATACCTCCAAAAATATCCTTTGCAAACAGTTTCATGAACTTGAGACCAAACGGTCTCAGACCGTTTGGAGCTCAACTAATGATGTGATGGATGATGATCCATTGGATTGAATTGAATTGGTTTCAACAAGGTTTAACATTTGAAGGTCCACAATTATCAACTCTAGATCGGGTCATTATCGAAACCCATATTGAATTCCATGAGTTTTCCTTGTTTGGTTTTGGTAAAACGGTCTTAAGACCGTTTGACACCAAACAGTCTCAAGACCGTTTGGGACCAAACGAACTCAAGACCATTTGAGGTCAGGTGATGCCCAATTTGAATGGTGGTCCAATGATTTCAAAGCAATTGGTTCCACAATGACCAATATTCAAGGCTCATCAATTTCAAACACTAATCTAATTGGGTTTAAAACCCTAATTGATGATCAATTGAAGGTTGATTCAATTGAAGGATGACTCATTATCTCAATTGAAGTATGGTGCATAGGTTTAATTTATGAGTGGTTCCATAGATTCAATTGATGAGGGAATCAATCTTGGAAACCCTAAATCGAATTGAGAGGTTGAGACCATTTTTAGTCCAATCGGTTTTGAAGAGGTTTGGACCAATCGGTCTCAAGACCGTTTGGGACCAAACGATCCCAAACCAATTGAGACTCAATCGATCTCAAGAACGTTTTGGTTAAACGGTTTCAAGCACAAAATTTATAAACGGTTTCAAACCATTAGACAAAGATCGTTTGTAGGTATAAACGATCTTAGACCGTTTGGAGGTCATTCAAGCAAGACCGTTTGAGGTCTGGTTGGTCAAGACCGTTTGGGGTCTAAGTGATCAAGACCGTTTGGAAAGTAATTAATTAAAACTGTTTGAACACTTAAGGTGATTAAAGGTCAATTATTTAATTGATCAATAAATGATGTAAATCAAGGGTGATTACATTAATTGTACCCTTAATAAGATAGGTTTATTAGTACCTTTTGAATGATTAATCTTTAATTCTTATGGAAGTAATGACATAATACACTGTGTCAACCCTTCATTCAAGTTGAGTTGACCTAATCTAATCAAGTTTGAAGTAAGTATCATCCGATAGAGGATGAGAGAGAGAGGATTCCTACATGAATGATAATCATGTAGTGGTTAAGCCTCAACACTTTCAACATGAATAAAATGTGTAATTAGGGTATGATCCTTGATAAAGAGATCATGAAACCCTAATTAGGAAGGTTGATGAGCCCTAACCCTAATTGAGGACAATGATAGGTGAAACCCTAATCTAGGGTAACAATGAAACCCTAATTTCGGGAAAAGCCATAATAAACCCTAATCAAGGGTAATGTCATATGATACCCTAATATAGTAATGTGATGAGAGATTCCAATCCAGGGTGATGCTATGAAATGCTATCTGAAACCCTACCCTAATATATAGTGAAGATATGTGAAATCCTAATGTAGGGTGATGTTATGTAAACCCTAATTGATAAAGATGGGAAACCCTATTCCTAATAATGGAATAGTGACTAATTTACTAATAAGTGAAACATCTAAAGGGATTGGTAATGGATAACCTTATATCAATAATGCCTTAACTCAAAGATGATTCCATATCATTGGTAATGGATAACCTTATATCAATAATGCCTTAACTCAAAGATGAGTCCATATCATTGGTAATGGTTGCATATTCCAAATAAGTGACTTATGCCCAATACATTACATGATAAAATGATGAACTGGTGTATAAAGTATTAGGATGGGAAATACCCTAATACAAGATAAGTCGATGAACTCAAGTAAGATAAAGGTGATGAGGGAAGTGATACATCAACATATGATAGATATCACATCTAGCACCTCAAGATTTATACACCTTGATGTATCCTAAATCCAATATACTTGGATGAGTAGTACATGAAGTGTGTCATGTCAATTGTTACATTATGAACTAATGCACTTTGATAAGTATATGCTAATATGCTTTATGAAAAGGTTAAGCCAAATCAATAAAGTATGATGTAATCATATTCTGGCAAAGTTAAGAGAGGAACTTATATCTTGTGATGATAATTCATTTAATGATAAGTGATGAGAATAAATAAGTATGATTAAATACTTATGTTATCAATGTTGGCTCCTAGCTGTATGGAGCAATGATTTAGGGCTTGATCATTAAAAATATGATCCTGAGAACCTAAATGGTTATTTATGAAAAACCCTAATGGAGGGTGATGATATGTAAGAGAAATCCTAACCCTAAAATAAGGGAATAGTGATACCACTCTTACATTGCATAGTTCTGATATGTAATTAATACAACTGTTATTATGTAATGATCATATAGGTGATCATGAGATGATGAGCATAGCCAGGTATGAGCTATGATGTGTTAATTTTTTAAATGCTTTATGGTACTTGTGAGCCATTATATGTATTATTGCCTAATAAGAGGTAACAAGAGACTAATGGGTTTTGACAGCCATGTGAAATGCTGGTGTAGCAAGTATCAAGTTTGCCTTTGTCAGATGACCTGAAGGTATTAATTACCAGATAAGTGGTAACAAGTGTTCTTTGATGAACTGAGGGTTTAAATACCCATATTCCATAATCATAATGAAGAGATGTTAAGGGATGAGAATGCCATGAAGTGACAAGGGATTAAGATCCCAATGCTCTATAAAGTACCTGATAGATAAATTATATTTTTCTTTGTAGCATTTGTCATAATAATGTTTGAGAACTTGATTGATGATAAAAGAGCACAATAATGCACATAGTTAATTAAGTGGAATCTTATCATGTAGTGCCCTGGCCATAGATCCATCAGCGTCAGAATTTGTTGAATGGTGAAACGGGTAGCTCCGCGGCATAAACTGGAACACATATTTTTTAATATGTGGGGGTGATGGGCGTGAATACCTTACGCCCTAATGGAGGAATTGATGTGAGATAAACATTAAATCTCTCTTCCTTCATTATATATATGTCGGGGTGGATGTATCACTAATCCTCCGATAATGGGATGGATGTATCACAAATATCCTAATAATATTAATGTTGGATCGATGTGAGATAAAATCTCTCGATTGTGAAGAGAGTACAACATGCCACTGCAACTCTATAGCAAATTTACCAGTATACCCTGGAAAGCTATTTAGCAGAGACACAAGATGTCCTGCATGGAATCTCATACTGACCGAGATAAGGGAGGTCATGACAGTCGGCTCTTCCATTGACCTTGTATGGTACCGATTTTGACTTCGTAATGGTCGGTTGGAGTATGAGCGGTATACCTCATCTCCTCAGGGTGTAAGTGTGGATGTAAAATGTAATCAGTCGTATAGCATGCTTGCTTAAGGATTGAATACAAAAACCATTGGCTGATGTTACATTTCTTTGTGTATTTTTAGTTGATAGAAGATACATTTATGATTCCTTATATTCTTTGCAAAGCAGATAGATGATTTATAATCTACCATGGGTAGATGTAATATTCTTCTTTAGAAAGAAAATTATCTTATTCGGTTCATACAATGATTAATACTTTTGATAATATAAAAGAACTCATGCTCAGTTTTATTCTATTAAACTGCAATAATAATGTTTCTGGCAGAGAGTTATATCTCTCGTTGGGACAATTTTTCAATTGTCTCACCCCCGTGGGATCCAACTTGTTAGGTAAACACAGAAGAAGAAGAAGCAGGAACCCTATAGTAAGGGAAGAGTAGAAGCAACACCAATGACAACAATGATAACTCAGGTGGAGGCACTGGCTATCAAGTTTTGTATAGAAAGTCTTATGTGTCATCTTTGTACTCTCAGGTCCTCGGAGTCAGTAGATAGTGCTTTTATCTTCGATCTGAGATTTTGGCTTGAACGCCTCGAGGATTTTATGTTGCTTGTGTATAGTTTGGCAAAGCAACTATTGTATGTAATCCTCGAGAAGGGATGGTACATGGAATGTACTTGTGAACTAGAATGCAATGGAATTACTTTAGTTCTTTTTGAAAGAGTTTTACTTTGTTGGATCTCTTGTAAAAAGGTTTTAATTTTTAGTGATTTTCAGTAACTTTGTTGATAATGATCACTTCCGCTTAAGTAAATCATGTTTTTGTAAGTTGGATGCCACATTTATCATCACCATAATGAATTAATGGGTAACCCTAATGAGGTATAGCTTGTTATACCTGACTTTAATATAACTAAATGATAGTAATTGGGTAAGAATAGTCCTTGAATGATTAATACAATCATGGAGTACTCTCTTATTGTTGTTGAAACCCTAGTATGCTATAAATTGATGGCCACACCTTGATTTATGTGTGGGTTCATACTTGAGAATAGTATGGAATGTGATGGTGATGCTTCACCTTATGCATCCATGATCCAATGGGGATGTCGTGAGTTAGGATTTGGGTATAAGTATTGATTAGTAACATTAATATAATTTTTCTTGTTGGATCTAACTCTAATGCAAATAGATTAGGATGAGTGTTCATGTTTAACATTCTTTATGATGGAATTATGGTGAAATAACCTCCTTAATATGATCATAACCTTAATATGTCAATTGGTGGTTATCATAGCCACATGGTCGATGCTTTCTTATGCTAAACATGTGCATTATGAAT
This sequence comes from Alisma plantago-aquatica, assembly GCA_963693085.1. Classification (NCBI taxonomy): domain Eukaryota; kingdom Viridiplantae; phylum Streptophyta; class Magnoliopsida; order Alismatales; family Alismataceae; genus Alisma; species Alisma plantago-aquatica. Next base: position 270,758,315 of record OY856415.1, on the reverse strand, counting down.
ATTATGAGGGTTAATCATATCTAGATTCCTTGCATGTTGATGTAATAAAGGAATGTTTTTAATGTTACTATAACCCTGCTATGATTGTTTATGAATATCTCATAGCTCATCAATGCAATGTTGTGCTGATCTGGTGTATTATATGTAAGTGATGTTGTTGAGCCTTGTTATAAGGCATGCAAAGATAATGATGATCTTGCAGGGAATAGTATGATGGTCTTAAAGATCTTTTGGCATGGTTGAGCCCTAAATGAGGTGTATTCCTCTTGTGTTGATAAGGGTTGATACCCTATGATATTGTGAAAAGGATTTATATCATGTGGTAGTATGATGACAAGTGCAGTCTCATGAATGACAAGTGAATAGCATCATGTAATGATGAGATGATGAACAAAATGTCTCATAGGTTGTATATCTTCTGAAATTGTTATATAGTAATGTTTTCTAGAACTGAATTAGGGTTTGTATGTCCACTTGTTTGATGCGGCCTTAATTCACCCAGTTGGAAATAATTAATCAAGTGAAATTCTAATCATGTAGTGCCCTATGCCATAGATCAATCTGAGTGTCAGAACTTTCCAGATGGTGAAACGAGTATTCCTAAGGGAAACTCGGAGTGCATACTATTGAGTATGTGGGGTGCTTATCATCCTGAATCCAAGTGTTTAGGGGGGATGACTGTGGTCATACCTAGCCCTTAGTTTGAGAATGATTGTGGTCGTGTCTTGGTGATTATATATGTGATGAGATTGGAGGACAACTGTGATTGTACCTCATATGGTAGGGTATGCGTACCCACCTCCTTTCACTAGTGCCTTGACCAGTACCAAGGATAGACAAGGTTGTTAGCAGCTTGACCTTATGTGTCACTGTGGAAAACTCATAGTGACCAGGGTGGAGAAGATCTTAAGAGTCTGACTCTTCCTAGATCTTGTATGGCATTGATTTCGACTTAGCAGCGGTCAGTTGAATTTTGAGTGGTATCATCAAATTCCTCATGGTATAATAAAAAATGTAATACATCCATCTAGCAAATCTATTTATGGTTATACTCGACGCTTCAAATTGGATGATAACCCTTGTTGTTCTCTATACATAGAGATGATGCTTAATGCATTAAAAGATAGTAGATATTCTTATGTTGTGGATATGATCATGTTATAAATGTGTACATACAATAGTCATGTTTAAGTTGATAGAGATATTATTATTGTTGGCTATGATTATTACATTCATTATCACATGTTGTTAGCTATGCTTATATTGCTAGCTATGCCTTTATAACTAGAGATGCCTATACTGCTAATCATGCTTATGTAGATAGTTGTACTTATATTGTTAGCTCTACTTATGAGGTTGATATGTTCAACTTGTTAGACATGTTGATGTTATTTGCTATGCTTATGATACTAAACTTATTCATGATGTTAGAAATTCTCATGTTGCTAGACTCCTTATACTATTAATTGGGATATGAGAATAGTCTGGCTAATGAAGACAATTATTATCTGCTACTTCATGTATTTTGTTAAACACCAGTGTTGTTGGGCTTATTTGTTATATATGATTAAACTGTCTCATTACCTAAAAATGTTGGAATCAATTAATGTTGTTGGAGGTTATATCTCTTGTTGGGACATGGGTCCCACCCGTGTGGTTTGCCACATCTTTTTAGGTGATCGAAAGTGACAAAAACAAACATGTGGAAGCAAATAGGAGCTATAGTAATTAATCTTTGAGAAAGTTGATTAGATGTCTAGTGTGTCTTAGATTCATCCCTATACTCTCAGGTCCGGGCAGGAAAAGTGTGTATATGGTGTTTCAAATGAATTGTAATTTTGTTAGCATCACTACTACAGAAATGCCTTTTAGCGTCGGTTGTTTAACCCGCTTTGGCGTCGGTTTCCGAGCGACACCTATGTGGGCGCCGCTAAAGGTCTAACACTTCGGCGTCAGTTTTTTAACCGATGCCTATTTAACGTACATGCATCAGTTGTTTATAGAAAACGGACGCCAAAAGGGTTCGCGCCAAAAAATACAATGTCATCTAGGACACATTCTGCGTCGGTGTTTAATTGGTAACCGACGCAGAAAGTGTCCTAGATGATGCCATTTTCTGTGGCGCGAACCCGTTTGGCGTCGGTGATCAACTAAACAACCGACGCCATACTTCAAGACGACACGGTCGTGCTTCCCTGCACGGCCGTGTTTATTACTATAGGCGTCGGTTTTATATGAATAAGCGACGCCTTTTCCACCATTGCTGTGTTTTCCTGCACGGTCGGGTTGTTTGTAATATTAGGTGTCAGTTTTTATCCAATAACCGACGCTGTAGGTCTTTGCTGACGATTTTCTGTAAATAACCGATGCCTATATCTTTTTTTTCATATCAGTTTGCAGGCATGCTGTGGCTGGTCAACAGAATGAGAACCTGCAGTTCAGTTTTCTGAACTGCAGGTTTACGACATCCATTGATATCAGCCTACAAATAGGCCACAAACCTGCAAAAGTCCCGAGGAAAATTTCACACAAGTAGATACATTCAGACATCAATTCAATTCTCACATTCACACATATAGAAACATTCAAATACATGTATTAACATTCAGAAATATTCATTTACAAAGTATCATTCATTATCGCTATCAACATCCCAATTATATCTTACAGTTGCCACTACTTGTATGGCTTTTGCCCATTCTTCTCTTATTTCATCTAATGCTTCCATCGTATATGGAGCATGTATATTTTTTAAGTGTTTACCTATAGTGTGGTCAATTTTAAACACCTGCAAAGATAATGATGTATATATATAAGTAATAATATAAAAATAAGATTGATATATTTCATACTAACTAATGAGACTATATATAATACCTCATGTATGTTATCGATGTCCAATGCGGCATGTCGGATAATCATCTGCATAAATCGCATCACATAGTATTCGCATGCCCAGCCGTTGTCTTGTGTAGCGCACTATAAATTGAAACATACAAAATAATACAACTAAGCACAATTCACATCAATAATATATACATTGGAGTCGGGAACTTACTTGTACGTTCTGCCAATTTATTGGCTGGTTCTTTTTCCTTGGGACCATTCCTCCAGCCTTTTTGAATGCATCTAAACCCCTACATGTTAATATAACACAGTAAATTGCATAAGTAAATAGTAATGTAATAACATATGTTAACAGATACAAAAATGAAATATTTCTCACCAAAATAATGGCATTCTCATTACGTGTCCAATTTTAGTATTTAATGTACTTCCCACGGGATCTAGATAATAAACAGTGAACGTCCTGGGGACAATAACTAGTAACTCCCAATGTCTACCGCTAGAGGTAAAAAGTTAACAATTAATAACTCAAAATGCACAATAAAAATGGAATTGTCTTAAGTCCAAATTATAAATAAAGTAAACTTACTTGACATTGAATGGAGCTATTATTATCGTCTTCTTTTGCTGACCAAAAATTGTAAAAGCATCTATACAGTATTGTTGAACACTATCAGGGTCTTTAGCTACCATACTAATCAGTGATGGAATAAAAAATCCCACATGATCAAATGCAAATTGTTTGCATTGATCTTCGACTAAGTAGCTACAAAACATGTATTACGTATGCATTAATATATAAGAAACCAGATCACCAGATCTTACACAAGGTATATGGATGTATAAACAAGATCTCACCTTATCCATGTCTCTATCATTGATGTATTCAGCCAAGCATACATAAACAGCTCAATAATATCTTGTATAAATAAAGAGCTATCGTATGATTGACCTGCATAATCTGCATCTAAAGAAACAATTATAGGGCAATGTATATTATATGCCCGTAGCCAACATGCCATTCCCCTACAAGCAGGACCTAACTGGTATGTTAGGTCAGTTGGAACCCAACTTGGTAATGCGGGAAGTGGAGGTGGAGGCCTAGGTGCTCCTGGTGTCTTCTTTTTAACCTGTATATATAATTTCAGATCAGTTGACCTCATATATACACATTAACAGTCTAAATCAATGTAAATTTATCTTACAATTTCAGTAGTGTAGACGACATCTGCTTTGGGCCACAATATGACCCCGCCTTCTGCCTCAGCAAGTGTATCAATATCTGGGTGGGGATATGGCAATGTAGCTTCCCTCCAATCGGGTAACACACATAATGGGCCCACACGAACGTAGCCCTATGGCATTGGAGTCCCGTGAAACCTTTCCCCAGGAAGGGACGGGTAAGCCTGCGCCTATGCAACAATATAGTCTTGTATTCTTAAGCGGCATGGCTTCAATGCCTACAAATTTACGTAAAGAATGTTATACATATATACATATCATCTTGAAAACATATCATCTTGAAAAGACTAGCTACAATGTCATAAACAATACTTACAGCAGACGTGTTAGGCGATGGGTCTCCAGGATTACTCGCAGTCTGTGCATCAGGAGAAGAGTGGGTCGCCATAGGCTGATTGGAAGTCTGAGATGCCTGCCACCGCATCAATTCTTCCTTGACCTTCTCAGCAACTACAGCGTTGACCTTTTTAGCAACTATATCCTCGACTCTCTTATTCTCCTATACATGGATAAAAGAAACATTAGCTTCTTATTATTGAATTTCCTTTTGCAGTAACATTCTAAAAAAAGAATAGGTTACCTCTTCTTGAGAAAGTCCCGCTCTGGGTTTGCGCTTGGATGGCCCAAAGAATGCTTTGATGCCCACACCAGCGCCTGCACCCCTAACATGTCCAAGATGCTCTGGGTTACCCAAAGCAACTGTCAATTCATCCCTTGTACCATGAGGGATGAACGTGCCTTGTTTCCTCTGCTCGTGCAGCTCCCGCTAATCACCATCAACAAAAATTGGTAAGTTAACACCACAAATAATCAATATTCAAACGATTGCTCTAAGAGTTGTATTTTACCATTTTCGCAGCCGCCTCAGCAGTTACGGGCTTCTTTATTTCACCCTTCTTGTTTTTCCTCCCAGCTATCCAGATATCATGGCGAGGCATGGGTGTGGCAGACTCCTGAGTAGCCGCAGACTCCGCCTGTAGTCTTTGGCGAACACTTGCATAGCCTTTTGGACCCATAGTGTGGTCATGCACATTCAGTGCACGCCTTGCTTTTTGTGCGTCACTGAGGGCCTAGTTAGTATGCACATTAATGATTTGGTTAGTAGCACTAAATGTTAATCTTGAATAGGTGAATATAATGTATATTAATTAAATTGGGAGTGACGCCTAATACCTTGAATTCTTCAGATTTTCTTGAAGCAACAAAATTGTCCCAATCTTCTTTGTCTAAGAAGTTCCATTGTTCAAGGGCTGACTTCTTCTTCTTATCACCCTCTTTTATGTATTCTCTGTTCATATTTGTCCTATAATTCCTAAGCATCTTTCCAGCGCGTTGCATCACACTTTTACTATGCAACTTCTCATCCAATGCAAACAGATTCTGTAAAATAGAAATGTTATTAACTAGTATCCAAAATAGAATTGCAAATAATAGAATTTGTAATCTACAAAATAGAATTGCAAATAATAATAACTCACACATAAATCCTTCCATATCAAGTCTTTTTTCCCCTGAGGAACTTTATGCCAATTATCATACTTAACACCACAATGGCTCCGAGTGGTACACCCAAGATAGTTTACAAAATTATTGTGGTTCACTCCAATTGCATTTCCTCCATTATCAAACTCCACAACCAATTTGGATCCACTACCACTTAGCGCTATTAACTTCTTCAACAGAGTGATGCCCCTTTTCTTGTTAAGTGTTTGGTGCTGCGCATCAAGTTGCTCCAGTGCTTCAGTGGGTACATGTGCATCATCAACCTAAAATTTGACAAAAATAAACACACTGAAATAAGCCCAATATAGAAATATAGGATATATGACATAACTAGAAGATAATGAATTATATAGAAATACAGGATATGTTTTTAGAACTTACATTGGTATCCTCGCCATGCTCGTCATGGACAGCATGCTCATCATGGACTTCATGCTCATCATGGACATCATGCTCATCATGGTCAGCCATCTAAAAATGTCATTAAAAAGGCAAACATTTAGCATTTGTATTAACTAGAAAAAGGCAAACATTTAACATTTGTATTAACTAGAAAAGGCAAACATTTAGCATTTGTATTAACTAGAAAAAGGCAAACATTTAGCATTTGTATTAACTAGAAAAAGGCAAACATTTAGCATTTGTATAAACATACATGTCTCTAAAATTGTGATCTTTTATCAATTAACAATCCTTCATTGTGATCTCCGCGCACATATAAGTCATCATTAGCTTCAATATTTTGTGGAGTTGGCAACCCAACTGAGAATGGACTGGAGTCATCATACTTATCATAGTACTCTTCTTCATCTATAGGATCTTCAATGAACTGTCTTTTACCATGAAGAACAACCGACCATTTATCATTCGCAGGATCATCGATATAGAATATTTGTTTCGCCTGTGATGCCAATATGAATGGTTCACCCTTCTCGCCAATCTTTTCAAAGTTCACCAAAGTGAAACCCAATTCATCCACTATAACTCCTTTGGTGTTATCAACCCAATTACATTTAAAGAGCGGAATTTTGAAATCTATGTAGTCAAACTCCCAAATGTCTTCAATGACACCGTAATATGACATTTTAGCTTCATGTGGACTCTTATCCTTTGCACTTGCAAAGTACATAGTCGACGCTTGAAGAGTGACCCCACTATTTTGGACGACACTCTTATCATCTTGGCGCTTTGTGTAATATGTGAATCCATTAATGTCAAACCCTTCATAAGACATAACATTCAGTTTTGGTTTAAAGGCGAGGCATTTGATAGTTTCTGTAATATCATTTGGTGTTTGAGATAGTTGATGTAAGACTTTATCTTCAAACAACTTAGTAAAAGTCTTATTATGCTCTCTAGCAAGCCACATTGAACTTGCTCGAGGATGTTGTCTCTTTATGAAATTGGTATGTTCCTCGATATAAACACTCACTTCGTCCATATTGTGTAAAATATACAAGTGAGCTTGTTCCAACTGCTCACGGCTGATTACTTTCACCCGTGATCCCAAAATTCCTTTGCCCTCCTCAATATTCTTGTCATTATCAGGAGTGTCATTACCACTGAGAAAGTCATTGCAACAATTCATAACCTCTCTCGCCACATAACCTTCAATAATACTCCCTTCATGCCGATAACGGTTTCGAACATCACCTTTAAAAACGCTCATGTATCGTTCAAAGGGATACATCCAATGCAAGAAAACTGGTCCCAACATTTTCACTTCCCTAGTCAAGTGGACAACAAGATGTACCATGATATCAAAGAACGAATGAGGGAAATACATCTCAAGCTGACATAGGGTAACAACCACTTCTCTTTGCAAATTATCGAGAGTATCAGGGTCAATAACTTTGGTGCATAGACTGTTGAAAAAGAAACAAAGTCTGGTAATTGCAAACCTTACATGCTTCGGCAATATAGATCGAATTGCCACGGGCAATATTTGTTGCATTAGAGTGTGACAATCATGAGATTTAAGACCTATCAACTTCAGATCTTTCATTGATACCAATCTACAAATGTTGGATGAGTAACCATGTGGCACCTTAACATTTACCAAGCATTCACAAAAAGTTTTCTTCTCCTTTCTAGACAACGTGTAACAAGCGGGAGGTAAGTATGTTCTTTTATTACCCATTTCACGTAATTCTGTTAATTCTGACCTTATTCCCATTTCATGTAGGTCCAGTCTGGATTTTATCCCATCTTTAGTCTTACCTGGTATATTTAACAGAGTACCAATGATGCTATCACAGACATTTTTTTCAACGTGCATTACATCGATACAATGCCTGACTGTCAAAGAACTCCAATAAGGAAGATCCCAAAATATTGACTTCTTCTTGAATGAAGAATTGTCACTCCGTGTGGCCATACTACATTGTGATTTCTTACCAAATTCATTGACAATGTCTTTTACTCTTGCATAAACAACATCCCCTGGTATAGGTTTAGGTGCACTCTGTTCATCATTCCATCCATTGAATGCTTTGCGCTTCCTACGATACGGATGGAATTTTGAAAGAAACCTTCGATGACCAAAATATACAGTCTTGCCGCCATGTTTTAGTCTTATTGAATCAGTGTTTTCTTTACATATAGGACACACTTTAGCTCCTTTGACACTATATCCAGACAAATTCCCATATGCTGGAAAGTCATTAACAGTGCAAAACAACATAGCGTGCAAACGAAATGTCTCTTATGCTGAAGCATCATAGGTCATCACACCTTCAGCCCAAAGTTTCTTTAAGTCATCAATCAAAGGTTCAAGATAAACATCGATATCATTTCCGGGTTGTTTAGGGCCCGATATCAACAACGACAACATAACGTACTTATTTTTCATACACATCCAGGGAGGAAGATTGTATATAACAAGCATGACTGGCCAAGTGCTATGTTGGCTGCTCAATGTCCCGTACGGATTCATCCCATCTGTACAAAGCCCAAGTCTTAGATTCCTATCTTCTTCACTAAATTTGGGGTACAATAGATCAATCTTCTTCCACTGTGGGGAATCAGACGCATGTCGTAGGATCCCATCATTATTTTTCTTAACATCTGCATGCCACCTCAAATTCTTCGCATCTTTCGGATTTGCAAACAAGCATTGAAACCGTGATATTATAGGTAGATACCACAACACCTTGGCAGGAGAACCAGTTTTGGACTCCCCCGAAGTCGTCAATTTATACCGTGACGCACCACATTTTGGACAATCTTTCAAATCTACATAGTCCTTTTGAAATAATACACAATCATTCGGGCATGTGTGTATCTTCTTGGCCTCCATTCCCATTGGGCACAACATTTTCTTTACCTGGTATGTTGAGATTGGCAGCTCGTTTCCTTCAGGAAGCATTTCTTTCAACAAAGTCAACAATGAAGTGAAGCTTTTGTCGCTCCATCTATTGTTAGCTTTCAACTTATACAATCTCAACACAGCGCTAAGCTTCGTAAACTTAGCACAGCCTGTGTATAACAGTATCTCAGCATCATGCACAGTGTTTCTAAAGATAGGAGGTGGATCGGTGTGCTCTACCCTACAACTATCCATCATCGCATCAACGATGTCTGCTGGAACTGGTTCGTTCACATTTACGTCATCGGAGGCAATTTCTTCTTCCACCCAAGCACTGCTATCGACATCTACTGGTTTCAATTTTGAAATCTCTCCATGCCAGTGCCATTCTGTATAGCCTTATACAATCCCGTTGCACATGACATGACTTTTGATTTCCTCACCAGTGTTGACTTTCAAGTTGTTACCGCAATGCCTACATGGACAGTAGAACCTATCTGTAGGTTTTTTCCTATGTTCCTCGGCAAATCTAATAAACTGATCAAGACCAGATATAAACTCTGGGGTGCAACGATTACGAATGGACATCCATGATCTATCCATTCTATGATCAGAGAAAACAAGTATATATTAGGAAACAAGTACATATTAGGAAAAGATTAGGGTATACACTTACATCCTAAGTGTATAATGTGATGTCATTCTTATATATAATAAATGTGTACCACCTATCCCATCCTTAAACACCTAATCTCACTAGTAAGTGTATACTGTGTATTGGTTTTTCAAGAAAATTTCGGCAGCATTTCCCCGCTGTTCTCTAAGTACATATGTACTTAGAGAACAAACGGGGAAATGCTACCGAAATTTTCTCGAAAACCCAATACACATTATACACTTACATCCTAAGTGAGATTAGGTGTTCACGAACAGTCCCAAACTGGGGACTATCCAAGATTTACTCCTAATGAGTCAATCTTGGACGGGTTTCTAGGCCAACAAACATATTTGATGTCATTCTTATATATAATAAATGTGTACCACCTATCCCATCCTTGAACACCTAATCTCACTAGTAAGTGTATAATGTGTATTGGGTTTTCAAGAAAATTTCGGCAGCATTTCCCCGCTGTTCTCTAAGTACATATGTACTTAGAGAACAAACGGGGAAATGCTGCCGAAATTTTCTCAAAAACCCAATACACATTATACACTTACATCCTAAGTGAGATTAGGTGTTCAAGAATAGTCCCAAACCGGGGACTATCCAAGATTTACTCCTAATGAGTCAATCTTGGACGGGTTTCTAGGCCAACAAACACAATAATAGATATGTACATGTTAGGGTTTCATCATGATTAATGTTAGGGTTTCATCACAATTGATGTTAGGGTTTAATCAAATCAAATTAGGATGCTACAATTGACAAGTTTAAATCTTATTTCAACATGCATCAAAATTTACTGAATTAGGACAAACATTACGATTAGAAGCACAAATATATGACAAATATATGCAAGCAACAAACCATTATATGGAACGAATCCTACATTATACACATACTTTTCCTGAGTAAGATAATGTGCACTTCATGGAATTATTAATATCTGAATATATTTAAGTTGTTTCTACCTACTTTGATGGGATTTTATAACATTCGAGTCTTCCATTTAAGGCATTAGATGCATATATTGCAGTCCATTGTGTTGAGATAAGAATCCCATGTGATACACACGATTGAAAATCTTTCACCATACTAGGAAAATACTATAGCATGTCCTCTCTAAATCTAGGTCCAGCATACACATCCAAATTAAATACACAACTAGATATTCATTTAGGTGTTCCTGATAACTTGCAGGTATGCACAACTAGACAACTCTGGCGGAGCAGTACTGGAGGAAGCATAGTAGGGCAGTGGTGAAACCTAGATTTAGATGCAATATTAGGCGAGCAACAACAACTAACCTCCCAGCAGTGGTGGCGGTGACCGGCGAGCTCCAGGTGGCAGGGCAGGCAGGTGCAGCGGTGGCCGGCGAGCTCCAGGCGGTAGGGCAGACAGACCAAGGAGCAGCGGCGTCGGCGGCAAGGAGCAGCGGCGTCGGCGGGCGGCGGCAAGGAGGAAGGCGGTGCAGCGGCGAGCTCCAGGCGGCAGGGAAGGCAGACCAAGGAGCAGCAGTGGCTGCGGAGAAGGGGGTGCGGCGGAGAAGGGGACGCGGAGAAGGGGAAGAAGGCAGCAGTAGTGGCGGCGGAGAAGGGGGCACGGCGGCAGCGCTGTCGTGGAGGAAGAAGGAGCTTTCGTGGAGGAGAAATCAGCGGCGTGGTCGGGCGACAGCAGAGAAGAAAAGGGAAACCGGCTCGCAATGAAACAGAAGAAAGGGGAAGAGTCGGGCGATCGCGGGATATTAAGTTCCCAAAATAGCGTCGGTTGTTTCAAACAACTGACGCTGAAACCTCTTTAGCGTCGATTGTTTGAACCAACCGACGTCCAATTGGATGATATTTTCACGAAATTGTTTGGCGGGAATCACTTTCAGCGTCGGTTATAAAAGGTTAACCGACGCTGAAAGTGACACTTTTTGCACAAATTTTTATCGCGCATAGGCGTCGGTTTCTATCTACATAACCGACGCTGAAAGTGACACTATTTTTTTGCTCGAAAATTGGATTTCGCGGGCGACTTTAGGCATCGGTTTGTTATTAACAACCGACGTTGTATTCAAAGCGGTACCCGTGTCTGGCTGGTCTTCGAATATAGACGTCGGTTTGCCTAAATAACCGACGTCTAATAGTGTAGGCGTCGGTTTTCCTAAAGAACCGACGCCCAGAAAAGCGACACTGAATGTTGTTTCTGTAGTAGTGCATGTTAATGCTTATTTGTGTGGCATATACAATTATTGTTATCCTATGTATATATGTTGTGGATAAGGTGATAGAACAATTTGTATCAAATTCTTGTTATAATATTGATACAAGAAAGATGTTGGGCTATTATGCAAATGTTTCTGAGCGGGTGTTGATGTTGAACCCGATTTTAATTTACCCATATTTTTGGGGTATGTGGTTAATTGGTGATCAATTGTGTTTTATGTTTTGAGTAAAATCTTTTAGTGTAATGGGTTCTTATAATTATACCTCTTGTTAGGACATTTGGTCTCACCCTATGGGTTATGCTGAGGTCGAGACCATGGTGTATCGCGGTTGTGACACCCAATGTGTCACGGTTGAGACACTATGATGGGTGTTGAGGTCACTTCATGGTTGCATGAGGGGTCAAGTCATGTGTATGATGGACGGTTGAGTCAAATACTTGAACACGTAATCAATACACTTATATCAGTAATGAATGAATCATGAAGAGTGCGGTTTGGATAAGTGCTTAATCAACTCTAATCATGTTGATTAATCTTAAAATGTTTCCAATAATATGTGAGATGGTGTACCTAGGGTTGGTGATGGAGAATAATGACAAAACCCTAATCCGCTAAGTGTGGAGCCCTAATACTAATATAGATATATTGATGTGTTGCTTCTCTTTCTTGGAATGGCTATAATGTTATGATGATTTCTCTTTCATGCTTATGAACTCCTAACCATGTAGATGATATGTGTTTGAATATCATAGCTAGTGTATGCTATGGTGACTAGATGTGCCACAGGTTGAATGAGTCTTGATGAGGCATGATGAGACACATGTGATACAGGAATGATGTGACTAGGGTCTTGTGACCTGGCAGAGGCTTATGCATAGTGTGAGGTGAATATCCTCCAATGACATGGTTGAGTGATTGATATCCCATAGTGATGTGACATTGGTGATAGCCTTGTGGCTGTGTGACAGTGATGATGGCTTTGTGGATGGCAGTGATACAATGCTATGTGATGATGTGACAAGTCACCCTGTGGGTTTCCACATCTTACAGTGGACCTTGTGGGTTTTCTAAGGTTTCGCGTGTCTCGACCTATGTGTGCCTTGTGGGTTGTCTCAAACTAGGTTGCGGCCTAGGGCATGTTTTGTGGGTGTCGCGGTCGAGACACCTTCCCTAGGTGTGGTGGTCACAACCAAGATGGTCTTGGGTTGAGACAAATGCCTTTGTGTAGAGTTTCTTGACCTAGGTTGTGTGTGGTGACCCCTTTGTCTCTACCAAGTGATGTTTTGGTGTTGTTGTCGCGATCATGGATGGTGTTCCTTGGTGGGTCGCGACCGTGATCATGTTGGGTGACCCAAGAGGTCGAGACTCAACCTAGACTATTTCACTATCTCATTCATGTGTGTGTTAAGTGATTGCATGTTGGTTTCTTGGGTGGACAAGTGTCCCTTTGGTGCTTTAGGGTGTTGACACCTCATCTTCACTCTACTTATCTCCTCTTTTGCTATATAACCCCTTATCTCTCCATGTAAGTGGTCCTTTTTGGCCATCTTCTTCAGCTTTCATATATTGGTCTTCCTTGGAGCCTTGAGGAGCAAGGAGATATGTTTTGGAGCTCTTGGTGGATGGAATTCACTTGCATGTGGTGCTTTTGGTGATCCTTGGTCATCTTCTACCTTGGTAAGTATATACCTTTCCTTGATGGCATTTTTTTTAATCTTCTTCTCCTTCTCTTTTCTCAGTCTTAGACCATGGATCTTTCTTGGTGGTCTTTTGGAGAGTAACTCCTCATCACAAGGGTCATAGGCCATGTTTTGACAAGGTGGACCCAAGTGTGAGGAAGTCTCCTTCTCTCTAACACCCTCCTTCTTATGGTTCGGCCTAGTGATTTTTGCTCTCTTTTCTTGAGCAATCGTTGACCTTGGTGTCTTCTCCTTCTTGAGGTGCTCTTGCGTCTGAAGGTGGAGCCTTTGGTGGAGCTTCATCATCGTTGGTGATTGTGTACTTGGAGCTATCATCCTTGGAGTGATCTTCCTTAAGGTGGGTTATATAACTCTTAACCTTCTCTATTAATACACTTATCCTATATGCATGTTGATGTTTTCTATCTCTAAAATGTTCCCTTAACATTCTAGTGGACGATGCTAAGCCTAGGACTTGTTTGATGTTAAAACCATGCTTGGTTTTAAAGTAATCTGATACCCTAGTTTTGATACCCAATTTTGGTGATTATGGTGTAATGATGGTTTTCCCCTATCTCTTGATCTTGGTTTTGATCACATACATGATGTTCATGTGCCTTGATGTCCCATGGAGTCACTAGTACAAAAATGACATATAACGTCATCTTTGATAGCATCAGTTACAAAAAAAACGGATGCCAAAGAACAACGACATTAGTTATTTAAGACAACCGTCACCATATGTGAAGTCTTGCCGATTTACAAAAGACACTGGTATCGCTTTTACTTTAACGCCAGTTTCTTTTCAAATAAATCGATGTCTAAAATTACCTATGAAATATAATTTTCCAAAGAAAAATTTTGCCTCCAAAAATTTCTTTTCAAATAAATCGACGTCTAAAATTACCTATGAAATATAATTTTCCAAAGAAAAAATTTGCCTCCAAAAATTTCAATCCAGCGTCGGTTTTTGCTAAAACTGACGACACATGTTTCGTGCCATGTCACCACAGAAAAATTTATCCCCTCATCAGTCGTCAGCTCTATCAACTACCTGATGACTAGTCACCCTTAGTGAGACAAACTTTTTTTAAAGGGGATGGGTCTATAGCGTTGGTTGTTTACTAGAAACTGACGACTAGGTGTTTTCATGCCTTGTCCCCGCAAAAATACCCCCCCCCCAATTTGCTCCTTCGTTGTCAATTTTTATTGGACAATCAACAAATATGGCGCTAACATTAGATTAATTTTTTTATATGTATATAGATGTCATTTTTTTCATTGGCAGCCGACGATTATGTTAGACTATTTTTATTTATTTAGGAGTTAGTCATCAGTTTTTCTCTAGCAACTGACGACTAAAACCCTAACTGAGGGTAACTTTTTTATTTAGATTTAGACTTAGTTGTTAGTTTTTCACAAGTAACCTGTGACTAGAGGAGTTAGTCGTCGATTTTTTAAAACAAGCTATGACTATGAGTAACTTAATAGCACCCACACAAAACAAAATTTCTCCCCATTATCTCTTTCATCATGATTGACCTACTTCTTCTCTGGCAATTTGTGATCCCCGCCGCCACCTCCATAGCTCGAAGGTCTGCCGTGGCCAATCTGCTCCTCTCTTCCTCCAGTCATCTGTTGCTCGTCAGTTGCCAGGGTTGTAGCTTCTCGCCTCCTCCTCCAACTAGTAGCTTGGGAGGATGCCACCACCTGAGGAGCTTGAGAGGATGTCGCTCCATCTTGCTCCAATCACCACCACCGGTCGCCGCTCTAGTCGCTGCCACCATAGTCTGCTTCACCTCTAGCCATCATCGCAACCCCACCTTCCTTCTCTAGCCACAACCACCTCCATCTCTGGCCGCCGCCGCTGCTGTAGCCTGCTCCACCATTGCGGTGAGTGGTTAATCAGAAGTAGATTTTGATTAAGTATGGTTAATGATGTAATGAGTGAACTTAATTAATTAATATTGCTTTCTTTCCCTCTTGTTAGTGATTGATTTAACTTAGTTCCGTCAAGATTGTGTAGTTGATTAATATTGATTAATTAGGGTTAATGATGTATGAATGAATTTAATTAATTAATATTTCTTTCTCTTTTGTTAACGATTGATTTAACTTAGTTTAATAATTGATCTTCAAGATTGTGTAGTTGATTAGTATTGATTAATTAGGGTTAATTATGTATGAATGAACTAACCCAAATGGAAGAATGAATTGTATTAAATGATGTTACATAAAACCTAGGATATGAATGATGAAAATATGATCATAGGTATAAGAATGACAACATATATACATATATTTTGTTGGCCTAGAAAGCCATCTAAGATTTACTCACTAGGATTAAATCTTAGATAGTCCTCAGTTTGGGACTGTTCTTGAACACTTAATCTCACTTAGGATGTAAGTGTATAATGTATATTCGATTTGCAAGTTATTTCTTCAGCACTTCCCCATTTGTTCTCTAAGTACATATGTTGGTGGGCATTTGCCCATGTACATCGGTGTACTTGGAGAACTGCGGGGAAGTGTTGTCGAAATTTTCTTGAAAACTAAATACACAATATACACTTACTAGTGAGATTAGGTGTTCAATAATGGGATGGGTGGTACACACATTCACTACTAAACCCTAAACCCTAATCTTTTAACCCTAAACCCTATTCTTTTAACCCTCAACCCTAATCTTTAAATCCTTATCCTAAAACTAAAACAATAAACCTTAATCTATCTATAAACCCATAACTTTATATGTAAACCCTAAACCCTAATGCTTGTTTTATCTTTGATCAAAGAATGGATAGATCATAGACGTCCATTCCAAATCGATGCACTCCAGAGTTTATCGTTGGTCTTGATCGATTTATTGAATTTACGGAGGAACATAGGAAACAACCCGGTGATAGGTTCTATTTTCCATGTAGGCAACTTGAAAGTCAGCACTAGTGATGAAATAAAAAGTCATGTCATGTGCAACGGGATTGTACACAGCTATACCGAATGGTACTGTCATGGAGAGATTTCAAACATGAGATCTGTAGATGTTAATAGTAGTGCTTGTGTTGAACAAGAAATTGTCACCGATGACATAAATGTGAAAGAACTGCTTCTAATAGACATTGTTAATGTGTTGTTGGATAGTTGTGGGGTAGAGCATGATGATTCACCTTCCTTGTTTAGAACATTGTGCATGATTTTGAGATACCATTATGCACAGGCTGTATCGAGTTTATGAAGTTGGGTGCTATGTTAAGATTGAATAATCTGAAGGCTAACAATAGATGGAGTGACAAAAGCTTCACATCATTGTTGTTTTTGTTGAAAGAAATTCTTCCTGAAGGAAATGAGCTTCCAATCTCAACATATGAGTTAAAGAAAATATTATGCCCAATGGAAATGAAGGTTAAGAAGATACATGCATGCCCTAATGATTGTGTATTATTTCAAAATGACTATGTAGATTTGAAAGATTGTCCAAAATGATAGCGTCAAGGTATAAAATGACGACTTCAGGGATGTCTAGAATTGACTCTCCTGCTAAGGTGATGTGGTATCTACCTATAATACCAGTGTTTCAACATTTGTTTGCCAATCTGATAGATGTGGATAATTTAAGGTGGCGTGCAGAGGTTAAGAAAAATAATGATGGGATCCTACGACATGCGTCTGATTCCCCATAGTGGAAGAATATTGATTTATTATACCTTAAATTTGGTGAAGAAATTAGGAATCTAAGATTTGGGCTTTGTACCAATGGGATGAATCCACACGACACATTGACAAGCCAACATAGCACTTGGCCTGTTATGCTTATTATATATAACCTTCCTCCCTGGTTGTGTATGAAAAATAAGTATGTTATGTTGTCGTTGTTGATATCGGCCCCTAAACAACCTGGAAATGATATTGACATTTTTCTTGAACCTCTAATTGATGACTTAAAGAAACTCTGGGGTGAAGATGTGATGACCTATGATGCTTCACGTAGAGAGACATTTCATTTGCATGCTATGTTGTTTTGCACTATTAATGACTTTCCAACATATGGGAATTTGTTTGGATACTTTGTAAAAGGATCCAAAGCATGCTCTATATGTGATGAGAACACTGATTCAATACGAATAAAACATGGCGGCAAGATTGTATATCTTAGTCATTAAAGGTTTCTTCCAAAATTCCATCTGTATCGAAGGTTGCGCAAAGCATTCAATGGATCGAATGAGGAACAGAGTGTCCCTAAACCTATACCATGGGAGGTTGTTTATGAAAGAGTAAAAGACTTTATCAATGAATTTGGTAAGAGATCACAATGTACCATTCCCACACAAAGTGACAAATCATTATTCAATAAGAAGTCAATATTTTGGGATATTCCTTGTTTGAGTTCTTTGGCAGTTAGGCATTGTATCGATGCCATGCATGTTGAGAAAAATGTTTGTGATAACGTCATTGGTACTCTGTTGAATATACCAGGTAAGACTAAAGATGGCATCAAATCTAGAATGGACCTACATGAAATGGGAATAAGGAAAAAATTAACAAAAGTAGTTAGTCGTGATCGGAGAACATATTTACCTCATGCTTGTTACACATTGTCTAGAAAGGAGAAGAAAACTTTTTGGCGAGTGCTTGGTTAATGTTAAGGTACCACATGGTTACTCTTCCAACATCAGTAGATTGGTATCAATGAAAGATATGAAGCTGATGGGTCTTAAATCTCATGATTGTCACACTCTAATGCAACAAATATTGCATGTGGCAATTCGATCTATACTGTCGAAGCATGTAAGGTTTGCAATCACCATGCTTTGTTTCTTCTTCAACAGTCTATGCAACAAAGTTATTAATCTTAAGAATCTCTATAAGTTACAAAGATAAGTGGTTGTTACCCTATGTCATCTTGAGATGTATTTTCCTCCTTCATTCTTTGATATCATGTCACATCTTGTTGTCCACTTGACTAGGGAAGTATAAATGTTGGGACCAATTTTCTTACTTTGGATGTATCCTTTTGAACGATACATGAGGCATTTTTAAAGGTGATGTTTGAAACCGTTATCGGCCTGAAGGGAGTATTATTGAAGGTTATGTGGAGAGAGAGGTTATGGATTTTTGCAATGACTTTCTGAGTGGTAATGAAGCTTCTGTAAATGATAAGAATATTGAGGACTATTCTGGCTAATGGACTTTAGAAGCATGAATGAAAGTAATCAGTCATGAGCTTTGGGAACAAGCTCACTTGTATATTTTACAAAACATCAACGAAGTGAATGTTTATATCACAGAGCATACTAATTTAATCAAGAAACAATATCCTCCAGCCAATTCAATGTGGCTTTCTAGAGAGCATAACAAGACATTTATTAAGTGGTTTGAAGATAAAGTCTTACATCAACTATCTCAAACACCAAATAGTATTGCTAAAAATATCAAATGCCTTGCCTTTCAACCAAAAATGAATGTTATATCTTATGAAGGGTTTGACATAAATGGGTTATCATATTACACAAAACATCAAGATGATAAGAGCGTTGTCCAAAATAGTGGGGTCACCCTTCAAGCGTCTTCGTTGTTTTTTCTAGTACGAAATATAAGAGTCCACATGAAGTTAAAATGTCATATTATGGTGTCATTGAAGGCATGTGGGAGTTTGACTACATAGATTTCAGAATTCCGCTCATTAAGTGTGATTGGGTTGATAACACCAAAGGAGTTATAGTGGATGAATTTGGCTTCACATTCTTGAATTTTGGAAAGATTGGTGAGAATGATGAACTATTCATATTGGCATCACAGTCGAAACGAGTATTTTATATTGATTATCCTACAAATGAAAATTGGTTTGTTGTTCTTCATGGTAAAAGACAGTTCATTGAAGATCCTATAGATGAAGAAGGGTACTATGATAAGTATGATGACTCCAGTCCATTCTCAATTGGCTTACTGACACCAAATATTGAAGCTAACGATGACTTATATGTGCATGGAGATCACACCGAAGGAATGTTAATTAACAAAAGATCTCAATATTAGAGGCATGTTTTTAATTTTTTAATGTTCTATTTTTTGAATGTTAGATCGATGTGAACTTTACAATGTTATATTAATTTTACTAAATGTAAATATTACATGTTAAATGTTTGATTGTTTTTATATGAAACTTTTTTAGATAGCTAACCATGAGTGTGATGATCGTAATGATGATCACCATGAGGGTGGGGCGTCGCGTCACAATGTAAGTTTTATAACATATCTAGCTATATGTCCATTTATAAGGTATATCCTATATGTGTTTTTTTTTGTCAATTTTTAGGTTGAGGATGTACACCCCCTAAAAACCTTGTGCCACTTGATGAGCAACATAAATTTTTGAAAATATTAGGGGCATCACTATGATGAACAAGTTACTACAACAAAGGGGCAATGGACCAAAATTGGTTGTGGATTTTGATCATGCAGGAAATCCAGTTGGAATGAACCGTAGCTCGTTTGTTTCATATCTTGGGGCTCTTACTCGTAGTCGTTGTAGTGTAAATGCAAAATCTTAGCATACAGTTTCTAAAAGCAAGAAAGACTTAGTATGGAAAGAACTATATGTGAGATATTATCATTTGCAATTATATTTTTAAATTTATTTACAATTCTATTTTATAAAATACTCTATTAAATATATGAAATTTTAAAGAGTATATTTGAATGGGATGAAAGTCTACCTCACAAAAAGGTGATGCAACATTGTGGGAGGGTCCTAAGGAACTATAGGATAACTCTCAACTGACAATACATACGAGAGGCTGATAAGAGGAAGAAGTCAACCCTTGAGCAATGAAAATACCTAGACCCCATTGAGTGGGAGGTTTTTGTTGCCAAGAGAAATATTGATGAATTCAAGGTATTAAGCATCACTCCCAATTTAATTAGTATACATTCTTATGAATTCACCAATTTATGATTGACCTTGATTGTTACTAACCCATTCAATACGCTTACTAACAAGGCTATCAACAATGCTTAAAGAGAAGGCATGAACTGAATGTGCATGATCACACGATGGGTCCAGGTGGATATGCAGTCCTTTGCCAAAAACTATAAGTGTCTTCTATTCGACAACCTACTGCTCCTATAGTTGAGACTGTTGAGTCCTCTACTAATCCCGCACCTCTTTATCGCCATGATATGTGGATAGCTGGGAGGCAAAACAAAAAAGGAGATATAACCAACCCTGCAACTGCTGAGGCGATTGTAAAAATGGTAAAAATCAACTCTCAGAGCAATTAGTATTGATTATTGTTATGTTTACTTACCAATTTCTATCGATGCTGATTAGCACGAGCTTCACGAGTAGAGAAAGCAAGCTCATTCATCCATGAGGGCACATGGGATGAATTGACAGTTGCTCTCGATAACCCATAGCATCCTGGACGTGTTAGGGCTACATGCACCAGTTTGGACCTAAGAGCATTCTTTGGGCCATCACAGCGGAAACATGTCCAAAAAGAGGGATTTTCAAAAGTTGAGGTAACATATTCTTTTTTTAGAATGTTGTTGCAAAGGGAATTCAAGAATAAAAAAAGTGTTTCTTTTGGCCATGTATAGGTAGATGAGTTAATTGATAAGAGAGTCTAGGAAGCAATGAGCAAGTGGCTTGTGTCTTAGGTTGCCACTCAGACAATACTTGTGTCGTGCCGCTCTTCCCCTATGATAGAAGCGGTAGGGAGTAATCCTGTAGAGGTAGTTAGTAGTAATCTTGTAGACCCACCACCTAGTACGCCCGATGTAAGTATTTTTATGACATAGTAGCTAGTCTTTTCAAGATGACATGTTTAGGTATATATAACATACTCTATGTGATTTGTAGGGGTTGAGGCCATGCATCTAAAATTGAAAGAATACATCGTTGCAGAGGGTAAGGCTTACCCACGCCTTCCAGGACACATGATTCATGGAACTCCAGTAGATGATGGTGCGGTTCGTGTGAGCCTGAGGCTTGTCTTCCCCACTTGGAGGCAACATCCATTGCCATGTGCCCACCCATATGTTGACATGCTTGGTGAAGTAGAAGGCGGAGTGGTCTTGTGGCCCAAATTGGGAGTCATCTATACTGATCATGTATGGTAAATTTACATTATTTTAATTAGTATATGTATATACATGACATTTGATATGAAATTATATATACAGGACAAAGGGAATAAACTCGCTACAGCTCATCCTCCTCCACCTCCACCTCTTCTTCAAGTACCTAGTTAGCTTGAAAAGGACCTATTTGACTCGATAGGTCCTCAATTCAGGGGTATGGCAATATGGATAGGCGAACATTCCGAAACTTCACCTATTATTGTTTCTATGGAGGAGGATGCTACAGGTCAATCATATGATAATAATATATTTCTACAAGATATTTTGAGTTGTTTCGTTATGCTTGGATGAATTCATCTATGATAGAACTATGGATATGGTGAGATCTTATTTATATATCTATATACCTCATTTTATATATGGTGATCTGTTTTCTTTTATATTAATGCATGCGTAATATATGTTTTATAGTCACTTACATAGGTTCTGTAAAGATTTTTCAGTGACTCATGTGGGATTTCTGGTTCCATCCTTGATCAGTTGTGTAAATGAAGACCTTACATTAGTTACCTGATACTGCTCTATCACTTTTAAATATTTTGGTGAAAAGAAAAAGAGCATGATAATAACTCCATATAATGTTGGGTAAGTTTACTTTGGTTATATTTTTGACTTAGGAAAAATACATTTCATTATGGATTTTGAGTTACATATTTTTTTACTTTCTTATCACTGGAGGTAAGCATTGGGAGTTACTAGTTGTTGTCCCCAAGACACTGATTATTTTTTATTTACATCCTAAGGGGAACAAATTAGACCGTTTGGGATACGGTTTGAAAAGGCCATTATACACGTGAGAAGATTTTTATATTTATATATGTTAACATCTATTATTACATGACTATTTAGTAATGCAACTCAATGTGTTACATTAATGTATAGGGCTTTAAAAGATTTCAAAAATGCTGGAGGAAACATGGACAAGAAAAAGAAAGTGATAGTTCGGAAGAATGTAGATGTAGTTTCCTGACTCCAATGCATATTTTATCTATGTGAACTATGCTTGTTTTTATTTGTTAACATTTTATATGTTGAAATTTATAGTGTGTTGTACAAAATAATGGTTGGGCATGTGGATAATATGTGATGTTGTATATGGACATAATTGTCATATATGTTACACAAGACATCGAAAACATACAACATGTAATATATAGCCTTGATCATCATAAGTATAATATCATTAGATAATATGAAAATATCAAACTTATTAATTATATATACGCCATTCTCTTTGAAGGTGTTTAAAACTAGTGACTTAAATACAAGGAAAAAGCTATTAGATGTACATATGTCCTATACGATAGAACACTTAGATGACATAAGAGAACAATGGACAAAAACCTTTGAAAGTGAGGCAATTTTTATTATTGGGATACTGACGATAAAAATGACATTTCTAAACTTTAGTATCATTATTTCTATATATATGTGGTGCTTATATATACATGTGTGAATGACTTTTTTTTTATTATCTTATTAAAATTTGATTTATATACATATGTGTGAATGTGAAGATGAATGAATGAATGTGCTTCTACATGTGTGTGAATGTGAAAATAGATGAACGAATGAAACTGTAGGTTTCTACATGTTTGTGAATATGAAAATGGATGAATGAATGGAAATACAAGTTTATACATGTGTGTGAATCATGTGAATGAATTAATTGTGTTTCTACATGTGTGTGAATCACATGATGTATATATAATTTTGATCATCTTGTTATTGCAGGTTTGTGTCCTGTTGTTAGGCTGAAATCACAGGATGTTGTAAATGTGCAGTTTAGAACTGAGTTGTAGGTTCTCCATCCTACTGGCCAGCCGGACAGCATGCCTGCAAAATGGTATTAAAAAATGACACTTACTCATCAGTCATTTATAAGAACTATCAATGAAGGTCTATGTCATCGGTTATTTATAACAAACTGACGACTATGCCCTAACCCGGGCCTTTTTTTCGAATATGGAGATAGACGTCGGTTTATGAAATCATAACCGATGACAATTTGTAGTTGTATTGTTGATTTTACTTTGAACCAACGACTATGAACCAAACACTTTTTATTTGGAAAGGGAGTTAGTCTTTGGTTTTTACTGAAATAACCGACGACTATGTCCTAACCTGGGCCAAGTTCTTTTTTTGGGTATGGAGATAGGCGTTGATTTTCTGTATATAACCGACGACTATGGATCCTACTGGTGTTAGTTCTTTTTTTTGTTGTAATTGGGGTTGGCTTTGTTTCGTCGGTTTTGGAACCGATGTCGTAGGCTTCTATATTTAGTGTCACCCACTTGGGTGTCACGTGGAAATTGATGTAAAAAGTCCATTTTAATCGATGCTAAAGGTATTATCTGTACTTGTGAGTTTAGGTTCTATTTTGGTGGTGCTAAATGTGGTTTCTCTATCTTGCACGAGGTACCTTTCATGGTGTTTTTATGGCACTTGTGCTAGGGTTTGATACCCAATTTTTTGATGATGCCTTCCTTCTCGAGGATGGTGGCTTTCTTCATTGTTCTCTTCTATTTTGGACGTGGTTTGCTTCTATTTTGACCTTGGTTACCCTTGGATTGATGATGGCTCTTTGCCTTGAAGGTAGTTTGACAAATAGTGGTCACTACATTTGTTTTGCTTTGGGTCATGACACCTTCTCATGTTGGTTTTGGGTCGAGATAGCTGACCTTGTGGAGGTCGCGACATCCTACTCTTTGATGGTCATGACACCTACTCCATAGTGGGTCGAGACTCACCCTTAGTTCTGGTCGAGACATTTCCTTCTTTCGTGGGGTCGCAACATGCTTCCCCATGGGTGGTTTAACCCTAACCCTAGTTGGTCGAGACATCTTGTTATGTTGAGTTCGAGACCATGGTGTTTCGCGGTCATGACACCCAATGTGTCACAGTCGAGACACTATGATGGGTGTTGAGGTCGGGACCTGGTTGCATGAGGGGTCAAATCATGTGTATGATGGATGGTTGAGTCAGATACTTGAACACCTAATCAATACACTTATATGAGAATGAAAGAATCATGAAGAGTACGGTTTGGATAAATACTTAATCAACTATAATAATGTTGTTTAATCCTAAAATGTTTCCAAGAATATGGGAGATGGTGTACCTAGGGTTGGTGATAGAGAATAACTACAAAACCCTAATCGGCTAAGTGTGGAGCCCTAAACCTAACCTAGAGATATTGTTGTGTTGCCTCTCTTTCTTGGACCTGGTTATAAACCCCTAACTATGCAGATGATATGTGCTTGAATATCATAGCTAGTGTATGCTATGGTGACTATGATGTGCTATAGGTCGAATGAGTCTTGATGAGGCATGATGAGATACATGTGATACCAGAATGATGTAACTAGGGTCTTGTGACCTAGAAGAGGCTTATGCCTAGCGTGAGGTGAATATCCTCCAGTGACATGGTTGAGGGATTGATATCCCACAATGATGTGACATTGGTGATAGCCTTGGTGGCTATGTGGCATGGATGGTGGCTTTGTGAATGGTAGTGGTACAGTGATATGTGATGATGTGACAAGTCCACACCTTATACGTTTT
This sequence comes from Alisma plantago-aquatica, assembly GCA_963693085.1. Classification (NCBI taxonomy): domain Eukaryota; kingdom Viridiplantae; phylum Streptophyta; class Magnoliopsida; order Alismatales; family Alismataceae; genus Alisma; species Alisma plantago-aquatica. Next base: position 270,733,161 of record OY856415.1, on the reverse strand, counting down.
ATATCTTATGAAGTTGTATGATACCCTTATTCTTGTAGAGTTTCTTATGGCTTTATATGTTGTAACTTGATTGGTGGTAAAATATATCTATTTGGCTTAATTAATCAAGTGAAACCTAACCATGTAGGTTGGATGGTGAAACGAGTTCTCCCTTAGTTAAAGCTCAGAGTTGTCCACACCTTAACTAAGGGAGAACTCGTTTCACCATCCAACACTAAGTTTTATATCTATTTGGCTTAATTGGTACATTCTAGTGTCAATCTTAGTGTTGGATGGTGAAACGAGTTCTCCCTTAGTAAAGCTCAGAGTCGTACACTGTTGAGTATATGTATTCATAGGATTGGCTACAGGCCATACCCTAGTAAGAGTGCGGCTACGCAGGTCGTAGCTCAGTGATGTGACTCAGTATATACTTTCACACTATTAGTTGTGGTCCATACCCTGAAACGAGTGGGACATCAGGTCGTAGCTCAGTTTCACTAGCGTTGTGCCTATATACCAAGGCGAGCTAGATTATTTTGCATATGACTCGTATGATATGTCACTAAGATGTTTCTCTCATGTTGATTGGGAGGTGTGGAGAGGTCATGGATTGCAGCTCTTCTATAGACCTTGTATGGCACTGATTTCGACTTAGAAGTGATCCATTGGAGTATGAGTGGTATACCTCATCTCCTCGGGGCATAATAAAATATGTAATACAACCATGTAGAGTAATTACATAGGGACAAATGTGGATAACATTGGATGAAGCCTTGCCTTACTGTTGTACAATTTAGTTGATAAATGATATACATGTTCTACATATTCCTTCTTAGAATATTAATTGATCTATTGCTCAGTGGCAGCATTTCCTGCTTTACATGTTGGTTACATATCGTTTAGTTGAATCTACTCAGTTAGTAATTATGTTATTTACCTACTTAGCTTATATGTGCTTTGTTAGACGTTGGCGGAGAGTTATATCTCTCCCGGGGACATTTGGTCTCACCCCGTGGGTTTCCACATCTTTTAGGTGGTCGTGAACAATGAGGTGGTGATTGTGCAGTTGAGGAAGAGCAAAAACAAGAGTAGTAGTTGATAAGTTTGGATGTGTTGATAGTCTTTTTTTGATAGAGTCTTAGAGTCGTCCTTGTACACGTCTTAGGGGTGTTTTCAATGTATCTTGTGGAGATGTTACTGATATGAGGTTTTTGGCTTGTGTACCTTTTGTTGTATAAATATAGCATGTGTACATGTATGTATGTATGTAATAGGTTGATGATAGGGATGTTTGAAAATAATGATGTAAGCACCTAATGTTATGTGTTATGCAGTACAGGCAACCTGCTAAGGACTTATGTGTGGAGGTTTTTTGAGAGACCCCTGACCATGCTCAAAGTATTGAACATACTTAACTATCACAATTGAATGTTTAGAACCTCAATATAACCTTGTGATATGTTTTGTAATCATAATACAATTTTAAGTTTCAAGTTTGGTCTAATTTAGACATTGTTTGCGCAAGTTATGCAATTGTATGCACATTTTGGACTCGTCTGCAATTTACCCAATTGAGAGATTTTCTTTGCAATTTATCACTTTATTATGTTCTTTGGATGTTCCCTCATCATTTTTTAGCTTTTTGAGCCATGGGGAGCCTAGTTGAACCTTGGTTTGGAAGTGTTTTCCTCAGGGGTATTTTAGGGTTTACCCCTTTATGGATGAGCTACCTTTAGGAGCTATCAAGCAAATGGTTTATTTGCTTTGCTTACAAAATCAAGAAACGAGGGATAAGAATGTATCCATGGATGGTAGGTCAGTTGCTTGTGTGGCTGCTTGTATATCCTTAATAGCTTGAGGCCATGGATGCATGGAGAGCTTTTTAGACACCTCATGCTTCTTCTCTCCCTTATCCTAGAGCTTTATATATCTATTTTTTTAGCTCCCAAATGAAAGTTTTGCTTTCCACCACTTCTCTCCTACTAATAAACTCGTTCCCTATCTGTTTATATATGGAGTACATGTCCAAGGTAGAAGAAGAAGGCGAATTTCTTGGTGGAAGCTCCTAGGGTTTTGTTTTGGTCTCTTTTAGGGTTTAAAAAGCTTCCTTCTAATGATCTTGACCTAAGTGAGTAACAATACCCTTCCTTCCTCCATTTATTTCTCTGTTATCCTTCCTCCTACCTTTCTCCATGCCAGAACCTTGTTGTTCCATGGTAGAAATTGCTCTAAAGCTCTAAAACCCTACCTTTCTTGCTCCTTATGCTTAGGGTTTGCTCATTTGATGAAGAAAGGTGCTAGATGGACGAGTTCACAACTTGTGCTAGGATTTTCTACCATATATGCTCATGTTTTCTTCGGTTTGGGATTTTATCTTCTAAATAAAGGCAAGTTTTATAACTTGCTCCATGTTTATTGCTTACCATAAGCTTGCTAGCTCATGTTCTTGCTTTTAAATGATGATCCATGCACTAAAATGCTACGCTTGACTTGGATTTTGATTTTATAATGTTCCATGTTCTAATTTTAGTTCTAGATGAACATGTGATCATGTGTACGTTATTCCTAATGGATAATATGACTTGGATCAGGTTGGTTTGACAACCGATGGTGCTAAACACCTATCAACCAATGGTCAATTTTAGGGTTTAAAGACAATTCTTCTATAAACACATGACTCAATGGTGGTACCATCGCAACAACTGATGATGTTGTCTTCATGACAACTGATGGTGGTGACAAGGGTGTCAACTTACGTTCATCCCTTAGGTTAGGTGTTGGCCTAATTAGAAGCTTAGTGATTAACAACTAAGTACCCTAATGATGCTATCAATCAATGATGATATTAGTTTGATATTCGATGGTGATTAATGAATATAGTGCTGATCTAACAACCAATGGTGACTTAATGGTCACTACTGATGTTGTATTAGGTCTCCACAACCTATGGTGAGTTAAGCATGTAGTTTTAGCATCAATTAAGCCTTAAACCAATGGTTTCTTGGGTCATTTGATGCAATGGTCAGACCTATACTCCAATTGATGGTTTTAATATATGAGCTTGACCTAATGGTTAAGATCTAATGTTTCTTCATCCAATAAATTGGAATGATGACTAAATGTAATGTGTTGGTCCTAATAATTTGATTTAAATGGTTTCCTTTATGAGATCAACTTAAGAATCTCATTTACTAACAACTTGTTTTAAATAAACAATCGCTTGTGGGCTTTACCCTACTCTCAATGGAACTTTTTGTGTTGTTAATCAAGGGATGTCTAGGGTTAGATGGTGACTCTTTCTAGAGCACAACTCAATGACTTTATAGGTGGTTTGTTCAAGATGTTTACTTATGTAAACAACCAATGCCTTTACCTTTTCAACCTTTAATGGTTAGAAGTTGATGCCTCAATATTCCCATTGTTTTGGGTGAAGCCTATAGTGTGATGGTATGATTCTAATGATGAGAATTTGATGGTTCAATGCCTTAAACTTGTAGTCTTACCCTTACCCTTGTATGATTATGATTGATAATCACCATAATGAATTAATGGGTAACCCTAATGAGGTATAGCTTGTTATACCTAGCTTTAATATAACTAAATGATGGTAATTGGGTATGCATAGTCCTTGAATGATTAATACAATCATGGAGTACTCTCTATTGTTTTTGAAACCCTAGTATGATATAGCCCAATGTCTACACCTTGATTTATGTGTGGGTTCATACTTGAGAATAGTATGGAATGTGATGGTGATGATTTACCTTATGTATCCTTGATCCAATGGGGATGCCGTGAGTTGGGATTTGGGTATAAGTGTTGATTAGTAACATTAATATAATTTATCTGGTTGAACCTAACTCTAATGCAAATAGATAAAGATGAGTATTCATGTTTAACATTCTTATATGATGGAATGATGGTGAAATGACCTCCTTAATATGATCATAACCTTAATATGTTAATTGGTGGTTATCATAGCCACATGGTTGATACTTTCTTATGTTAAACATGTGCATTATGAATATGATGAGGGTTAATCATATCTATATTCCTTGCATGTTGATGTAATAAATGAATGTTCTTAATGTTAATATAACCCCACTACGATTGTTTATGAATATCTACTAGCTCATTAATGTAATATTGTGTTGATCTGGTGTATTATATGTAAGTGATGTTATTGAGCCTTGTTATAAGGCATGCAAAGATAATGATGATCTTGCAGGGAACAATATGATGGTCTTAATGACCTTTGGGCATGGTTGAGCCCTAAATGAGGTGTATTCCTCTTGTTTTGTTAAGGGTTGATACCCTGTGATATTGTGAAAAGGATTTATATCATGTGATAGTATGATGACAAGTATAGTCTCATGAATGGCAAGTGAATATCATCGTGTAATGATGAGATGAAGAACATGTTGGTATGTATGCCCTGAGAGCCAATCATGGGATGATTGGTGGGATACATTAAGATTGATTTGATAAACATCAAAGGCAAGCTTCCAATTCTTTCTGGTCCAGTCATATGAGATAGTGATAGAACAGATTGAATGTCTAGAGAATGACAGTACTCGATGACGTATGCTTTCAGGTTGAGGACCTGAACGATGAGATCATACAGATGCTAAGAGTTTGTACATTCTTGTTTTGTCCCTAGTCGAATGTCATAGTGGAAGGTAGATAGACAACTATGACACACGAGACTAGATTGTGGTGTTGGTTGATGACAGAATCTCATTAGTCATGATATAGAGATATCAAACCAAACACATAGGTACTTGTTAGAGAACAAGTGTACCGGACAAACCCACCGTGAGTTTGACACATGGAACCATGACATGGTAGTCACAGTCAGTACTCACAGTGATGGTGGTGAGTGTGATTCTTAGACCTGAAATCACTGCACTCAACACATGTCGTTGGGCACACTTTGACATCATCAAACGCAGTCCTGAAACATGGGTTGTTATAAAGGTGATGATTGGGTGGCTTTGACACATGGGGCTTTTCAGGGGTGAGTGATAGATATGGGATTTGTCCCTCCTGAGGGAGTTTGATATCCAAGGCCACTTGATGAGTAGGATTGAGATAGGCATGCGCACGCATGTGTGAATCAGTATGTGATATTGATGTCATACATATCTCCTTCAATCTACTCTGAGATCAAGAAAGTGAATGAACGTTGACAGGATGATTGTTCCATGCCTCGAGTTCATTCGGGATATCAGTGACAAAGGAATTATACATTCGTTGTAACACCATTCACATATTGTAGGATGAAAGTTGTTCTCCAACTTTCTACTTTCACTTGGGTAGCAATGATGTGTGACTAGGCACCACTCTTTGCTTGTGAAGTCATAAGTGTTATGGACTTTCACTGCGAACGTGAAATGGACCTGCAGGGTCACACACATAGGATTTAACCTGGAAGAGGAGTTTTGTCCACAAGCAACATTTAGATTGATTACTAAAGGAGTTTAGTAGTTCAATTAAACACTCAATCAATTGATAGCTCAATATCATATTGTTCAAGGTGTTGAACATGTTGATTGGAGTATCGGATTGATTGAAATCGCAATTGACTGATTCTGCACAACCTGCACTCCCAACCGATCGGTTTAAGTGTTGAACCGGTCAGCTGAGGTTGTTGAACCGGTTGACTCAAGTGTTGAGTCGATCGGCTCATGGTCAGAGTGAAACGATCGGTTCAAGTATTGAAACGATCGGTTCAAGTGTTGAAACGATCGGTTCAACTGGTGCAACCGAGCAAGTTGGGAAAGTCAGGTCGGTGAGAATTTTCCTTGCGTTTCACTTGCCCAATTTGATTGGAACAAGGATTGGTATTCGATACCAATTAGAAACAAAAGAAGGAAAGTCAATCGGGAACTGATCAGGACCACGAACCGACCGGTTCAGAAGTGAACCGATCGGCTCATGGGTCCCAACCGATCAATTGGTGTTCCAACCGACCGGTTCAGGTTGCGAGTTGGTTGTTTTGTGGAAAATCTCGAACCCTTTTACTCCTGCTTTAGTCCCATATTGCCGGGGACAGAGAACCCTGTCCCATTACCCGCCTATATATAGGGGTATTGGGGGCTTCTCAAAGTACAACTCAGTGCAACCAGTTGCTCTGCAAAGTTGTCGTTCTCTCTGGTTTTGGTAACCGAGAGAGAGCCCGAGCAAGTGCTTCCCGCAAAAGGGAGGTGCAGCAAGGGAAGGACAACTGTAGTTGCAACTGGAGGCAGGAGAGTGTGTTGGCGACTAGTACGTCAATAGGAGGGTGCGACTCCTTCCACTTCCTTGTGGGACAAGGAGTGTGGAGTTCCAGGTGGTCTGTGTGGACTACTACAGAGGCGGGAGGTCACTGCCGCTTAGGAGGTCAACTGTCATCCGACAGTCCGGTTCGAGTAGGAGTCGTCAGTCCCGGCGTGACCAGGAGCTGCACAGACACCGTCCAAGACCAGAGGTGAAGACCACACAAGGCGCGAGGTATTGTCGCCGAGCAAGCCCCGGGACAAGGTATGATTCCACAAACCATCCTTTCCTATTATATAGACATTGACACATTTCCTTGTTCTGAGTTTGGGGGAGAAATTTTTTGTTTCCGCTGCCTTCTCTGTCTCCCCTAAAACCCAACAGAACAATATGCCTCATATGTTTTATATCTTCTGAAATTGTTATATAACAATGTTTGCTAGAAGTGAATTAGGGTTTGTATGTCCACTTGTTTGATGCAGCCTTAATGCACCCAATTGGAAATAATTAATCAAGTGAAATTCTAATCATGTAGTGCCCTGTTCCGTAGACCCATCTGAGTGTCAGAATTTTCCAGATGGTGAAATAAGTATTCCTAAGGGAAACTCGGAGCACATGCTATTGAGTATGTGGGGTGCTTGTCATCCTGAATCCAAGTGTTTAGGGGGGATGACTACGGTCATACCTAGCCCTTAGTTTGAGAACGATTGTGGTCATGTCTCGGTGATTATACATGTGATGAGATTGGAGGACAATTGTGGTTGTACCTTAGATGGTAGGGTATGCATATTGACCTCCTTTCACTAGTGCCGTGACCTGTACTAAGGACGGACTAGGTTGTTAGCAGCTTGACCTTATGTGTCGATGTGGCAAACCTGTACTGACTGGGGCGGAGAAGATCTTAGGAGTTTGGCTCTTCCTAGATCTTGTATATCACTGATTTCGACTTAGCAGTGGTCAGTTGGATTTTGAGTGGTATCCTCAAATTCCTCAGGGCATAATAAAAGATGTAATACAACCGTCTAGAAAATCTATTTAGGGTTATACAAGACGCTTCATATTGGATGATAACCCTTATTGTTCTCTGTACATAGAGATGGTGTTTAATGCATTGAAAGATAGTAGATATTCTTATGTTGTGGATATGCTCATGTTATAAATGTGTACATACAATAGTCATGTTTAAGTCGATAGAGATAATATTATTGTTGGCTTTGATTATGACATTCATTATCACATGTTGTTAGCTATGCTTATATTGCTAGCTATGCCTTTGTAATTAGAGATGCCTATACTACTAATCATGCTTTTGCATATAGTTGTACTTATATTGTTAGCTCTACTTATGATGTTGATATGTTCAATTTATTAGACATGTTGATTGTAACATCCCTGACCTGGGTTATGATTTAACCCTAGATGTTTTGCCTAATAAGGTTAAGTAGATTCGTAATATTATCTTGGAAAAAGTAATTAGGGCTTATGAGAAACATATGTTTCAATTTTGGTCATGTTTGAACAATGTTGAAGCAATGTTTGCTTATTTTGGACCAAAGTGAAAATTACCCAAGTTGAGGGGTTAAATTGAAAATGTTGCATGGTAAGATGTTCCTATGATGTTGAGACCACATGAGAGTGAATATGTTGTAGTGGTAAGGTTTCCACAAGTCTGGACACCAAGACAGAGCTTGTTGGACAATGTTGTGCATTAAAATCCAGTTTTGGTGTAAAGTGCAATTTACCCAAAACCTAGGGTTCAATATGCAAATTACCACTTCAATAAGGTCCCTAATGTTTCTTGGAAACATTTAGAGCAAATAAAATGAGATGGGTGCCTCATTTGAATTAAGTTGGAGGAGAGAGAATCTTGATATTAAAATAATCAAGATTAATGCCTAATTGAAATCCTAATTTGATTTAGGGCAAAAATGAATAAAAATAATTGAAGGGCTTTCAACCAAAATGTTTTGGGTTGATTTTGAATAAGGATGAACGTTCCTTTGCCAAGATAAGGAACGAAAATATCCTAAGTAGGTGAAATTCCACTCACCTTATTATAAGAAAAAGAAAACCCACTCACATATGGATATTAATATAATAAGCATTACGGTGCTTAATTTGATTTTCTTTAAATCAAGGATAATGAAGGAGAATTAAAGTCAAAGGAAGGTGCCTCGTCCTTAATGGATTTGAGGGGGGAGAGGCGGCCATATTTTTGGAATTTAATGCATTTTAATAATGCATTTTCTCTCTCATCAATTTCCTTATAAAAGTGCCTTTTTCAAGCCAAATGAAAGGCTATTTCGGATTTTCTTCTTCCCCTTGCTTGCAAAACCGACCAAGGAGCTAGGGAGGAGCAGGGAGCACGTCCCCAACCTGTGGGTGAGCCCTTGACCTTCGTTCTCTTTGATTTCATGGTGGAAATCGAAAATAAATTATGGATTCCTTCTTATTTCGATCTCCTCTTCAACCCTAGCCAACTTTTGCAATCAAAAGCTTGAGGACGAGCCTATGGGGAGTTGCTAGAGATTCATCCACCATTAAGGGCGTGAGCTTGGAGCTTTGGAGCTCAATTGGAGGCGGGTTTTATAACTCAAATCCTTAAACATTGCTATTGCATCAATTCTCTATGCTTTGTTGATTGATTTCTTCAATTTGATACACTCTTGTTTCTTTGCTGCAATTTCCATCAAGAACGGTTGCTGTTCTTGGTTTTTTGAAGGAAGGGGATGATGACATCACCTAGATTCTTATCCAAAGAAAATTACCAAGAAAACCCGTTTTGATAGCTACTCCAAATCGTTTTAATTTGATTGGCTATGCGGTTTCAGCAAACCGTTTAAGGGCAAACGGTTTGAGACCGTTTGGGAGCAAATGTTCTCAAGACCGTTTGAGATGGTTGACCAAGCATTGACCGTTTGGGAATTTTGTTCCTAATTATGTAGGCTGATAACCCTCCAAATTTGAGGGATTAACTCCAAAGGAATCGAGAGTTGAAGGCCAATCAATTAGGCAATCGATTTGAATTATGTGCTGATTTTCAACCTGATTAACTTGACATGGTTGAGAAAACGGTTTCAAGACCGTTTGATATGGTTGACAAAGCGTTGACCGTTTGGGATTCCTGTTCATAATTATGTTTATTAATAACCCTCCAAAGTTGAGGGATTAACTCCAAAGGAATCGTGAGTTGAATCCTAATCAATTAGGGAAACCTAATTGGATTAAGTGCTGATTTTCAATCTGATTTAATTGAACTTTTTGGGCAAACGGTCTCAAGACCGTTTGAGTGCGTTGACCAAGCGTTGACCGTTTGGGATTACTGTTCCTAATGATGTTATATAATGACTCACCAAATTTGATGGATTAATTCCAAACGAGTCATGAGTTGAAGGCTAATCAATTGGGCTAACCCTAATTGAAATCAGTGCTGAAATCACAATGAGTTAAGTTGAGATTTTGGGTTGATTAGCCCAAACGGTCTCAAGACCGTTTGGGGATCACCCCAAGACCGTTTGGAGGTCTGGGGTCAAGTATAGTTGACCAATTGAAGGTCCAAAGGTACCAAATCATACTGCAACTAAATGCTGATTTGTTGATCAACTCGATAGACCAATCCATGATGATTTTTCACTAAAATCCAAAGGTTGGATGGGCAAACGGTCTCAAGACCGTTTGGTGGTCACCCAAGACCGTTTGGAGGTCTAGGGTTGAGTATAGTTCAGTGGTTGAAGGTCTAAAGATATCAAGTTGATCTGCAATAGATTGCTGATTTGGTGAGCACTTTAATGAACCAAACCCTAATTAGATTGCTTGGATTTGAGTGATATGATGGTCAAACGGTCTCAAGACCGTTTGGAGGTCATCCAAACGACCTCAAGACCGTTTGGTGGTCACCCAAGACCGTTTGGAGGTCTAGGGTTGAGTATGGTTAGGTGTTTGAAGGTCTAAAGGTACCAAGCGGTTATACAATGCAATGCTGATTTGGTGATCAATCCAATGATCCAAACCTTAATTAGATTGCTTGGATTTGAGTGATATGATGGGAAAACGGTCTCAAGACCGTTTGGGGGTCATCCAAACGACCTCAAGACCGTTTGGGGTCAGGTCATACCCAATTTGGATGATGGTTCAATGGTTTCAATGCAACTAGTTCTGCATTGATTAGTGTTGAAGGATCATTGATTCCAAACCATAATTCAATTGAATCAAACCCCAATTGATGATCAATTGAGGGTCAATTGAGGGTCAAATCAGTTTAAGGTTGACCTATTAAATTCAATTGAAGTATGGGTGAAGGTCCAATTGATGATTGGTTCCATGAATTCAATGATTGAAGGAATCAACATTGAAAACCCCAATTTATTTGGATACCTTATGTAATGGAGGTCCAATGTAATTTAATTTTTGAGAATTAAGATGATGAATGTTCTATTGATCCAATGATGATTAGTAATGGTAATAAATGAAGGTACAAAGGTTGAAACCCTAATAGTACCTAAGTGATTAAGTGCCAATTAAGGGATGAATCCCTAATTGCTTATAGGATCAATGACTTGATACACTATGTTAATCATAGTTGTATGTACTCGACTGAAGAGTTGATATGACCTAATCAAGTTAAGAAGCTGATAGCATGAATTCATACATGAATATGAATCATGTGGTGTATAAGGTTTATGATCCTTAATCAAAGAGATCATGAAACCCTAAACATGAACATAAACCCTAATTGACAGGGTTATTGAATTCAACCCTAGTTGAGGGTGATTCCATGTGAAACCCTAGTTGAGGGTGATTCCATGTGAAACCCTAGTTGAGGGTGATTCAATGTGAAACCCTAGTTGAGGGTGATTCCATGTGAAACCCTAGTTGAGGGTGATTCTAAGTGAAACCCTAATTGAGGGTGCATCCATGTGGAACCCTAGTTGAGGGTGATTTCATGAGAAACCCTAATTGGGAATGCATCCCTAATTGCTTATAGGACCAATGACTTGGTACCCTATGTTAATCATAGTTGTATGCATATGATTGAAGGGTTGATGTGACCTAATCAAGTTGAAAGGATCAAATAATAGAATTCATATATATATAAATATGATTCATGTGATGATCCTATGTAGCACGACCGTGCAAGGCAGCACGTCCGTGGCGACTTTACTCAGCACGACCGTGCAGAGTAGCACGGCCGTGGTAGCTTCACTTTGCACGACCGTGCAAGGTAGCACGGCCGTGGTGGCCTATGCTTGACTTAGAGATGAATTGAAAGTGACCTAACATGGTCGTTTTGTTAATTCTCAACTTAAGGATGAGAGAGATACTCATACCTTGTGATGATAATCATTTAATGATAATTGATGAGAATAAATAAGTATGATTGAATACTTATGGTATAAATGTTGGCTCCTAGATGTGGGGAGCAATGAACTAGGGTTTGATCATTGATAATATGATCTTGAAAACCTAAATGGTTAATAATGGAAAGCCCTATTCTTAATGAAGGGTAATGATATGTGAGAGAAAGCCCTAATTGATGGTAAACCCTAACCCTGGTAAGGGAATAGTGGTGTTACCCTATATTGCATGATGTGTTGTGAACTTGATAAGTCTATTATCATGTGTGACAATCATGCAGGTCTCATGAGTTGATGATCATATCCAGGTATGAGCTATGATGTTTATTTGATAAGAATTGATTGGCCATATGTGCCATTATGTTTTTGTTACTGAGAAAGAAGTAACAAGATGAGTTGGGCTTGTAAGCCTTTGTTTTAAGTTGTTGCCTAGTGAGAGGTGACAAGATGTGAATGGCCTTGTGCGCCATGTGAATAAAGTTGTTGCCTAGTGAGAGGTGACAAGATGTGAATGGCCTTGTGCGCCATCTGAATAAAGTTGTTGTCTAGTGAGAGGTGACAAGATGTGAATGGTTTTGTGAGCCATGTGAATAAAGTTGTTGCCTAGTGAAAGGTGACAAGACGTACAGTGTTTTGATGAGCTATGTGTGATGGAAATCCAAATCCTGGTAAAGGATTAAGGGTAATACCCTTGAATTATTAATACATTGTTTTTGCATGGTATTGATAGATAATTGATGTACTGCTATTATATGTGCTAACCATGCAGGTATCATGAGATGATGAGCATAGCCAAGTATGAGCTATGATGTGTTATTAGTTTGAATTTGTTTATTGGGCCTTGTGTGCTATAATATATCTTGTGCCTGGTAAGAGGTGGCAAGAGAGTTAATGTGCATCAAGTGCCATGATGGATGCTTGTGTAGCAAGTATCATACTTACCTTGGTCAAATGACCTAAAGGTGTTAGTTACCTGAGAAAGAGGTAACAGTGCTCAAGTGATGAACAAAGGGTTTGAATACCCACGATTTCATGGTTATGGTATTGAAATTGTGAAAGGATGAGAAAAACCCAGTGGTGAAGTGAGGGATTAAGATCCCAACACTTATGAAAAGAGTATGGCTACGGGCCATGACTCCACATTGATAATGCCAGTCTTTAGATATATGATCTAAGCCTGAAGAAAGTTAATGCAGTGGTAATGATTTTGTTGTTTGAATAGATGTTATACATGTTCTTCCTATTCATTAAAGGATAAGTGACATGTTAATTCTATCAAGTAATAACTGTAATGCTTCTGATATAGAATAATGTTCTAATCTGTTAGACATTAAAATATTTGCTGTCAAATAGATATGATTCTCATGTTCATATTCATCTTCTCAAGTTGCAATAATAATGTTTCTGGCGGAGAGTTATATCTCTCGCTGGGGCAATTTTTATAATTGTCTCACCCCCGTGGGAAACATTTTTAGGTATGCATGAAAGGCAGAGCAGAAACCCTAGAACAGGGAAAGAGCAGCAGCAACAGCAACAACAGGGACAGCAATAAGATCTCAGGTGGAGATATTGTCTGTATAGTCATATAGATAGTAGTCCTATGTGTCGTCTCTGTACTCTCAGGTCCTCGGAGTTTTTAGTCAGTGTTTTTGATATATCAGTCTGAGGTTTTGGCTTGATGCCTCGAGATTTGTATGCTGCCTGCATATATGTTTATAAGGCAGCTGATGATGTAGTCTCTGGAAAGAGATGGTACAGGATATGTATGTTTGAAACAGAATGTATATGATATACAATGGAATTTGTTGGAAAAGATTTCCTATGTGTGGATCTCTTTGCAAAAAGTTTTAATTTTTAGTGATTTTCGCTAATCCGCTGCTTGATGAATGCTTCCGCATTAGTTAATCTTATTTTCGCGAGACGGTCGTCACAATTTAGTGGTATAAGAGCTCTAGGTTCGCTAAGTCTACAGAGACATAGGACTAAGGTATCGAGTCTGTGTTAGTGTCCTCCAGTATACCCTATAATGATTTCTACTTGTGCAGAGAAAGGGTAAAGTTTTAAAATGACTGGAGAGCACAAGGAACACATTGCTTAGGGCAATGTTGTTGCACCAAGAAGTGGTGCAAGGATCATGCAAGAATAGAATGAGTGCCTGAGAATCCCCATTAAGACCTGATCAGGATAGAGAATCCTATGATCATGCTCTTGTTGGGCAGATTAGGGCAACAATAATGCATATAGGGGACTGGATACTAGCTTTACAATCTAGGTTATCAGTCCTTAATACAGAAAGTTTGAGCTTTAAAAGAGTTCCTAAATGACTTAGTCATGTTGGAACAAGGGAAAATCATGTGTGTATAATGATATGAATAGCAAGGAATATGATAGCATGTAAGTGCATACTACTTGATCTCAGTATTTGTAAACCCTGGCCAGGTATACAACTATTGATGATAAAGTGGGTATGGAAACTCTTAGATTGATATCTTTTTGATTGCCCTGACCAAGTAGTCATTCTGATACAATCTAATGAGTATCATGAAATAAGAAATATGGAACCAACAAAGGAAGATGCTTTGTGAAATTCCAACAAAGGAAGATGCTTTGTGCAATTCCAACAAAGGAAGATGCTTTGTGCAATTCCAACAAAGGAAGATGCTTTGTGCAATTCCAATAAAGGAAGATGCTTTGTGCAATTCCAACAAAGGAAGATGCTTTATGCAATTCCAATAAAGGAAGATGCTTTGTGCAATTCCAATAAAGGAAGATGCTTTGTGCAATTCCAATAAAGGAAGATGCTTTGTGCAATTCCAATAAAGGAAGATGCTTCTCCAACCCCAATCAAAAAGGGAAGAGCTATGTGTCATTCCCAATCAAAAAGGGAAGAGCTATGTGTCATTCCCAATCAAAAAGGGAAGAGCTATGTGTCATTCCCAATCAAAAAGGGAAGAGCTATGTGTCATTCCCAATCAAAAAGGGAAGAGCTATGTGTCATTCCCAAACAAAAAGGGAAGAGCTATGTGTCATTCCCAATCAAAAAGGGAAAGCTATGTGTCATCCCCAACAAAAAGGGAAGAGCTATGTGTCATTCCCAAACAAAAAGGGAAGAGCTATGTGTCATTCCCAATCAAAAAGGGAAGAGCTATGTGTCATTCCCAATCAAAAAGGGAAGAGCTATGTGTCATTCCCAATCAAAAAGGGAAGAGCTATGTGTCATTCCCAATCAAAAAGGGAAGAGCTATGTGTCATTCCCAATCAAAAAGGGAAGAGCTATGTATCATTCCCAAACAAAAAGGGAAGAGCTATGTGTCATTCCCAATCAAAAAGGGAAAGCTATGTGTCATCCCCAACAAAAAGGGAAGAGCTATGTGTCATTCCCAAACAAAAAGGGAAGAGCTATGTGTCATTCCCAATCAAAAAGGGAAGAGCTATGTGTCATTCCCAATCAAAAAGGGAAGAGCTATGTGTCATTCCCAATCAAAAAGGGAAGAGCTATGTGTCATTCCCAATCAAAAAGGGAAGAGCTATGTGTCATTCCCAATCAAAAAGGGAAAGCTATGTGTCATCCCCAACAAAAAGGGAAGAGCTATGTGTCATTCCCAATAAAAAAGGGAAAGCTATGTGTCATCCCCAACAAAAAGGGAAGAGCTATGTGTCATTCCCAATCAAAAAAGGGAAGAGCTATGTGTCATTCCCAATCAAAAAGGGAAAGCTATGTGTCATCCCCAACAAAAAGGGAAGAGCTATGTGTCATTCCCAATCAAAAAGGGAAAAGCTATGTGGCATTTCCAACTAATAAGAAGAACTACGTGAATAATCCCAATTACATAGAGTTGTTAAAGGATTACTGAGTAAATTATCTTTGTTAGATATATATGTAGTTCCTTTTTATAATTATTCTTGGGTGATGATAGAAGTATGTTCTTTTATGCTTCTTCTTTCCAATAATATGGACATCATATGTTAGGGGTTTATGCTCTGCATAAACATTGGTAAGGTTGAATTAGTGAAAGGAGCTTTGTGTGGAATCACATAGTTCATGATATCTCCATGATATTAAGATGATATGTGGATACTTGAGGGCATGATTAATGAACAATATGTTCCTCCGTTTCCTGGGATTTCGAGGACGAAATCCTTGTTAGGGGTTTATAATTTGTAACATCCCTGACCTGGGTTATAATTTAACCCTAGATGTTTTGCCTAATAAGGTTAAGTAGATTCTTAATCTTATCTTGGGAAAAGTAATTAGGGCTTATGAGAAACATACGTTTCAATTTTGGTCCTGTTTGAACAATGTTGAAGCAATGTTTGCTTATTTTGGACCAAAGTGAAAATTACCCAAGTTAAGGGGTTAAATTGAAAATTTTGCATGGTAAGATGTTCCTATGATGTTGAGACCACATGATAATGAATATGCTGTAGTGGTAAGGTTTCCACAAGTCTGGACACCAAGACAGAGCTTGTTGGACAATGTTGTGCATTAAAATCCAGCTTTGGTGTAAAGTGCCATTTACCCAAAACCTAGGGTTCAATATGCAAATTACCACTTCAATAAGGTCCCTAATGTTTCTTGGAAACATGTAGAGCAAATAAAATGAGATGGGTGCCTCATTTGAATTAAGTTGGAGGAGAGAGAATCTTGATATTAAAATAATCAAGATTAATGCCTAATTGAAACCCTAATTTGGTTTAGGGCAAAAATGAATAAAAATAATTGAAGGGCTTTCAACCAAAATGTTTTGGGTTGATTTTGAATAAGGATGAACGTTCCTTTGCCAAGATAAGGAATGAAAATATCCTAAGTAGGTGAAATTCCACTCACCTTATTATAAGAAAAAGAAAACCCACTCACATATGGATATTAATATAATAAGCATTAAGGTGCTTAATTTGATTTTCTTTAAATCAAGGATAATGAAGGAGAATTAAAGGCAAAGGAAGGTGCCTCGTCCTTAAGGGATTTGAGGGGGGAGAGGCGGCCATATTTTTGGAATTTAATGCATTTTAATAATGCATTTTCTCTCTCATCAATTTCCTTGTAAAAGTGCCTTTTTCAAGCCAAATGAAAGGCTATTTCAGATTTTCTTCTTCCCCTTGCTTGCAAAACCGACCAAGGAGCTAGGGAGGATAAGGGAGCACGTACCCAACCTGTGGGTGAGCCCTTGACCTTCGTTCTCTTTGATTTCATGGTGGAAATCGAAAATAAATTATGGATTCCTTCTTATTTCGATCTCCTCTTCAACCCTAGCCAACTTTTGTAATCAAAAGCTTGAGGACGAGCCTAGGGGGAGTTGCTAGAGCTTCATCCACCATTAATGGCGTGAGCTTGGAGCTTTGGAGCTCACTTGGAGGCGGGTTTTATAACTCAAACCCTTAAACATTGCTATTGCATCAATTCTCTATGCTTTGTTGATTGATTTCTTCAATTTGATACACTCTTGTTTCTTTGCTGCAATTTCCATCAAGAACGGTTGCTGTTCTTGGTTGTTCGAAGGAAGGGGATGATGACATCATCCTAGATTCTTATCCAAAGAAAATTACCAAGAAAAACCGTTTTGATAGCTACTCCAAATCGTTTTAATTTGATTGGCTATGCGGTTTCAGCAAACCGTTTAAGGGCAAACGGTTTGAGACCGTTTGGGAGAAAACGGTCTCAAGACCGTTTGAGATGGTTGACCAA
Source organism: Alisma plantago-aquatica (assembly GCA_963693085.1). Lineage (NCBI taxonomy): Eukaryota > Viridiplantae > Streptophyta > Magnoliopsida > Alismatales > Alismataceae > Alisma > Alisma plantago-aquatica. The sequence continues at coordinate 270,715,881 of OY856415.1, read as the reverse complement.
GCATTGACCGTTTGGGAATTTTGTTCCTAATTATGTAGGCTGATAACCCTCCAAATTTGAGGGATTAACTCCAAAGGAATCGAGAGTTGAAGGCCAATCAATTAGGCAATCGATTTGAATTATGTGCTGATTTTCAACCTGATTAACTTGACCTGGTTGAGAAAACGGTTTCAAGACCGTTTGAGATGGTTGACCAAGCATTGACCGTTTGGGATTCCTGTTCATAATTATGTTTATTAATAACCCTCCAAAGTTGAGGGATTAACTCCAAAGGAATCGTGAGTTGAATCCTAATCAATTAGGGAAACCTAATTGGATTAAGTGCTGATTTTCAATCTGATTTAATTGAACTTTTTGGGAAAACGGTCTCAAGACCGTTTGAGTGCGTTGACCAAGCGTTGACCGTTTGGGATTACTGTTCCTAATGATGTGATCTAATGACTCACCAAATTTTATGGATTAATTCCAAACGAGTCATGAGTTGAAGGCTAATCAATTGGGCTAACCCTAATTGAAATCAGTGCTGAAATCACAATGAGTTAAGTTGAGATTTTGGGTTGATTAGCCCAAACGGTCTCAAGACCATTTGGGGATCACCCAAACGGTCTCAAGACCGTTTGGGGATCACCCCAAGACCGTTTGGAGGTCTGGGGTCAAGTATAGTTGACCAATTGAAGGTCCAAAGGTACCAAATCATACTGCAACTAAATGTTGATTTGTTGATCAACTCGATAGACCAATCCATGATGATTTTTCACTAAAATCCAAAGGTTGGATGGGCAAACGGTCTCGGTCTAGGGTTGAGTATAGTTCAGTGGTTGAAGGTCTAAAGATATCAAGTTGATCTGCAATAGATTGCTGATTTGGTGAGCACTTCAATGAACCAAACCCTAATTAGATTGCTTGGATTTGAGTGATATGATGGGAAAACGGTCTCAAGACCGTTTGGACGTCATCCAAACGACCTCAAGACCATTTGGTGGTCACCCAAGACCGTTTGGAGGTCTAGGGTTGAGTATGGTTAGGTGTTTGAAGGTCTAAAGGTACCAAGCGGTTATACTTTGCAATGCTGATTTGGTGATCAATCCAATGATCCAAACCTTAATTAGATTGCTTGGATTTGAGTGATATGATGGGCAAACGGTCTCAAGACCGTTTGGGGGTCATCCAAACGACCTCAAGACCGTTTGGGGTCAGGTCATACCCAATTTGGATGATGGTTCAATGGTTTCAATGCAACTAGTTCTGCATTGATTAGTGTTGAAGGATCATTGATTCCAAACCATAATTCAATTGAATCAAACCCCAATTGATGATCAATTGAGGGTCAATTGAGGGTCAAATCAGTTTAAGGTTGACCTATTAAATTCAATTGAAGTATGGGTGAAGGTCCAATTGATGATTGGTTCCATGAATTCAATGATTGAAGGAATCAACATCGAAAACCCCAATTCATTTGGATACCTTATGTAATGGAGGTCCAATGTAATTTAATTTTTGAGAATTAAGATGATGAATGTTCTATTGATCCAATGATGATTAGTAATGGTAATAAATGAAGGTACAAAGGTTGAAACCCTAATAGTACCTAAGTGATTAAGTGCCAATTAAGGGATGAATCCCTAATTGCTTATAGGATCAATGACTTGATACACTATGTTAATCATAGTTGTATGTACTTGACTGAAGAGTTGATATGACCTAATCAAGTTAAGAAGCTGATAGCATGAATTCATACATGAATATGAATCATGTGGTGTATAAGGGTTATGATCCTTAATCAAAGAGATCATGACACCCTAAACATGAACATAAACCCTAATTGACAGGGTTATTGAATTCAACCCTAGTTGAGGGTGATTCCATGTGAAACCCTAGTTGAGGGTGATTCCATGTGAAACCCTAGTTGAGGGTGATTCAATGTGAAACCCTAGTTGATGGTGATTCCATGTGAAACCCTAGTTGAGGGTGATTCCAAGTGAAACCCTAATTGAGGGTGCATCCATGTGGAACCCTAGTTGAGGGTGATTTCATGAGAAACCCTAATTGGGAATGCATCCCTAATTGCTTATAGGACCAATGACTTGGTACCCTATGTTAATCATAGTTGTATGCATATGATTGAAGGGTTGATGTGACCTAATAAAGTTGAAAGGATCAAATAATAGAATTCATATATATATAAATATGATTCATGTGATGATCCTATGTAGCATGACCGTGCAAGGCAGCACGTCCGTGGCGACTTTACTCAGCACGACCGTGCAGAGTAGCACGGCTGTGGTAGCTTCACTTTGCACGACCGTGCAAGGTAGCACAACCGTGGTGGCCTATGCTTGACTTAGAGCTGAATTGAAAGTGACCTAACATGGTCGTTTTGTTAATTCTCAACTTAAGGATGAGAGAGATACTCATACCTTGTGATGATAATCATTTAATGATAATTGATGAGAATAAATAAGTATGATTGAATACTTATGGTATAAATGTTGGCTCCTAGATGTGGGGAGCAATGAACTAGGGTTTGATCATTGATAATATGATCTTGAAAACCTAAATGGTTAATAATGGAAAACCCTATTCTTAATGAAGGGTAATGATATGTGAGAGAAAGCCCTAATTGATGGTAAACCCTAACCCTGGTAAGGGAATAGTGGTGGTACCCTATATTGCATGATGTGTTGTGAACTTAATAAGTCTATTATCATGTGTGACAATCATGCAGGTCTCATGAGTTGATGATCATAGCCAGGTATGAGCTATGATGTTTATTTGATAAGAATTGATTGGCCATATGTGCCATTATGTTTTTGTTACTGAGAAAGAAGTAACAAGATGAGTTGGGCTTGTAAGCCTTTGTTTTAAGTTGTTGCCTAGTGAGAGGTGACAAGATGTGAATGGCCTTGTGCGCCATGTGAATAAAGTTGTTGCCTAGTGAGAGGTGACAAGATGTGAATGGCCTTGTACGCCATGTGAATAAAGTTGTTGTCTAGTGAGAGGTGACAAGATGTGAATGGTTTTGTGAGCCATGTGAATAAAGTTGTTGCCCAGTGAAAGGTGACAAGACGTACAGTGTTTTGATGAGCTATGTGTGATGGAAATCCAAATCCTGGTAAAGGATTAAGGGTAATACCCTTGAATTATTAATACATTGTTTTTGCATGGTATTGATAGATAATTGATGTACTGCTATTATATGTGCTAACCATGCAGGTATCATGAGATGATGAGCATAGCCAAGTATGAGCTATGATGTGTTATTAGTTTGAATTTGTTTATTGGGCCTTGTGTGCTATAATATATCTTGTGCCTGGTAAGAGGTGGCAAGAGAGTTAATGTGCATCAAGTGCCATGATGGATGCTTGTGTAGCAAGTATCGTACTTACCTTGGTCAAATGACCTAAAGGTGTTAGTTACCTGAGAAAGAGGTAACAATGCTCAAGTGATGAACAAAGGGTTTGAATACCCATGATTTCATGGTTATGGTATTGAAATTGTGAAAGGATGAGAAAAACCCAGTGGTGAAGTGAGGGATTAAGATCCCAACACTTATGAAAAGAGTATGGCTACGGGCCATGACTCCACATTGATAATGTCAGGCTTTAGATATATGATCTAAGCCTGAAGAAAGTTAATGCAGTGGTAATGATTCTGTTGTTTGAATATATGTTATACATGTTCTTCCTATTCATTAAAGGATAAGTGACATGTTAATTCTATCAAGTAATAACTGCAATGCTTCTGATATAGAATAATGTTCTAATCTGTTAGACATTAAAATATTTGCTGTCAAATAGATATGATTCTCATGTTCATATTCATCTTCTCAAGTTGCAATAATAATGTTTCTGGCGGAGAGTTATATCTCTCGCTGGGGCAATTTTTATAATTGTCTCACCCCCGTGGGAAACATTTTTAGGTATGCATGAAAGGCAGAGCAGAAACCCTAGAACAGGGAAAGAGCAGCAACAACAACAACAACAGGGACAACAATAAGATCTCAGGTGGAGATATTGTCTGTATAGTCATATAGATAGTAGTCCTATGTGTCGTCTCTGTACTCTCAGGTCCTCGGAGTTTTTAGTCAGTGTTTTTGATATATCAGTCTGAGGTTTTGGCTTGATGCCTCGAGATTTGTATGCTGCCTGCATATATGTTTATAAGGCAGCTGATGATGTAGTCTCTGGAAAGAGATGGTACATGATATGTACGTTTGAAACAGAATGTATATGATATACAATGGCATTTGTTGGAAAAGATTTCCTATGTGTGGATCTCTTTGCAAAAAGTTTTAATTTTTAGTGATTTTCGCTAATCCGCTGCTTGATGAACGCTTCCGCATTAGTTAATCTTATTTTCGTGAGACGGTCGTCACATTGATGTTGTTAGCTATGCTTATGACACTAGACTTGTTCATGATGTTAGAAATGCTCATGCTGCTAGACTCCTTATATTGTTAATAGGGATATGAGAATAGTCCGGCTAATGAATATAGTTATTATCTGCTCCTTTATGTGTTTTGTTAATCATCTGTGTTTTTGAGCTTATTTGTTATATATGATTAAACTGCTTAAACTGTCTCATTAGCTAAAAATGTTGGAATCAATAAATATTGTTGGAGATTATATCTCTTGTTGGGACATGGGTCTCACTCATGTGGTTCGCCACATCTTTTTAGGTAATCGGAAGTGACAAAAACAAACATGTGGCAGCAAAGATGAGCTATAGTAATGAATCTTTGAGAAAGTTGATTAGATGTCTAGTGTGTCCTAGAGTCATCCTTGTACTCTCATGTATGGGAAAGCAAAGTTTGTATATGGTGTTTCAAATGAATCAGAATTTTGTTAGCATGCTAATGCTTGTTTGTGTGGCATATACAAATATTGTTATCCTGTATATATATGTTGTGGCTAAGGTGATAGAACAATTTGTATCAGATTCTTGCCATAGTATGGATACAAGAAAGATATTACACTCTTATGCAAATGTTTCTGAGCGGGTATTGAGGTTGAAATCGGTTTTATTTACCCATTTTTTGGGTATGCGATTAATTGGTGATTGATTGTGTTTTATGTTTTGAGTAATATTGCTTAGTGTAACGTGTTCTCGCTTTTTTAGCTTGTGGTGCTCTTGTGAAATCAGTTTTTATTTCCTTTGTTTTCTAGTAATCCACATAGTTTGCATTGTTTCCACTAGTTTTGAGTAATCTCGCTTTGTGTGGAGCAGGGCGTCACACTTTCTTCTCCATTTTTGTATTTTCATGATCTATGAGTAGCTAGGCCCCTTAAGTGGGCTATTTGGGGTCAAAAACGTTACTTTGATACCATATTTGGGGGAATTTATATGTAAACATTGTAATTTCATTTTCTAATTATTATACTTTATGTCTATCTCATTTCCCATAAATTGCTTTGTGGTATGTGCTTGAAATTAGCTAGGATTCTAGAAAATTGCTTATATGCGGTTCTTTTTGGGAATTGCTCCTACATCTAGTGGATCCTTAGTTAGCTTTTCACCTTCCTGCATGCTAATCGATTCTCCTACACCTATGTCATAGACATGAGTAGCTATTATAGAAATATTTAATGTAATTAGCTTGGAGCCTTCTCAAGGCTAGGATGTAGGTGATGTGGGGACTAAAACCTCAATTCCACCTCCCATTACTACCCTCCACCCCTAATTACCCTAAGAGTTCTATCCTAGAAACTAGACTTGACTAGATCCTAATCGAATTCCACATAAATCGCAATCCAATTGAGCCTCATAAGGGTGGGTAGGAGGTGATAGGGCCCAATTCCCCTATACACACCCTACCATGTCCATGGATAGTTAGTAGTTTAGGGCAATCATTAGCATCTATCTCGTTGTTTGGTTTTGTAATCAAAATGAAAGAATATTATTTACATGTTATCACGCCCAACTCAATTGACAAGTGCATCTCCCCAAACAGCCCACACTTCCTTTTATTGCATTAAAACCCTTCAACCCTAGACTCTAAAGTAGGAACCTAGTCAAAACTAATTGCCCTTTCTCCATGTGGATCGACCATATTCTCGTCGTTTGCCTATACTATAACACGACTCAGTGCACTTACGGGTCAGTGTGATATTCTAAGTCAGTGTGTTAGTTTAGGCCCCTTATAAAATTTGAAAGATCCCAAGTGTGTTTGAGCCTTGAGGTGCGCGTCTAATCAAACTCAATTGGTTTGGGGTAATTAAAAGCTCAAAAAATGCACCATGCGTGAGTTTACTCTACAACCCCCGATGTGAGGGTAGTTGGGGGGGGGCAAGGGTTTACACTGTCATGGGGATCATAATTGTGGCCCTTCTGTGGTGGTGGTCCCACGTCACAAGAATAACTAATTTATCATTGGTATTTAATATGAGCATAAAATACCAAATTCATAATATGTATCTAAATGACCCATTTATAAACTCAGAAGTAGCCCAGTTTGGGCTTAAATTGGATCATAGGGACTGTGGTTTGAGCCTAGTCCATCTAATGAATCCATAAGCTTCACTATATCCTTAAATACAATTTAGACTTAAAACACTATATAATCTCAATTGGAGTCTTATATTAATATATTTATTAAATATTACTCTATTTTCTTGAATTAAATACTTAAATTGAAGCTACAACTCAGAATTTGAGACATCAGATAAAATGATCTTGAAAGGAACAAATAGACTACCCATATCACCAAGGTGTACCTCCTTCCCGGGAGTCCATCACTAAAGAAATATGTAGTTAAGCGTGCTCAACCTAGAGTAGTACCAGGATCGCTGACTAGTCAGAAAGTTTATCTTGACTTGTACGTGAGTGGGCAGAGCATACAATTAAGACTAGTGGTGCTATGTGAGGTCAATTATCTTTCTTGAAACTCTATTAGAGCCATGGATAGTGGGCCCAGTCTTTACAAAATGGTACAAAGCCATAAACCCTCTAGTAGGTGGGCCTCACATGGGCATGTGGTGTGCCAGTCTCAAGCCATGTGGTCCAGGAATGTTGGAAAGGGATGTCTGTGGTGATGTAGCCACCCTTGTACCTGTATTATGTGATCGGGAGTTGGATGCCCATGGGTTATTCTGGGTCTGTATTGAAATAAAGAATTATTATAAGGCCATATAGTTGAGCCTTAACGAGAAAGACAAGAGTCTATGTGGGGGAGATTGTCACGTCCTAGGATTTGGGACCTCATATAAAATGCATCTTAAAAGGAATAGTTGAACTACCGATGTCACTAAAATGCACCTCCTTTTTAGGAAGCTCATCACTGAAGAACTATATAGTTAAGCGTGCTCAACCTAGAGTAATACTAGGATGGATGGTCACTCAGGAAGTTTATCTTGACTTGTACGTGAGTGAGGACAAAGTATGCAGTTAAGGTTAGTGGTGATTTGTGGGGCCAGTAATCATTTATGTAACTCTACTAGAGCCTTGGATAGTGGACCCAGTCTTTATAGTTAAGGTAGTAGATGGGTTTCCTAAGGTAATTGAATTAAGAGAGAGGGAGAAATATAAGAGGAGGTGGGGAAACACTTGTCATTCCCCTAGAAACGACCGTCACACATCGAGGAGATGGCCCAACACTGCTTGCAGGCCTGGGTCAGTCGACACCCGTTTAACTGACGATTCAAATTGGATTTTCATTCATTTTCACACTTTCATATCATTTACTTTGTAGATTTATATCTCTTAGCTTACAAATCCATTTGCCTTGAACTTTGAACCATGTGTTATTTATCCATTTATGGTTTGAGGTGGCTAACAAATGTACTCTCCTAATCAATTTAAATATAATTATCTAAAATAAAAGGTATTTTTGTGTGATTCCAATGCCAATAATCCCGTAATTGGGTTCAAGTATTCGACTGTGGGTCCCAAATGGGGTGACTTGATCAAGATGAGGCAAAATTATACTTCGACGCTCGAATTTCAAGATAGTTTAATGAAGTGCAAATATAAATGAAATGAGAGGATTGTATACAATAGCTCAAAATTAGATTTGGCACCAAAATTTGGTATAGAAGGATTCACAAATCTCGAACCCATTGCACATTAGAGGTTAAATCTGTGTGTTATTTTGTTTTGTCCAAGATGGGACACCTTGATGGTTAGATTCTTGATTTGTTATCAAGAGGTCTCAGAATTAAACTCGACGACGACATGCATAGAATTGCCAATATTGTTCAATCTATTTTTTTCTCAATCAACTATTTATATCAAACATTGTCCATTCCGTCATAATTATCCACATACATTAGCCAAGTAATTGATCATTGGCATTAAAATATAACATTATCACAATAAAGGAGATTGAAAACAAATAAATAAGTTGGGAGTCCACTTAGATCAAGGTGTAACGATTATGGAGAAGAATCCCAAAGTTTGATTTTCGGAGAGGATCCAAAGGCGACACGATGACCTTTCACACCTTCAAGGAGCCTTAAAGGATAACAAGCCACAAATGACATGCAATAGAGTTACTTAACCTAAACGAGAGAAACTTTGTATTTTGGCTAGGGCTTCTCGTGACAATGGGACTACACAGTCACAAGGCTTTTGTAGGTCAATCTGAGTTCTAAGATCCCAATAAAAATGCGAAGTCCAAAAGTTTGGCCATTCAACCATTGAAGGCGAATCATTGCTTGTCAAAACTATAACCTCAAAAGAAGGTTTATGGGAAAGGGATGCTAGGGGAGATGTATTGGTAACTGGGAAGACGACAAAACTTACTTATCATATGAGGAGACCACTCACTGCTTAGAGGTTCATACCTTGTAGTTGAACTTTAGCAAACTTGAACACTTCATGAACTCAAATAAAGCAACCTTGCACCATTCCAACCACCCTCATTAGCTCCAAAGTTCCTCCATGGCTGCTCACTCCCAAATATAGACCGAGACTAGTTTCTCTCGTAAGTAAAACCAAGGAGTCATAAGGTTTATTGGTGTGAACATTGCAAGACGATATTTTAAAAAGGCCGAAAAGTAAATTTTAGAAACTAGCTCTACGATACGAATTGGGTAGGGACAACGACGCAATATATATTCCCGGCTGTCGAAAAGAAAAATGTCCTGGTCGAGTCTCAACGGTGAACAAACTCGGAAGCGAACCATTTGATGTCCCTTCCGGTCACCTCTATACTCGCTTGCCCCAATATCGATTTCAAAACCCCAAACTCTCCTACCCCTTTTGTACATCCCCTGAGCCACCTAGCCCTTTCCTCTCTTTCTTCCCCATTTTCTCCCACCTCAGCCTCCTTTCTTTCTTTCTCCACCCCCGCCCCATTTCCTCCCGACGCTCACCTCGGCCGAAAATGAGCAGCAGCGGCGGCGGTGGCGGCGCTAGGGTTTCCATCCCCAACCATGCCAGAAAGACGATCCAATACATCAAGGAGATCGCCAGCAACCACAGCGACGAGGAGATTTACGCAATGCTCAGAGAGTGCTCCATGGATCCAAATGAGACAGTACAGAAGCTCCTCTACCAAGGTTCCTTACCCCACTTGTTTCTCTGCCGCTCTTTTACTTGATTAACGTTTTCTCTTCTCTCGTGGCGACTTCTCGGTTGGGACGGGGTCGATCCGAATTCGTGGGCTGGGGATTTGTCGTCATAATTTCCACTTAGGGGCCTGATTTGCGTCAGATAGCTCATTGTTTTAGTATATTCAAGTCAGCCGTCCTCTTCTGTTCGACCCCCGAACCTTATGTCTTTTTTTCGTAGATACGGATATGGAAAGTAGGATTTGGCTTCTGTATGAGTTGCTAATGTCGGAGATCCGTCGTCGTTTCCCAGTGCCGGCGCTGTTAAGCGAAAGATTGCGTCTTTTCTATATTTGTTCCATTATTCCACAATCTTCTTTTATGTACATTGTTGACCCTTTTCCCCTCCTTTTCAAGTCATTTTATAAGTAGTAAATTTAGATGAATTTTTCTTATTTGAGTATCTACCTGGAGCTTGGTTTAACTGCAAGCAGTACTATCTCGGAAAGTCCGACCTCCGTTTATTTGTATGCTGAACATCCCTATACGTGAACGGCGACTCTCTATAAGTTAGAAATCTTACTATCAGCTCAGAAAACTGAAGCTACATTATGTGCACTCTATAGATTACCATCTTACTGTTGTGTTAGCTTACTGTTATATCCATCAAGTGCCTGTATCTCATTTTCTATTTGGGTTGCTTTGCTACTTGCTGCTTCAAAAAGAAGTTTTATGATTGAAAAAAAAACTTATCAAGTGCCTGTATCTCATTTTCTATTTGGGTTGCTTTGCTACTTGCTGCTTCAAAAAGAAGTTTTATGATTGAAAAAAAAACTTACTGGGATATAGCTCATGGCACGGGTACTGTTGCTGGGAATGGTCTCATCATCTTTACCTGGTGTTCTATATAGACAATGGCTACATATCTTTTTATGAATATGCAGGTAATAAAAATCTGGCTTTGCACTACTGATAACTAATCATAACACTATATTTTCTGATTAAATTGGTTTTCAAGATTAAAAGGTACACCTATTTGCTGTTAGACCTGCCTTCCTCTTCTTGCTAATTTCACCTCTCCGTGTAGTAAGTACCTTCCTGTAAATGAGACACCTGCATTGGATACAACTTGATGGGATCCTCAGCCCATTTCAATATGTGCAGCATAGAGAGTTTGTTACATACTTAGCTTTAAGACTTCAAGTGTATTTGGTGTGATAAATTGGAAGACAATTGCTTTTATCACTAGATGATAATAAAATTTTGGTGTATGTACAGATACTTTCCATGAAGTGAAAAGAAAGCGGGACAAGAGAAAGGAGGTGAGTCCTGTTAGTTTTTCTTTAAACGATTCGATTAGTGTATATATTGAAGTGATCTTTTTTGTATAGTTACAATTTCTTATTGCGTCTATATCCATCACGAATCTAACATTTCCCAAGGAAGTCATGTCCACCACGATTATTGTTATATGATTGGAGGTCCTGTATATAGAAAAAAGGACGGCATCATACGAAGGAATAAATGCTTTGAAAAGATTAACCAAAGCTTTTTTTCTTGCTTGCCCCGAACTTGAATTTCTTTACATGAACTAAAGCCAGAGGCATTAAGAACATATTAAACTGAAGAAGCAGCTCTGCATTATCCCCCATTTGGGCAGTTCTCTATCATAATACAAGCTTCACTAAAGATATTCAAATAGCTCTGAGAGAAGCTATGTGTTAGCCCTTCATCTTGGCAGTTCTTTATCTAAATGCAAGCTTCACTAAAGATATTCACACAGCTCTGACAGAAAATTGTTCAATATCCGTATAACAAAGTGAGAGAGAATTTCAATTATATGCTGAGAAACAGCCCAGTCTGTAAGCGTTTAAAAAATAAATAATGATCGATTGACATCCTGGCACCCCTTTATCTAGATACGAGCTTTTCTAAAAATATTCAGATGACGTCAAAAGGAAATTTGTCAATATCTTTGTAAGAAAGTTAAAATGATTCCTATTTATACATTAGAAAGCATACAGACGACAGTGCATAATGTTTATATACTTAATATGTATCATATGATTTGACAACATGAAAGTTCATCTCAATATTACAATTAGTTTTTCCCCTCTTATGTCTTAAGATTATCTACAATAATTTTTATTTGGGAAAAGAATATTTAACGTGTTTAATGCATGCTACTTGTACGGTTGTAGCGTACAACCAACACACTCTCGCGTTCACACATGTCTGCTCTGTCATTACTCATTAGTGCAAGATCTTATCTTGAGTATCACCGTTCTTTACTCGATGCTTTATATGTAGAAATCACATAATATATATAAATACATTTATACGTGCCAGGGGCCTACGCCTAATGGTGTGTGAAGTTATCTATATCACACGGTTTTAAGATAATTAGAGGCCCTTCTGTGTAATTCAAATTTATATTTGGGAGTATAGGGCCCGGAGTACATGAGAAGGAAATCATGAAAATAATAGCAACGCGTGTACTAAGTCGAAATTACCGACTCTAACATACCTGGATAGCTCTTTTCAACCAAACAGAGATGAAGGGGGACTACATTCCAAAAAATGGCTTAAGTGGCACAAAAGGCATGCTATGGAACCCAAATTGCAGAAAGCGGCTGCTAATGCGGTAATTCCAGCCACCTAATCTAGCGCCAAGGCCCAACTTTGGCATTTAGGCGCCTTGATGCTTGAGCAGCCCTTTGGAGTACTAATTAAAATAGTGCATGGTTGTGCGTTCGTTTACTATACCAAGTCTTTTCTTCCTTTCTGAAATCAATATTTATGTAAACTTGTATTTGCTGAAGCATTTACTTCCTTTTTCTTGGACTTCATGATATCTTTTTATGTTGAAGCTGTTCAAAAGAATGTCTCTGACTTGTCTATATATTATGACAGAACTTTAGCAACAGAGAGCAACCAGATTCTACTTGGCGAGGTGGGGTTCAGGGACGAGGGGGTAGGGGTGGTCGAGGAAATTATTCTTCTCGTTACATTTCCAACGGTAAGTACATCTAGGTATTTTTTTTTGAAGTGATAGCATGTTTTTCTGGTTGTATATTACAGTCAGCGAGTGTCCTATTCTCTTTTAGCCTTGAGATGACTATCCCATGGTTTCATTTTTAAAGTCAGACTTTTACTATTCTCTAATCTACTTGATAATGTTATGCCTTTTCGAGTGGCCTATTGTCGGTCCACTTGCATGCTTCAATAGTAACTTCTTTATCTTGGTTACTCATTATTTTCCAAAAGAAGTCCCGGATTACAAAAAACTACAAGATTTTAAATAGAATCCTGTCAACTTTGCCTTTTTCGGATTGGGCTGCAACTTTGAGTCATTGGGATATGGTTTCATTGGGGCCAATGCTAAATTTCCTTAATTCAGGAGTTATAATTGGTTTTTGACTAAAATAATTTTGTATGTGTTTCAAATATAGAATTAAAGTTCTGTTGAGGTGACTGCACATTATTTGTATCATGAATTTGCTAATGTACAAATTTTGAGCAAATATTAGCCAATTTACTTAAAAGTAAATCAAAATTGTTATTACACATTTAAAACATAGGCTAACTATGTTTGCTGAAGGTGCATGAGTTTTTACATCTTCTCAACGAACACGAAGACCACAGAAAATTTACTACAGAAAATGTAACGGGGAACCACACAACATGGTTGGAGTTGAGGCTTCGATCAATTATGATGATAACATCCATATGACCCACAGTAGGAATGATTTAAGCTTCATATCACCCTAATTACTGGGGTAGCAATTGGATACCAATGTATTTGCACCTATATATAACTACATCTGTTTGTTGAAGAAATAAGAATTTTCACACAAAGATTTCAATGTACTTGTGTCCTATAAATATGCAAAATATTTCATAAACAGTTCCCATTAAATAATGTGGTTCATTTTTTATTCAGGTCATTTGTGCAATCACCACCATATGTGTACATTTTGATTGGTAATATATTATTCATATTTATAAGAGCCTAAAAGGCTCCTCGCTAAGAGGGTGTGGTTGACATAGATTGAGAAAAGCTTAATCTTTCCAAAACACTGTAGTCTCTTTACCAACATTGTGTTGGTGTTTTATAGTATCAGTTTTTGATATGGTAATGTGCTTGTTGAGGTGCATGAGTTTGACCTGTTCTCAAGGAACATGAAAACCACATCACATAAAATGTACAATGTACTCTTGTGTTATTCATACGACATGCAACCTCAACATGGTTGGGATTGAGACTTTGATGGCAATGATAACATCCATTTCACCCTCAATACAAATGAATTAAGCTGCATACAATGTTTTAGAAAGTGGGAAGCAAGAGTCGGAAGTACATAAATTTGTATGCAAAACATCATTTTTGAGAAACCTATACACATATAAACCTCTGTGACAGTGTAAATTCACCCTACACATCAATATTGTTACTTGTAGATGGAGCATAGTATACATGTATACATTAGTATATAGTATCATACTATCATGCAACCTACTTAGGTTAGTTAATATATATAGCACCTGGTACATATTTCATACGGTAGTATACTAGCGTCATACCATCACATAACATTCTTAGTAGTTGGTATTTTGTAGTAATGCAAATCCAGTTCACTATATTATACGCTGTTATATATTATTACATTTACAAGCTCATTGATGTCCTACAAACTTAATGTTCCATGTATAGTAATTAGTACTATACAACATACATCATTATGATTTATGACATAGTTGCATATGTATTATTTGACGTATACATAGTTGCTAAAACATATAGATGGTATTATTTAATATAACGGAGTTAATGGTGCATAGTAGTGAATATTATATAGTGGCAGCAAAATCAGAGTAGTATTACACATTAGTTAACTGTTAACTGCTGTAACATATTTAGATACACAATTGTTTAATACAATAGTATTATATGAATATGTTAAATACATACTAAAAATATGGGTAGTAAACTATCACATTAAATGCCCATTTTGGTCCTAGGAAGTGGGACTATATCATGCACTTAAGCGGCCTCAGAAGGCTGCCTAGAAGTGGTGCTCAGGCGGTCGCTTAAACATGCACTTAATGTAGAGCCACCTAATTGCTGCCTCAAGGCCAACTGAACGGTTAGAGGTTTGGGCCGCTTACACGTTCATTTAAGCTGTAGCAACCATATCATTTGATTCTTTTAATCTTTATTTTTGTAAGTGGCCTTAGGAGGCGACCTATTTACCGGTTATGTTATGTTATGTTATGTTTGTGGTAGGCGGATCTTGGACAACCATCTAACACAGTCTATTTATGCAATACCTCCTCCCCATGTTTGGTGTGGAGAAAAGAAAGTATACTTAGTTTGGTGTAAGAACTAACAGCTTGGACATTACCGCACAAGAAACTCCGAGGGTTGCCTTTTATTTTGACTTGTATTTAGCTGGAGCAACCGTAGCATTTGACATCTGAAACTAGCAAAAGTGAACATCGATTTTTTTTTTAATCTTTGTTTTGTAAGTGGCCTTGGGAGGCAACCTATTTACCTGTTATAGTGTCTTTGTCGTAGTTGGATCTTGGACGTCTATATTAACACCATATATTTATGTAACCCCTCCTCTCCTTGTTTTGCTGGAGAAAAGAAGATACAAGAACCCTGGCCTTGGTAAGGAAAAACTATCCAAGGTGTTTAAGGCACGCAACAACGTGTGGAAAGGTCTCCTTCAACGCCTACCCTTCTTTTGCATTTCCCAATCTGGAGCAAAAACTGGCATATGGGCCAACAATCACTGCTGGGAGTCAAAGCTAAGTCCCATGGTGTGAAAACATGTACTGTTATGGATACAAGGATACACCAATTACGGAATATTGAATATGGGGCGCCATTGCGAACTTTATGTGTCAAATTGTATTATGTAATACATATAAGTAAACTGAGCGGATGACCCCAACAAAAATTAGCAGTAGAGCTTGCCCTGGGCTACATTAGATGAAATTCTTATCATGAATAAAAGCGACTATTTATTTGATTGTTTTATTAAATAATTGTCATATGTGTAGCACTTGTTTAGTTAAATAGATGCACTGGGTCAATATGCACTAGACATTTCTTGCTGTTCCATCTTTTTGGATGGTGTTCACAACCATAAAAGGAAGTTGTCCGAAAAGATAGGCAATCAGAGGTGTCTTAGGGCATCCATGTGGCATTGCATTGAATATAATCTTTCTTGAAGATGATCTTTCTGGGTTTCACTTTATCAGAGTAGACTCCTTCAATGTATAATCAGGTGTTTTTTTTTAAAAAATTTGATTATATATGTTGAAATTGGGTAAGGTCACTGTGAATAAGCTAATTTGGAGTGTGGGCAAGGGTAATTCATATCAAACTACTAACCAATGACTGATCTGAAAAGCTAACTGTTATACACACTTTTAGCATTATTACCTGGTTGGTTGACATCGATCTTGGGTGTTGGTTACATAATTTTTCCTTTGATTATGTATGATATCTGTAATATTTGATCTAGCAGATGCTGGTGGTTCTAAGGATTTTAATGCTGGAAAGGACGGTGGAGGTCCACAAGGCTTGGAAAAGGGTCCTAGGAGTAACCTTCTGCAGGATACAGAAAATAAATCGACCCTTTTTACAAAGTAAGGTTTACACCTTTGTATTATCTGCTTCTACTCTTTAAGTGATGTGATAAAGTCGTATATTTTTTATACTGCTCACAGATCTGTGTGGATGGTTTCTTTTACCTTTTTTTTGAATCTCGGTTGATTACCCTCAGTAGTAACCTTCTGCAGGTTACAGAAAAATTTTGACTCTTTCTAAAAAGTAAGGGTTACACCATTATATTATCTGCTCACTCTTCAAGCGATGTGAATATCTACCATTAATAAAATTGTATACTTTTTCTGCTGCTCACAAATCTATGTGAATTTTTACCTTTATTCTTGAATGTTTGTTTTTCTAGATAGTTCCTTCTGTTTTCTCTAAACAAAACTGTAGATTGCTTGTAATATTTAGAAGGTGATATTTCTTTTCCTAAGTTCCTCTTGGATCATGGAATATTTAGTCGGCCAATAAGTCTGCACTTGTTAATTTGGAGCAACTTGCCTCGGTGCAGATTCTGAAGCATTAAAGTTTAAGAAGGACCCATATAGCCAACCCCAATGTGATTTGGATTGAGGCCTAGACGATGACGATGATGATGTAGGAATGTTGCACACCAGCTTTAGCGTGTATATTCTTCTTTTTAAGGGGATGTTTCTGGTGAAGCCCTATCCTTCAGAATCTGTTTGTAAATCATGTGATTAGATTCCAGCTATATTGGCTAGCTCTTTCTGATACGGAGATTTGCATATTAGCTTGTTCAACAAGCACCATATAGCATCATCTGCTTCATTTATCTTTATGTCTGCGTTATTCCAATCTAAGGTTAAAGTATATCTTTTGCACTTAGGGCGGCTAAAATAGCCAATTGTTAGTCCCGAACCAAAGATACATTTTCATCTGCATTAGGCTCTAAAATCAGCAAGGGAAAGCTGGTGTGGCCATTGCTTCCCCTAGAAATCACTTTCTCTCACCTCTCTAATTAGTTTCCAAATATTATCTTTTTCCTTGCTTCCCCTAGAAACCACTTTCTCTTTATTGTTTCCGAAGCTGATTATATTAGGAAGGAATCACTTTTTTTTGTTTATTTGAAGGACCATCAATGTATTGTTCACTCCCTAGTTATCAAGGTGCCCTAGGCGCTGGACATGCCACCTCAAACTGGGCGCCTGGGCCCTAGATGACTAAGACCTTTTAGGCCTAGATTAAGTAAACCCTAATCACGGAATCCTAAGGAAAAATAACAAAAAGGCCCTGGAAATTATGAAAATATAACATAAAGTGATGGAGAAACTAATGAAATGTGAATTTGACCCCTACGATGAAGGAATTAGCTAGACCTGTCAAACGGGTGGGTGGGTTGGGTTTGGGTTGGGTCATTGCGGGTGCGGGTCTGGCGGGTGCGGGTAAAAAAGATACACTTTTAAACGGGTGGAAGAAAAGTACACCCAAACCCGACCCAGCGGGTTGCGGGTTGCCCGCGGATGCCCATCTAAAATGTGTACAATCAACAATAAGTTACCAGTTGCTTTCTTTAACACTAAAAACAACATTTGAAACAGGTTGTAACTATTGTTTTTATGTCAAATATAGTGCAAAAGAACCAACCAACTACTATGTTTGACGTCAAACTATTCGATTAGTTTTTGATATATGAAAAAGTAGCAGCTAGTTGTATGTTGATATAAATTAGGAAAATCGATGTAGTTTTCATAGATAAATATCACAAGAAAAATACATAATTTTGTCATGTAACATTAGGCATTCCTAATATTACAAGTACTTGTTATTGCCTATTGCAAACACAAAATAAAGAGAATAAAATTGTTATTTGTAAAGGTAAAGAATTAACTTGTACAAAACAAGCAATATCTTTTAATAGGTGTATGTGTATATTATGTATATGAATATATTTGTTTCAATTAATTGGGTCACCTGCGGGTGCCCGCGGATCACCCGCGAAACCCGCTTAATAAACGGGTGAGTATGGGTTTGGGTGATTTTCAGCGGGTGACTAATTTTGCCACCCAAACCCAACTTAAACGGGTCGACCCATGGGCGCCCGCGGATTTTGACACAGTTTGACAGGTCTAGAATTAGCCCAAAAAATGTCATGGCTCATGACTTCCACCATGAATCTTGCTCGGAAGGTTGTTTCTGCACTAAAAAGCACTAGTCTTGTGCCAAAATATGAAACTAGAGCAGAAACTCAAAATCTGCATAAATTCTTCGGATGCTCCAAATTATGTATATAATGTAACTTTGATTTCCGCACATTCTCCCCTAGTAGAGAAGATTTGCGTCAAATCAGAAACTGCATCATCATCAGAAGATGAGTTGTCGACCAAAGGAACAATATGTTTCACATCCAACACATTTGAGCAGGAATATGGCTTGACAACTGAAGACGATACGCATTAGGATTGATCTTCTCTACAATCTCCACTCGACCAATCTTTTTGGCAGCAAGCTTACTATACTCTTGAGCAGGAAAATGATCCTAAGTAAGACTAGCCCAAACTAAATCACCAACATCAAACTCCACCGCACGACGTTTCTAATATGCATGTGAGTTATATTTTGTAGTGCTAACAGTGAGCTAAGGAATGGGCCTGTTGGTGAGCCTGAGGCAATTGGGAAACAAAGTCTTCGACTGCGGCATGTGGACGAACTGAAACCATACACTACATGAAAAGAGCTGAAACCAGTGCTATAGTTTACTGCATGATTATGGGCAAACTCAGCTTGGGACAACTTCAAATCCCACGACTTCAAATGATCACCTACCAAACTGCCCAAAAGATTGCCAAGAGAACGATTGACAACCTTAGTTTGACCATCCGTTTGAGGATGATAGGCACTACTGAAGTTCATCTGAGTGTTAACCAAGCTCCATAAACTCCTCCAAAAATGACTCAAAAGTAGTATCACAATCAGAAATAATAGATGTAGGAAGTCCATCAGGACAATACACATCGCAAAAATACAGCTAGGTAACATGACCAACATTAGCAGTGCGCTTACACAGGATATAATGAACCATCTTGGAGAAGCGATCCGCTACAAATAAATAAAATTATTCCCACGCTGAGTGCGGGGAAGACCAAGGACAAAATCGTTGCTAACATCAAGCCATGGCTGTGTGGGAATATGAAGAGGCATATATAAACCTGCATTAGTTGAAGAACCCTTGGCCAATTGGCAAACACGCAACAAGCCACAGACCTGCCAACCTCCTTGCGCAGAGAAGGAATAATACGAACCAACTAGCAACTGGAAAGTACGATCACGCCCAACATGACCTTCATCATGCAACTGTGACGTCCCCGAATTTTGACTTCTCCAAACCCTATTGGGAATGAGAGGTCAGAATCTGAAAACATCATCCAATCATATCAGAGAGCGATGCGGAAGCAATATGCACATACATGAACATACAACTATAACATACACCATAACATTTCTCAGCATTCAACATGTATATTACAAAGTGAATTACAAAGTGAATTACATTTACATATTAAAAGAAGATTTACAAGTCTATGAATATGTATGCTAATTCAGGATCTACATAATAGGTACAACCTGGACAACTGCTCACTTCCTTTCTTTTTCTCCGATGCTAGCTCTGAACCTAAAACATACGTGAAACAACGAATCAACACACAAGGTGTTGTGTACGTGGGTAGAAAGATACATACTAATATGTTTGCATAATTGAAATAACTTGAGAAAGAAAGAGTAAAAGAAAACATTATTTAAAGCGATAATCAGGTAAACATTCCTTTTATTGCTTTCACTTTGATGCGGTTGTACTACACATACTTGCACTTGACTTACATCTAGTGTGGGCAATATAGTATCATCATACATCTAACATGGGCCAAGGAATCATACATCCATGTTAGGCAACATACATCCACACCAGGCTATGTGCTCTAGTAGCTACAACCCATCATACTCATTTATGTTCTATTAGATTTGGCGAAGTATAACTCATACTAGTTCAACCAAGCAATCATATCCAAATACGAGCATTCAAGATATTGCATATCATAGGCAACCAGAAAACTAGTCTTATACTTAATAAATCCCACGTACCTGAGTTCAGAGATCCCTATTTACATTCTGGATCATCTACATATCTGGTCATCACCTGATTAATAACAAATATTCATCATTAATATATGTACATCATATTCTTGGTAAATATTAGGTCCAAATTAGGGTTTGGCCAAATCTAGGTTCAACTGATCTTAAATATGTTTGTGATATTTTTGTACTGATCTGTATGTCATAAGTCAAGTTTGGTTCAATTTCATAATTTATTGAGCATGTATGTATTTATTACATATGCAATAGTGTTATTCGCCCTAATTAGCCATATTAATCAAATTATATGCTTTTGTGCATCAACATGACCATATCTAACATCATATGCATTATAAACATGATTATAAACTTACTGACATTTTTCCACAATTTTATGTCATCAACTAATATTTATTACTCAAGAACTAAGCATTACACATCTTACATGATATCACTGAGATTAATGCTTCAAAAGCCTGATATTATGCTTCCATATTGTTCTACACATTTTTCAGAACATTTTGATATATTGTTTGTATTTTTCTGACAATGGAGCTAATTTCTATGAATTATTGAAGATCTATAGATTATTACCTCTCTGGGCCAATCGCTGGCCGCCACGTGGCTAGGGCGCTGCTCCCTTTCTTCCAGTTGGGACCTGATCCTAATCTGAGGGTGGATCCACGGATCCATTTACCTGGGTCGGGGATTTCTCTCTGATTCTCGTGTAACACGGGCGCAAGACCACAGCCGTGTATCCCATTTCTCACTCGCGATCAGGCGTGATCATAGAGTTGCGGGCTCTGTTCCGCGCCGCCGCCCTGGGAGCATTCCGGTGAGGAATCCTCCAGCTCTAGGTCTCCATCGCGAGCTCCTCACGGTCTCAGAGAACGACGCCAACCTGTGCGCTATGTGTCTCCTCTGGTTACACACGATACGCGGCCATGTTCTTCCGTGAACAGGCATCGCTGTCGCCGGTGGGGTTGGTCTCCAATGTGCGACCGTTGGCCCTCCTGTTCTCCGCATCAGTTTCCAGTTCCTCCGTCAGATGCATCGCAAGTGCCTACTCAATGGCATCTCGGGTCTTTCTTTGCGCCCCAAGGGATTCTGCTGCCATTGGAACAGACCACAGTGAGGAAACCATCGCCCTCGGCTCCGTATCTCCTTCAAGATGTCTTCGTCCAGTTGCTTCCTTCCTGCAAGGCGTTGCTGCTATGAATCGCCCTACTGCTATCTCAGTGTCTAGCCAACGCCTAGTCACCGCCGCTGTAGTGAGGCCCTCCTCCTTGGATGAGGAGATGCACCCCTCAGATCCGCTGACGTTATGCAACCACTCTGGGCCGCAAAACTACCAGCCAACTATTCTTGAGCTCCATGGCCATTGCCGCCGCCGCTGGCTTCTTCAACAGAGGTCTGCGGAGATGGACCCTCCCTCTCCGTTCTTCCTTCTCGTATCCAGCCGCACGAAGCTCGTGTGAGTCTATCGCAGGCCTTAGTTTTAGTGGCCGTGACAGTATGTTCACCTGGGCACAGCCACCTCCATCGCCATGGATCTGCCTCCATCACCTGGGCACATCCGTCTCCATCGCTAGGCTCTCGAGATTTGGCTCCTTCTTTCGTATTTGACCTACAACTTGTTGTGGAGAGGAGTCGGATATGTGATGGTGGATTTCCCTTTTCTGTAGATCCGACGTCCTCAACTTATGGGTTGGCTAGAAGATCCTTCATCCGCGGAGTGACAGGCTCAGTCAAATGAAGATAGATCACTGTGATTCTAGCTTCCCAGCCATCGGGCTCTTATCTCTAACAACTCCACTATTTTCGGAGGCTAGGTGATGACAGATTCTCTACTTAACCCTCCATCTAACCCCCACATGACATATAAAAGCATCTTAAGGTCTAAATCAATAAATCAATGACTAGATCAAAATTTCAAACAACAATATCTCTTGCATGGTTAGTGCAAAAGATATGAAGTTTTAGCCGTTAGTTCCTCATCATCCAAACCGACATTCAGCCAAGTTTGACACCAAAAGTCTAACATTTGTTCATGTGATCTCATAATTAAGTTTAATAACCTTAAATATAGATCAATTAGTTACCAAACCTTGATGAAACATGTTTGATCCTATTACATTAATCACGATGCATACTCATATCAATGTTCAACCATATGGATTCATGTATGCTCTCATTGACACATGAAGTCATAAGTACCCCGAAGTGGTACATATATAGAGATATTGGATTTAAGCTGCACATCAAACATCCTAAAAGCTTGTCAACACAAGCCTAAATTATTCAATTTGACTATATACTACCTCATGTCCATTAATATCTATTTTACTCTAGGTTTACCTCCAATACCGTATTGGGTATCAAAACCCTAAAATTCTGGGTCATCAACCCTGAATAATCTTCAAATGTAGGCTGCACTCAAGAATGCACAGCTGAACCTAGGGCTATAAATGGGTACGGGTAGACCCGCAGACCTATAAATCAAGACCCTTTAAAAACCCGTCACGGGTTTAAATTTTTAGACCTGCAGAACCATGGACTCACATACCCAGGACCCGCATATAAGCAGGTCCACTAATGGGTATGCTTGGACCCACACCCGCAGACCCGTGGACCCACTATACATAAATAATTACCAAAATAATATGTTATCACAACATACTTTACTAGTCTAATTAATATAATACTTCATAAACATATTACTCTAATTATAATAAGATTGAAAACAGTCATCTAATGAAGGATTACCTATTATAATTACAAGAATGAGCAACATATGTGACCTTAAAATCAAATTAGTTACATGATATGCTACATTATTAAAACACAATGACGAAGACTACAAATATGTTAATAATTAACTCAACTATCCTTAATCTACAAAACATTAACATTGTTTAATATAACTTTTGCATGTTTATGTCCTATATAATAGCGTCGTCTAAGAACATATACAACATAGTCATAAATTTTCTTACATAAAAAGTGTGATGTTTATATAGAACCGCTTACCCGCACCGTAGGCCCGCTATTATTATGAGTACGGTTATGGTGTGGGTCTAATTTTTTTATTATGTGGGTCCAGAACTGGAATCGGACCCGCTAAATTAAATGGGTATGGGTATGGGTATTGCCAGACCCCCGCCGTACCCACACCGTTTTAACTCCTAGCTGAACCCCACGGAAAAGAAAGCCATCCTCCCAATATAAAATCTGTGGGTTCACCCTCCTGAATTTTCGAAAGCACACTAGAAAAGAAATGGTAATTGATATACAACTCCATAAAAGAATCAAAACTTGGAACATGAACACGCATCTCAGTTAGGCCATGACGACGACTCAATTCATCCGCCACGCAGATAGGCCTTGATGAAAGCGAACGGATGAGTCAATTCAGTTCTTTCTCCCTTCCTTGACCTTTGTCGCTGTGGAAGGTCTTCTCAAACAGGTCTGCTTGATACCTGCCCACGATGAACGCCACACCCAACTTCCCCCCGATCAGTTGGAGATAGGAAAGCCACAAAGCATGTCAATGAGAGATCTTATCTTTGCTGCCAAGATGCTTAAGGGAATCATGATCAGTATAAAAAACGAATTCTCACTGAAATAGATAGTGATGCCAATGCTTCATTGCTTGGACAACCACATAGAACTCCACATCATATGTACTAAAAGGAAGCTTAAAGAAAGCTTCTCACTAAAATAGGCCGCAAAACGCCTTGATTGACTAAGAACAACACCAACACCAATTTTTAAAGCATCATAATGAAGCTCGAAGGGCTGGGAAAAATCAAGAAGCACAAGGATAAGGGTAGATGTCAACCTATGCTTAGTCTCATGAAAAGCAGCATCGACTTCAGAAGTCCAGTGAAACTTGATCCTCTTCATGCAGTTAGTAATAGGGGCCATAATGTCACTAAAGTGAGAGATAAAGCGTCGATAAAAGGACGCCAATCCATGAAAACTATGCACCATCAATGATGGATGTAGGATGTGGCGAATGCTCAATAGAAACAATTTTATACGGATCAGCCTGAGTCCACTAGAGACCACATATCTGAATGGAATCAATCATAAAAGCACACTTAGCAATATCAACATAGAATTTATCCATGTGAAGAACCAACAAAACCTCCCTCAGGTGTTCAAGATCACCTCCAAATTTACACTAAAAATCAGAATATCATCGGAATAAATGACAACAAATTTGCCAATGAAATGACGTAAAGCCTGATTCATAACTCACATAAATGTGCTAGGTGCATTAGAAAGGCCCGCAGGCATTACCTCTACATGGAATTTCAGTACCACTAAGAAGAGTTCCCTGCTTCATCACTTATCTAAAAGAATCATTTTGATGTGTCAAAGATTAAGAAACCACTGGCTTGCCTACTATGTTCTAGCTTACCTACTATGTTCTCAATGTCTCTATCAACATTCTGTGAGAAAGCACACAAAAGTCATGTGAAACTGACAGTTGAACAAAACAATGCTTGTTGAAAATGAAGGTACTGGTTCCTCCTTTGGCCCTTATATACATGGAATTTCAGTACCACTAAGAAGAGTTCCCCGCTTCATCACTTATCTAAAAGAATCATTTTGATGTGTCAAAGATTAAGAAACCACTAGCTTACCTACTATGTTCTAGCTTACCTACTATGTTCTCAATGTTTCTATCAACATTCTGTGCGAAAGCACACAAAAGTGATGTGAAACTGACAGTTGAACAAAACAATGCTTGTTGAAAATGAAGGTACGGGTTCCTCCTTTGGCCCTTATATACAAAATTAGTCTATACAGTCTCAGCAATTATCTAAATGGACGTCAGCACCTCTGATTGTGTCACAGATTAAGAAACCACTAGCTTATGTACTATGCACTCAATGTTGCCATCGATATTCTGTTGGAAAGCATGGAAAAAGAGATATGAATCTGACAGATGAAGAAAACAACGGTTTGCTTAAAATTGAAGTCACACTGATTCTGATTAATGTATTTTCCATGTATAACATTGGTCTACTGATTTCAAATAATCAAATGAAGGCATACCTGGAGAACATTCTCGGATACTTTAGCTGGTGTTACCTTCTGAAAATTGTTAAGGAATGAATCCTGGAAATTAACCAGTCAATTAATGTAGGACATGCACTAACTTCACATGTTTTACCATCAAGTTAATAAACAACAAAAAGGATTTCTATCTATAAAGGGCTGAAACGAGGACATCTTATCATGTATAGTTGTATTCTCTCCTTATCATAGTTGTCAAGGGCCCAAAGCTACGAGGCTGCGGTCCTTGTCTTGAGTCTCTTGAGTGGGTTACTATCCAACTTTTCTTCTTTATCTTTTTTATAACATATATTACATGTTTCACAACGCGCGCGCACACACACCCTTATTTGAAATTCATTATACTTCCCTTATATTCGTTAAAACAAAAGCGGAGAAGATAAGATGGAGTTACAGAATAGGATATCAAATAATGAGAAACTTTTAGGCAGGTCGATGCCTTAATTTGCCTAGCCTTTTCGCTTTTCTTTTTTGAATGTTGGAGTCTTGATGAAATGAACATTTGTTTTCCAAAAGCAATTCACTTGTCGCAAATGTATTGCATACATGGTACATATTTTAAATACAGTTTTCTATATTTTCTGTGAAGAAAAGTTGATATCATTTGAGTTTGTACAAAATTTGAATGAATCAGATGGCATCCATTAATAGATGATGACATTCTTTAATACCTTGATGATGGTGTTTAAGACCTTTGTGCATTTATACTGTTTTTCTAAGTTTTGTATCTATTATAGTATTACATATATTTGGCTGGTTGCTTGATCACAGTAGCTGTGGCATAATTATTATAATGACTTCCATGTCTGTATTTTTGATGTTAGATGACATTTGTGTTGACTAGTATTAACTTTGTTGTCTACATTTTTTGTCAGTTCAATACCTGTAATCACGAACGGCCCTGTCAAGGCAGCTTCAGCTGTGCAATCTGATGGACTCGTGTCAGCCATTGAAACATATTTACCCAATGTAGTTGAAGATACACACCCTTTAGAGGAGCGTAAGAGTCAAGCTACAATGACTCCAACCATTGATGCAGAAAGTGCTCATTCTGT
Organism: Alisma plantago-aquatica; assembly: GCA_963693085.1. Classification (NCBI taxonomy): domain Eukaryota; kingdom Viridiplantae; phylum Streptophyta; class Magnoliopsida; order Alismatales; family Alismataceae; genus Alisma; species Alisma plantago-aquatica. The sequence continues at coordinate 270,689,536 of OY856415.1, read as the reverse complement.
TGGTGCAATGCGTGGGTCAGCAGCATCAACTTTGCAGCAGTCTTCATCATCAACTCCATCGGGAGTTCATGCTTCAGTTTCTGATCCTGTGCTATTACCTTCTAACAAGTCAAGCCACCAGTGTGATGTGGGCACCCTAAAGCGTGAACATGTGGCCCTGCATTCTTCTAGTGAACCTGTGCATGAATCTGGCAATGCGAATTCAGCAGGCATGTCTGGGAAGAATCTCAGTAAAGCTCAAATGAATGATGATAATCTGGTACACGAGGTATCTGAAGCTAGTACTGCCGTGAATGCTGGTTCTTCTGACAGCAGGCCATCTTCAAATTATAGCAATCGCTCTGTGCAGCTGGCTGGGTCACAAAAAGGTGCTGTTTTTTTATTGGGTAGCATCAAGTTGATATATTTTTTTATAATTTCAGTAGATCTTATGTAGTCTTGGTTCGTAACCCGTTGGCTAACGATGTGGGAAGTTAGATATATGAACTGCCTTGCTATTGTAATTTGTTGGTACTCCTTTCAGTTCTAATTTTGTGGATATGGTAAATCACGTCTCCCCTGATCTACAGATATCAGGTATAGTTGGGTACCTTCACAGATTGTCGCGGGGTACATCATTTATCAGACCTATCTCTAGATATTTAGGTTGGTAATATTCACATCTGTTTTATGCATCCAGTTAACAAGACATTGTGCATACTGACAAGTTAGGCTGTTTTTGTTTAGTGAACTTATACTGTCTATCAATTCATTAGGTTCATACCTGAGAGCGAGTCTATATCTAATGCTATAAGAATTTCTATGTATTGGTTTCTATCTGACATCATCTATGTGCCCTTTTATATGATGCAAGTGTAATGAAGCAAACATGTTTAGAAAACAAACTTACTAACACAAAAACTCAATAAAAAATCATCTCACAATAACTGGTTAGATTCCAATCTATTTGACTATGCTGAGTATGCTCAGCATATGTGAGACTCTCACCATGATAACTGGTATAAGAATAGGTGTACGGACGTGTATATGCTGGTTTCTATCTGACACCATCTATGGGCCCTTTTATATAATGAAAATTTACAGGTTATATCGAAGCAAAGAGGTTTAAAACAAAGTTAGTATTAAAAAACCCGATAAAACAACTATCTCCTCATGATAACTGGTTAGATTCCAATCTATTTGACCATACAAAAGAATTATCTCTTGCCATACAGCTAATCAAATAGATGTCAATGTCTTGGAAGGACATGTTTTTTTTTATATCAAGTGGGGTCATAATGGAGTCAATTTGTGTGTCTATGTGCAATCATCTCCTCATGATAAGTGGTTATTTCCCAAGTTATTGTTAGAATATACCCAAAATGTAAAGGAATTGATTACTTGTCCACACCAGCTCATCAGATACTTACCAATATCTTGAAGAAAACTGATTTTTGTATTCATCTGTTGCGTAATACCCTGAGAAGGCAGTTTGGAGTATTTGCATGTACCCTTGTGAATGCCTACATGTGCACGAATGTGTGCAGATGGTAAATGCTTTTTACTTTTCCCCTTAATAAGTTATTATATGACCGGTTTTGACATTTCATATATATTAAAGTGTGCATGCACTTGTGTTTGGTAAAAAAAGTGTGCAGTCACTTGTGTGTGTATTAATTTCGTTTATCAAGTTGCTACATGTTATTTTCTTCTATTTTCACCTTATTTATTGAAATTTATTTAGACTGATTTGTCAAATGTGGAAAAACAGTCTTGTATGTAATTCTGAAGTCATTATCACTGTTTATTCATCTTCAGTTGGTGTTAACAAAGAGTGGAAACCCAAGCAGACAAAGAGTGTTATACAGCCAATTGGTAGAGCTGCTTCTCCCGATGTCTCACCTACAGCTGCTGATGTGACTAACTCCCTACCTGTCTCAGACACTGCAGATGCAGATGCTACTGCTTCCCATCTGCAGAACAAACTGGCCGACTTAAATATCTCTGACAGTCAGCATGTAATCTTCCCAAACCATATTCGAATCCCTGAGGCTGAAAGGGCTGGTTTGAGTTTTGGAAGTTTCAGTGCTAATTTTACTGTAAAATCGAACTTGAAGAATGAACCCGTCACTGAAAACGTGTCTATAGATTCTATACCTACCCAAGTACCTGAAGGATCGGATGATAACAATGATGCTGAAAACATTTCATCCGGGTAAGAAGTAATTAGATAGTTTTATTTATATTTATATTTCTGTTTTTACCTTCAATCTGTTGGCAGCTGTGACATTAGTGGTCAATAACCAGTTTTTCTCTCTGCATCTTCTATTTATGATTTCTTTGTTATCATTCTCTCATTACAAAAGCATTCTTTAGATCAATGTATTAGTCTGGTCATGTGGACTTAAGATCCGCCATGTCTCTTTTCATAAATTAATTTAGTCATTCATTTTTTTTATTTATCCTTCTTTCAGAAAACAAAGTAAACATCATTCAAAGTCATGCTGAAAGATGATTGTTTTGATGCATTATAGAAGTTAGTAAACTCAGGTGTCTTATAGCGTAACTGTGCCGACTGATTAACAAGTTGCTCTTCGTTTTGTTGCCATATCGGGAATTATGGAGTTGTATATATCCCAGGACTTTCTGATGAAAGTAATGTTGGTAATGTAGCAGGGGTTGGTTAGACGGGTTGGTAATTTGCTCGTTGTAGGAGTGAGAAGACCACTAGCAAAGTATTAACAACTTTTATTGACGTTTTTTTTCCTGTCTCTTTCTCTTATACTGGGAGTGACACTGCATGCACATTTGCAAAACCTGCTCTACATGATGCTGGGGCATGTTGTTGCTAGGCCCTGGTTGAATCAATCCCCATCCAATGAGGGTTTGGTGATATTTATAACACGGCTGCTCTGCTCAATATTTTCTTACATGCCATTTGCAGGTTAAATTGGCTATGTTGTTGGCAGTCCCTAGTTGAATCAATCCTGATCCAATCCGGGTTTGGGAACATCCATAACTAGCTACTCAGATCAATATTTTTTTACCTATGACATCATTAGTTTCACTTAGTTCAGCTAGAATTGCACTCAATATAAGGGACATTCTTAAAATAAACAGAGGCGGCACAGGGCAGTGCTGTTTTAGCTGTGTCGGGGTAACACATCATTTGTAGCAAGGCCGTTGTGTTAACATATCTTTATTATCTCATTTGATGTTTGCGTCATTCTCTCATTTTAGTTGCTATTAGAACTATATAACTTACCTTTCTTTTAAACTGTACCCACCATTATATTTGTTTTTTATAGTTTACTTTTTATTAAATCTATTTAAAAGAATTCCATGGAATTTCTCATTTCGTATATTGAATACATTCAAACGCTCATGACTAGGGGTGAGCATCAGTCAAAATCCACATTGATGACTGACTGAGCTAATATGAACGATCAAAGACTTGACTGACTATTATTCTAAAATTCATTTATAAGAATCCGTTGCTATGTCACACATTAAATATATTCAAACCCTCATGGCTAGGGGTGGACATCAATTGAAAACCATCCAAGACTGACTGAGCTAAAATGAATAATAAAAAAAGGAGACTGAACGTTAGTTGGCTCGATCAGGGACCAGATTTCAAATCATGACCAGACGATATTGAATATTAATTCAAATATGTATTTCTATTATAAAATTATTTAATAGTAAATCTCAGACTATACTCATTTCTTTTAACATCTTACTATAAAAATAATATTAAATATGTATGCTAAATACTATAACAATAGTATAGGACCAAATGAGCTAAGTAGTCTTTATATCTTTGAGTTTTTTTTTAATATTTTTAACTTATTATAAGCATTAATATAAATCTGTTGTATACTAAAATCCGTTCTTAGTCTGGTCCCAAATCTACCTAGTCTTAGATCAGATTGGGTCGAAGACCATACTTCTGCACCTTAGGGACTATAGATCGGACCAAACTTGTAATGGTCCAAGATCAGATACAAGGGAATGGTTGGACGTTTTGCTCTTATAGTCTTGAACTGGCATTTGTCCTCCCCTACTAATGGTCCTCATGCTCAAGGTTGCCTCATCTCTTGTAAGATACTTGTTTCAATCACCTCATTAAATTTCATTTATCATGATTAGCATGAATTGGAGCTGTATGATTATCTTGATTATGGCAAAGAATACAATTATCTGATTGGGATACTTAGTTTTGAAGAAACTTTCGTGCTGCATGTTACAAACATTAATACCTAACAGCAAGGTCCTCATATGATCTTCTTATTGCTGTAGTTGGTATCCATTTACGCTCACCACATACCACATGACAACGAGGTGATACTTCATGTTCATGTCTGCTCATGGTTGTATTGACAAAAGTGCACTATAGAAAATCAACACTTTCCATTTTCAAATGTACTAATTTATTTGTAGAACATTGTGGATTTTTGGCGTCATGGATAAACTTGAGTGCATCCTAGACCAAACCTTGCTATCTCTCTATGTATATTTGTATCTATGTGTATGTATATGCATATATTTGTAAATAATCATTTTATATGAATGTTATCATGATTGAATTGTATACTCACAAATTGCTTACACACTGTGTTAGTGGGGTTATATATTATTCTCATGACTTTAATATATTGCAACGATAAGTATTAAATTTTGGGCTAACTTGTATTGTTGTGAAAAATGGCATGTGGTGTATATGTAGGAGAGTTTTGAGGGAATATGTGCATTGTTGAATTAAAAAAATATATATGATCATAAAAATATGCCATTTGAAATTAATGAAAAATTGTATAATATTCAATTATATTTTATATATTTAAAAATTTAAATGTACATACATATTTAATAATATTTGTGTATATGATGTATGAATGAATATTTAAATTTATACTATTATGTATCTAAGTATTTGTGTGGAAGTTTGCATGTTATATTCACTGCATATGTGCATGTGGAGGTTTGTGTTTTATTCGGCATACGTCTCCATATGTGACTTTTTTCAGCTTAGTGGGCCGATTAGCAATAGGCATTGTGACGGGGTGGCCACTCATGTATGAGTGGCCACATGAATTGAATCATGAAAAATGACGTATAGATGCAACATAAGTAAATATACATATGTACAAGGAAACAATGTGTGCTGATATCAATTTTTCATTATTAGTGATAAAGGCCACGATGCTTTCTCCATTTGCATGGTTGGATTGATGGAAACAATATCCTAATTATGTTTTTAATTAAGGCCTCTCTTCGTATGTGTTGTGGAGCAATTCAATTATAGCAGGAAAGCCATCCAAATAACTCTTTATGCTTATATGTTTTCAAGATCCAATCATATTGCTTGAAATCTTGCTGTTGTTTTTACCTACATGCAATATTTTATAGACAATACCTATATATCTTTCACAACAATGTTCTATACATGGAACATGACTTTGACTTCGAGCCGACTTCGACAGGTGCGGACATGGAAGTTTGTGGAAATGTCGAGGAAATGTCGAGGATTTTTACAACCAAACTTCAATGCAACTTCGACAAAAATTAAGCTAAAAATAGTCATTTTGTGATGAAAATTGACAGATTTCATCAAATCTAGCTTAAAAACACAATATATGTTTACATATAGCCATCCATACATGTTTACATATGTAGATAAATGCACGCTTACATACAGCCGTCTCCGAACTACGGAGTTCTTCCATATATAAAGTTTGAGACAATAAACAAACTACATAAAAATAGTGTAAATCTATGGTAGATTTAGTAGAGAGCTAGGTTGTATGGGCGGTCGGGCGGCCGGGCGTTGCCCATGACCGCCCAGACAGCCTAGGTGCCTAGGCGTTCCTGGGCGTTTTTTGTTTTTTTCATTTTTAAGTTTAAATATATATCATTATATACATATTAATATAGTATCATATATATATAATTAGATTTTAACGTATATGAATCAATGTCAAAATATATATATTATACAAGCATGTATATATAAGGAATGCAGCATAAATACAATCAATATAGTTATTAGGTGGAGAGATAAAAACAGAATTAACTCATTGTGGATTTGTCAAGCAACAGTCAGTGCAAAAAGAAAAACAAACAGTAAGTCATGAAGTAAATTTGTTGCTTAGTTATGCATAACTAAGAATCGAAATAGCCATGATGGGAGGCTGGTGATGCAACAGTAAGGTATGGCAGCAAATTTGCTGTCCAATTAAGCAACAGGAAGAAAAAAACAAACAAATTAAGCAAATTTGCTGCCCATTTGTTGTTTAGTTATTTCTACTAGATAGAGCAAAGCAAAAATAAAGAATCATTCATGGAAGTGAATTTGCTGCTTAGTAATGCATAAGGCAGAAAAAATAAAAATAACCATGGTGATAGGAGGATGGTGAAGCAACAACATGATGTGACAACAACGTAGCCCAGCAAAATGAAAAAAGTGGAACAACCAAAAACTTGCTGCTTATAGGAACCATTAAGAAAAAATGAAAAAAAAAACTAAATTACATGATGGCCCATTGACCAGGCCCACTAAGAGGCCCAATAACTGCCCAGGCGGTCTGCCCAACTGCCCAGCCCTCCCAGACAACCCACTGAGGTTGGGTGCCCAGTTTCTGGGCAGTGGGTGGACGCCCAGGCCGCCCAGGCGGGCGCCCGTACAACCATGGTAGAGAGAGGGTCGGTCTATTACTATTAGCTTAAAATAGTAAAAGATAACATCAAAATCATCTTACCTCAAGCTCCACTTTTCCCCCCTCACACAGCCAACTCCACAAAATACTAGAAGAATATCGCCAACTTCGACAACTTCGATAAATGTCGAGGACATTGTGGAATTTTTGTATGGATTTGGGTCAACTTCGTCGACATATGGGGAAATGTCGACAACTTCGACGAAATGTCGAGGATATTGTGGAATAAGGATGTTTACATGGATTCGACGTTGCCGACTGTCGCCATCGACATTATCGGTGAAATTTTGCCCCATGTCAACGACATTTAGTTCCATGATTCTATACATGGTATTTGTTGTCAGATAAATATAAAATATGTATATTGTATGGATGAATAAGAACAAGATTTCTTTGATGTAAGGACTTTTTTTTGTGAAGGTAAAGACTAAAATGCTCTTTCCTTCCATCCGGTTGGATTGTGGATGCAAATTTGAAATTTCTATCTTCTGAGGACATGATACAAAATATCCTCGTAATACCACTTCCGCACCCAATATACACAAACTACAAGATATTCATTTTATACCGAGTACGATGCACAATGTATACGTAGACTACAACAAGCCACAACACAAAAAGTGAATGGTTGCTTACCGTTATGTAGCCGTAATTGGACTATTACGTATAATTTTAGTGACCAATATTTTAAAAATCGCACTAAGCGGCCGCTTAATATCCAATAGGTCTTGTCTGCTTAACACCCCCCCCCCAAAGCAACTGTGAAGCAGATTGAAGAAAAACGGCTTCTTTGTGCTCACTTTTACCCCTTTTGACCTTTTTTTCCCACCTTTTGTCCGCTTAAAAAAAAACTACCGTAAGCATGTAACATTAAGTACATTATATGGTCCGATTCGTATTGACTATAATATATAAAACTAGCATACATGAAATGTTTTATGATAAAACTAGCCGTAATTGGACTATTACGTATAATTTTAGTGACCAATGTTTTAAAAATCGCACTGAGCGGCCGCTTAATAGCCAATAGGTCTTGTCTGCTTAACACCCCCCCAAAGCAACTGTGAAGCAGATTGAAGAAAAACGGCTTCTTTGTGCTCACTTTTACCCCTTTTGACCTTTTTTTCCCACCTTTTGTCCGCTTAAAAAAAACTACCGTAAGCATGTAACATTAAGTACATTATATGGTCCGATTCGTATTGACTATAATATATAAAACTAGCATACATGAAATGTTTTATGATATACCTAGATCTAATTTAGAATGCATACTTTGTATGCAGTGTCTCAGAAAGCGGGAAGCGGGAGGCGTGCGGACATCACCTTGTAACCTATTAAGCGGCAGGCGGGCGATTAAGCGGGCGATTTTTGAAAAAGCGGGTGTCTAAATTTTATATATTTTTATACAAAATTACATGTATGTGTATATAAAAAATATATTTATAAGGAACTTTTATACATATCTAATCAGCAAATCAGTAATTAACTAAGTATTCATCAATACTTACTATTAATCAGTATCTCTAATCACTAAAATCAGCAAGCAGATCAGTAATTGTAAATAACAAACTATGAATTGTTGAATTAAAGTAATACTAACCAGTAGTACCAATCATTAATCACTGAAAGCAGCAAGGAAATCAGTAAAACTAATCATGCATTACTAGTATAATAGAGCAATAGGATATTTACTTAGATGCATTACAGCAGTACCCAATTATTACAGGTTACACACAAAGTGTGCATTCTAAATTAGGACTAGCTATATCATAGAACATTTAATGTATACAAGTTTTATATATTATAGTCAACACTACTTGAATTATGTAATTAATTAATGTTAGATGCTTACTTTAGGATTTTTAAACAAAAGCGGGAAAAAGCGGACAATTATGTACAAAACGATTAATCGGGCGCTTAGGGGCTAAATTAGGCGGATGAGGGTCATGGCCGCTTAAGCGGCCCGCCTGGCCGTTTTTTAATTCACTGTTTGTATGCAATGTTTTAATAATCGTACTAAGCGGCCGCTTAATCGCCACAAGGTCATGTCCACCTAAAAAACCCCTAAAGCGTTTATGAAGCAGATTGAGGAAAAGTGGCCGCTTTTTGTCTGCTTTTTCCTGCTTTTTGTCCGCTTTTTTCCCACTTAAAAAAAGTAATGTAAGCATGTAAGATTATGTACATTATATGGTCTGATTAGTATTTGACTATAATATATTAAACTAGCATACATTAAATGTTCTATAATATACCTAGTTCTAATTTATAATGCTTACTTTATATGTAAGCTGTAATAATAGGGTAATTTTGTAATGTATTCAAGTAAATCATAGGTAACTATTATCTAATTTAGAATGCATATTTTGATCAAGTCTACTGCTGTAATGTAACTATATGTTTGTAACCTAGCTATATGTTTGTAATGTAACTATATGTTTGTAAGGTAGCTAATTTAGAATGCATATTTTGACTAATTGATGATGTGCAAATGTAACTACATGTTTGTAAGGTAGATATTATAGGTCTATTGTTTACTGTTTAGCTATGTAAACATGTAATACAAATTGTTGTTGTATCTTGTATATACACTTACTATTTGATATGTGTAGGGTGTTTTATCTATGACAAGTATATCGTTTACTATAATAATATAGCTACAATAGTTGTTGTATAGTTGTGTAATTAACTATTTGGGTGCTTTATATTATCTTTTACAATGTTTAGATATGTATAAAAGTTTCAAAAATATAGTATTTATATACATATGTATGTAATTTTGCATAAAACTTTATAAGAAAAATTTGCTTTTCTTGCGATTAATCATCTACAAGGTTCCGTCTGCACGCTTCACGCTTTTTAGAACATAATTTGTATGTAAGTTGTAATAATAAGGTGCTTCTGTAATGTATCCAAGTAAATTGTATGTAATTTAGAATGCATACTTTTAGTAAATGTATTGTTGTAATATACGACTAATTGATGATGTGCAAATGTAGCTATATGTTTGTAAGCTAGCTATGATAAGTCTATTGTATACTGTTTAGCTATGTAAACATGTGATACAAAATTGTTGTTGTAGCTTGTATATACACTTACTATTTCTTATGTGTAAGGTGCTTTATCTATGCCAAATATATCATTTACTATATTATATAGCTACAATAATTGTTGTATAGTTGTGTTATAAACTATTTGGTGTTTTATAATGTCTTGTACAATATTTAGATATGTATGAAAGTTTCAAAAATATGGTCCTTCTATACATATTTATGCAATATTGTATAAAAGTTTATAAGAAATTAAAATTCACTTTTCTAAAAGTGCTTGCTTAATCGCCCGCCTGGAGATTAATCGACCACAAGGTCCATTGCGCACGCTTCTCGCTTCATGCTTTATAAAATGTTGTCAATAACAAACATTTACACAAGTGACAATAAACAAAATATAGATAGACACATAATGATTTTTTTGGATGAATACACATACTGAAATTATAACACAACACTACACAAAAAGCTATACGTTCGCAAATCGTTGTGGATCATTATGAAATCATTGACCCGTAATGAATATCTATTTCAAAGTATAGAAGTTCTTTGTGTATTGTTCCCACATAAGAAACAAACATTATGTAAAAAAAATTAGTGTTCTTGGACCAATCCTTATTTAGTGTTTTTATATCTAGCAATGGGATAAAAAAATTATCCGTTGTCACTTTCGTTGCTTCTACATAGTGAATTAAATGTTTGATATAATAATCTACAAGAGTTTTTTCCCTAATTGTCATTAACATTTTCCAAAACAATTGATAGATTTCCATAATTTCATTTACCCCCACAAGAATTTTTCTGTGCCCTTGGAAGCATTGGCATGGAGGCAAACACGGGTACACCAATCTTAAAAAAATATCGGGCATTGTGTTTGAAAAATATAGGAAAAAAACGTCGCATGACACGACAAAAATATTATATACATTTACCTTATAATTATATATGAACACAAAAAGAACATGCACATTCAAATGCAAAGATCATGTCACCCGTGCTATATTCAATTTCATGTGTGCATTCGAACACACATTGCATACATCATGAAATCAAGCTGTTAAAAAACATTTCACAAATAACAAAGTTAAACACCATAATAAAATTTTTTGTACATCTAAACAATTGAAAACATAGGTGATGGTGCACAATAGAGAAAGAAGTGGAGGTGTGTTGTTATTTCATAGCAGACAGTGGTGGGGGAGATCGAGGAGTAAGAGGGTAAAACAAGAGACCGTTGTTGGTGGTAGTGGTGGAGAAATAAAGTATATGTATTAGAGGGGGGGAGGGGGATGAGGAGATATGCTTTAACTTTGTAAGATAAGAGGTGGTTGACGAGAGAAATATTAGGTGTTGGCGGTGGAGCAACAAGAGAAAGAGAGGGGGAGAATGTTTTAGGTCATAGTGGTGTTGGTAGTGGTCATGAAGGATAAATATCATACACTTTTTATAGGTGGGGGATGAAGAGAATGGGAGGAATTTGGAAGCCAGAGGGGAAGGAAGGCAAAGAATGGGAAAAAATGGGTAGTATAAAGGGGGAAGAAGAGGTAGGGGAGTGAGATAGGAGTATATGACTTTCCTCTTGTTGTGGCTTTGTCTCCTAGTTGAAAGGAGAATGCAATAATATGGCTACAGTTGCTCCTACTGCTTTTTATATGTCTCCTTTAGGACATCGATGATGGATGAAGGAGAGGATGGGGAGGAATTTGGAGGCCAGAGGGGAAGGAAGACGTGAAATAGGAAACATGGGTAGTACAAAGGGGGAAGAAGAGGAAGGGGAGTAAGATAGGAGTATACGACTAACCTCTTGTTGTGGCTTTGTCTCTTAGTTGGAAGGAGAATGCAATGATATGGCTACAATTGCTCCTATTGCTGTAGGACATCGACAATGGATGATTGAGATCACCATATGCGTGTTGCTTCTTATAGAGCAGAAATATTAGGTGTTGGCGGTGGAGCAACAAGAGAAAGAGAGGGGGAGAATGTTTTAGGTCATAGTGGTGTTGGTGGTGGGCATGAAGGATAAATATCATACACTTTTTATAGGTGGGGGATGAAGAGAATGGGAGGAATTTGGAAGCCAGAGTGGAAGGAAGGCAAAGAATGGGAAAAAATGGGTAGTATAAAGGGGGAAGAAGAGGTAGGGGAGTGAGATAGGAGTATATGACTTTCCTCTTGTTGTGGCTTTGTCTCCTAGTTGAAAGGAGAATGCAATAATATGGCTACAGTTGCTCCTACTGCTTTTTATATGTCTCCTGTAGGACATCGATGATGGATGAAGGAGAGGATGGGGAGGAATTTGGAGGCCAGAGGGGAAGGAAGACGTGAAATAGGAAACATGGGTAGTACAAAGGGGGAAGAAGAGGAAGGGGAGTGAGATAGGAGTATACGACTAACCTCTTGTTGTGGCTTTGTCTCTTAGTTGGAAGGAGAATGCAATGATATGGCTACAATTGCTCCTATTGCTGTAGGACATCGACAATGGATGATTGAAATCACCATATGCGTGTTGCTTCTTATAGAGCAGAGGTGATGTTTGCAGCTCCTACTTCTTATGGAGTAAAGGAAATGTTTTGTAACTTGAGTTATTGCTGCTTGCAACTCTTGTTAGCAAATGAGAATATGATTGTTGATAAGTAGGTTGGCAATAAAAGGGATGGAGCAAAGTTTGATGGTGGCGATAGTTGTTAAGATGGTCAGGTACTAGGCGTTTTGAAGTGGGCGCCATGGGTTGCCTTTTTTTGTTATAAAAATATGACCATCTGTTATATTTACTTAATATTTTCATGTATGTAAATATTAAATAGTGACATTTTTACCTAGTATTATGTAGAATTTTGGGTAAACCACACCTAACATGACCTAAATTAAAACTAATTGGCCCTAATTTGAACTCATTTGATCCAAATTTGATCAAGTTTGACTTAATTTACCCTAATTTGGCCTAAACCATACCTAATTGTGTATAACATGACCAATCAGACCCATTTTCCTCAAAATTTTCATATATTGACCTAAATGAGACCAATTTTGGCCGAATCAGACCTAATCTTCCCAAGCTAGAATTATTTCCCTCAAATCATACTTGTTTCCCCCAAATAAGACCTAATGTGACCAAATTTAACATAATTGGCCTAAATAAAACCTAATTTCGCATATTATGACCCAACCAGACCTAACTTCCCTCAATTTTCCCTATGTTGACCGAAGCATGATCTAATTTGGCCAAAGCAGACCTAATCTCACCAAATGAGACCTGCTTCCCCAAAATCAGACTTGTTTTTTCCAAATCAGAGCTAATCTACTTACATTTCCCATAATTTGGCCCAAAACTAAACCTAAATTTGCAAAACATGACCTAATTAAACCTAACTTGGCCTAATTTTCCATATATTGATCTGAATGAGGGCTTGCATGACCAAATCAAACCTTATTCCCCAAATTACAATAATTAGCCCAAATTAGACCTATTTCCCTCAAATCAGGCATGTTTTCCCCAAATCAGACCTAATTTACTTTAATTTGACCTCATTTGGGATAAACCAAATCTATTTCACCTATAAATGACAACTTGATCAAATTCAGACCTAATTTATGCTTAATTATCATGGAAGTGGCTTAATTTGGGCCTAAAAGGCTTTAGGCAACCACTTACGTCACCTAGGGGGCTGGACACCCAGTTTGAGGAGCCCAGGCGGGCGCCTTGATAACTAAGATGGTGGTAGATGGAGGAGCAGGAGAGGTCGACAACAACAGATGGAGAAAGAAGAGAGACTAATGATCAAGAGGGGTAGATAGATGTCAAGAGTGTTGAGGAGTTTGTATTGTGCAACATGGTGCGTCTCCTTCATTAGGAGTTGGTTCTGTCCTGGCAGTGTCCAACTGCTAATAAAGAAAGGGAGACTTCGACATGTCTGGACTGTGTACTTTGCTTGTCTACACCGCACGTATCCATGGCATGCTTATTCTGAACATGTGTTGGACACACACAGTCACATACCTGAATACGAAAGACTTCCATAAGTGTCCATGTTTCTTAGTATTTTGTCTATACATATACAGTTTTCTTTTGATATAATGATCTAAAAACATTTCTTGAAATTATTAGTAGCCCTTTCTTAAAGAATGAGTGTCTAAGATTTATTTTTGATGTTGTGGAAGAAACTTTGAATGACAATGGCAAGCTACTATATAAGTAAAGTATTAGTTTGGTCCATGGCATTGTATAGATTTGGTTATATGGTTGTTCTTAACGGATGATTTGGTAGGTTCTAGTTATATTGGATGTGTGGTTTTGAAAGCATGTTTCGATATAGAGGTTAGGGTATAGGCAACACATTTGGTAGGATGCATCTTGAATGTGTGAATTTTTTGCACTTTTGTATGGTGGGATGCTGTTTAACAACTTGAAAGGGTACTAAAATGGTATATCAAAAACCAAAAGCTGTTTCCGCATGCCACCGCACCCTAGTAGCATGGCAAGACTGGTCTTAACCCTTATGATGCATGGACTTTTTCAGCTCGCGCACATTCCAGGACGTGAGATCCTAATTGCTAGACATCTGGATGATGCGTTGGAAACTCGCCGACTTTGGTGTTGTTATCACTGCTATCTATGTAATTGAAACGATTCATGAGGTGCTTTTTTCATCGTCGTTCTTAGAGGGATGCCTCCATGCCTCTGCTCTTTTCCCCTTCCGCGAGGCTACAGAGGTGAATGGCTTCTCTACATTAGTTGTAACTTCCCCTAATCTATGTCTGCTCATGAGGGGAATTATTGCTGACATGATCTGCGAGCGAGTCCTGATTTGTAGTAGGAACAACCTCTTGGTCATGAACACGTGAAGGATTAAGCTTCGTTGAAGATTTGTTGGCTAGCACACACATTTCATCATGCCTGAAGGCAGTGGCAACAATTCCTAGTAATCCACACATACTCTACTTGTATGGTTTGTATATGTCTGCTAACACCGCCCATCTTCAACGAGGTGGAGAAGCTTGCTGAGGCTTCTTTGACGTCATCACGTAGAGGCTAGTAACATCAAGTCGTTGACATGATTTGGTGAGTCGATCGATGTAGATGGGCTTAAAGGGGTATCTCGCCATGTGTACAATCATCCTTGCGTCCTATAAGGGAACATTTTGAGGGGCTAGATGGGGTCGTATGAGGATTTCTCCTTTTAACCAGGCTCCCATCTCTTGAGTAGAAGGGGTTTACCGAAAGCCTCCCTCCAGAGCATTTTTCATGTTCTTTAGGTTAGAGAATTGAAGGATGAAACAAATTGCCCCCAACGAGAGCTTCTATGGATCCTTGCTAACTCCAAAGTTATCGGAAATGGTCCTTGAAGGTGGGCAGATGTGGCTTCATCTTGACAATGTAACCGGCAAGAGCATTCGTCCATCGGGAGGCTATGGCGTCAAACTCCATTAGCGATAGATGCTGGAAACCATCCAGACAAACTTGATATTGATTTACACCAAGGGGTCTGATTCTGCATAAATTGTCCCATTCTATGCTATGGAAGAGATTCAGCTAATATCTTTGTCTCCCACCGACTCCAACCTTGAATGGCAAGCCGACACACTTGCTAGGAATCTTCTTTGTGTTTTGATGGTTGCAGTACTGACTCCATTTCTCACTTGCCGATAAGTTTTTTTGCGTAACTCAAATAAATTGACTATTTATTTATCGTTTCACTATTGATAGAAATTATCTTTTTGAGACCCTATGAATCAATTAAAACTTCAGATTCATTGAAATGACTTGAGAGGACATACTTGGAAGTTTTGCGGATTTTTACAATGATTGACTCATGGGGATGACAAAAGATTTGGATTGAAAGCTACATCGAGATCAACATATTCTGGCCCTGTCGGGCATGGCGATCGGGCGGGGAGAATGGGGTTTGAACATGTGACTTCCGACCTGTCAGACTATCATTCTAATCAATTGAGCTATTTCTCCCTTACCCCCTTAAAAGTCACCACATTTCCTCTATGGAAATATACAAAAGGGAGTACAATGCTTCTTTTTTCTTTTGCCCTTTTTCGTGTCTCATCGCTCTGTCTCCATTGGTACTACGCGATTTCTGTTGACAAAAGCGAACAAGATCTGTTTTTGCCTTTAGAAAAGCTAGTGAGCTGCCAGTGAATGGTTGGTCAAAAAATTGAGGATTGCCCCCATGCTCCTAGAGTGACGAACTGGGCCCCTACAAAGGGCAGTTATGTGGAACAACTGAGTCAACAGGTAGACCCCTCTTCTTGACAAAAGTGTGATGAGCCACATCTAATCTATTTGCGGCCTTCTTTGTTTGAAATTAGGTATCCAAAATCGAGTGTGTGTTTCGGTAAATAGGGGTCGCCAACAACAAGAAAAATGCTTCCCCTTTGACACCCACTCAAAACTATTCGAAAGTCACCGAGATTCTTCCTAGTAGGTAGAGCGTTGCATCTGACGTCCGTTGGGCTTTCCATTGAACCCCTCAAGGGCTCAAGGGTGAATGACATTCTGTGTTACTACGGAAATAGAATGCGAGGGAATCCTCTTTCAGCCCTTCCGTCATCTTACATCATATTCTCGTTCTTTCATTCCCTACTGGGCTTCTCAAAGTTTAACGATTTGCATGTAAATTCAATAGGGGCTTTTAGTTTAATCGGTTGAAATGTACCACTAATAATGATGATATTGTAGGTTTGAGCCCTATTAAGCCGATCACCCCGACGCCGAAGTCCCTGCCACACTACAAATCTCAATAAATTTCTCAATTGTTGTTGGACCGTTGGAATTGTTGCTGCTCTTCATACATTCTACGCTTCCACTCACCTATGCTCGTGCAGAAAGAATGCCCCTTTTGGTTTTGGGAGACACGAAGCAGTGAATCTTTGATCCTTCTCCCTTGCTTGACTTCACTTCAAACTTTTCATGATTTCTCTATCTAATGACTATCCTTGCCCGGTACTTCTGTTGATCCTTTGACTGAGGCAAAACTCTCCTGGCAGGCTCTACCCGGCTTTCATTAAAATCTCTTTTTTTAGATTGAGATTGAGAGAGTACTCCGTACTACAAGTTAGTCTTGTCCCTGCCCCTGTTGGAAATTGCCTTGACGTTCCACGATCCGTGGGTAGTAATAAGCAATTTGAATGCTGTCCGATTGTGACAGAATTGGCCTCAGGCCGTTCCATAAAAGAATTCAATGAACCACACCCTCCTCGGGATGTCTCCAGAAGGGGCTTTCTACTTTTGGCACAACAGACACAAGGGTCATAATCTTATCACCTCTCGCATTGATTGAGCTCTCATAGACCATGCCTGGCTTGATGAACACCCTGATTCATGGTCGAGGTATTTTCCACAGTTCACAGCTATCATCCTTTGCAGCCATATGTGGCAGAGCAACTACCACAAGGTGTGGTACCAAAATCCCGGTTTTCTTGTCCAAACATCTCTTACTAGTGAGTTCTGAACCACCAATTTTATTTTTCTATCAATTAACCAAATGAAAACCACACCTAGAATCCTGGAGTCAAATGTGATGAACTCGTTTTACTCCCAACCAAACAAGCCCTAAGACATGTCTCAATGAAAACAAAATCATTGCTGAATAAGTGAAATGCAAAATCAAATTTTAAGTTAGTTTGCATAATACATGCAAGATATGTAGTTGAATGACACTAGTGATTTATATTTTACCCTGTTGACAAATGCCCTCACCCTGCCTAATGAATACTGCCTGCCTCGGGATCTAGTGGAAGAATGTAGCTTCTGAAGGCACTATATAATCATCAAGATGAACAATAAAATGTCTTATCATAAGATTGTCCTCTATTTCTTTCCTGGCTTTGCTTTGACCTTCATGTTTCAGTTTTTGCTCTTGCAATACAATTATGAGATTCTGTGTTCATTTATTTTTTTGTATTCAGGCAGTTTACCATGCTTTACCGTCACTATGTGTACAACTCAACCTTTTAATATACTGATACCTTTGGCAACACAAATGAAACATGATAATTGATTTTCTCAGGCAATAAGAAAAATACTTTTAGTGCCGAGTCTGTTATTCCACCTCCTGACCTTTTCTTCCTCATGTCTGCAGCTCTCAAAATGCATCGACTACAGTTCATGAAGACGCATCTCCAGATCATACAGAATCATCAAGACAGATTAATGAAACTGTATCAACTGACACTGACATGTCTGGGCCTGTTATGGCCCAAGAGTTTGACCAGTCTAAGTCTGAATCAGCTCCGACACCAAGTGCTCCTCAGTATCCGCTTGCTCGAAGCCCCCCTGCTTATTCATCATTTGGCTTGATGGCACCAGTTTTAGGGAACCAGTTGTCTGGCTTTGAAAATTCTGACACTCAAACACGGGAAACGTCTCGTATCCCAGGCTTTGTTGTAAGTATGATAAATTAACTTATTTTTGATGTTGCTGTTTGTATTTCAGTGTTGTGTCAGTTATGGTCAATCTTGGTGGTGTATTGGAAGCTCAGCAATTCATTATTGAGCTTTCATATTATACAAACCAATAGATATGGTGTGAAACCTGTCTATACAACACCAATGCCACATGCTTTTTTTTTTAAGCCTTTTTCTGACTTATACAATGTTATAAATTCTAATTATTACTGTATAAATGCGCAACTAGAATACACACATGTTTTTGACACCTGCACATATACTGATGTAGGACATGGGCGCAGCAAGTCTACTTATATATACACACCCTATATGTGTATGTATGCATGTCATCATAAAAAACAATTATCTTTATTTCAGATTTAGTAAACAAATTGCTGATACTGTAGAACTTGTCAATCCATTTATTGTTAGTTATCACTCACATCATTTTCTACTTTTAAGACAGGATCATCGTAGTAAGACCCCTTTAGCTTATGTATCAATCATCAAAGTATTCTCCTTCATCACTCTACCTTATATAAAAACGTGCTTTAATTAAAAAATGCACACGGAATTTGTAGGTAGTGAAAATCAGAATGGTTAGAAAAACATCATCGAGGGGACAGTATCTGCTTATTTTATATGTTTGTATATACCGACTAGAAGGGTTTGATTACACCATTAGCAGCTATAGCTATTATAAATGTAGGATCAGCAAAAATGGCAGCTACAACTACTACAAACTGACCTAGGAGGTATACCAGCTGTATATTGGCTGTGCTCGGTCAACTATCATCTATAAAAAAGTGGAGACACACCAAAGCAATGTGTGCACCATACGTCTTGTCTATATGCAATCCATATCCGTACTGGACGTGCGTTCGTACAGCCATGGTTGCTTCCTGGAAATGTACGTGTTTCTTAGATGGGAAATCATACTGTTATAACCTGGGTTTATAGTTTCTTTCCCAGAAAAGAATAGTTGCGTGCGTTTTTCAGCGTTTAGGGTTTCATTTTGTAACTAAAATAGATACCTAGACAATTCCCATATTTAGCACTTTTTCTTCTTCTCATTAGATAATTTTAAATAGTGATAAAATTTGGAGACTCAAAATGATAAACAGAGTGTTTGTTAATCAAAGGCCAAGTGACAAGTGTCCATATCGATGGCTTGCTAAATTGCTGTTACATTAAGCAAAATCACACATACATACATTGTGTGTGTGTATAAAATGGGGGATGAACTCCCTAGGCTCTAAAAATTTCTGGAGACCCTGACGAGGGGGTGAGTAAGTTGAGAGCTGGCACAATGCAACTGTGGCACAACGCACAGTTATAATAAAAAATCCATTATTTATTGCTAGTAAAAGCTGAATTTGATATTTAACACCTTGACCTGATCATCATCTCAACATACCCTAAGGGGCATCCAAAAGTACATTGTATGAACTTAACTTGTCATTATGCTTGGGATTTCCCGCCTCACCTGTTTAGATATATACCCAGTTGTAACAACTTTGAAATGTGGTGCTGCAATGCAACGTGCAATGCAACGTTGAGAGAGGCCATATGCCTTCTCCCTTTTTATTAATAAGAGAAACTGGATAATTTACATAGAGGTCCAGCAGGATATAGAAATTACAAAATAGAATAAATATGAAATATATTAACACTCCCCCTCAAACTGGAGTGTACACATCGTGTAGACCCAACTTGTTGCAAAAACTCTAGAAAGCTGCTGGACTCAATGGCTTCGTAAGAACATCTGCAAGTTGATATTCAGACTTGACATGTAGAGTCACAACAGTTCCATTCTTGATCTGGTCTCTGATAAAGTGGCAATCAACTTCAATGTGCTTAGTACGTTCATGGAAGACTGGATTCTTAGTAATGCATATGGCCGCTTGATTGTCACATCTGAGTTCTATAGGAGACAAAACAAGAATCTTTAATTCAGAAAGTACAGATTGAACCCACTGCAACTCACAACATGCATGTGCCATTGCTCTATAATCAACTTCCGTGCTAGATCTTGCCACAACATTTTGTTTTTTTTTGCTTTTCCAGGTAATAAGATGATTCCCCAGAAATGTGCAATATCCAGACATAGACCTCCTGTCATTCAGATTATCAGCCCAATCTGCATCTGCATAACTAGTAAGAGACAGTGTGGATATAGGAGTTCGGCCTATAATAGGTGATTCTCTTACCAGGTGCACCTTTCAGATATCTCAGAATACGATAGACAGATGTCCAATGAGACTGTTTTGGAGAGCTCATATGCTGACTCACCACTCCTACAACAAAAGAAATGTCAGGACGTGTGACTGTCAAATATATCAATTTTCCCACAATTTTCCTGTAATATCCTGGATTTGGATAATCAGTATCATCAAGTCATTTCCTTCACATGATAGTCCATAGGAGTAGACACAGGCTTGGACTCACTCATACTAGTTTCTTGTAGTAAATCCAACACATATTTTCTCTGAGACAAATTGGTACCTGCATGAGATTTAAGTATTTCAAAGCCCAGAAAATATCTCAGTTTTCCCAGATCCTTTGTGTGAAAGTGCCCCTGCAAGCTCGCTTTCACACGAGATAAGCATGTGGAATCACTACCAGTGATAACAATATCATCAACATACACAACAATAATAATAGATCCACCAGAAGAAGTAGAATAAAATAAAGAGTGATCAGTAACAGAACGAGAAAGACCCATCTTTAGCACAACGTCACTGAACTTGTCAGACCAAGCTCTAGGAGATTGTTTCAATCCATAGATGGCTTTCTTCAATCTACTCACCTTCTGACACTCCCCATGAGCAACAAAACCAGGTGGTTGCTCCATGTACACCTCTCCTTGTAGATCACCATGAAGAAAGGCATTCTTGACATCGAGCTGAAATAGAGGCCAGTCAAATGTAGCTAGAGAAATAAGAATACACACAGAATTCAGACGAGCCACTCGTGAAAATGTCTCAAAGAAATCAGCCCCATATGTCTAAGTGTACCCCTTTGCCACCAGTCTAGCTTTCAATCTCTCCACAAAACCATCTGGATTATGTTTTACTGTAAATACCCATCTGCATCCCACAACGTTTTTATCTGGAGGTAAGTCAACAAGTTCCCAGGTGTTGTTCTGTAACAGAGCAGACATTTCAACATGCATAGCCTATTTCCAGCCAATGTCCTTCATAGCATCAAGATGATTTCTTAGAATGACCACATAATCAATCTTAAGAGCAAATGAGCGAGCCTGTTGAGATAACTTGGACAAACAACACACATTTGTAATAGGATGCCGAATAGTACAGGAACATGTACCTTTGCGAACAACAATGGGAACATCAAGGTCAGATCGTTCCTCAGGAATCCCTTGAGTAGAGGAGGATGGAGAGGGCTCAGAGACTGGAGTCGCTACCTCCTGTGGATCTTGTCTGCCTCATCTGCTATAAACATGTGAATATTGCTGAATTGGTGGACCATCTTCTGGCTGCTCTTCCTGAATTATAGTATAGTCAGGAATGATAGGTGGCACTCTCTCACTCTGATGTGGTGGTGGCACTTTCTCACTAGCATCTGATGGTGGCACTCTCTCACATAATTGCTCCCCCTTACTATGAACACTAGAGAAATATGGAGTGGATTCATGAAAAGTCACATCTCTAGACACAAACATGCGATGAAGACTTGGACAATAACACTTGTACCCTTTGCTAGTGTTGGAGTACCCAAGAAAGAGAGTCCTAATTGACCTAGGAGATAACTTATCAACTTTAGGATCAAAATTGTGGACAAAAGAAGTACAACCAAACACTAGGAACAGGGAAAGGTTGATCTTTGGGACGTAGGACAGAGAAAGGAGTACGCCCTTTAAGCACAGAAGAAGGTTGTCTGTTGATAAGAAAATAAGCAGTAAGAAGGGCGTCAGACCAAAATCGCTTAGGAACATTAGATTGAAACATGATTGTCCTAGTAATATCAAGGAGATGACGGTTTTTCCTCTCTGCGACCCCATTCTGCTGAGGGCTGTGAGGCCAGGATGTATGATGTATCATCCCAACTGAACTACAAAAATCAGCCATAACATTTTGAACATATTCCAAGGCATTATCAGATTGAAGAACTTTAATATTGCAATCAAATTGAACTTTTATTTCTTGATGAAAATGTTTGACAACACAGACTCTTGACTTTTCAACAAATAAATCCAAGTCATACGTGAGAAGTCATCCACAAAAGAGATCAAATAACGAAAACCATTATAATTATGGTCTTTTACAGGACCCCAAACATCACTATGGACCAACTTAAAAGGACATGACGCCCGTTTATTGACACGACCAGGATAAGACATTCTATGATGTTTCCCCAGTTGACAGGACTGACACTTTAAAGACGATACTTGAGACAATTCTGGTTCTAACTTTCTCAGGCTCTCTAATGAAAGATGTCCATATCTGTGGTGCCGCAGTAAGGGAGAGCCACTCAATAGGACAACTGGAGCAGGAGCAGACACTTGGCGAGGCAGACTGTTACTGTGGAAGAGGTAGTTATCACCGTTCCTAGGCCCCCCACCAATCGTCCTCATACTCTTGAGATCTTGTAATACAAAACAAGAAGGTCCAAAAGTTATTGTACATTTCACGATATCAATCAACTTAGCAACATACAGAAGATTAAAAGGAAAAGTATCCACATAATGTACGGATTTAAGATCAATTCCAGGAGTCAGAGAAATAGATCCACTGGCTAACGCTCTCCTCACTGAACCATCTGCTATTGTTACAGATTTGTGAGGAATATGTGAGTCAATGGAATGAAGAAGTCTCCTCATGCCAGTCATATGCTGTGACGCTCCAGAGTCAACGACCCATGATGAAGTAGAACCAGAAGCCAATAAAGAGGTAGCCTGATTACCAGTGGTGGACGCCAAGTTCACTGAAGATGATGATCCCAAGCTCAGATGCTGAGTAGCCAGAATAAATCTATCATATCCCCCCTGGTGAGTGTAATGCCAGAAGGACCAAAACTCGAAGCAGGAGGCTCAGTAGACTCAGTAGTGGTAGCATAGTTTGCTGCTCCCACAAGTGGTACAACAGGTCGACCATGCTTCTTCCAGCATTTCTCAACTGTGTCCAGGTTTGTCACAGAAAGTGCACTTAGGGCGAGTTCCACATCCTCAACCCATACCTGTCCGTCCTTCTCTTACTGCAGCAGCTACAAAAGCATGAGAATCTCCCTGAGATGAGACTACGGTAGGATCAATAGGTTCAAAATTTGCATGTAAAATCCTTGAATAGGCCTCTTCCAAGCTGGGAAGTTTATCAGAAGCTAAGATAACACTACAGACTGAACTGCACGAAGAACTCAGACCAGACAAGAATTTTGTTGTAATTAAGTCATCTTAGTCTTTGACTTGCTCCTGGACAGCTACTGGATGGTAGAAACTCAGCTCTTGTGCAATACCTTGAATCACTCTAAAATATTCTTCTAAAGGTCTGTCTCCCTGTCGTTCTGCAAACAGGCGATCATATATCATGAACTGACGAAGCACCTTTTTCTGTTGAGAATTATGTTTCTTCACTACATCCTAGATCTCTTTGGCGGTAGTGTAGAACATGAACCTCGAGGCAATCCTAGGTTCCATGCTCCCCCACAACCAGGTCTTCACCAGACTGTTATGACGCTTCCATTCAGCATAGCCTTTGTCAGTAAGTGCAGGAGGATCATAATCAACGTGTCTCGCCTTGTCGCGTGACTCCAATATAGTATGGACAACATTCATCCATAAGAGATAATTCTTCCCGTTCAGCTTGATGGAGGGGATAGGAAACATCTCACTGTAGATGGTAGATGCCTTGGTGTCCTCCATGATTTGACGAGAAAAAAAGTGACGGATTGATACATGTCACAAGAAGATATGGGTGACGGGGAGATACACGTCACGTCACAAGAAGAAGAGTGACAGATTGATACACGTCACAATAAGATATGGGTGACGGGGAGATACACGTCACGTCACAAGATCAGATGCTTATCTGACGCATCCACATCCCCCAACTGAAATTCCATAATCACACATGGAGGAGATGTGATTAGGAATTTCTTACGTACCGACGGGGACCCTCCGGTTTGGGATTTAGAAATCCATTGGATCAACCGAAAGACCCGACGATCCGGAGATAGAAGAGAAGGGGGGACGACGGCTACGACGCCTGGCCCGGGAGACGGCTGCTCCGCCCGCTTTGGGGCCGGTGGCGCGGCGATCGGGGAAGGCTGGCGACGTGTTTTGTTCACGCAGGAATTACTGTTCACTCTGACGTACTGTTCAGACGTCACAAGATCAGATGCGTATCTGACAGTGACACATCCACGGTCTCCAACTAAAATTCCATAATTACACATGGAGGAGATGTGATTAGGAATTTTCTTACGTACCGACGGGGACCCTCCGGTTTGGGATTTAGAAATTCGTTGGATCAACCGAAGGACCCGACGATCCGGAGATAGAAGAGAAGGGGGGACGACGGCTACGACGCCTGGGCCCGGGAGACGGCTGCTCCGCCCGCTTTGGGCTTCCTTTTCTTCTTACAGATATACCTTGGTGGTAATTATCACTGGAAAGTCCTTTGTATAGTTTATTTGTCATAATTGTTCCGATGCGATTAATTGGCTTCTAGTAGTAGTTGGTGTTTGTATGTCTGTAAGTCGTAATATTTATTAGATCTTAATATGATGTTTCCCTTTGCAGGTTCCACAGCCATTTGATCAGTCTGCAAACTATTACACTCAGATGTATCGTGCTTCTGCCGAGGGTGATGGCCGCTTGTCTCCTTATCTTGTACCTGGCACGGCTAAGTACAACGGAAACTCTGCAGTTTTGCCCAATCCGTCTGGCCAATCACCTCAGGAGGTGATGACGTGTTATGTTCAACAGTTTTTTCATTCTTGTGTTGTAGTTATATCTAAGTAATGCTGGTCTTTGCTTTTAAACATCTCCCTAGAAATAGGCACATGGGGAATTTGATTATTATTAAAAATAAATATTTCTGTGGATAAGAAGACTTCTTTAAGTGGTCATATGGATGTCTAATCGTTGGATGGTCTTGATTGTAGTAATGTAATAAGAGTAGTGCCTGTTTAGATTTTCTTATCATTTTGCCTTTTGTAATCAATTTCGTTTTCTAGACACATGGACGTACAGCTTTCTAATTGTTCAATTTGCACTTATGTAGCTATTCTCTGTACAGTTCCACTGAATGATTAACTGAAACTGGGAAATTATGATGAATCTCTTCAAAATATTTGTTTCAGCAGAAGGTGTAGCTGGAGCATCACCTATTGCTGTTGCTTTGTTACCAACACTATTTTTTGACAATATCGTTGCTAATGGTACTTCTGTTATTATTACTGCAATAAAATATGGTTCGAGTGTCCCTATTAATTAAGGCATTTCTTCTTTTTTATGGATTGTGATGAAGCATGGTTTATGTCATCCAATTGACTAAGCTTTCGGGTTACTGATTTTTATGTTGGGTCTTTGACAACCTTGGGTTAAAGTGGACACCTTTATTATATAAAATCCCTTTATCATTTTTTGTAGTAGGACCCATCACATTTTTTGTCAAAACCTTTTGATAAGCAAGAATGTATTTGTTATTTCTTTGCTTCATGTACCTGGACTGATAATGACTGTGCCAGATAAACCATTTTATTCCAAAATAGAACCAAAACACTTCATTCCGAACATGCCAAATTAAAGCTACAAAATGAAAAACAGAATGTTCATGGCATATCTTTTTATGGTTGATTAAGACATGCGAGTAGTATTTTTATGTTCTAAGAACCTCTTCCAGTTTTGTGCTCTATGAACTTTTCTCT
Source organism: Alisma plantago-aquatica (assembly GCA_963693085.1). Taxonomy (NCBI): domain Eukaryota; kingdom Viridiplantae; phylum Streptophyta; class Magnoliopsida; order Alismatales; family Alismataceae; genus Alisma; species Alisma plantago-aquatica. The sequence goes on along the minus strand of OY856415.1, from coordinate 270,663,504 downwards.
CTTTCAGTATTTGTTATTTTTTTTACTAAATTTATTGATATTTTCTTGTCACAATTTTTTTGAAGTATACTTATCTGCCTCTTGCACGTGCTATTTTCATTGTAGAGTGGGAATGGTCCCGTCCAATCTACTTCAGGATCGGCCCCTGTTGGCACCCAGGGTTCTGGAGTGATGCAGACGTCCATTGCTCTTACACAGCAGCCTGTCCCTATATTTCGGCAGCCTCCTGGTGTACACCTCTCTCACTACCCTCCCAATTACATGCCATACAGCCAGTATTTCCCCTCCTTTTATATTCCACCACCAGCTCTTCATCCATTTTTAAGCAATGCTGCATTTCCCCAACAACATCCAGCTGGTGGTATCTATCCACCTCCTGTTCCTGGAGGTGCCGCACCTGTTAAGTATTCTGTGTCTCAATTTAAATCCGGAGCTAATACTGGCAACTCGATCAATACCGGGCTGGCAGCAGGGTATGGACTATATAGCTCAACGTCTACTGGTTACAGTCCCTCTCCCGCAACAAGCACAGTAAATTCTACTAACAATGAGGACCTTGCAGCCTCCCAGTACAAGGAAAATAGTGTGTATCTTGCAGGGCAGCAGGTAAGATCATTGCTTTGAGCTTTGAAGTTTAATATTTTTTGTGTGTGTGATATGCTGTATGCTCTGGTTACTTTTGATATGGTACTTTATTCTATTGGTCTCATGAAGTAATTTGCAATAATCACATCCTAATTCTCTCTGGGTATTTTGAGCCGGTTCTCCATTTATAGCCAACAGAAATGATTTCGAGGAGGGAGTTTTTGCTTGTATTGCATGAGTGGAAGAGTGAATGTTTAAATAATTTTAATATTCAAAATCTTTCACGATATATCTAGCTTAACTATCGAGTGAACGAGTTCTGTGGTGTTTCTTAACAGTTAGCAGCACTGGACTTGCTCTCACAAACTACAACTACACATCCATATGAATCTTACCTTTCTAATTATACTCCTTGCTGCAAAATTCTGGATATAACTGTATGACCTATATTTGTTAGTTGCATACTTGTGATGGCGGCAAGGCGCCAGGGCTGGTCACCTCGTGCCTAGGCGTCGCCTAGTTGGCCTAAAGCAATTTAAATTTCTGTACAATTTATCTATATGTATAGATGTTATGATTTTTAAAATATTTCCTCTTCATATATATATATATATATATGTAATATGAGTCAAGCTAATGTACACTCGAGTGTACCGGAGGCACCATACACCTCGGTCATTTTCGAAGATGCAATAAATTTTTGAAAAATCTGAACCGTTGATCTTCTTAATTATCATAAGAACATACTATATAATAAATTTTAGCTCATTTATAGGTCGTGCATCTAAAGGAGGCAAAAATCATGTATTTCAAATTAGTTTTGTGCGTCGATTTTGTTGTCCTTGGATGAGTGACTTACACTCATCCAAATGAGTTCAAATTTTGTATGTGACCTATTATTAATGTAACCATGAAGATCAATGGATTAGATTTTGGAAAAACATGGTCTAGATAGGCAAACACCATTGGGGTGTACGACGTGATCTGCACACTCGAGTGTATTCTAGCCTGACTCTATGTAATATTATATATATATGTAATATTTTACCTATATTTATACCATTTTCTCCTTCATATATATGTTATATTTCATATATGTGTAGGTAAATCCATAAAGTTATGCTTAATCCACTGATATACATATGTTTGACTTTGATGTTTATTGTTTATACATAGATATAAACATATTAAACACAGCAAAACTTGGCTGTATACAATTTTTATTGTTACATACATATCTCAATAGTTATACTTGGACGCATGCCCTGGCGCCTTCTGCCTAGGCGTCGCCAAGTCGGTTTTAAGAAATTTAAATATGTGTACAATTTACCTATATGTAAACACTATTATGATTTTTACAACGTTTCCCCTTTATATATGTTATATTTTACCTATATCTATGCATGTATTATAACTTCATAACATTTCACCCCTTCATATATCTGTGTGTGTGTGTGTGTGGGCACATCCATAAAGTTATGGTTAATCCACTAATATACATATGCTTGATCTTTATTCTTATATATATATATATATATATATATATTTGATTGCTACATATTATTTTAAAAGTTATACTTTGATGCATAGACCTATTTTGTTGAGTAATGGATTAAGGATAGCAAACAGACTCTTATATAAGATCTGTAATCCACTATAAATCAGTTTTATGCTTGAGTAATGGATTAAGGATAGCAATGATTTACATAGCACCAGTAGATAATGTTTATTTCAGTCCTTAATTTTCATTACTCATGTTTATTTTCAGCTTATGTACATAAATTTTGCAGCTAATATGGCTGCTTGAAGCTCCTATGATAAGCAAGAATGACTTTAATATAAGTAGCATGATATTTATGTTAAATTTAATAGTTATTCAGGGGAAGAAAACAGCTCAACATCAAAATTAGATTCAAGCATCTACCACGAAAAACAGTAAAGTAATCAAGAGTATGAATTCCGTATAATAATGATATCACAGAAAAAAATAGATAAACATGCTTCTTTCGAATATCAGAAGACATATACGTCAGATAAATATCTATATATAAGGCCATGAGTGTTTTCACACCTTAAAACAGCATTTTGGTCAAGGTGCAGGAAGACACCTCCTTGGGGTTAGTATGGTCAGTTGCTTAAGCACTTTATATTCTAGTACTCTATCACACCGGTCCTCTCTTAATATATAAAGCACTAGTAGCTATTAGAATACACCAGTTCGAGCTCTATAAACATCTTGAAGGAGACGGCTGAAACATATATAAGAACCTCTAATCCTCCAAACAAATACTTGTTATTTATAAGCTCTCTCTTTGGGTTACTTTGAGTTTTGATTGCGAAAACGAATTAGTAGGACCTATAAATCTTATTAGCTGTTTAAGCACTTTACAATCTAGTACTGTACCTATGACATATAAAGCACTAGTAGCTGTTGATCATCTAGAGTTTGGCTAGGGTTTGACACATCTCAATTCGAGTGTAGTCATCCTTTATTGTTGTTTTCCCTATAATACACACACACACATATCTATAACTGTGACATACACTTACATCCATACATATATATATATATATATATATATATATATACACACACACATATACATATACATATACATATATCTATAACTGTGACACACACACACACACACACACATATATATATATATATATATATATATATATATAGAGAGAGAGAGAGAGAGAGAGAGAGAGAGAGAGAGAGAGTCAGGCTAGAATACACTCTAATACACTCAAGTAGTTTTTCATGATGCAATATTTTTTTTGAAAATCTAATCCGTTGATCTTCTTAAACATCTCGTGAACAACTGATACACAAAATTTGAGCACATTTGGATATGTATAGCTCATGTTATGAAGACCGCAAAAATTATGCATTTCAAATTAGTTTCGCGCGTCGATTTTGTTGCCCTTGGATGAGTGACTTACACTCATCCAAATGGGCTCAAAATTTGTATGTAGCTAGTTATAGTATGACGGTGAAGATCAACGGTTTACATTTTGCAAAAAATAGTCTTGATAGGCAAACACATTTGAGTGTATTCGTGCGATCCGTACACTCGAGTGTATTCTACCCAGTGAATAAAAAAGCGGACGAAGCGGCCGCTTAAGCGCCCAAGCACATATGCCGCTGTATTTTCATTGAAGCGGACTGTGAGGCGTTTTGCACTGAAGCGGCCGCTTTTTTCCGCTTTTTCCCGCTTCATGCCGCTTTTTTGGGTCCGCTTAAGTGGCCGCTTCAGGGCGCTTCACAACAGGTTTTCCTGGACTTGCCCAATTTCCTTCTAAATTTAAAAAGAATGAAAACTATGTATTGTAATAGGTGTAACAATCACTTTGGTAATTAGTATCTCTAATTAATTACTTCTGTTTGTACACTATGTACGTCTATATATAAACTATGTACTTCATCTGCCATTTATAGAGTCTGTAATATAATATTAGTAATAGTTGCAGGATTTCTTTGATGTTTCATCCCTGTTCCTGCTATATTTTAATTTACATCATATAATATTAGTAATACATCATGTTTCAGCTGTGGTTGAATTTGCATGATTTTTTTGATATTGCACAATCTCATAAGGTAACCTCCTATAGGAAAGCACATCATCCCATTACATATATACGATTGCTTTTGTTGTTGGTTGTTGTACAATTTCATCATGTGGAAGAATCGATACATACCATCATGACACTTGTATATGATTGCATGATTCCATAATGAATAAAATATGTTGCAATGTCACATATTAATCACTGTAAAAACTGATATTATGATTAATTTATTTATTGTAAATTCAGTAGTAATTGCTGCAATGTATCATTCATCAAGACTTAGCCTACATTGTTATATTTAAATTTTAATTGTATGCATTATGATTCTATGACTAAAAAATATACTTACTCAATTTGGAAATTAATATACTAATTATTCTATTTTATATCACAATTAGTATGGACGAGGGTGAATAAAGTTTGGCTAAGACAAGTGATCCAAGGTGGAAGTAATGCACTATTCCAGATCCAGCGTGAAGGGAGAAAGTGAAATACAAATTTGTCTAAATTTTGCTAAGTTCTTTAAAACAATGTGGACCGCTTTTTCAAAAAGCGCCCGCTTTAGTCCGCTTCAAAACCCGCTTCCCGCTTCATGGGGGGCATTCCGCACGCTTCGCGCTTCACGCTTTCCAAAACCTTGATTCTACCCTATATATATATATATATATATATATATAGTCAGGCTAGAATATATATATATATATATATATATATATTCTACCCTATATATATATATATATATATATATATATATATAGTCAGGCTAGAATACACTCGAGTGTACGGATCGCACGAATACACTCAAGTGTGTTTGCATATCAAGACTATTTTTTGTAAAATGTAAACCGTTGATCTTCACCGTCATACTATAACTAGGCTACATACAAATTTTGAGCCCATTTGGATGAGTGTAAATCACTCATCCAAGGGAAACAAAATCGACGCGTGAAACTAATTTGAAATGCATAATTTTTGCGATCTTCATAACATGAGCTATACATATCCAAATGTGCTCAAATTTTGCGTATGAGTTGTTCACGAGACGTTTAAGAATATCAACGGATTAGATTTTCAAAAAAAAAATTGCATCATGAAAAACTGCTTGAGTGTATTCCGCTCCGGATACACTCAAGTGTATTCTAATCTGACTCTCTCTCTCTATATATATATATTGCATACATATATCTATAACTGTGACATACACATACATATATTATATACATACACATATGTGTTTGTTGTACACATATATATGCACTTGAACTAAGTTAAGAGTCGTAATCAATACAGTACATAAAAAGAACGAATAAACTAAAACTAGACAAAAATATAAATGTGAAATAATTTGCAAATAATACTTAATTTTTGGGAATTGGGAGTTATTTGGCCGTTTCAGTCTAGGGGAAACTCTTATGTATAAATCATATGAGTTATTTTCAAAAAGTCCAGAGTTACTGTGACTAAGCTCTCTTAAAATGTTGACGCTTGCCTTGCCAATCTCAAATAAGTTTATTGAAATATGATTGTTTAAGATTGAGAAGTTGTCCTCATTCCAAAATCTAACGAATTTCGATGTCAAAGCCTTATCCGTGAGTTTTGATGGAGATGAGTTCCATCAAAGCAACAATGGGACTCCTAATGAGGTCTCTTTGATAGGAGAGTTCTGTTGTCTAGTGTAAGAGTAGGATACTATTCATCTCGTTCTCTAACATTTCTTTGGCTTTCTGACTTTTTGCAATCCCTTTCTTTCTAAGACATTGATATTGATTGGAAAATCGATAAAAAAATAGGAAGATAAAAGTGTTAATGACATGCCATCCTCTTTACTCTCTACCTTCATTTACTCTTGGATGGAAATGATGTCAGAGTTTTTTTTCCACAGATGATGTAGTCTTAGTGGTCCCTGGTCAAATTGCCGAATGTGATTTTCCATATTCTACTGGTCTTTCAATAAACTTTCTAAATAGAGAGTATTTAGTGACTATGTTGACATGGAACGATGTGATGAACACATTGAATTACTAGCTTCATTAGTGAATTAATAATTAGTCTTCATCATTTTGTTCACCAATTTGGTTTGAAGAAGCTCGTTATCAGCAAGTATTTAATGATAAAAAACTTGATTGGTAAGATGTTGTGTATCGTTTCAAAAGGTAAATTATGCATGACATTGATGGTTTGTTTTTAAAAAAGAGGGAAACTCCCTCTTGAGTTGCAAATTTTAATTAGAGCATCATACCTTGGTGTTAGTGTCAAATTTATGTCTTTATAGATGAAGTGTGTATTTGTGCTTTAATTCGAGATTCTGTATGACAATTCGTTTGTTTGTATTAGAGGATTTGTTAGCTTTCACAAGTTGGTTTTGGGTCTTTGATGGGTTGGACATAGTTTTGGAAGAGAAAAATGAACTCTAAATTTGTGCCCCTCATAGCTACTCGAAAGTGACGTACTCTTCAAAGTTTGTGATGTTGACAAATCTGGTATAGTGCTATTTTCGAACTTTATCTCACATTACATGTCATCAGGGCACATATTACAAGTTGTCAAGTTGACTCGCCATCGAACACAAACTATATCCAACTATGTCATAATAATCGATCTAAAATTAGAAAACATGGACAACTACCACTAATGACAAACTTATTGAATGAACATCAAACAAACTATAAAACTGCTGTTTTTATTTCAATGTGATTCTAGATTGAAACCCACATGCCAACATATTAGTTCTATAAAAGTGCACCAATTTTGTGTGTTTGAAGTTTCATCTTATGTCCATGCTTTTACACTCGAATCTTGGTGGTAGGTTATTTTAGTATTGCATTTGCACGCTGTGGGAAGGTGTCAGTACTCTCCTATTGTTGTGACTTGTTAAATTTTAATCATTTCAAGCAAAAAAACTTGTCTATCTTAAGTTTGAAACCTGTGGTATTGTTGCATATCATAGGCACATATAACCTCTTTGATTAGTATCAGATTACTATTTTTTTGGCTTATATGATAAATTATGCATTTAGGGTTATAATTTAACAATATTATTGACTATATGTTACCAAGACACTAGTGGGGGTGATTTTTTAGGGGGTTTAGATCTCGGATGATGTTGTGAGTGTGTGAATCCTTTTAGGGGTCATTTTGGGTGAATATAATTCTATCAACGTTGGTTTGACAAAACTAAGATATTTTAGATATTTACATTTTGATCGGAGTATGTTCCATAACAGAGTTGATTGGAAAAGGAGGATCCATGTAGCCGGTCCAAACATGGTTGGAATGGAAGGCTTAGATGATGATGCTGATGTTGCTGCTGCTGATGATAGTTTTATCTGCCTTGGTTTGATAACAGTCTCGATTTGTTCAAATTGTGTTTGATCAATATTTTAAAAAGTGGTTTGAGCGCCCTCCTTAAGCAGGCGCTTATGCGCTGCTAGGTCCTTGCGCTTTTAGGAACCCTCCTGAGGCCGCCTAAAGTAAGCAGGCAGCTAGGCTCAATATATCTTCTTCCACATCTCTAAATCACACTTCTAATTGTACTTCTATATATTTATATAGAATAAAATACTAAGTATAGTATGCTAGTTACTACTGCATATTAAAGTGGCATCTATTGTTTGTTGTTGCATATCTACAACTCTACATTACAATGTTTGACATTACGACATCATGTTATCAACTACATATAACTTTTGTGTTAGGTTATATATTGTGTTATCTATGCTATTGTTGTAGGATTGCTATGTATAGACGTATTCTCTATACCAGTACTGTAAGTTTCTAAAATAGAAGTATTTTTGTATTATTTACACTAGAATTGTGATCTCACCGTAATAATATGCAATATATTGTATACCTATCGGTATGTTACTCTATTACCTAATGTGTGTTACAATACAACATATTGTATACATATATTACTTGAAGCACCATAGTAATATTGTTAAATTGTATAGAACTTAAATTTTGCAGTGTTGCGTGAGTTTATATATATATGAAAGTTCAAAAGTATACGCCTATATATATCTATGTGTGTAATAATGTATAACATATATAGAAACTAAATCATCCACTTTTTAAAAAAAGCACCCACATAAGCGCCTGCCTGGCACTTAAGTGGCTACAAGGTGTTGTTTGCCTGCCTATTGCTTTGTGCTTTCTAAAAGAATGGATTTGATTGCGACATTAGAATCTGGAATAAGGTCGAATCAAGTGTCATGTCATTTCTGTTAAGTATGGTAGCTATTAATTTATGCTAATGGGAGGGATGACTTGGAATAGCTAATGGGGGTGGATGACTTGAGACACCTAAATCTAAGGGGAGTTGGGTATGCTTCTAGGTCTGTTTTGGGGCATATGGGTCAGTCCATGTCTCTTGTAGGCTAGTTTTCTTGTAATTGATATTTTTGGTTGTGGGTTGGAAGCAGCATGCGGGTTGCACCGGCGGTTGGGACAGTTTGATTCTCTTACAAACACGGATTGACTTCATACCAGCTAAAACCAGGTCAACATTTCCGGTACTTGACCATATGTATAACTTGACTCCCAGACCCAATTTTTGTTTGTTCGGACTTGCTCCTTCCATGTTCTCACCCCTTTACTCTTCCACTATATGGCATATGAATTGTAGTGTTCTATTGCATTATTTTTGTTTATATGCTATTTTATGATATTATGCTTGATATGTACCTTTCCTTGATTTTTCATATATATATATATATATATATATATATATATATATATATATAGACACACACAGGGAGAGAGAGAGAGAGCGCTACTCTAGGTTGGGGAGTAAGCCCCGGATGGGGGGGGGTAGTGATAGACACCTTTCCATACTTTGTGTCTAGGATACTTCACTTAATTTCCTCAGTTTTACGCTTTGGTGGTATTTATCATGCACTTCTTGGTCCTGAAACTCTACGGGTTGTAATTGTATTGCGGTATCTGAAAACATATCTTGAGGGCGTCGTAAGGCGCTCATGGTATCATTATGAATATAGAAGCCAAAATTATGGAAACCTAGAAAGATATATGCCCAGTTGAGATGTGATATGATTGCATCGCGGTGCCTAAGAACGTGGTCCAATAGATCGTTGCCAAAGACTTTATTATTTGTTTGTTTGTTTTACAAAAAAAACTTTTTGAATTCCCTGTTGGAACTGATTTAGCTAAAGGAAAAAGCTTTAACTGTGGAAAAATATCCTTTTTTTTCTTCCAAATATTTTACGGCTAGTAAAATAGAAAATAATAGAAACATTGGGATTCAATTGTCAACTGCTCCTATCGGAAATAGGATTAACTACGGATTCGAGCCATAGCACATTCATAAAATCCGTATGATTTTTCCGATCTAAATCTGTCAAGTTTTCCATGAAGATTTTGTTCAGCATTTGTTGCAATTTTTGCTGAGGATTTCCTTATATTGTATTAAAGCACTAAAAACGGGAAGGAAGAAAGCAAGCGGATCCGCTAGTTCCTCATCCTCAAATCAGTCCTTCCCTCATTCTTGAAGTTTCAACCAGTAAGTAATTGGAGGGAGGGAGGGAGAAAAAATTGACGAGTGACGCCAAAAAAGTTAGGGAGCCCTAAAAAGCGTAGATTTTTTGTAGAAGTCGCTGACTTCTGTAACAAGGCTTGCAACAATGACAATCTGTGGGAGCTCAAAGAGGTGAACTTCCTATAGCACCAACACGAGGGGTAGATAAACTCAGCTTCAGTGCAATGTACCTTTGGCACAAAACACAAAATATATTCTACCAAATTCTGATACAAAATAAGATCCCTTGTTAGAGCCATAGTTTGATCACCACTGTACCATACTTGCAGATAAATGATGGCAACCTAGGGTATTATGATGAGAATGACTGAGTCGATACATATAAAGGAAAATATTTGTGATATTTGGCGTTTGTCAACCTTTGGAGTCAAGTACTGGAAACTCCTTAAGTGGATCTTATGCATGCGTCATTTATGTTGATATATCCTCAATGATTTGGTATCTCATAACACACCATGTCTTGATCACTACTGCACTACACCTTGCAGGCCAATAATGGCAAATTGGCACCTAGGCTGAGTAGGATGGGAATTATTGAGTGGACTTGTTAGAATGCAAGATCCTTATGATATTTTGTAGCTAGTCAACCTTGATGCAAAGTATTGATGCTGTCTAATGCATGTAACGTTTAGCTTGATATGCCTTCAATGATTGTTAGTACTGACTAGTTAAATGACTAACAAAATGTAATGGAGAAAAACAGGGGTATTTACAATTCAAGGAATATACAAACCCTTCATTTCCTCTTGATGACACCCTTTGTGAATCGGATACAATCATCTATAGATCTGAGATAAAATTATATCAAGTAAGATTATGCGAGATGTCATGAAAATCAATACAATGGAAGTTAATAGTTTGTAAAGTTATAATTCATTTCTATATTTTAACAGATACTGGTATAAAACTTGCATTTTCTTGAAGTTTCAAACATAACTTATACATTGATAAGCTTATCCAAAAGGTCGGACCATTGATTATTACGACTTGATGAAGATTGGGACAGGGAATTCTTCAAAATCATAAACTATTAATATTGGATTATACTTTACGGATTTGGACCAAAACGTGATCCATAGTAAATTATAAGAAGTGACATGCATTTTTCGGAGGTAGTTGGAAAACCGTGCTTTTGTTGGTATTTTCTTTTTTCTTATAATGTCGTCATCATCATCTTCTAAGCCTCAATCCCAACCTTGTTGGGGTCGGCTACATGGATCCTTCTTTTCCAATCAGCCCTGTTATGGGCCATTCTCTTAATTTTTTTTCGGGAAGGTAGTACCATTATTGAATCTACCAATTAAGTGTAGAGAGCAAGCGTATAACATGATTACATTGGATTACACAGCACTATCATTGTGATAACTGCATTTAACTCCCCAAACTAATATGAAATGAACTTATATATTACATCACATAACAGGGTGTTACATTACTTGGACTAACACAAACAGATTGTAATTTGTAAGGAAATGGAACATATGCGGCTCAAAGCATATCTTCCAGATCTGTAAAACTCCTATGCTCTTGAAACCTCCATCTTATCAGCAACAGCCACACTCTTATTTCTTTCAATGTATAATAGATAGTAAATTAATATGTTTACATATAAGTTAAGCATACCATTCTTCTATGCACACATATATTGTCTGTCGCATCGTGTCATTCTCCTAATTCTTTGAGAATCGCAGTTCCTTGTGTTTGCTGCTGCGTCCGTGCTTTTCTAATAGCTGATTTTTCCACGGTGCTCCTGTCTTGTATTTAGTGCAAAACTATATTCTTGTCTTGATTTCTTAATGTAATTGCTGCTGTCACCCAGAGTGAAGGCTCTACTGTTTGGATCCCAGCAGCGGGCAGGGATCTCCCTGGCCTTCAGGGGAACTCGTTCTACAACATTTCTCCTCAAGGACAACACATGACATTTACACCCTCCCAGACAGGCCACGGGACTTTCCCTGCAGTGTACCATGCTGCCCAAACAATGGCGAACCCTGTTGTTCATCCACTTATCCAGCAGTCTCAAGGTGTTGCTGGAGCCGTTGAAATGGTGGGCCCACCAGCTGGAGTTTATCAGCAGCCACAACGTGCACAGATAAACTGGAACAACTACTAGTAAGTTTTTCATAGCAGTGGTCTGCGTCCAGGAAATGGATTTTGATAGTTTAGCGGCCACTGGTGGTGGACCCAGACATAAATCATCTGGAATACAGTGGCACAAGTGACCTGATACGGAGTGTACATATTTTTATCGAAGTGTGGGCAGCAATTCTGAGAAAGGTCGAAGATCTGCAAAAATATGGAATGATGACAAGTCCATCGTCGACTGATATTGACCATATTTAAGATAGCTGAGAATTAGTGCGGAGCGTCGGTTGCCTCTGTCCATTTCCTAATTTAGAGCTGTTTTTTCTAGCTTTTTAAATTAGTCTGGCGGTGAAAGGTTTGTTGTTTTCCTCCAACTTTTCTTTCTTTTGATTCTCTATTTCTTCATGTTTGTTGAGGTCATATGTACTATGTAAGGCAGATATCTCCACCTGGCGGCCTGTTATTCTTTCACTGCCTTACTTGTAAAGTAAATTTTGATAGTAAGGAAGAAATATTGTATTCAAACTACTGTACTTTGATGTATTGAAATCACTAGCAGCTTAATTTTGACTGGCAGAACAACTCAACTGCAACGAGTCTCGAGCCCGTCATATGCTGACGTTTTGTGCTAACTTTATGTGGGGATGAGGAACATAGAAATGGAATGTTGAGTTGCAGAACATTGGAGTTTTATGGATCCGCCCACAGAAAAAAAACGCTGAATGATGTTATGTTTGATTAATTGGAAGTATCGTCTTGTAGGCTATACCTGTCCATAGGGTTCCCCTTTAAAGTTGCTTGGTGTTATAATGACTATCCGAAGGCTGTATTGAAGTCTAAAGTTGACTGGATTCACGGGGAATTAATAGCTATGATTGAGGCGCTAGCCAATGATAGTGTTTTTATATTTGCAGTTCTGGTTATTTTGCATGTTCACCTTCGTTGTGGGTAAAATAGTTGTGAATACCGTCGTGCGAGCTGCATGCTAAACATAGATGCGTATATGTGCTCTGCATGTTATCAATCAATGAGGTAAATCTGCATCGATGTGCACAACGATAGCCCAAGTTGTTTGGAAGGCTCATAAGGTCCGTAAGCCTGGTAAACTAATTGGGGTTGGTGGAGTTTGGCTTGGGCCACTGTTGTCTATGGTTGGTGCAGGTCAAATTTTCAGTCGTGAAAGGGACTATCCATGTTTGTCCTTGTTGGGAGTAGGATGATATATGGGTTCCCATTTACTAGTTTATTTATTTGAATACTAGATTTCTGTGTAATTGAATGGTCAATTGTTGACACAATCTCAAATGGTCCATAAAAGTACAAGCGATCTTAATAATTTATATTAATATAATAATGCGTTTGGAGTAATATAAACGTGTAAGATACACAGATCTCCACGTATATGCATGCTTGTGATGAATAGATTATTAGTATACTTTCACTTAATCCAACCTCATGATTTTGATAGCGTGGTTCGTAGAAGACGTCGGCTAAAAAACGAGTTGGTTCATAAATGTCTCACTAGTAAATTATAAATGGAAATACGACTCAATATATAACTAATAGTTTGACATACAGCATGTACCAATGCCAACATAAATATGGTTTTATATACTCATGGACACAGTGGGGGCTATCATGTATCACTACACGCGCCTTCTTAGTGGTCATTAACGAAGCTGCCTTCTTCAAAAGCAGTAATGGCCTTAGACAAGTAGATCCCTTATCACTATATCTCTGTGCTGTCGCCTCCATTCTTGACAAGTTCATACAATTTGGTACACACCATGCCCTTATAGACACGTTAGAAGGGTGCCACAACAACATTATGCGATACACATATCACTACATGAGCATTCTTAGTGGTCATTGACGGAGCTGCCTTTGGTTACTTCAAAAGCTGTAATGGCCACATACAAGAGGATCCCTTATCACTATATCTCTCTATCATGGTCACCTCCATTCTTGACAAGTTCATATAACTTTTTACACACCATGCCTTTATAGACATGCTAGAAGGATGCCCCAACAACATTATACGATATACAATTAACACCATCATTTTTATTTAACTTGAAGAGAAACAAGTTCTGAACATCATTCATATTTTGGGTATTTTCTCATACATTTCTAGTCTTAAAATAAACTTTCATAAACCCACCACTATAGGTATTCATGTCTCAACATCCCGTATGGATAGATTCTAGTTCCTTTTGAGATGCAAACAAGAAATGTTTCCCACCAAATACCTTCGCCTTCCTCTACCACTTTGTGTTTTCCTGTTGTTGTATGGAACCCTATATTGACAAATACCACAAACGACTATCCACATGGAGAACCACTACCTTACTCTTGCTGGTCGTTTAACTCTACTCAATGCCTCACTAACACCTATAGTTACATGCCATCTCAGCTGCATTCCTCCTCCTACTGCGGTATGTTGGATCTTATATGGGTGATTAGATGCTCTAGAGGGGGGTGAATAGAGCTGAATGCACTTAAACAAAATTCATTAGACATTCAAAATATATCATAAGATGAGGTTGCTAAATAGGTAATTTGAGTGCAATTAAAACATGCATAGCAAGGATGAGAGAGATTGAACATACACCAAGAGATAGGCTATTTAGAGTGGTTCCTCACTTTAAACTATAAGTGAGTCAGTCCACTTACCTAGAGAGGTCAGCCTCTAGGATTTCCTAACCATTGCATTCTTATATTCATTCATAAGACTTACAATACATGACCAACCAAAGGACTTACCTATCCAATATAAAGAGTCTTCAACCTTACCAAGGACTTACCCACTTTGCAAGAGTCTTCTACCTTCTTCCAAGGACTTACCTACTCTTGCACAAGTCTTCAGCCTTCAAGGAATTACCCACTCTTCTTTGATCTTCCGCCTTTGACTTCACCTTCACTCGGAGAAGCTTCCACCAAGGACTTACCCACTTGAGCAAGGAGTCTTCTGCCTTCACCAAGGGCTTACACACTATAGCTCTAAGTCTTCAGCCTTGATCTTCACCAAGGGACTCCTTCCCTTGTTCTTCTTCACCTCTCTTGGACAAGAGAGAGAACCTTCATCTTCATGGTTGAAATGAGAGATGGGGATGTGGTGGAAGTGAGAGCCTCACAAGATATACATGTAGGACTAGCTCTCTTACAGATTTCCTACTCACTCTAATGGATGTAGCAAGTGATTAAGCTTAAAGAGAGAGAGGAGGCTGTAGGAAGCACTCAACTATAGAATAGGAACATCACATAGAGTTTTTCAATGAATGCTCAACCTTGGAATGAAGCCCAAGGGGTCCTATTTATAACTGGGGATGCCTTTTAGCCTTTGGAAACACTTGAGAACGAAAACTAGCCGTTTTGTGGTTTGCAATTGATATATTTTCACTTGTTGCAACTCCACAACAGATAGAAGCACTTTTCTGCACTTTTTCGTACAGTGCAATCGGTCGAGTTTCGATAAGGGTAACTCGACCGATAGAGTAAAAGACAAACCCGATATTCAGACCATCGGTCGATTTTGTCCTGGGGAAACTTGACCGACCAATGAAAATCGATTTGGTCATGTACTCCATCGGTCGAGTTCTGTGTAGTGTAAACTCGACCGATCAAAAGTCATTTTCAAGATCCAATCAGGATCGGTCGAGTTTGCAACTCACAGAACTTGACCGATGAACAACCTGATGTGAATTTTGGAAAATGGCTTTTGAGTGCTTAAACATTCGATCTAAGTACTCCTGATTTTTTCTAAGATTAATTACAAGTCATACAATCATTACAAGTGATTTACAACATGATTATAATGGATTTACATCATATTATAAAAACTTGCACTTGTATTGACTTTGACTTGTCTTTTCTCCAATTTGAGATGCGCAAGTTAGGGCATTTGGAGTGTGTCTATACCTAATCTGAAATCACTCAAGTAGAGACATTAGACACCAATATGTGGAATGGTTAGTCATCATCAAAACACGAGTTTAGTCAATTTAAACGCGAGTCAACATTGACCTAATTGACCTTGAGTCAACATTCTCCCCCTTTTTGAAAATGACTAACCATTCCATAAATTTATTGAAAGCATTTAAGTAACATCATACCTTTGGATAAACCTAGGGGTTTCAATAGGATTGAGCTCATATGATCCCCCTCAATTGATGCACATGGAGTTCTCATACTCCCCCTCAATTGATGCTATTTCTCCTGCATGGTTAGCTTTCATAACATTTATAGAATACTATGTCTTCTACTCATATATGTTTTACACATATATGTCTTCTCCCATTTACCTTCTCCTCTTTACATGGACATACTTCTCCTCTTCATGTAAGACATGCCTTCTTCCTCTTTTAGAAGAAGACATACCATTCTCCACCTTTGTCATTTCAAAAAGTGGGGTTATGAAGAAATAAGAAACATCACTTGCTAAAGATAAAGGAGATAACACAAAGTTATATAAGGAGAGTAGAAGAGCACATATAGGGGCTTGTCCAAGCATAGAAAGAAAACCAAGTTAAAGCATATACTTGAACAACCCAAAATGCAAGATAAAATGCTGTAGAAAAATAATAAATCACAAATTTGACCCTCAAGATGACATAATTTGCCCAAAAAGTGTCAGGGCTCATGGCAAAGCGATGAACCTTTCTCAGAAGGTAGTTTCTACATGAAAAACACTAGTCTTTCACTAAAAACTGAAACTGGAGCAAAATCTGCATAAAATTCAAAAATACTCCAATTTCTACATATAATGTAGATCTATGTACCCTGCATCACAATATTATGCAAGCAACTCAAGATAGTAGATATGTAATTCAAGGAACAAGCTTGAGCATGTATGAGACAAGATACAAGCATAGCATATAGATGAGCAAAGATGCCAATTATAAACAAGGCTAGAACTACATGTATATGAACTACTAGTAGATGTTATCACAAGTTATGACTACTAGTAGGATCTAGATCATAAAAAGAGATACCAAAAGATACACAAGATAAAGCAAGCTATGATTATATGTAGAGATATATCCAAACAAAGAGATAAGCAATTTTAGAAGCATGGAAGGATATAACTCACTAGATATGCATCCTTACCATAAGATGATTACCCCTAAGAACCTCAAGGTTGTATCAAAATAAGATATACACCTAGATAGATGTAGCAAGTTAGAGCACAACGAAAGAAATTTTAGACACAACCAAGAGATCCAAAGAGATCATCATCAAAACCTGCAAAACAACTCAAAGCAAGTAATTGCAAGATATAGATATACCAATTTAGAGCAATTAGAGAGATAGAGTTGTAAGCAAGATAGATAATTTAAAGTATGGCAATATGCACATATAAAGGTACCAAATGAGAGTGCCAAAGAATAAGGCTATTGGTTGAGAAGATCTAGTTGAGAGGGAAATTCTCATTCGATAAGCCAACTATATATTCTATGCACAGTGTTATCGGTCGAGTTCTGTGTATTGACAACTCGACCGATGACAGCTGTTGGCAACACCCATAGGTGCCTATCGGTCAAGTTTCAAATAGGACAAACTCGACCGACAGAGCAGCTGTCAAAGAGCACATATATTTCATAAAAATATATTTAAAGGCATGCTAAAAATACAAACCATATCCAAACATGTCTAAGAAAGTTAGTAATGCACTATAGAAGCATTAGAAACAATTTTTGAGCAAGAGTGTGAAGAGAAACACAAAATACCACTTTTGACTAAAAAACCATATGTATAGTGCACACTAACTTGACAGAAACAAATTAGAAATGGTTATAAGCAATAAAACCTTTACCTTTGTGCTTACCATTTCTTTTTCCACTTGTTGTCACCCTCTACGCATCTCACATTTCTTCTTTCATGTGGATTGAGAAGTCAATTTGTAATTCAATAGCTCAAGTCAATCCATTTGCAAGTACCTACAAGAAGAAAGATGAAATGGTCCCCAATCATATTTTTGGATCCAGAGGGGTTAGCTTAGCAACCCAAGTCCTATTGCTCTTGGGTGCTTTCCTAAAAGGACAACAAGTAGAATAATGACCAAAATCATTGCAATAGTTGCATGTGCCCATAGTCTTGGAACTAGAGGATTCTCCATGGAAGATTGGAGGTCCTTTATCTTTATTGTTCCTTTGACTACTATCATATCCTAAACCATGTCTACCAATTTGTTTGATAGTATGATGTAGGATATAATTAAGGCTCTTCTTACCAACTAAGAATCTTTACAAAGAAGATCTCAAGCCATCATTATCATGCATAAGAGAGGTAATAGTAGAAGACAATTGATTGATATTATCTCTAGCAATGCAGAAGATCTTTTTCTAAGCAAAGAGCTTTAGTTAAATAGGAATCTCTATCAATATGAAGAGCATCAACATCATTCTCTCTATTAGTAGAACTAGAGCAAGATTCATGCACATTGATTTTAGTAAGCAAGGAGGCATTTTCTGTTTCTAATTCTTGCAAAACAAAATCTTTGTCCTTTTTTTAGATTTAAGAACATCAATATCATGCATGAGAGAATCAACAATTAAAGTATGCTCTTCATTAGAACTAGGCATGAGAGGTTGAGCTTCTAAAAATCTAATCTTATCAAGAAAACTAGCATTTTCAAGTTTAAGAGAGTCTACTTGGCTAAGACAAGCATTTTTATCATCAAGCAAATAAGAATTAGCATGTTCAAGATCATTTAATTCTACATGCAAATTATCAACAATTCTAACAAGCTTTTTCCTTTTCCTTTTAGAAGACTTAAGAGAAGCACAAGTATCATGAATAATAGCAATCAAAGATTCTTTATCTAAAGAGTTTAGATTTACCTCACTTGAGTCCTTACTTGTTGATGCTATAAGAGCAAAATGGCATTCTCCTTCATCACTAGAGCTTGAGCTTGATCCTTCACTTGAATCTTCACTTGAGCTTGAGTTGGAGGAGCCACTTGAGTTTGAGTTGGAGGAGTCACTTGAGCTTGAGTGACACTTATCTTCTCTTTTCTTGTGATGATTGATCTTTATAACTTGTGGATAATCTATCTTGAAATTGTTGGTATGTATGCCCATAGAGCAAGTCATATGATGATTGTAATGGGATACTTTGAAAATGATTTGAATAATAATAAAGGCAATTTCTGATCTATATGTTTAAACTGTTTCTGAGATGATGGTGTAACATGATAGATGTCTAAAGAATGATTTTACTTAATGACATATGCCTTTAGGTTAAGGACCTAAACGATGAGATCATGCAGATGTTAAGAGTATGCATTCTTGTTTAGTCCCTAGTCGGTTGTTATTGTGGAAATAACCATAGACATCAATAACACTAAAGACTAGATTGTGTGTTGGTTGATGACAGAATCTCATTAGTCATGATATAGTGATATCAAACCAAGCATATAGGTACTTGTTAGAGAACAAGGTACCGGACAGACCCACCGTGAGAGTGACAAATGGAACCATGACTTGGTAGTCACAGTCAGCTTTCACAGTGATGGTGGTGAGTGCGATTCTTAGACTTGAAATCACTACACTCAACACATGTCGTTGGGTACACTTTGACATCATCAAACACAGTACTGAAACATGGGTTGTTATAAAGGTGATGATTGGGTGGCTTTGACACATGGGGCTTTTGAGGGGTGAGTGATAGATATGGGATTTATCCCTCCTGAGGGAGTTTGATATCCTTGGCCACTTGATGAGTAGGATTGAGAAAGGCATGCACATGCACGTGTGAATTAATATGTGATATTGATGTCACACACATCTCACTCGGTCTGCTCTGAGATCAAGGAAATGAATGAATGTTGACAGGATGACTGTTCCATGCCTCGAGTTTATTCAGGATATCGGTGACAAAAGAATTATACATTCACTGTAACACCATTCACATATTATAGGATTGAAAGTTGTTCTCCAACTTTCTATTTCACTTGGGTAGCACTGATGTGTGACTAGGTACCGCTCTTTGCTTGTGAAGTCATAAATGTTATGGACTTTCACTGCCAAAGTGAAATGGACCTACAGGGTCACACACATAGGATTTAACCTGGAAGAGGAGTTTTGTCCACAAACAATGTTTAGATTGATTACTAAAGGAGTTTAGTAGTTCAATTAAACACTCAATCAATTGATAGCTCAATACCATAATGTTCAAGGTGTTGGACACATTGATTGAAGTATCAGATTGATTGAAATCACAATTGACTGATTCTGCACAATCTGCACTCCCAACCGATCGGCTCATGTGATGAACCGATCGGCTGAGCTTGGTGAACCGATCGGCTCAAGTGTTGAGTCGATCAGCTCAAGGTCAGGGTGAAACAATTGCTTCAACTGTTGAAACGATCGGTTCAACTGATGCAACCGAGCAAGTTGGGAAAGTAGGATTGGTGAGAATTTTTTCTTGCGTTTCACTTGCCCAATTTGATTGGAATAAGGATTGGTATTCGATACCCATTAGAAATAAAAGTTGGAAAGTCAATCGGGAACTGGCCAGGACCACGAACCGACCGGTTCAGAAGTGAACCGAACAGCTCATGGGTCCCAACCGATCGGTTGAGGTGTCAACCGACCTGCTCAGATCTCCAACCGACCATTTCAGTTGTGAAACGATCAGTTCAGGTTGCGAGTTGGTTGCTTTTGTGGAAAATCTCGAACCCTTCTACTCCTGCTTTTAGTCCCATATTGCCGGGGACAGAGAACCCTATCCCATGACCCGCCTATATATATAGGGGTATTGGGGGCTTCTCAGAGTACAACTCAGTGCAAGCCGGTTGCTCTACAAAGTTGTCATTCTCTCTGGTTTTGGTAACCGAGAGAGCCCGAGCAAGTTCTACCCGAAAAGGGAGGCACAACAAGGGAAAGACAACTGCAGTTGCAACTGGTAGTAGGAGAGTGTGTTGGCGACTAGTATGCCGACAGGAGGGTGTGACTCCTTCCGGTTCCTTGTGCGACAAGGAGATCGGAGTTCCAGGCAGTCCGTGTGGACGACTACAAAGGCGGGAGACCTCTGTCGCTCAGAGGACAACTGTCAATCCCGACAGTCCCGGTGAGACCAGGAGTCTTTAGTCTCGGTGCGACCTGGAGCTGCACAGACACCGTCCAAGACCGGAGGTGAAGATCGCGCAAGGCGTGGGATACTGTCGCCGAGCAAGCCTCGGGACAAGGTATGCATCCACAAACTATCTTTCCTATTGTATAGACGTTGACATGATTCCTTTTGTTCTGGGTTTTTAGGAGAAATTTTTTTATTTCCGCTGCTTCCCTGCCTCCTCTAAAACCCAACAGTGGTATCAGAGCCACGTCAAATGCTCTATATTTTAGGATTATCGGTATGATCGATTTTTGGTTTGTCACCTTTATTTATTGCATACGATGTGAATAATATTGGCTTTATGCATGTCCAATCCACAAATCCCAAATATACATATATGATATGTAATATTAATGCACTCGATACACGTTGCCCTTAAACGAGTTTTGTGGTGGATGTGTAGCATGATTATGGCCTATAAACCCCTATATCTGTGTGTGGTTATATGTGGTTTCTTGCATGTCGGTCTGCGCACCGATTCCCCTTCTCCTATTCTTGATGTAACTCGAAATAATTCGAGAATTCTTTTCCTACCTTTTCTCCCCCCGAATGTAACTCGGGGTTTCACAATTCAATTGTAAATAGGATATATTTTATTTCCTGTTATGTCAAAGAACGGTGAACGACCTGAAAGACGACCTGATACGATCAGTTCAAGGCGTGAACCGATCGGTTGGTGTTCCAGACGGCCGGTTTGAGGAGCCAGACGAGCGGGTGGTGACCTGAGGAGATGCATGACGACCGGTGAACCGATCGGCTGGAGGAGCCAGTCGATCGGCTGGTGGCACCCGAACAACCAACTTGATGGCGAGCCGATCGGTCATGGAGATGAGCTGATCAAACACAGAAAAGGCAGGCACAGATTTCATCTTGTACAGGTTGCATGTGATGTAGACCTAGATGACCGTGATTCCTCTTGGCTCAAGGAATCACAATAGGATGGCCATAATCATTGCTTTTTATCGTTTTGCATGTTTTCTGTGGGATATAGCATGTATATGATACTTACTATATATTGTGGTGATTGGATAAGTATATGTATATAAAAACCAAATCCCTCATTAAATATTAAAGTTTTAGATGCCTTCCAAATGCGACACACGTGAAAAGCTTGATCGACCAAGTGTGGGCACGCCCAAGCGTGATGCACCGTCTATCTCGTGGAAGCGTGCAAGATGAATGTGTGGGTCTGCCCAAGCAGGGTGCATGTTCATCGTGTTGGCTTTGGGTCGGACTTAACAAGGTGACCTAGATAGGATCTAGCACCTTGAGGCATGGAGATGATCATGGCAAGGAGTTGCATATGACATCTTTCAAGAGTTGCATATGATGCAATTGGCAAGAGTTGCCTACCTGGAAGATCTGAGTTGTGGGTGACAACCCAAGCTGGTCTATGGCTCAGAGGATTTCAGGATCTTGACCCACTAGAAGATTGTACGGTGCAATCTTCCGAATTGATGGTGAGGGCTGTCAATTTGAGTCAAAATAGTGGGAGCGGTAATTAATTAAAGACCTAATTAACTATCGTCAAATTTTATTCAAATCAAATCAAAAGGAGTTTTGACAAAATGTAATTTTCTCTTGTAGAATGGCAAAAGAATCATCTTTTAAAATGGGCAAATTAATTGAGAATAAATTCCATAACTGGTTGAGGACTGTGAGAAGTGTTCTGCACAATCCAGATATACCAGGATCCTTAGAATCCACTCTATGTACGCTTAATGCGTTAGTGAAGAAGAAAGTAGGTAAGGGAGAGAAGTGTTCTCTCGCCAAACCAATTTCTTCTACATGGAGAGGATGGAAGGAACAATGGAAGAAGAAGTCAGAGATAGAGATCTCTACTTCTGGTGTATACGTGATAGAGATTAACTTTACTACTTCTTGGTCATGGGTACTTGATACCGGATGCGGATCTCACATTTGTTCAAGTGTGAAGGATCTTAAGAGAAGTAGGCCTTTGGGGAAAGGCGAGGTTGAACTACGTGTTGCTAATGGGGAAAGGGTTGCCGCCAGTGCCGTAGGAACCTATGAGTTAACTCTACCTAGTGGGCTAATAATAGAGTTGAAGAACTGCTATTATGTACCTGCCATAAATAGGAATATCATTTCCGTCTCTTGTTTGGAAAAGGATGGATTTGAATTTCTTATTAAGAATGGAAATTGTTCCATTTCTAAAGATGGGATCTTTTATGGCAGTGCCCCAATGTCTTATGGTCTATACTTGATAGATCTAGAGACAAGTGTATACAACGTAAACACCAAAAGGCAAACACTCAACAACTCAAACGAAACGTATCTTTGGCATTGTCGTCTAGGGCACATAAATGAGAAGCGCATTTCTAGACTCCATAAAGATGGTTATCTAGACTCTTTTGATTATGAATCAATAGAGACATGTGAATCTTGTTTGTTGGGCAAGATGACCAAGACTCCCTTTTTAGGTAAAGGTGAGAGAGTTAGTGATCTATTAGGACTCATACATATTGATGTATGTGGGCCTTTTAGAACTAATGCCAGAAATGGGTGTCAGTACTTCATTACCTTTACTGATGACTTTATTGGTATGGCTATGTGTACCTGATGAAACATAAGTCAGAAACCCTTGAAAGGTTCAAGGATTTCATGAATGAAGTATAGAACCAACTTGGTAAAAGTATTAAGGCACTTTGTTCCGATCGAGGTGGAGAATACTTAAGCCAGGAGTTTGAGGACCTTCTGTGAGCCCGTGGTATTGTATCACAATGGACTCCTCCGGGAACACCACAACATAATGGTGTGTATGAAAGAAGGAATCACACATTGTTGGATATGGTGCGATCAATGATGAGTTTTGCTGATCTTCCAATTTCTTTCTGGGGTTATGCTCTTGAAACCGCCGCGTTTACACTTAACCATGTACCATCTAAATCGGTTCAAAAGACACCATATGAGATATGGACTGGGAAGCATCCTGATTTGTCTTTTCTGAAGATTTGGGGTTGTGAGGCTTACGTTAGGAAAATGTTTCCTGATAAGCTTGGACCCAAATCTGATAAATGTTATTTTGTTGGATACCCCAAAGAAATGAGGGGATACTATTTATACCACCCTACTGACAACAAAGTGTTTGTTGCCAGGACAGCTGTGTTCCTAGAGAAGGAATTTATTTCCAAAGGAAGAAGTGGGAGGAAAATAGAGCTTGAAGAGGTTCAAGCCCAACAAGAAAACATTGAACTGGTAGATGTACCAGAGGAAAATGCAGATTCACAAGGTGTTGTGGAATCTCAGTCTTCTCAGGTAACACAAGGACCTCATAGATCTAGTAGGACCCGCCTTGAACCTGAGAGGTTTGGATACCTTGTGACTCAGGAAGGTGGTGAGTTGATCATAGATGATGATCCAACTACATACGTAGAGGCTATGGAGGGACCAGATTCTGAGAAATGGCTTGAAGCCATGAGATCTGAGATGGAATCCATGTACTCCAACAAAGTATGGACTTTGGTGGAACCACCCGAAGGGGTAAAACCCATAAGGTGCAAGTGGGTCTTTAAGAAGAAGACCGACATGGATGACAATGTTAAAACTTATAAAGGCAGATTGGTTGCAAAGGGATTTCGACAAGTTCAAGGTGTTGACTATGACGAAACCTTTTCTCCAGTTGCCATGATTAAGTCCATCAGGATCATGCTTGCTATTGCAACTTATTACGACTATGAGATTTGGTAGATGGATGTTAAAACCGCATTCCTCAACGGGAATATAAATGAGGATGTGTACATGACACAACCTGAAGGTTTTGTAGATCCAAAGAATGCCAATAAAGTCTGTAAGCTGCAAAGGTCAATCTATGGATTGAAGCAAGCATCTTGGAGTTGGAATCTTCGATTTGACGAGGAAGTCAAAGCGTTTGGCTTTATTCAAAATGAAGATGAACCTTGTGTGTACAAGAAGGTTAGTGGGAGCTCGACCACATTCCTCATATTGTATGTGGATGACATACTTTTGATGGGGAATGATGTCTTAGCCTTAGAGAAGGTAAAGACTTGGCTTGACAATACTTTCTCAATGAAGGACTTAGGAGAAGCATCCTACATTCTAGGAATTAAGATCTATAGAGATAGATCTAGAAGGCTTCTTGGACTAAGTCAGAGCACGTACATCGACAAAGTGCTGAAGAGGTTCAGCATGGATAACTCAAAGAGAGGCAACATCCCAATGCTACATGGAGTCACCGTCTCTAGAGCTCAATGTCCCCAATCTTGTGAAGAGAGGGAGCGTATGAGTAGGATCCCATATGCATCAGCCATCGGATCCATCATGTACGCTATGTTGTGCACATGCCCAGATATCTCGTATGCTCTCAGCATGACGAGCAGGTACCAGTCAGATCCCGGGGATGCTCACTGGACAGCCGTGAAGAACATCCTCAAGTACTTGCGAAGGACTAAGGATCAGTTTCTTGTGTACGGCGGCGAGGAAGAGCTGGTTGTAAAGGGTTACACCGATGTAAGCTTCCAAACCGATAAAGAAGATTACAGATCGCATTCAGGATTTGTGTTTTGCCTTAATAATGGAGCTGTGAGCTGGAAGAGTTCCAAGCAAGAAACAGTTGTCGATTCTACTACCGAGGCTGAGTATATTGCTGCTTCACATGCAGCAAAGGAGGCTGTGTGGATCAAGAAGTTCATTTCTGAACTTGGTGTAGTTCCCAGTAGCTGTGATGCAATTGAGCTTTATGGTGACAATAATGGAGCTATTGCACAAGCTAAGGAGCCCAGATCACATCAGTGGTCCAAGCACATACTGCGACGCTTCCATCTCATACGAGAGATCGTACAATGAGGAGATGTGAAGATTTGCAAAGTACCAACTGAAGACAACATAGCTGATCCACTGACTAAGGCCCTTTGTCAGCAGAAGCATGATGGTCATGCTAGGTCACAAGGACTGCGTTTCCTTGGTGACTGGCTCTAAGTGCAAGTGGGAGTCTGTTGGTATGTATGCCCATAGAGCAAGTCATATGATGATTGTAATGGGATACTTTGTAAATGATTTAAATAATAATAAAGGCAATTTCCGATCTATATGTTTAAACTGTTTCTGATATGATGGTGTAACATGATATATGTCTAAAGAATGATTTACTTAGTGATGTATGCCTTTAGGTTAAGGACCTAAACAATGAGATCATGCGGATGTTAAGAGTATACATTCTTGTTTAGTCCCTAGTCGGTTGTTATTGTGGAAATAACCATAGACATCAATAACACTAAAGACTAGATTGTGTGTTGGTTGATGACAAAATCTCATTAGTCATGCTATAGTGATATCAAACCAAGCACATAGGTACTTGTTAGAGAACAAGGTACCGGACATACCCACCGTGAGAGTGACACATGGAACCATGACTTGGTAGTCACAGTCAACTTTCACAATGATGGTGGTGAGTGTGATTCTTAGACCTAAAATCACTACACTCAACACATGTCGTTGGGTACACTTTGACATCATCAAACACAGTCCTGAAACATGGGTTGTTATAAAGGTGATGATTGGGTGGCTTTGACACATGGGGCTTTTGAGGGGTGAGTGATAGATATGGGATTTGTCCCTCCTGAGGGAGTTTGATATCCTTGGCCACTTGATGAGTAGGATTGAGAAAGGCATGCGCATGCACGTGTGAATTAATATGTGATATTGATGTCACACACATCTCACTCGGTCTGCTCTGAGATCAAGGAAATAAATGAATGTTGACAGAATGATTGTTCCATGCCTCAAGTTCATTCAGGATATCAGTGACAAAGGAATTATACATTCATTGTAACACCATTCACGGATTGTAGGATTGAAAGTTGTTCTCCAACTTTCTATTTCACTTGGGTAGCACTGATGTGTGACTAGGCACCGCTCTTTGCTTGTGAAGTCATAAATGTTATGGACTTTCACTGCCAACGTGAAATGGACTTGCAGGGTCACACACATAGGATTTAACCTGGAAGAGGAGTTTTGTCCACAAACAATGTTTAGATTGATTACTAAAGGAGTTTAGTAGTTCAATTAAACACTCAATCAATTGATAGCTCAATATCATAATGTTCAAGGTGTTGGACACATTGATTGAAGTATCAGATTGATTGAAATCGCAATTGACTGATTCTGCACAATCAACACTCCCAACCGATCGGCTCATGTGATGAACTGATCGACTGATCTTGGTGAACCGATCGACTCAAGTGTTGAGTCGATCGTCTCAAGGTCAAGGTGAAACGATTGCTTCAAGTGTTGAAACGATTGGTTTAACTGATGCAACCAAGCAAGTTGGGAAAGTAGGATTGGTGAGAATTTTTCCTTGCGTTTCACTTGCCCAATTTGATTGGAACAAGGATTGGTATTCGATACCAATTAGAAACAAAAGTTGGAAAGTCAATCGGGAACTGGCCAGGACCACGAATCGACCAGTTCAGAAGTGAACCGACCGGCTCATGGGTCCCAACTGATCGGTTAAGGTGTCAACCGACCGGTTCAGATCCCCAACTAACCATTTCAGTTGTGAAACGATCGGTTCAGGTTGCGAGTTGGTTGCTTTTGTGGAAAATCTCGAACCCTTCTACTCCTGATTTTAGTCCCATATTGCCGGGGACAGAGAACCCTGTCCCATGACCCGCCTATATATATAGGGGTATTGGGGGCTTCTTAGAGTACAACTCAGTGCAAGCCGGTTGGTCTGCAAAGTTGTCATTCTCTCTGGTTTTGGTAACCGAGAGAGCCCGAACAAGTGCTACCCGAAAAGGGATGCACAACAAGGAAAATACAACTGCAGTTGCAACTGGTAGCAGGAGAGTGTGTTGGCGACTAGTACGCTGACAAGAGGGTGCGACTCCTTCCGATTCCTTGTACGACAAGGAGATCGGAGTTCTAGGCGGTCTGTATGGACGACTGTAGAGGCGGGAGACCTCTGTCGCTCGGAGGACAACTATCAATCCCGACAGTCCCGGTGAGACCAGGAGTCTTCAGTCCCGGTGCGACCTGGAGCTGCACAGACACCATCCAAGACCGGAGGTGAAGACCACGTAAGGCGTGAGGTACTGTCGCTGAGCAAGCCTCAGGACAAGGTATGCATCCACAAACCATCTTTCCTATTGTATAGACGTTGACGCGATTCGTTTTGTTCTGGGTTTTGGGGAGAAATTTTTTTATTTCCGCTGCTTCCCTGCCTCCTCTAAAACCCAGAAGAAATGACCCTTCTTTCCATACTTGAGGCATCGGATGGAGAAGGAATTGCCTTTGTAGAGTTTACCCTTGGAGTACATGACGTTTTCTTCAACTTGAGAGGATGGAGAAGCTTGACCAACAATAGCCTTGATTTGAGCTTTGATTCCAGCCTTCTTCATTCTCTTGAGTTCATTCTCTTGAGTTCTTTCTCTTCTTGTCTTTCTACTTCCTCCCTCTTGTCAAGTGTGGCTTCATGTGCTTGTAGATTTCCAATGATCTCTTCAATAGGAATATATTTAAGAGACCTTGCTTCTTCAATGGAAGTCACCTTGGGTTCCCATCTCTTGGGGAGAGTTCTAAGGATCTTTGAGTTGATCTCTCCACTAGACATAGGATGACCTAGAACCGCAAGACCATTCACAATGGTGTTGAGCCTTGAGTACATGTTGGCTATCCTCTCCTCCTTTCCCATCTTGAAGTTCTCAAGCAGCCCTTTGAGCATGTAGACTTTGTTTTCCTTCACTTGATCTGTCCCTTCATAAGTGATGCATAGCTTTCTCCATACCTCATAGGCTGTTTCACATGAAGAAATCCGGTTGAACTCGATGGGGGTCATGGAGGCATAGAGTATGTGCATGGCTCTAGCATTCAAGGTTGCTTTCTTCAAGGTAGCTTCATCCCATTCTTCAATCTTTGTCTTTGGTAGCATGTATGAGATGTTCACCATTTGCCACATCTCAAGACTTGATCCTTGGATGTAGAATTGAATCCTTCTTCTCCAATAGAGGAAATTGCTCCCATCAAAGATTGGTAGGCTGATCAAGTATCTCCCTCCTTGGTAGTCACCCATCTTCTCCTACTTGTAGAAGTATGCTTGGAGAAGCCCGCTCTGATACCATTTGTTGGATCCTAGATGGGTGATTAGATGCTCTAGAGGGGGGGGGGTGAATAGATCTGAATGCACTTAAACAAAATTCATTAGGCCTTTAAAATATATCATAAGATGAGGTTGCTAAATAGGTAATTTGAGTGCAACTAAAACATGTATAGTAAGGATGAGAGAGATTGAACATACACCAATAGATAAGAAATTTAGAGTGGTTCCTCACTTCAAACTAGAAGTGAGTCAGTCCACTTACCTAGAGATATCAGCCTCTAGGATTTCCTAACCATTGCATTTTTGTATTCATTCATAAGACTTACAATACATGACCAACCAAAGGACTTACCTATCCAATACAAAGAGTCTTCAACCTTACCAAGGACTTACCCACTTTGCAAGAGTCTTCTACCTTCTTTCAAGGACTTACCTACTCTTGCACAAGTCTTCAACCTTCAAGGAATTACCCACTCTTCTTGGATCTTCCGCCTTTGACTTCACCTTCACTCGGAGAAGCTTCCACCAATGACTTACCCACTTGAGCAAGGAGTCTTCTGCCTTCACCAAGGGCTTACCTACTCTAGCTCCAAGTCTTCAACCTTGATATTCACCAAGGGACTCCTTCCCTTGTTCTTCTTCACCTCTCTTGGATAAGAGAGAGAACCTTCATCTTCGTGGTTGAAATGAGAGATGGAGAGGTGGTGTAAGTGAGAGCCTCACAAGATATACATGTAGGACTGGCTCTCTTACAGATTTCCTACTCACTCTAATGGATGTATCAAGTGATTAAGCTTAAATAGAGAGAGGAGGATGTAGGAAGCACTCAACTATAGAATAGGAACCTCACATAGAGTTTTGCAATGAATGCTCAACCTTGGAATGAAGCCCAAGGTCCTATTTATAGCTGGGGATGCCTTTTAGCCTTTGGGAACACTTGAGAATGAAAACTAGCCATTTTGTGTCTTGCAACAGATATATTTTCACTTGTTGCAACTCCACAACGGCTAGAAGCACTTTTCTGCACTTTTCCGTACAGTGCTAATGGTCAAGTTTCGATAAGGGTAACTCGACCGATAGAGTAAAAGACAAAGCTGATATTCAGACCATCGGTCAAGTTTGTCCTGAGGAAACTTTACCGACCAATAAAAATCGATTTGGTCATGTACTCCATCGGTCGAGTTCTGTGTAGTGTAAACTCGACCGATCAAAAGTCATTTTCAAGATCCAATCAGGATCGATCGAGTTTGCAACTCACATAACTCGACCGATGAACAACCTGATGTGAATTTTGGAAAATGGCTTTTGAGTGCTTAAACATTTGATCTAAGTACTCCTATTTTTTTCTAAGCTTAATTACAAGTCATACAATCATTACAAGTGATTTACAACATGATTCTAATGGATTTACATCATATTACAAAAATGTGCACTTGTATTGACTTTGACTTGTCTTTTCTCCAATTTGAAATGCACAAGTTAGGGCATTTGGAGTGTGTCTATACCTAATCTGAAATCACTCAAGTAGAGATATTAGACACCAATATGTGGAATGGTTAGTCATCATCAAAACACGAGTTTAGTCAATTTAGACGTGAGTCAACATTGACCTAATTGACCTTGAGTCAACACGGTCATCAAACACACTAACAAAAATAGGAGGAACTTTTTATGGGATCAAAACAAAAAGAGAACTCACCTAGTCATCCAGAGTAACTGTAAACAATATGGTGATTGGGGAATTATTGATCTACACACTCATGCACCGAGTCTTATAGACAAACTCACGAACAACCATATGTTAGAATGAGCAATACCTATATACTGATATTGTATCTAACTAATATTACCATAACTACAACCCATGAGACCTATTCCTAATAAATACACATCCCCTCTATGGAAATATATCAACAAAAACATCTTTATTATTTGGAATACTATCCACACTCCACCACAAACTTTACATACACTTTTGGTTAGATCCTTGGTGGCATGGTAGAGGACCCATTAACCATCTCAAACACACAATTTTTTCCTACACCCATCAAGCAATGCACCATACGTAAGGCCTTAAAGCTTTTGAGGTCACGCAGAGAAAATGGCCTTAAACTTTTGCTTCTACAACGCCTCAACCACATTGACTATGATGACATGTTGTCAACTATAGAAAATGATTCAAGAACAATATTCACATGGATATGGGGTAAGATCTACACAACTAAGCTAGCATCTGATTTTTACAAATTCAGAGGACACATCTTTCCTCACATATATATGGGATATTATATGCCTACCTAAGGTACATATTTTGCTATGGCTTATATGTCATGGTAAGAATTATACTGACGCACATCATAGGATTTATGGTTTTCAGGGTATATCTATCTATTTAACATGTAGAACATAGGGAGAAACCATGCAAAACCTATTTCTTACATGCCACCTAGCCATATGGAAACACTTCACCCATTCTACCACCTTCCTTACATTCCCTAGACTTAATTTGGAATAGGACTTCCTAAGGACATTACTCACCCATTTGGGGCTTATAATGGTAAATCTATCACTACAACTATAATATGGAACATATGGATGGAGAGGAACAACATACATCAAAACAATATTTAGAAAACTAATGAACAACTGATTTGTTCAATGAAATTACTTTATGATGATTATATGTTATACAAATGATGCAGGTATAAACATGCTTCTAGCCATACAAAACACTACTGATGCTACGTGTAATGGCAATGTACCACACATGGCTACCATGAAAACTATTCTGGAGGAGACATGCAAGAATTAAAGCCTATTTGGTTTCTTGCAACATATTCATATCTATTTGGGGATGTTATAAGGGAACCCCATCCTTTTGCAGACTGTTTATCTACTTTTCGAAATCCTTTATGTGCTATGATGAGGCGACACTACTGGTGATCATCTTTATCACTACAAGTTGCATATGTACCTCCTATGTCCGTGCGGTTGCATGTAGTTTTTAACTATACATATAACAAATGATTGTAAAAAATATACGACATGCTATATAGTATAGATCGAATGATTCTTGAAACACATAAAAGCTTCACATCAAGATGGTTGCATTATAACTAAGGGAATTGATTTAATGAGGAATGAAGGTGGTATAGAAATTTTCTTACAACTTTGTACATAATATATTAGGTTTATACTATACATTGCATGGATATGAGAATATTACTGTAACTTACAATAAAATCATGAATATGGCTTTGCATCGTCTTCTATAGCTAAAGAAAAAAGGATAATATATTAAAGGTAATAAGCCTATATGTCATCTGTAAATATATGATAAAGTTTGTTCCAACTAATGTTATACTCGATATATATTGAGAAAGGTTTTTTTATTAAAACAAGTAAGAAGGGATAAATTTATAGTAATCGCTTTCGACTTCCAGCAATGCATGTGGATATTCTTCTAGTGTTACGTTGAAATGACAATGTCCTACTTCCTCTGATCTTGGATGCCCCACACTTCCACCCATATCAATAATAAAAGGATGACACGAGTGTGGAGACGAGTCAACACCCACCGTGGCTACATACAACCTTATACAAGGTATTAAGATATACAAGGCTATGTTAATGAATCAAAGAAAATTAAAGATAACAATAGTAGATATGTAATTTTTAAAACTTGAAAACAAAGAGTGCATTCTACCCCTCCTACACCTTTTATAGATCTATTAGAATACACAAAGCTCAATTTGTAGTTTTAACAACTAATTTTCTTGCATCCAAACCCTATCGTTCTCTCGCACATATGACATATTGGAATAAAATATAAATTTATACCTAATACAATACCTACCACATTTTTACCTATGCAGTATAAATTAGAAAACAAATGTCATTTTATAGTTCAGAAAAGTAGAGCTTATTTTTGCATAAGAAACTTATACAGATGCAGTGAAACAATCTAATGGTGGTGGAAGGGTGTCATGGCTGTCCACTTTTTATTATCCAACTATATGGATTTTATTCTCCAACAACAACATACTTACAAACTTTTTGTATTGAACATTTATCCAGGTTTAAAGTATGCCATTTGTATATGTGAAGAAGTTTACAATGTTTGACCTTAATGATATTTTGTGTGGAGGCAAACACAATGAATCCCTTTCATTTGAACTATGGTCATGATGTGTATATTGACAAATACACATCTTAATCATTTGAAACAACACATGTTGAATTTCTTAACTAAACCAGCTAGAGTGAAGGAAAATCTGTATGATATCAAATGATCGAAAAAGTTGTAATCATATTTCAAGCATATTAGAAGACACCACAAACAATGAACATTGCAATTTTCTTAACTTGCACTTATTTAACATATCAATAGACTATTAACAAATTCTGAATAGGGGTTTATATATGTTGGTAAGGTATGCCTAGAGAGAATATCATGCGATGATTGACATGGCATAAACAATAATGAATTTGATTAATACTTATAAAGGCAAACTTTCAATTCATTTTGTTTCACTCAGTTATGAGATAATGAAGCAATATTATGAATGTCTAGGGAATGACAATGCTTAATGACATATGTCTTCAAGTACATGACTGGGAGGATGAGATCATACAGATGCTAAGAGTATGTACACTCTATAATGTCCTTAGTCGGTTGTTACCGTGGAAGGTAGATAGACACCAGTAACACATAAGACTAGAGCGTGGGTTGGTTGATAACATAATCTCATTAGTCATGATATGGTAATATCAAACCAAGCACACAAATACATATTAGAGAACAATGTATCAGGCAGACCCACCTTGAGAGTGACACATGGAAACCACCATTGGTGGTCATAATCATCTCTCACAGTGAAGGTGGTTATTGTGATTCTTAGACCTGAAATCACTACACTCGTCACATGTCGTTAGATTTGTCCCTCCTACATGAGTATGATATCTTGGCCACTTGATAAATGAGACTGAGAAACACATGCACATGCGCACATGTGAATCAATATATGATATTGATGTCATATTATCTCAGACAATATACTCATGGTTCAATAAACATTGATTGAATGATTGAGAGGATGACGATTCCATGCCTCGAGTTCATCCTGGATATTAGAGACAAAGGAATTATACAATCACTGGAATACCTTACACATATTGTAGGTTAAAGTTGTTCTCCAACTTTCCATTCACTTGGGTAGCACTGATGTGCGACTGGGCACCGCTCCTTGCTTGTGATGTCATAAGCTAGTTAAGGACATTTACTGTCGATGTGATATGAGACCTATAGGGTCACACACAAAGGAACTCATCTAGAAGAGGAGCTTCATCTTGAATGATGATTGGATTGATTACAAAAGTATTTAGGTATTTAATTCATGCAACAAATTGATAGAATGGTTGACTGAACTATCAAACAACCATCTCAAATGTTGAGACAACTATTTGGGCAGCTAGACGAGTGTCTTAAGTGTTGAGATGGTCGTTTGGGTTGTCTGGCTGATCAAAGTTTGAATTGGCTAAGTTCTTCCCAAATTGAGGTGCAAACTAACCGGTTCATTCTGATGAACTGATCGACTCAACTCAGGTTCACCAGACGACCATCTGGGTGAATGAGACAAGCATCTCGCATGTGTGAGATAGATTGATTGGGCCGAACAAAGGTTCTGGATGTTTCTCAAACTTATTCAATTGCCCATTACTTGGAGTGCAAGGAATAAACATGTGATATTAATTGGAATCAAAATTGCCAAGTTTGTGTGCAATTGGAAAACTACTAAATGACCGTTTGGCAGTCTGAGACGATCGTCTCGGGTGACTAGACGACCGTCTGGGTCACCATACGACTGTTTTGTGGTTCGTAGGTTGCAAAAATTTAAGATCTTCTGGTCCCTTCCACTCCCGCATAATCCCGTACATACTGAGAACCCTGGCCCAAACCCCACCTATAAATAGAGGGGTACTGGAGGCTTCTCAGAGCACAACATCAACTACTGAGAATCATTTGGTCTGACAATTGTTGCCCTCTCTGGTTGTGGTAACCGAGAGAGCCCAAGCAACTCCTACCTGATAAGGGAGGGATAGTGACGGGAGAGAACAATTAAGAATCTTTGTTGTGGGAGAGCAAGTTAGTGGCTAGTACAACAATGAGAGGGGTAACTCCTTCTTGTCCATTCTAGTTGAATGACATGAGTTCTAGTTGGTCCGTGTGGACTACTCTAGAGGCATGATTCCTTTGGCTACTGCTAGGAGATCAAAGTCAGCGTGCAGATTATGGGGAGACCACAGGAGCGCTGTAGAAGTTGTTCATGTTTGTTGTTCGTGGTGAAGACTAGGATCTGCACAACCATCGTCCAAGGGCAACTAGTTTATAGTTGCATTGAAGTGAGTTTTTTTGTTGGACTTGCTCCAGGACCAGGTATAACTCACTAAACCATCCTTCCTATCTCATAGTAGTTGATATGATCTTACTGTTATGGAATACAAATAGATAAATTTTTTTATTTCCGCTGCTGTATTATGTGCCCGTATTTCTCAATAGTGCTATCAGAGCCACGTAAATTTATTATGATTTAGGATAATCAATATGATCATTTATTTATTACATACGATGCAAATATTTAAACTGCCTTATATACATATCCGATCAAGGACCACATAATCCTAGACTAACACACACACATATATATAAATACATATAAATATAAATATAAATATAAATATAAATATAAATATAAATATAAATATAAATAAATAAGTAAATATATATACATATTAATTAATCAATTAATACAATTATTTGGTTAATTAATTAATTTTAGAATAATCTAATTAATCTACAAGCGTTTTAATTAACACAGTCTTTCTGTATACCGATGGGTTTAGGAAACCCTGCCTCCTTTCGTCTCCTATTTAAAGGGGATTGACGGCCGATATCTTTATAAGATATTGAGAGATGCTTTTCAGTTTACACTCACGTACGTAAACCCTAGCCGTCATCGTCCTC
This sequence comes from Alisma plantago-aquatica, assembly GCA_963693085.1. Lineage (NCBI taxonomy): Eukaryota > Viridiplantae > Streptophyta > Magnoliopsida > Alismatales > Alismataceae > Alisma > Alisma plantago-aquatica. The sequence continues at coordinate 270,627,492 of OY856415.1, read as the reverse complement.
AGGAGAGAAAGGAGAGCACCACGACGCTAGCACGTCACTGCACAGAGACTACTCCTTCCTGCCGCCTTAGGAAGCACACACTACTGCAGAACATGCCTTTAGCATCAGTTAATTAAGGGATTTAGTGTAAGTTTTCAAGTGACACCCAAGTAGGCGCCGCTAAAGGAGGGCCCCTTCGGCGTCGGTTCCCAACCGACGCCAAAATGCTTCCCGCCACCGAAAATACACCAGCAAAGAGACTATAGGCGTCGGTTTTTTAAGAACACCGATACTATAGAATTGTTACAGATGTCGGTTATTAAAAGAATCGACATCACAACACTTCCCGCCACTAAAAAAGCACCAGCAAATGGCATATAGGAGTCAGTTTTGTAAGATAACCGACGCCATATGCCGTGCCACCACGGCCGTGCTTCCCAGCACGACCGTGGTTCCTGGCCATATCAGCTGAACCGACGTCGGTTTTGTGCAAATAACCGATGCCTTATCCCCTACCATCTACCCTACCACCACGGCCGTGCTTCCCAGCATGGCCGTGGTTCCTAGCCATATCAGCTGAACCAACGTCAGTTTTGTACAAATAACCGACGCCATGTCCCCTACCTGCCACCACGGTCGTGCTTCCCAGCACGACCATGGTTCTTGGCCACATAGATGTCAGTTTTTATCATAAACCACCGCCGTATGTCTTTGGTGTCAGTTTTGATCAAATAAACGACACCTATGTTAATATTTTTTTAATTAGTTTGCAGGCCTACTGTATGGCTGGTCAGCAGGATGAGAACCTACAGTTCAGTTCTGAACTGCAGGTTTACGACATCCATTGATATCAATCAACAACATGCCACAAACCTGCAAAATTAACAAGATGGACAATATTATATATATGCGATTCACACACATGTATAAGAACATTTAATTCATATTATTTTTTCATCACACACATGTAGAAATCAGTAGCAACCTACAGTTCTATTCATTTCTTCTCTTTTCACATTCAGACACATGTAGAAACATTTATGTATTGATGATCTTCACACACATATGACAATTCATAAAAATTCATTCACATTCATACAAAAACAATTATGAGAACAAAGTTATTCTTTATTCATCATTGTCAATAAAATTAAATCTGAAAATTCCCACTCTTTGTAGGGATTTTTCCCATTATTCTCTTACAACATCTAATTCATCTCTTGTATATGGAGCATGTACATCAAAATGCTTTCCACATGTGCTGAAGTCAGCAGTTTTAAAGACCTACAAAGAGAATGACATATATATATAATTAATAATATATAATAAGATTGATATATTTCATATTATCTAATGAGACTATGTATAATACATGCTGTATCTTATCAATTTTCATTACAGAATATTTGATGATTAGGTCCATAAATAGCATCACATAGTAGGCACATGCCCATCCATTGTCTTGTGTAGCACACTATAAATTGAAATATACAAAATATTCAAAAATATAAATAAGCACAATTCACATAAATAATATATACATTGGAGTCAGAAAATTACTTTCACATTCTCCCAAATTAGTGACGAATCCTTTTTCCTGGGGACCTTTCCTCTAGCTTTTTGTACTCTTGTAAATCCCTCCATATGTTAATGTAACCCATTAAATTACATAATTAAATAGTAATGTAGTAACAATGTTAACATATATAAAAATATGAAATATTTCTCACGAGAATGATGGCCTTTTAATTGCATGTCCATATAATTCCAACTCATTCCCCGTAAGATCTAGATAATAGACAGTGAACGTCTTGGGGACAATAACTAGTAACTCCTAATTCCTACCACTACAGGTAAAAAAGTTAAAAATTAATAACTCAAAATCCAAAATAAAAATATAATTTTCTTAAGTCCAAATTATAAGCAAAGTAAACTTACTCGACATTGAATGGAGCTATTATCATCGTCTTCTTATTTTTACCAAAATATTCAAAAACATCACAATAGTATGAAGTAACTAAAGAAGGGTCTGTATCTACAAGACTAATAAAAGATGGAACCAAAAATCCCACATGGGAAAACCCAAAATCTCTACATATCTTGTGTAAGTGGCTGCAAAACATGTATTACGTATGCATTAATATATAAGAAACCAGATCACCGTATATAAAATAAGGTATATGGATGTATAAATAAGATCTCACCATATCCACAGCTCTATCATAGATGTGTTCAACCATTGATAACTAAAAAACTCCACAATATCTTATATAAATATCTTATTTTCATATGATTGACCTGCATTAATACCTATGCATTAATACGTACGTATGCAAAACTTGTATTACATATGCATTAATATGTATGCTAAACTTGTATAAATAGATTGTTATCGTATGATTTACCTACAGCATCCTCTGGAATAGTAACAATTATAGGGCAATTTGTATCATGTTCATCGATCCATACTGCCACACCCCTACAATTAGGACCTATCGAGGCGTGTATGTCCTTTGGAAGCCAACTTGATAGTCGAGGAGGTGGAGGCCGAGATGTAGCAGGTCTCATCTTTTTGACCTATATATATAATTTCATATCAATTGACTCATATATACACACTAACAAATTAAAGTAATGGAAATTTATCATACAATATCAGTATAGAGGACATCTGTTTCGGGCCACAATATCACTCCGCCTACTGCCTCACCAAGTATTTTAGCATTTGGGTGTGCATGAGGCAATGCAAGATCTGTCCAGTCGGGGAATACATGTATCAGGCTCACACGTACCACACCATCTGATACTAGATACCCATGAAACATGCACCCTTTAAGGGGTGGGTAAGCCGACGCCTCTGCAACGATATATTCTTGACTTTTTAGTCGACATGGCTTCAACCCCTATAAATTTATGTAAAGAATGTTATATGCATATATACACAAACATACCATCTTGAACAGACTAGCTCTTATGTCATAAAAATACTTACAGAGGACGTGCTAGGTGGTGGGTCTACAAGATTACTCCCAACCACTTCTATAGTAGGAGAAGAGCGGCCCGCCATAGAGACTATCTGAGTGGTAGGCTGAGATGCCTGCCACTTTACCATTGCTTCTTGGATTCTCTTCTCAATTAATGAATCTACCTATACATGGATAAAATAAATGCTAGCTTCTGATGATTGAATTCACTTTTGCAATAATATTCTAAAATAAGAATAATTTACCTCAACTTGTGAAAGTCTCACTTTTGGGACAGGTTTGCGTTGGGATGGCCCAAAGAACACTTTGATGCCCACCTTTGTGCCTGCACCCCGAACACGTCTAGGATGCTCTGGGTTACCCAGAGCAAATGTCAGTTCATCCATTATGCCATGAGGGATGAACTTGCCTTCCTTCCTCTATTGTGTAGCTCCCACTAATCACCATAAAAAAATAGTAAGTAAACATAACAATAATCAATATCGATCGATTGCTCTAAGAGTTGATTTTTACCATTTTTGCAGCCGCCTCAGCAGTTGCGGGCTTCGCTATGTCTCCCTTCTTATTTTGCCTCCCAGCTATCCATAGAGCATGGTGAGGCAGAGGTGCGGGAGCAGTAGTAGAGAACTCTGCAGTCTCCTGAGTAATAGTAGGCTGATCAGACTCAGCCTGTAGTCTTTGGCAAACGCCTACATATCCTCTTAGACCCATTGTGTGGCCGTGCACATTCAGTGCACGCCTTGCTCTTTGCGCCTCACTGAGGGCCTAGTTAGTTAGCACATTGATTTGGTTAGTAACACCAAATGTTAATCTTGAATAGGTGAATACATAAAAATGTATATTAATTAAATTGGTAGTGGCGCTTAATACCTTGAATTCATCTATTTTTCTTTGGGTAACAAATGCCTCCCGGTCTTTGGGGTCTAGGTAGTTCCATTGCTTTGTGGCTTCCTTCTGCCTAAATTTATTTTTTAAAGAGAATACAAACAAAAATTATTAGTGTAGAGTTAGTGAAATAGTGATCAATGTCTAGCTGTGGAAATCAACCAAGAACCTCTTATCAACATCACATATGTAATCTCGGGTGAGATTGGTCCTATAGTTCCTTAGGACCCTCCCACAGTGTTGCATCACACATTTACGATACAACTTTTCATCCAGATCAAATATGCTCTGCAAATTAAATAGAATTGGTATTAACTAGTATCCTAAAAATTAGTAATCTACACAAATAGAATTACAAATAATAATAACTCACACATAGTTCCTTCCATATGTGGTATTTCTTCCCCTTAGAAACTTTATGCCAGGATTCTAGGATAGGACTGCAATGGCTGCGAGTAAGAACCCCAAGATATGAAACAAATGAGTTGCGGTTCACTCCATATGGATTTCCTGCATGATCGAAATCCACAGCCAATTTGGGTCCATTGCCCCTTTGCTGTATTAACTTGTTCATCATTGTGATGCCCCTCACTTTCTCAATTTTCTTTTTCTACTCATCAAGTGCTGTAATTTCTTCAGGGGGTACATCAACAACCTAAAATTTGATAAAAAACACACTTACATGATATAATTATAAATGAACATATAGATAGAAACCTTAGGGATATATTCTTAAAACTTACATTGTCAGGCGGCGCAAACACATCCTCACCCTCATGGTGATCATCAACACGGTCATCATGAGAATGCTCAGCCATATGAAAGTTCACATTCAAATTATAAATTTCACATTCTAAATTAACACTAATTGTAAAGTTCACATTGTAAAGTAATTCACATTGTAAAGTTCATATTCACATTGTAAAGTTCACATTCACATTGTAAAGTAATTCACATTGTAAAGTTCACATTCACATTGTAAAGTAATTCACATTGTAAAGTCCAAATTCACATTGTAAAGTTCACATTGTAAAATTCACATTGTAAAGTTCACATTTAGAAAAATAAAACATATAAAAAATATAAACATTCATGCCTCTAATATTGTGATCTTTTATCAATTAACTGTTGGTATATATGCCCATAGATCCATCCTAAGTGATTGCATGGAGTCGGATATTAATTAATCAATTAATGCGATTATTTGGTTAATTAATGAATTCCAGAATATTCTAATTAATCGACGAGCATTTTAATTGATGCAGTGTTTCTGTTTACCAACGGGTTTAGGAAACCCTACTTCCCTTCATCTCCTATTTAAAGGAGGTTGACGACTGATATCTATATAAGATATCGAGAGAGGCTTTTCAGTTTACACTCACATACGTAAACCCTAGCCGTCACCGTCTTCAGGAGAGAAAGGAGAGCAACGCACCGTTAGCACGCCGCCGCACATACACGACTCCTTCCATCCAACTTAGGAAGTATGACATGGAGTTCTAGTCCATCTGCATAGATGAAGTAGAGATGCATACGCTAAGATATCTACGTTCGGAGGACATCAATGACCATCCGTGCACGTTACGAGCGGTGTACATCATCGCACGAAAGGAGCGTCGCCGGACCTTCATGCAACAACGAATGGGAGAGAAGTTCCATCCGTGTAGGCCAACGACGTTGCACACCTTTGTGTAGTGGGACATCACCGGAATTGCTCCGCGATAAAGTATATCCCGCAAACACTCCTTCCAAATACGTTGTTTTCGACGAGATCCTATTACAGGTTGAGTAGAATTTTGTTGCTTCCACCACACATGTTTTCTCCACAAAACCCAACATTGGTATTAGAGCAGCGTCGATCTATGACGTATTTGGATTCGTTTCGATATGATTGAATCGCTATATACTATTTTTATGTTGCATACAATGCGAATTAAAACTACTAATGTGCAAATCTAAACCTAATTCCACATACGCCGCATGCTTCTATTTTTGACGTTTTGGACGGGGTCGACTATGGAAAATATTGATTTTCCTAAGTGCACGGAAGTAAAATTCCGTAGACCTTTCAGGGGCGCTGCCCCTGTGTACCCCGCATAGTCTGTGTGGGAGTCAAAAATTTATTTAATGGGGAATGTCTCACATTACAAGTGCTGCAATTTTAATATGTATATATGTAGATGTAGATATACCTATAATAACATACACGTCACCTTTAAAATCTATTTTATGTGGTGAACGCATGCACAGTTATGGCCTAGTATCCCCTTTTGTGAATGTTGTGAATGAATGTGGATGTCAATCTTGTGGATATATTTGTTTGTGAATGCTATGGATGTATAATGGTTGTGTATGGATCCTTTGTATAAAGTATTCTGTGTACATGTCGAGCCTCATCTCTTATTTCAAAGTGTAATTAATTCTTTCCCTTTATATTTGTACTCATATGATGTAATAGAGATATGATTAGTTTTAGTTTTGTAAACTTGATGTAAGGAGGAAACTTGAAGATCCAACTCCAAGGAGTGTCCATGGAGAAGCACCATGAAGATATAATTCCAAGAAGCAACCTAAAGATCCAACTCCAAGGAGCGTCCATGGAGAAGCAACAAGAAGATCCAATTCTAAGGAATAACTTGAAGTTCCAACCTCATTAAGCATACATGAAGTTGGTCATTGTAATGCCGATCATTACATGCTTATAGGTTAATTCACATGTGTTGCATGAGATGCATAAGACCATAGGTGGACCGTAATCCTTTGTTGCTCTAAAGGATTACAATAGTATGGCCATAACCGATGTATTTGTGTTTGTGATTCCATGTCTATCATTTGTGGTTGTGGATATAGTAGTATATGATACATACTATGTGTGGGCACACCTCCGCGTGGTACACTATCTATCTCGTGGAAGTGTGATGGTGGGTGTGTGGGTCTGCCTCCGTAGGGTACCACTCATCGTGTTGGCTTATGGGTTGGACTTAACTAGGGAACCTTGATAGGATCAAGTACCTAGAGGCATAGAGATGCATCATGGCAAGGAGTTGTACATGATCATATATCCAAGAGTTGCATATGATGCAATGGGCAAAAGTTGCCTACCTTAGTATTTGGTCTTTGACACCGGCGTTGGCTGGGCATTGATCCAATTATTTTGGATCTTGTCTCACTAGAAGGTTGTGCGTTGCAATCTTCTGAGTTGATAGAAAGGGCTATCAATTTGAATAAAATAGTGAGAGCATAATTAATTAAAGGCCTAATTAATCTTGTTTATCAAATCTTTACAAGTCAAAATGTTTTGGACTAAATGCAATTTTTTTCTTTTGTAGCAATCAAATGGCAAACAACACTCACACTTTCTCGTTGCGATTGGTCCTTGAGAAGAACAAACTTACCAGAACTAACTTTCAAAACTGGTTTAGGACACTGAGAATTGTTCTCACACATGAGTGTAAGCTCTATGCCTTTGAAACACCAGAGCCAGCGTAACCCGCCGTAAATGCGCCCAAGGCTGAAAAGGATGCTTACAAGAAGCACCTTGGTGATGCCGTGGATGTCAAGTGCCTGATGTTGTGCTCAATGAACTATGAATTACAAGAGCAACATGAGAACATGAATGTCATGGAGATGGTAACACATCTCAAGAACATGTATCAACATCAAGCAAGACAGGAGAGATATGATGTCTCAAAGGCTTTGTTCAGGAGCAAGATGAAAGAGGGAGACTCAATTGGCACCCATATACTCACTTTAATTGGGTACGTGGAAATCCTATCCAAGCTAGGATTTCCCCTAGGTCAAGAGTTGGCCACTGATGTGATTCTACAATCGTTGCCTGAATCATATAATCATTTTGTCATGAACTACAACATGAACAATTTTGACAAGACGTTGTCAGAATTGTTGGGCATGTTGAGGACAGTTGAAGCACAGATGAAGAAAGACAAGCCCAAGTCTGTGATGATGATAAACAAGGCAAAGGGAAAGTCAAAAGGCAAAGGCAAGGCTAAGAAAGATTCTAAAGCTGTGCAGAAGCCAAAGTCATCCGTGCTCAAAGCTAAAGGTGGGATCTCCAAAGAAGGCAGTTGTCACCATTGTCACCAGGCTGGACATTGGAAAAGAAACTGTCCTCTTTACCTAGAGGAACTGAGGAAGAAGAAGTAGGGGATAGAGATCTCCACTTCAGGTATATATGTTATTATGATAAACTTAAATACTTCTTCATCATGGGTACTGGATACTGGATGTGGATCTCACATATGTTCTAATACGCATGATCTGATAAGAAGTAAGCCTTTACGAAAGGGTCAAGTTGAGCTGTGGGTCACTAATGGAGCAAGAGTTGCTGCCACCACAGTTGGAGTTATTAGTTTATCTTTGCCTACATGCCTTGTAATAGAATTAGAGAATTTCTATTATATACCTGCCATTAATAGAAATATTATTTCTGTATCTTGTATGGATAAGAGTGGATTTGAATTTCACATTAAGAATGGAATTATTTCTATTTCTAAAGATGAGATCTTTTATGGAAATGCCCCTATGTCTTATGGTATCTACTTGTTAGAACTTGAGACTAGCATATACAATGTAGATACTAAAAGGTTAAAACTTGACAACTCAAACAAAACATTCTTATGGCATTGTCGTCTTGGGCACATAAACGAGAAGCACATATCTAGACTCCATAAGGATGGTTATCTAGACTCTTTTGATTTTGAATCATTGGAGACATGTGATGCATGTTTATTAGGGAAGATGACCAAGACTCCTTTCACTAGACATAGTGAGAGAGCCAGTGATCTGCTAGGGCTCATACATACTGATGTATGTGGACCTTTTAGATCAAATGCTAGAGGAGGCTATCAATACTTCATTACCTTCATTGATGACCTCAATAGGTATGGCTATGTATATCTTATGAAACACAAGTCAGAAACTCTTGAAATGTTTAAGACTTTCATGAATGAAGTAGATAAGAAACTTGGTAAGAGTATTAAATCACTCCATTCAGATCGAGGTGGCGAATACTTAAGCCAAGAGTTTGAGGACCTTCTGAGAGATCGTGATATTGTATCACAATGGACTCCACCTGGTACACCACAACATAATGGTGTGTCAGAAAGAAGGAATCGTACATTATTAGACATGGTACGATCAATGATGAGTTCAGCTAAACTTCCAATATCATTTTGGGGATATGCTCTTGAAACTGTAGCGTTTACACTTAACCGTGTACTTTCTAAATTGGTTCAAAAGACACCATATGTGATATGGAATGGGAATCATCCCAATTTGTCTATGTTAAAGATTTGGGGATGTGAAACTTATGTTAGGAAACAATTTCCTGAAAAGCTTGAACCCAAATCAGAAAAATGATATTTTGTTGGATACCCCAAGGAAACTCGGGGATACTACTTCTACACACCAACTAAAAACAAAGTGTTTGTTGCTAGGACTGCTGTATTTCTTGAAAAGGAATTTATTTTCAAAGGAATTAGTGGGAGGAATGTAGAGCTCGAAGAAGTTCGAGACCAACAAGAAAGTAGACAACCTGAGGAGGTACATAAGGAACATGAAGACTCACAAATTGTTGTGGAATTTCAAGTTCCAAATGTAATACAGGAACCTCATAGGTCTAGTAGGACACGACTTGAGCCCGAGAGATTTGGATTTCTCGTGACTCAAGACAGTGACGAATTGGGCATAGCACATGAGTCAACTTCCTATCTTGAAGCTACTAAGGGAACAAAATCTGAGAAATGGCTCAAAGCCATGATATCTGAGATGGAATCCATATACACCAACAAGGTATGGACCTTGGTGGATCCACCCGAAGGGGTAAAACCCATAGGGTGCAAGTGGGTCTTCAAGAAGAAGACTGACATGGATGGAAATGTTCAAACCTATAAAGGTAGATTGGTTGCGAAAGGATTACGTCAAATTCAAGGTGTTGATTATGACGGGACTTTCTCACCAGTTGCCATGGTTAAATCCATTGGGATCATGCTTTCCATTACAACTTATCATGACTATGAGGTTTGGCAGATGGATGTTAAAACAACATTCCTTAATGGGAATTTACTCGAGGATGTGTACATGACACAACCTGAGGGTTTTATTGATCCAAAGGAAGCTAATAAAGTCTGTAATCTACAAAGGTCAATCTATGGATTGAAGCAAGCATCTCGGAGTTGGAATCTACGTTTTGATGAAGTAGTCAAAAAGTTTGGTTTTAGTCAAAATGAAGATGAACCTTGTGTTTAGAAAAGGGTTAGTGGGAGCACAATCATATTTCTCATATTGTATGTGGATGACATACTATTGATGGGAAATGACATTCATACTCTTCAAACAGGAAAAGGTTGGCTAGGGAAGACCTTCTCTATGAAGTATTTAGGTGAAGCATCCTATATACTAGGGATCAAGATCTATAGAGATAGATCTAGAAGGCTTCTAGGCCTAAGTCAGAGCACACACATTGACAAGGTTCTAAAGAGGTTTAACATGGAGGGTTCTAAGAGAGGTAACTTGCCCATGTCCCATGGGGTTACGATCTCTAAAACCCAATGTCCTAGTTCATGTGATGAATGGGCACGCATGAGTAAGATTCTATATGCATCGACAATTGGATCTATCATGTACGCGATGTTATGTACTCATCCTGATGTGTCGTATGGTTTGAGCATGACGAACCGGTATCAGTCAGATCCAGGTGAATGTCACTGGACAACCGTAAAGAACATCCTAAATTACTTGAGAAGGACTAAGGATCAATTCTTGGTATACAGTGGTGAGGAAGAGCTCGTGGTAAAGGGTTACACCGATGCTAGCTTTCAAACTGACAAAGATGACTACAAATTACAATCTGGATTTGTGTTTTGCCTGAACAACAGAGCTGTGAGCTGGAAGAGTTCCAAGCAAGAGACGGTTGCGGATTCTACAACAGAGGACAAATATATCGCTGCATCTAATGCTGCAAAGGAAGCTGTGTGGATTAAGAAGTTCATTTCTGAACTTGGAGTGGTTCCAAGTGCTAGTGATGCAATTGAGTTGTTTTGCGACAACAACGGAGCAATTACACAAGCTAAAGAACCAAGATCGCACCAATATTCCAAACATATTCTATGGAGGTTCCATATCATACGAGAGATCGTACAATGAGGAGATGTGAAGATTTGCAGAGTACCTACAGAAGGCAATGTGGCTGACCCACTCACAAAAGCACTTTCACAACAGAAACATGACGAACATGTTCGATCAATTGGATTGAGATTCATGAGTGATTGGGTATAAGTGCAAGTGAGAATCTGTTGGTATGTATGCCCATAGATACTATCATTCAATGATTGTAATGGGATACTATGTAAATGATTTGTAATACTACATTGATCATATCAATAAAGGCAAGTTTACAATCTATATGTTTGTGTTTTATATTGTGAGATGACCATAAAACTTATAGATGTCTATAGAATAATATACTCAATGACATATGTCTTTGGGTTGATGACCTGAACAGTGAGATCATATGTATGCTAAGAGTATGTATTCTTGTTTTGTCCCTAATCAGTTGTTATTATAGAAATATCCATAGACATCAATAACACATAAGATTAGAATGTATGTTGGTTAATGGAAGAATCTCATTATCCATGATATGTAGATATCAAACCAAATACATAGATACTTGTTAGAGAATAGTGTATCAGATAGACCCACCTTGAGAGTGACACATGGATACCATGATTGGTAGTTAGAGTCACATCTCATAATGATGGTGGTGATTGTGGTTCTTAGACCTGAAGTCACTACACTTATCACATGTCGTTCAGTGCACTTTAACATCATCTACCGTGGTCCTGAATAAGGATTACCATAAAGATGGTGCTTGGGTGCACTGTGACACATGGGGATGACTGTGAGTGATTTAGATGGAATTTGTCCTTCATACGGGAGTTTGATATTCTGACCACTTGATAAGCGAGACTGAGAAATGCATGGCCATGCTGATGTGAGTTAATATGTGATATTGAGCTTACATATATCTCAGACAGTCTGCTCTAGTTCAAGGAACATGGATTGAACGTTGAAAATGATAAAAATTCCATGACTCGAGTTCAATCCAGATATCAGTGACAAAGGAACTATACAATCACTATAACACCAATCATGAATGTTTGGTGGTCACTGCGAACATACAAGTCATTGTGATCCCCAGCTTCAATGTTTGGTGGTGTTGGCAACCCAACTGAGAATGGACTGGAGTCATCATACTTATCATAGTACTCTTCTTCATCTATAGGATCTTCAATGAACTGTCTTTTACCATAAAGAACAACCAACCATTTATCATTTGCATGATCATTGATATAAAATACTTGTTTCTCCTGTGATGCCAATATGAATGGTTCACCCTTCTCGCCAATCTTTTTAAAGTTCACTAATGTGAAACCTAATTCATCCACTATAACTCCTTTGTTGTTGTCAACCCAATTACATTTAAAGAGTGGAATTCTGAAATCTACATAGTCAAACTCCCATATGTCTTCAATGACACCGTAATATGACATTTTAGATTTACGTGGACTCTTATCCTTGCACTTGCAAAAAACAATGAAGATGCTTGAAGGGTGACCCAACTGTTTTAGACGACACTCTTATCATCTTGATGCTTTGTATAATACGAGAATCCATTTATGTCAAACCCTTCATAAGACATACCATTCAATTTTGGTTTAAAGGCGAGGCATTTGATGGTTTCAGTAAGATTATCTGGTGTTTGAGATAGTTGATGTAAGACTTTATCTTCAAACCACATAATAAATGTCTGGTTATGCTCTCTAGCACGCCACATTGAATTCGATCGAGGATATTGTCTCTTGATGAAATTGGTATGTTCCTCGATATAAACACTCACTTCGTCAATGTTGTGTAAAATATACAAGTGACCTTGCTCCAACTGCTCATGGCTGATTACTTTCACCCGTGATCCCAAAATTCTCCTCAATATTCTTGTCATTCATAGGAGTGCCATTAGCACTCAGAAAGTCATTGCAAAAATCCATAACCTCTCTCGCCACATAACCCTCAATAATACTCCCTTCAGGCTGATAACAGTTTCAAACATCACCTTTAAAAATGCTCATGTATCGTTCAAAGGGATACATATTTACTTAGAGAACAAACGGGGAAATGCTATTGAAATTTTCTTGAAAACCCAATACACATTATACACTTACATCCTAAGTGAGATCAGGTGTTCAAGAACAGTCCCAAATTGAGGACTATCCAAGATTTACTCCTAATGAGTAAATCTTAGACGAGTTTCTAAGACAACAAATACATGTGCTGTCATTCTATAACATTGATTTCAACATTTTGAGTGTCCATGCATGTTCATCATCAAGATAAATATTACACATAAATTAGTATGACCCAGGGATGGAGAGATTCATAAATGACTTCAAAATTTCAAACTAGCTCATGCATTATCATCAATCTATATCATCCAATAGGGATTCATGTAGATGTTAGGGTGACACATCACTACAAAATCAGAGATTTATCATTAGAGTTTTAATATCTTAGATAGATTGATCACAAGATTTCAGCAATATAGTTAATTCAAGATTATGGTGAAATGTGTATTAGGTTTTTAATATCTTAATTCAACATGCATCAAAATTTACAGAATTAGGTCAAACATTAGTATTCAATTGCAAATGTATCTTCTTCTTCCTGCTCCCTCCTTTCCAAATGGATAAAAGCAAGGCACGACCTGTGGGCTAGACACGACCATGGCTGTGCTGGCCAGCACGGCCGTGGTCGGCCAAATTAACACAGCCACTCCCCTAGGTCCTAACCAGCTACCTCAAACACATGTGCGAGCAGAGGAGGAAGAAGAGGAGGAAGAGGGTACCTCGAGCGGCGGAGGTGACCAACAGGTGCAAGTAGCGAGTAGTGAGTAGGCGAGGAGCTCCAGAGAGCGGTGGTGGCGACCAATAGGTGCAAAGTAGGTGAGGATCGAGCAGGTGTGAGCAGGCAAGGAGTAGGTGTGGCGGTGGATGAGAACGACGACGCAACGTCGACCACATGAGCTTCGGCGGCGGCAACGACGTCGACCACAGGAAGGGGAACAACTAGCGATCGATGTAACAGAGGGGGATCGAGCGAGAGTCTGTTTCTCACAGGGGTTATTAAGTTAACAAAGGTGTCAGTTATCTAAGAAACCGACACCTAACATCCATCAGCGTAGGTTGCCAGAAAAAACCGACGTCCATTGGACAATCTTAACCCTAAAAATTTTTGCAGGGACGACATGCAAAACCTTATTAGCATCGGTTTTTACACAAAAACCTACGACCTTTGGAGGTAATTTTTTTCATCGTTAGGCGTCGGTTATTCGATCAAAAATCTATTGCCGTATGTGAAACTTTGGGGGTAATTTTTTTACGCTAAAAAAATTGGATTTGGAGGCCTATTTTAGGCGTCGGTTCATTATAGGCAACCAACACTAAATAAAAAGCGATACCCATGTCTGGACGGTCTTCAAATATAGATGTCGATCTCTGTAATTAGCCGACATTGTAGGTTTTAGGCGTCGGTTTTCATTAATAACCAACGCCTCTAAATGTGACGTTATAAGCTATTTCTGTAGTAGTGGCGACATGGAGTTCTAGTCCATCTACGTGGATGAAGTAGAGATGCATATACTAAGATGACTACATTTAGAGGACATCAATGACCATCCATACGCGCTACAAGCGGCATACACCACCACACAAAAGGAGCACCGATGGATCTTCCCATGACGCACTCATTGAACGGGAGAGAAGTACCATCCATGTAGGCCAACAACATTGCCCACTATCATACAATGGAACATCATTAGACTTGCTCCACGATAAGGTATATCCTGCGAACACTCTTTCTGAATAGGCCGTTGTCAAAGAGATCCTATTTCAGGTTGTGTGGAAATTTTTTGTTGTTGCTTCCTCCACGCATGTTTTCTCCAAAAAACCCAGAAATATATATATATATAAATATATATATAAATATATATATATATATATATACAATTTACACACGTCGCCCTAAAAAGTTTTTGATGGTGAATGTGTAGCGTGGTTATGACCTAAACCCTAAATTTGTGTGTGGTTGAATGGTATGATTTTATTTCTATTTATCTCAGTCTGCATACCAAACCTCTACCTCTCTCTTCCCAATATAAAGTCAATTCTTTCCTACCTTTGCTCCCTTCAAATGTAACTTAAGGTTTCTCTTTACAATGTAATAGTTTAATAGCTATATGATAGTTTCTTTGCTTGCAACAACGAGGAAGATTATCATCGATGGATGAGACGACTAGTTCATGAGACGAGCTGACCGTCTGGAGGACCATAAAGGACAGAATGATGGAGCCAGATGACTACCTAGTGGATCCAACTGACCGTTTGGAAGGAATCTAAGCATCAGTTGGACTGGAGGCCAGATGACCAACCGACCGACCAAGAGGCAAGACGACCAGTTCAAGGGTTGAACCAATCTACCCAAATTGAAAAGCACATGTCTACACCAATAGCAGGTTCATACATATGATGTGATGATTGAGATAGGTGGTAGTAATTCCTTGTGGCTCCAAGGAATTACAAGTAGATGATGCATGAGTTTTGAGTTGCTTTTATAGGTCGATTTTATATGTTTTTTGTACACTTATTTGTCATTTCTTTGTTTATATTTGCATAAATCATTATTGTTGGCCTTTACACTCTATTTGCATCAAATCATGCTTGTTTTATCATATTTATATGATTTTATACATTCTATAGACTTATATTTGATTCTCTATATTTTTAGGTATATTATGCATAGTGCAGAGTCGGTGCCATCGACCCCTAAAGTCGGTGCCACCAACGTGGCATCAGTGACCAGGCATAAATTGACCAAAGGAGTCAGTAGCACCAACCACTAAGTCAGTACCACCGAGACAAAGCTTTAGCGATGGAGGCGATCACCCAGACGAGTCGATGGTATCGACCACATAGGTCGGTGCCACCGAGTTAGCTTCATTGAGAAAGGGAGGAAACTCACATCAGCTCAGTGCCACCGACATTCCAGTCGATGGCACTGACTCAGCCAGAGATTGACAAAGGCCTGATACAGTCGGTGCCACTGACCACCCAGTCGGTGCCACCGACTCTGTCAGATTTCAACAATATAAATCGACCGCCTGATCTAACGGTCCACATTTTGTGGTACCGTAAGTGACCTAGGACAAAAAGAGGAGGCCAGCCAGACCTAAGGGGGACATCACATTGCACCGCCGGGGACGAGAGAAGAGAGGGAGAGAAGCACGGAGCTGAAGGACGACAACCAGACGATTCAAGCACCTTTGACGAGCGTTTCTACTACCGGAAGGCTGCAGAACACGCGTTTCTCAAGGAGGATCATTTGGAACATCGCCTTTCAGGGGTTACACGAATTCTTTCATGTTTCCTATGTTTTTCTTCTCTCCTTCTATGTATTTTCAACTGAAAACCATGCGAGGCTAAACCCCTTGATTCCTTAGGACCCGAGAGTAGCCCGGGGAACCACTGTATCGATTTTTACATGATTTAATGCATTTTCCCTCCTGATTCATGAATATTTATGCGTGTGAATGAATGTTCTTTTGTTGATTGATCACCTTCATTGGAAATCTTAGGCGAATAATTAATCTGGAAGGAGAATTAAATGCCTGAAACACACACATAAACACTTTCTTACGCATTCTTTGGTAAAGGTAATGCACAGGTAGTGGGAAGATACCTAGACATTTGAACGTAAAGCACCTGATCTAAGATATAAATTACCATAGATATGGAATTGGCTTAGAATTAGGCAGTGGATTGTACCGTGAAAGCGGGCAATTCTCGCTACATGCTTTCTATCCAGGAAGAGGGTAAATTATATAAAAGCCAGTAAAAGAAGATACAATAGGGATCTGTGGTGAAACTGGCATTCCTGAGGAATTCCACCTCTCGTGACTAAAACAAACCATTTTTAATTTTAATTTTCTCTTGTTTTACTTTAAAAACTGATTCTCTCAAATTTTATACCGACTTAGCTGATCATACTATAGTTAGTAGTAGTCACTGAGACTACGTCTCCCTGTGTTTGACTCAGGCCTCACAAGGTCTGTATTACACGATGCGTACACTTGCATTTAGATGCATGTAAAATACGTGTCAAGTTTTTGGCGCCGTTGCCGGGGAGACAATGACATCTCAGCACTACGAGTGATGTAGTCGGCCATTCTAGGCTGCTTTTTAATTTTTATACACTTTAATATTAAAAAAGTATATATTCATTTCATATTCATTTATCTCATTGTCTCTTAGGGTACCTTGGCTAACTTTTTTCAATCTTTCAGGTACTAGTGTATGGTGGCAATGAGGACCACCGACTACGGAGAAGCTACACCTGCATTTCCAGGGGCTGGCGAAGCCTCAATTCAAATAAATTCATTAGAAGGCATACCATTGTCACCCAGTCAACAAGAAATGGGAGACGGTAACCCTAGAGCAGAGAAGACCATTTGGGAAAGGATAAAAGCATCTTCCTCAGCGACACAAACATGGCCTATTAAGAAGAAACATGTGAATGTGGCTCAGTACAAGATTGATCTAGGTTTGATCGCACTCGTCAAGTTACAAGCATTCTATGGGAACGCTCATGAAGACTCAGTGGCACATATTAGTAATTTTGTGGAAATCAATGATATGGTCAAAGTCGACAAGTTTCCTCAAACCACTATCTATCTAAAGATGTTTCCGTTGTCACTGGCTGACAAAGCAAAGGAATGGTTGTACAGCCTGCCTAAAGAGTCGATAGAGACATGGGACAACATGGTGGATGCATTCTTTGAAAGATATTTTCCTCCAGAGAAGACAAATGAGCTGATCAAGAATATCCATAACTTCAAACAACATGCATATGAATCGTATTCCGAGGCATAGGAGCGTTTCCAGATAATGCTCAAGAAGGTTCCACATCATGGGATAGATTTGGAAAACCAAGTAAAGATGTTCTATTTTGGGTTGTGAAAAAGGGAACAGACTACTGTAGACAATGCATGCTTGAGATTCTTTCTTAATAACCTACCATCAACATGTCAGGAGATTTTGAAGAACATGGCAAGAAATCAAGCTTGGGGAAATGAGAGAGACAATCCAGAGAAGATCAAAAGCATAGGGGAGTCCAAGGCTGTTTCTTCCTTGAATGAAAAGTTGGACCTCATTGCAAAGAAGTTGTTTGAGAAGGACGATCATTTTTATGAAGAGGAAGATCAGGTGAAATACATGCGTCAGCAAGGATACCGCAATAATGACTACACATGGAGGAAGGACCCCAAGTTCTCATGGAAGGATCAAAACAACTTCTTGCAGGATCTGGATCAGCAGAATCAGCAGAGGCTAGTGCAGCAACAACATCCAGTGGCAGAAGAGAGCACTAATGACATCTTAAAAAATATTGTGAAGTAGAATGACATGTTACTCAATAATGTTCAGCGGGACCTCCAGACCCACAATGCACAGATGATAACTTTTGAGACATCATTATCTCAGCTTGCAGCAGATGTGGCCGCGTTAAAGAAGTCTTCTTAGCAGGGGTTCCCAGGAAATACTGACACTCCAATGGAGAATCAGCAGGTCAAAGCCATACTATTGAGAAGTGGGAAGAAGACATTGACCCCACAGTATGAGGAGAATGAGGCGATCAATCCTGTTGACAGTAATGATTCCGTGCCAGAGCAAACACAAGCAGAACCTGAGACAGGGAACACAGGGCAGGAGCAAAGGAAAGATGTTGAGCCTGAAAAACGGACGTCATATGTACCACCACATCAGAGAATGCAGGACGTACTAGCTCCATATCCCAATAGCTTGAAGGCGACAATGCAGGACCAACAATTTAAGAAGTTTCTGGACAACTTTAGGAAGCATTCTGTGAATATACCATTTATTGAGGCAATTGAACAAATACCTTCATATGGCAAGTTTCTGAAGGATATCATTAACAGGAAGAGAAAGATTCGAGAGTCTGATGTAGTTGTCTTAAGAGAGAAAGTTAGTGCCTTCATCTTAGGTAAGATTCCACCAAAGAGGCAAGATCCCGACTATTTTAATATTACATGTTGTATTGGGGAAGACAAGGTTTGGTGAGGCACTTCGTGATTCAGGGGCAAGCATTAACTTGATGCCCCTATCTACTTTCAAAAAGCTTGGTCTCAAAACATCAAGGAAGAGTAACATGACGATACAGTTGGCAGACAACTCAGTAGTTACACCATATGGCATTTGCGAGGATGTGGTTGTTAAGGTGGACCAGTTTGTTTTTCCTACAGATTTTATAGTAATGGAGATGCAAGCTAAACATGGCAATGAACTCCTACTAGGACAGCCCTTCCAAGATACAACTGACATGATTTTAGAGATGGGAAGAGGCCGCTTGAATATGGGGATTAAATATGACAGGTTCGAGATAACCATGTTGGGAAATTCCAAATCATCTGATTCTCAGGAGCAATGCAATATGGTACAACACATAAAAAATAATATTTCCTTGTTCTTGGGAAAACCATTCCTGGACATGGCACATGTTATGAAAAAGGTGGAAAAGGGTACACTTGCTGTAGATATTATGGAGAACACCAAGGTGCTCTCACTTACCAAGGAGCTAGGATACCCAGATGATAGAGAAGAGGAAGTGAGTCTATCTACCGTAGAAGAAGATGCAGAGGAAATCATATTATAGGTCCACCAACAGCTTCCTCTAGAGGCTTGTTTCATGAACATAAGTGATGATTGTGTTCTGGACCAATCAAGGGAGAAGTGTGTGCAGCTACTTAAGGTGCTGCCATGCCATTACACGAAGCATTTTGAGGACTTAGGGCCATTACCACCACTTTTTGTGTTGTCACTCCTAAACCCACACGAATTAGAACTCAAGCCATTGCTGCCTCATCTGAAGTATGTTTTTCTAGCAGCAGAGGAGAAGCTACAAGTCATTATATCGACATCATGTAGTATTTCGGAAGAAGAACAATTGATCACGGTGTTGAAGAATCATAGAGGTGATTTTGGGTGGTTCATGGCTGATATCAAGGGGATTTCTCCCACCTTATGCCAACACAAGATTCGTCTAGAAGAGGGCGCGAAGACAGTCATTCAACCTCAACGTCACTTAAATCCGATTATGACGGAGGTGGTAAAGAAGGAGGTAATCAAGCTACTATCGATAGGTATTATTTATGCTATTTCTGACTCTATGTGGGTAAGTCTAACATAGGTAGTACCTAAGAAGGGGGATCACTATCACTACCAATGCATCTAACGAGCAAATCACCACTAGATTAGTGATAAGATGGCGTGTTTGCATCGATTACCGTTGGTTGAATGCTGCGGCCCTTAAAGACCATTTCCCATAACCGTTCATAGATCAGATTTTGGAGTGACTTGCTGGTCTCTCCCACTTTTGTTTTCTTGATAGATATTCAGGTTACAATTAGATTTCATTAGAGCCTAAGGATCAGGAGAAGTCTACCTTCACTTGTCCTTATGGCACCTTTGCTTATCTCAATATGCCTTTCGGGTTATGCAACACACCCACAACTTTTCAAAGTGTATGTTGGTGATTTTATCAGATATGGTAGAGCGATGTCTTGAAGTTTTCATGGATGATTTTTTGATTTATGGGACGTCATTTGAAGATTGCTTGCAAAATTTGGACAAAGTGTTGTAGAGATGTGAAGACACCCATTTAGTGCTTAATTGGGAGAAATGTCACATGATGGTTGGCGAGGGCATTTTTTTAGGCCACAAAATGTCTAGAAAAGGATTGGAGGTAGATCCGATTAAAATAGAGGTGATCTCAAAACTCCCTCCACCGCTGTCGGTGAAGGCAATTAGGAGCTTTCTAGGCCACACCGGGTTTTATCGCTGATTTATTAAATATTTTTCAAAATTCGCTAAGCCTTTGTCTGAGCTTTTAGAAAAGGATATTGAGTTCAATTTTTATGAGAGGTGTTTAAAAGCTTTTGAGAATTTAAAAGAGAAACTCATATCCGCACCAGTTGTACAAGCTCCAGATTGGAGTCAACCGTTTGAGTTGATGTGTGATGCATCAGATTATGCAGTAGGGGCTGTGTTAGGGCAACGTCTCAACAAGGTCCCTACGGTCATTTATTATGCGTCTAAAACTCTTAACGAAGCACAATTAAATTACACTACCACAGAAAAGGAACTCTGGGCTGTTGTTTTTGCTTTTGAAAAGTTTAGGCAATACCTTGTAGAAGCTAAAGTGGTAGTGTGGAAAGATCATGCAACCATTAAGTACTTGATGTAGAATAAGGACGCCAAGCCTAGACTTATCCGTTAGATCCTTTTATTGTAGGAGTTTGATATTGAGGTGAAAGATAAGGCCGAGATTGAGAATGTGGTAGCTGACCACCTATCTAGGTTAGAGATGGTAGATGAGAAAGACCTTGACATACCCATCCTAGAAACCTTTCCCGATGAACAATTATTTGCTCTTAATCATAAAGACCCTTGGTTTGTGCATATTATGAATTATCTTGTTTGCAAAGTGTTTCCTAATGATTGGGGGTATCAGGAAAAGAAGAATTTTTTCCATTCACTGCGTTATTATTTTTGGGATGATCCTATCTTGTTGAGACAATGCAGGGATGGTATTTTGAGAAGATGTATGCCAGATAGCGAGTATTTTGATTTGTGGGGAATATATTTTATGGGACCCTTTGTGTCCTCTAATTCCTACCTTTATATATTGTTGGCCGTTGACTATGTGTCGAAGTGGGTGGAAGCAATTCCAACCCGCACCAATGATGCCGCAGTTGTATGAAAATTTGTCAAAGATCACATTTTCTGCAGGTTTGGAATGCCTAGGATGATCATTAGTGATGGGGGAACTCATTTCACTAATCGCAAGTTTGGGGCACTTTTGAGAAAGTATGGAGTGACGCATCGGGTGGGTACACCCTATGAACCACAAACTGAAGGACAAGTGGAGATATCAAATAGAGAGATTAAGAAGATCCTTGAGAAGATGGTGTCATAAAGTAGGAAAAATTGGAGTGAGTTATTGGTTGACGCACTTTGGGCCTATAGGACATCCTACAAGACACCCATAGGAGCCACACCCTTTAGGTTAGTTTATGGCAGGGCATGTCATCTTCTAGTGGAATTAGAACACAAGGCTCATTGGGCATTGAGAAGGCTAAATTTTGATCTTGATGAAGCTAGGAAGATGAGAAGGTTGGAATTGAATGAACTTGATGAACTAAGATGGAATGCCTATGAAAATGCTAGATTGTACAAAGAAAGGACAAAGCAAATTCACGATAGGCATATCGAGAGGAGAGTGTTCTATCTGGGAGAGAGTGTCTTGCTTTTCAATTCTAGGATGAAATTGCACCCTGGGAAACTCAGGTCTAGATGGAGTGGACCATTTATCATAGAGGAGGTGTTCCCACATGGGGTTGTGAGAGTCAACGAGGGGGAGAGAACCTTCTTAGTGAATGGACAAAGATTGAAACACTACTTTGGGGAAGATTTCACTAGAAAAGTGGATGAGGTGAAACTCATCGTTCCCATTTGATCTTGAGCTTTAGAGTTGTCTAGCCTAGGACGTTAAATGAGGGCACTTGTTGGGAGGCAACCCAACCATTAGGATGTTTGTTTCATGCATTTTTCTTTAAGTCATTTCATAATATTTAGTTTTTGTAAAAATGATACCCTGACTCGTTTGTTCAGTGTGCAGGCTGTGGCTGAGTCGGTGCCACCGACTACCAAGTCGGTGCCATCGAGTCACGGTCAGTGGGACATGCATATAGGCAGATATGATTCGGTGCCACTGAATTCACAGTCGATGCTACTGACATCTCTGAAGAAAGTGCAGAACTCAGATATGTTTAACTGTTAAACCGAGTCGGTACCATCGACATACAAGTTGGTGGCACTGACTCTGCTTGGGTCCTAGGCATTTATCGATCATCCTATCAGTACCACCGACCCCGATGTCGGTGCTACCGATGGCTAGAGACACCGATCTGTGGGAAACCTTGATCTATGGCCCAGATGCATCCATGAGGATTATCTAAAGTTGCAATCCCGCCCAAAAGTCAGTGCCACCGACACCCATTCGGTGCCACCGATTTGTCAGCAATCCAGAAAAATGAAGATCGTGCACCGACAACCGTTGATGCATCGAGTACGTGGATTCGGTCCTGGAAGTCGGTGCCACTGACTCCATGTTGGTGCCACCGACTCTGTCGTAGCAGGTCAGTTCCAGCCCTATAAGAAGGGGGTGTGTGGTTTGATTTTTCTTTACAACTTGAGGAACCACGACTACCCTGAGCACGAGTGGCTACCTCAAGCATCCAGAAGCTACATCGAGCTCTTTCTTTCTCAATCTTCTTCCCCACTTGCTCAGTTATCATGGCCAGATGAGGAGGAACCCCTGGCGCTCTGATCCCACGACCACACATCAACCACCCCATGACGGAGGTGCAAAAGGTCTATGAAGAACTTGCAAAGCAGTCGTTTGCACCCACGTGATATGGCGACCATCAACTGCTGGAGGAAATGGGATTCACTGACAATATGTCGTACATCCTTGAGAAATAAGAATGGGATAGAGGATCTGTCAACCCAATCTTTGGTGGGTGGTCGACGTACAAAGAAATCGTCATTGAGTTCATGGCATCGCTGGAGATGGTGGTCACCCTTGATCAAGCACATCCGTCAAGCGGCGAGTGGAGAGAGGGGAGGGTAGATTTTTACCTCTACAACACCAACTATTCTCTCACTCTCCAGACCTTCAATGATATTTATGGGTGCCCACACGAGCCATGCCATCAGCCAGAGAATGTCGATTTGGACGCCATCTGGAAGGACTTTGTGACAGTGCCAGAGGGCAAAAGGATTAACTTTCACCACAGTTCGTTGGCAGATTTTGAGCATCCCTTTGTTAGGGTGCTCCATCGGATGCTGACAGACATGATATTTTCCAAGTCAACCCAGGCACAAGCAAAGGTACACATATTGGACTTGTACTTCTTATATCAACTCATGGAGGGAAATCCGGTCAACTGGGGAGCGTTCTTTCTCCAGCACGTCATGCAAGTGCGGCACAATGTTAAGCAAGCTACACCTATTATGTTTGGGGGACTTATCACCCCCATTGCCATTCATTTGGGCCTAGACTTGTCTACTTTGGAGCCACTGAATTCCAAGCTATGCATTGACTGCCTCCACTTCAAGCAAGCCAGCCTCATCACTGTGGATGCTGGTGGCATCTACGCTACATGATCGGTTGATGATACCTTCTACCAGTGTCGACTCCCGGATCCCGTATTCAACATCAGGGGTGTTGGACACTATAGATGGCCGACTCTAGGCATTGATGACAATGCTGGACAACAACAAGCTCATACTGAGGAGGAAAACGCAGGTAGCGATGACGTGGAGGAAGTGGAGGCCACCATTCCTGTAAATCATAGAGTGGCTCCGAGGAAGCGTCCTTGCCATTATGCTGCCTCATCATCTTCTGCACCTCCACCCTCTCAAGAAGGAGAGTATGCCTATTCTATGGAGGGTATGTATAGCATGCTGCAGGACATCCAGACGCAACAATAGTAGCAAACCCAATCCCTGACTGGCATTCAGGACATTCAAGGGAGGCTGTATACAAACCAACATGCGATCTATGAAAATGAACACCTTCTCTTGGCCAACCAAGAGAATATACATCAACATATGCAACAGATGGAGGCTTATCAGCAGCCTTTCTTTGATAACTACTGGAGCCAGGGGAATTTTGGAAGTTACCCGATGCCGCCGGACATGCCACCATCTGATCCGACTTTCCAGGGAATGTTTCCTCCCCAGGATCCCACACAGCCACCGCCACCACCATTCTGAGTCGGGTATCACTGTTCCACCTCTTGAGTTAGGATATTGACTATGTAGCCATAGTCATATTCAAGCTTAGGGGGGTGCTAGAACAACTTTTATCTTAGCTTTTATTTTCTATTATCTTAGATTTTGTTTTAGTTATTTTGCTTCATTTTGAAAGAAAAAAACCAAGTTAGTTTTTGTTTTTGTTAGTTTTTCTATTATGTAGAATCCACATTCTATCTAGTGTAATCTGTGGAGAAGTAAATGTATGGTTTCAGTGAAAATATCAATCTCTGGGGTGGGTGCAATTTTGTGAAGTAAATTTAAAATGTGCGAGCTTATCTTGTGAGTACGAGAGTTGCATAACTGAGGAAGTGCCTGAGTAAGTTAGCTTTAGGACATTAAAGCATCAATGACAATCTAATTTGTCTAAGAAAGTGATTGAAAAGGACTGTTGAGCCTGAACTGATCAAACACTAATGTGACCTTAAATTCAAATTCAACAAAGAAATCCCATGATTACCCTATACAAAGGTCATTAGAGAGGGACATATGATTTTCTCTAAAGGTTCTATCTCTTAGTCATGTGATCTCATCCACTCCATACATCTACTTTACACCCCACCATAAGAGGATTGAGTACATATTATCATTCTTTACTTTTTGATTGCATTTACATTACATAATAGACCTTGCATAATAGTTGTTTATTTTTGCTTACATTAGTGAAAAGTAAAAAAAAATATAAAAATATACGTGCACAACAAAAATTTTGGTGCATGTCATTTAGTTGCATAACATCTTTGTTCATATAGTTACAATTGCATTACATAAAGCATATAGTATCATCATGTGCTAAGCATTCTTCTAAAACATAAGAAGGTAGTGACTTTGCCCATACCCTTGAAATAAAGAAGAAAAATAGTGTCATGATTTAAAAAAATATAGTGTAAGTAGAAGCCCATAATAGCATGTTGAAAGGGGGCTTGAAAAAAAAAGTCAAAAAGAAAAAAAAAGGATTGAGTAGAGTTTCAGAAAGTGAGAGAGAAAGGGCATAGTCTTACCTATATCATAAGGAAGAATTAGTACATGATGTAGTTTTATAGATATTTTTTCTTATCGTGAGATGAAATAATAGTTTCATGCATCATTTCACCATAATGATTAGGCATTAGGAGCATTTTATAAAATTCTCATCATCATAGGCTTATCATAATTTTGATTGCATGAATGATTTTATGTGCCCATGATTCTTCCATAGCCACCCGTTCCAACTACCTGTTGCTCTTTTTGGTAGGCCACTCAATTGATTTTCTCCTCATTCATTATCTATCAGCAGAACTGCTTCCATCTAGATGGTAGGTAGAGAAAAAGGGCAATGTAGATAGGAGATCACATGATGCACCAAGTATGAACCGAATGAGTTTATCATATTAACTACTTTAATTGATAGTGTTTCATTGATTGAGGGACAAACATATTGGACAAAGATTTTTGGGCGCCTATAGGGCAGTTAGTGTTCAGTGGTCAGTGAAGGTTGGAATGAAGATCGAAAGGTGGAGATTTTTAGATTTACCTTATGCATGATGTCATTTTGCTGACTTATCTCAATCAGATCCAAAGGTATTGTTGCTCGAGGACGAGCAAGATTCAACTTAGGGGAGTTTGATGCATAGGTTTTGAGTCACTTTTATAGGCCGATTTAATATGTGTTTTGTACACTTATTTGTCATTTCTTTGTTTATATTTGTATAAATCACTATTGTTGGCTTGTACACTCTATTTGCATCAAATCATGCTTGTTTCATCATATTTATATGATTTTATACATTCTATAGACTTATATTCGATTTTTTGCATTTTTTAGGTATATTATGCATAGTGCAGAGTCAGTGCCACCGACCCCTAAAGTCAGTGCCACCGACGTGGCATCAGTGACTAGGAAGAAATCAACCAAAGGAGTCAATAGCACCGACCACTAAGTCGGTACCACCGAGACAAAGCTTTAGCGATGGAGGTGATCGCCCAGATGAGTCGATGGCATCGACCACACAGGTCGGTGCCACCGAGTTAGCTTCAATGAGAAAGGGAGGAAACTCACCTCAGCTCGGTGCCACCGACATTCCAGTCGATTGAAAACCATGTATTTTTAATTGAAAACCATGCGGGGCTAATCCCCTTGATTCCTAAGGACCCGAGAATAGCCCGGGGAACCACTGTATTTACTTTTACATGATTTAATGCATTTTCCCTTCTAATTCATGGATATTTATGCGTGTGAATGAATGTTATTTTATTGATTGATCACCTTCATTGGACATCTTAGGTGAATAATTAATCTGGAAGGAGAATTAAAGGCCTGAAACCCACACATAAATACTATCTTATGCGTTCTTTGGTAAAGGTAATACTCAAGTAGTGGGAAGATACCTAGAGATTGAACGTAAAGCACCTGATCTAAGATATAAATTACCATAGACATGGAATTGGCTTAGAATTAGGCAGTGGATTATACCGTGAAAGTGGGAAATTCTCGCTACGAGATTTCTATCCAAGAAGAGGGTAAATTATATAAAAGTCAGTAAAAGAAGATACAACGGGGATCTATGGTGAAACTTGCGTTCCTGAGGAATTCCACCTCTCATGACTAAAACAAACCATTTTTAATTTTAATTTTCTCTTATTTTGCTTTAAAAACTATTTCTCTCAAATTTTATACCGGCTTAGCTGATCATACTGTAGTTAGTAGTAGTCACTGAGACTACGTCTCCCTTTGTTCGACTCGGGCCTCACAAGATCTGTATTACGCGATGCGTACACTTGCGTTTAGATGCACGTAAAATACGTGTCAGTAGACATGACCATAACCATCACTTTCTTGTTTTATGTTGCATGTTTACGTTGTGGGATATAGTGTATATATGATACATACTATATATGTGATATCATATATATATAAATACATACATATATATATGTATATATTTAACCCCTCAATTAAACATATTAAGTATAATATGCTTTTTCAATAAATATACACATGAATTTTTTTTGACTAAGCGTTGGTTACGCCTCCGCGTAGTGCACCGTCAACCTTGTGGGCATGATGGTAATAATGTAGATTCTGCCTCTGTGAGGTGCATTATTATCGTATTGGCTATTGGGTCAGGCATAACTTGTGATTCTCAGAGCGTCTGGGCCCATATCATACAAATAATTATGGCAATAAGTTGCACATATTATCTATTAAGAATTGTATATGATGCAATTGGTAGAAGTTTCCTACCTTGGTAATTAACTGTGTTTTGCAGCATTAGTCGGGCTATAGTTGAATTATCTTAGATCTTGCTCATTAGAAAATTGTTTCGCTGCAATTTTTCGAATCGAAACTTGAGGGTTGTCAATTTGATCAAAATAATGAGAATGATAATAAATTAAAGATCAACAAATTCTTTTATAGAACAAATGGCAATGAACAACAATCACTTTTTTCTATGATTGGTCCTTGAAAAGGACAAACTAACTGGGAGCAACTTCCACGATTTGTTTAGGACATCGAGAATCATTCTCACTCAAGAGCGCACACTCTATATCCTAGAAAAGCCAGAACCAGAGGAACAACCTCAAAATGCACCAAGGACTGACATGGATGCTTACAAGAATCATACTGAAGACACCGTGGATGTCAAGTGTCTGATGCTTTACTCCATGAATTATGAGTTGTAGAGACAACATGAGAATATGTCTATCATTGAGATAGCCACATGTCTCAAGAACATGTACCTAGATCAGGCAAGACAAGAAAGATACAATGTCTCCAAGGTACTGTTCAAATGTATCATGGCAGAAGGAGACCCACTAGGTCCTCATGTACTCAAGCTCATTGGGTATTTGGAGAACCTAGCTAGATTGGGATTTCCTTGGGTCAAGAGTTGGCTATTAATGTGATTCTACAGTCCCTAGAAGAGTCATATAGTCAGTTAGTCACGAACTACAACATGAATGAATTTGACAAACCATTGATAGAGTTGGTGGGCATGTTGATAATAGTTGAGACACAAATGAAGAAAGACAAGACCAAGTCTGCGATGATGATCAACAAGACAAAGTGGAAGTGTAAAGGCAAAGGAAAAGCTAAGAATAACTCTAAATTTAGCCAGAAGTCCAAGTCTTCATATATCAAAGCAAAAGGTGGAGTGAATAAAGTAAGATGTGATTTTCACCATTGTCACAAACCTGGACATTGAAAAAGGAATTTCCCACTCTGGTTAGAGGAACTAAAGAATAGGAAGGAAGACAATGAGGTCTCCACTTTAGGTATAAATGTCTTAATATAAATTTGTTTACTTCTTTGATTTGGTATGTGATACCAAAAAGAGATCTGACATACTTGATGTGCATGATATGATAAGAAGTACAATTCTTCATGAAAGGACAAAGAAGGACAAGGCGGAGCAAATGTTGTGGAAGCTTTAGTCTACATTTAAATTTATCTTAGCCCAATGGGCATGTAATAGAGTTAGCTGAACTACTATTTCACTATCCAATAGATAGAAACATTTACTTTGAATCATCTTGTACGAAAGGATGATATACCAATATAGTAAGTTTTACTGTTTCTATTTCAAAAGATATGATATTGCATGGCAATGCCCAAACATCTAAATGGTCTTTCTACAAAGATTTTGAGATGAATGTTCATAATGTTAATAACTCAAGATTATCATTAGAAGTAGTCACGTTGGACGTATATATAAGAAATGCATGTCTAGAATACATATTGACATTAATCTAGATTCCCTTAGTTATTGAACCTGAGGAAATATGTAAGTCTTACTTACACACAATATGACATAATATACTCCACTAGGTGTAGTGGGAGGATAAGTCTTACATTAAGACCTCATACATGAGATGTATGAAGATCTTATGGAATGACTGCTATAGATAATTACTCATACCTCATTTCATTTATTGGTAATATGATGAAATATACTCAGTATTACTGAAACATAAATCTCTTGAAGTGTTCAAGGAGATTATAAATATAGTATGACTTTGATGAAAGTATTAAGAAACTTTGATGAGATCAAATGTTGAAATACTTTTACATCAATACCTTGAGAACCTTCAAGGAAAGAACTGTGATAATGTATCACAAGTCAAATCCATATGAACAAAGTGATGTGTCAGAATGAAGGAATTATACCATGATGAGTCATGATATAAGTATCAATTAATCTAATCTTCTTATATCCTCATTAATATATACCTATCACTAAATAATGTACCATCTAAATGGTTTGTAAGACATCATATATGATATGATTTGGGAGTGTCTCAATATGTTTAAAGGGATTGAAACCTACACTGAGAAAGCAGCTTCTTGAAAGAGTTTATCCACGAACCATAATTTTTGAATGTTACTATTAATCCTAATGTAATAAAAAAATGTTTTATTGATAGGATAACTGGGTTCCTAAATAATCAGTGGGAGTAAAAGTAGAACTCAAAATGTTCGAGGCCAACAAAGTGGTACAACGAGAACTAAGAGAGTTACAAGATGTTGTATAATCTCAAGTTTGACATATGACACAGAAATAAATAGTTCTAGTAGAATGTATATGAAATTGGAGAATTGTGAATTCAAAAATTCAAATATGTTGGTCATAAAGGATGACCCAACTAATAAACTAGAAGCTATTGAGTACCATAATCTGAGTAATGGCTTAAGGCCATTGTGGGGTCCATGCAAGCTAACAAGGTAGGACCTTGATAGCGCTACCTAAAGGGTTAATACCTAAAGGGTGCAATGGGGTCTTATGGCAAAGATCTACATGGAAAACATAAAAGAGACAAATTGGTTGAATAGGTTTTAAAATCAGTTCAAGTTGTTGAACATGACAAAAATTTCTTTTGCCAATTGTCATGCTTGTTGTTGTAGTTAAAATAGACTATGCGACTTGTCATATGATGATAAAATTGGATTCCTTCAAAGGAATACATCAGAGGATGTGCATGTGATACAACCTAAAAGGTTTTATAACTCTAAGAATGCAAATAAGGTCTATAAACTACAAAGTTCAATATGGGATTGATATAAGAATCTTAGAGGATGGATTTTAACTTGAAAAGATAGTCAAAGAGTTTGACTTGAATCAAGATAAAATGTGAAATCTATGATTATAAAAGATTTAGTGGGAGAATGTATGAATATTCCATATGTGATGAGGAATGACATCTCAATATTATGAATATTGAGATCTGGCATGATAAACCCTTCAATAATAAAGGATTAAATGAAACGTCTTATGAGATAAGGACCAAGACCTATGAGATAGTTCTTGAATGTTTCATAATGGAAGTTTGACTACATACAATAGAAATGTGTTGAAGGAGTTCAACACTGAAGGATTCTATGAGAGAGAATATGGAGTTGTATCTCATGAACCTTATGTTCCAATTCTCGTGAAGAATGGAGATATCATGAATTAGATGCCATATGATGGATCTATCACGAATTCTATAGTGTACTTACCCCATACAATCTTGTATGTATTGGACATGAAAAGATGATACGAAGATCCAATAAGGGTTATTGGAATGTCATTATGATATCCATAAGTACTTGAGAAGTACTTAAGGATAGATTGCTAGTCAATAAGGATAGCAATAAAAGGAAGAGTTGGATGTTGAGTTGGATGTGATCATATTGTCCTTATGCAAGCTTCCTTAATGACAATATGATCACAATAAAATATGGTTAATTTAAAAGAGAAGGATGTGATTAGTTGAAAGGATTACGAACTAATAGCCATTAATTTTATTTTACAATAGAAGCTGAGTATACTTATGTTATGAACATAGAGTGATACTTTATGGATCTAAACGTTCATATTATGAACTTATATATGTTCCAACCATTGATGAATCAGTAGTGATACTATGACAACAATAAGGCTACTTGTTAGGCATGTAATATCAAATACCATATTATGGTGGTTTCATCTCAGAGCGAAGAGATAAGAAACACACAATATATTGACCAATAGAAAAGTGTTGCTAACCCGTTGGATTAAGCACTTGCGCAACAGAAGCATGGTGGACATGTTTGGGTTACTCAAAATAAGATTCGTGGGTGATTGAATTTAAGTGCAAGTCGGAGTCTATTGGTAAGGTATGCCCAGAGATCCAATCATGTGATGATTAACATGGCATAACCCATAATGGATTTGATTAATACTTATAAAGGTAAGCTTCCAATTCTTTATGTTTCACTCAGTTATGAGACAATGAGGAAATATTATGAATGTCCAAAGAACTACAATACTCAATGATGTATGTCTTCAAGTACATGACTTGGAGGATGAGATCATACGAACGTTAAGAGTATGCATATTCTTATATTGTCTCTAGTCGATTGTTAATGTGGAGGGTAGATAGACACCAGTAGCACATAAGACTAGAGTTTGGGTTGGTTGATGACAGAATCTCATTAGTCATGATATGGCAATATAAAACCAAGCACACATATACATGTTAGAGAACAATGTATCAGACAAACCCACTTTGAGAGTGACACATGAAAACCATCATTGGTGGTCATAGTCATCTCTCATTGTGAAGGTGGTGATTGTGATTATTAGACCTAAAATCACTACACTCGTCACATGTCATTGGGTACACTTTGACATCATCAAACACAGTCCTGAAACATGGGTTGTTATAAAGGTGATGATTGGGTGACTTTGACAGATGGGGATGGATTGTGAGTGATAGATATGGAATTTGTCCCTCATGTAGGAGTATCATAGCGACGGGAGAGAACAATTGAGCATTGTTGTTGTAGGAGAGTACATTGGTGACTAGTATGCCAATGAGAGGGACAATTCTAATCTATTTGTTCTAGTTGAATGACAAGAGTTCTAGTTGGTCCTTGTGGACTAATCTAGAGGCATGCGTCCTTTGGCTGCTTCTAGGAGGGCAAAGTCAGCATGCAGTCCATGGGGAGATCACAAGAGTGTTGTAGAAGTTGTTCATGTTCATTGTTCATGGTGAAGACCAAGAGCTGCACAACCACCATCTAAGGGCAACTAGTTCATAGTTGCATTGAAGTGAGTTTTGTCGCCAGACTTTCTCGAGGATTAGGTATAACTCGCTAAACCATCCTTCCTATTTTAAAATAGTTGATACGACCTTGCTGTTATGGGAATATAAATAGATAAAATTTTATTTCCACTGCTATACTTTGTGCCTGTATTTCCCAACAATATACATATCTATTTTATATACTAGACATCAGACAATTACATGTTATTTATATATTATTGTATCACTAATTTGATAGATATAGAATAGGTAAACAAATTTCAATGAATTTTGTTATATGTACATATGCACACACACAAACATACACACATACACACACACATAGAGAGAGAGACTGCACAAAGGTATTAAATCTATGTCTCACAAATTGCCATTATTGATGAATATGTTTTATGTCATCGACCCAAATGGAATTGATAAACAAGGTTTGCATAAAATATGATTCAAACATCACGTGGACAATGTTTAGTGTGTGAGATATTACAAACAAGAGTTCAATGATGAATACAATTTCAAATTGCAACCATTATTTTATTTCTTCTTAATGTATTATGATTTTTATGCTAAATAACCAATTTGAATGATTATTGAAAGAGAACATGTTCACATGTATTATTTGATATCAACTAGAACATGATCACCATAACTTGACTTAAATCTGGAAAACAAAGGTTAAGTGTAGGAAATTTTATGTCCTAGTGGCAGATGACTTTTTTCCAGTGCACCCTACACCCCCATAAGACAATATACCCATGCATATAAAAAGAGGTTACAAATCTATAGGAAACTTATATACCTATACATTATTTCACAACATAAAGTTTTTACACCAACATGTATATTATATAGATTTTATTTGTTGATGAAACCATCCAAATCAATGTAACATATATGCCCCTCACAAGAATATATACACATATTATTTTAACCTTAAATTTGAGAATTTAATTCATAGGGTATGAGTTTACCTCATATAATGGTGCATGAATCTTTATAGAATTCTAATTATATACATTAGACCATATTTTCCATAGGAGGAGTTGGACTAGACATTTTTTTGATCTTTCTATACTAGGATTAATCCAACACTGTGTATCCATATTATTGCCATCAATGGTTACTCCGATATAAAAACTTGCCCCATTCATAATACAAACACACGATATATAGCTGAGTATCAAACCTAGTTTGGGAAAATGAAGACAAATAAATGTGAAGCAACCATAGTCAAACCTCGAGGAGAATTTTCATATCTCATGAGAATGCCATAATTTTTCAACTCTCCTCTCCCAATGTAGTCATCAAGCTCTATTCTGCAGATCACAAAGGGAATCACTCACTTCAAGAACAAGTACTTCCACATCATTAAGAAACATCTTTTTATCATATTCAAACTCATCCTAGAGGCCTTCTATCATCTTTAACACCTCGAAGACATGACTAGGCCATTTCCCCTTCCTTACCTGTCTTCTTCTTTATAATTTGTGGCCGGGGACTGCTCCAGTTGGACTCAAACATGGTATGTCTATTATCAGACACGATGTTCTAGGCCCGATAAAGAGCTCACTTAGAGGAGATAGACATGATATGTCCCATCATCAATTCATCTTATCAATTACTAGGGTTTGAGTCTGCTTTATCAAATGGTGGCGGTGAACATGAAATATCTACCATCATCCATGAAATTCCACTTGAATTAGGGTTTCCCAAACCCCAATAGATACATGATGCATCACATTCTGACACAATGTGTTGAAGGAAAAAACTATCCAACAAGATTTACATCAACAACATATCATGTTTGTTGTAAAACACAACATGTCACAACACATGTGTTTTCTCTCATGAAGTGTTGAGGAAAGCATGTTGTGTCTCTTGTACAACACATTGTGTCCTCCCACCTTACACTATGTGCTAGACAATCAATTCAATGTGTTGCTGGTGTGATATTCCACACACATATGATCTTTTGAATTCATAAGTCCCCAAATAAGGTTCACTCACAACACTAAAATATTCTACCACAAGCGCACAAGGTCATGTTATAGTATAGATGAGAGGCAATCAATGGGGGTCGAACCATAGGGAAAGAGGGGGCACTAGCACTACTACAAATCTGGCCTTTGGCGTCGGTTATTTAATCCCTTTTCGCGATGGTTTCCAAGTGGTGCCTATGTGGGCGCCGCTAAAAGTCGAACCCTTTCAGCGTCAGTTTTCCAACCGATGCCAAAACGCTTCGCGCCATCGAAAATACACTAGTAGGGCCCCATCAGCGTCGGTTATAAGTATTAACCGACGCCATCTCATCTGCCGCCACAACTGTGCTGGCTATAACGGAGTCAGTGTTCTACTAATAACTGACGCCATATCACCTGCCACCACGGCCGTGCTGGCCAGGCTATCTGGAAATATTAGGTGGCAATTTTATGCTATTAACCGACGTTGTAAACCTTTGTTGTCAGTTTTAGACAAATAACCGACGCCTATGGTTTGATTTTTTTTAATCAGTTTGTAGGCCTGCTGTGGCTGGTCGTAGGATGAGAACCTATAGTTCAGTGGAACTGAACTGCAGGTTTATGACATCCATTGATATCAGCCAACAAACATGCCACAAACCTGCAAAATCAACAAATATTCTTTTCACACATTCACACATAGGTAGATACATTCAGACATCAATTTAATTTTCACATTCACACATATAGGAATATTCAAATACATGTAGAAACACATGTATAAACATTCATTTACAAAATATCATTCATCATCACTATCAACATCCCAATTATATCTTACAGTCCCCACTGCTTGCATGGCTCTTGCCCATTCTTCTCTTACGTCATTTAATACTTCTATCGTGTATGGAGCATGTACATCTTTTAAGGCTTTTAAGGCTTTACCTATAGTTGGGTCAGTTTTAAACACCTGCAAAGAGAATGATGTATATATATAAGTAATAATATATAAATAAGATTGATATATTTCATACTATCCATTGAGACTATATATAATACCTTAGGTATGGCATTGATTTCATCTACATGTTTGATAATCATGTCCATAAACCACATCAAATAGTATGCACATACCCAGCCGTTGTCTTGTGTAGCACACTATAAAATGGATACAAAATATTAAAAAATACAAACAAACACAGTTCACATAAATAACATATACATTGGAGTCGGGAACTTACTTTCACGTTCTCCCAAATTATTGGTTGGTTCTTTTTACTGGGGACCTTTCCTACAGCCTTTTTGAACACATCTAAAGCCCTACATGTTAATGTAACACAATAAATTGCATAATTAAATAGTAATATAATAACAGATGTTAATGTATATAAAAATAAAATATTTCTCACCAGAATAATGCCATTCTCATTATGTGTCCAATTTTTGGATTCAATGTACTCCTCGCAGGATCTAGATAATAGACAGTGAACGTCCTAGGGAGAATAACTAGTAACTCCCAATGCTTAGCGCTAGAGGTAAAAAAGTTAAAAATTAATAACTCAAAATCCACAATAAAAATGTCATTTTCTTAAGTCCAAATTATAAACAAAGTAAACTTACTTCACATTGAATGGAGCTATTATTATCATCTTCTTTTTTAAATGAAAATTGTAAAAGCATCACAACAGTATTGTTGAACTCTATCAGGGTCTTTAGCTTCCAGACTAATCAATGATGGAATAAAAATTCCCACATGTTCAAATCCAAATTGCTTACATTGAATTTCGACTAAGTAGCTGCAAAACATGTATTACGTATGCATTAATATATAAGAAACCAGATCACCAGATCCTACACAAGGTATATGGATGTATAAACAAGATCTCACCTTATCCATGCCTCTATCATTGATGTATTTATCCAATCATAGTTAAACAACTCAATAATATCTTTTATAAATAGAGTGCTTTTGTATGATTGACCTGCATAATCCGCTTCTAAAGAAACAACTATAGGGCAATGTATATTATGTACGCGTAGCCATACTGCCATTCCCTTACAAGAAGGACCTAATAGGAATTTTAGGTTAATTGGAACCCAACTTGGTAATGCAGGAAGTGGAGGTGGAGACCTAGATGCTCTGGGGGTCTTCTTTTTAGCCTGTATATATAATTTCAGATCAATTGACCTCATATATACACATTAACAATTTAACGTAATGTAAATTTATCTTATAATTTTAGTAGTGTAGACGAAATCTGCTTTGGGTCACAATATCACCTCGCCTTCTGCCTCACCAAGTGTATCAATATCTGAGTGGGCATATGGAAATGCAACTTCCCTCCAATCGGGGATTACACGTATCGGGCTCACACGAACGTAACCCTATGGTATTGGAGTCCCATGAATCATTGCCCCAGGAAGGGACGGGTAAGCCTGTGCCTCTGCAACAACATAATCTTCAATTTTTAAGCGGCATGGCTTCAACGCCTACAAATTTACATAAAGAATGTTATACATATATACATATCATCTTGAAAACATATCATCTTGAAAAGACTAGATACTATGTCATAAATAATACTTACAACAGACGTACTAGGTGGTGGGTCTACATGATTACTCTCAGCATGTGCATAAGGAGAAGAGTGGGTCGCCATAGGCTGATTGGAAGCCTGAGATGCCTGACACCGCAATATTTCTTCCTTGACCTTCTTAGCAACTATATCCTCGACTCTCTTATTCTCCTATACATGGATAAAAGAAACATTAGCTTCTTATTATTGAATTTCCTTTTACAGTAACATTCTAAAAAAAGAATAGGTTACCTCTTCTTGTGAAAGTCCCGCTCTTGCGACCGGTTTGTGCTGGGATGGCCCAAAGAATGTTTTGATGCCCACACCAGCGCCTGCACCCCTAACACGTCCAGGATGCTCTGGGTTACCCAGAGCAACTGTCAATTCATCCCTTGTGCCCTGAGGGATGAATGCACCCTATTTCCTCTACTCGTGCAACTCCCGCTAATCATCATCCATAGAAATTGGTAAGTAAACACCACAAATAATCAATATTCGAACGACATGCATTATTGAGTTGTATTTTACCATTTTCGCAGTCGCCTCAGTAGTTACGGGCTTCTTTATTTCACCCTTCTTATTTTGCCTCCCAGCTATCCATACATCATGGCGAGGCATGGGTGTGGTACATATAGTAGAGGACTCCTGAGTAGCAACAGACTCCACCTATAGTCTTTGGCGAATGCCTGCATAGCCCTTTGGACCCATTGTGTGGTCATGCACATTCAATGCATGCCTTGCTCTTTGCGCCTCACTGAACGCCTAGTTAGTATGCACATTGATTTGGTTAGTAACACTAAAGGTTAATCTTGAATAGGTGAATACAATGTATATTAATTAAATTGGGAGTGATGCTTAATACCTTGAACTCTTCAGTTTGTCTTGAAGCAACAAACATGTCCCAATCTTCTTTGTCCAGGAAGTTCCACTTTTCAAGGGCTGACTTCTTCTTCTTATCACCATCTTTTATGTATTCTCTGTTGAGATTTTTCCTATAGTTCCTTAGCATCTTTCCAGTGCGTTGCATCACACTTTTACGATGCATCTTATCATCCAATGCAAACAGATTCTGTAAAATAGAATTGCTATTAACTAGTATCCAAAAATTGAATTGCAAATAATAGAATTTGTAATGTACAAAATAGAATTGCAAATAATAATAACTCACGCATAAATCTTTCCATATCAAGTCTTTCTTAACCTTAGGAGCTTTATGCCAATTATCATACTTAACACCACAATGGCTTTGAGTGACACACCCAAGATAGTTTACAAAATTATCACGGTTCACTCCAATTGCATTTCCTGCATTATCAAACTCCACAACCAATCTGGATCCACTTCCCCTTAGCACTGTTAACTTCTTCAGTAGAGTGATGCCCCTTTTCTTGTTAACTTTTTGGTGATGTGCATCAAGTGCCTCCAGTGCTTCAGAGGGTACATGTCCATCATCAACCTAAAATTTGACAATATAAACACACTAAATTAGCCCAATATAGAAATATAGGATATATGACATAACTAGAAGATAATGAATTTCTATATAAATATAGGATATGTTTTTAAAACTTACATTGGTATCCTCACCATGCTCATCATGGACATCATCCTCATCATGGACATCGTCCCCATGGTCAGCCATCTGAAAATGTCATTAAAAAGGCAAACATTTAGCATTTGTATTAACTAGAAGATAATGAAACATTATATCTGAAAATGATATTGATATTAAAAAAACAAACATTTAGCATTTTATATAGTTCACATATAAAAATGAAACATATAAAAAATATAAACACGCATGTCTCTAAAATTGCGATCTTTTATCAATTAACAATCCTTCATTGTGATCTCCGTGCACATATAAGTCATCATTAGCTTCAATATTCTGTGGAGTTGGCAATCCAACTGAGAATGGACTGGAGTCATCATACTTATCATAGTACTCTTCTTCATATATAGGATCTTCAATGAATTGTCTTTTACCATGAAGAACAACCGACCATTTATCATTTGCAGGATCATCGATATAAAATAATTGTTTCACCTGTGATGCCAATATGAATGGTTCACCCTTCTCGCCAATATTTTCAAAGTTCACTAAAGTGAAACCCAATTCATCCACTATAACTCCTTTGGTTTCATCAACCCAATTACATTTGAAGAGAGGAATTCTGAAATCTATGTAGTCAAACTCCCATATGTCTTCAATGACACCGTAATATGACATTTTAGCTTCACGTGGACTCTTATCCTTTGCACTTGCAAAATACATAGTCGACGCTTGAAGGGTGACCCCACTATTTTGGACGAAACTCTTATCATCTTGGCGCTTTGTGTAATATGTGAACCCATTAATGTCAAACCCTTCCAAAGACATAACATTCAGTTTTGGTTTAAAGGCGAG
The DNA here is from genome assembly GCA_963693085.1 of Alisma plantago-aquatica. NCBI lineage: Eukaryota > Viridiplantae > Streptophyta > Magnoliopsida > Alismatales > Alismataceae > Alisma > Alisma plantago-aquatica. Next base: position 270,587,637 of record OY856415.1, on the reverse strand, counting down.
GCATTTGATAGTTTCCGTAATATCATCTGGTGTTTGAGATAGTTGATGTAAGACTTTATCTTCAAACCACTTAGTAAAAGTCTTGTTATGCTCTCTAGCAAGCCACATTAAATTGGCTTGAGGATGTTGTCTCTTGATGAAATTGGTATGTTACTTGATATAAACACTCACTTCGTCCATGTTGTGTAAAATATACAAGTGACCTTGTTCCAACTGCTCACGGCTGATTACTTTCACCTGTGATCCCAAAATTCCTTTGCCCTCCTCAATATTCTTGTCATTAACGGTAGTGTCATTACCACTCAGAAATTCATTGCAAAAATCCATAACCTCTCTCACCAAATAACCCTCAATAATACTCCCTTCAAGCCGATAACGGTTTCAAACATCACCTTTAAAAACACTCATGTATCATTCAAAGGGATACATCCAATGCAAGAAAACTGGTCCTAACATTTTCACTTCCCTAGTCAAGTGGACAACAAGATGTACCATGATATCAAAAAATGAAGGAGGGAAATACATCTCAAGATGACATAGGGTAACAACCACTTCTCTTTGCAAATTATCGAGAGTATCAGGGTCAATAACTTTGCTGCACAGACTGGTGAAAAAGAAACAAAGTCTAGTGATTGCAAAGCTTACATGCTTCGTCAATATAGATCGAATTTCCACGGGAAATATTTGTTGCATTAGAGTGTGATAATCATGAGATTTAAGACCTATCAACTTCAGATCTTTCATTGATACCAATCTACGGATGTTGGATGAGTAACCCTGTGGCACCTTAACATTTGCCAAGCATTCACAAAAACTTTCTTCTCCTTTCTAGACAACGTGTAACAAGTGGGAAGTAAGTATGTTCTTTTATTACCCATTTCATCTAATTCAGTTAATTCTGACCTTATTCCCATTTCACGTAGGTCCAATCTGGATTTTATCCCATCTTTAGTCTTACCTGGTATATTCAACAGAGTACCAATGATGCTATCACATACATTTTTCTCAACGTGCATGACATCGATACAATGCCTGACTGTCAAAGAACTCCAATAAGGAAGATCCCAAAATATTAACTTCTTCTTGAATGAAGAATTGTCACTATGTTTGGCCATAGTACATTGTGATCTCTTACCAAATTCATTGACAATGTCTTTTACTCTTTCATAAACAACATCTCCTGGTATAGGTTTAGGTGCACTACGTTCCTCATTCTATCCATTGAATGCTTTGCGCTTCCTACGATACAGATGGAATTTTGAAAGAAACCTTCGATGACCAAGATATACAGTCTTGCCACCATATTTTAGTCTTATTGAATCAGTGTTCTCTTCACATATAGGACACGCTTTAGCTCCTTTGACACTATATCCAGACAAATTCTCATATGCTGGAAAGTCATTAATAGTGAAAAACAACATAGCGTGCAAACGAAATGTCTCTCTTCGTGAAGCATCATAGGTCATCACACCTTCACCCCAGAGTTTCTTTAAGTCATTAATAAAAGGTTCAAGATAAACATCGATATCATTTCCAAGTTGTTTAGGGCCCGATATCAACAACGACAACATAACGTACTTATTTTTCATACATAATAAGGGAGGAAGATTGTATATAACAAGAATGAGTGGCCAAGTGCTATGTTGGCTGCTCAATGTCCCGTATAGATTCATCCCATATGTACAAAGCCCAAGTCTTAGATTCATGTCTTCTTCACCAAATTTGGGGTACAATAGATCAATCTTCTTCCACTGTGGGGAATCAGACGCATGCCGTAGGATCCCATCATTATTTTTCTTAACATCTGCATGCCACCTCAAATTCTTCGCATCTATCGAATTTGCAAACAAGTGTAGAAACCATGATATTATAGGTTGATACCACGTCACCTTGGCAGGAGAACCAGTTTTAGACTCCCCCGAAGTCGTCAATTTATACCGCGACACACCACATTTTGGACAATCTTTCAAATCCACATAGTCCTTTTGAAATAATACACAATCATTCTGGCATGCGTGTATCTTCTTGGCCTCCATTCCCATTGGGCACAACAATTTCTTTACCTGGTATGTTGAGATTGGCAGCTCGTTTCCTTCAGGAAGCATTTCTTTCAACAAAGTCAACAATGAAGTGAAGCTTTTGTCGCTCCATCTATTGTTAGCTTTCAACTTATACAATCTCAACACAACGCTAAGCTTTGTAAACTTAGTACAACCTGTGTATAATGGCATCTCAGCATCATGCACAATGTTTCTAAAGATGGGAGGTGGATCGGTGTGCTCTACCCCACAACTATCCAACATCGCATCAATGATGTCTACTGGAACTGGTTCATTCACATCTACATCATCGGAGACAATTTCTTCTTCCACCCAAGCACTACTATCGACATCCACTAGTTTTGGGTTTGAAATTTCTCCATGCCAATGCCATTCTATATAGCCTTGTACAATCCCATTACACATGACATGACTTTTGATTTCGTCACCAGTGCTGACTTTCAAGTTGTTACCACAATGCCTATATGGACAGTAGAACCTATCTCCAGGTTGTTGCCTATGTTCCTCGACAAATCTAATAAACTGATTAAGACCAGATATAAACTCTGGGGTGCAACGATTGTGAATGGACATCCATGATCTATCCATTCTATGATCAAAGAGAAAACAAGTATATATTAGGACAAGATTAGGGTCTAGGGTTAACAAATACATGTGATGTCATTCTTATATATAATAAATGTACATATACCACCTATCCCATCCTTGAACACCTAATCTCACTAGTAAGTGTATAATATGTATTGGGTTTTCAAGAAAATTTCGGCAGCATTTCCCCGCTATTCTCCAAGTACATATGTACTTAGAGAACAAATAGGGAAATGCTATCGAAATTTTCTTGAAAACCCAATACACATTATACACTTACATCCTAAGTGAGATTAGGTGTTCAAGAATAGTCCCAAACTAGGGACTATCCAAGATTTACTCCTAATGAGTAAATCTTGGACGGGTTTCTAGGCCAACAAATACATGTATGTTGTCATTCCAATACATGCAATCCTAGTTTCATCACAATTGATGTTAGGGTTTCATCGCAATTTTAGGTATCATATAGAGTATGTCGATGTTAGGGTTTCATCATGCAATAGGGATTCATGTAGATGTTAGGGTTTCATCACAATTGATTTCATGATAATTAATTTCATCACAAGATTTGAACATAATTTATTTCATCATATAATTGAACATAATTGATTTGAACATATTAATTGATTTCATTGTATAATTGAATATAATTAATTTTAACATAATTGATTTCATCACAAATTCATAATTGATTTCATTTGAATATATACCCTCTTCTTCTTCCTTCTCCTTCCTTACCAACAGTAAGCATGGTCGTGTGGGCTAGCACGACCATGGCTGTGTTGGTCGACCACACGGCCGTGCTGCCCCACACGACCGTGCTTGCTGTTGGTAAGGAGGGAGAAGAAAGAAGAAGGGCAAGCTACTGGAACAAGAAGAGGAGGGCCTACTGTTGGTAGCAGCGTGGAGACAGAGGCGACGGTGTGAGGAGAAGGGCACCGAGCACAAGTGGCAGGAGAAGGGCGCCGAGCACACCGGCGGTAGGAGAAGGGAGCCGAGCAGAGAAGGAAAGGCATCGGCGGCGAGTAGAGAAGTAGAAGCAGGCGGCGGTGAGCAGCAGCAATAGCAGCAAACTGTTTGGAGGCAAGGGCCGGCGGCGGCGATGCAGCTGGGGTCGGGAGTTGATCGCGCGATGAAACAGAAGAAAGGGGAATTAGAGTACTCTACTGTGTGCATGGGCTATTAAGTTACTAAAAGGCATCAGTTATCTATAACAACTGACACCTTTACTATTCAACATCGGTTATACCAATAAAATCGACGTCAATTTATCCTAAAATTTTTGGCGGGGAGGGCGCGCAAACCCTTATCAGTGTCGGTTATCCTACGACAACCGATGCCCATATGGTAAAATTCGTGCGCAATTTTTATCTTCTTTAGGCGTCGGTTATTAGGTAAAACACCGACGTTGTATGTTACTACATTCCTAAAATAGAGACTAGGGTTAAAGGGTTTAAAAGTGGATTTGATTTGATTACACTAAGCAAGCAGGCAAGTAAATGCAATATGAAAACTAGATTACCAAAAACTAGGTTATGCTAAGCAAGTTAGGTGTAAGAGATTAGATTAAGCAATCAACTAAACAAGAGCAAGAATATCTGCACTACTCTAGCAAGGCAATTAGAAACTAAGAACTAATCTAAACACTACGGCAAGAAAGAATCTAAGTTAACCCTAATTAATAAGACTAAGCAATTAGCTAGAGTGAACAAAGGAAATTAAGCTAAGATGACAAGTTAGGTTTTAAGCAATGGATTGAATAGGTGGGCCATTTGGGAATGTGATTTGATATTAGTTGGGGGGGTGTCAACATGGAATGCAAATCTCACATTTCAATCTAGATTACCAAACCAAACAACAAGGCAAGTGCTATTAGAATATACCCTATACTACTAGTTAGAGAACTAGGGTTAGGTGTAATTCTAGTAGGACTTGGCAAGTCTAGGTTTCTAGGATAAGTGGTATTAGGGCAATTAAGAGCCAAGGGTAGGAATGGGAGTAGAGATGAGGGTTTTTCACCTCATATTACTTGCCATCTAGCCTTTAGGAAGCTCTAGGCAATTGCACTAATCACACTTACACTAGCTACTTAGATCTCACACTCACTTGTAGAAGAAGGGAGATGTATGTATAAACAAAGGGGGCTAGCTAGAGATCCACTAATTGGACCTAGGAGTCATTCCTAAGATTGCTACATACATTCTAATGTCCCCTAGAAGCTAAGTGTCATCAAGCATCTCAAAGCAATCAATCTATGTTAAAAGCACAAACCACACACAATATAATGGAAAATGAGATATAAAAAAGAGGCAATCATCATAGAATGAAATTATGTTCATTACAAATTATTTTCCCCCAACATGGTATCAAAGTCACATTTTAATCCCAAACAGCCCATCACTAGGGGCTTAGCTAAACATGCTCAAAGAAAAGATAAAAGAAATGAGAAGAAGGGCATATGACTCCATGAAGCTCGAAGTAGATCCTTCTCCTTCACCTCCTAGCTGCTGTAGGGTGACCTCCCTACTCCAAGGTGGATGATGGGCATGAAAATGAAGGGGATTATGGAAGAAAACCTAGAAAACTAGGTTTCTATGGTGGAAATGGTAGATGGAGAGCATAAATGCAAGGGGAGTGCAATGAATTCTCAAGAGTGGGTGGAGAGGAGTAATGGAAGGTGGGGGGTCTAACATTCATGATGTAGCCTCCACCTATGTATATATAGGTGGTGAGGGGGCACTAGGGTAAGTAGGGGCAAAGTGGAAAAGTCAGTGGTGAAAATGGGTAGGGTTAGGTGGTTACCACAACTATGGTGGGGGTTGCATGGCACGGTCGTGGGTGGTGGAATGACCAAGGTGATGAATGGAGCTGAAGGTGATGTGTATATGGTGGCCACGTCTGTGGCGGGGTGCCATGGCCATGGTGGGTAGAGGGTACCATGGCCGTGTTGCAGGAGGAGGCCACAGGCGAGGCAACTTTTAGGTCATCGTGTCTTCAGCTCACCATATACGTGGGGAGCACCATGGGTGAGGTGGTCATCAAGGGCCACGATTGTGGTCATTCACGTGTAAAATGGACCAACTCCCTATTGATTTTGGGGATCTTTGTGCATAAATCACCACGGGTGAGGTGATGATGATGGGAAAGGTGGAATATGTTGGCCACGACCATTCTGGGAGACACGACCGTGGGGTCTTCAGTGACCACAACCGTTGTGATGACCACAACTGTGGTCATTCATGTATAAATTAAGCACATTCCCTATAACTTTTGGAGCATAATTCCCACAACCATGGTGATGTACCATGACCATTTTGGGGATTTTTGGTGCTGATCTCTACTTCATCTTCTTCATTTAGCCTCATTTTGCTTTGAATTGCTCTTGTGCATCCAAGAAAAGCTCGGGGAAGAGATAGGTACACTCTTGGGGTGTAAGACCCCATAGACGTTCTTCATCTCTCTCCCATGCATCAATGGATGCATAAGTGCCCTGAAATACACACAAAAGGAGACATAAGTGCATTTATCATAAAAAATCATATTGAGGAGAATAACTTGTAATCTAAACTGTTTAGATGTGATTATCATGAAAAAAGGAACAAGATGAAGCCCTAATATAGGGCTGCATCACCACCCCATACTTAAAACATAGTTGTCCTCAAGTATGCTCCAACTTAATCTCTCTCTTCAATTTCTTTCAACTAAACAAGAATGATAAAATGCATTGCAATAGAAACTTATTGACTAAAAAGTCTTAGAAGTGACTAAGTGCATGTGTTCCACCTCTCTCCTCCCCACTTTCACAATCCAATCATGAAAAGAGTGTCGAGCATACAAACTTCAAATATAGAGAATAGAATACACAAGCTTTCCATATGTCCTTCATGCAATTATGGGTAAACTGTTTCATGTTGGCATTAATCAATGATGACTAGGAGTGTTGTTTTGCTTTCATGCATTCAATCTTATGTCTCAAACCACACCAAATGACCCACATGGCTATAGAAAGGGTAAAGTGAGCTAGATTTGATGTTTTCTAGCTCAATGGGTATTAAAAAGGAGGAAATGATTGTGGTAAGAGATTGGAGTGTTTTTGCACACTCATCTTTTCTTTATTTAAATGCTCTTAAACATGAGCATCTTTTTATTTTTGTTTTGCTTTTCTCTTTTCTTCTTTTCTTTTCTTTTGCCCTTGGTGTAGATAGGGCATACGGTAGATAGAGTGAAGCAGAGAGATGTAGATATGTCCACCCCAAACTTTTGGAGGTGGCCAAGGCTAAATATGTGCACTAAGGCATCCTTTTATGAGGAGGAGAGACATGAAGATATTGAAAGAAAAGTCAGGTCAAAGAGGGGTCATTGGTGTAGTCCTCAACATAAAATCTTCTGCATGAAAACTAATCCAACACTTAATCAAATGATATCACACCACATGATTGAACAACATGAGATTCACATTTATTTCGTACGATTCCATATGCTCTAAGCATTCATAGCTTGCTCCATTCACAATTCAACCAAGACATTAACAAACTTGAGAGAGGTGATGTACATGTAAAAAATCAACAATTAAGACCATATAGCAATAAACTCAAAAAATGTGCCATGCATTTGTCAAAGATCAACATTTTCAGTTCAAAAATTGGACATTAAGTTAGAACATGCTTTTAGGCAAGACATCCAAGTTTGGACAAAATTGGCCAAAATGGTGCCAATTTGCAATCAATCACATCTAAACCTACATTTAGGAAATTTAAAGCATAAAACAACAACTCCTAATTTAAAACACAAAAAAATTACCAAAATCTACATGAAAAATGTAGTGCATGACATGGAAGAGCAAAAACAACATTTTTTTTGAAAAATTATGCAAAAATGCATGAAATTAAGCTACATGTATGCATGCATGCTAGCAAGAAGAAATCTACACTAACAAGAGTGAAATTGTAACATACTAAAATCTAGAATCGTAGTCTATCTCTACCTTGTCCTAGACCCTTCTTGACTATATTAGTATCTAATATTTTCCCCCTAAATTAAAATGTGTTAGGATGAATTATTATATAAATTCAACACCACACTTCAATGTGAAAATCTATCAATAAATAAATGTTGACCTTACTGTGACACTCCAAAATCTTACTAAGTCTATATGACGACAATAAATATATAAATATAATTAAATGTGTCAAATTGGTAAAAAAGGAATAAATACATTAAATGTACACTTAACACCCTAAGTAAAGAAATAAAATATTAAACATGTTCATAGGACAAAAATAATGATAAGATTGATTCCTTACATCTTAATTAATCTATTTTTGAAATTTCAAGTCAATTGGACCATGTTTGCATCCTTAATTAAATTAGAAAGACAAATATTCTAATAAGCTAAGTTTCTTTGATTTATCTTTATATTTACATTTGTCTGCCATCATCCGCTTCTATTCCCCAACTACATAACACAACTATCGCGAGACCTGGCTTTGGCTTCTCCTCACGCAGACCAGGTCTCACACCCTATTCTGCAGCTACACCTTGCGACCACCGGCTTACCTCCTCTCTCCTTCTTCTCCTTCCCTCAGCTGCTCACTCGTTCTATCCATGTCCTTCCTCTCCTCTTCTTCTTCCTTCCCTATTCATCCTGGTCTCCATAAATACCCTATCTGCCGATTTCCTTCTTCGGTCTTTTGCTCGATCACCATGGCAGGCAGATCTGCTGCCGCCTAATGTAGATGGTCAGCGGCCGGCCCACTGTCCACTTACTTTCACATAATCACCACCCTTTAGATCGTCCTCATCACTGCCCCCGATTTCCTTCATCCCTTAGACCTGTGGTAGCTGAGACAGCGCCGCCTCCATCATCCTCCTGGAGCCGTAGGCCGCTATCTATAATAGAGAAAGCAAAAGAGAAAGAGGGAGTTTTTCATATGTAGTCGTAGTGGAAGGTGACACCTTCACCCATCTTCACTGCTGCCTGCTACCATGACAACCTGAACGACCTTCACAGCAATCAATGCCTCCACCAGCCTCACGGCCGTCAAGACTTGGCTAGCCACCCACGACAATAGAAATACCTCCTTTCTTCTATGCTGAACCGGATCTAGTCGCCATTACTGCCTCATATGTTCACGGCAATCTAGCATTACCTATACATGCCTCGACGCCAACAAGGCCTACAGCTTCATCATCACACATGCATCACAGGAGCTGCTACTGCACAAGACAATGAACTCTATCCTATTCTTCTTTTCCCTCCTCACCGCATCTTCTTCTTCCTCTCTTCAATTGACGACCTAAAACCCTAATCTCAACCAGTCACCACCCCCTATGCCTTGACCACCGAAGGATGCTACAACCTACCCCGCAAGTCGCCTACACGCAGCAAGATCTTCGGCCTATCAACCATGGTGACACCATCTTCTTCCTCCCTTCCTCCTGATCTCCTCACCTCCTTCACCCAAACCCAACCCCAATGCCTTCAAACATGCCACCAACCAAGACCTCGACCTCCTACAGTGTAGGAACCTCCAGAGTCGGCATTTCCTCCTTGATCAGAACCAAATGACTGAAATGCAATGCCTTCACAATTTTCTTCATCGTACATGAGCAATACCCTTCTACTAGCCTAAAACTTTGAGATCCCAAAAGAAATTAGTGTGACATCTACCCGCCATCACTGACGGCGACGTTCAGGGCCCTACAGACAATGACCCCAAAGCCTTGCCACCATCTCATACCTTGACCCAATTGCTCATGGATGCTGCTACACCGAGTATATTTGTTACCCCCATTCACACTTGTCCACACTGATGGTATGGATCCCCAGTGATCCTTGGAAGGCTGATGGGTAGCAGATCTTGCCATATAAACCAGAAACCAGGTGAACAACCCAGTGCATCATCAAAGTCTACAACTAGGTCATGAGATTACTCTTCTTCTCCACCATGGATCTGTGAAAGGTTTGGATACCTCCTTGAAACTGTAAGGACCCTGACCTGGGTTTAGGTCTAACCCTATTTGTTTTGGCTAAAGTAAGTTGCTTAGAACTTTAATATAATCCTCTAACATGTTTTTTTATCATGTGACACACTTATGTTTCAAGTTTGGTCCTATTTGAATGTTGTTTGAGCAATGTTCCCTTATTTTGGATCAAAGTGCAATTTACCTAAGATGATGGGCTATATTGTAATATGTCACATGATAAACATGCCTTAAGTGCTTTACAATCATAATAGAGAGAACGATTCTAAGTGGTGTCTTGTGGAAAGCCTAAGATCCAAGTTTGAGCTTATTTGAATAATGCTTGTGCCTTGTGTACCAACTTTGGTGCAAATTGTAATTTACCCAAAATATAGGGTTGATGTGCAAATTACCACCTCTAGAGTTTCCTTACTCTCTATTAGTATCATATAGAGGAGAGATAAATAAGGAGGCACTGTGTTTGAATCATTTTTGAGTTGTAGTATTCTTGGTGATGAAAAGACCAAGAAATGTTGTGTAGTTGAAACCCTAGAATGGGTTGTAACAAGTTGTAGAGCTTATATGGGACTGCCTATCGGCCAAGAAGCCATATAGGAGGTCCCATATCATTTTTTAACTTCGTGGAAGTATTCATATCAGATTAGCACCTCAAGGAGGTGATCCATGATGAGTTACATGTTCCTTGCAAAAGTTGTATCAGTTTGTGAATAAAGTGATATTGGGTTGTGATATCTTGTTCAACAAGGAACCCAATGGCTGATATCTACTCTTGAATTATCCAACAAAGAGTTTTTCATGTGGAGATATCTATGGGTGCATGCATGGATACATGTCAACCCGTGCATGGACATGTGTCACCTAGTAGTATAAGGTGATGACACCTCTTATACACTCTCTCCCATGAGCCTCAACTATATATACCTCTTCTTTCACCTACTAGTGAAACTTTTAAAATCCTACAACTATCTTTCTCTTGAATATCACCCATAGAAGTTGAGGATCAAGGAAGAGCTCTAGCTTCAAGCTTAAGGTGAAGCCATGGTCATCTTCCACCTTGGTTGAAGCATGATTCTTGGGTTATAGTTATTCGTTTCTTTTCTTCTTCACCAAGTTCTTAACTATGGTGATTCTTTGCACATGGAGGAGTTGTGAACAAAAGGACTCATCCACAACGATTTCTCCTAGTCGTCCTCCCTGGCCCCTCTGACGTCTTCTATTCTCCAAGAGAATCCCGATTTATTGTTGAAAATCTATTGATTATTCTTATTTATTTTCTTTTTTTATTTTGATTTCCCCCCCAAGGGGAGGGGGAGGAGGAGTGGGTCTAGGGTCGGGAAAGAAGCCCTTTTAGGAGTGAAAGAAGCCCATTTCCATCAAATATTCTGCTTTTTCCCGGATACTCGGGTTCAAATACCCATGGATTTGTGCTTGGAGCTTTGAAGTTGTTCTTGAGGTGGGTTATATAACTTGAACCCAATTATGCTATTATTCACCTTCAATCTTACTATACTTGTTGATCTACTTTCAATTTCAATTTTCCTTGAATAATTGATGGATCTATGAGTTCTAATAGTTTCATAGGACTGTTGTCCATGAACTAGAACAATAAGGGACAAAAGTCTAGAGCTTGATGATGATGACATCATCATGGCACAAATCGATATGGGTTGAAGCACCTCTAACCCGATATGGGTTGAAGCACCTCTAACCCCATATGGGTTGAAGCACCTCTAACCCGATATGGGTTGAAGCACCTCTAACCCGATATGGGTTTAAGCACCTCTAACCCGATATGGGTTGAAGCACCTCTTGAATGATATGGTGTTGGAGTACCCCTAACCTGATGTGCAAAACCCTATACTTGTGTAACCCAATATGTATGTGGTCAACTTGACACACACACACACACCTCATGAACGATATGAGGGTAAACACACACCTCATGAATGATATGGAGGTAAGCGCACATCTCATAAATGATATGGAGGTAAGCACACACCTCATGAACGATATGGAGGTAAGCACACACCTCATGAACGATATGGAGGTAAGCACACACCTCATGGACGATATGGAGGTAAGCAGACACCTATAGAATGATATGGTGATTGTAACCCAATACATTAGAGGACAAAAGTGTTAAGGTGGTTGATACCCTAGAACATGTGATGCACAATACATTAAAGTATGGTGTGGCCAATATCCTCAGTGAGGTAAGGATGATACACCCAAGTGAGGTGAAGTTGTTACACCCAAGTATGGTGAAGGTGATACACCATAAGATATGTAAGGTTGATACCTTGATGGGTGAGGGTATGAGGGATATGATGATGCCTAGCCTGATATACCCCTAACCCAATACATGTGTTCAACTTGACATACATGACTCAACCCGACACACCTTGTAAAGGTGAGGGCAACACACTCTTAGAAGTGATGGCTAAAACACCAAGTAATGGTGTGGCTAATACCTTGATAGGTGAAACACCTAAAGTGATTGATGATGGTCAACATTATATCAACAATTCCCTAATACGAGAGGAGTCCATATCACTTGGTGATAGTTGGGAAACTCAAGAATTGATGTTAGGCCGATACACTACACGACAAGTTTGGTGACCTATGGTCGATACACTACAAGACAAGTGTGGTGACCAATGTCTGATACACTACAAGAAAAGTGTGGTGACTTATGGCCAATACACTAAAGGACAAATGTGGTGAGTTAGTACATAAAGTATTAGGATGACCGATACCCTAATACAAGGTAAGTTGATAAACTCAAGTAAGTTGAAAATGATGAGGGAAGTGATACATCAAGGAATGATGCTTGTCTGATATCACATCTATCATTTCAAGGTTGATACACCTTGATGCACCTTAAATCTGATACACTTGGATGAGTAACACATGAAGCGTGTTATGGCAATTGACACAATAAGAAATAATGAACTTAATACACTTCGACAAGTGTAGGCTAATGTACCTTGAGAAAAGGTTAAGCCAATTTAATATAGTATGATGTAATCAATATCCTAGTAAGGATGAGAGACAAACTCATACTTTGTGTGATAATCATTTAATGATAAATGATGAGAATAAAAGAGTATGATTGAATACTTATGATATCAATGTATGCTCCTAGATGTGTGGAGCAATGAAATAGGGTGTGGATTAATAATATGAACTTGAAAACCTAATCGACTATAAAGGGAAACCCTAACCCTAATAATGGGAAGGTTGTATTTCTCTTGTATTGCATGGTGATGATATTTACTTGATATTATTTTTATCATGAAGTGCTAACCATGCAGGTATCAGGAGATGATGAGCATATCCAGGTATGAGCTATGATGTTTCATACGATACAAATTAAATGGGCCTTGTGAGCCACGTTAAATACTTGTACAACAAGTATAATGTTTATATGGTCTGATGACCTAAAAGATAGTTGTTTCCTAGTAAGAGGTGACAAGATATTTAAATGGGCATTTTGAGCCATGTGAAACACTTGTGCAACAAGTATGATGAATATCTGGGTCAGAGGACCTAGAGGTAATGGTTACCTGATAAGAGGTAACAATGTTTAGTGATGAACTAAGGGTTTGAATACCCAGATCATGTAGTCGTGATGATGATTAAGGGATGAGAATTCCCAGTGATATGATGAAGGGATTGAGATTCTGAGTGTTATGCATTCGATGTGTTCCAAAGATTATGAAAGTTCTTGATAAATGTATTACACTTTTCTTAATAGTATTAGTTATAATTCATTCTTGTAATTTGGTTGATTCTAAAAGATACTGTAATGCACCTAATTAATAAAGTGGAACCTTATCATGTAGTTGCCATGTCCATAGATCCAATCAGTGTCAAAATTTGCTGAATTGGTGAAATGAGTTTAGCTCGACGTACATATTTTAAATATGTGGGGGTGATGGGCGAACATATCCTTACGCCCAAACATGACATGTGGTGTGTGTTTTCCCTATTAGGAGTATGGCTATGTGCCATGACTCAATACCAGGGAATGTTGTGGGGGTGTACTCCCTGAAGAAAATATACCAGGGATGTTGTGTGGATTCCCTGAAGAGAGTGCATGATGCAGCTATAACTCTATAGTGAAGATGCCAGTATATCCTAGCAAGCTAATTGTAGTTTGACACGTGATGTCACTGTCAATGGTCTCTTACTGACCGAGACGGGTGAGGTCTTGGAATCTGGCTCTTACATTGACCTTGTATGGTACTGATGCTTTATGTAGCCATGGTCGGTTGGAGTATGAGTGGTATACCTCATCTCCTCAGGGCATAAGTGTGATTGTGAATATGTAATCATCCATGTAGCATATTTTCTTAAGGACCGATTACAGAAACATTGGATGAAGCAGTAATACTTTTGTATCATATAGTTGATAAATGTTATACATGTTCTTCATATTCCTTTTGAAGTATTACATGATCCAATGCTTGGATATAGATATATGAACTATTTAGTTATGGCATTATTCTGCCATGCTCATATATATGGACATATATTGCTCTATCTTAGATACATGATCCAATGCTTGATCATAGATATATGAACTACTCAGTTATGGCATTATTTTGCCATGATCATATATATGGACATATATTTCTCTATATTAGATAGTTGTAATGATCTAAAAGATGATATTGCTTTGTCCTGCTTATAAACAATGATTAATCTTGCTTATTGTTATAACAGATCCTCTACTCAGTTTTATATTGTTTACCGGTGATAATAATATAGTTGGCGGAGGGATACATCTCTCGTTGGGACTTGTGTCTCACCCTGTTGGCCCCACAATTATTTTAGGTGGATGCAGACAAGGAGGTAGAGACTGTACTATAGAGGGAGGACATTAGCAATAGGGATAGTAGTAACAACTCAGTTTGAGTGTGTTGTCCATCATGTCTTGTAGATAGAAGTCCTATGTGTTGTCTCTGTACTCTCAGGTCCTTGGGAGTTAGTACATAATGATTTTATAAATGATCTGAGGTTTTGACTTGTATGCCTCGAGGTTTTATGTTGCTTCAATATGTGTTTTGACAAAGCAACTGGTATATGTTATCCTCAAGATGAGATGGTATAATGTATGTACAATGTGAACCATGATGTATATATTACTTTGGTTCTTTTTATAAAGTGTTTCCTGGTAGTGGATCTCTTTGCAAAATGGTTTTAATTTTTAGCAATTTTTGTTAATCCACTGCTAATGGTTATTCGACGTAATTACTGTGACAATTTGGCTGTCGGTTTGATAGCGATCGTCACAAGTTTTGGTATCAGAGCTTAAGGTACGCTGAGTCTACAGAGACATAGGACTAAGATATTGAGTTTGTTCTGGTGTCCTCTAGTATATCTTTTAGTGACTTCTGTTTATGCAAAAGAAAGGGTAAAGTTTAAAGATGTCTGGGGAAAATGAGGAACACGTTGCTGAGAGCAATGTTGCTGCACCAGGAGAAGGTGCAAGAGATCAGGTAAGAGAAGAACCACTACTTGAGAATCCCCATGTTGATCCACTCATGATAGAGAACCCTGCTTTTAATGCTCTCGTTGGACAAGTTATGACAATAGTGACGCATATAGAGGATCAGATATTAGCAATACAACCTAGATTACCAGTCCAATGAAGAAATTTTGGGCTCTGAAAGGATTTTTGATTGACATAGTTATGTTGGAGCAGTAGAAAATGTCGAAAAGATTAAGATACAACAAGGGAACAGAGTCTGCTACAAGTGTAGGCAAGTAGGACATTTGATAAGGGACTGTCCAGTAAAGGACAATTAGGTAGAAATTAAGAAAAGATCTATCCACACTCAGGAACAGATGCCTAATAGCTCTAAAAAGGCAAAGTTTTTGGTGCCACCAATGCAACAAACACCTAGTGTACCATGGCAATGGCTACCAAGTAAGGGCAAAGGACCTAATTTTCCACTAGTTAGAACTCTTAATTTAGCTTCTACATCGGTAATAAGGCCAAAAAGACCAGGGTATGAGTACAAGACATGTTATAGATGTGGACAGGTTGGGCATATTAGATCCTTTTGTCCAAAAAGAAAGGAGGAAATGACCCAAAAATCAAGACAGACTCAGCAAGACTTGCATAAGTTACAACCCAACAAAAGAAACAACATGAAACAATTAGACTCCATGTTTCGAGTCTACCTGAAGTGGTATATGACATGCAAGGGGGTGACAGGTCAGATAGAGCTTTTTCATTTTGATATGTCTTCTCCTGATGTTATCAGTTAGTTATAAGAAAGATAGTTGTTGTTGAGCTTCCTTTGATTAGTCCTATGAGGACATGAGGACGAGATAAAAAGGGTGAGAACATATATTCTGTCCAGTAGTCTTTAAAATGTTTTATAATTGCTTTTATCTGTATAAAAGAGGAAGAGGGTAAAAGAGATTCCTGAAGAAATCCATGGATACTAAGTCATGTGACTTGGATGATATGAAAAGTAAAGTATATGATATAAAACAAGGTGCATACTACCTAATCTCAGTACTTGCATACCCTGGCCAGGTATTCAACTAATGAAGGCAAGGTAAGTATGAGACTCTTAGATTGCTATCTTTTTTATTACTCTGATCAAGTACTCATTCTGAGACAATCTAAAGAGCATAATGAAACTAAAAATATGACATGGATATTTCTATCACATCCTAATTGCAATGAAATGGAACCTGAGTTTATCTCAAACCAATCTATGAGTGTGAGGAAGCATAAAGTACAATCCTCATGATAAGAGAAAGGGAACAAGGGAGATGATCCATGTTCAATAAAGAATATGTGAAGAATAAAGATCTTCTCCATGATGTGAATATGAAAAATGTGATAAAAATTAGAAAATGTTCATGAACATATGAGACAATAACAAAGAAAAGAATGATGGCATGTAGTCATCTTTATAATTCATATGATGGTGGTAAGGAACCTAAAATGAAACAAGATTGAATGACACATGAACAGTTGAAAGTTCATGCAATAATCAAAGGAAGTGATAATATCTTTTTCTTTGATAAACAACCTTGGATGATATTTGATGGGGCGATAAGAGGAATATATTTTCTTGTGTTCTTTTCTTTCATGGACATGGCAGTCAAGTGAGTCTTATGACAGTTGATGTGCATGGGTTAGAAGTAATTTATAGATGGGTACTTTGAAAAGTATCAGTTAATCCTAGACTTTGGTTCCAAGATAAATTTATATGTGATAAGTAATGTCCTGAGATGAAGGAAAGGTCCTATTATATGTTTGGTTTTGGTAATAATAGCAGAAGATAGAAATGATGAGGATGTGATGAGTTTTTGGCACATGTAACGGATACCAAGGTAAGGAATCCTAGTATCCAAGAAGTTTTAGTGGTATGAGAAAGTGAGAGCATGACTCCTGATAAGATGATTAATGTTTGGTTACCTAGAAGGGCTAACTTTGAGACCAGTCTAGTTACATACTATAGCATGGATATAATATGTTAGGGATTTATGCTCTACATAAACATGACATCAGTAAGGATGTATTAATTAAAGGAACAATTGTAGGATCGTCTTGGGAAAAGTTTATCAAGCTAAATATAATTCCTTAGAATATCCCTATCAAGTTTGCAAGCTAGAAAAATTCAAGAAAGTTGTACATCAGATAGAGATAGATAAACAAGGTTTATAAACCCTATCTAGATTTGTTGAGGCGGCTTATATATATAACATTTCGAGTTACCTATGAGATAGTTCTCCTTTGATAAATAACCTCTCCTTATGATAAGAGAATAAATAGCTAACGAGATAGTTGGTACAAGTCATAAGTAAGTTTAGTGTTGTGTCAGCATATTAGAGTGGCACAACATAAGTATGATAATATTTGTAGCCCCAAGTGGGTGATAGAACATAACTCTAGTCTTTCCTTGGAGAAGAAATGCTAAGCTATGTGAGGGGTATGGTAAACTCCCAAGATCAAGAATCTTATCACATAAAGTTGTAAGTTGAGAAGGTGACAAATCAATGAGGTTTGACACCTGAGTTATACAAAATATGTATAGTGCTTCTCTGACTAAGAATGTGTTACCTGACACAGAGTTGACTCTGCAGTAAGTAATGAAAAGGACAGTTGAGTATGTGTCTTATGTGATAGATTCTATGATGACTCTGAATGGAAGAACTTTGTGATGGTCAATGTTCTATGGCATTTCCATGACATCAAGGTGTTATGTGGAGTCTTGATGGTGTGATGCATGAGTAACAATTGTCTCCCTTCATCTGGGATTTTGGGGACAAACTCCTTGTTAGGGGTTTATAACTTGCAAGGACCCTGACCTAGGTTTAGGGATACAAAAATTTAATATAATCCTCTAAGGTGTTTTGTTATCATGAGACACACTTATGTTTCAAGTTTGGTCCTATTTGAATGTTGTTTGAGCAATGTTCCCTTATTTTGGACCAAAGTGCAATTTACCCAAGATGAGGGGTTATATTGAAATATGTCACATGCTGAACATGCCTTAAGTTCTTTAGCATCATAATAGAGAGAATGATTCTAAGTGGTGTCTTGTGGAAAGCCTAAGTTCCAAGTTTGAGCTTATTTGAATAATATGTGTGCCTTGTGTACCAGCTTTGGTGCAAATTGTAATTTACCCAAAATATAGGGTTGATGTGCAAATTACCACCTCAAGAGTATCCCTACTCTCTCTTCATATCATATAGAGGAGATATAAAGAAGGAAGCACCATTTTTGAATCATTTTTTAGTGGTAGTATTCTTGGTGATGAAAAGACTAAGAAGTGTTGTGTAGTTGAAACCCTAGAATGGGTTGTAACTAGTTGTAGAGATTATATGGGAGTGTCTATCATCCAAGAAGCCATAGAGGAGGTCCCATATCGTTTTATTAACTTCTTGTAAGTATTCATATTGTATTATCACCTCAAGGAGGTGATCCATGATGAGTTACATGTTCCTTGGAAAAGTTGTATCAGTTTGTGAATAAATTGATATTGGGTTGTGATATCTTGTTCAACAAGGAACCCAATGGTTGATATCTACTCTTGAATTATCCAACAAAGAGTTTTTCATGTTGCGATAATTATGGGTGCATGCATGGACATGTGCCAACCCATTCATGGACATGTGTCACCTAGTAGTATAAGGTGATGACACCTCTTATACACTCTCTCTCATGAGCCTCAACTATATATACCTCTTCTTTCACCTACTAGTGAAAATTTTCAAATCCTACAACTCTTGTTCTCTTAGATATTTCCCATAGAATTTGAGGAGCAAGGAGGATATCGAGCTTCATGCTTAAGGTGAAGCCATGGTCATCTTCAATCTTGGTTGAAGCATGATTCTCGGGTTATAGTTATTCCTTTATTTTCTTCTTCACCAAGTTCTTAACTATGTTGATTCTTTGCATATGGAGGAGTTTTGAACGAGTCTTGGACTCTTGATAATTCATCTTCAACCTTGGGAATGTGAAGCTTTAGATCTTGGAGCTTTTAAGTTGTTCTTGAGGCGGGTTATATAACTTGAACCCAATTATGTTATTATTCACCTTCAATTGCTATACTTGTTGATCTACTTTCAGTTTCAATTTTCCTTGAATAATTAATGGATCTATGAGTTCTAATAGTTTCATAGGACTGTATCCCATGAACTAGAATAGTAAGGGATGAAAGTCTAGAGCTTGATGATGATGATATCATCATGGCACAAACCAATATGGGTTGAAGCACCTCTAACCAGATATGGGTTGAAGCACCTCTAACCCGATATGGGTTGAAGCACCTATAAACTGATATGGGTTGAAGCATCTCTAACATGATGTGGATTGAAACACCTCTAACCTGATATGGATTGAAGCACCTCTAAATCGATATGGGTTGAAGCACTTCTAACCCGATACGGAATGAAGCACCTCTTGAACGATATGGTGTTGGAGTACCCCTAACCTGATATGCAAACCCTACACTTGTGTAACCCAATATGTATGTGGTCAACTTGACACACACACACCTCATGAACGATATGAGGGTAAGCACACACCTCATGAATGATATGGAGGTAAGCACACACCTCATGAACGATATGGAGGTAAGCACACACCTCATGGATGATATGGAGGTAAGCACACACCTCTGTAATGATATGGTGATTGTAACTGAATACATTAGAGGACAAAAGTGGTAAGGTGGTTGATACTCTAGAACATTTTATGCCCAATACATTAAAGTATGGTGTGCCCAATATCCTCAAGTGAGGTAAGGATGATACACCCAAGTGAGGTGAAGTTGTTACACCCAAGTATGGTGAAGGTGATACACCATAAGATAGGTAAGGTTGATACCTTGATGGGTGAGGGTATGAGGGATATGATGATGCCTAGCCCGATATACCCCTAACCCAATACATGTGTTCAAATTGACATACATGACTCAACCCGACACACCTTGTAAAGGTGAGGGCAACACACTCTTAGAAGTGATGGCTAGAACACTAAGTAATGGTGTGGCTAATACCTTGATAGGTGAAATACCTAAACTGATTGATGATGATCAACCCTATATCAACAATGCCCTAATTTGAGATGAGTCCATATCACTTGGTGATAGTTGGGCAACTCAAGAATTAATGCAAGGTTGATACACTGCAAGACAAGTGTGGTGACTTATGGCCAATACACTGCAGGACAAATGTGGTGAGTTAGTACATAAAGTATTAGGATGGTCGATACCCTAATACAAGGTAGGTTGATAAACTCAAATAAGTTGAAAATGATGATGGAAGTGATACACCAAGGAATGATGCTTGTCTAATATCACATCTAGCACTTCAAGGTCGATACACTTTGATGCACCTTAAATCTGATACACTTGGATGAGTAACACATGAAGTGTGTTATGAAAATGGACACAATAAGAAGTAATGAGCTTAATACACTTTGACAAGTGTAGGCTAATGAACCTTGAGAAAGGGTTAAGCCAATTTAATATAGTATGATGTAATCAATATCCTAGTAAGGATGAGAGAGAAACTCATACTTTGTGTGATAATCATTTAATGATAAATGATGAGAATAAACAAGTATTATTGAATACTTATGATATCAATGTATGCTCCTAGTTGTGTGGAGCAATGAATTAGGGTGTGGATTAATAATATGAGCTTGAAACCCTAATTGGTTATAAAGGGAAACCCTAACCCTAATAATGGGATGGTTTTATTTCTCTTATATTGCATGGTCATGAAATGTAATTGATATTGTTTTTATCGTGAAGTGCTAACCATGCAGGTATCAGGAGATGATGAGCATATCCAGGTATGAGCTATGATGTTTCATATGACACAGATTAAATGGGCCTTGTGATCCATGTTAAATAATTTTACAACAAGTATAATGTTTATATGGTCTGATGACCTAAAAGATAGTTGTTGCCTAGTGAGAGGTGACAAGATATTTAAATAGGCCTTGTGAACCATGTGAAACACTTGTGCAACAAGTATGATGAATACATATGTCAGAGGACCTAGAGGTAATGGTTACATGATAAGAGGTAACAATGTTTAGTGACGATCTAAGGGTTTGAATACCCAGATCATGTAATCATGATGATGATCAAGGGATGAGAAATCCCAGTGATATAATGAAGGGATCAAGATTCTGAGTGTTATGCATTCACTGTGTTCCAAAGATTATGAAAGTACTTGATAAATGTATTACACTTTTCTTTATAGAATATGTTATAATTCATGCTTGTAATTTGGTTGATGCTAAAAGATATTGTAATGCACCTAATTAATCAAGTGGAGCCTTATCATGTAGTTGCCCTGGCCATAGATCCAATCAGTGTCAGAATTTACTGAATTGGTGAAACGAGTTTAACTCAGCGTGCATATTTTTTAATATGTGGGGGTGATGGGCGAACATATCCTTACGCCCAAACAAGGAATGTGGTGTGTGTTTTCCCTATTAGGAGTATGGCTATATGCCATGACTCAATACCAGGGAATGTTGTGGGGGTGTACTCCCTAAAGAAAATATACCAAGGATGTTGTGTGGACTCCCTGAAGAGAGTGCATGACGTGATTGTAACTCTATAGCAAAGATGCCAGTATACCCTGGCAAGCTAATTGTAGTTTGACACGTGATGTCACTACCAGTGGTCTCATACTGACCAAGATGGGTGAGGTCTTGGAAGCCGACTCTTCCATTGACCTTGTATGGTACCGATGCTTTACGTAGCCGTGGTCAGTTGGAGTATGAGCAATATACCTCATCTCCTAAAGGCATAAGTGTGATTGTGAATATGTAATAAGTCATGTAGAATATTTTCTTAAGGACTGATTACGGAAACATTGGATGAAGTGGTAATACTTTTGTATCATATAGTTGATAAATTTATACATGTTCTTCATATTGCTTTTGAAGTATTACATGATCCAATGCTTGGTCATAGATATATGAACTACTCAGTTATGGCATTATTCTGCCATCCTCATTTATATCAACATATATTTCTCTATCTTAGATAGTTGTAATTCTCTAAAAGATGATATTGCTATGTCCTGCTTATAAACAATGATTAATCTTGCTTATTGTTATAATAGATCCTCTGCTCAGTTTATACTATTTACCTGTGATAATAATATTGTTGGCAGAGGGTTATATCTCTCGTTGGGTCTTGTGTCTCACCCCGTTGGCCCCACAATTTTTTTAGGTGGATGCGGACGAGGAGGTAGAGACCTTACTACAGAGGGAGGACATCAACAACAGGGATAGTAGTAACACCTCAGGATGAGTGTGTTGTCTGTCGTGTCTTGTAGATAGAAGTCCTATGTGTTGTCTTTGTACTCTCAGGTCCTTGGAAGTTAGTACGTAATGATTTTATAAATGATATGAGGTTTTGGCTTGTATGCCTCGATGTTTTATGTTGCTTCAGTATGTATTTTGACAAAGCAACTGGTATATGTTATCCTCGATATGAGATGGTATACTGTATGTACAATATGAACCATGATGTATATATTACTTTGGTTCTTTTATAAAGAGTTTCCTATTAGTGGATCTCTTTGCAAAATAGTTTTAATTTTTAGTGATTTTTGTTAATCCGTTGCTAATGATTATTCTGCATAATTACTGTGATGATTTAGCTATCAGTTTGATAGCGGTCATCACAGAAAAACCTTGGCATATTATTCAACATCGATCCAGTCTAAGGAAACTAGAAGGTAGTCCAAGCAGGAGTCTGTTGCAAGGTTTCTGTTCAAGAACCATTTATGCAAGATCATCATATTCCCAAGTTTGTAAATACTTTGTCTTTCCTGTACTTTCATATTTCTAAGCACTCAATTGACAATAAAATTGAAAACAAGATAATAATATATATAAGAATAGTTATAGTTTATCAGACTAGTTGATCAAGCACATATTTACATATCATATTATAATGTTCACTAGTGTAGTAGTAGTTGTACTATATTTCAAAAGTTCTAAAGACAAAGACACCGCACAACTTAATGTGTATCAATTAATCAATGGACGTGGAAAATACCATAATATTAGCCTTATCATGCATGAAAATGTTAGATGAATACACATGCATGCGATGGTTGACTAACATACCAAATATGTTATTAGGATGAAACTCAACTTCATGGACCAAATATAAAGATTGATTTAAGCATTATATGTGAATATCATGTATGTACATCCTTTATTTTATTTTGGGTATTATTTGACTTATACCTAAATTCATTTAATGAGACATCTTTTGAATATCAACTCTCTTGAAACTCAATTGTTGGACATTCATACTCCCTGATTTGGCTTCATATAAATTTTTGTGATTGTTGAATTACTCTGTTATAATGGGTCATTGGACCTTCTTGCTATGATTGTCTTTTATATGAAATTGACTAAAATGATAGTCTTGCCTCTCTATTTATGCATGTTGCGTGTTTGACTAGAATATCTAGAATAGTGGTACTTATGTACAACTATATTTATATAGGGCGTGCATATTCCGCCCAGGGTGTGCATTCCCACCCTTATTTCTTTTAGGCCATGATCCTATGGTGTTATTGCCCTGTTTTAGGTATATTTAGTCTACATTGTTATGCATGCAAAAGTTTATTGTTTTATATTGAGATTGTTGGTAACTGTTACGGAAAGACGCTTTTATTCTCATGCTGATAAATTGAATTTAAATGCCTCATTTCTTATGTTACATTTCTTTTGAACTTACCTAATTGAAAATAGCCCCTTCTTGTGGGAACATCTCTTTTGGCTCCTTTAACCCAATATAATGCCCAAATTGTTTATTACATGTACATACTCAGCTCTTTGTTGACCTCTATATCGTTTCCTATGTTTTGGGTGATGCTCTCTTTCACCCAGGTATAGGTACATTAGAAGACAAGGACTCAAGAAGATCACCTATGTGAAATGGTCTTAAGGATAGCTTGGGATGGATGGGTTGCCCTCTGCACTCAATCCTACATGTTATTAAATGTATTTATTTTACTTTGTTATACCACCTTTTATGGTGAGGAACATTTGTAAATTAATCATCATGTGACTTTGTAATAGTTTTTTTTTCTGCTGCTATATTATTACATGTCTCTTGTATTATACTAACTGAGTGGATCCCCTATCGGGTCCCACTCTTTACAGAAATCAAGCAATTCTAAAAATCAGGTGAGACATGTGCAAACAAAATGAGAGATCAAATTAGGGTGGTGCATACCACCCTACCTCCCCAAACTTTTGAATCATGCTATCCTCAACATGAAACTCAAGGTTAGGGTTAGTAGGGTGAAGATCACGGTTGGTGCTGGAAATCAAAGGGCAAGTTTCCCTAATGTGGCTGATCAGGAAGGTGCTACTGAGGAGGTGGAGGTCCTAGATGGGCTGGTGGAAACTGGTAGTAATGGCCCCAATGTGTATCCTGAGGGGGAGGGTAGGTGTCCTGATATCCCAAAATACCACCCCAAAAATCTTCACCCCATTCGGGGTTTCTCTATGCCTGCACATGGTGGTAATGGTACAAGTGGTTGACATGTTGATGCATTTGTTTATGGTCTTGCCACATGTACTACTGGATGAGTTACATGTCTTGTTGTGCGTTCTGGATGCCTTCAAGTTGTGTATGGATGGATGACATATCATATGCATTCACTGAAGGCTCCTACAGCTGGGATGTTGCCTCATCCCTTCTTATCACCCTTCGAGGTTGGCTTCTTTTCTCTACTCCCTTGTCTTCTTATTGTTGTGCATTTGATTCTGCCATTTATTCATGTGTAGCAGTAGGGTTAAAGTTTTCTTGGGGGTTGTCTTTCTCCCGTCAGTTCAACCTTCTATGTAGTAAGTCAGGGACCCCCAAAGCAGCGAGGAGAGGGTAGCATGATAGGACAGCTCAAGAATTTTTTGCGGTGCTATGGATTTCACATTATATATCTGCCTCTTATTCTTGGTTGTGATCATCTGAGAGTGAATGAGGTGCTTTATATCAATAAATTAAGATCCTTCGACTTCCTTAAGTCCGATGACATCAAAGCCTAGGGATATAGCAATTGAGGTCACAATCCCTCCCATAACATATGGAGTTTTGCTTTTGAATGGTATTGTCCTCATGTGATCAATCAATAGTGACCCTAGGTTGATGTGTAACCTCTTATTAATTCCATGTAGAACAAAGAGGTACTTTTATGAAATGTTGCCATGGTTGTCATACCTCCCTACAATCGTGTTGTCAAGGACTTTCTGCACATATTTGATCAAGGGATTACTTATGTACATAGTCTTTGATTTTCTAGCTGTATATTTTTTCTCTGTTGTCATAGCATGCCAGAATGTTCCATAGTCCAAGTCAACCTCTCTCTCAATTAAGCCATCGCTCATGTTGTTGGCTATTTTGAGTTGTAAAGATGTGGTTCAGTTCAAAAACAGTCAATGTGTGTACTTTGTTGAACATTGCAAACTTGATGGCTTCCTCCCCTTTGACCTTAATCTTCTCTAATGTGGCAAAAAAATGTTGAGTCAACTCCATGTATGTGGATTGTACCGTTAAAAGCACCTTCCACAAACTGACTTGCTTTGTCCTCCTTTCCACCTCAATTTTGATTCCCATGTCTTCAATTACCTTCTCACACCCATATCTCATGGAGATAACTCTCCTTGACATGCACTCAAGGTAGATGGGTGTGATCTACATCTCCCTCTGACCTCTGCCATATGATGTTCCCTCAGGAGCCTTGCCAAACCCTTTTATCATGTCTGCCTCCAAGTATGCCAAAGTGTCCTTTAGCTTAGAATCCATCTCCTCCATGGTGTCATCATCATCTTCCTCAACCCGGTAGGATCTTGACCCCAAGCTTGTGTCAAGATTTAATAGTACCCATTGCTTAGGGTATCACTGTGGGTGATCCTCCTCTTCTATCATCAACTGCTTCCTTGCTTGTGGCTATTGATGTGGTCTCTCCCCCAATGAGGAGGTAAAGTGGCATGTTGGCATGGTATGTGGAGGAAACTTTGATGAAGATGGGGTTGCAGCCCCCTTGCCCTACTTATGGTGGGTTGTGACCTCCTCGTCAACCTCGTCAATCGTATCATCAAGGTTCTCCTCTGATGCTTCCTCCTCCTCTTCCCTATATGTCTCATCTGTAATGTGGTGGTTTCCTGACGATCAGGTGTAGGATGCACTCACGGACGTCAAGTGGGGGAGAAATTGGGAAATGGAGTTTGATGGCGATGGGGTGTGGGAAGGCATGGAGAGTCGAGAAGGGGCTCTCTTGGTGCACACCTTGCCTATGGTGATCACCTCAAGGCTCTTTTGAGCCCCCTTCTTCACTGCCTTGGTAATTCCCTTCATTTTGTGGATATGGTGGTGGTGGTATGGCTATGATTTTCAAATTTTTGTGGCGAAGGTGAAATGGAAGTCGATTGATGGGTGGAAACAACTAAGATGGTTGCTAGGATGGTGGAGGATGGATTGGTTGAAGATTTTGGAGAACAAATGGTGGATTTTGGTGAGGTTTTGTGTGGGGGAAGCTGTAGGTGAGGTGGAGAACGAAAATGGAGATGGAGGTTCGATTGGTGGAGGTTTTGGGGTGGAAACGGTAGAGGGAGAGGTGATGGAGGTGTAGAAAGTGATTGGAGGTCGATTTGTTGGAGGATTTGGGATAGAGATGCAAGATTGGAGGTGTTGGGTGTGGCAATCGCTATCCAATGATAACAATCATCACACAAAACCTCAAGGAAACAACCATTAACTATGAGTTACCAAAAATCACTAAAAATTAAAACCATTTTCCCACAAAGATCCACTGCCATAAACTTTTCAAAAAAGTCCCAAGGCCATATTTACACATGCATCATTGTCAGGTCATACATACATCATTCCTTCACATAGCAAGGATATGAGACAACAATTGCTTTACCAAAAATGTACACATAAGCAACATCATATGTCAAGTCATTTCTAGGTAAAATCTTAGATCAATTGTGAAACTAGATGTAAAAACTATCTCCCAAGGACCTAAGAGTACAGAGATGACACATAGGACTCTATTCTACTACACACATAACAACACACTCAACCTGAGCTGTTACTACTATTCATGTTGTTGTTGCTTATTCTCTGTTACATGATCACCACCTTCTAGTGCACGTCCACCTAAAAAAAATTGTGGAACCCACAAGGTGAGATAACAAGTCCCAATGAGATTCATAACTCTCCTCCAACATTATTATTATCACATGTAATTTATTATTTTAACAAAAGATGAACTTAACAGATGGTTGATGGAGCTTCCACTTACGTGGAATTGCATGCACCACTAAAAATCCTAAAGATGGTGAGTCTTTAAGTTTATCCTTGCTTATACTAGATAGAAAACTCCACCCACGTATGCTAAGATACGTGGAAGTCTTATCGCAGTATAGTTAAGGGTCGAATCCACGGGACAACAGTCTTGTTGCAAGCAACAAGATGGAAAACGTATAGAATTTCACTTGGTTACTTACTAGCAGGTACTTATATCGAAAGTTGGATTTTGATGTTTTTAACTAAGAACAATGAAAAGTAAAGAAAGCAGGTAAATCTAATGAGTCAAACTATGATAAAAAATCACTAAGGTGTGATCGATTTTTCACCACCACTACACATCGATCAACACATGCAAAGCAAAACTTAACCTGCAAAAAGAGTCCAGTCAGTTAGTATCCTTGTAGACTTAGCCTCCTTTCGGAGGATCTAACTACAAGAAGTGCGTGAATGTTGCAACGCCACCCATTCCCGAAAAAATGGTCACATTGCTTTGCACCATTCCCCTCGCAAAGTGTGTTCCTCGACTTGTCAAGGTTGCACTTCCATACATCAACTGATTCCATTTCATAGTATGAAAGTGCAACGGATGATAGTGAGTTTACTCCACTTCTTGAGATACACTTCTAGATACCGAAACAGATGCATGGTGGATACATGCACCAAGAACCAACATACAAACGAGTTTCAAATCTAATAGTACAAACGTGGACAATTCATACTAAGAGATAAAAGATAACACAAGTTGGAGATCAATCAACATGCATTCATTAATCGTTTGATGTTGAACTGACAAAGATAAGAACTCTATATTACAACCTAAGGATTACATTTACATGATATGAAAGCATGGGTAGTGGGGCTACTCCCCGCACCCTAGTGAAGAAGACTACTCGCTCATGACTAGGACAAAGAAGGAGGCAAGAAGAGAGAGAAAGAGCATCATCCCCACAAAGGAGAGAGGAAAGTCAACCCCTTGGAGAGAGAGAAACGATCCACTAGATTCACGGGTTGCTCGATGATGAGATCTCCCTCTTCCCACCTTCTTTGGCGGAGAGAGAGAAAGCAGCTTCAAGATGGAGTATGAGTCTAAGACCGGCAGTCCCTGGGTGGAGGATGGAAGTAGCGAGAGCTCTGGAATGATTAAGGCAGCCTTTGGGCATCTGAAAACTTCATGCCTTGTGGAGGACCCTTGGGGTCTTATTTATAGGCCTCAAGTGAAGTCCAAACGGTTTGGAGACCGTTTGGACCTCAAGACTGTTTGGATCTCATGACCGTTTGGACCTTGAGACCGTTTGAACTCCATGCGGTCTCGGGACCGGTTGGCTTCATGCGGTCTTGGGACCGTTTGACTCCATGTGGTCTCGGGACTGGTTGGCTTCATGCGGTCTCGAGACCGGTTGGCTTCATGCGGTCTTGGGACCGTGTGACTCCATGCGGTCTCGAGATCGGTTGGCTTCATGCGGTCTTGGGACCGTGTGACTCCATGCGGTCTCAGGACCGGTCGGCTTCATGCGGTCTCGAGACCGATTGGCTTCATGCGGTCTCGAGACCCATTGGCTTCATGCGGTCTTGGGACCGTTTGACTCCATGCGGTCTCGAGACCGATTGGCTTCATGTGGTCTCGAGACCGATTGGCTTCATGCGGTCTTGGGACCGTTTGACTCCATGCGGTCTCGAGACCGATTGGCTTCATGCGGTCTCGACACCGATTGGCTTCATGCGGTCTTGGGACCGTTTGAATCCATGCGGTCTTGAGGATGAGTTATTCTTTTATGATTTTTTTGTGCTTTTTCTACATATATAGAAAGGAAAGTTAGTCTGATGGTATATTTACAAAAAAGGGTAAAATTAGGATTATGTATAGTTTAAGCTTTAGAAAGAGTATGGAAAACTAAAGAAAAGGACTAAGATAATCGACTAAAATAGAAGGTTATCACCCCCCCTAACTTAGAGTCTAGCTTTTCCTCAAGTTAGATAGAGCTGAGACATGTAATGGCGAGTAGATCTTATTAATTAGGATTTCCATACTCTTGCTTCAATTCTTAACTTGAGTTCTCCTGAGGTCATATCAAGTCTTATTGCTTGCCTTGACTCTTTCAGGTTGCGAGAGTTGCTTGGGTCTCAGGTTCTTTCCGTATCTCACAGTTCGAATTGGGACCACCTTTATTTGGTGCATATTGTTGACTCTAATCAGCTTTATACCTCTCTGAAAGACCTACTGGGAGCTAGAGAGGGTATGAGGGTTGGTCAAAGGCTTGAGGTGTAGCTCCCCCTTCAAGTGGGGGAGGGGCTATCTATGCTTTTGGGATCTCACTACCGGGCATGACACGTCTGCCTTTGTGAGGGCAGCTGAATGTACCGGCCGGGTGAGTCCTTTATGAGCCTTTCATATATTTAGAGACCTTAGGGTTTCACTACCGGGCACGACACATCTGCCTTTGTGAGGGCAGCAGAATGTGCCGTCCGGGTGAAACCTTCATTGGTTCTTTATATAGATCCTTATTCATGGCACAACTCTCATGATTTTATTCGACTCTCTGGCTTTTATTCGATGACTCGCAGGCTTGGGATTTGGGGTTTTATTTGGGAAATTATTTTGGGCGGCCAAGCCTCTTTTATTTTGAAGAGAGGAAAGTTGTTCTTACAGTCTTTCAACATGCACTTATTTGGTTTGTGGTCCACTTGCAGAACTTTTTGATTTGGAAGTTGCCTGATTCCCGTCTCATCCTTGAGAGCTTGGCTTATTTCTGCCTTGATTTTGCCCTGTGGGGAGTCAGATTAAAAATTGAAGCAAAAACATGAAATTGATAGTGGATGGAAATTGTTAAATCGCCATTAAATGTCTAAGCGCTATTTACTTTTGGGGACTATCATGATTCTAAGGTTAATTGGGGTGACTTTATTCCAAAAGAAAGTTAAACAGAATTGTGTAAAGAGAAAGAATAAAAGAAGAAAAATAGAAAGTGCTAACAGAGAGAGGGATGTAGGAAATGATACCTCGCCCTTGTCTAATGTACCCCCCTAACTTATTACTCACTCTGTCCTCAGAGTGTCAAAGTGATAGGGTGAGCAGTAATTATGACAAGGGCTACAGGCTAAGGTAAATCTTCATTTTCCCTCGGAGAACGAAGTAGATTGGATGCAAACTGTCCTCGTAAGGCGTGGTAATCCACGTCAGTCATCTCCTCTACTGGTCTTTGGAGAACGATGATGGTGTACATCTAGTAGAGGATGTGGAAGCCGCATTCGTTCGATTGTCGGATTTGCTGGGGGCATTTGTGGCAGAAGGCAGGGCGGTGGAAATGCTCTTTGTCGTACGCCTTTGTATGCTGACTCAGAAAATCGATTAACTTTTCGACGCATTCCTTTGCCACTACTTCTGTTGGCGTCTTTGGTGTCACGACGTAGTGGCTCTTTCGTGCGTTATACTGGCTATCGGAACTGTTGTATATTGTGGTTGTTCCTTCTGGGAGGTTTGTTGCCAGGAGCATCCAGTGCTCATGATAAAGGAAAGGTAACATGATGAACATCGGTGTTGTGTGATGGAGATAGGAGATCAGCGCATCAGCTGTGCTGAAGTTCTTGAGCTTTAGGAGATCATCTTTCATATATGGAGATGCCATGTATGTTGTTGGGTTGTTTTGGCCAAGAAGAAACTGATATGCGGCCATAAGGCTTACAGAGAGGGATCCCTTAACCTGTAGAGTCTCTCGCAGTGTGTCTGCCATTACAAGAATGTTTCGGGACATGAATACTAGGCCATCTTTGTCGGCGGAGAGCCGTGCCATAATGAGACGCAATTCGAGGACGTTGAGACCCTTGCAAGCATCGCGATCAAAATCTGGGAAGGTTGGTGTAATGGAGAACACATGATCGATCTTGCTTTGATCTTGCTCGGTATCGGCGACTGGCAACTTGGTCTTTTCTGACTCCTTCAGAGTTTGTCGGAAGGGTCGCCGTTGCGGTCGTTGGATAGCTGAGAAGAGGTAGCGAGGAACGTCGTCTGGTGCCATAGTTGGGTCCTTGAAGAACCGTCTCACAGATTAGCTCCATGGCATAACGTCCTCATAAGGAATGAAAATCTTCAGCAACCAGATCGTTAAATGGGATTTCCTGGTTCAACGCTTGAATATGACGTATGGTACAGAAAGCGCAATCCCCATATCCCTCGGTGGCTTGAACTAGAGGGTTTATGATTTTGAACCATGGTTGGCTCCAATCTTGGCGTAGAGATGGTCGTGCAGGCCAGATTAACTGAAGCAGCCGGAAGGGTATACACCTGGCTTCTCCTGCTGCTTCTCCTATGAAGTTTATTGTGCCGGCTGGTAGCTCGGCGCCACAGAAGTTATATACCTTGGCATCTCGAGCCTCAGTGTCCACAATCATAAAAAGCCAGTGGTTCGAAACTTGGAAGGGCACGGTAAGATAACGTGCTCGACGTGCTAAACCAGCACGCAGCCGCTCGATCGACTTTTCTCTTACGTCTTTGTATAAAAGGCCAATAGACAGAGCAGGCGAGGCGTTGAAAATGGGTTGCTGCCTCTTAGAACTTTTGTACATTTCTATACAATTGGCGAGGAGGACACGGAAGATTGACATAGGCATCGTGGACCGAGGTCGGAGGATGCTACGGAAATCTTCACGTGTCATCTGACGCCTGGTTTTTGTATTGTGATAGATTATGTCTTCCCCTGCCTTTGCATCGTCCACTATAGTGGTCAGTATAAAAATGTCCTGAGTATCTAAGGTGGAGATGGCCGCCATATCCAAGTCATGCATTTTGTGCGGCAGAGGTGGTGGCAGGGGAAGTTCTTGTAGTGGGGGAGAAGCAGGTTGTTCGGAGGCCTCTTCATTGCCTTGTAGATTGTCATCCGAGTCGGAGGCAGAATCGAGGTCTTCGTCCGTGTCTAGACTTACTCGGTCTGCCTCGTCATGGTAGGGAGGAGAAGGAGCTGAGAAGGGTGGAGCGGATGTTTTTGGTGGGCTGGCGTTGGTTCCTAGTATGCATTGTTGGAAATCAGTGTAGGCCGCATCTTTGACAGCTTCCCCGATGGACCCCATAGCGGAATAATCGAAGAACTGGTCCCCGTATGACATGTTGACAGTGTCGTTGTGTGAGGACTGGGGGGGGTGGTCATTGTCATGGTGACCCTTGTCAGAACCTCTATGAGAAGGTCCTGCCGCATTGCATGGGTCTTCTTCGTCATCATGCTTGTCATCAGAGGTGGTGCCTTTGTTGGAGTCAGCAGATGAGTCAGAGTCGTCTTCTTCATCATCATCGCCATCCTCATCGTCCGCGGCCTTGTCTGCTTGCTTTTTACTGGCGGATGATTTGCACCGCCGATGGGTGGCTTGTAGCTCATCAAAAGCCACTTGCAGATGCTCGTGTTTTTCGAGTAGTGCATCATGGGTTTCTTTGAGGTCAGTATATCTGCCCTCGGCGGAGAGGAGACGTGTTGTAAGATTGGTGACTTGAGCACGTGACTGTTGGATTGCATCATTATTGGACTCCTCTTGGTGATGTTGTAGTTGTGTAAGTGTGATGTTGATGGTGTCCAAGCGCGTGCTCAGAATTTCTTGCTGTTGCTGGAGCTCGCGGAGAGTCTCTGGCAGAGGCTGAGTCTGCTTGGAGATCTCATCGACTTGCTTCGTCGTTGCTTCTTGCTGACACGTCGCTCCAAGGACCAGGTCCGACAGGCTGTTGTAGTAGCTGTTGATGTGATCAACTTGCTTAGCCACCTGATCCTGTCGTTGCTGGAGGCCTTGGAGGATGGTGGGAAAGGCACGGTGTTGTTCGTCGATCGTGGTCACCTGTCGTGATAAACTCTGCACACAAGAAATAATAGAATTTAATATATTAGAAGGATCGGTGAGGAGGTTTCGGACAGCGTCAAATTGACGACCGAATTCCTCACCGATATTAGCAAAAGGGACCCCAGGGGTGGAAGGGTGAGATGGCTGGGGTCTATGTGGAGTGGTGTTAGTGTCTTGCGGAAGAGACACTGATGATGCCCCAAGCTGTGTAGTGACTGTGGATGTAGTCACCAGCGGTGTCGGGGTGATGGTGGATGTGAAAAGTGGTGGGATTTGAGGTGAAATCGGTGGTAGCGATAGTGATGGGGTGGAAACGGCGGAAGTGAAAGGGAAAGTTGTGAAGTCGGGCATGGGGATGGAGAAGGGAAAGTCCGAGGTTGATAGGGGTGATGAAGTGGATGTGAATGGTTACGTTGATGTGATGGGGAAGAAGGAATTGGTTGAAGTTGGAATGGTGAAAGGTGGAGTGGTGGCAGCGATTAGCTGCTCATGTAGACTCTGAAAGAAAGAGTCGATAGAGGAGGAGGTTAAGATTTCTTCATGGAGCTTCTCGGCCTCTGGATTTGGCCTAGATGTTGGTGTCCCCGACAGCTATTGGGCCTGCAACTGCCTTCTAGAAGGCCGTTTGACAGGTATTTTGGAAGGACGAGCTGTCGGGGCTGTGATGCTCAGCTTTGTCTGTCCCGCTGTTGCTTTCTGTTCGGTTGTTTTAACTGAAGCTAGGAGTTGTGTAAGCTCCTCGTCAGAGAAGAGGAGCTTTTCTTTGTCGTAGTTTTCTAGCTCCGTGAGCGGGAGGAGTGTTATGGATGACTTGACCGCAGGGCAGAAGACGTAATAAAGTTTTTCATCCTTTTCTTTAATAATGAACAAGTTCTTCAAGGTTTGTTCATTGGTAAGGATATCGCCCTTTATTTGTGTACAGCGCGGTAGGGGTTTGTCCATCTTGAGATATTGTATGATGGATGTGACATGACCTCCCATGCAAATTTCCTTTCCTATGGCGTAGTTGGAGAACTTTTGTATCAAAAGTCGTCCGATGTTGACTGACTTCCCATGCAGAATTGACCATAGGATAAAAAGATTGGCGGTGATGATGTTTCCTCCCTCTGATCTGGGGAGCAGTGCACTGGTAATGATTTTGTGAAGTGTGCGCACGAACCCTGAGTGAATGTTGGAGGCTTTACATGTTTTTGGCTCGTAGGTTGGGATCCCTATTAGTGACTTCCAGAAGGTATGTTTGTTGAACAGGTCGTTCTCTAGTCCTGCAACTCCGGCCTTTTTGAGCTGCTCGGGATTGTCAATGAAGATAGCATTTAAAAGATTTTCTGTTATCACAACATCATTCCCAAAGAGCTTCCTGACCAGTCGACGATCACCACCATCCCTTGCTCTCTGTGTAATTTCCACCATTTCTTTAATAAGATGGGTGAAGAATTCTGTGGTGGGCTCGACATATGAGACTTCGGGGATAAGACAGAGTCTGGATAGGTCGGCGTTGTCGAGCATTGTGAGGACTCTGTCATAGATCCCCATCTTCAGCAGTACGCTTGAGCAGACGTACTTTCTTGGTTTTAGGATTTTGTTGATGGATTGGATGGTGTGGATGTAAAGGTTTTCAGGTGGGGGTGCGGAGGTGGTGAGAATTGAGAAGGTGGGGGTGGTGGCTGGGATGGTTGTGGTTGGTGTTGCAAGGGGTTGGTCCATAGCAGAGACGGGGCGAACTTGTTTTCTTGCCCGTTTCTTGGATGGTTGTCCGGGTGCAGCTTCCTGGACTTTGTGTTTTCCTTTTTGTTCTTCGGCTGGGGATTCCTCCTCTGGATTTGGAGTGTATTCTGAGCCTTCATCATCATCAGAAGAAATCTCTTCGACTTCTTCGTCGGTTGCCTCTGCGAGACATTTGTTGAGATGGTCAATGTCGCACAGAACCTCCATCATTTTGGTGTTTGGAGGGGCCTTTCTAGTTCTATTGAATACATCTCTGATCTTCTAGAGTCGGGCCAGGTCTTCCATCATTTGCTCCCTTGTCATAGAAGGAGCAGCTTCAGATGTGATGGCCGTCTTTGCTGGTGATGCCATATCGGCAAAGTGGAAAATCATGAGTGAGAACAATATATATAAAAAAACAGATTAGATTTTGTTTGTATTTATGTGGTTTTATGTATATATATATTTTTTATATTTTAGAGATTTAGACGAATGTGGAAGGGCAAACGGTTTGGAGACTGTTTGGTTCCAAATAGTTTGGAGACCGTTTGGTTCCAAATAGTTTGGAGACCGTTTGGTTCCAATCGGTTCGGAAACCGTTTGGAAGGCGGAACGACGGGTAACAGACGGTTAAGGTGGAGACGAAACGGCGAAACGGTGCAGAGACGGAAGATGTGTTGGCGACGACGGTGAAGACGACGGTGCACATCGGCGATAAAAGATGATGGCAACGATTATGATGAAGGTGACTGTGGCAGCGGACAGCGCTATCGAAGACGAAAATGAGAGCGGCATGGTGGTGGTAAAGACGGCGATGATGGTTGCGCCAGTGCTGGAAAAAGAAAAGAAATGCCGCGGTAGCGCCGACGATGATAACGCCGGTGCGGAAGGAGAAGGTTGCGGAAGAGAGCGGCCATACTACCGCAGATACTGGACTACCTTGCAGCAGGTGGTAGAGCCGACGGCGGAGAGGTGTTGGGGACGGAGGTCGCGTGACAGCAGGGAAGGCAGAGGTCGAAGGAGATGAAATGCGCGGGAACAGAGGAAAACAAGAGCAATGGAACAGGGCTATCACGGGAGTTGCAGATTGCTCGGGAGTCGAAGGAAAGAAAGACGAAGGGGTAGGGTTTATATTTATAGGAAACGGGGGGTTGACCTGACAAAAACCCTAGGTCAAATGGTTCTAGCGACCGTTTGGTTCCAAACGGTTTGGATATCGTTTGGTTCCAAACGGTTTGGAGACCGTTTGGTTCCAAACGGTTTGGAGACCGTTTGGTTCCAAACGGTTTGAAGACTGTTTGGTTCCAAACGGTTTCAGAACCGTTTGGTAGGGTTAAGGTCGAACGAAAAATTGATATTTTTATGTTTGTTTTAGTTATGTGAATTTTTTTTGTATATTATCGTTTTGCTATTTTTATGTTTGTTTTGATTGTAAAAAAATTGTATTTTCATAAGATAAACCTAAGGTAAAAAAAAAGAACGGGAAAACGAGAAAATAATAAAATCTTGGGTTGCCTCCCAAGTAGCGCCTGGGTTTTACGTCGCTGGCTCAACGAAGCTGTAATAGAGTTATGTTGTTGGTATAGCATCTTTAATTTCGATGGTTTGTCTTGCCATTTTGTCTTCCAGAGTGTAGTATCTTTTTAAACGGTGACCGTTGACCGTCCTTTCTCCTCCGTTGTTGTCTATAATAATGACAGCTCCAGTTGGGTAAATATGTTTTATAGTAAAGGGCCCGGACCATTTTGTTCTAAGTTTTCCAGGAAATAACTTGAGCTTGGAGTTGAAAAGGAGCACTTTGTCGCCAACGGCGATATCTTTTCTCTTGAGATGACCATCATGCCACATTTTTGTTTGCTCCTTATAGATTCTGGCACTGTGATAGGTGGTCATTCGGAGCTCTTCTAACTCCTGCAATTGGAGTTGTCTATTCTCACATGCATTTTTAAGATCAAAGTTTAATTGTTTGATTGCCTACCAGGCTTTATGTTCCATCTCTACTGGCAGATGACAGGACTTCCCGTACACCAAACGGAACGGGGTTGTTCCGATTGGTGTTTTATATGCAGTTCGGTATGCCCAAAGGGCATCAGGAAGTTTGGTGGACCAATCAGTGCGGTTTCTGTTCACCATTTTTTCAAGAATCGCCTTTAGTTGTCTATTGGATATCTCGACCTGACCACTTGTCTGTGGGTGGTAGGGCGTGGCGACTTTGTGATTGACTCCGTACTTTTTCAGTAAAGCTTCAAAACTACGTTCCAAGAAATGGGTCCCGCCGTCCGATATGACAGTTCTTGGAACTCCAAATCTTGGGAAAATAACGTCTTTGAACAATTTAATAACAGACTTGGAATCGCTGGATACAGTGGGTACAGCTTCGACCCATTTTGAGACGTAGTCCACTGCGACCAAGATGTAAGAGAAGCCATAGGACGGGGGGAAAGGGCCCATGTAGTCTACCCCCCATACATCAAAAAGCTCAATTTCCTGCCACATGGTGAGTGGCATTTCGTCTCTTTTTGATATGTTGCCAGAAAATTGGCATTTGTTACAGGCTTTCACAAAATCGTATGAATCCTTTGATATGGTGGGCCAGAAGAAACCAGATTGTAAAACTTTTATATCTATTTTCTTAGCACTCGTGTGCCCCCCCGTAGGTCCCGAATGGCAATGCTCTAGGACTGGGGTTATTTCCTCTTCTGGCAAGCAGCGACGGAAAAGTCTGTCAGCGTAAAGGCAAAAAAGGTAGGGTTCATCCCAATGATATTGTTTTATGTCATGAAGGAACTTCCTTTTGTCATGATAGGAAGCAGAGGGGTGGATAATCCCTGAGGCTAGATAATTGACGATATCCGCGTACCAAGGGAATCCATGGGTGGCTTTCATAAGTTGGTCATCTGGAAGAGAATCCCAGATAGGGATTTTATCCTCTTCTTCAACTTCGATACGGCTGAGATGATCAGCTACGACATTCTCCACTCCACTTTTATCCTTAATTTCCAAGTCGAATTCCTGAAGCATCAGCACCCAGCGGATGAGCCTAGGTTTGGCATCTTGCTTTTGAATCAGGTATCGAATAGCGGAGTGGTCGGTATAAACAATGACCTTAGAGCCAATCAAATACGAGCGAAATTTTTCAAATGCATAGATGATAGCCAGAAACTCTTTCTCTGTAGTGGTGTAGTTTTTCTGCGCTTCATCTAGCATTTTAGATGCGTAGTAGATAACATAGGGTTTCTTATAGATCCGCTATCCTAGAACGGCCCCTATGGCATAATCACTTGCGTCGCACATGATTTCGAAGGGCTGCGACCAATCTGGAGCTCTTAGAATAGGTTCTAAGATTAACGCATTCTTAAGGGTAGAGAAACTTTTCATACACTCCTGATTGAATATGAACTCAGCATCTTTAGTCAGGAGTTGGGTCATGGGTTTGGCAATCTTTGAGAAATCCTTGATGAATCTCCTATAGAATCTTGCATGACCCAGGAAAGCTCAAACTCCTCTTATGTCTTTTGGAGGTGATAGCTTTGAGATAACATCGATTTTTGCTTTATCAACCTCTATTCCTCTATCACTTACCCTGTGTCCGAGGATGACACCTTCTGTTACCATAAAATGGCATTTCTCCCAATTCAAGATAAGGTTCGTTTCCTCACAGCGTTGCAGAACTTGTCCAAGATTTATTAAATAGTTGTCGAAGGAATCTCTGTACACTGAGAAATCGTCCATAAACACTTCCATGACAGATTTTGTTAAACCGGCGAAGATAGCAGACATACATCGTTGGAAAGTGGCGGGTGCATTACATAACCCGAACGACATTCTTCTAAATGCATAAGTCCCAAAAGGACAAGTGAAGGTTGTTTTTTCCTGGTCCTCCGGGTGTATGGGTATTTGGTAAAACCCGGAGTAACCGTCGAGGTAACAAAAATATTTTTGGTGAACTAGGCATTCCAGGACTTCATCAAGGAAAGGTAGAGGGTAGTGGTCTTTCCTTGTGGCTTTGTTCAACTTTCTATAATTAATACACATACGCCATCCAGTTATAGTCCTGGTGGGCACTAGCTCATTTTTGTCATTGAGCACTACAGTAGTGCCCCCTTTTTTTGGAACAACCTGAACGGGGCTGACCCACTGGGAGTTAGAAATAGGATAGATCATGCCGGCTTTGAGTAATTTAAGGACCTCCAGGCACACTACCTCCTTCAGATTAGGATACAGTTTTCTTTGATGTTCTCGAGAGGGCTTGAATTCGTCAACCATAGGAATTTTATGCATACACAGGGCTAGATTTATGCCTGTTAGGTCAGTTATCTTATATCCTATGACCTTTTTATGCTTCCTCAGCTCGTTTAGAAGCTTTTCCTCTTGATCTCTTGTAAGGGTGGAGCTGATGATAACTGGGCATAGTTTTTCCTTATCTAAGAAAGCATGTTTAAGCCCTGTGGGTAAGGTCTTCATTTCAGGGGCTTTCGGTGGCTCATCTGCTTCTATAACAATAACGGCTTTAAGTTCTTCAAAAGTGGCCTTTGGCACTTCTTCGGCCTTTTCTAGATGTTGGAGGCACTGTTGAACAAATTCATTCGTGGAGAATTCAACCTCCGGATTGATTAGAACGTTTTCAAGTTCGTCAACTGGTTCGGAGATTTCCAACTGTGACATTTGTTGAATAGCATCAAGGAGGAAAACCTCCTCTTGGATGCTGGGCCCTTTCATACTATTAAGGACTCGGAATTGAATTGCTTCTTTTCCGAGCCTAAGAATGATGGTACCAGCTTCAACGTCAATGAGCGCTCTGGCAGTAGTGAGGAATGGTCTGCCAAAAATGATTGGATACCTCAGGTCTTCTTTAATGTCCATGACAACAAAGTCGCATGGTACATAAGCATCCTGGCCTATCCTTACCGGAATATCTTCAATGATCCCCAAAGGTGCGGTTATAGTGGAATCAGCTAATTGGATAGTCATTGCTGTAGGCAGCAATTCAGTGAAACCCAGACGTTTACACATCGAGTAAGGCATAATAGATATGCTGGCCCCAAGGTCAGCTAATCCCTTTTTAGAAGATGCATTGCCAATGCAACATTGGATTCCAAAGGAACCTGGGTCCTTCTTCTTTTTGGGCATCTTGTTTAAGATGATGTCCGAAGTGGTCTTAGCAAGCTTAACAGTTTCTTGCTCCTCGGTTATGTACTTTCTTGATAATAAGGTCTTGAGGTATTTTGCCCAGGCTGGCACTTCGGAAAGAGCATCAAGGAGTGGGATATCAATGTATAGTTTCTTAATTGCCTCTTTGAACTTTTGAAACCTGGTGTCCATCTTTGTTTCTCGTAATCTTCCTGGGTACGGGATTCTTGCTTTATATTGCAAAACTTCAGGTTCTGTGAACACTTTATCTTTGCCCTTTGTGTCCTCTGAGAGCTTCTCCATTCCTTGTTGCGGGTTCTCATTCGTCATGAAAGCAGGGGTATCATCATTATCCAGGGTGATCTTGGTAGTCTCATGAAGAATGCGTCCAGATTTGGTGGTGACGGCATTCAACTGCTCATGTCTATTTTGTCCGTGCTTAGGATTTGATTCAGGCTGCCCAGCAAACGTACCTGCTGGGGGCTTCAATTGTGCAGCGATCTGAGCAAGATGAGCTTCAACTGCTTTTTGCTGAGCCTACTGGTTAGCTAGCATAGTTTGCTGTGATTGTAACATCTGCCTGATCAAGGATATTTCATCTTCCGGTTGGGCAGGAGCATTTTTCGGAGGAATTGGTTGCTGGATTTGTTGAGATTGTTGGGGTGGTAACGCCAACTGAGGTTGCTGAGTATGCAGCTGTGGATGGAGCGGAGTATGAGTGTACTGGTAGTAGGCTGATTGGTTCCTGAGGTAGTTAGACCTAGGAAAGTTACTCCTGGAATTCCCTTGGTTTTGGTTGAAGTTGTTTGGGAATCCAGGTG
Source organism: Alisma plantago-aquatica (assembly GCA_963693085.1). NCBI lineage: Eukaryota > Viridiplantae > Streptophyta > Magnoliopsida > Alismatales > Alismataceae > Alisma > Alisma plantago-aquatica. The sequence continues at coordinate 270,546,693 of OY856415.1, read as the reverse complement.
TTGGCCTACTAGTAGATCCCCCCTGTGTTTGATGTTGAGGATTGGCAGTCCCGGCAGGGTTTCCATACTGAAACCCTAGATGATTCCTTGGCTGATTAGGGTTGTAGTAGACTTGCCCAGGGATAGAGTGGATAGAGTTGACTTGTTCCGGTAGTTGCTCTTCCGACTGATCAATGATAGGTTCGTATGGTTGTGGTGGTGGATGCAGATCCATCATCACATTATATAGCATACCGCAGGAAAGTGTCGGATGGTCAGAAGCATGACAAGCCTCACAGGATCCCATGACAGCTTTGACTTGTTGAACTAGCGGAGTTTTCTTCTTATCGATCTCTCCGAGGGAAGTCTCGAGAGCTTGATGTTTATGAACTATGGTTTTCAGGACTTAAGCTATTTCTTTCATCTCTATTGATTCTTCAGCTTTGAAAACTTTGAGGACACCTTTACTGGCTGACCGTCCCCAGTTGGACTGGTTTTCAGCTCCGAGAGTAACAATCTTCCATGCATCCTCGTAATTTTTCCTCATGAAGTTTCCTCCAGAAGAGGAATCTAAGAACTGTTTAATATCATCACTTACTCCCCGGTAGAAGGTTTCTATTAATTGATTCTGAGAGATTCCATGATGAGGGCATTTATGCAAAAGTTCTTTAAATCTTTCCCATGCCTCAGCAAGGGTTTCTCCAGGCAGCTGAGAGAAGTGATTGACCTTCCCTCTGATTTCATAGGTCAGTGAGGGTGGAAATAACTTCTCTAAGAAATTTTCCTCAAGAGGAGCCCAGGTGGTTATTATTGGTTCTCTGTCAAGTGAGTTATACCAACTCAAGGCCCTCCCAGATAGGGTGAAATGGAACAGATGAAGCATTATCGCATCATAAGCGACACCAGCTTGTGGAACCAGGTGACACAATGCCTTAAACCTTTTTAGATGATCCATGCAATCATCTCCAGAACCTCCGGAGAAAGATATGCCTTGCATGATTTGAATCCACTGGGTCCGAATCTCGAAGTTGGGGATATTAATAATCGGAGGTCGGACCGGGTGGTTATCCTCATAGTTCTTTGGGACCGCGTAGTCCCTCAGTTGTTTGTTTCTTAACTCGAACTGAGCAGCTTGGGTCGCTGCCTCAGTTTCAGCTCTGATGCGAGCTTGCTCTTCCGCATGAATCTCCTCTTGGATTTGGGCACGAGTTTCAGTGATGAGTTGTGCCCTTTGAGCGGCGATGGCGGCGTTGACCCTCTCCATTACCAAAGTAGCCTGGCGTTGATCTTCAGCCATTTGCCTGGCCCTTTGGCGATTGAGTCGAATGCGGCGGTGGAAGCTTCCCTCTACCTCAGAGTCAAACTCTGGATCAGGGGAGAATCCGAGGCTATGCGCAGGTTGCATACACGATTTCTACCTGAGTAGAGAAAAGAAAACACCTTTAGATAATGAAAAAGATATGATAGTTTCAAGAAGATATAGAGTTATGATTAAAAATAAAGTGTAAAATCCTAACCAACTAGAAAGGTACTAAGTGAAATTACAACTTTCCGTTGTCCCCTGCAACGACGCCAATTTTTGCGGTCTCGGGACCGGTTGGCTTCATGCGGTCTTGGGACCGTTTGACTCCATGCGGTCTCGGGACCGGTTGGCTTCATGCGGTCTCCGGACCGGTTGGCTTCATGCGGTCTTGGGACCGTGTGACTCCATGCGGTCTCGAGATTGGTTGGCTTCATGCGGTCTTGGGACCGTGTAACTCCATGCGGTCTCGGGACCGGTTGGCTTCATGCGGTCTTGAGACCGATTGGCTTCATGCGGTCTCGAGACCGATTGGCTTCATGCGGTCTTGGGACCCTTTGACTCCATGCGGTCTCGAGACCGATTGGCTTCATGCGGTCTCGAGACCGATTGGCTTCATGCGGTCTCGAGACCGATTGGCTTCATGCGGTCTTGGGACCGTTTGACTCCATGCGGTCTCGAGACTGATTGGCTTCATGCGGTCTCGAGACCGATTGGCTTCATGCGGTCTTGGGACCGTTTGAATCCATGCGGTCTTGATGATGAGTTATTCTTTTATGATTTTTTTGTGCTTTTTCTGCATATATAGAAAGGAAAGTTAGTCTGATGGTATATTTACAAAAAAGGGTAAAATTAGGATTATGTATAGTTTAAGCTTTAGAAAGAGTATGAAAAACTAAAGAAAAGGACTAAGATAATCGACTAAAATAGAAGGTTATCAATGGTATCTTAACTGAGCAGTCCAGATAACCGTGATTGATTAGTAGATTAAGTAATTGCTTTAGAAGGAATATGAAGAACACATATAACTGTTATAAACTAAACAATATAAAAGCAAAGCAAGGCTTCAAATAATGTTTCCATATTTGATCCTTAAACAATACACTATATGGATGTTTACATTTTCAATCAATCTTATGCCATGCGGAGATGGGAATATACCTTCCATCTCCAACTGACCACTATGCCTCATCAGTTCCATAAATGTCTATGGAAGATCCAAAATCCATGGCCTCACCTTCCTCGGTCAATACGAGAGTGGCAGTGACATGTGAGTCAATCTGCATTTTAGCTAGCCTAGCATATAGAGGCTCTTCACTATAGAGATACAACACATAGCATGCTCTCTATTCAGGATATGACCTTCTTCAATCATTCTTGCTTGTATACAATGAGTCATGCCATGCAGCCATACTCTTCCTTGGTATTGGAGCTATGGTCTTGACCGCACTCTTTCCTAAAATTAGGATACAAATTGTACCCTACATATTCAATAATATGTGCTCCGAGTTAGACTCGTTTCACCATTCAGCAAGTTCTGACACCAAATGGATCTATGACCAGGGAAATTACTTTCTTAGTTCCACTTGATTAATTCGACCAATTTAATGTCTTTTAGCATCAATCAAGTTACAATGTATAATCCATAAACAAATTCTACAAAAGAAAGGACTTAACTTATTACCAAAACATATAGGAACCTACTGAGTGTGATCTTTTCACATAATCATTTGATGCTTATCATTCATCACATGTCGACCACAAGGGCCACGTACCTTGGGGTAACAACCCCTCATCTCATCATAAGAGAACTATCTTTTCACATCAGACAGTAGACCAGCATCAGGTCATAAGACTATTTATTCCTTCCTTTGTGTTATCATAACACATGTGCCTTACAAGGCTATCATTATCACATATAGTCATGGAATATCACTTCCTAGTATTATTTCAGAGGATATCACCTCCATTAGGCATTACACCTTTATTAGGTCCTAAGACCCATTACATCATACATGGGGATTCATTATCATCTCATCATGCCTTATTAAACATGTGAGTATTACTCACGTCATATCATTTGTACTAATCTTGCCATAACATCATGTAATCATTACATTCAGAAAGAGGGTATATTAAAATACCTTTAAAAACCTTTAGTTAAGACAAACATGATATCATGAGATTTCTAATGAAAATTGGGCCTCATACTGTTTACACTTGATTTGGTTGTCAAACCTTTAGTTCATTATTAAACAATGTTACCTTTACCAAGCAACAAGTATCATTAGGTCATTAGACCCATACATATCATGTTATTATGCAACCATTCGATGTGGCTCATACAGCCTTACATAATCTATTTCATGTTATTACTTCATAGCTCATCTATAGCTATACTCATCCTTTTCACAATTAGGGTTTCATGACAACAACATATCACATGGAGAATCATTCAACTTCCATCCCTCCCTTAATTAGGGTTTGAATTTCCTCTTATTGTCAATTAGGTTTTCCAAGCTCATTATCAATCACACCTTAATTCTCATCATAAAATTTATAATATTTCCATAAGTGTTCAAGCATACTTAATACTTTCATTAATCATTATTAATTGATTATCAACATGAAGTATTACTTTTCCCATATGAGATGTACAAGTTTCTCTCTCATCTTTACTAGAATATTGATCTCAACATACTTATCACATTAGTTGAGCTCACTTTAGGGTTTATCACTCCCATACTTAATGAATTACATCTGTCTCATTACTTTACAAAGTATCAATTAATTATACCCAAGTGTTCAAATTTACACTCATCAAAGTGTATCGATTCTTGTTCATCAAGGTGTATCAGCCTAGGGTGTATTATCCTACATGTTACACCTTGTGTCGACTTACACTCATATGATTGTGTCGGCCTAAGCATCTTCACTTGTATCAGCCAAGACACATCAAACCTTGTATTAGTATAGACACATATGATTGTGTCGACCTAGGTACATCAAGGTATTGATTGTAAAGTGTTTGAGAAAGTATATCGGTTATGGTGCATTCTAGGGTATCAGTCACCCTATCACCTTATATATTGGCCACACCACTTCATTGTGTATCACCCACACTACTTCATTATGTATCAGCCATACCACTTCATTGTGTATGGGCTACACTACTTCATTGTGTATCAGCCACACCACTTCATTGTGTACTGGCCACACTACTCCATTATGTATCGACCACTCAACCAACTAGGGTATTGGCCTACCCATCAACTAGGGTATCGACCTATATGTCCCTTTATGTATCGGCCACATAGATCTCCATAAGATATCGGCCAATAGGGTTTGGTTGTATCAGTTTAACCTCAAGGGAAGTATTTCTCACCTCTAGACAAGATGTGTTAAGCGAGGGAGTATCAGATTGCAAGGTGTGTCAGATTGAACATGTATCGGATTAGGGTTAGCCATATCGACCGCCACACTCAACCAACTAAACATGATTTCATACACTTCCTTCACTAGACATCTTTATATTATTACAAGCTAATATAATTAGAGGCATATTGATTTATAGAGTCTAGCATATCGGCCTATCTCCCTCTTGGTTATATCAGATTAGCAACATATCGTTTAGAACATCTCAAGTCATGAAGAACACCCCCATTTATGAGTAAAGGAATGTGTTAACTTAATTATTTCCAAGGTATCGACCTTCCCTCATCTTATCCTTGAGTGATAGGCTCAACAACTACATGGACATTAGTCATATGCATGTTCAAACCAAAGGGGAGGGTTAAGGGCTCATGTATATCAGTTTACTCAAGTCTATCAGTTTACATATGTGTATCGGGCTAGGGTTTCCCACAAACCGATATCAGTTTGTATATAACAGTTTCATCATCTTCAAGATCTATCCTTTCATCCATAACCACTCTAGTTCATGGACAGCAACCCCACATATCTATTAGAGCTCATAGAACCATCATCCAAGCAAGAAAAGTCAAAGTAAAGAAGGAACCACCAAGTAATACATGAGAAAAGTGCATAATAATAAAGTTGAGTTCAAATAATATAACCCACCTCAAGATCACCACTAAAGCTCCACGCTTACAACATCCACGTTCCCAAGGTTGAAGATGACTTATAAAAGTCCAAGACTTTGACCACAAGACCTCTACATGGAAGGAAGACACCATAGTAAAGAACTAGGTGAAGAAGGAAAGAAAGAAAACATGGCCCGAGAAGCATAATCTTTCTAAGGTAGGAGATGACCATGGATTTACCTTGGAAAAATAGCTCAGACTTCCTCTTACTCCTTGAGCTCCTAGGATCATCCTCCAAGAAAGAGAAGGTAAAGGGATCGAAAGGTTACTAGGAGGTGAAAAGAGAGGTATATATAGTTGGGGCTCATGAAAGAGAGTGCATGCAAGGTGTCATCACTATATGTACATAGGTGACTCATGAATTTATGCATGGTGACTCTTTGCAACATGTGTATATATACATTCAAGGCTCTTTTGGATAACCCAAGCGTAATATATCGATCATTTGATAGCTTCCTTGACAAGTCATCACAACTCGACATCACTAAGTGTACAAACTGATACCACTTTTCCAAGAAAGTCCTAAACCAATAGGCTTCACCTTCTTGTAGTGTTTATACTGATATATATGCTTCCAAAAAGTTTCTAAACCTGATAGGGTACTCCCTCCATGGATTCTAAACTGATAGGTACCCCCATACGACCTTCACAACTCGATGCAACCTCATCTAGGGTTCAAGGTACTCATCATTCCATGGTTCTTAGCATCACCAAGAGTACTTCCACTCAACCATGACTCAAACAAGTCACCCTCTCATTTATCTCTCCTCTAGATGATATCAAAAGAGAGTAGGAACACTCTAGAGGTGGTAATTTCACATCAACCCCATATATTGGGTAAATTGCAAGTTACACCAAAACTGGTACATAAGGCACAAGCATCAACCATTCAAGCTCAACTTTGGAACTTAGGCTTTCCACAAGGCACCCCTTAGCATCATGATTCCTATTATGATGCTAAAGCACTAAGGGAATACCCTTCATATGATAAATTTCAAAATAACCCTTCATCTTGGGCAAATTGCACTTTTGTCCAAAATAAGTTAACATTGCTCAAATAGCATTCAAATAGGACCAAACTTAAAACTTGAGCTCTCCTCAAGTCTTAATTACTTTTCAAAAGAATAAGACAAGGTTCTAATCATCTTACTTAGGAAAAACATCTAGGGTTATCCCAAAACCTAGGTCAGGGGTGTTACACTGGGGGCAGAGCACGTCGCCATCGCCGTTCTGGAGGTCGAGAAATTGAGTTGGAAGTGAAGGGGGTCATGGTGTTTTGTTGGGTTTAAGTGGAAAATTGGGTGGGGTCGGGTCCCTCCATGGCTGTGGTGGGTTGCAATGGTCGTGGTGGGGTTTTGGCAACATGGTCGTGGTGGGTTCCACGGTCATGGTAGGGGTGGAGATGGTTGTAGATCGACCCTCACCATGGTTGTGGTGGGCTCCATGGTCGTGGTGTGCTCCTCTTGCCTCGGCCGTGGTGGGTCACCACGGTCATGGCCATTCAAGTACAAAATAACCTCCATCCTTGTAACTCCTTCAAATTCTTACACTTAATTCACCACGGCCATGGTGGTCTCCATAGCCGTTTTGCCTTCATGTTGCCATGGCCGTGGTGGTATCACGATATCAAGCTTATGTTCCTACACTAGCATCACGATATCAAAACTTTGATTGGCTTTGTTCAGACCTACTTCCACAACTACTTTCAGTCTTTGACCATTCATAGTAAATTCGGTTGCTCCTTCTTTCTCAAAAATCAACACAGCCCAAAATGGCTATACCTTTTTTATTAGATAAGGCCATTCCCATCTAGATCGGAGTTTTCCAGGAAAGAACTCCATCCTTGAGTTATACATCCATACCCATTTTTTGGGCTCAAAGTCTTTCTTCTTGATCACCGTATCATGTAGAAACTTTGTTTTCTCCTTGTATCAGTTGGACAATTCATCGCATCTCCTCTAATTCATTCAGCTCAAACTTCCTCTTCATTGTGACATATTCTCCATCAAAGTACATGGATTTTAAAGCCCACAATGGCTTATGTTGCATCTCAACCGGTAGATGGCAGCTTTTCCCATAAACAAGCTTGAATGGTGTGGTGCCGATCGGGGCTTTATATGCAGTCATATAAGCCCACAAAGCCTCATTAAGATGTAATGACCAATCCTTGTGGTTCAGTCTCACTATCTTCTCTAGAATGAGATTTATCTCCTGATTGGCCAACTCAACTTGGCCACTCATTTGATGATGGTAAGGAGTAGCCACACGATGATTGACTCCATGTTTCTTGAGCAACCCTTCAAAAGTGTAATGAATGAAGTGACTTCCACCATCACTAATCATGGCTCTCAGCACACCAAACTGACTGAAGATGTTTGACTTAACAAAATCACAAACTACTCTATGATCATTGGTTCTTGTAACAACAACATCAATCCACTTTGACACATAATACATGACAACTAATATGTAGACATATCCAAAAGAGGGAGGAAAAGGACCCATGAAGTCAATCCCCCAAAGCTCAAACACCTCCACCCCAAGAATGGGTGATAGAGGTATCATGTCCCTCTTTGAGATAGAACCTACCTTTTGGCACTGCAAATAGCACTTGCAAAATTCATGAGAGTCTTTAAACAAGGAGGGCCAATAAAATCCACTTTGGAGAACCTTGACAGTCGTGTGTTTCCCGCCGAAATGGCCTCCACAAACTCTGGAATAGCACATAGATAGAATTTTCTGCTACTCCATCTTTGGAATACATCTCCTAATGAGTTGTTTGGGGTAATATTTGAAAATATGAGGATCATCCCAAACATAATTTTTTACCACAACAAACAACATTTTGCTTTCCTCCCTTGTCCATGTGCTTGGTTTCCTTCCACTAGCGGGGAAATTAGCTATATGTTTATACAATGGCCTTTGAGTGGATGAGAGTAGGAAGAGATGCTCATGTGGCATTGTTTCTTTAATTCGGATTGTATGATCAAAGGGTGCTTCAATTTGAGAGATATGGTCGGCAGTAGAATTTTCCACTCCCTTCTTGTCCACAATCTCAATATCAAACTCTTAAAGAAATAAAATCCACCGGATCAACCTTGTCTTTGAGTCTTTTTTGGCCATGAGATACTTGAATGCAGCATGGTCTGTGTATATCACTACCTTGTTTTGAAAAAGATAGGATCAAAACTTGTCAAGAGAAAAGATCACCACAAGTAACTCTTTTTCTATAGTCGTGTAGTTCCTTTGTTTTTTGTCTAGAGTCTTTCTAGAATAATAGATGGCATGTGGAATTTGACCAACTCTTTGGCCCAGTACAACCCCCACTGCCATGTCAGATGTATTATTAATGATCTCAAATGGCAAAGATAAGTATGGGGGCTGCATTTCAAGTGGTTGACGGCTTCAACACACTTGTCATCAAAATGAAATTCAACATCTTTCTCCTATAATTGACAGAGAGGTCTTGAGATTCTGCTAAAATCCTTGATGAAACAATAATAGAAGCATGCATGTCCCAAGAAAGACCAGACATGTCTTATGGTATAAGGAATGGTGATAGTAGAAATGAGGCCCACCTTGGCCACATCAACCTCAATACCCTTTTTTGAAACCCGGTGACCCAGAACTATGCCTTTGGGCACCATGAAGTGGCTCTTTTCCCAAGATAGCAAGAGGTTGTTGGCTAAATTGGACATTATCATAATCCCTTTGTTTTGATGATGACAAACATTTATTTCTTGTGTCTTTAAATTGCTATTTGAGTGTTTCAGGGACAAGCATATAAGGTGGTGGATAGCAAAGACTTGGAAGATCAATTTGCTAAAATTGCTTTATTTTCATGGTTTTAATCAATGTAAAAACTTGTACAAGTTTTTAATGTACAAGTACTTAGATATCATGTAAATCAAGCGTTTCGATCTTCCCTATCCACACACAACACTTAGATATGTCATCCCCTAAGATAGTAGCACAATAGCACATTGATACACACACTCAGTAAATGAATATATTGAATCAGGGATGTTCTCGGTCGAAAAACACTTTGACCGAGACACTCTCGGTCAACAAACTCCTCAACTAAGAACAGACCCTCCTAGTCATTAGACTGAGTTAGAAAAGTAGTTGGAAGTTGAGTTGAATGTTGCAATACACTTACTCCAGACTTACTCTCGGACGACAAACTCCTCGACCGAGAAAGCTTGTGTCTGCACTTTTTAGAATTAATTAACTAGCCATTACAAATGCAATTAGTGGACACTTAATGGCTAGTTGAGCACTAAGAATACCCTAGAAGGTGTCTAGAACGTCCCCAAGCATTAGAAAACCACTCCTATAAATAGGACAGCCATAGGACACCTCAAAAAACAACTTGCATACACAATTACACTTGAGATTCAATCCTTGTGAGCAAACAAGTTGAGCTACACTTGTAATCTATTTTCCTTGAGATCTACATTAGTGTCCTATAGGCTGATATCTCCTATCCACTATACATCCACGTCCATCCACTTTGGTTAGGAGATCAAACGCTTGATATAGGATCAAAGCTCTGTACTCAATTGGTAACTTTGTTTCTTTCTTCCAATCTTATTCCTTCTATTGTATTTTGTTCTCCTTTGCTACTCATAGGTTGGAGGCTGTGGAAAGGAGGTTGTTGGAGCTTCTTCGATGGTGAAAGTAGCTCGGCGGACTTAGGATTACTTCAAGAAGGTCGTCTCAATAGGAAGCTACTTCAAGAGGAAGGCTACTTCAAGGGGGAGCTTGGAGTTACTTCAAGGAAGGTTGCTTCAAGGTTTGTGAGACTACTTCTAGGTGAAGGCTATCCTAAGGGTGAAGGTATTTATATCTTATGTAACATCCTTGCAAGGTAATAAAATACAAGTTCTTTCAAAATACCAATTGGAAACAATTGGGTAGTGGACTGATTCCTTTAGTATTTTCTAAGAGTGGAACCACTCTAAACGTCGTGTCTCCTTCCCCAAATTTCAATTTTGGTTGCTTGGTTGAATTAATTTTAAAATTATTATAAAACCCTATTCACCCCCTCTAGTGTTTTTCAATTGGTATCAGATCAGGCTTCAAGGAGATCTGATCGAGTCTTGAAGATGGAGGGTGGTGGTGTCTACAACCTCAAGCAAAGGAGAAACTTGGACCAACCTTCAACAAGTTGTAGCTGGTGTTTAGGAATGGGACACACAACACTTAGTTGTCCAAGGAAGTCAAAGAAAGAATAGGTGCATAAAGACGTACAATGCTTCATTACTACTACAAATGAAGAAGAACAAGAAGTAAATCTTTTTGACTTGTCAAAAGAAGATTTAATTGTTAGTCTTCAAGAAATGCATGACAAATATATTGATTGTAAAAAGAAACTAAAAAGAATTACAAGAACAAATGAAGAATTATATGATCAGTTAAGTGAACTTGCTTCTGAAAAGGAAAGTATTACTTCAGAAAATTCTACATTGAAATATTCTCTTAATGATTTCAATGCGAAGTTACTTACTCTAGAGACAAACTATAATCTTCTTTCTCAAGAAAAGGTTGAATTGCTTGCTAAGTTGAATAATATTCAAACTCAACCTATTCTATGCACTCATTTAGATTATGATGCCATTGTAAAAGAAAGAGATAGTTTGTCATCTAACTTAGATCGAGAAAACTTGAATATTAAAAAGAAAATAGATGGAATTACTAAGTTACAAAAGGAAATTAGTAGTTTGAAGAACAATAGTGTTCTTGATAAGATCCTAAAGGTTTCTTCTGGTCAAATTGGAAGAAGAGGCTTAGGATATGTTCCAAAAGAAAAACATCATCAACCTAAACCTAGAAGAACACAGACAAAGTTCATACATGTGCCCAAAGAAAAATTCTATCAGGAACCTAGAATGAAAAGGGCACAAGTACCCAAGACTAAAGTCATGTATGTGCCTAAATAAAATCCTCCTAGAAAGAGAAATGAAATTGATTCCATTTGTTGTCACTATTGCTTGCGTCTTGGACATTATTCCTTCTCATGCCCATATAAGAAAAAGGATGTCGAGTTGGTATGGGTTCCAAAACCCCCAAACTAAATAAATATGAATTAATCAAGTTGAGATATGACCAATAATCTTGATTTGAACATCCTTATGTCTAACTCAACTTAATATAATAGAATAACAAAATAAATCAAAGAAATGTAACCCATAACTTGAACAAACAAATTTCTGAATAAAATCTACAATGACACTCTCGGTTGAACTCTTTCTCGACCGAATTATTTTTTATCAAAGTATTTGTCGACCGAATAAGGTTCTAGAAAACTTGTTCAACTGGTTCAGTTTGCTATAAACTTGCTACAAATTTGGTATAAATGAAAATTGATTGGAAATTATGAATGAATCATAAATCTTGGAGACAACTCTCAAATCACATATTGATAATTTGCATCATGATCTATATGATATCCTTATTAAACATGTTGTAAATTTACTAATTATGTGATCAAAAATATATGCAAATAGAAACAGGAAATGTTTTCTTAAAATTAATGCACACATTATAAAGCCCTAAATTTCTATTTCTCTTGAAATGATTAAGCATGTTCATGTACATGGTTTGTCTTAAATCTAAAAATTGATGAACCATGTTGATTTAATCAAGGAAATTACTATTTTATCATAATCCACATGGTTTTTCCTAAGTATTCCTTGGTCTATCTATATAGAAACCATGTGTCTTGAAATTTTCTTTTAAATGATCATGATCATTGTGTTATGGATATGCCTTTATCGTTTCATCATGATCATTGTGTTTCATCTTTTACTTGATTTGCCTAAAATAATCTTTGACCTATATATACAAATCATAAATGGATATTGTTTTCAAAATAATCATAGTGATTCAGCTCTTTACATATAAAGATGATGTTATCGTTGAAAATGTTATTTTACATAAAAGTAAAACTCAATGGCACAAATGCATCTTGACATATTAAGTTAATAATTATCTTGTGTTTGGCTTATGGAAAAGGATATTATCTTTGTGATGCATGATTGGAAATATATACTCTTACTGCAATTGGACATGCTTCAATACAAATATAGCATAGATTTCAAGTTCATTTTCAATTGCTATGATCTTATACATGGTTTGCCTAAAAGTATTTCTTGGCCAATCTAAAAATTATGAACCATGTTTCCTTGAGAAAACTTCATATATTTCTTGCATTAATGGAATAAGAAGTCTTGCTTAGAATAAAATTATATTCTATCTAAAGCCTATTCTAAGCAAATCAAGAGCAAGACACCATTTCAAAATCAAATATTGCTTACATGTTTCAAAATCAAATATTGCTTACATGAATTTAGTTCTATACAAACTTTGATCCTAAGCTATAATCCTTCAAATTGATATAAATTCTTTCAAATTGGTATCCACCTATTACAAAAAGGCTTTATATTCAATCAAGTGGATTATTAAGAGTGCTTACACTGCAAATCTGTAGAAAAATGTCTCTCAGTCGAAATAAAATTCGACCGAGGGGCACCCAGGTCAAATTCAAGGTCAACCTAAAATAAGCTTGACAAAATGCTTAATTGTAAATCATTTCCTTGCACTCAATCTTAGTATATTGAAAACAAGATTTTAGTGCATAGATCTCATAAAAGGTCTTATTATGATCTAATGCTTATTGTGACCTTAGAATCCTTAAATTATTTTGATTATAAGATTAAGGGGGAGCTCACAAAAACTATCTTGACTATAAGGTTAAGAAGGAGTTCACAAAACTTTGTAAAGAAAATTTGAAACTAGTTATGGCCTTAGTATCTTTAAACTAATCTTAGTTATGAAAATAAAGGAGTCTACAATATTTATGAATATAATGAATATCTTGTCCTTAATTGAATTCTCTAAACAAATTAGGGCTTAACATCCTGTGCATTTGGTTAGAGATACATTCATTGATTCTACTATAAGCTTAAAAGAATCTCATATCATTTCAGGATTTAACATCCCTTGTAAATGGTTAAGAAACTATTAAATATATTCATGAGCTTAAAGGATTTCCATGTCATTTTTAGGGCTTAACATCCCTTGTAAAATGGATGAGAAATCAATATATGTATCCATCATGAGCCTAAATGGATCTCATATCATTTTTAGGGCTTAACATCCCTTGTAAAATGGATGAGAAATCAAAACACATATGCCATGAATATAAAAGGATCTCATATCATTTCAAGGCTTAACATCCTTTCCAAATGATTGAGAAATAACTTGTGGCTAAATTTGACATAAAAATAAGTGGTTTGCATTGAGTATTAAATTATCAAATTAAGGGGGAGAAATAAAAGTCATAATTAATGTTTAGCTTGGTTATCTTTATGAAATGACAAAGGGGGAGAAATAATATAAAATCAATAACATAAATTAAAACTAGTTTCATAATCTCTCAGCTAGCACATACTTGCAAATAAAAGAATGGTTGCAAAAGGAAAACTTCAGGTATGAAACTCATATGATTTATATTGCCTTGATTTATATTTATGAAATGTTTTGTCATCTTCAAAAAGGGGGAGATTGTTGGCTAAATTGGACATTATCATAATAACTTTGTATTGATGATGACAAACATTTCTTTCTTGTGGATTTAACTTGCTATTTGAGTGTTTCAGGGACAAGAATATAAGGTGGTGGATAGTGAAGACTTGGAAGATCAATTTTCTAAAATTGCTTTGTTTTCATGATTGTAATCAATGTAAAAACTTGTACAAGTTTATAATGTACAAGTACTTAGATATCATGTAAATCAAGCATTTAGATCTTCCCTATCCACACACAACACTTAGATAGGTCATCCCCCAAGATAGTAACACAATAGCACAATACACACACTCAGTAAATGAATATATTGAATCAGGGATGTTCTCGGTCGACAAACACTTCGACCGAGACACTTTTGGTCGACAAACTCTTTGACCGAGAACAAACCCTTCTAGTCGTTAGATTGAGTTAGAAAAGTATTTGGGAGTTGAGTTGAATGTTGCAATACACTTACTCCAGACTTACTCTCGGTCGACAAACTCCTCGACCAAGAGGCACTCGATCGACAAATTTCTTGACCGAGAAAGCTTATGTCTGCACTTTTCAGAATTAATTAACTAGTCATTACAAATGCAATTAGTGGACACTTAATATCTAGTTAAGCACTAAGAACACCCTATAAGGTTTCTAGAATGTCCCCAAGCATTAGCAAACCACTCCTATAAATAGGACACCCATAGGACACCTCAAAAAACAACTTGCATACACAATTACACTTGAGATTCAATCCTTGTGAGCAAACAAGTTGAGCTACACTTTCAATCTATTTTCCTTGAGCTCTACATTAGTGTCCTATAGGTTGATATCTCCTATCCACTATACATCCACTTCCATCCACTTTAGTTAGGAGATCAAACGCTTGATATAGGATCAAAGCGTTGTACTCAATTAGTAACTTTGTTTCTTTCTTCCAATCTTGTTCATTCTATTGTATTTTGTTCTCCTTTGCTACTCCTAGGTTGGAGGCTTTGGAAAGGAGGTTGTTGGAGCTTCTTTGGTGGTGAAGGTAGCTCAGCAGACTTAGGATTACTTCAAGAAGGTTGTCTCAACGGGAAGCTACTTCAAAAGGAAGGCTACTTCAAGGGGGAGCTTGGAGTTACTTCAAGGAAGGTTGCTTCAAGGTTGGTGAGACTACTTCTAGGTGGAGGTTGTCCTAAGGGTGAAGGTATTTGTATCTTATGTAACATCCTTGTGAGGTAATAAAATACAAGTGCTTTCAAAATCCCAATTGGAAACAATTGGGTAGTGGACTGACTCCCTTAGTAGTTGCTAAGGGTGGAACCACTCTAAACGTCGTGTCTCCTTCTCCAAATTTCAATTGTGGTTGCTTGGTTGAATTAATTTTAAAATTATTATAAAACCCTATTCACCCCCCTCTAGTGTTTTTCGGAGGCAAAACTTGACGCATCTCTCAAGAATGGAGGCCAAGTAGAGAAAACACTCATCAAAGGTTTTACCAAAAACTGAAAAATCATCCATGAATACTTCAAATGACGAGTCAAGCATGTCGGCGAAGATGGAGGTCACATGTCTCTGAAAAGTGGAAGGGGCATTAAACAATCCAAACGACATTATCCAGTAATAAAAAGTACCACTAGGGCATGTGAATGTCGTATTTTCTTGGTCTGTAGGATGAATAACAATCTGGAAATACCCAGAGTACCCATCAAGAAAGCAATGAAAACTTTGTCCTGCCAACCTCTCTAGAATCTGATCAAGAAATGGAAGAGGATAGTGGTCATTCTTAGTCTTATCATTGAGATTTTGATAGTCTACACACATCCTCCATTTGGACTATTCTCTAATACACATCATATCACCATCAACATTCTCTGCCACTGTGATCCCACCCTTCTTTGGTGCAACTTGGATGGGACTCACCCATTTGCTATCTAAAATCAAATAAATAATTCCAACATCTAACAATTTCACGACCTCTTAGGTCATAACTTCCTTCAATTTTGGGTTCAACCACCTTTGAATTTGGCAGGTTTGCCTTGCATTATCTTCCAAATAAATCCTATGCACACAAATGGAGGGGTCAATACCTCTCAAATCAGCAATGGACCATCTAATGGCCTGAATGTTCTTCTTTAGGACTTTCATCAATGCATCTTCTTGATCTGGAGAGAGAATAGAAGAAATGATCACTGGGAGGGTGTCATTGGAGCCTAGGAATGCATACCTCAATCCTTTGGGGAGTGACTTGAGTTCAAGAGCTGGAGGTTCTTTAAGAGAATCCTTCAATGGATCTGAAATGGATGGGTGGTCCTCACTTGCAGCCACTAAGGCTAGCTCGTTCACTTCATCCTCTTCATCATCATGATCGGGAAATTCAACAACAGGATATAATCCTCTACCTTGATTGGTTGTCTAGATCTATGTAGGTAGGTGTTCCTCCACAATCTCATCAAGGTATTCAATAAGATAACAATCCTCTTCTGTGGCACCTATCACTTTGGTTGTATCTGAAGACTTGAAGATGTTCAACTGGATCTTCATGTGCATGAATGTCATATACATGGTGTTGGTTCTCAAGTGGATCACTACATCAACTATAGCCAAGAATGACCTCCTCAAGATGATAGGTACTCTTCTTGTACCTTTTTTCATAACTAGCATAATGAAGTCAGTGGGGAAGAATGTGAAAGTCTCATCATCAAGTCTAACTAGCACATCATCAACATGCCCTCTAGGCGTCTTTACCGATCGGTCGGCCAACTGCAAAGTGCAATGAGCTGGACCTAATTGTCCCATTTGGAGCTTGGAAAACACATCATATGACATCAAGTTCATGCTAGAACCCAGGTCTAGGAGGGCTTGGTCTATGTGGTGTGCTCTAATGTAACATGAAATGATGGGAGCACTGGGGTCTTTCCTCTTTCTCGGCATGGTGTTCTATAGAGTTGAACTCACTTACTCAGTGAGCTTGACTTTCTTGGGCATTCTCCCCATTGTTTTCCTCTTAAAAGTGCACAAATCTTTCACAAACTTGGTATAGGAAGGGATTTTCTTGACCGCATCAAGCAAAGGAATGTTTATCTTCACCTATTTGAAAGTTTCCATGATATCCTCAGTATGTTTCTTCTTTCTTCTCTTAACAGAGGGATCCTTAAGAGCATCAGGAAATGGGGGAGTTGGGCTCCCAATTGACTTGGATCAATGGACTCATCAACTGGAATCATAGGAATCACAGTATCACTACTCAGTGTCATGGTATCAACTCTAGTTCCTATCATAGTATCATCAATCTGGATCTCAGTATCGACCTATCTGATCACAATATCACCTCTGTCCTCACTGGCTACACTATCAACAACAGTATCATGAGACTGCTCCAAGGTCCGACCACTCCTCAATACATTCACCTCCTTCACATGCTCATGGGTAGTGGAAGAAGAGGCTTGTGGAGGTGGCTATGGTTTTTGAGGTGGTGGTGGTCTTTGGTGGGGTGAGTTGGGATTTTGAAGGATGAACTGTGGCTGTGGTTGTTGTTGTGGTTGTGGTTGTTGTGGATGGGGGTTATATTATGAAGGGGGTTGTTGGTATGAGTGAGGTGGAGGTGGAGCATATTGATAGTTGAGAGGAGTTTGAGGAGGTTGTGGATCATAGGGATTTGGTGGTCCTTGATATGAAAGGGGAGCATATGAACTTGGAGCATTTCCCATGAAAGTGCCATCATTGTTCAGGTTTGGCATTGGTTGAGATGGGAGTCTTCCTTCCTCACTACTAGTAAGTGGAAGTGATGTATGATCCAATCTTTACTCAATATGGTTAATGGAATGCCCATGAGAGGACACATATTTCATTACCTCATCCAAACTTCTCAATCTTTCGAGCACTCCATATTCAAATTTTGAGCTATACCTTGGCCTTGGTTGACCTTATCCTTGACCGTCCTCATTTTGTTGTTTCCATGAAAAGTTGGGATGGATTCTCCACTCGGGAGTTTAAGTGTTGGACATAGGGCCTTGGTTGTTTTGGTTTCCAAAGGAGTGCAAAGCATGAACTTCTTCTTCTTCAGCTTCAACTGCCATGGTGGATTGACTACAAGAACCACTAGCTTGGCTCTTCATCATATTCATCATGTCTGCCATCATTTTTATCATGTCGGGGTTGGTTGCGGTCTGGGCTGGAGCTATGGGAGGAGGTGGAGGGATGTAGTTTCAGACATAATGTTCCCCTTTAGTAGAAACCTGATGGCAAGAATTCTCAGCAAGGTGCTCAAACAAGGGCCACGACTCCTCAGGTGGCTTTTCCATGAAGGTGCATCCACATGATGAATCAACATTGTTCTGGATCAACTCTTCTAACCCGATGTAGAAGGATTGGACCAGCTACCATAAGGGTACCTCGTGACAAGGGCAGTCACGCAGGAGCTTTTGGAACCTTTCCCACGCCTCTTGGAAAGGTTCATTTTCCTTTTGGGAGAATGTGGTGATACATCTTCGCATTTGGGTCAGCTTGGCAATTAGAAAGAACTTCTTGAGAAACTTGTTTTTGACCGCATTCCACATCACCAACTCTGGCTTTGAGATGTACCATTCCTTGGCCTTTTCTTTTAGAGAGAAAGGGAAGAGTGTCCTTCTGATGGAATCATCGGTGACAGTGGGTGTGCGGAAGGTGAAACAAGTCTCAAGGAAGACGTCGATATGAAAGTAGGGGCTTCATTCTCCATCACATAGTAGGTAGGGAGGAGTCCAAGAAGTGTGGGTGAAATGGAGAATTGTTGACCCACCATTTGGACAACAAGGGTGGCAATGGGGGAATTTTAGTTCCCCGAGGTGAAATACTCGTGGAGGGGGCGGTTGGCCTGCGGTTGAGCATTTCCATGAGGTTCGTTTTCTTCCATGGCGACTGGTTAGCGTTGTTTATGGTGGCTTTGGTGTTTCCTCCTACCTATCTCAGGGTTGTATAAACCAAGTCGGTACAAGTCAAACGCGTATGACGCATGCACAATTGTCACCAGCACAATACACAAACAAGCAACAAAAACCAAGTTAGAATGATAATATGCAAAAGTGAACAAAGAATAAAGAATAACAATGATGAGGGTAGTAGGAAAGGCTAAGCTACACTAACTAGCTAGGTTGAATGCCTCTATCCCTGGAAATTGCACCAAAAATCTTGGTGTGATATTCCACACACGTGTGATCTTTTGATTTTATAAGTCCTCAAACAAGGTTCGCTTACAACACTAAAGTATGCTCCCACAAGCGCACGGGGTCATGTTATAGTATAGATGAGAGTCAAGCAATGGGGGTCGATCAATAGAGAAAGAAGGGTTACTAGAGCTAGGTTTTTGTTGGCTACATTTGTAAAGTGGAGATTAGGGTTGAAGGGTTTAAAAGTAGATTTTATTTGATTACACTAAGCAAGCAGGCAAGTAAAGGCAATATGAACACTAGATTACCACAAACTAGGTTATCCTAAGCAAGTTAGGTCTAATAGATTAGATTAAGCAATCAACCAAACAAGAGCAAGATGATCTACACTACTCTATCAAGGTAATTAGCAACTAAGAAATAAGCTAAACACTAGGGCAAGCAAGAATCTAAGTTAACCCTAATAAACAAGACTAAGCAATTAGCTAGAGTGAACAAAGGCAATTTATCTAAACTAGCATTAACAAGCTAAGATGACAAGTTAGGTTTTAAGAAATGGATTGGATAGGTGGGACGTTTGGGAATGTGATTTTATATTAGTTGGGGTGTCAACATGGCATGCAAATATCACATTTAAATCTAGATTACCAAACCAAACAACAAGGTAAGTGCTATTACAATATACCCTATACTACTAGTTGGACTAGGGTTAGATGTAATTCTAGTAGGACTTGGCAAGTCTAGGTTTCTAGGGTAAGGGGTATTAGGGCAATTGAGAGCCAAGGGTAGGAATGGGAGTAGAGATGAGGGTTTTTCACCTCATGTTACTTATCATCTAGCCTTTAGGAAGCTCTAGGAAACTGCACGAATCACACTTACACTAGATACTTAGATCTCACACTCACTTGTAGAAGAAGGGAGATGTATGTAGGAACAAATGGGGTTATCTAGGGATCCACTAATTGGACCTAGGAGCCATTCCTAAGATTAGTACATACATTCCAGGGGGTCATTAAGCATCACAAAGCAAGCAATGTATGTTAAAAGCACAAACCACATGCAATATAATGGGAAATGTGATAGAAGCAAGAGGCAATTATCATAGAATGAAATTATGTTAATTACAAATTATTTTCCCCCAACATGGTATCAAAATCACATTTTAATCCCAAACAGCCTACCACTAGGGGCTTAGTTAAACATGCTCAAAGAAAAGATTAAAAAATGAGAAGAAGGGGGTAGGACTCCATGGAGCTTGAAGTAGATCCTTCTCCTTCACCTCCTAACTGATGTAGGGTGACCTTCCTCCTCCAAGGTGGATGATGGGCATGAAAATGAAGGGGATTATGGTAGAAAATCTAGAAAACTAGGTTTCTATGGTGGAAATGAGATGGAAATGGTGGATGGAGAGCATAAATGCAAGGGGAGTGCAATGAATGCTCAAAAGTGGGTGGAGAGGAGTAATGGCAGCTGAGGGGTCTAACCTTCATGTTGTGGCTGCCACCTATGTATATATAGGTGGTGGGGAAGCACTAGGGTAAGTAGGGGCAAAGTGGGAAAATCAGTGGTGAAAATGGGTATGGTTAGGTGGTCACCACGGTTGTGTTGAGGTTATACGGTCATTGTGGGGGTTGCATGGCATGGTCATGGGTGGAGGAATTGCCGAGGTGATGAATGGAGATGAAAGTGATAAGTGTATATGGTGGCCACGGTCGTGGTGGGTAGAGGGTACCACGGTCGTGTGGGGTACCACGACCGTGTTGGAGGAGGAGGCCACGGGCGAGGGAACTTCTAGGTCATCGTGTCTTCAGCTCACCGCGGGCATGGGGAGCACCACAGGCAAGGTGGTCTTCAAGCACCACAACTGTGGTGATGGCCACGACCGTGGTCATTCACGTGTAAAATGGACCAACTCCCCGTTGATTTTTGGGATCTTTGTGCATAAATGACCATGGGCGAGGTGATGACCATGGGCAAGGTGGAATATGCTGGACACGACCATTCTGGGAGCCACATCTGTGGGGTCTTCAGTGACCATGGCCGTTGTGATGACCACAACTGTGGTCATTCATGTGTAAATTGAGCTCATTTTGGGGATTTTTGGTGTTGGGCTCTACTTCATCTTCTCAATCTAGCCTTTTTTTGCTTTGAATTGCTCTTGTGCATCCAAGGAAAGATCAGGGAAGAGATAGGTCCACTCTTGGGGTGTAATACCCCATAGACATTCTTCATCTCTCTCCCATGGATTAATGTATGCATAAGTACCCTAAAATACACACAAAAGGAGGCATAAGTTCATTTATCATAAAAGATCATATTGAAGGGAATAACTTGTAATCTAAACTATTTAGATGTGATTATCATGCAAAAAGGAATAGGATGAAACCCTAAAATAGGGTTGCATCTGCAAGGCAAGAATCCTAATCCATCTTCACTAAAGAGCAACATGATGCGTCAATTGTTCAACACGTTATGTTTTGTGTTGACAGTTGCCAACATCTTCAATGGGTGGAGAAAAGAAACCCCAACCATCCCACCTTATATTTTAAAACCTCTTCATCACATATGGAAAGTTGAACATGCACAACTTTTGTCAATGGAGCCACAAAGTGATGATATGGTTCAAATTCCCAAGCAAATGTAATCATATGACAAGTAACCTCCTATTGATTATTCTCTTTCCCTATGTGCACAACATGGTGTCACCCTCCTCTCTACTTTATGGAAGTCTATGGTGCCATGATTATTCTCAAGGCCCATACTCTATTATGTTTTTATACAATCCCCTTCTTTCCCTCTCACTGGACATTTTTAAAATAAGTACCTTTTAGTATGCATAATTCCCTATTTCAAGATAGATCAGACCATATTAAGACCTAATAGCCCTAATTGACTCATCAATATCCCATGGACATAAAATCTTAGGATGTTATAACCCTAAAACATGAATTGTGGGAAATTGATGAATATTCATACTGAACTACAGTCTCCATCATAATTAGATACCCTAGTATGTTCCTAACATCTTAGAGTGAGAAAATTGGAAATAACTCAAAAGAATTCATTCTTTTGACCGTGAGGATGAGCTTAAAAACCTTGTTAGATGATTAAGTGTATAATGTGATAGTTACAACACAAATAGTCTCAAAATACAAATATAAGTCCAAAGTTCATGTTACTCATACTCAAATTATGTAACCTACAAATTTTGGGCTTAATGGAATATCAAATACACCACCACTTACAGAAACTTAGAAAATATGATATAAGTATAAGGATTATTCATTGATTATTCTAATGTCACACCCCTTTTTCCTAAGTTGTCCATGATTTAAATTGTCCCATAGGTTAGTAGTCACATGGTGTTATTTCTCTCCATCCAACAACTCCAGATCCGTTTGACCTGATCTCACAAAGAATCAGTCGTCTCCTTCATTCACACTCCCGACTACCAAAATTCCTCTATGACTCCACACATAGAGTGCTCACTGGGGCACTCTTTTCTTTGGTCAATTTTTATCATCTCCCTCATTCACATCAATAGATTATCCTTCATTGGCATCCTCTTCCTCGCCTATCTCTGTCCATAAATGTTCCTCCTCTACACCCACTGGTCCTAGAAGATAGAAGAACCTTATCGTTGTCTAATGTTGGCAAAGGACCTACAGGGCTCAGATTGGCTACCTTCCCCTCCACCTCGTTGTATGAGTGTGGTGAGCATGTTGTATTCCATCACATCATTGGATGTGTCCATGATTTGTGGTGGGATTTTCATCTTTAGGTTGCTATCAACCATGTTTGCCACCTACCCAACATCTTGGAAGCTTGCGTCAGTTTGCATCCACCTACTCAATCTGATGATGAAAAGCATACCTCCCTGAACTTTCCCATCACCTCCAATCTAGTTTCTGACTCCTTCAGTCTCTCCTCAGCCTCCTTCCTTCCACTTCCTCTCCACTTCCCTTCCATACTTCTTATTCATCTCCTCTATGAATCCAACGTTGCTTGAGTCTGCCACCACCCCTCTGGGACCACACCCAACTATAGTTTTCCTTCTCTTCTTTCTTCTCCCTTGTGCCCATCTGGTGGATGCAGACCTACAACATGAATAGAAAGAATAATATATAGACATCTACCAAGTTAATTGACCACCCAAACCAAGACAGGTCACCACCTAAGGCCACTGGCCATCTCCTCCAAATTCAGTAACTCCAATACAAGATCGTCCATCTCCTTTTCTCCTCCTTCTCTTCTTTCTTTTCTTTCTTTCAATCAACAGACCTACAAAAATTCTGTCAACTACCCTACACATGCAACTCATGAGTACAACCATCACCACCAACTTTGCCTTTCATTAATCTGATCAGCAAAAACTCACTGGCGAAGAAGATCCTCCCTTTGGTGGTTCAAGATCAGAATATATCATTTGTGAATTCACTGTGACCTGATCTCTGAAGGAAGATAGGACAACATGCTTCCACCTTCCCAAATGAGGATTCCCTAGCCACTACCTCTGACCAGACCTAGAGAGGTTTAAGGGTGAGATTCAAGCATGTTTCAATCTAACGACTGGCCATTGACTACTAGTTTGGTCAAAAGATCTATATTGATCCATCTATGGGCAAGCTATGGGAAACTGATGAGATGTATCATGCTTTGATCATATTAGAAGGATGGTGAGGAATCATACAAGTGTACCGACCTATAGGTGAGTAATTGTGATCTTGTACTACATGTTTTAATAAATCAATTAGTAAGCTAAACATAATTGATAGGATGCATAACAGTCTTGATAATAATATAGGATCATTACAAGAAACCTATCCATATATATGAATAACATAATTCAATCTATTAAACATGCAACGCAATATATACATGTATACATTAGTGTAATAGAAAATGAAGGTTCTGAAAAATACAATAATTAGTAGGATATAGCTATTCCTATATGTATGCAATCGAAACTTAATACAATTTACATGGAATCTGGAATCTAAGTGGACTTATGCACTTAATATTATATGTTTTGACATATAACCTTTGTTATATTGACTACTATATACAATTCATTTATATAGCTAATCATATTTCATTTTATATATAGATACATATATATATGATGGTAATTAGAAATACAAATGAACCTAGGTAACATATCTAATTGTGTTGGCCGATATATGAAATAAATGGTAAGTAAAATACACATAAAACATATAAGAGTATCAATTAGATGAATCTATACTTCAATGAAATTGACATTGAATAACATGGTCTAGTTTCATCTATCTATATGGTATATACTTTTATTCGTATACATCTTGATATCTAGGTATGCATAAACAACTCATATATAAATTAAGTTGTTGAGGAACCCTAGATATTCCATGTATAGTATTCTGATAAATATATGACTAGTTTCCTCCCTAAACTTATATATGGGTATTCCTAAGGTTTAAAAGCCTAACTCTAAGTTAGACAACCAAATGTTTGGTTTTGATATACTTTCAAGTTTGAATTGGAAATTGTGACTAATGTGTGTATCAAAACATTTTAGGTTGAGAAGTACAAACAATGTATAGCATCCTTAGATCTAGGGTTATTCATGAAGACCATGTATGTACATCCTCTATTTTATTTTGGGAACTATTTGACTTAAACATGAATTATTTTAATGAGGAATCTCTTGATCTATCGGTTTTAATTGAAAACCAATTATTAGACATTCATGTTTCCTAATTTGGATTCATATATATATTCTTATGGTTTTTGAATTATTCTTTTATTATGGGTGTTCAGGCCCCTCTTTCTATAATTGCCTTATTATATGAAAATTGATTGAAATGTTAGTCTTGCCTCTCTATTTATGCATGCTACATATTTGACTATAATATCTAGAATAGTGGTATTAATGTACAACCATACTTATAATGGGTGTGTGTATTCCTCCTGGGGTGCATTTCCACCCTTATTTCTTTTAGGCCATGATACTATGGTGTTATGGCCCTATTTTAGGTATATTTACTCTACATTGTTATGCATGCAAAAGTTATTGTTTACATTGAGATGGTTGATAATTGTTATGGAAAGACATTTTATTCTCATGCTTGTATAAATATGTCTCATTTCTCATGTTATAATCCTTTTGAACTTACCTACATGTTTATATTATCCTCCTTGTGGGAAAATCTCTCTTTGCACTTTTAACCCAACATAATGTCTAAAGTGTTATTATATGTACATACTCAGTTTTTGCTAACCTATACCTTACTATTTCTAGGTGATGTTCCCTTTCACCCAGGTGTAGGTTCTTTAGAATACAAGGATGCACAAAGTTTGTATACATGGTATTAGACCTAAGGATATCTTAGAATGGCTAGGTTGCCCTCTCCAATAGGTCTTGCATGTCATTAGATTTATTATATGTATATCTTTTAGTTTAATATACCACCTTTTATGGTGAGGAATAATTGTATATGAACCATCATGCAACCTTGTAAATAGTTCTGTTTCCACTGCTTTATTATAACATGACTTTTATATTGTATCACTTGAGTGGATCCCCTATTGGGTTCCACTATTTACAAAGTGGCATCAAAGCCAAGAGCAGCCAGTAAATTGACTATTTCAAATTATCCTATATTGTTCCTTAATCAGGTTCTTTAGAAGACAAGGATGCACATAGATTGTATACATGGTATTAAACCTAAGGATATCTTGGAATGGCCAGGTTTGCCTCTGCAACATGTTTTGCATGTGATTATTAGATGTATTTCTTTTTACTTAGATATACCACCTTTTTACGGTGTGGAACAATTGTAAATGAACCATCATGTAACTTTATAAATAGTTTTGTTTTCGCTGCTTTATTCTAATATTTCTTTTTATATTGTATCATTCAATGGAACCCCTATCAAGTCCCACTCTTTAAAAAAAGGTATCAGAGCCAAGAGTAGTCGATAACTGACTATTTCAAGTTATCCTATGTTGTTCCTTAATTAGGTACTTAGGTAACCCTTCGCATGTAGTTGATGCGCCTAATCCTGATTCGTGGAATATCAAACAAGATTGTAATCCCTGTTTAATTTGGTGATTTCCACTCCCTAAATAACTTTATGGGTGAGACTTAGTTTTTAAGAACCTTAGTTAACCCCATGCCCTTTATGCAACACAAAGTTTCCCTATATTGGGGTTGACATCTCCTGGTCGTTAGATTCGATTTCCCTACCTTATGGGAAGATAGTTCACTAATAAAATGTAGGTTGACTCAAATACTCATATATAGGCATAACCCTAATTCCCACATGGATCCTTTCCTTATTGTTTTTGTAGCATGCCTCAAATACGTCCACTGGGATGACTAAGCATGCATGGGTGATAAACATAGAACTCTAGAGTAAGTTGTAGGATGGTGATGATTCCCTTGATGCTAGGTGATGACCTAAATTAACTATGTTAAGGTTAGGCATGCCTTACCTTCAACGTGGAGCATGCCCACATATATTTGTCCAAATCCATCTATCTAAGGGTTGGATATGATCCTCATTGAGCTTGTTATGCCTCATACATGAGAATGGTTGGTGCGAGCTATAAGTTCAATAGATATTCTGAAGTGTTCACCTTTATCATCTACTATACATGGTTTCTCTAGTAAGCGGGGTGAATAGCTTAACTATATAGGTTACATTATCTTGTGAAGGCACCATGATTGTAAACCTTCTAATAATAGGAAAACCCTAACTTATTTCTGCATTGGTTTGATGATTATATGACTCTTCTATGTCTTGAGATGAGGTAATATAGATTATGATTAGAGTGAAATAGGGACTGGTGGATATCATGCCTTATTAGGATTTGATATATGTTGAATGAGCATTATAAGAAATCCTTATACTTCTTATGATTACATATTAGAGATTTAGTCATATGCCCTCTTAGGTGTTACAAGAATCATAACCTTTTTGTGGAATGAAATGATGATAGAATATAAATACGTGTTAAGTTGTGGAAGGTGGTTGATTTGGTTCTCAAATTGATTTTGGTGCCAATTTTGCATTTCCATCGCAAAGTTTTTATCATTGAACTTACTTTCATTATTGAGTTATATTCACAAAAAAGTTATCTAGATTTTATTGATGGTTTTTGGAACCAAGTCTCCACCATAAGAAAGTTCAGTAGTAGAGAAACGGTTAGTGAATAACCCCTTGATTGACATGTTCATCCTTGAAATTCCAGGCCTTAACGTGATGTAGGGAATATAAAGTAGATATTTTAGACATAGATGACCTAGTTGATCTACCCATGTTTACCCTCTAGATGGTTAATTAGGATATATCTTCATCCATTTAAGGGGTGGAGTATTTGCACTTTGTCCTTTAGGAATGTAACTTTACTTAGGATTATCTGAAGTAATAGTGGTAATAGTGAGTAATAAATGAGTAACATCAGGTACTAAGACCACATGTATGTAATTATTACATAACCATGGTAGATGGGTATGATTTGAAATTTTTTACCACAATGAACATTACTAACATGATTAAAGTAAGTTTAAAATATATTTCTCTTATCTAGAATAGTGAACATAATTAAGCTAGATTGCTAAGTATAATAAACTATCATGATAATTTAGGAGTGATGCTAATCATGATAAATGGGAATGGAAATCATTTTAATAATGAATACAATGCTATTATCATGATACTAGGTTTGGTGTAACTTCCCTATATCAACATCTTATATGATAAGACAAATAGAGACTTCACACATGGAGTACTATAGTTTCATTTTGATGATGTATTATGATCCAGTACATCAAGGGAACTATAAACCAATAGTTATAATTAGTAAGTATGATTCATCACACCTGGGTAGTGATGGATGGATTTTTAGAAACAAAATCTTCTTGAAGTAAAGGAGTGTTGTAACATACTCAATTCTAAGAATATATGTTAATCATCCATTCTCTAGCCCCCTACTCGAATATATTATTATCCAATCTCCTTATTTCTCTCTACTTAACCAATTTTCAAATAAATGTGTTTTAGAACGCATAATTCCCTATTTTAGGATATATTAGACCATGTTGGGACCTATTAGCCCTAAATGAATCATCAATATCCCTACAAACATAAAATCTTAGGATGTTATAACCCTAAAAATTGAATTATGGGAAATTGATAAATATTAATACGAAAATATAGTCTCCATAATAATTAGATACCCTAGTATGACCCTAAAATATTAGAGTGAGAAAATGGGAAATAACTCGAAGGATATCATAATTTTGACCATTACAATGAGCTGAAAGTCATAGTTAGATGATTAAGCACATAATGGGATAGATAATAATAAACATATAATCTTAAAATACAAATGTAAGTCCAAATTCTTGTTCCTCATATTCAAATTATGTATCCCACTGATTTTTGGTTTAATCAAATATCAAATACACATGTTATAGTAATTTAGAATATATGATATAAGCCTAAGCATTATTCATGTGATTATTCTAATGTCACTCCCCTTTTCCCTAAGTTGTCGATGATTTAAGTTGTCATATAGGTAGTAGTCACATGGTGTTATTTTCTTCATCCAATGGCTCTAGATCTGTTTGACCCGATCTCTTGTCTCCTTCATTCACTCCCCGACTCCAAGAATTCCTCTATGACCTTGCACACAGAGTTCTCATGGGGGAATTGTTTTCTTTCGCTGATTTCTCTCATCTCCCTCACATTGATGGATTCTATTTTGTTGGAACCCTCTTCCTCACCTATCCCTGGATGACAATGCTCCTCCCATATGCCCCATGGTCCTAGAAGATAGAAAAATTATGCCTTTTTCTACTATTAGTGAAGGACGTGTAGGGTTTAGATTGGCTACTTTCCCCTCCACCTCATGGTTTGATCATGCTGAGCATGTTATACACCATCACGACATGAGTGAAGTCCATGATTTGTGGTGGGAGTTTCATCTTTAGGCTTCCTCCATCTATGTTTGTAGCCTACATGACATCTCAGAATCCTTCATCAGTATACGTCCGCCTACTCCACCTGGTGATGAAAATCATACCTCCCTAAACTCACCCAAAACCTCCAATTTGATTTTGAACTCCTTTGGTCTCTCATCTTCCTCCTTCCTTCCTCTTCCTCCCCACTTCCCTTCTCAATTCTTATTCATCCTCTATGAATCCAATATTTCTCAAGTCTGCCACCACCCCTTTGGGATCATACCCAATTGTTGTTTTCCTTCTCTTCTCTTTTCTCCCTTGAGCCCATCCGGTGGATGCAAACCTACAACATGAGTATCAAGACTGATGCATAAACATTTACAAAGTTCATCGACCACCCAAGCCTAGACATGTTTCCACCTAAGGCCTCCAACCATCTCCTTTAGTTTTAATAGCTCCACAATAAGATTGCCCATCTCCTTTTCTCCTCCTTATCTTCTTTATTTTCCTTCTTCCAACCAAAAAATCTGCAACAATATAGTCAACTTCCCTACACATGCAGCTTGTCAGTGCAACCATCACCACCAACTTTGTCTTTCATTAATCTGATCAGTAGAAACTTCACTGGTGAAGAAGATCCTTGCTTTGGTGGTTCCAGATCAGAATATATCATTTGTGTTCACTATGACCTTAACTCTAAAGAAATATAGGAGAACCTACTTCCACCTTCTCAAAGAAGGCCCCCTGGCCACCACCTCTGACCAGACCTAGAGAGGTTGAAGGGTGAGATTCAAGCCCATTTCAATCTAATGGTCAGTCATATTGACTACAGATTTGGTCACAAGGTTTATATTGATTCATCTATGAGAAAGCTATGGGAAACTAATGAGATGTATCATGCTTTGATCACACGATAAGGATCATGAGGAATCATACAAGTGCACTATCCTATAGGTGAGTAATCATAATCTTCCACTACATGTTTTAATTATCAATTATTAAGAAAAATATATCTGATAGGATGCATAATAGTCTTAATAATAATATCTATCCAGAATGTGAAAGCTATCCATATTGATGAATAATAGAATTCAATCTATTGAGCATGCAACACAATACATACATGTATACATTTGTGTTATAGTATGAAAGTTATGAAAAATACAATAATTAGTAGGATACAACTATGTTAACATGTGTGCAATTGAGACTTAATACAATTTACATGGAATATGGAATCTTCATTAACTTATATACTTAATATTGTATGGACTAGAATATATAACCTTTGTTACATTGACTACTATATCCAATTCATTTATATACCCAATCATATTTTACAATTTATATATAATTGCTAGTAATCAGAAATATAGATGGACCTAGGTTACACATCTATTTATGTTGACTGATATATGAAATAAATGGTAAGTAAATAATACATAACACATATAAGAGTATCAATTACGATCAATCTATACTTTGACAAAAATGATATTAAATAACATGTTGTAATTTCATCTAACTATATGGTATACACTTTTATTCGTATACATCTCAATATCTAGGTATGTGTAAACAACTCATATATAAATTAAGGTGCTAAGGATTAAACCCTAGATACTCCAAGTATAAGATTCTGATAAATAATGACTACTTTCATCCACAACCTTATATATGGGTATTCCTAAGGTTTAAAACAATAACTTGGTGTTAGACAACCAAATACTAGGTTTAGATATACTTTCAATTCCAAATTGTTGATTGTGGACTAATATGTGTATCAAACACTTTTAGGTTGGTAAGGACAAACAATGAATAACATCCTTAGATCTAGGGTTAGTCACGAAGACCAGGTATGTATATCCTCTATTTTATTCTGGGTACTATTTGACTTAAACTTGAATTATTTTAATGAGGCATTTCTTGAACTATCAATTTTACTTGAAAGCAAATTGTTGGACATTCATGTTTCCTGATATGGATTCATATAAATTCATATGGTTGTCGAATTATTCTTTTAACATGGGTGTTTGGGCCCCTCTTGCTCTGATTACCTTGTTATGTGAAAATTGACTGAAATGTTAGTGTTTCCTATCTATTTTTGCATGCTACAATTTGACTAGAATATATAGAATAACGGTACTTATGTAAAATTATACTTATAAAACACACATATTCTCCCTGGGGTGTGCTTTTCCATGTTATTTCTTCTAGGCCATGATCCTATGGTGTTATGGTCCTTGTTTTAGGTATATTTAGTCTCCAATGTTATGCATGCAAAAGTTATTGTTTTATATTGAGATGGTTGATAACTATTATGGCAAAACATTTTATTCTCATGCTTGTAATATGGATTTTAAATATACCCTATTTCTCTTTTGTATAATTCTTTTGAACTTACCTATTTGTTTATAGCACCCTCCTTATGAGAACATCTCTTTTGCACTTTTAACCCAATATAATACCCAAAGTGTTATTATATGCACATACTCAGCCTTTGCTGACCTACACATTATTTCCTATGTTCTTGGTGATGTTTCCTTCCACCCAGGTGTTGGTACTTTAGAAGACAATGATGCATGAAGATTGTATACATGGTATTGGACCTAAGGATTGCTTGGAATGACCAGGTTGTCCTATACAATGGGTCTATCATGTGACATAATTTATTAGATGTATATCATTTTACTTTTATATACCACCTTTTATGGTCAGGAGAAAATGTAAATGAACCATCATGTAACACTAAAAAAAATTATTTCCGTTGAGGTATTATAACATAGCTTTTGTATTTTATCATTTGAATGGATCCCCTGTAGGGTCCCACTCTTTACATGTGCCTAGATAGGTAACAACACAAGCACCTATCAAGCAACATGGTTATCTGGGATCATCTTAAACTCTTGTACTCCAAAAACATCTCAAAAATGTAGAACGTGACACTGAAGATGTATACTCTGCACCAAGTTGAAAAAACTCTATAACAATAATTTGAGGAGGTCACTCACATCTCAAAAGATTTCAATAGTTTACTTCCCATCTCTAGTGATTCGTTCAAGCTTCAAATGTAGTGAGATCATATGGCTACAATGAAGTATCTTACCAGCCATTACAAAGAACATGGAGGAGTCAGAAGCTATATACTATCATGAGCACAACTCCCCACCTTGGAAAAGACATATCAATGTGTCTCACAAGCCGCCCTCAAGCAAAATTCTTCTCAACTTTGACAAAAGATTGGTCAGATTTTGTCTTCTAGAACACAATCAACCTATCATGTACACATGGATGTGGTCATGGAGGTAAACATTCTTATTTTGGAGGCAGAGGTTGACCCGAGTGTACCATTGTGACAGAAAGGGTGACTAGAAGAGACATGCTACAAGCTTTATGGCTATCATGCTAAGAATTTCATGATAAATCTTACTTCTACTAAGGAATCATCCAATCCCATTCATCTAATTCAAAATGAATGATGAGGAGTAAAATCAACTTCTCTAGTTACATGCATCCCATCAAACATATTCCTCTATCACTTCCTATGGTTAGAAATCAAGAGTATTGAGCTCATCTACAACCTAAATATCTCAATCTACATGTAAATATTTGTCTTTTTGGGTTCTTGGATAAGATGCAACAAATTACATGACATGTATATTCAACATCTTCTCCAACTTGTCCTACCCCAAAGTCAATACATCCCAAGTTAGTATTCCTAATGGATCTTTAGTTTCCATTCAAGGCACAAGAACCATTTCACCCAAATCCTAATACCTATTGCTCATAAATAGAGTTAGGACTATTAATGAGCAGGGTATAACCTATTTACCTTTTATCCATATCGTCAAGACCCCATTTTGCTCACTCATTTATGTTCAATCCTCGGGCGAATGATTGAGTTCATGTCCATATTTTTCCATATTTTTCACATATTCCATGTCGTATACTCTTCCCTCATATTTCTTCATTTTTCCATATATTATGTACATTTTATCCATTCATTTTCAACCACTTTTACCTAGTTCAAGACTTCCTGGATAAAAAATATTCTTTCCCAAAATGAAGTGCAATTTTCCATCATTTATGCTTTTTGTAAGCCTTTTTTTCAAATTGCACTGTTGATTTCTTTTTTGAATAAATTATTCATTTTTTCCAATGAGTATTCAATGGCCTTTTGTTGTGATAATGAGAAGCATAACCCATAATTATCCTTCCTACATTATTTTATTCACCTTTGTTTAGAATCTATGAATCTACCTAGTTTTCTCCAAATCGTTCCTAAAATAATTGGAAAATCAAGAAACATACAATATCATGTTTGGGGGACTAGGTAGATTGGAGCAATCTATAGTCTTAACGTGGTAAATCACCTCAATCCATGTGGCATTCATGCCTAGTGCATCGCCACGATCCACCACCGCTACTAATAGATTCTATTTAAAACTACCCTAACTCTATCTATAAAAACCCATATATCCACAATATTCTGAGCACCTTTTGACTCTCCTAAAGCCAGTGAGAGACTATCCCCCTCTTTACTTTTTGAATTATTCATGTTCAAAAGAATCCTTCATATGACACCATCTGCCTCAAAATGCCTTTAAGTTGCACGAAAGATAATCATACCATGCTTCTCCTAACCTATTTAAATGCTCTTTCAACTATTTTAACTACTTTGTTTATATCTTCTTAACTTCTCATGTTATTTATTAATGTGTCTCAATTTACCTGCCAAAAAGGTCACATCTTTTACTTCGTCTATATCTTCTCATAGTCCTTTAATCTCCCTACATATCGGTCCTAACCACCCATGAATGATCTCCGTCGTGGGAGGTCCTTAGGAAATTTATGACCCCAATGTACCAAAAATTAGGAACTATAGGACTATGTTGTGAAGGACGCATACATCTCTTGCCCCAAAGGTCTTCTAACAATTAAAAAAATATCATTTTTTATTATTTTTCCCTATTAATCACGTGAAACCTACACCTTTTTGTGAAATGTTTAGAAATGGTTTAATACCAATTTACCAGAGTGATACCATGGTTTGAATCCTTCCCCTCTCACTACAAGATCATTGTATCTGAATTTCTAGTTATATTTACTTTTCCTATCTATCCAACTCAGATGCTAGATTTACATTCCAACATGGAACTTATAATGCTTTATCTTGTTTTTTCTTTTTTTATATAAAACACGGTGGAAACTCCAATCTCAATTTTATTGTTTTTCATGTGACCTCTGAATGAAGTTTCAATATTGAATATATGTGCTTTACATGTATTTTTTGGACATGCTGTTATAGACTGGCGATTATGATGGGGCCTCCAAGACACTCTAGTTTAAATCCTTATTTTCTCCTAAAGTTTTGATATTTTTTTGGTTTCCTACTCTATTTTTGTTTTTTTTTACCTTTTTTGCATAGAGACATAGCTTCCTCATGCCATAATGTGAACCTTGGGGCACGTGGATGGAGGTGACACACATGGCCTTTGTGCCATGTTCATTTGGTCTCAATTCAATGTCATTTTTTTGCACCACTATTTTATGGTTTTTTTATTCCCTACTTTTGTTTTAGGGTTCATACTCACTTCCCATTTTATGATTTTGAATTATTTCCCTTGTATTCTTCTTTTTTTCACAAAAAAGAACAAAAAAACTAGAAAAAGTAGGAAAGGATGAAAAAAGATACATGTTGAGAACAAGATCTCTTCTTTTTGAATAACTTCATGGTTGTTTACTTGTATGCTATCATCTACCGTTCTTGTTGTATTATTGTGGGCTTTCTTTAGAAAATGTTAAAAGCTAATATTTGTAATATGCACTCCTATAAACCCATGCGTCATGGAATGAGTGTCCACTTCACATTGGATTCTTAGAAGTGGCAGGAGGTGTTAGTAAAGGTACTGACATAATATTAAATTGGATGCACTAACAATTGATTGCAGTCATCGTGGTCATGAGGTGTATTAAGAGCAATACCCATATCCACCGAAGTTGGGTCACCCCCTCGATGAGTGCCATATTCCCATAAAGAAGTTAAGGACCCAACCACCTCACTTACTAATAAGGATATTTATCACTAGACCAAATATTCTCTTTTCAATCTAGCTTTTAGATACCCTTCCTATGAAAAAAGGCATTAAAAATCTAATCAACCTCACCTTAACTATGTCTGGTGAAGAAGGTTTTATGATAGGAAAAATATCAAAATTGTGTCTAGATATGGGATCCATAATGGCAAATGATGGAGGCATAGGATGGATGTCAATAACTTGCCTTTCTCTACAATTTTGGAATTTGATGTCTTCAAAATAATTCTGTAGCTTTAGTGATAAGATCCATTATGTGCACCCTAAAAACCTTCAAAACAACCAATTTTATCAAGGCTATCTATCAAATATATGTGACAAGGCATATCTCAATGCCAAATAAAGTACATCTTGGAGAATGAATACACCATTACACCACTCAAATAGCTGTCAAGAACCCTCAACACTAGTCATGTCCTTTAATAATGTTTATGATTTTCAAACTATTTAGATAGGACCAAAATCTTACCACCTTAAAGGAATTCCAAATAAAACACATAGACAAGGACATGAAACCTAACAAAAACCATTCAAAATGACATGTTTTGATATTCAAGGAATAGAAAATACCCTCAACAAACAAAGAGAACAACCATCATTTCTCTAGAAATTGTTGACAAAAAATTAATGCAACCATAGAGAAGTTAGAAAACATGGGTCACATAGCAAGACATGTGGACTCCTCTACTCTCACTCTTTAGAGTTCCTCAATCCCTAAGAACTATACTATAAACCAAGCTATTAGAAATATAGAGTTTGGAATTTGGGTGGCCCTTGATGCCCAGATATGGAAGACACAAAGAGAATGTGCAAGTGATAATAGATATGGAAATACAATTGAGATAAAGGGTAAAAACCAATTCTATCAAAATGAATAGTAGTGAGTAACTAGGTACAATATGCAATTTCACCCTTTTTCTTAAACTTATGGATACATATTTTGGCATTACATGCTGTTGAAAACATACTATCTTGGCCAAAATATTTATCTTTCTTTAATTTTATCAAAAAGATTGGGCGAACTATATTTGACACCCACATTTCCAACCTAGCTATTAGGGATATTGAAATGGACTTAAGTTGGGCCAACAAAAGACCTAAAGCCCTTGAAATGGAGCATATATCAAATTTCAACTTTCAGCTAGGCCTTATGATACTCTAGTATCTCCTTTAATTTAACACTTGGTTTTATGAAAATCTCAACATAAAATGTTTGCAATGTTGTATCCTCCTATAGGTACCAATCTATTAAAAATAATATAAGATATAATAAACTTCATAATAATGATTTGTGAAACAAAATCATTGATTATTGACCAACAATTATTTTTTAGTGTAAACATAGGATTACCCATTGGATCCAAAAGCCTTCGATGATCTTAGTGTGGGTATTATTTCTGATTGTAACAACAATGACATTACATGAGAATACACTAATATCAAGCTATATAGTATAACTATTGCTTTTAAGAACATTATGATGCTTATCGATTTACATTACTATCCTATACGGTGAGCATCATAAATATGAATTCTACAAAAAGTTACATGACCTAGCAACAAAATTTAAAGACACCCCCTAGATACTTTGTGGATGTGTCAATTTCACTTATTTTGAAATAGAATAATTTTATAATGAGGATATTGGATTACATCACAAAAGTAATTTGAATAAAACTTAAAAAAGTGATTAATGAAGCTCACATTGTGGACTTCATGTCAGGAATTTGAGATTTACCTGGAGTAAAGGTGCACATTGGTCCATCCTTGATAGATTCCTAGGATCGACTCTATGGGAAAATAAATATCCCCTTTCACCATCCTATGTCGGTGCAAGGATTATATATGAATGTGGAAAATGAGATGGAATCTAATGAGATGTTTTGTTATTGATATATGGAAAATTGCACTCCTATATATAGGAGAGGAGTAAAGTACTAGGGAAGTGAACATAACCCTAATGTGCATAGACCATTAGGACCACATAACATAATAAACTTAATAACAATAACTCTACCACTCCCCCTCAAGCATGATTGTGAGTGAAACACATGTCCATATCAGACTTATAAGACTCAGTATGATGCAACAAATGAAAACTAAAAAAGGTCACTCCCAGTACAAGATCTTCACCCCCTTAAACATGAATCTCCAACTAATAAAATATTTGATGACACCTCCTTTGGAATTATGTTCTGTAGGTTGGAAATAGTTGAGCTTGGAAGAAGATCTTCTAAAGTGCATATAGGATGAATAATATCACTATCAATCTAGATCATATGATCAAAACATCATGACTATGTCATCTTCACTGGAAAGAAATATGTGATTGGAATATACCCAATAAGCTATCCAATGATGTAGTACTTGAGGTATTTTCAAACTCATATATGATGAGATGGTGATTGGAAAACTAGATCCATGTAGAGTGTGACTCTCAAGGGTTTGACTTTAATGAAAAACACCATCAAGTAATCCCAAGTAGATCACTAGAAGAAGCATCTTAGAAGTTGAAGATGCAAATTTGAGAAGACATGAAATAAATGGCACGATGAAGACCAACTTTGGAAAAATCATCAAACTTTTAGGTGTAGTATTGGAGGCTTAAATTTGATGAGATTCTAAAAAGTAACCCTCCATCTTATGGGATGGAGCAGAGCATCACATATTGGAACCAAAGGGAACAAAAGATGAAATAATTGCAACAAGCTCTATCCAGACATGTGTCAATGATATAACTAAGATCCTTCAACTTACATGACAATGATAGACAATTGTAATAAATAAAGCAAACATAGCCAACTTATGTGGATATCATGGAATGAACACTAAGAAGCACAATGCAATTAGGAAATAAATACACTAATGATGCATGAAGAAGCATAATGTCTAGGGAAATATATATACCAATTATGCACGTGACGCACAATGCCTAGTGGGAATAAGGTGCCACATAATATTAGAATATGGATGTTTGTAATAATAAGAAGATCCATGAGAATAAAATCGTATGGAATGGTACATGCAATCTCTCTCATACTCTTTCTCCTCATATCCCTCATTCATACATTCTCTCTCTTCCTCCTTATACTCTCTATCTTCTCTATATTCCCTACACCAATTATGAAGTGTGTGAGTAGTTGGCATGGAAAAGAGACAATACCCCCACACGTAGAAAGGGATGCACACATCAGGGGTTGGTAGGGGTATGAAAAGTGACAAAAGAAAATTCATTGTAACTTTGAAGGTAGAGGCAAATAGGATCCTAGTAGTTGACTACTGAATTGTTGGGGGTCCCAATTGGTGGGTCCCATTGTCCTTATCAAGTGGGAGTCGAGGGGAGGCCACCCCTCATATGGATTTGGGGGCGGAATCCCATGGAAAAAGTTCTGCAATGTTTTTAATGTGAGATCAAGCATATGATTTGTAAAATAGGGTGGAAATATGGAATTTCTAGAGATATGGGTAGTTTTTTGGCACCTTAGCAGATATTGAAGACAAGGCTATTGATAAGGAGATCCAATTGGCTACATTCTATCTTTTCTAGAAACCTAGGGAGTGGAAAATGTTGGGTAACAAGAATAGATAGGGAGGCAATGATAGATCTAGGAGAAGAAGTAAGCGGAAGGTGCCTAATGCAACCCTCAGTGAGACACTACTACTACATCTTATATTGGTGGCAACCCTACACTATTGCTTCCCATATCGCTATTGTTGGCCTACTGCTAAAAATGACAATTGTATTTTGTTGTGGTTGACAACTGTTGTGTTGGTGGTGGCAGGCATGACATGCTACTACAATTGGTGGCCATTGAGTTGCTCCTTCTAGTAATGGCAGAAACAACAATTGCTAGGCATCTCTAGCTGACTAGAAATTCCTGGGTGTTGGATGTAGAGTCTAGAGGTGGGAAGGACACAGGGAAGCAACAAATAGATAGATTAACTCAGGGGAGAAAATAAATAATGGTGATGGCTGGGACATAGAGCGCATGTACCATTCTCAACCTTAGGTACAAATTCATATACGTCTTTAACTTATGATCTTTGAATTTGGAACCCTTTACTTGAACTCAAACTATGTTAGGATGTTAGGAATATCTAATTATAGTGTTTTAACCAATAAATTAATTACTTGAGGTCTATTTCAAAGAATAAACCATGGATAAGTATATAAATATGCCACAATGATAGGTTTAAGTTAAACAATATTATTCTATAATTTACAATAGATAGGTGAGGGAAAAAAGAGACATAAACTAGACTTGAGAATATAACAATAAAGGGATAACTAAAGATAATAAAGGTTTGATTAGACATCAAGCTAAGTTTTAATAAATCTAGGAGTGTCAAAAGCTAAAAAATATAGAAGATCAAATTCCTCACCCCTCAAGTAGCTAACATACCAAGTTTGGACTAATTTGGGTAATAAATGCTCACTAAATTTGATTTGGAAAGGAAAAAAATTAATATCTTGATGTCACTTTATATCAAATCTAAGTTACATAAAGTTTTCCTACATTTATGTGTCACAAACCAATTTAATCGATTTTACTTCTTTTTCTCACATGGGAATATCTAGCAGACGGTTGGTTGTTTCCTTAAACCACATCTACTAGATAAACGTATCAAGAGTTTTCTTCCTCTTTGGTTTATTTGTGGTGGAAACTTCCACGAGAGATATTTATCTATCTACTTAATGGATTTCCATGATTATATCACCATCTTGCTTTACATTTAGATCTACATCTAATGATATATCACTCGAACCAACTTTCCTCATGAACAAGACTTTCCTGATTTTGTGTTTAATGCTTCTTGGGGCTCCGACCCCAGAGACCCTAACTCAAGATTATATATATATATATATATATATATATATATATATATATATATATATATATATATATATATATATATATATAACATTGCCTTGGTTTTCACTACACCCCTGACAACTAAACCCCAAATCCAATTCATTTCCATTTGCTCTCTATGATACCACCGACTCTGGACCTGGACTCCCATCATTGATGTTGGTGCATCTCTTCATCACAATCGAATATGTTCTAGGGTAAGCCACCTCAGTTCCCATTCTTCATTCTTTTTTTTTTAAATCACTAATTAAATCCTTTACATGTTTTCCTAATCTCACCCATAGAATATTATAGGTCAGCTTATGGTCATGGAATGAGCTAGAGATGAGGGAGACAACATGTGAAATTATCATTTTGCCCTTCATTCTCTTCTAGTTTGATTTTATACACATGGGTATTCTCACCTTCTCACTGATTTCAGTTTAATAAAATAGATTACTAATCATATATTTTAATGAGTAATCCCCTTTCAAGTTCTATAGCTTAGAATAATAATACATGGCTATTTTGGTCTTTCACATACCAATTTCACTAATAAATCAATAAATTCTTTAAATATTTTTTACAACCTTTTACTAGAAACTCCAAAAATTATAAGAAATGTGTTCTAGAATCATGAGATTTTCTCTATTTATTGGTTTGGTAAGGCTCAATCCCTCTTACTATCTTATCCATAATTGAGTAAAATTATATTGAACAAAACTATACATTTAGACATTTATGATGAATCAGACCCTGAATCAGTAATGTATGACCCTCATACTAGACCAATATCATGAATTAATCTAGGTTTCTTCCAAGGTTCAATGTCTAGGTTTTCCTCATAGGAGACATCATTGAATTCCCTAATCCATGTAAATATAATATGTGTAGGTTTGAAGGAACTGTATTCTTAAGAGGGTAGTATTTGGTATATGATTCAAACTGCCAAGCCAAGGCATGTGCATCTTCCCAATTTGTTTAGGCATTACTTTAATGAAATTAAATTATTTCCAATATGAGACATCTCTTGAATAATCTTTGTGCAATATTGGATCCATTTGGGAATTTTGTTTCTTAGATATTCATTTTCATGATTTGATATTGGATTCATGTAATGGTCCTCTGACCCAATTGTGTTGATAATTTTGATGATCTTATCCTCTCTATTTGAATCACTTTGTTGATGATTGAACATATTTCTTGCCTTTCCATGCATGTATAGACTAAGATTATTTACATTACAAATACATTTGTACTACCATAATATTTGGTTGAGCATTTCCACCTCGAGTGTTTCCTTCTCACCTATAACATATGTAAACTATGTATGCCTTTCCACCCAGGGTACACCTTTCCACTCGATTTAGGATTGAGATTTATGGGTCTCAACCCTATTTAAATAAAATTAGTCTGATTGATTTATACACAATGATTATGCTCTTGATAATGTTTGGTGTAATTATATGGTGAATTATTTATGAGAATTATGTTTTGCTTATAAATATTTCATTTATTGACATGTTATTTTTTTGGAACTTTTCTCTTTTGAACATCCCTTCATGGAAATATCCTAAATTGATATCTTGTTTCTCTAAGTAATGCCTAGTTGTTATAATACTCCACATACTCAGTTTATGCTGATGTGTTTTATTTTGTTTCTCTTTTAGATGTTTCTTTCAACCCTCCCAGAGGTTGCATAACATGAGGACCAGTAAGTAGGAGGTGTCACTCAGGACTATCTTCAGGAAGACTTCTGATATGAATAGGTTGCTCATTGCAAATAGATCCTAATAGTTTAGATTTCATATCTTGTTAGATGCCCATTTTGGCCCCATTGTCAAACTTGAACAAAATGTTATAATAATTAGACTTACCTTTTAGCTTCTACAATATTATGTTTTTTACCATTCTATTTGAGATAATATTATGCACCCCTTAATATAGGCGTTAGCATTCTATAATTTTCAATTAATGGAGTTGCATGACTCATTTTCTTAAATTAAGTAAGGACTGGACCCCTCTAAAGACCAACTTCTTACAAGATTCTATCAAAGTTTAATTTTAGTTGATAAATTGACTATCTCATAATTTTTCCTTAGAACTTTATACCTACATTTCACGAGGACCAACCTATTTAAGGACACAATTGCTACCCTAAAGTCTAACCTTTTGGATGGGTATACCACACCTAGAAACCCTTGTTTCAACAATGTGTATATATCCCCCTATGAGAAACAACCTGAGCTCTTAGGTTCCACCTACATCTCATGATTTTGTCATACCAACCACTACTACATTGACTGGCATCTCTGTTGAGTAGGAGTTAGACTTAATACAATAGTTTCTCACTACAATGATGGTGGGAAAGATGAACACCGCTCCTATTTTTGGCAAGCCAAAGGAGTACTCATTGTATGACTTTGTGAATATGCATCCACCTTACTTCAAGGGTGAAGGTGAACTTAAGATGGTTGATAAAGAATATGACTGAGGTCTTAGACTTAGAGAAGACCTTTTAGGGTATGGAATGCCCTACTCACTAGAAGTTCAGGTTTGCCTCTTATGTGTTGGATGGGGCAAATGACTGGGGCTTAGCCTTGGAGAAGAATTTTTAGGGTATGGCATGCCCTCCTCACTAGAAGGTTTATTTTGTCTCTTATGTGTTGGATGGGACAAAATGAGTTTTCAGGAATGGGATATCTCAATCTCTTCATACGTATACTCTATCTTGGGAATAACTCTTGGCACTCTTTTGTGAGAAGTATGTCTGCACTACTGCTCTTAGTAAGAACGAAGCAGAGTTCTACATCTTGAAACAAGGTTCTCTATCTATCCCTATGTACATGCAAAATATCTTGTTGCTTGAGAGTTACAGTATTAGTTTGAGTGAGGACCATATGTCATACTCTGTTCTTGGAAGGATTCGACTACCATGTGGGTCATGCTCTAATCTCACAACTTCCTCTCACTTTTCAACAAATGATTGATAAAGCCTTAGCTATTGAGTCCTATCCTGGTTTTTGTGTTCCATCACGTAATAACAAGAAGGGGAACTTTGAATATGATCTATGTCGTGATGAGTACAATCATTTCTCATGACATCGTCATCCTGGGATATGGTACATTGGGAACTCTACATTACAAAGAGAGGGTAGGTCAAATGACATTAGTGTTGTCAGGATGGACACTTTAGATCCATTGCACTTAGCTCCAACAATGCCATGCCCCTACCCAACATCCTGCACAGTGATCTTCTCATTGACCACATCCTTGTCCTAATCCTCCTTCAAGAAAAAACAATAACTCTTAGGGTTGTCACCCTCCAACGGAGAAGTGTGTTGGTGGTGTCTTTGGCATGGATGATATGGATGTTGATAATGATAATGATAGTGAAGTTATTGAAGGTACCATACATCTAAATATACATCCAATAAAATCTAAAATGAGAATGAAGTGATTGAAGGTACCATGCATCTAAATATACATCCAATAAAATATTTGTTCAACTTTGGAACTTCAAATAGCTTTATAACTTCTAGACTTGTTGAGTTGTTAGATTTAAAATCTACATATATGATCTTAGTTCTTGATGTAAAAATCCCTAGTGGTAGGGTATGCTTTTCTTTACTAAAAATACCACTCGTAGACCAATGCATAGATGGAAATATGTTTGTAGAAAAGTTCATCCTCTTAGATATGATTGCCTTCAATGTCATTCTAGGTATGGATCGGTTGAAAAAGTTTGATGTGGCTCTATTTTGTGATGAGAAAAAGGTTAGCTTACTACATCTTTACGGTGAGCGACCTCTGTATAAAGGGAAGAAAATGTGATGATAGGAAATTCATCATCTCAGCTATTAAAACTAAAAACCTTAACTAACATGGATGTCGATCCTACATGGCATTGATTGTGCTTGACCCCTAACCACCTCCTTTAGATTATATATATGTGGTACGAGATTTCACTAACATTTTCTAGATGAGAGACATGATATTCCCCCTTCTTGTGAGGTAGAGTTCTCCATCGATCTCATACCAAGAACCACTCCTATCTCAAAACCTCCTTATCGTATGGCACATGTAGAGCTTGTAGAACTTAATAAGCAACTGATAAAACTTTATTACAGGGGTTTGTTTTCCCTAGTGTCTCTAATTATAGAGATCCTATTCTATTTGTAAAGAAGAAAGATGGTTATGTAAGTATGTGCATGCATTATATAATTTTGAATTGTGATAATAAAGAACCACT
The DNA here is from genome assembly GCA_963693085.1 of Alisma plantago-aquatica. Lineage (NCBI taxonomy): Eukaryota > Viridiplantae > Streptophyta > Magnoliopsida > Alismatales > Alismataceae > Alisma > Alisma plantago-aquatica. The sequence goes on along the minus strand of OY856415.1, from coordinate 270,502,465 downwards.
ATCCTCTATCACATATTGACGACTTATTTGATTAGTTGAATTCGGCTATTTTTTCTCTCTAAGATGGATTTGTGAAGTGGTTATTATCAAAAGTGGGTAAAAGATAATGATACATAGAAAAGGTCTTGCATACTCAATATGGGAACTATGATTTTTTAGTGATGCCTTTTGGGAAGACTAATGCCCCTTCTGCCTTCATGAATCATGTGAATCAGAGTTTCCACCCATATCTTAATGATTTTTTGGTGGTATTCATTGAAAATGTTCTTATCTACTATGAGTCCATGGATCAATATCATGAACATGTACTGATTGTCTTACACTCTCTTTTTTAGAACCAACTACATGCTAAGTTTTCAAAGTGTAAATTTTAGATAAGGGAGGTGATGTTCTTAAGCCACATGATCTCTTCATGTCACATTATTGTTGTTACACCTCGATCTCACAATTACCACTAATCATGAGATTAGGGTATAAATTGAGGATTTAACATAATACAAAGATCACCCTTATCTTTTTCTTCTTTTTCAAACTCTTTGTTTTCTCGCATTGAACCACATAAACTAACTTTACAAGAGAATTAAACTTTTATTTCTCTAATGTAATCTCGGAATTAATGATACACATCCATACATTCATTATGTTTCTCACACTTTCATGTACATATGACATGATAATCATTTGCATTCTCTCTTATTAAGGAAAAAAACATACAAAACATCATTTACAACTCTCTCACATCTATACAAGGACCTAGAGTGACAGGGACCGACTGAACTTAACTATACTCAGACTTAACTCTTGTAGAAGATCTACTCTGATGCAATGATATCTTCTTCAAGTCCATGTGATTACCCTAAAAATTTTGAGTAGATGGGTGAGCCCACTCGCTCAGTGAATGAGTACTTCAAAGAAATAGTCTAATGCACTAATATAATTACAGATATACTTTTGAGAAATTGATATCAATTATAACAGCAGTAAGCTTTGAAAGAGTCTGATAATTGACAATCATAAATATGGAAGGATACTCTAGATATCTATAAGAGTGAATCAATATATGAAATGCTTGATTGATCATAAAGAGAATTAATAATTTAGAAACATACAAAGCATAATTGAATAACTGTAGACACTTGTTTGACCTCTCATTCATTTTATTATGCCCTGATCATATGCAGTGTACTCTATATATGAAGACTCGTAGTGCACTACGATCACACCGTACAAGACTTAGCAGACACACTCGGGAAATGCTAAGTATAACTACTCTCCTGGTCTACAATAGGGAAATGGCTCTCTGGCCTAAACTGAACTCCTCCTCTAACCTGAGCACACAGGTGGAGAGTCAAGCCACCTCTTAGCTTTTTCTGTACTCTAGTGCCAGTAGGACTTCTGGTTGATGTTGGACACGTTTTTCTATACTCTAATGCCACCATGACTTCTGGTTGATGTTGGACACTGCAAACTATAATTTAATGAGACTTCCACTAGGCTTCGTCCCCCGTGCCACCTGATAGCATGTTCCGACCCCCATATACTAGACACTGCCAGGGTTAGGTCGTTTCACCCCTAAGGCACAGACCTCACATAGGGGTTCTACGGTGTTAGGGCCCTTAAATCTATAACTTCATTATTTCCTAGAAAACTCTTACTATGTTGAACCTTTTTCTTACTTATACTCGACTCTGGTATCGTCTATTTAATTGTAGTTCAAATCACAACATGAATATCATTCTAGACCTGACAGAGCAGTATACACAAAAACATTGTAATTTACTGAGTAATCCATATACCATGCATGCAGGCAGATTGAAATTTCTTAAATAAACTAAACTCATATCAACTTGGCTCATATATGCTGGAATTATACAATTTCTCATCGTAACATACTAATAAGAGTTAATTACTCAATATATTAGAAATCATCAGTAGCTCTTGTAAATTATCTGTAATTCCTCGAAAATTGAGCACATAAACCCAAATTCTAATTTATGCATCACATAACTCAATTAAAAGTCAATTTACTGGACACAGAAAGATTTAATTGTAAAAATGTGTGCATCAACCCTAATCTTGAGTTATGTGTCACATAACTTAATTAAGAGTTAATTTCTTATCATGGCAAGAATTATTAATAATAACTGAGAACATTGATATCACAATACTTGATTCATTTAACATCCTACCCTTAGGGTTTCATTTACCTCATTCACTTATCACATGGCTCTCATAAGGATTTCATGCGACATAAACATTCATTGAATAAAGACTACTATTAACAAATCATATAAAATCAATATATGTATGAAACCTTGGAACGGAGCTGAATTTGGGTTTCCATGCCATTCATTGGGATATCATGCATCAATAATAACATTGGATAAATAAAGTCTATCGTGTCAAGAAAATCCCTTCAAATGGATTTCATGATATCTATTCACAAATATCCAACTTTCCTCGCATCTAGGGTTTCACCCTTTTTACTGAGATATCAAACAAACACTATTCACTTTAAACAAATCAAGATAGTATTTGACATATATGTACTATGAATTTAGATAAACAATCATTCATAACCAAGGGGATCTAGATAACAAATTTCTCTATTTACTTATACAGCAAATTTTAGTCATAGACAAATTCCCTATATTTCAGTTTATTCTTATAACCTCTGCGAATACTTAGGGAATTCTCATTAGGATGTATTGTATACATTTCTATGATGATTTTATTATCTAGAATTCATACAAACAGAGAAAGAATCCATTTCATATCATTTTGTAACAACTTAGAACAAATAGACAACTCAAGGTTTGTAGACGCATACTAAGCAATTAAAGATTATGGATGATTTAACCAATTTTTGTGCAATATACTATTTAAAGGAAGTTCTCACTCACCCTAAGGTGTGAAAACACCTTAAAAATGTATCCCATATCTGAAAATCTCGAATACATATCAAATCCCTAGCAATTCACTCGATTCTTCTTCCTTTCAACTTGGAAACCCTAGAAATGAGGAATTATGAAGAAAGAGTGAGAAAAGGGGAAGTTTTGATACCATTTTGGATCAAATTAGAGGAGGGATGGAATTTTGACATGTGATAGAAGATTCACCATGAAACTCTATCCAAAGAAGCTAAACTTACATGATTTCATCATTCCTCAGACCGCAAAACCCTAGTTCAGCATCTCCATCATTTTCTCCTCTCAAACCCTAACTCTCCCTCTCTCTCTCTAGGATTTTGTTTCTCTAGATTAAACCACGAATTATGAGAGCTCCTTGTGTGTTAGGTTGATCATATAGAGAAATTGAGTTGCTTGGGTCAATTGCACTTTGACCCCTCACTAAACTTATTCTTATTTCAGTAGATTTTTCTATCATAAAAAAGGTTTATGTAATTTGTGTATTTCAGAGATCAAAACTTCTGCAAAAATTATAATAATTTAGCATGTTTTGTATAATTGAGGTACTAAGCTTCAGTTAAAATTTGAGATCATTCCAAGCTCCTACATGTTGTTCATCATTGAGTTTAAGATCTCCAGTTAAAATTTCAAATCATTTGGAGTTACCAATAAATAATTAAAAATCAACCAATATATTGTTGAACAATATTCTGTCAACATGGTCAGTTGACGTATACCTCGACCGAGAATGACTTTCAAAGAACATCCAAAAATTCTGAAATTTTTCACTGAAATGCACGACTAATTTATATATATTATATCCAAATTTCAATTAAATCCAAATTACATAGAAAATATGACAAATTATTTACCGTACTACTATCTTGATAAAATTCCATACTCATGTACCATCAAAACCCTAATTACATCCAACTAGGGTTTATATTTCTCAAACCCTAATTTCTCAAACAATAGAACACTTAACATTCTTATTAGGTTTAAAACATCATAATTGAATTATCATCATTAATTAGATCTAAGAAATGATCAATCCAATTAAGCATATAATCATCCAGATAAACCCTAGTTTACCAATTAAGCTCGGATACGGTCATAACAATTCTTCCCCCCTTTAACAGGTTCGTCCCTGAAACATAAACGTGTAAGAAAAGTACTTTCAAGGTTTATTTTAAGCTTCTGAAATCTTACATGTCATTATATTCTTGTATTTCATACTTGAATGCAGTTTTCAACATTGAGTCGTTTATTTCTTTTCTAATTACAACATGTTAAATCATGACTACTCAATGATAACAAATGTATTCTCTATGTCACAATCAATCACATGATAGAGGGAGAAACAACCATTTCAAGATTTTCATACTCTTGAGGTGTTACCTCAACATTGATAATCCGATCCAACTATCTCGATTCATACAGCTCAATATGTAATATTGTTATGTATTACCTCTAGGTCACAAAAGAGAGTTTACCATGTTTTTTTGAATTTTTACTATTGTGATACTCAAATAGAAAAACAGCCTTGAGTTGAAAGACTAGACTCAACAATAATTGTACAATACTACTCACGACATCCCCATTGGATCATGGATGCATAAGGTGAAGCATTACCATCACATTCCATACTATTCTCAAATATGAACCCACACATAATTCAAGGTGTAACCATCGGGTTATAGCATACTAAGGTTTCAACAACAGTAACAGAGTACTCCATGATTGTATTAGTCATTCAAGGACTATTCATACCCAATTACCATCATTTAATTATATTAAAGCTAGGTATAACAAGCTATACCTCATTAGGGTTACATATCAATACAATATGGTTATCATCCCTTCTATTCATATGAGTGATAGGTAAGACTACCTTATTCAGGGTAACCCTCCATTTGTTTTATCATCATTTGAACCATATCACCATACAATAATTGTACAATAGTAAGATAGATTACTGGTATGAATGACTACAACTAGCAGACACCTAAAATTAACATATTGCTTATACATGTACACTAAAATCATACGTAGAACCAATTTACATCCCTTAATATACCTTCAACAAATTATACTTCTAAAAAAATTACATATTACTAAAAGCCATTGCTTTCTCTTATCTCTCTTCTCATTCATTACTACTTACTTTTTGCTACTTATCCTTCTCATTTTAATCATGTAGATTAAACATCCCAAAAATTGAAACATACAAGGTATGAATAGATTATTCATTATTCTTGTTATCACTACAAGAATTTATTTCATATAACACTTCACTCATTTTGTATTTCTCCTTTTATTCAAAACACATTTGTTACATTTCAAATTTATATCTTACTCTTTGCTCCGAATCATTTTCATATTGTTCGTCAACCTTTCAGATTAGCTAGGATTACTATCAGTGCTAGTTTACTTCTCATAGTGCAAATCGCATGATCTTGTTTTATAGAGATGCTACTATTCAAGGTCAAATCACTAGTGACAACACTTGAACTACTACAACTTAAACATTCTAGGGTTTGTTCCTTATCAGTAGCATGATGTTATTGTGTGTGACTTTGCTCCCTTAATTTAAAAGTCAAACTTTGGATCTCACAAGTTTGATCAAAGTCTTCCTTATTTAGCAATTGAATTTCCTTTCTCTTACTTGGCCATTCAGATAGATTACATTCTCAATTTACCCTGCTAGGGTTTCATCATCATATTGTATGTCATTATTACATTCACTAGATGCCTCTACCATGGTGGTTATGCATCATATATGATTCATTTTCTTATCACTTCATTCCCACATTGCTCTAATTAAGGAAGATATGAAAGAGAAGATGATTCTGAGACTTAGAATTCTTATCTTCAAACATTCATTAATAAATTTCTCATATGTAGGTTTAATTAGTTATCAACAAGGATACTTGACTAATTAGCACTTTCTTGAATCTTGCAACCTCTTTCTTTTATAATCTATATTACTCCATTATGTTTCAAACCCTTCCTTACTTTCCATAATCCCCTTACCATATAATGCTATTCCACATGTCATCTTTAACTTCGAGTTTTCTCTTATGATCATGTTGCTTCTTTTAGGTGTATGATCATGTATACCATGTTGCATATATTTCTTTTTATCCTTCTACTAATTGAAGTTGAAATTCTAAATCAATAATCTCCCTACTAGTTGCAACTCATGCTTAATACGTTACATATTCTTCATTTTAAATCAAATGGCTCATGCATGGGTGAAACGTAGTTTTGTCTTTCAATCAAGTTTTTCCTTCCTGAATATAGTCTACCTTTGTATGACTTATTCATTTATTTAGCTACACTTTTGTTCTTCTTTTAGAAATTAGTTTGTTGTTCTATAGAGACTTAGAATCCAAAGGCGGTAAGGATGAATGTATTAACTTCACAATAAAGGTATACATTCCATGCTCTCAATTATACCATAACCCTCATTCCTTAATCAAGCTCATTATTTCCAACATTTCTCTTTGTTTCAACTAAGTTTCTTATCCTAGTTTTATGATTTACATGCTCATCTAGTACTCTTCACTTTAACTCTTATGAAGACTCTTCACTTCTATGCACTTATCGAATACTTAACTCTTTTTTCTTCTATTTTCCCTTTGCTTTGGAGTACATAAAAACATTGTACTCGATTATATAATCCATTCCTCATGATTGATTCTTACTATCTTGTCCCTTACATACTTTTCTCATATCTTTTCCATATTTCATATTTAGAGTTCATATAATACTAATGATTGAACTTAATCAGAACCTTATATCGTGTTCCTTTATTCCCAATTGAGGGTTTCTCATATGAGGCCTCAAAGTTGGATCTCAGATATCAGTTCCAACTGATTCTTAGCTATTCTAATATTTCCCATATGTTTCAACATCTTATTATATGTACATTCTCACTATGATGTGGGTCTAATTTATTCAGAGTCTACTCTTATTATATTTTCAATAGGAGTCATTAGATCCTAGTAACGCACCCTACCAGTCAGACCAGGCCAAAATTGCAGTGTTGAAGCCAAGAGCTACTCAAGATTAACTAACTCCTATTAATCTCAAACATGTGGAAAGAATATCCACTTAGGAAAGCTCATTCAAAGATCATTTCTAGTTTACTTGATACAAAGAATGTAATCAATAAATGCTACAACTGCATAGTGTACAACAAATCTTAAAGACCCATATATATTTCAAAATATTGAATATCTGAATTCAAACATATAAGAGCTTTTCTATTCATCTCAAATAAAACAACAATATGAAATAAAATTTCTATCTCATTTTATATTTATGCTCTTAATTCATGTTACTTATATTGTTTCTAACCTTAATATTTCTAGGGTTCCTCTCTAGCCCATCCTTCCACTGTATACCTGGCCAGGGTATACATGAAAGAATAGACAGAGTAGCTTGATACTGGTTGATCCAAGTACTCAGATACCGGGCCAGGATATCCAAATACTCAAATCCCCAGAGCTAACATCATAACATCTCCTATCTGCCACACTTATGACTCTAACATACTAACTTAATGGTCCCTGACAACTCAGCCTAAGCTCTGATACCAAGTTGTTACACCCCGATCTCACAATTACCAGTAATCATGAGATTAGGGTATAAATTGAGGATTTAACGTAATACAAAGAGCACCCTTAACTTTTTCTTCTTTTTCAAACTCTTTGTTTTCTCACATTGAACCACATAAACTAACTTTACAAGAGAATTAAACTTTTATTTCTCTAATGTAATCTCATCATTAATGATACACATCCATACATTCATTATGTTTCTCACACTTTCATGTACATATGACATGACAATCATTTGCATTCTCTCTTATTAAGGAAACAAACATACAAAACATCATTTACAACTCCCTCACATCTATACAAGGACCTAGAGTGACAGGGACCGACTGAACTTAACTATATTTAGACTTAACTCGTGTGGAAGATCTACTCTGATGCAATGATATCTTCTTCAAGTCCATGTGATTTCCCTAAATATTTTGAGTAGAGGGGTGAGCCTACTCGCTCAATGAATGAGTACTTCAAAGAAACAGTCTAAAGCACTGGTATAATAACAGATATACTTTTAAGAAACTGATATCAATTATAACAGCAGTAAGCTTTAAAGAGTCTAATAATTGACAATCATAAATACGACAGGATACTCTAGATATCTATAAGAGTGAATCAATATATGAAATGTTTGATTGATCATAAAGAGAACTAATAATTCAGAAACATACAAAGAATAATTGAATAATTGTACACACTTGTTTGACCTCTCATTCATTTTATTATGCCCTGATCATATGTAGTGCACTCTACATATGAAGACTCGTAATGTACTATGATCACACTATACAAGACTTAGCGGACACACCTGGGAAATGCTAAGTCTGACTAGTATCCTGGTCTGCAACAGGGAAATGGTTCTCTGGCCTAAACTGGACTCCTCCTCTAACATGAGCACACATGCGGAGAGTCAAGCCACCTCTTGGCTTTTTCTATACTCTAGTGCCACCAGGACTTCTGGTTGATGTTGGACACACTTCTCTGTACTCTAGTACAACCAGGACTTTTGGTTGATGTTGGACACTACAAACTATAATTTAAGGAGACTTCCACTAGGCTTCGTCCCCCGTACCACCTGATAGCACATTCCGACCCCCGTATACTGGATGTTGTCAGGGTTAGTTTGTTTCACCCCTAAGGCATAGACCTCACATATGGGTTCTACGGTGTCAGGGCCCTTAAATCTATAATTTCATTATTTCCTAGAAAACTCTTACTATGTTGAACCTTTTTCTTACTTATACTCGACTCTGGTATTTCTATGGCATCTCGTCTATTTAATTGTAGTTCAAATCACAACATGAATATCATTCTAGACCTGACAGAGCGGTATACTCAAAAACATTATAATTTACTGAGTAGTCCATATACCATGCATGCAGGCAGATTGAAATTTCTTAAATAAACTAAACTCATATCAACTTGGCTCATATATGTTGGAATTATACAATTGCTCATTGTAACACACTAATAAGAGTTAATTACTCGATATATTAGAAATCATCAGTATCACTTGTAAATTATCTGTAATTCCTCAAAAATTGAGCACATCAACCCAAATTCTAAGTTATGCATCACATAAATCAATTAAAAGTCAATTTACTTGACACGACAAGATTTAATTGTAAAAACATGCGCTTCAACCCTAATCTTGAGTTATGCATCACATAACTTAATTAAGAGTTAATTTCTTATCATGGCAAGAATTATTAATAATAATTGAGAACATTGATATCACAATACTTGATTCATTGAACACCCTACCTTTAGGGTTTCATTTACCTCATTCACTTATCACATGGCTCTCATAAGGATTTCATGTGACATAAACATTCACTGAATAAAGACTACTATCAACAAATCATATAAAATCAATATATGTATGAAACCTTGGAACTGGGCTGAATTTGGGTTTCCATGCCATTCATTGGTATATCATGCATCAATAATAACACTGGATAAATAAAGTCAATCGTGTCAAGAAAATCCCTTCAAATTGATTTCACGATATCTATTCGCAAATATCCAACTTTCCTCACATCTAGGGTTTTACCCTCTTTACTGAGATATTGAACAAACACTATTCACTTTAAATGAATCAAGATAGTATCTGACATATATGTACTATGAATTTAGATAAACAATCATTCATAACTAAGGGGATCTAGATAAGAAAAGTTCTCAATTTACTTATACAACAAATTTCAGTCATAGACTGTTGGCTAAATGGACATCTATAAATCCCTTTGTTTTGATTATGACAAACATTTCATTCTTATTGATCTAACGAGATACTTGAGTGTGCAGGAACAAGGCGAATGACAAAGTACTAGGGAAATCCATATGCTTCCATATTTATATTTTCATGCAATGTAATCGCCTTGTAAAAGCTTGTACAAATATATAATGTACAAGTACTTAGATTGCATGTAAATCAAGTGTTAGATCTTCCCTAGCTAAACACCACATTTAGATAAGTCATCCCCTTCAAATAGGATCACATCTGCACACTCATACATATAATTAGTGCCTAAATTGAAACATTGAAACAGGATCAATCTCGGTCGACCAACTCCTCGACCGAGACACTCTCGGTCGACAATCTTCTCGACCGAGAAAGATCCAAAGTAGCCGTTAGACACAACTGACAAGGTAGTTGGCAGTTGGAGTTAGACGTTGCAAATCACTTGATCCAGAGAGCCTGTCGGTCGACAAAACTTCGACCGAGTAGGTATCTCGGTCGACCATTCCTCGACCGAGATGAACTCTGACAGCAACTGCAGAGTAAATTAATTAGCCGTTGCTAAAGCAACAAACTTGTACCTAACGGCTAGTTAAGCACTTAGAAACCCCTAGAAGTTGTCTAGAACGTCCTTAAGCATCCTTAGACCATTCCTATAGATAGGACAAGCCATAGGACACTCAAACTCACTTATTACACTTGAGAAATCCTTGAGCATACTTTGAGCAATCTGTTTGTAAGCAATTTGAGCATTGTGACAATTGTACACTTCCTTCCTTAGCTCAAAATTCGTGTCCTATAGGCTAGTATCTCCTACCCACTGCAATCACAAGTCCATACACTTGGTTAGGAGATCTATACGCTTGATCTAGGCAAATCAAGCCTTGGGCTACAAAGGATAAGTTGTAATTTCCTTTTTCCTTTCTTGTTCTCTATTACTGTTTGTACTCTCCTTGCTACTCCTAGGTTGGAGGCTGCGGATTGGAGAGGGTGGAGATCTTCTTGGTGAAGAAGGCGACCTTGAGCTACTTCAGAAGGCTGGTGCAACGAGAGGTTACTTCTAGAGAGGAAGGCTACTTCAAGGGGGAGCTTGGAGTTACTTCAAGAAGGCTACCTCAAGTTGGTGCACCTACTTCAAGTGAAGGCTGTTCAAGGGGTGTAAAGGAAAGTATTGTATTTTGTATAAATCCTTGAGAAGGTAATAAAATAAATACTTTCAAAATTTCGGTTGGGTAAGCAACCGGGTAGTGGACTGACAACTTTAGTATTTGCTAAAGTTGGAACCACTCTAAACACCTGTCTCCTTCTTCTAATCTCAATTGTGGTTGTTTGAGTTAAATAATTGTTAAAATTGATTTAAAAACTCTATTCACCCCCCCTCTAGTGTTTTTCAATTGGTATCAGAGCAAGCTTCAAGGAACCCTAACAAGGTCTTGAAGAAATGGGTGACGGAGTGCTCAACAACCTTAACCTTGAAGGGACACTTGTTGCTAGGCCTCCAGCGTTCGATGGAACAAACTACCAATATTGGAAGAGAAGGATGCAGTTCTACTTCCAAGGCATCAATTGGGACTTATGGAGAATGGTGTCAACCCCATATGAGCTCCCTCAAACTCAATTTGCAGAATGGGATGCAAATACGGTAAAACTGGCTCAAATGAATGCAAAAGCTGTAAGCATTTTATATTGTTCTATTTCGGTAGGAGAATTTAATAGAATATCTAATTGTGACACAGCCTATGATATTTGGCATAGACTGTCCATAACCTATGAAGGTACAGTCCAAGTCAAAAATTCCAAAATTAGCATGTTTAAACAAAAGTTTGAACACTTTCGTATGGATCCTGATGAATCTATTAGTGAAATGTTTGCAAAATTCTCTACTATTGTTAATGGTTTAAGTGCCCTAGGAAAACCTGTCCTTGAAGAAGATCAGGTATCAAAAATCCTTCGATCACTTCCTCCAAAATATAAGCCAAAGGTGACAGCCATTGAAGAAGCAAACGATCTCACTCGACTGAAAATGGAGCAACTTATTGGCAACCTAGAAGCTCATGAAGCAACCCTAGAAGAGGAAGCAAGAAGAGCACGTGAACTTCAGCAAGGAAAGAAGAAGGATGTGGCTCTAAAAGCTTCAAAGGTCGTCATACAAGAAAGTGAGGAGTCAAGTGAAGAAGAAGGAGAAGAAGCTTTGATCGTCAATGGTAAGAAATACAAAAGATTTAAATCTAACAAAATTTCCAGTTCTTCTTCTACTCCTCCTAGGTTCTTTGAATGTGGGAAGAAAGGGCATTTCAAAAATGAATGTCCTAAAGCAAAGAAAGGAAAGAAAAGCTCACACAAGAAGAAGGGAGAAAAAGCCTATAAAGCTGCATGGGACGAGTCAAGTGACAGTGAAAGCGGAGAAGAAAAGGTGGAATGTCTAATGGCAAGAGAAGATGATGAAGACTCTCAAGAGGTAAGCCTACTTGATCTTCCTAAAGAAGAGTTAGTTACTAGTCTACAAGAAATTCATGATAAGTATGTTGATGTCAAGAAGAAACTAAAGAAGGTTATCAAATCAAATGATGAGCTAATTGCTAAATTAGATAATCTTTCTTCTGAAAAGAACAACATTGATCTTGAGAATTTGTCTTTAAAAACATCTTTAGATGATTGCACTAGAAAGCTACTCACTTTAGAAACAAATGTTGATCTTCTTTCTAAAGAAAAGACTGAATTGTTAGCTAAACTAAAAGATTTTCAGACTCAACCTATTTTGTGTAACCATCTGGACTATGATAATGTTGTAAAAGAAAGAGATTCATTGTTATCTGATTTAGATCAAGCAAGAAAAGATCTACACAAGAAGATGAATGACATTGCTCAGCTGCAAAGAGAACTTTATGAGTTAAGAAGAAAAGATATACTTGATAACATTCTAAGCGTTGGTACTGTTTTCAACGGAAGAAAAGGTTTGGGATATGCTCCAAAGAAAAATCAACCCAAAAGAACTCAAACTATGTTTGTACCCAAGAACACAATGGCTAGAAAGAGAAATGAAGTTGATTCTATTACTTGCCATTTTTGTTTACGTCTTGGACACTATTCCTTTTCATGCCCTTATAAGACTAAGGATTCTGACTTAGTTTGGGTCCCAAAACCCCAAACTTAGTAGAGTCAAATGGAATTTAGTTGAGATATGGCCAAACGATCCATTTTGCTATTTATATTGTCTTATCTCAACTAAACAAAAGATTTCATGCATATTGTTAATTTTTTACACTATTGTACTGAAACAGAAACTTAGTCGGTCAAAGTATTGTCGACCGAACCCTTAATCGGTCGAAGTATTGTCGACCGACCGGATGTCTGTAACAAATCAAAATCTACAGCAATTATTTCGGTCGAAAATTGGTCAACCGAGCTAAAATTCTGTGTTTCTTTGTTTGCAATACAGTAATATTCTCGATCGATAATTAGTCAACCGAGACAGATGTCGGTCGAACAATTGTCGACCGATTGGATTTCTGATTCAGAACTTTTATACAAGTTTGTACTTAAATGATTCTAACCATATCGGACCATCACATGGGTACCAAAATCTACATTTTAAATGCAGGAATGGGTGGTTGACAGTGGATGCTCCAAACATATGACCGGGAACAAGGATGCATTTCAAACCTTTGAAGAAAATAAAAGTGGAACGGTCACCTTTGGAGACAATGGTAAGGGCAAAATCATTGGAATAGGTAATGTTGGTACAAACCTCGAAATAAAGAATGTTCTACTCGTTGATGGTTTGCACCATAATTTGATAAGTGTTAGTCAATTATGTGATAGTGGTTATGATGTGTTATTTAACAAAACCTGCTGCAAGTTATTGATAAAAAACACTACAAATGTTGTTTATGAAGGAAATAGAGTTGGAAATCTTTATATCCTTAAACCTAACTCTATGAAATCAGTAGTGGGAAAATGCTTACTTGCAAATGAAAATACCTTACAACTATGGCATAAAAAGCTAGGACATGCTAGTCCACATGTTATTAAAAAGTTAGTGAAATATGATCTTTTTTGTGGATTGCCTACTTTATCTTTTGATCAAGTTGAAAACTGTGAACCATGCACAATGGGAAAGCAAACCAAAACCTCTTTTAAACCAAAACATGTACTTAGCACCAGTAGATCCTTAGAATTAATTCATATGGATTTATTTGGACCCATGAGGACACAATCTATTGGTGGTAAAAGATATTGTTTTGTTATTGTTGATGATTATAGTAGATACACATGAGTACACTTTATTGCAACTAAAGATGATACTATTCATGTTTTTATACAATTTTGTTCCAAGATTGAAAATCTATTACAAAGCAAAATATGTACCATTAGAAGTGATCATGGTGGAGAATTTGAAAATCATACATTTGAGGAATTTTGTACATCTCAAGGGTACACTCATAATTTTTCTGCTCCACGCACCCCACAACAAAATGGTATAGTAGAAAGGAAAAATCGATCACTACAAGAAATGGCTAGAACTATGATGCTCGAACACAACACACCCAAAACCTTTTGGGCTGAAGCTGTAAACACTGCATACTATGTGTTAAATAGAGTAACTGTTCACTCTCACTTGAAGAAAACTCCATATGAAATAATACATTCTAAGAAACCTAGAGTTGACTATTTTCATACCTTTGGCTCCACATGCTATATTTTAAATACCAAAGATGATAGAGATAAGTTTGACTCTAAATCACACAAAGCATTCTTTTTGGGATATTCCACTTCTAGCAAAGCTTTTAGAGTATATAACACTATCTCTAGAAAAGTTGAGGAATCTATTCATGTTTCTTTTCATGAAGAGTCCAAATCTGAAAATCTAGAAATCATAGATCTCACTAATCAATTCGAAAATTTAAACATACCAAATGATAGTGAGAAAGTTACTACAAATAATCACCAAGCTGAACCACAACCTACACCTAGGCTTATTAAGGATCATCCTCAAGAACTAATTATTGGAGATCCTAATGATAAAGTCCAAACTCGGTCTTCCTTCAAAGATGTTGCAAACATGGCTTTTGTTTCTATCATTGAACCTAAGAAGATATCTGAAGCTCTTAAAGATGATTATTGGATAATAGCCATGCAAGAAGAATTGAATCAATTCACTAAAAATGATGTATGGGATTTAGTTCCTAAACCACAAGATAAAACCATCATAGGAACTAAATGGGTTTTTAGGAATAAGCTAAACGAGGCAGGAGAAGTAATAAGGAATAAAGCTTGGTTAGTAGCACAAGGATATAATCAACAAGAAGGAATAGATTTTGATGAAACGTATGCACCGGTAGCTAGACTTGAAGCTATTAGAATGTTACTAGCTATTGCTGCACATAAAAATATCAAACTCTACCAAATGGATGTAAAAAGTGCATTTCTAAATGGCATCATTCAAGAAGAAGTATATGTTGCCCAATCACCTGGTTTTGAAATACCGGAAAAAGGTGACTATGTTTATAAACTTAAGAAAGCATTTTATGGTTTAAAACAAGCACCTAGGAATTGGTATGAAAGGCTCAAGACATATCTTTTTGATAATAGTTTTTCTATTGGAAATTCAGATTCTACTTTATTTTTCAAAACATATACATCTGATTTCCTAGTTGTGCAAATATATGTTGATGACATTATTTTTGGAGCTTCTAATGATTCATTGTGCACACAATTCAGTGACATTATGCAAAAAGAATTTGAAATGAGCCTCATGGGTGAACTAACTTTCTTTCTTGGTTTTCAAATTAAACAAACACCTGCCGGAATATTCATAAGCCAAGAAAAATATACTAAAGAACTCTTTAAATGTTTTGGGATGGATCAGTGCAAACATGCTACTACTCCTATGGCTACTTCTATTAAAATTGATAAGGATGAAAATGGGGAACCTATTGATGATTCCTTATATAGAGCCATGATTGGTAGTTTGCTTTACTTAACTGCTTCTAGACCGGACATTATGTTTTCCGTTGGTCTTTGTGCTCGATTTCAATCACAACCTATGCACTCTCATTTTCTAGCAGTTAAAGGAATTCTTCGTTACCTAGCCGGCACTACTTGTTTTGGTTTATGGTATCCAAAAGGACAATCCTTGGATTTTAAAGCTTATACTGATGCGGATTATGCTGGTTGTCGACTTGATCGCAAGAGTACTAGTGGTGGCTGTTTCTTGTTAGGGAGAGCTTTAGTATCTTGGTTTAGCAAGAAACAAAATACAGTTGCCCTATCTACAACTGAAGCCGAATATATGGCAGCCGGGTCTTGTTGTGCTCAAGTACTTTATATGCAACAAGTGTTAAACAATTATGGTTTTACTCTTTCATCTACGCCTATTTTTTGTGACAACACGAGCGCTATAAACTTAGCACACAATCCTATTTTACACAGCCGAGCTAAACATATTGAAATCCGTCATCACTTTTTAAGGGATCATATCTCCAAGAATCATGTTTCCCTTCATCATGTTGATACGGAAGATAAATTGGCTGATATTTTTACAAAACCGCTTCCACTAGATCAATTTAACAAAATTAGGAAGCAACTGCTTATCACTCCTTTGGAAGATGTTTTCTTTGATATCTGTAATTCTTAACAAAAACTTTTAATGGACATCTTTTTCATTAGATTTGATGGGACATCTAATTAAGGGGGAGTTTTTATTCTTAACGGATATCTTTTTGAAATGACAAAGGGGGAGAAATAAATATAAAACTAAAACTTAGTAATTATGAAAAACTCAATCAATGAGTTTCATAAATAAACTCTTGGCTTTACATTGAAAGTTGCTATCTTCCCTAGTGAATTGGATTTCATGTTCCATAATTCATGGGGAATAATAAGCACACATTTTATAAACAAGAGGAAAAGCTACAAAAGGTAATCTAAAGGTATGAAACTCATATGTTTTATATTTCCTTTATTTATATTTTGGAAATGTTTGTCATCTTCAAAAAGGGGGAGATTGTTGGCTAAATGGACATCTATAAATCCCTTTGTTTTGATTATGACAAACATTTCATTCTTATTGATCTAACGAGCTACTTGAGTGTGCAGGAACAAGGCGGATGACAAAGTACTAGGGAAATCCATATGCTTCCATATTTATATTTTCATGCAATGTAATCGCCTTGTAAAAGCTTGTACAAATATATAATGTACAAGTACTTAGATTGCATGTAAATCAAGCGTTAGATCTTCCCTAGCTAAACACCACATTTAGATAAGTCATCCCCTTCAAATAGGATCACATCTTCACACTCATACATATAATTAGTTCCTAAATTGAAACATTGAAACAGGATCAATCTCGGTCGACCAACTCCTCGACCGAGACACTCTCGGTCGACAATCTTCTCGACCGAGAAAGATCCAAAGTAGCCGTTAGACACAAGTGACAAGGTAGTTGGCAGTTGGAGTTAGACGTTGCAAATCACTTGATCCAGAGAGCCTGTCGGTCGACAAAACTTCGACCGAGTAGGTATCTCGATCGACCATTCCTCGACCGAGATGAACTCTGACAGCAACTGCAGAGTAAATTAATTAGTCGTTGCTAAAGCAACAAACTTGTACCTAACGGCTAGTTAAGCACTTAGAAACCCCTAGAAGTTGTCTAGAACGTCCTTAAGCATCCTTAGACCATTCCTATAAATAGGACAAGCCATAGGACACTCAAACTCACTTGTTACACTTGAGAAATCCTTGAGCATACTTTGAGCAATCTGTTTGTAAGCAATTTGAGCATTGTGACAATTGTACACTTCCTTCCTTAGCTCAAAATTCGTGTCCTATAGGCTAGTATCTCCTACCCACTGCAATCACAAGTCCATACACTTGGTTAGGAGATCTATACGCTTGATCTAGGCAAATCAAGCCTTGGGCTACAAAGGATAAGTTGTAATTTCCTTTTTCCTTTCTTGTTCTCTATTACTGTTTGTACTCTCCTTGCTACTCCTAGGTTGGAGGCTGCGGATTGGAGAGGGTGGAGATCTTCTTGGTGAAGAAGGCGACCTTGAGCTACTTTAAAAGGCTGGTGCAACGGGAGGTTACTTCTAGAGAGGAAGGCTACTTCAAGGGGGAGCTTGGAGTTACTTCAAGAAGGCTACCTCAAGTTGGTGCACCTACTTCAAGTGAAGGCTGTTCAAGGGGTGTAAAGGAAAGTATTGTATTTTGTATAAATCCTTGAGAAGGTAATAAAATAAATACTTTCAAAATCCCAGTTGGGTAAGCAACCGGGTAGTGGACTGACAACTTTAGTATTTGCTAAAGTTGGAACCACTCTAAACACTTGTCTCCTTCTTCTAATCTCAATTGTGGTTGTTTGAGTTAAATAATTGTTAAAATTGATTTAAAAACTCTATTCACCCCCCCCCTCTAGTGTTTTTCATAGACAAATTCCCTATATTTCAGTTTATTCTTATAACCTCTGTGAATACTTAGGGAATTCTCACTAGGATGTATTGTATACATTTATATTATGATTTTATCATTTGAAATTCATCCAAATAGAGGAAGAATCCATTTCATATCATTTTCCAACAACTTAGAACAAATAGACAATTCAGGGTTTGTAGTCGTATACTAAGCAATTAAAGATTATGGATGATTCAACCAATTTTCATGCAATATATTGTTTAAAGGAAGTTATCACTCACCCTAAGGTGTGAAAACACCTTAAAAACATATCCCATATCTGAAAATCTCGAATCCATATCAAATCTCTAGCAATTCACCCGATTCTTCTTCGTTTCATCTCAGAAACCCTAGAAATGAGGAAATATGAAGAAAGAGTGAGAAAAGGGGAAGTTTTGATACCACTTTGGATCAAATCATAGGAGGGACGCAATTTTTACATGTGAGAGAAGATTCCCCATGAAACTATATCCAAAGAAGCTAAAGTTACAAGATTTCATCATTCCTCGGACCGCAAAACCCTAGGTTAGCATCTCCATCATTTTCTCCTCTCAAACCCTAACTCTCCCTCTCTCTCTCTAGGATTTCATTTCTCTAGATTGAACCACGAATTATGAGAGCTCCTTGTGTATTTGGTTGATCATATAGAGCAATTGATCTGCTTGGGTCAATTGCACTTTGACCCCTCACTAAACTTTTTCTTATTTCAGCTGATTTTTCTGTCATAAAAAAGGTTTCTATAATTCGTATATTTTAGAAATCAAACCTTCTCCAAAAATTATGATAATTTATCATATTTTGTATAATTGAGGTGATAAGCTTAAATTAAAATTTGAGATCATTCCAATCTCCCAATAAATAATTAAAAACCTAATAGTGCACTACTATCTAGAATTCTATAGAAATGTCAGTTACTGTAATTCGTCTACTGATAAGGTCTAAACGCATCCAAAAATTATGAAAATTTTACATGATGTTTATGATTGTGTTTCAGATCTCCAGTTAAAATTTTGATCATTTGGAGTTACCAATAAATAACTAAAAATCAAACAATATACTATTAAACAACATTCTGTCAGCATGGTCGGTTGAAGTATATCTCGATCGAGAATGACTTTCAAAGTACATCCAAAAATTCTGAAATTTTTCACTGAAATGCATGATTGGTTATACATATTATATCCAAATTTCAATTAAATCCAAATTACATAGAAAATATGATAAATTATTTACCGTACTACTATCTTGATCAAATTTCATACTCATGTACCATCAAAACCCTAATTTCAGCCTAATTTCTCAAACAATAGAACACTTAACATTCTTATTAGGTTTAAAACATCATAATTGAATTATCACCATTAATTAGATTTAAGAAATTACCAATCCAATTAAGCATATAATCATCCAGGTAAACCCTAGTTTACCAATTAAGCTCGAATACGGTCATAACAATTCTTCCCCCCTTTAAAAGGTTTCGTCCCCGAAACATAAACGTGCAAGAAAAGTACTTTCAAGGTTTATTTTAAGCTTCTAAAATCTTACATGTCATTATATTCTTGTATTTCATACTTGAATGTAGTTTTCAACATTAAGTCCTTTATCTCTTTTCTAATCACAACATGTTAAATCATGACTGCTCAATGATAACAAATGTATTCTCTATGTCACAATCAATCATAGGATAGAGAGAGAAACAACCATTTCAATATTTTCATACTCTTGAGGTGTTACCTCAACATTGATAATTTGATCCAACTATCATGATTCATACAGCTCAATATGTACTATTGTTATGTATTACCTCTAGGTCACAAAAGAGAGTTCACCATGTTGTTTTGAATTTTTACTATTGTGCTACTCAATTAGCAAAACAGTCTTGAGTTGAAAGACCAGATTCAATAATGATTGTACAATACTACTCACGGCATCCCATTGGATCATGGATGCATAAGGTGAAGCATTACCATCACATTCCATACTATTCTCAAATATGAACCCACACATAATTCAAGGTGTAACCATCGGGTTATAGCATACTAAGGTTTCAACAATAGTAACAGAGTACTCCATGATTGTATTAGTCATTCAAGGACTATTCATACCCAATTACCATCACTTAATTATATTAAAGCTAGGTATAACAAGCTATACCTCATTAGGGTTACATATCAATACAATATGGTTATCATCCCTTCTATTCATATGAGTGAATAGGTAAGACTGCCTTATTCAGGATAACCCTCCATTTGTTTTATCATCATTTAAACCATATCACCATACAAAAATTGTAAAATACTAAGATGGATTACTGGTATGAATGTCTACAACTATCAGACACCTGAAATTAACATATTGCTTATACATGTACACTAAAATCATACGTAGAACCAATTTACATCCCTTAATATACCTTCAACAAATTATACTTCTAAAACCAAATTTACATATTACTAAAAGCCATTGTTTTCTCTTATCTCTCTTATCATTCATTACTACTTACTTTTTGCTACTTATCCTTCTCATTTTAATCATGTAGATTAAACATCCCTAAAATTGAAACATACAAGGTATGAATAGATTATTCATTGTTCTTGCTATCACAGCAATAATTTATTTCATATCACACTTCACTCATATTGTATTTCTCCTTTTGTTCAAAACACACTTGTTACATTTCAAATTTATATCTTACTCTTTGCTCCAAATCATTTTCATATTATTCATCAACCTTTTAGATTAGCTAGGATTACTATCACTGCTAGTTTACTTCTCATAGTGAAAATTGCATGATCTTATTTTATAAAGATGCTAGTATTCAAGGTCAAATCACTGGTGACAACCCTTGAACTACTACAACTCTAAACATTCTAGGGTTTGGTCCTTATCCGTAGCCCGACGTTATTGTGTGTGACCTTGCTCCCTTAATTTGAAATTCAAACTTTGGATCTCACATGTTTTACTAAAGTCTTCCGTATCTTATCAATGAAATTTCCTTTCTCTTACTTGGCCATTCAGATAGATTACATTCTCAATTTACCTTGCTAGGGTTTCATCATCATATTGTATGTCATTATTACATTCATTAGATGCCTCTACCATGGTGGTTATGCATCATATATGATTCATTTTCTTATCACTTCATTCCCACATTGCTCTAATTAAGGAAGATATGAAAGAGAAGATGATTCTGATACTTTGAATTATTATCTTCAAACATTCATTAATACATTTCTCATATGTAGATTTATTTAGTTATCAATAAGGATACTTGACTAATTAGCACTTTCTTGAATCCCGCAACCTCTTTCTTTTATAATCTATATTACTCCATTATGTAACAAACCCTTCCTTACTTTCCATAATCCCCTTACCATATAGTGTTATTCCACATGTCATCTATAACTTCTAGTTTTCTCTTATGATCATGTTGCTTCTTTTAGGTGTATGATCATGTATACCATGTTGCATATATTTATTTTTATCCTTCTACTAATGTGAAGTTGAAATTCTAAATCAATAATCTCCCTACTAGTTTCAACTCATGTTTAATACATTACATATTCTTTATTTTAAATTAAACGGCTCATGCATGGGTGAAACATAGTTTCTCTTTCAATCAAGTTTTTCCTTCCTGAATATAGTCTACCTTTGTATGACTTATTCATTTATTTAGCTACACTTTTGTTCTTCTTTTAGAAATTAGTTTGTTGTTCTATAGAGACTTAGAATCCAAAGGCAGTAAGGATGAATGTATTAACTTCACAATAAAGGTATACATTCCATGCTCTCAATTATATCATAACCCTCATTCCTTAATCAAGCTCATTATTTCCAACATTTCTCTTTGTTTCAACTAAGTTTCTTATCCCAGTTTTATGATTTGCATGCTCATCTAATTCTTTTCACTTCAACTCTTCTGAAGACTCTTCACTTCTATGTATTTATCGAATACTTAACTCTTTTTTCTTCTATTTTCCCTTAGCTTTGGAGTACATAAAAACATTGTACTTGATTATATAATCCATTCCTCATGATTGATTCTTACTATCTTGGCCCTTACATACTTTTCTCATATCTTTTCCATATTTCATATTTAGAGTTCATATAATACTAATGATTAAACTTAATCAAAACCTTATGTCGTGTTCCTTTATTCCAAATTAAGGGTTTCTCATATGAGGCCTCAAAGTTGGATCTCAGATATCAGTTCCAACTTATTCTTAGTTATTCTAATATTTCCCATTTGTTTCAACATCTTATTATATGTACATTCTCACTATGATGTGGGTCTAATTTATTCAGAGTCTACTCTTATTATATTTTCAATAGGAACCATTATATCCTAGTAACGCACCCTGCCAGTCGGACCAGGCCAAACTTGCAGTCCTGAAGCCAAGAGCTGCTCAAGATTAACTAACTCCTATTAATGTCAAACATGTGGAAAGAATATCCACTAACAAAAGATCATTTCTAGTCTACTTTATACAAAGAATGTAATCAATAAATGCTACAACTGCCTAGTGTACAACAAATCTTAAAGACCCATATATATTTCAAAATATTGAAAATCTGAATTCAAACATATAAGAGCTTTTCTATTCATCTCAAATAAAATAACAATAGGAAATGAAAGTTCTATCTCATTTTATATTTTTGCTCTTAATTCATGTTACTTATCTAGTTTCTAACCCTAATATTTCTAGGGTTCCTCTCTAGCCCATCCTTCCACTGTATACCTGGCCAGGGTATACATGAAAGAATAGATAGAGTAGCTTGATACTGGTTGATCCAAGTACTCAGATACCGGGCCAGGATATCCAAATACTCAAATCCCCATAGCTAACATCATAACATCTCCTATCTGCCACACTTCTGACTCTAACTTACTAACTTAATGGTCCCTGACAACTCAGCCTAAGCTCTGATACCAAGTTGTTACACCCCAATCTCACAATTACCACTAATCATGAGATTAGGGTATAAATTTAGGATTTAACATAATACAAAGATCACCCTTAACTTTTTCTTCTTTTTCAAACTCTTTGTTTTCTCTCATTGAACCACATAAACTAACTTTACAAGATAATTAAACTTTTATTTCTCTAATGTAATCTCAGCATTAATGATACACATCCATACATTCATTATGTTTCTCACACTTTCATGTACATACGACATGACAATCATTTGCATTCTCTCTTATTATTAAGGAAACAAACATACAAAACATCATTAACAACTCCCTCACGTCTATATAAGGACCTAGAGTGACAGGGACTGACTGAACTTAACTATACTCAGACTTAACTCTTGTGGCAGATCTACTCTAATGCAATGATATCTTCTTCAAGTCCATGTGATTTCCCTAAAAAAAATTAGTAGAGGGGTGAGCCTACTCGCTCAGTGAATGAGTACTTCAAAGAAACAGTCTAAAGCACTGATATAATTACATATATACTTTTGAGCAATTGATATCAATTATAACATCAGTAAGCATTAAAGAGTCTAATAATTGACAATCATAAATATGGCAGGATACTCTAGATATCTATAAGAGTGAATCAATATATGAAATGCTTGATTGATCATAAAGAGAATTAATAATTCAGAAATATACAAAGAATAATTGAATAACTATACACACTTGTTTGACCTCTCATTCATTTTATTATGCCCTGATTATATGCAATGTACTCTACATATGAAGACTCATAGTGCACTACGATCACACCATACAAGACATAGCGGACACACCCAG
Organism: Alisma plantago-aquatica; assembly: GCA_963693085.1. Classification (NCBI taxonomy): domain Eukaryota; kingdom Viridiplantae; phylum Streptophyta; class Magnoliopsida; order Alismatales; family Alismataceae; genus Alisma; species Alisma plantago-aquatica. Next base: position 270,478,483 of record OY856415.1, on the reverse strand, counting down.
GAAATGCTAAGTCTGACTACTCTCCTGGTCTACAATAGGGAAATGGCTCTCTGGCCTAAACTGGACTCCTCCTCTAACCTGAGCACACAGGCGGAGAGTCAAGCCACCTCTTGGCTTTTCTGTACTCTAGTACCACCAGGACTTCTGGTTGATGTTGGACATGCTTTTCTGTACTCTAGCGTCACTAGGACTTCTGGTTAATGTTGGACACCACAAACTATAATTTAAGGAGACTTCCACTAGGCTTCATCCCATGTGCCACCTGATAGTACGTTCCGACCCCCGTATACTAGATGATGCCAGGGTTAGGTCATTTCACCACTAAGGCATAGACCTCACATATGGGTTCTACGGTGTCATGGCCCTTAAATCTATAATTTCATTATTTCCTAAAAAACTCTTGCTATGTTGAACCTTTTTCTTAATTATACTCGACTCTGGTATTTCTATGGCATCTCGTCTATTTAATTGTAGTTCAAATCACAACATGAATATCATTCTAGACCTGACAGAGCAGTATACTCAAAAACATTGTAATTTACTGAGTAATCCATATACCATGCATGCAGGCAGATTGAAATTTCTTAAATAAACTAAACTCATATCAACTTGGCTCATATACGTTGGAATTATACAATTGCTCATCGTAACACACTAACAAGAGTTAATTACTCAATATATTAGAAATCGTCAGCAGCACTTGTAAATTATCTGTAATTCCTCGAAAATTGAGCACATCAACCCAAATTTTAAGTTATGCATCACATAACTCAATTAAAAGTCAATTTACTTGACACAATAAGATTTAATTGTAAAAACGTGTGCATCAACCCTAATCTTGAGTTATGCATCACATAACTTAATTAAGAGTTAATTTCTTACCATGGCAAGAATTATTAATAATAAATGAGAACATTGATATCACAATACTTGATTCATTGAACACCCTACCCTTAGGGTTTCATTTACCTCATTCACTTATCACATGGCTTTCATAAGGATTTCATGCGACATAAACATTCACTGAATAAAGACTACTATCAACAAATCATATAAAATCAATATATGTATGAAACCTTGGAACTGGGCTGAACTTGGGTTTCCATGCCATTTACTGGGATATCATGCATCAATAATAACATTGGATAAATAAATTCCATCATGTCAATAAAATCCGTTCAAATTGATTTCACGATATCTATTCGCAAATATCCAACTTTCCTCACATCTAGGGTTTTACCCTCTTTACTGAGATATCAAACAAACACTATTCACTTTAAACGAATCAAGATAGTATCTGACATATATGTACTATGAATTTAAATAAACAATCATTCATAACCAAGGGGATCTAGATAAGCAAATTTCTCTATTTACTTATATAGCAAACTTCAGTCATAGACAAATTTCCTATATTTCGGTTTATTCTTATAACCTCTGTGAATACTTAGGGAATTCTCATTAGGATGTATTGTATACATTTCTATTATGATTTTAACATCTGAAATTCATCCAAACAGAGGAAGAATCAATTTCATATCATTTTGCAACAACTTAGAACAAATAGACAAATCAGGGTTTGTAGTCGCATACTAAGCAATTAAAGATTATGGATGATTTAACCAATTTTCATGCAATATACTATTTGAAGGAAGTTCTCACTCACCCTAAGATGTGAAAACACCTTAAAAACATATCCCATATTTGAAAATCTCGAATCCATATCAAATCCCTAGCAATTCACCCGATTCTTCTTCCTTTCAACTCGGAAATCCTAGAAATGAGGAATTATGAAGAAAGAGTGAGAAAAGGGGAAGTTTTGATACCATTTTGGATCAAATTAGAGGAGGAATGGAATTTTGACATGTGAGAGAAGATTCACCATGAAACTGGATGGAATTTTTAAGTAAATATGATTTCATAATCAACTACCATCATGGGAAAACAAATGTAGATGCAAATGTTTTAAGTCATAAGAAAGATATTGTTTGTGAATCTCTCTACTATTTTGTATGGAGAAGTATGGATAATGTTTCTATCAGGAGATTTGAGTTCAAGGATGATGTTGATGATGTTGTGAATAAGTTAAATGTGCATATGGCTAGTTTATAAGTTACTCCATCTTGGATTTTTTAGGTTATTGTGACATAAGTGTCTAGTCCAGACCTTGATGAGATGAAACTCTTAACTGAGAAGCCACAATCAGAATTCTCTTTTGGTTTTGATGGTGCAATTCTTTCTCATCATTGGTTATGGATACCATATGTGTATGATCTGAGGCAGAAGGTGCTAGGTGAGGCCCATGAATCCAAGTATACAATTCACTCAAGAACCACCAAGATGTACACAGATTTGCAAAGAAGTTATTGATCACAAAACTTGAAGAAGGATGTTGCTACTTTTGTTGCAAAATGTTTGGAATGTAAACAAGTAAAGATTTATCATCAAAGACCCGATGGAATTCTTCAACCTCTTGATATTCCAGAGTGGAAGTGGGAAAATATTATGATGTACTTCATGAGCATAATACCAAAATCTATAGGGGATTTTGATGCAGTCTGGGTTGTGGTGCTCATTTCTTACCTTTCAAGATCACATATGAGGTTCTTGACATGGGATAGTTATTCGTGAATTGGATAGCTTGTTTGCATTGTGTGCCAAAATCCATCGTGTATGATAGAAACCCAAAGTTTACATCTCATGTGTGGAAGCAGGTTCAAGAAGAGATGGAATCATATGTATATTTTGGTATAGCTTACCACCCTTAGACGGATGGTCAGCTATGAGAGGATGGTTTAGATCCTATAATATATTTTACAAGCTTGTGTAATGGACTATGAGGTGTTTGTGACAAATATCTCCCATTGGCCAAGTTTGTTTATAACAATAGATACTAAGCAAGCATTGGTATGCCACCCTTTGAAGATATGTCAATCCATATAGTTACCCTTCGCATTGGCATGATGTGGGTGAACATACTCTTCTGAAGACAGATGACCTCCAATTGATGAAGGACAAAATTTGTATAATAAAGAAACAAACGAAAGCATCTCAGGATTGGAAGAAGATGTATGCTGATAAGAGGAGGTTGGATGTGATTTTTCCAGTTGGTAACTATTTTTTCTTGAAAACAAAACTGATTTGTCTGTACCCCTACCTATGATAGGATCCATAATGTTTTTATTATATCTATATTGAAGAAATATGTGAAATATCCTTCCCATGTGCTTTCTGTAACATATTGAATCTCAGGGTCTTCCCTGCAATTTACCCACTTGTGAGCTTTTCTTGACCTTCGAGTCCATTTGGACCTTTTTCATAAATTTCCCATCCTTTTGGATCATTTTTGGACTCTATGTGCAATTTGGGAATAATTTGATGTTGAAATCACTATTTACCATCATTTATGATAATAGAGGGGTGTTTGCACAAATAACCCAATTTAGGAGATAAGTGAAGGTTAATAATGTAATTTGGTCATTAAGGATGGATATAAGTAGATAATATTAATTTGGAGTTTTTTGGATAAATATATTAATAATAATAAGAATTTGAATTAATTATGAGTATATTAACCTCTTTACTTTCTCTCTCCTCCAATTTAATGATAAATGTGTGAAAACATATTTAAAGGTTGATATTTTGCTCTTAATACTCATATATATCTATCACCTCGAATTTGACTCACTAATTGCATTAATATAGTCATTACATAATAATGCACACCTTTTAATGTGTTAAAATACACTTTAATGAGCAACATATTTATTAAGGACCTTATTGGATATAAATACGAAATCTAATTATATAGCATCGTTCTAAATGCTAACATGAACCTATGGTCCAAATTTGGTGTCTTTTGGACTTCTTTTGACCCTTCAAATCCATTTTATAAGTATTGAATATAGTGTGACCATTTTCATAAATTGATTTCATTAATTTGATACGTAACGCTATAGTTGGGCCGCTTTTTCCCTGTCACGCGCCCGGGTCCATGGTGGACTCACATCCAACGGCTCCTAGTCTGCCTAGATTCGATCCAATGGTGCCCGCATTATCTCCTTCCTCCGCTCATCCCGCGAAGCGGCAGCAGTTCTACCTGTGCTGCCTCCTCGACTTCAAACTCGGTCACTTCTCGACGGTATCGTGTGGTTTCTTCACCATCGAGTCCGGTTCGACACCCCTAACCCAACGATCCCCATCTCAATCCCCCTCGCTCATTGTAGGCGAAACGCCTAATCTGGGCCGCCTCCTCCTCTCCACCTAGGAGTCATAGAGCGAGCTCTGGCCTTCCCCACGCCTATTTAAGGGCGTCTAAAGCTTCTTCAAGCCTCGAGCCTTCTTCCTTTTCCTCCAATTTCATCGCATTATGCCCCGGTATACCTGACCTACTCGATGTGCATCTCCGGTGACCTTGTCCACTCCCTCACATCTCTGGCCATAACCAGACCAATTGGATACACTGTGAGCACCTGAGACCTTCGTCCTTACCTCTCGTATCTTCTTCTTAGACCGAGGGTGCCCCAAACATTGGAGCCTATAACCTGGTTTAGAGCTCTGTCAGCGCCTATCATTTTTCTACTCTGATTCTTCTCCGTCCTCACCGACGCCTCCCCTCGAATTGCCTTGTAACCGCGGACGCTTCCCAAACCCTGGGTTCTCGAATAACTAACTCTGCTTTTGGTTTCGTTGGGTTTTGCTCTTTCCCTGTTTCGGCTACTTTGAAGCTTGGTTCCATTGATCTGGGGTGTACGAGATCACTTTCAGTAGTTTTCATGACCGTGAGGGCCTAACAGACTTGTTTCCGTCCTTCGGTTGCTTTGGGGCGCGTTGGCTTCACGATGGGGCAATGGAGTCAAAGCTCCAGTGGCTACTCCATCGCCATGGCCAAGGCTGAAGAAGCCTGGTCGTGTAAAGACGCCCGGGGTCATACCCATGTGATTGCGATGACTTATCATCCAGGGGCATAATCGTAAAGTAATCCCTCCCCTTGTTTCTCGCCAACGATGATACATTTAAGCCCAAATGACCATAATGCCCTCGTCGTTTAATTGATTTGTTTTGGCAAGCAAGGGTATTTCCGTCTTTCACATCCTTACTCCCTCGCCTTTGACCAAGGTTAGCGAGAGTGGACTTGCTGATGCGGCCAATTATAATTGGTCCCCGTCAGCGTGGGCCTGGCCTCAATGGCCCAATCGCTCTTTATTTTGCCTATGTGGCATTTCCCTAAATTCTGATTGGCTGAGATCATTTAATTCATAAAAATGAATCCTTGGTCAGAAAAATGCGAATAAATAGTCAATGGAAAGGATTTTTAACATAGATTTCGATTTAGTGGTTTTTGAGTCATGAATATGATTCCTTTTTCGAAGTTTTCCTTGAATACCTTTTTAAGTATATAAATTATTCTAAAATACCTAATTAATCCATTTTAACTCCAATTTACAATATAAAATATGTTTTCCTATTCAGGAGAATATGACCAATCTATTGGGGTAAGTTTTAAACCCTAAATTGTGGTTTTGTAAAATTAGGGTTTTTCCTATACTTTATGTTTGTATATATATTAATACATGTGTAATAATGTAACTAGGGAAAATATGGAATGGATGCAATCAGTTTGGTGAATGTGATGGTAAATAATTAAAATAGGTATGTGACCCCTATGTATGTGCACCCTATTTTAGTATGTGGATCCTATTTGTGTATGTGAATCATATTTATGTGAACATCTATGATGAATGAGAAATGAATGTGGAATGTATATTGTGCAATCAACCTACTCTTCAGTTCAGTTGGGATCTTATCCAACCCTACCTTAAAGTTGTGCTAGCCTTGTTATCCTTCTAATTTCATTTATTGGCTCTTTACTTATTTTATGCCATTGTGGCTCATTCAATTGAATCATGTGAATCATGCTACTACATATGTTGCCTCCTTTACTTGGAATTGCTTTAATCTTGTTATTGCCTATGTTGGCTTATCCTTTTGAAATATTTGGGAACGTTGTATAATGTTGTTGCCTTGTTGGCTCTTTTATTTCTTGGAGTTCTTGGATATTGTTGTTGCCTATGATGGCCTGTTTATTTATTTCTTGGGTGTTATTCCCAATGCTATGTTGTTATCTTGATATACTTTTCACTCTACTACCAAGTAAATGTTTATGCATGATATAGTTATTGGCCAATGGACAATGTAGTGTACATGAGTACAAACCACCCACAGGGCACTGGGGTTTTAGTCCCCCTGCCGGGCACTGGGGTTTTAGTCCCCCTGCCACTTTTTAGGCACTAGGGTTTTAGTCCCCCTGCCATTGGTGAGGTCCGGTAGGTGCCTCACCCTACATTGAGAGGATGTTGTGTCATAATTTATATTCATGCAATTGTAATATTTGTTGATATTTAAATGTGGCAGTTTTTCTAGAATCTTATTCACTCATTTGCTCTCACTTCTTGAAATCCCTTAATGGATTACTATGCTTAACTTTATGATTGCCTTTATCCTTTTATTAACACATACCTTTTATCTCTCTCTTGCTGGATGACCCCAACCATCCAGGTTAGGATCAGAGTGCACATGGAAGCTTGGTGAACCTAAGGCTAAGGATAGGACAAGAAGAAGAGCATATAGATTGCATGATCATAGTTGCTTTTATGTTTTAAGTTGTTTTGTTTGGACACAATCTTGGCTTAGTCTAAGTCTTCCTCTACCTAGATCCTTGTTCTTGTATAAAGTTGTACTTCCTTTATGGAAAGTTTGTAATGTAGATTTTAAATTTCTACTGCTACACAATTGGTGTTTTTGTTTATCATGTTTATAGTAGAGACTTGGTCTTTACAGCATGGTATCAGAGCATCAAGGTAGTCGGATTCTTGACTAATTCAAATAGTCTCCTAGATAGAACCCTTATCTCATCTAGTTTCCCTTAGTAAGCTTTTCACCTTAGAGTTAACCAATGATGAAAATTTGATTTAGGACCATAATAATTTCATATTAGAAATAAAATTTGTCAACTTTTTGGTGAATTGTCTATTGAGTAGTTATTAGAGCAAGAAGTTGAAGTGATGGTGTCTAGAAAGGGTCAGAGCTTAGGGGCTGGCAATATTTTCCTCCGCCCCACTAGCTTGGTAATGAGGACTCCTGAGCTCATATGACCTGGCCTGGCCTGATCTGAAACGGACAGCTCGAAATAGTCTACCCTTAGACATATTACCTTATTGTTGAGTAACCTTTATAACCCTTATATGGTGATTTGACTTTTTTCCAAAATAAAAAAATCATCTTGTAATCCCTAAGTATCTTGTATGAGCCTTAGATTTCCATGTTTAGGGTTTAGTGTACCCTATGCCCTATGTTATACCTTGAGTTGGAAGATAGAGTTTAGCAAGACTTTCATGTTGGATCTTATACCCATAAAATAGTTTGACTTAGTCAATCCTTTGAGTGGAAAGGTAGAGTTAGTACCTTGTTAGATTTTGGAGTTGTTGATTTCGAGGATGAAATCCTCGTTAAGGGGGTTGGAGTCCCTCAATGACTTAAAATCAAGAAACCCTAACTCCTTAGATATGGGATTAGTGAGGTTATATGTTTAGTGATGAACAAACCTAATATGATTGTAATTCATCTTGTTTGATTATAAACTAATGAATAAGTCATATAATTCTCATGCTTGAACCCTAATATATTCTTGATGCACCTAATCATTAATTATTCATATGTGAATATACATAGTTTTGATTAAGTCACCCTAATGATAGATAAAGGCCTAATAAGTAATAATCATGTTGACCTAAACCCTAATGTGTAATCATCTAGCCTTGACAACATATATATATATATATATATACCCTTAATGCCTTTCATGACACACTAGTGACATTAGGTGTCATCACATAATATGCCTTGATACATGTAAGTGGATTATAATCACTTAATCATCATTGTGACCCAATTATCAACATATGTTAGGCATATCACCTAGTTCACTAAAATACATCTCATTAATCATCTTATTGGTTTATGAATCAAATCAGTAATATGATAATGAGTAATTTGATTCATATAATGTGATGTTAATTCAAGTAATTTATGTAATAAGAGATAATGATTAATGATGACATGGATATGAGTATGTTAGATGCTGTGACAATATGTAACTTAGATATAAGCCATTAATGTGACACATTTAGTCTTGTTAAAGGTTTAATAATTTGTTGGATAATATTATATGGTTCTCACCAAAATTATATGTGAAAATCCCACATGATGTAGTTAATGGATAATGATATTGAGTTATTAAGGTTTTTGACCTAATACATTAATTAATGTTGAAATGGTTTAGTAAACCCTAATTGTGCTTAAAACCCTTGATTAGGGAAATACATATGATATTATATTGAGATGTAATCGTTTTGAATAAAATGTGGCACAGTGATAGCATAATAAATATGATGCCTCTTCATGATAGAGTTGTACTAATTAGGCAAAAATGTTAATTTGAGTTTGATAAAAGGCTATAGGTTTTGTGGAAACCTTTGTAATACCTGACTTATGTAGATTGTGTGTTGTACCTTAGATTAAGGGTTATAACCTAGTTGGTTAAGGTTGGGATGTTGCACACACACCCTCTCTTTCCTCTTGTTGTGATTTCGGAGACGAAATCCTCTTTAAGGGGTGGTGTGCTGTAACATACTGAATCTTAGGGTCTTCCCTGCAATTTACCCACTTGTGAGCTTTTCTTGACCTTCGAGTCCATTTGGACCTTTTTCATAAATTTCCCATCATTTTGGATCATTTTTGGACTCTATGTGCAATTTGGGCATAATTTGATGTTGAAATCACTATTTACCATCATTTATGATAATAGAGGGGTGTTTGCACAAATAACCCAATTTAGGAGATAAGTGAAGGTTAATAATGTAATTTGGTCATTAAGGATGGATATAAGTAGATAATATTAACTTGGAGTTTTTTGGATAAATATATTAATAATAAGAAGAATTTGAATTAATTATGAGTATATTAACCTCTTTACTTTCTCTCTCCTCCAATTTAATGATAAATGTGTGAAAACATATTTAAAGGTTTATATTTTGCTCTTAATACTCATATATATCTATCGCCTCGAATTTGACTCACTAATTGCATTAATATAGTCATTTCATAATAATGCACACCTTTTAATGTGTTAAAATACACTTTAATGAGCAACATATTTATTAAGGGCCTTATTGGATATAAATACGAAATATAATTATAAAGCATCATTCTAAATTCTAACATGAACCTATGGTCCAAATTTGGTGTCTTTTGGACTTCTTTTGACCCTTCAAAACCATTTTATAAGTATTGAATATAGTGTGACCTTTTTCTTAAATTGATTTCATTAATTTGATGCGTAACGCTATAGTTTGGCCGCTTTTTCCCTGTCACGCGCCCGGGTCCATGGTGGACTCACATCCAATGGCTCCTAGTCCACCTAGATTCGATACAACGATGCCCGCATCATCTCCTTCCTCCGCTCATCCCGCAAAGCGGCAGCAGTTCTACCTGTGTTGCCTCCTCGACTTCAAACTCGGTCACTTCTCGACGGTTTCGCATGGTTTCTTCACCATCGAGTCTGGTTTGACACCCCTAACCCAACGATCCCCATCTCGAGCCCCCTCGCTCATTGTAGGCGAAACGCCTAACCTGGGCCGCCTCCTCCTCTCCACATAGGAGTCGCAGAGTGAGCTCCGGCCTTCCCCACGCCTATTTAAGGGCGTCTAAAGCTTCCTCAAGCCTCGAGCCTTCTTCCTTTTCCTCCAATTTCATCACATTCTGCCCCGGTGTCCCTGACCTACTCGATGTGCATCTCCGGTGACCTTGGCCACTCCCTCACATCTCTGGCCATAACCAGACCAATTGGATACACGGTGAGCACCTGAGACCTTCGTCCTTACCTCCCGTATCTTCTTCTTGGACCGAGGGTGCCCCAAACATTAGAGCCTATAACCTGGTTCAGAGCTCCATCGACGCCTATCATTTTTCTGCTTTGATGCTTCTCCGTCCTTACCGACGCCTCCCCTCGAATTGCCTTGTAACCGTGGACGCTTCCCAAACCCTGGGTTCTCGAATAACTACCTCTGCTTTTGGTTTCGTTGGGTTTTGCTCTTTCCCTGTTTCGGCTACTTTGAAGCTTGGTTCCATTGCTCTGGGGTGTACGAGATCACTTTCAGTAGTTTTCATGACCGCGAGGGCCTAGCAGACATGTTTCCGTCCTTCGGTTGCTTTGGGGCGCGTTGGCTTCACGATGGGGCAATGGAGTCAAAGCTCCAGTGGCTACTCCATCGCCATGGCCAAGGCTGAAGAAGCCTGGCCGTGTAAAGACGCCCGGGGTCATGCCCCTGTGATTGCGATGACTTATCATCCAGGGGCATAATCATAAAGTCACCCCTCCCCTTGTTTCTCGCCAAAGATGATACATTTAAGCCCAAATGACCATAATGCCCTCGTCGTTTAATTGATTTGTTTTGGCAAGCAAGGGTATTTCAGTCTTTTACATCCTTGCTCCCTCGCCTTTGACCAAGGTTAGAGAGAGTGGACTTGCTGATGCGGCCAATTATAATTGGTCCGCGCCAGTGTGGGGCCGGCCTCAGTGGCCCAATCGCTCTTTATTTTTCCTATGTGGCATTTCCCTAAATTCTGATTGGCTGAGATCATTTAATTCATAAAAAATGAATCCTTGGTCAGAAAAATGCGAATAAATAGTCAATGGAAAGGATTTTTAACGTAGATTTCGATTTAGTGGTTTTTGAGTCATGAATATGATTCCTTTTTCGAAGTTTGCCTTGAATACCTTTTTAAGTATATAAATTATTCTAAAATACCTACTTAATCCATTTTAACTCCAATTTACAATATAAAATATGTTTTCCTATTCAGGAGAATATGACCAATCTGTTGGGGTAAGTTTTAAACCCTAAATTGTGGTTTCATAAAATTAGGGTTTTTCCTATACTTTATGTCTGTATATATATTAATACATGTGTAATAATGTAACTAGGGAAAATATGGAATGGATGCAATCTGTTTGGTGAATGTGATGGTAAATAATTAAAATAGGTATGTGACCCCTATGTATGTGCACCCTATTTTAGTATGTGGATCCTATTTGTGTATGTGAATCATATTTATGTGAACATCTATGATGAATGAGAAATGAATGTGGGATGTATATTGTGCAATCAACCTACTCTTCAGTTCAGTTGGGATCTTATCCAACCCTACCTTAAAGTTGTGCTAGCCTTGTTATCCTTCTAATTTCATTTATTGTCTCTTTACTTATTTTATGCCATTGTGGCTCATTCAATTGAATCATGTGAATCATGCTACTACATATGTTGCCTCCTTTACTTGGAATTGCTTTAATCTTGTTATTGCCTATGTTGTCTTATCCTTTTGAAATATTTGGGAACGTTGTATAATGTTGTTGCCTTGTTGGCTCTTTTATTTCTTGGAGTTCTTGGATATTGTTGTTGCCTATGATGGCCTGTTTATTTATTTCTTGGGTGTTATTCCCAATGTTATGTTGTTATCTTGATATACTTTTCACTCTACTGCCAAGTGAATGTTTATGCATGATATAGTTATTGGCCAATGGACAATGTAGTGTATATGAGTACAAACCACCCACAGGACACTGGGGTTTTAGTCCCCCTGTCGGGCACTGGGGTTTTAGTCCCCCTGCCATTTTATATATTAGGCACTGGGGTTTTAGTCCCCTTGCCACTTTTTAGGCACTGGGGTTTTAGTCCCCCTGCCATTGGTGAGGTCTGGTAGGTGCCTCACCCTACATTGAGAGGATGTTGTGTCATAATTTATATTCATGCAATTGTAATATTTGTTGATATTTAAATGTGGCAGTTTTTCTAGAATCTTATTCACTCATTTGCTCTCACTTCTTGAAATCCCTTAATGGATTACTATGCTTAACTTTATGATTGCCTTTATCCTTTTATTAACACATACCTTTTATCTCTCTCTTGCTGGATGACCCCAACCATCCAGGTTAGGATCAAAGTGCGCATGGAAGCTTGGTGAACCTAAGGCTAAGGATAGGACAAGAAGAAGAGCATATAGATTGCATGATCATAGTTGCTTTTATGTTTTAAGTTGTTTTGTTTGGAGACAATCTTGGCTTAGTCTAAGTCTTCCTCTACCTAGATCCTTGTTCTTGTATAAAGTTGTACTTCCTTTATGAAAAGTTTGTAATGTACTCTTTATACATTTTGAATAAAGTCAAGATTTTAAATTTCCACTGCTACACAATTGGTGTTTTTGTTTATCATGTTTATAGTAGAGACTTGGTCTTTACACTTTCTATATATCCTAAAGATATTTGTGAACACCTGACTTATGGATAGTATCATGTAAAGATCCTTGACTCCCGAGTGAAGCAAATTAAAGCACAAAAAGATTGAACTAGTAGAAGTTCTATGGACATATCATAGTTAGGAGGAGACAACTGTGGAACTCAAAAAGGATATGTTGCAAACTTACTCTCACTCTTTATTTGAGATTTTAAGGACTAAATACTTTTTAAGTGGTGATGTTGAAACATTCTCAACCTTATGTACAAATTTGATTTAACTCTTTATCTTATGATCTTTTTATTTGGAACCTTTTACTTAACCTATATTGTATTAGGATTTTAGGAATATTTATATTGTTTAACAAATAAATCAATTATTTGAGACTTTAATGCAAAAAAGGGATATTATGCTAATTTGGGTCTCGATATGCAATAATGACATAATGATATGTGTAAGTCCAAAATTATTTTTCTAGAATTTTTCTATAGGTTGGTGTGGGGAAGTAAGATATATAAATGAGACTTGAAAATATAATAATGAAGGGATAACCGAATATAATAAAGGTTTGCTTAGACATCAAATTACGTTTTAGTAAATCTATGAGTGTCAAAAGCTAAAAGTAATGGAAAATTTGTATTCCTCATCCCTCAAACAACTAGCCTACCAAAGTTTGGACTAATTTGGGTGATAAATTCTTAGTACATTTGATTTGGAAAGGAAAACATTAATATTTGGATGTTGCTTTATATAAAATCCGAGTTACATAGAGATTTCCTACATTTATGTGTCACACGACAATTTAATCCCTTTCCCTTATTTTTCTCAGACGAGACTATCTAGTAGATGGATGGTATGCTTCCCTAACCCACATACACTGGATCAATGGAATGATAGTTATCTTCTTCCCCGATTTGTTTGTGATTTCAAACAGATTGAAAGTGAAAACTTCAGCCAGAGATACCTCTCTCTAGGCAATGTATTGACACAATTATTTATCCATCTTTCTCCTCACTGAAATCCACATCTAATGTTATATTAATCAAATCCATGTGGATACAATTTTCCTAATTTTGTGTTCAATGCATCCCGAGTCTTTGACCCTAGAAACCCTACTCAAACCCTATATATATCTAACCATACTCTAGTTTCCGTTACACCCCTCACAACCAAACCCCAAAGCCAATTTGTTCCCTTGTGCTCTCCATGATGCTGCCAACTCAATCTCTAGACCTGGACTCTCATTGTTTCTGGTGGTGCATCTCTTCACCACAATAAAAAATGTTGTGGAGTAAGCCTCCTAATTTCCTCTTCTTCGTTCTTTTCTGGACGAAATCATTGATCATATCCTTCACATATTTTCCCAATCTTGCTTATAGCATGACACAAGTTGGATGACATCCATCACACGAGCTAGAGACGAGGATGACGACATGTGAAATTACCCTATCACGCTTTAACTTCCTCTAAGGTTTTTGATCTCTCTTACTCTCATATCGATAATTGAGGAAAACTATAATGAACAAAATAATACATTTAAAAAAATTATGATGAATCAAACCCTGAAGCAGTAACATATACCCTCTTAGTTGACCAACATCATGAACTAATGTAGGGTTCTTCCAAGGTTAAATTTCTAGGGTTTCATGATATGAGACATAATTGAACCATAACCAGTTTAAATATAATATGTGTAGGTCTGATGCAACTTTAGGCTTGAGAGGCTAGTATTTGTTCTCTGGTATAAACATTAATTCAAGGTATGTGCATCTTCCCGATTTGTCTGGGAATTACTTCCAAGAGTATAAAATTGTTTCTGATACGAGGCATGTCTTGAATAATCCAAGTGAAATATCAATTTCTTTCAAGAATTTTGTTTCCTAGAACTTTATTTTCCTGATTTGATACTAGATTCATGTAATGTCCTCGGACCTATTTGTGTTTATTATGTGGATGGTCTCATCATCTTTATTTGAACTACTTTACTGCTGACTGAACATATTTCTTGCCTTCACATTTTGTGTATGTACAATAAACTAGGGTTATTTAGAGTAGTAGTACATATGTATTACCATAATATTTGGGTGTGCCTTTCCACCCTGAGTGTGACTTTCCACTCATATCTGCCCAGGGTGTTGCTTTCTACCCGACTTAGGCTTGAGATTTTATGGGTCTCATTCCTGCATAAATAGAATTAGTATAATTGACTTAGATGCATGTTTCTGATTCTTATAATGTTGGGGTGTATTATATGGAAAAAAATTGTAGGATGATCATATCCTTGTTGATAAATGCTTCAGCTATTGACATATCAATTCTTTTAAGACTTTTCTCTTATGAATATCCCTTTAGTGAGATCTCCTAAATCAATCTCTCTGTGCTCTAAATAATGCCTAGTTTTTATAATACTATACATACTCAGTTTATGATAATGCACTTTGTTTTGTTTTATCTTTTTAGTGTTTCTTCCAACCCACCCAGAGGTTGCACAACCTGAGGACCAAGAATTAGGAGGTGTCACTTAGGACTAGATTTAAGAAGACTTCTAAGATGGACATGTTGCTCGTTGCAAACAAATCCTACTAGATTATATTTCATATCTTGTTAGATGCCTTTTATAGCCTCAATTTTGAACATGGACAACACTTTTCAATACATAGATTTACCTTTCTGATGCTATCATAATATATTCTTTACCAATCTATTTGAGATAATATTAGGCACCCCTTTATGTAAGAGTTATTATCATGTGTTTGTGAATGAATGGGGTTGTTGTAAGGTATGCCCATATAGCCAATAATGTGATGACTGACATGGCATATACAATAAAGGATTTGATTAATACATATAAAGGCAAGTTTCCAATTCATTATGTTTCACTCAGTTATGAGATAATGAGGAAATTTTATGAATGTCTAAATAATTACAATACTAAATGACGTATGTCTTCAAGTACTTACTTGGAAGGATGAGATCATACAAATGCTAAGAGTATGTGCATTCTTATTATGTCCCTAGTCGGTTGTTATTGTGGAAGGTAGATAGACACTAGTAACACATAAGACTAGATTGTGGGTTTGTTGATGACAAAATCTCATTAGTCATGATATGGTGATATCAAACCAAGCACACAAATACATGTTAGGGAATAGTGTATTGGACAGACCCACCTTGAGAGTGACACATGGAAACCATAATTGGCGATCATAGTCATATCTCATAGTGAAGGTGGTGATTGTGATTCTTTGACCTAAAATTACTACATTCATCACATGTCGTTGGGTACCCTTTGACATCATCAAACGCAGTCTTGAAACATGGATTGTTATAAAGGTGATGATTGGGTGACTTTGACACATGGGGATAGACTGTGAGTGATATATATGGAATTTTCCCCTCCTATTGGAGTGTGATATCCAGGCCACCTGATAAGTGAGACTGAGAAATGCATGTGCATGCACATGTGAATCAATATATGATATTGAGGTTACATTATATAAGACAGTATGCTCCTGGTTCAAGAAACATGGATTGAACATTGAGAGGATGATGATTCCATGCATCGAGTTCATTTTGGATATCAACAACAAAGAAATTATACAATCACTACAACACCTTACACAGATTGTAGGTTGAATTTTTTCTCCAACTTTCCGTTCACTTGGGTAGCATTGATGTGTGACTAGGAACCGTTCCTTGCTTGTGATGTCATAAGCTAGTTATAGACATCCACTACCAATGTGATATGGTACCTACAATGTCACACACAAAGGAACTCATCAAGAAGATGAGTTTAAATCTTGAATGATGATTGTATTGATTACTAAAGCATTTAGGTATTCAATTCACAAAAAAGATTGATAGTTTGGCTGATAGGAACTACCAAACTACCATCTCACTAGTTAAGATGATCGTTTGGGTAGCTAGAAGAGTGTCTCAAGTGTTGAGATGGGCATTTGGGTTGTCAGGCTAATGAGAGATCAAACTGGCAAAGTTTTGCCAAATTTAGGAGTGAATCGACTGGTCCAAGCAGTTGAACCAATCGGCTTGACTCAGGTTCACCAAACAGTCATATGGGTGAATGAGATGGGCATCACTTATGGGTTAGATGGACCTATTGGGTTGAACAAAGTTTCTAGATGTTACCCAAACTTGTTTGATTACACATTACTTATAGTGCAAGAAAATTAATATGTAATGTTGATTGGAATCGAATTACCAAATTCACATGTGATTGGGAGATGATCGTCAGGGTCACTAGACGACCATTTTTTGGTTCGCGAGTTGTAAAAATTCAAGATCTTTTGGTCCATTCCACTCCCACACAATCCCATATAGATTGGGAACCCTGGCCCAAACCCCGCCTATAAATAGAGGGGTATGGAGGGCTTCCCAGAATACAACACAAACAATTGAGAATCAATTCCTTTGACAATTATTGTCTTCTCTGGTTGTGATAACCGAGAGAGCCCAAGCAAGTCCTACCCGACTAGGGAGGGATAGTAAGGGAGAGAATAATTGAGATCATTGTTTGTGGGAGAGTAAATTGATGACTAGTACACCAACAAGAGGGACAACTCCATCCTGTATGTTCTAGTTTAGCGACAGGAGTTCTAGTTGGTCTGTGTGGACTACTCTAGAGGCAATAGTCATTTGGTTGCTGCTCAGATAGAAAAGTCAGCCTGCAGTCCATGGCAAGACCACATGAGTCGTTGTAGAAGCTGTTCTGTTCATTGTTTGTGGTGAAGATCAGGAGCTGCAGAACCACCATCCAAGGGAAACTAGTTCGTAGTTGCGTTGAAGCAAGTTTTGTCACTGGACTTGCTCTAGGACCATGTATAAATCACTAAATCATCCTTCCTATTTCATAGTAGTTGATGTGAAATTCTTGTTATGGAAATACAGACAGATAAATTTTTTGTTTCTGCTGCTATAAACTATGCCCATATTTCCCAACAATGCTATCAGAGCCACGTCAGTTTACTATGTTTTAGGATAATCAATATGATCAGATTTTTTATTTTATCATTTATTTATTACATAGGATGCAAATATTTAAACTGTCTCATATGCGTATCTGATCAAAGACCACATAATCCCAAACTATTATCATATATGCAATTTATATGTGTCACCCTAAAAGTGGTTTTTGATGGTGGATGTGTAGATTTTTTATGGCCAATAACTCAATATATGTGTGTGGTTGGATGATTTGGGTTTATTCCTATTTATCTCGGTCTGCATATCAAACCTCTACCTCTCTCTTCCCAATATAAAGTTAATTCTTTCCTACCTTTGTTCCCCTCTGTAACATCCCTGACCTGGGTTATGCCTTAAACCTAGAAGTTTTGCTTAAGAAAGATAATTAGATCCTTAATTTTATCTTGTTAAAAGTAATTAAGGCCAAGAGGAACTTATGTTTCAATTTTGGTCTTGTTTTGATAATGTTGAAGCAATGTTTGCTTATTTTGGACTAAAGTGCAAATTGCCCAAGTTGAGGGGTTAACTTGCAAATGTTACATGATTAAATGTTCCTCATGTGTTGAAGCATCATGAGAATGAAGATGATGCAGATTATGGCTTGGGAAAATCCTGAGTACCAAGAAAGAGCTGATAAAGCAATGTTTGTGCATTAAAACCTAGTTGTAGTGTAATGTGCAATTCACCCAAAACCTAGGGTTCAATATGCAAATTACCTATTATAGAGAGTCCCTAATGTTTCTTGGCATCATGTCGAGCAAAGAAAACCAGAGGGGCGTCTCATTTGAATCACTTTGGAGGAGAGAGAATCTTGATATTAAAATAATCAAGATTTAAGCATAATTGAAACCCTAATTCAATTTAATGCAAAAATAAATTTATTAATTAAAATGCCCTTCAACCAAAATTGAAATGGTTGAATTCAGATATGTGTGGACGTCCTTGTGACTTGCAATGGCCACGAAATATCTCAAGGAGGTGAAAAATCCACTCACATTATTATAAGAAAAAGAAATATCCACTCACTTATGGATATTACTATTAAATGGATTAAGGTGCTTAATTTGCTTTTCTTTAAATTGTGGATAATTGAGAATAATAAGAGGCAAATAGGATAGCCTCGTCCCTAAGGAATATAAGGGGGCAAGTGTCAAGGATAAGGGGGAGATAATTCCTACTTTCTCTCTCCTAATTGAATTTTTAATAAAAATTGCATATAAGCTCATTTATCCATAGAGAAAAAGGGGAATTTCGAATTCACTTCCACCCTTTGCTTGAAAAACGATCTTGGGAGCTTGGGAGAAAGAGGATAACAATCCCCGACCTGTTGGTAAGCTTCTTGACCCTCTTTCACTTTGAATTCATGGTGGAAATCACAAATCAATGCTTGATTTCTTCTTTTCTTCACTCCATCTTCAACCCTAGCCAATCTTTTCACTCAAAAGCTTGAGGACGAGCCTAGGGGGAGTTGAAAAAGCTTCATCCACCATTTTTGATGTGAAACTCTAAGCTTTGAAGCTCATTTGGAGGCCGTTTTTATTACTTGAACCCTTAATATTGTTATTGCATTCAATTCCTTATCAATTGTTGATCAATTGTTCTTCTTGAAATTCATTTGATCAAATCAATAGAACCACCATGAAAACTATAGAAAAATATGAAGGATCGTAGCTTGATTATGATGACATCATCACAAGCACACACCTCAACAAACTTGAGTTGCAAACGGTTTTGGACTTTTGGTCCAAACGGTTTCATCAAAACCGTTTGGAGACCAAACGGTTTGCAAACCGTTTGATGACTTGAACTCCAAATCACAAGAGAGGGTTAACCATTTGGTAGGGTGACTGTTTGAGGTCTGAACCCTAGTACATGTTGGATGATGATCCAGTGAATCCAATTGATTAATTCAATGAGTGTACAATCCTTCAATTGGAAACCCTAATCGAGTAGATTGAAGAATCCATGATTGTTTCAAACGATTTCAAGATAATTTGGGTCAAATAGTTTTGAAACCATTTGGAGGGTTAATGGTTGATCCTTGATTATTGGATAAATATCTAATGGTGTTGATTGATGAATCCTTCAATTGCCTAATCAATGGCCAATTCAATGGTGCAAATTACATTCAATATGATTGGTGATTGCCCTAATGAACCCTTTCGGTTTTGAGACTGATTTGGCCCAAACGGTCTTGAGACTGTTTGAGTACAAACGGTCTTGAAACCGTTTGGGGTCAAACAGTTTCAAAATCATTTGGATACCAAATGGTTTCAAAAACGTTTGGTGATGAAACCCCAAAACCTAATGGAGGTCAAATGTGATTCAATCATTTGGAAATTAAAGGTGATGATTGTTCCATTGATCCAATGATTGATAGCAATGATAATCAATGATAGGTATAAAGGTTGAATCCCTAAAGTACCTAGATGATTAGTAGTTTAGTACCTTTAAAGGGATAGACCCTAATTGCTTATAATAGCAATAACTCAGTACACTATGTTAATCATAGTTGTATATACTTGATCGTATGATTGATGTAACCAAATCAAGTGGAGAGAATGATAGAATGGGATTCATACTTGAGTATGATTCATGTGGTGATTAAGGGTATGATCCTTAGTAAAGAGATCATAAAACCCTAATCATGAGCATAAAACCCTAATTGACAAGGTCATTGAACCCTAACCCTAATTCAAGGCAATTTTGAGTGAAACCCCAATCTAGGGTAAGGATGTAACCCTAATCCAAGGTGATGATATGTGTAAACCTAATTTAGGGTAATGTGATGTAAAACCCTAAATTGGGATGAATAGTAAACCCTGATTATGGATACTTGAATAGGAATCCTAATTGGGATGAATAGTAAACCCTAATTGTGGGTAATTAAAGTGGAAATCCTAATTGAGGATGATTCCATATGAAACCCTAATTAAGGGTGATTCCATGTGAAACCCTAATTGAGGATGATTCCATGTGAAACCCTAATTGAGGGTTATGCCATATAAAATCCTAATTGAGGATGATTCCATATGAAACCCTAATTAAGGGTGATTCCGTGTAAAACCCTAATTAAGGATGATTCCATGTGAAACCCTAATTGAGGGTGATGCCATATGAAACCCTAATTGAGGATGATTCCATGTGAAACCCTAAATGAGGATGATGCCATGTGAAACCCTAGTTGAGGGTGATGCCATGGGAAATCCTAATCTAGGGTAATGCCATGTGAAACTCTGAATTAGAATAATGTTATGTGGAACCCTGATGTAATGATGGGATGTGAAATTTAAATCTGGGGTGATGCCATGTAATGATATATGAAACCCTAATGAGGGTATAATAGCCAATACACTAAAGTAGAGTGTGGCTAACATAATCAAGTAAGATGAGAATGTTACACCATGAAGGGTGAAATTGATAAACCATATGAATGGTAATATTGATACTTTAATATGAAAGGGTATAAGGGACAAGGTGATGCCTAGATTATTATACATTCAACTCTATACATGTGATTAACTTGACATACATGTATCAACCCTATACACCTTACAAAGATGAGGACAGGACACTCTTAGGAGTGATGTATGGAACACTAAATAATGGTGTGGATAGTATTTTGAGAGTTGAGATACTAAATTGGTTGATAATGATATCAACAATGCCTAACCATTAGACAAGTCCATATCATTAAAGATAGCTAGACAAATCTAGTGTGTGACCTATGCACTATATGATAAAGGTGATAGGTGAGTGGTTAAAAGTATTAAGAGGGAAATACCTTAATACAAGATAAGTTGGTAAATTCAAGTGAGTTAGAAGTGATGAGAAAAGTGATACATCAAGACATGATAGATAACACATTCAGCACTTCAGGATTGATACACCTTGATATACTTTAAATCCAATTTAGTTGGACAAGAAACACATGAAATGTGTTATATAAATTGATACAATGAAATGTAAGGAGTTTGATGCATTTTGATAAGTACAGGCTAACATACTTGAGAAAGGGGTTAAGCCAAACTAATGAGTACAATGTAATCATACCCTGGCAAGGATGAGAAATAAACTCATACCTTGCATTAATAATATTTAATGATATGTGATGAGAGCAATAAGCATGTGTGAATGCTTGTGATATTAAAAGAGGCTCTTAGAGGAGTGGAGCAATTAATTAGGGTTGGATTCATAAAATGAACATAAGCCCTAATTAATGTGTAATGGGAAATCCTAACCCTAATTTTTGGTAATAGGATGAAAACCCCTATTTGATGGTAAACCCTAATCCTAGTAAGGAAATAGTGGTGTTACTATTGTATTGTATGTTGTGATATGCTTTTGTTGCTTACTGAGAAGTAACAAGATATGCATTGGCCTGGTGTGCCATTATATTATATTTTGCTTAATGAGAAGTAACAAAATGTGCAGTGGCATTGTAAGCCATGTGATCAAGTTGTTGCCTAGTAAAAGGTGACAAGACAAATAATGGGCCTTGTGAGCCATGTGTAATGCTTGTGCAACAAGTATCATGTACACCTTGGTCTGAGGACCTAGAGGTAATAGTTACCTAATAAGTTGTAACAATGCATGTTCAGTGATGAACCTAGGGTTTAAATACCCAAATTTGATAAGCATGGTAATAATGTAGTGGAGGGATGAGAATTCCCAGTATTTAAATTAGGGACTGAGATCCCAATGTCTTATAAAGACTGAGAAGTGATTGATGAAATAGTACATGGTTCTTTGTAGCATTTGACATAATAATTTATGTTTGAGAACTTGACTGATGCTAAAAGAATATGATAATGTATCTAATTAATCAAGTGAAATCATATCAAGTAGAGCCCTGGCCATAGATCCATCATCGTCAGTAATAGGTGATGAGGAAACGGGTTGCTCCGCGACAAAAACCTAGAATGCATATTTTTGAATATGTGGGGGTTAATGGGTGAACATATCCTTACGTCCTGATGAGTATATTGATGGAAGGTAAACATTAAACCTCTCAATCCTTCATTGTATGTGTTGGGATGGATGTATCACAAATCTCCTGATGATTGGGATAGATTTCGTATGCATCTCCCAATAATACTTAATGTCGGGTCGATGGAGATAAACATTAAATCTCTCGATTGCCGATGAGAGTGCAGTTGACGTTGTAACTCTATAGCGAAGTTGTCAGTATACCCTGGAAAGCTATGTTGAGCAGTTGACATAAGTCCTGTTTGTGGTCCCGCTCTGGCCGGGATGTGGGAGGTCATGGGAATCCCACTCTTCCATTGACCTATTTATGGTACCGATTTCAACTTCACAGTGGTCGGTTGGAGTATGAGCGGTATACCTCATCTCCTCAGGGCATAAGTGTGATTGTAAATATAATCAGCCGTATAGCTTGTTTGCTTAGGGATTAAATATGGAAATTCATTGGTTGATGTTACATTTCTTTTATGCATCTTTAGTTGATAGATGTGAATTATGTCTCTTTACATTCCTTGCAAGGTGGATAAATGATTTACAACTCTACCATGAGTAGATGCAATGTTCTCCTTAGGAAAGGAGATTACTTGATTTTGTTCATATAATGATTTATCTACTGTTAAATATATAAGATTCCTCTACTCAGTTTTAATTTAATAAACTTCAATAATGATGTTTCTGGCGGAGAGTTATATCTCTCGCTGGGGCAATTTACAATTGTCTCACCCCAGTGGGAACCAATATTTTTAGGTGGATGCAGACGAAGAGTCAGAAATCCCATAGCAGAGAAAGAACAGCAGCAACATCAGGGACAACAATAATATCTCAGGTGGAGATACTGTCTGTCGAGTCTTGTAGTCAAGAGTCCTATGTGTCATCTCTGTACTCTCAGGTCCTAGGAGTCAATAGTTTGTGATTTTATAATCGATCTGAGGTTTTGGCTTGATGCCTCGAGGTTTTCAGTTGCCTATGTACAAATTTAATAGAGCAGCTTTTGTATGTAATCCTCGAGAAGAGATGGTATAAGGCATGTACTTATGAACTAGGATGGAAATGTATTACATTGGTTCCTGATGAAAGAGTTTTCCTATGATTGGATCTCTTTGCAAAAAGTTTTTAATTTTTAGTGATTTTCAGTAATCCGTTGTTAGTAATCGCTTCCACTTAGTTAATCATGTTTATGTAAGTTGGATGCCATACCCTCGAATGTAACTCGAAGTTTCTCTTACAATGGTAATAAAGTGGCAATAGGATAGTTTTCTTTATCTTGCAATGATGAAGAAGATGATCATTGTCGGAAGGGACGACTAGATGAGTGGACTGTCTGGAGGACCATGGAGGACAAAATGATGGAACCAAATGACTGCCTAGTGGGGCCAACTGACCATTTGGAAGGAGTCCAAACATCAATTGGATTGGAGGCCAGACGACCGTTCGTGATGACCAACTGACCGGCCAAGAGGAGAGACGATCAGCTCAACCCTTGAACTGATCTACCCAGATTGGAAAGCATAGATCTACACCAACATCAGGTTCATACATGTGATGTGATAATTGACCTAGGGGTAGTAATTCCTTGTGGCTCCAATAAATTACAAGTAGGAATGGCCA
This sequence comes from Alisma plantago-aquatica, assembly GCA_963693085.1. NCBI lineage: Eukaryota > Viridiplantae > Streptophyta > Magnoliopsida > Alismatales > Alismataceae > Alisma > Alisma plantago-aquatica. The sequence goes on along the minus strand of OY856415.1, from coordinate 270,454,559 downwards.
TAACCGTTGCTTTTTGTTTTATATTGCATGTTTACATTGTGGGATATAGCATGTATATGATATGTACTATATATGTGGTGTTTGGATACAATATGTATATATATATATATGTTTGTGTGTGTGTGTATATATATACACACAGATATATATATATATATACACATATATATACATATATATATATATAATCCCTCAATCAAACATATTAAGTCTAAGATTCCTTCCACTAGAAATATACATGAAAAGCTTGATCGACCAAGCACATATTTGCATAAAGCATGGTGCGTCGTGTATCTTGTAGAAGTGTGATGGTAGATATGTAGGTTTGCACAAAGAATGGTGCATATCTGTCGTATTGGCTATTGGGTCACGTCTTCAATATGCTTCTTCTTAGCATCATTGTCAGCCCTTGGTGCATTTGAGGTGGTTCCTCTGGTTCTAGTGTTTCTAAGACATAGAGCTTGTGATCCTGTGTGAGAACCATTCTCACCGTCCTGAACCATATGTGGAAGTCGTTCCCAGTTAAGTTGTCCTTCTCAAGGACCGATCACAGAGAAAAGTGATTTTTTTGTTGCCATTTGATTCTACAAAAGAATATGCAATTTTTTTCAAAAACTCATTTTTTATTTGTTTTTATTTGATTTGTGTGATAATAATTAGGTATTTAAATCATTATCGTTCTCATTATTTTGTTCAAATTGACAACCCACAAGTATTAATTCCAAAAACTGTAGAGAACAATTGTCTGATGATCCAAGATCTATATTTTATCAAATCATGAGTCAGCTTTGGTGGATCGCCTACAACTTGACTATTTAGGTAGGAAATCATGTCAGTTGCATCATATGCAACTCTTAGATAGATGATGTGTGCAACTCTTTGCCATGATCAGATGCATGCCTCTGGGCTTAGGCTCTCTAAGTCACCAGGATGTCAAATGTCTAATGTTATGCTCCATGAACTATGAGTTGTAAAGGCAGCATGAGAATATGGGTGTGAATGAGATGGTCACACATCTCAAGAACATGTACCATGATCAGGAAAGACAAGATAGATACAATGTATCCAAAACATGGAAAAGGTGACCCAGTAGGTCCTTGTGTACTCAAGATTATTAGGTATGTGGAGATTCTATAGTCCCTGCCAAAGTCATATAGTCAGTTTTTCATGAACTAAAACATGAATGACTTTGACAAGTCATTGACAGAGTTGTTGGGCATGTTGAGAACAGCTAAGACACAAATGAAGAAAGACAAGACCAAGTTTGTGATGATGATCAACAAGACAAAGGGGAAGTCTAAAGGCAAAGGCATAACTAAGAAGAGTTCTAAAGCTAGCCAGAAGCACAAATCTTCAGATCTCAAAGCAAAGGGAGGTGTAAAGAAAGTAAGAGGTGATTTCCACCATTGTCACCAGCCTGGATATTGGTTAAGGAATTTCCCACTCTAGTTAGAGGAACTAAAGAAGAAGAAGGAAGGCACTGAGGCCTCCACTTCAGGTATAAACATTATAATATAAATTGGATTACTTCTTCAATTTGGTATGTGATAGCAAACAAAGATCTGACACACTGATGTGCAGGATCTGACAAAAAGTAAAGGCCTTCATGGAAGGACAAGGATTGACAAGGCATAGCAAGAGTTGTGAAAGCCATAGTCTACATTTAAATTTATCTTAGCCAAATGGGCATGTAATAGAGTTAGTAGAACTGATATTTCATTATGACAATAAACAGGAACATTTGCTTTAAATCATTTGTATGACAAGGATGATAAATCAATAAAGTAATATATTATTGTTTCTATTTCAAAAGATATGATCTTGCATGGCAATGCCCAAACATCTAAATGGTATTGTATGAAAGATATTGAGATGAATGTTTACAGTGTTAATACCAAAGGAATATAATTGATAACTCAAGATTATCATTAGAAATAGTAACCTTGGATGTACATATAAGAAATGCATGTCTAGAATACATATTTATGTCAATCTAGATTTCCTTGGTTATTGAACTAAGGAAACATGCACAGACTTATTTACTAACAAAGTGACATGTTATCCTTCATTAGATTTATTGGGAGGATAAGCTTTCCATTAGACCTCATACATGTGATGCATGAAAATCTTATGAAATGAATGTTATAATCATTATTTATAATTCATCTTATTTACTGATAATATGATGATATGTACTCAATACAATAGGAACATAAATCTCTTGAAGTGTTCAAGGAGATTATAAATGAAGTATGACTTTGATGAAATTATTAAAGAAACTTTGATGAGATCAAATGTTGAAATTCTTTACATGAATACCTTGAGTGCCTTCAAAGAAAGAATTGTGATAATGTATCACAAGTCAAATTCATCTGAACATGATGATGTGTCAGAATGAAGGAATTGTACCAAGACCAGACATGATATAATTATTAATTAATCTAATCTTCTTATCCTCATAAATGTATACCTATCACCAAATATTGTACCATCTAAATGGTTTACAAGACATAATATATGATATTATTTGGGAATGTCCCAATATGTCTGAAAGATTGAAACCTACATTGCGAAAGTAGTTTCTTGAAAAGGTTTATCCACAAACCATAATTTTTTAATGTTACTATTAATCCCATTCCGGTAAAAAATGTTTTGTTAATAGGATAACTAAATTCCTACATAATCAGTGGGAGTAAGAGTAGAACTTAAAATGTTCAAGGTCAACAAAGAGGTACAATGAGAACTAGGAGAATCATAAGATGTTGTGGAATCTCGATTTCATCATATAACATAGAACAAAATAGTTCTAGTAGAACATATCTGAGATTGGAGGATTGTGAATCCAACAATTCAGATGGGTTGGTTATATAGGATGAGCCAACTAGTAAACTAGAAGCTATTTATGAGAAATATGGAAACCATGTAAACTAACAAGATAGGACCTTGATAGAGACACCTAAAGGGGTAATACCTAAAGGGTTCAATAGGGTCTTGTTGCAAAGACCTACATAGATAACATAAAAGGACAGATTGGTTGAATAGGTTTTCAGATCAATTCAATTTGTTGAACATGATAGAAACTCCTTTACCAATTGTCATGCTTGTTGTTGTAGTTAAACTAGACTAAGAGATTTGGCATATGAAGATTTAAACCAGATTCCTTAAAAGTAATACTTGATAAGATGTGCATGTGACACAACATCAAAGGTTTTAACTTCAAGAATGAAAATAAAGTCTATAAACTACAAAGTTCAATTTGGGATTAAAACAAACATCTCAGAGGATGAATTTTAACTTGATAAGATAGTCAAAGAGTTTGACTTCAATTAAGATAAAAGATGAAATCTATGATTACAAAAGATTAGTGGGAGCATATATGAATATTACACATATGATGAGGGATAACATCTCAATATTGTGAATATTGAGATATGAGATGAAAACCCCTTCAACAATGAAAAACTAAATAAAACATCTAATGATATAAGGATCAAGACCTATGAGATAGTTCTTGAATGTTTCACAATAGAAGTTTGACTACATACAATAGAAATGCATTGAAGGAGTTCAACATTAAAAGGATTCTATGAGAGATAATCCAAATTTGCCTCTCATGAACCTTATGTTCCATTTTTGTGAAGAATGGAGATATCTTGAATATTATGTCATATGATTGATATATCATGAATGTTATAAGTGTACTTACCCCATATAATCTTGTATGTATTGGACATGACAAGATTATACTAAGGTCCAATAAGGGTTATTGAAATGTCATTAGGATATCCATTAGAACTTGAGAAGTACTTAAGGATAGATTGTCAGTCAATAAGGATAACAATAAAAGGAAGAGTTGGATGTAAAGGGTTGGATCGATGCAAGCTTCTGTAATGAAAATATGATCGCAATTAAATATGTTTGATTTAAAAGAGAAGGAAGTTATTAGTTGGAAGGGTTCCAAACTAATAGCCATTAATTATATTCTACAATAGAAGTTGAGTATACTTGTGTTATGAACACAGAGTGATACTATATGGATAAAGAAGTTTACATGATGAACTTATAGATATTCCAACCATTGATGACTCAATAGTGATATTGTGACAACAATGGAGCTACTTGCTAGGTGAGGAATATCAGATGCCATATTATGGTGGTTTCATCTCAGAGTGAAGAGATAAGAAAAATACAATATACTGACTAAACAACAAAGTGTTTCTAACCCGCTAAATTGGCAATTGCATAGCAGAAACATGGTGGACATGTTTTGATCACTAAGAATGGGATTCGTGGGTGATTGGCTCTAAGTGAAAGTGGGAGTCTGTTGGTAAGGTATGCCAATAGAACCAGTCATGTGATCATTGATATGGTATATACCATAAAGGATTAAATTTAATATATATAAAGGCAAGCTTCCGATTCGTTCTATTTCACTCAGTTATGAGACAATAAGGAAATGTTATGAATGTCTAAAGAATGGCATATGTCTTCAAGTACGTGACTTGGAAGGATGAGATCATATGAATGCTAAGAGTATGTACATTCTTATTATGTCCCTAGTCAGTTGTTACTGTGGAAGGTAGATAGACACCAGTAACACATAAGACTAGAGTGTGGGTTGGTTAATGAAAAAATGTCATTAGTCATGATATGGCGATATCAAACCAAGATCATAGATACATGTTTGGGTACAATGTATCAAACATACCCACCTTGAGAGTGATACATGGAAACCATAATTGGTGGTCGTAGTCATCTCTTATAGTGAAGGTGGTGATTGTGATTTTAAACATGAAATCACTACACTCATCACATGTTGTTGGGTACGCTTTGACATCATCAAACACAGTCCTAAACCATGGGTTGTTATAAACATGATGATTGGGTGACTTTGACACATGGGGAGAGACTTTGAGTGATAGATATGGAATTTTACCCTCCTATTGGAGTGTGATATCTTGACCACTTGATAAGAGAGACTGAGAAACGCATGCACATGCACATGTAAATCAATATGTGATATTGAGGCCACATTATCTCAGAAATTCTACTCTTGGTTCAAGAAACATGGATTGAAGGTTGAGAGGATGATGATTCCATGACTTGACTTCATCTTGTATATCAATGACAAAGGAATTATACAATCACTGCAACATCATACACATATTTTAGGTTGAAGTTGTTCTCCAACTTTCCATCCACTTGGGTAGCACTTATGTACGACTAGGCACCACTCCTTGCTTGTGATGTCATAAGCTAGTTATAGACATTCACTGCCAACATGAAATGGGACATATAGAACCACACACAAAGGAACTCATCTAGAAGAGGAGTTTAATCTTGAATGATGATTGGATTAATTACTAAAGGGTTTAGGTATTCAATTCACACAACAAATCAATAGATTGGTTGAAGGAACTGCCAAACAACCACTGCACCAGTTGAGACAGTCATTTGGGAATCTGTACAAGCGTCTCAAGTGTTGAGATGGCTATTTGGGTTGTCAGGCTAATCAGAGATCGAATTAGCTAAGTTCTGCCCAAATTGAGGATTGAACCGACCGATTCAAGCAGTTGAACCAATCAGCTTGACTAAGATTCACCATACGTCCACCTTGGTGAATGAGACGGGTGTGTCACATGGGTCAGACAACTCAGTTGGTCCGAACGAAGGTTCTAGATGTTTCTTGAACTTGTTCGATTGTACACTACTTGTGGTGCATGGAAATGAAAATGAAATATTAGTTGGAATCAAATTGCCAAATTTGTATATGATTAGGAAACTTCCAAACAACCATTTGGTAGTGTGAGATGACCACATTGCATGACCAGAAAACTATCTAGGTCACCAGATGATCGCTTCATGGTTTGTAGGTTGCAAAAATTCAAGATCTTCTGCTCCCTTCCACTCCCGCACAATCTGTACATATTGGGAACTCTGGCCCAAACCCCGCCTATAAATAGAGGAGTATTGGGGGCTTCCCAGAACACAACACAAACAACTGAGAATTAGTTCCTTTGAAAATTGTTGTCCTCTATGGTTGTGGTAACTGAGAGAGACCAAGCAAGTCCTACATGAATAGGGAGGGATAGCAAGGGAGAGAACAATTGAGACTGGGACAACTCCTTCCTGTCCTTTCTTCTTGAACGACATGAGTTCTAGTTAGTCCATGTGGACTACTCTAGAGGCAGGAGTCCTTTGACTATTGCTCTGAGAGAAAAGTCAGTTTGCAGTCTGTGGTGAGACCACTGAGTTACTATAGAAGCTATTATGTTCGTTGTTTGTGGTGAAGACCAAGATTTGCACAGCCACCGTACAAGGGCAACTAGTTCACAGTTGCATTGAAGTGAGTTTTGTCACTGGACATTCTCTAGGACCAGGTATAGCTCGCTAAACCATCCTTCCTATTTCATAGTAGTGGACGCAATCTTGTTGTTATGGGAATACATATAGATAATTTTTTTGTTTCCATTGCTATACTTTTTGCCGCTATATCCCAATAGTTGCGTGATTTATTTTCTTAAATTAAATAAGGAGCGGACCCCTTTGGGGTCCCACTCCTTACTAGGGCAGTAGATAAGTTCAAAAATAAGAAGATATGACCATAGAGGCCGAGACGATAATTGTAAGATGGCCAAGCCAATAAGAGATGGTGTCTGCATGTAGAAGGAGGCTCTCTCTTTTCATATCCATAGGGTTAGGATCAACACTCTGATACCTTGTGCAAAATGAGATAGGAGGCTAATGAGATGTTTTCTTATTGAAGATAGAAAATTCCCCTCCTATATATAAGAGATGAGGCAAGTACAATAGAACCAAACATAACCCTGATAGGACAAGACCATTAGGCCCATATAACATAATAAACTAAATGATAATAACTCTAAAAACGACCATTTACCCATCATCCTAAGCATAAACTATATATCTTGGGCACCCAAAAGCTTTGAAATCAAATGATTTTGGAGCAAATATGAGAAAAACAAGACCATAGTAGAAAGTGGAGGGATGGAAAACAACAAGAGTAATCTCTATGATATAGTCCACAAAAATATTATAATTATCTACAATAAACTTGAGATATAGAGCAAAAATTTCTATGTTAATGTACAGCAAAGATAAAAAAGTATCAAACTTGTTTTTCTCACTATGGAAAACAATCTAACTATGAATGTTTTGAAATTGAGCACAAAAAAGGAAATCCACCTAATGCTTTCAATCTAAGAATTTGGAGACAAAGAGATAAACAAATATGGTTAAAGGAAGATAATAATAACACACAAAAACGGATAGAGGGTGTAACAAACACAAAAGAAGATCCACTATAAACACTCTCACTTGCAATGGTATTATCACACATAACCATAGTGAGACTTTTCATGCCATAACTAAACATTTTTAAACAATATACAACCATAATCACTCTTACTCTAAAATATAAAATTCTTTTGGAACTGTCTATGCAAAAAAAATTATAATAGTGATCTCATGTACCTTTTACCACAATGAAATTAAAATATATTTCCAACCTTAGACTTGACAAATCACCGGGATGTGGTGGTTATGATATGCATATTTATTAAAATAATACAGAAATCACCAAAAACCATGTACTCGATATGTTCCATAAGTTCCATGAAGATAACACCCAATTTTGTGAACATATCCAAGCTTAACTAATCTAATATAGATCTTTTCAAAAAGTTTAGCAGTCCAATGGATATCAAAAAATTTAGGCCTATCAATTTGGTTAATAACTCCTACAAAATTGTTTCTACATTCTTTGGTCATATAATGAAACAAGGCAGGGATAACATCATCAACATTGAAGAAATTATGTTCCTATAAGGTAAAAGAATACACTATGGCTCACAAAGTCATATACTCTTCTTACCACAATAAGGAACCTCATATGGTTCTTAAGCATGATTTTTGAAAAAAAAATGATAAATGTAAAATAATCTTTGTTAATGCAATGTATGAAGGGATATGTTAGAGTTATTAGTTAAATATGTATATGAGCCTGATTGTCTTGGCCCATTAGGTTTAAGTTCATGTCATTGTTGTTGGTGGTATTTTCTTTTATTTATTTTCCCTTATGTTAACTACTAGCGCTTAGGTTTAAGTTCATGTTTTAGCCCATTAGGGCACGTCTTGAGATAGGGAGACATGTATGTCTCATGACTCAACAAGACGATTTGTCAATCATTGATGATAATGAACCTACAACCTATAATGAGGCTAGAAATGACTTGGAGCCATGAGATCTTATATGGACTCCTTGTATACCAAAAAATAATGAACCATGGTGGATCCACCTAAAGGGGTAAAACCCATAGGGTGCAAATGGGTCTTCAATAAGAATACCAACATGAATGGTAATTTACAAACCTACAAATATCAATTGGTAGCAAAAGGTTACAAACAAGTTGAAGGTGTTGCCTATGATGAAACTTCTTTACTGGTTGCCATATGGTTAAATTGATCAGGATCATTCTTGACATTGTATCTTATCATGACTATGAAAACTAGAAAATGGATGTTAAAACCACATTCCTTCTAGAAATCTCCTTTAGGATGTTTACATGATGCGTGTTATTGCACATGCAAATTTACCTAGGGGAAAATCCCTAGATTTTACCCAGGCTACATACTATAACCAACACCTACAAGTAGAAGGATGCTATTGTAGTATACTATAGGACCAAACCCAAATGACAATGTATTTAAGAATAACCAATCAAAGTATCTATGCAAGAACTAATATGTATCACAAAAGGTTGGTTTATTATTATTATTTTTGGTAACTCAAGCTCATGTATTCCTTTTTTTTATTTTTTATTTGTAAGTACAAGTATAGCCTCTTTTTGTATAGAGAAATGGCCTATTTACAAGGGAGAAGAGAAACAACATGAGCATGGAAAACAAACTCCCATGTCCAGCATAGCCAAATAAAAGATAAGAAAGGAAGGTACAACAACATAGCCCCCAACCAACAGAAGAAAAAAATGAATCAACTTCCTATTAAAAAGAATCTTCTACAGATACCAACACCTCAGAACGATCTTTAGCTTCACAACTGCTCAACAGGAAAATAGAGCAAGAAGAACAACTCCATCTACATTGCATCCTCTTCTCTCAACAAGAAAGCCCCTCTTCAGAACAGGAACAAGAGCAGAACATACATGAAAACTATATGATCAACTCACCCTTAAGGAGAAGGAAGTCTTTCCAAATAGTCTCCCAAGTGTTCCTCCAATCTCTCTCCCTGTTAAGGTGCACTCTAGCATTCCTCTCTCCCCAAATCCAATGTAAGATACACATGGCAAGAAGATGATTTCTCTTGTCACCACTACAAACCAAACAAGAAGCACTAGTCATGCTAAGAGGAAAACCACACTTCATTACTTTACTCCAAACTTGAGTTGAGTAAACACAAGTGAACATACAGTGATTAGTGTTTGAAAAGAAAACAATAAGATGGAGTAGTAATTCCCATCCTCCTGATATAGTTTGTAGTTAGTAGCTTCGAATGGCCTACTTTCTAAGCATGGACAGAGAATCTACTTGGCATCTTATGCTTCCATATCCACTTGAAAATTAGATTAAAACTACCTTTTGTATGGACTACCTCCCAAACACTATTGCCTTTATTTGTATCAAGCCCATTAATGAGAATCATGTCTCCCTGAGTGGAAGGCTTGCTAAGATTGCTTAAAATATGATTAAGGTCTTTGTGAAGTTTAACATTATCTTGGGTCCAAACTTCATTAGAAATCAAATTCTCCAACTTACAGTCTGACTTAAACCCAAGTTGAATGATGCTTTGTCTTCCCAAAATATCAATTACAAAATGACTTCCAGGAAGCCATGATTCACCCCAGAAAGATATGATTTTACGATCCCCAACAGAATAACTAATGTGGCTCTTAAGAATGTCTCTTTCTCCTTAATAACTCTATTAAGATGCCAAGAGTAGTCGTTATTCTCGCTGACCAACCAAAAAGAAGCTGTGTTTAATTAGCTTTCATGGACCCACTTCACCCATAGAGAGTCAACTTTGTTATCTATGTTCCATGCTTGAAAGACCATAGAAGAAATGTTAATATCTCTGATAGAATGAATAATAAGCCACCTTCATCCTTCAGTTTAGTTAGAGAGTCCCATTTGATCAGATGGACATTAGAATGGTTCTCCAAAAAAAAACCAAATTAAATCTCTTATCAACTTCTCAATATCATCAATGACAGAGCAAGGAAGATGAAAGCAGTTCATCCAATATAAATGAATAGAGGATAGGGTAGATTGAGCCAGCTCTAGTCTTCCTGCCATTGAGAACTATTTAGCTTTCCAACCATCCAATTTAGTCTTAATTTTATCCAACAGAGGACCATAATGTTTCCTTAATAGTTTCCCAATAAACAAAGGTGCCAAAATAATTCTGACCAAGCTTCCCTTCATTGATACCTACAATATTACTAATGGATTCACTATGTGCACCAGTACTGAAAAGGATAAAGCTTTTATCAGCTTTGAAACTCAACCCAGTGGCAACATACAAATCATCAAGGACCTTCTTGAGAGCTCTCACATTCTCTTCATTTGACTCTATGAAAATCATAAGATCATTAGTGAATATTAAGTGGGAAACAACCATGTTACTGGAAGCAATAAGAGATCTGATGTGCCCATCAATGACCGCTTTATCCATAAGACAAGAAAAGACATGCATCACCATAACAAACAAATAAGACACCAAAGGATCACCTTGTCTTACACCATTACTAGGATTAAAAGGATTCATTGGTTCTCCATTAACCATGATGTCATACATAGTAGTTGAAAAAAAATCCTTAAGCCAGATATTCTAGTAGGGGGAAACCCCATGAGCTCAATTACATCAACAAAGCTTCCCAAGCATAGAGTTATAAGCCTTAGAAATGTCTGGCTTGATGCACATTTTATGCTTCCCACCTCTTTTATTGAATTCATGAATGATTTCATTGGATAGGAGAACAACATCTCGAGTACTTTGTCCCTTGATTAAAGCACACTGACTAGGGCTAATAATAGAAGAAATAATTGATTGAAGCATGTTACTAAGCACTTTTGTAATGATTTTGAGTAGAACATTACATAAGTCTATCGGCCTCCAGTTCTTGAGTGATTGAGAATTTTTGGACTTTGGGATAAGAGTAATGAAGGTTCTATTTGCTTATCTCAACAATCTACCTGTTCTGAAAAATGGTGAACTCCCTCAATTACATCAGAGATAATAATATTCCAACAACTTCTAAAATACATACCATTGAACCTGTTTGATCCTGGGCATTTTTTTAGTGGTTAAGCTTTTGACAACTTCCTCAATATCAGAGTAAGTGACCAGTATATCCAAGGATAGTCTATGAACATCATACATCTTAGCAAAATTAAGATCATCGAACAGAGATACATCAACAACATGACCATTGTTGAAAAGTTTCATGTAGAAATCTTGAACATATTCCTTGATATCATCAACATTCGTACATAGAATCCCATCAATATCAAGAGCTTTGATGCGATTGTTGTGTCTTCTAACCTTGAGCGGAGAATAAAAAAACTTAGCATTGGAATCCCCCTCCTATAACCATTGTACTCTTAATTTCTTCCTTAGGAATGACTCTTCTGCCCCGAGGGCATCATTAGCAATCTTCCTACACCTGACAGTTTCATATCTCCAAACAACATTAGTAGGATTGGCATCCAGGTTGATCTCTGTTGAATAGTAAACAATTTTCTTTAATGAACAAATAGTTATTTATTTGCATAAAAAGATCATCTAAGGAGTTACATAAATTTTAGAAAGGATTAACTTATACATGTGTGAAGATATACCATTATGACTAAACCTTCATGAATAACTTTAGTGTCTTCAACATCTTTATCATGTAACCTCATATCCATGAATCAAGTATACCTTATACCTAAAACGACGACAAACAAATATGCATTCAACATATTTTTATACATGTATGTGGGTTCATCCAATAATCACAAGCATATAACTAACATTTGTTATTTGCACATAAGAACATAAACTTGTTTTCATATTCTAACCCATATCTGGTCTACTACCTCAGGTGTAATGACTGTCCCTCCAGGGCTTATGTGAATTACCCTTAAGATCAATCTAACCCATGGTTCAAAATATTATTGTTTACTTTATGTGATACTCGTAGGAACTTTATAATTTGCAATAAGTATATAAACAAGCAAGTAGTTTATCATTCGTTCAATCTCATTGAGAAACCTCAGCAAACTCAGAATTCAATACATCTATTCATAAGCGTAACCATATACCTTATGCCATTATAGAAACCATGTAGAATATATCACATGTACTTTAAGAGTGTATCCAAACATCCAAGCAACAAAGCATTCAATCTAAAATATACATACTACATATGTGTTACAATGTATTCTCATTACATTAATCAGATCTACATGCGCTCCTAAACTAGGGTTTAGGGTTATCTCATGTTTGGACTAGGGATTAGGGTTATAAACCCTAATTCTATCATATTTTGGTTTCTAAGATTACAAATTCAGTTATCCATATTAGGTGAAACCCTAATCATCAACTTAAGCATATTAGATTACTCCTTATACCTATATCACGCCTGTATTAGACCATAGCAAGATGTCGCCATTGATTTTAAAACCCTAAATCCGTATGAATAAGATTATTACTCAAGAAGTGTCATTTACTCATCATTATCAAGGGTTTCCTTATTAGGCATGACAAGATCAGATATTTACTCAACATAACCCAATCTAATCAATTAAACATCATATTAGAGGAATCTAGATCTTCCTTTCTATTTCTCGTATTATAACATATATTGCATATACTTTTGTAATAGGAATCATAATTATCCTCTTACAATATTTTCTTTAGATTTCTCTCATTTTTCTGAGCAATTTGATATATAATATCACTATCATCAGAGTTACCATTAACTAGCTACATTTATTGCAAGATAAACATGGTTGAACCAATCACGTACTGATACGTCAGCATCCGCTGCCTTTTATCTAATTACTGGCACTAGCCTAATAAAACAAATAAGAAAGATGCTCCTACCCCACACACAGTGTCTTGGACTACCACACGCCCAGGGGCAAATGTATCCAAAGACATAGAGTCGTCTCCTTCCTCACAGAAGGGTGTACGCGCAGAGCCCCAACAGCCCTATCGGGAGCCTGAATCCCCTCCCAAGTCATAATACGACCATGAGAAGGGTCTGGTCATCTTTGGCCATCCCTCATAGACTCACAACCAGCTTCAGATCTACCGAAGGGCATGCGGTAGGAGAATAATATCAGGGGTACCTCTATAGGGCACGGGGGTGAAAATCAAACTGTTGCTCCTATGATCATACCTAGTCACAGTAGAAAGATTGTCAGGTTATCAACGAACTTCGGTGACTCTCATTGTTATTCAAGAACCTTCACGACCACCTACTAGAGTCGGCACTTTGTCCAAGGCTACTTGTTGATGTCTGACGCCACCAACGTCCAAGGCTCTCCAGGACCGACGTCAAGGACTCAGATCTAAGAAGGACACCACCTTTGAGACGAGGTTCTTGGGGTTGATAGCGGCATGGCATCAGGTTACCAAGCAAAACCCTAACCTACCATGGAGGAACACATCCTCCGAAGGGGAACGTATGGCTATGTTGTGGAAGGAGTTGAGGGAAGAGGGGTATAAACTCCATTGGCTATGTTTGTACCCTATATATACTCGTGTATTCTCATTAGACCCTTTTCTCGTTTCCTTTTCTCTCTTTCTTGGTGTACAAGGATGAAGCAAAACATAGTAAGGCACTCAATTTTCCATAAGCATCCCATAATACTCTTTCCCCTACGTAATAGAATTGTATTACGTTTTTATGGAATTTGTGTCCTTCTCTCACAAGCCTCTGTGACATACAAAAGAAACCTCCCCTTTCCTTCTACTTCAAACTCTTCCTTTGCGTACAAACAATATGTGAAGAAGGCAAGGCACACCATGACTCTCTAGGTATATCCTTTACACCACCCATCCTCCCCACATGGAAACTTATTAAATCCTTTTCCAATCATGCATCATAATCGGGGTTCATTGGGTTACCCTTTATATACCATCTTATCCTTTCCCTTAGCCCATGTTTCCTATTTCCTTTAGGAAACTTACATATTATCCCATTATTTGGATTCCAAGAAAAAGGTGGATAATCCCTTTAATTACTTACTTAGATAACTATATGGCTTAGTTTATCTGGGATTTTTGTACATAATCCTATACATATGGATTGTCCATCATATAAAATTATCATGATCATTTCCCATGTGCTCGAAATACTCACCTTCCAAGCTTATATCCCATGGACTCATATGTAAACTCTGATTAACCAACTGGGCTGAAAAGTGTCCCTAAGGCCCATGAACCACCTCTTGGGCCTTCCAAAGTCTCCATGAGCTTATTCACATTACTAGTTACCAACTTGAGGATTTGATAACCATCACATCTTATATTAGCCTCATATGAACACATATGCTCAAAAGCACATTATTTGATTAAATTGATCATTTAATATAATCCTAGGGTTTGGAATTATCAACCAAGATCCATGAATTTGCTTCCATGTTATTTGTTCCCTAATTCATTCAGGCTTGAAATCTACGAATTTCAAGGATGTAACATTCACCCCTCCTTAAAAGGAATTATGTCCTCAAAATTTAGGCCTACTAAGCCTAGGTGAATAATACTTATATTATCTTCAAAACTTAGGGTTAGCATCCCATTTAGATATCTTTAACAACTTTTCTCCTTAGTACATCAATTTTCCTTTGATTACTAAGATTGGAACCTAAATCTAAATTCAAGTATATCCACTTCCATAGTATACACATCTTATCATCACTGGATGATTTCATTCTCATTGGTGATTTCATTATTACTTGGTGATTTCTCTTTTCACCTAGGTTTCCAACCTATTATTTGCTATTTTCACACAAGGATGAGGTAACACCTCTAACCCTAGTTCACATCATTACACATTAAGTGTAGGATATTCATCCTCATTATATCAATTTTAAGCATAATGTGTGTCTATCCAACCTCCCTCCCTCATAATGAGATGAAATAAGCATTTGACTATAGCCCAAACACAAAGTTCATTGAATTTCAAGATTGGAGATTGTACATCGACACACTACCTTTCAATTTCACATATTAAGTTGAATCATACTTTATATGACTCTAAACTTACTTGTTCTTAATTTCATAGCATTCTTATATTTCATGAATTCAAGTGTCCTTTTTCTTACTCTTAAGTTAGAACACAACTTCTCTAAGTTTTCATGACTTCATTACATCTTTTACACCTCGTATATCATTATGAGCCTTAGCCAAATCCTTGAGGTCTCTAGGGGTATAGGCACCTTTGGAGTGATCTCATCCTTATGCATTGAGGGAGTGTCTTTCACATTCACCCCTTTGGGCCACATGAACATCATGAAGGTGGCCAACCTCTAGAGACATGGGCCTAGGGCAAACTCAACTGTTACCTCCCAACCACTTGGTCATGTGCATTCAGGGCATATCAACTCCCAACCCATCAGCCCTATGTACCTCTAATACACCTTACTAGACCCTAGGATTGCATTAGGACTCTACCCTCCCTAAGGGTTTCTTTTGAGATGTCACATCTTTTAAGAACATTATTCTCTCATTTAATTCTTTAACTCGGATTGCCTTCACCTTTCTCTTTTGAGTAGACATTATACATCGTAGTCCCAACATTGGCCTCGGGCCACCTTCCCTCCAGGGCTTGGTGCCATGTCGGCCTTCCCTCATGGGTGTGGCCTTCCGTGATCTTCCCCTCCAGGGGCTTGATCCTAAACAACAGCACTGTGGACTTGGGCCACCTTCCCTCCTAGGCTTGGTGCCTTTCTGGTCTTCCCTCCTAGGCTTTACCATCTCATGACCTTCCATCCTGGGCTTGGTCATCCACTCATGCCACCTTTCCTCCTGGGCTTGGTGCCTTAATGGTCTTCCCTCCTAGTCTTGACCATTTCATGACCTTCCCTCCTGGGCTTGGTCATCTACTCGGGCTACCTTCCCTCCTGGGCTTAGTGCCTTCCCAATCTAAGGCTTGACCAGTTGTATTACTCAGAGATGGCATCCTTGGGTTCAAAGAATGTAAGTGCTTTCATCTATATATCTTTAACTCTTCACCCCTCTAGGTGAGGATTAAGGTTATCTCAATACTTAAATATGTTTATTCACTTACCTTTTAAGAGAAAGTCTTAGCCTAGGGTGCCTTTTTGGCTCATAGGGGGGTTAGGCTCTCTAACCACAACCTAATCCTAAGATCTAAGGTTTTGCCTCCCTCCTAGGTAATCTTCCCACTCTTGGGTCAACCCACTCCAGGTTGTCACACTAACCCTAAATGTTTCATAGATATCTTTTTTTTCATTAGGCATAACTTTTATCATTATAACATATCATCCCATGTTTGCTCAATTTCTATAATACCCTCTCATGGTTTCTGTCCATTCAGTGAACTTGGGTCACCTTCCCCTCTAGGGGCTTGGTGCTACATCGACCTTCCCCTCCAGGGGCTTGTCCACCATCACCAAATGTCCAGAGACAACATGAGCGGTTTGAGCAAGTTATATTCAAACTTTCACTTTCATCTCCACATATATATAACTATTAGGTTCTTATATTACCTAAGACCTCTTGCATAAAAGCCATGCTCCTCATGCACACAAGCATGGGAGACTGGGTCACCTAAACCTATCCCTTTATCTTTTTTTTATTCCTAATTTCAAGTTTCACATGGGTGGTGTCCCATACCACCACACCATGTTCAATATTTAAAATTAAGGTTTTAGGGTTAGTGTTAGGGTTAGGGACTATACTCTACCTCTCAAAGTTCCATATCCCTTAAGCCACTAGAGTTTTCATACCCTAAACCAAGTCCTTCCTCTAACAAAGGGATTACCCATACATGTATCTTTCTGGTGTCTACCCTCTCTAGAGGGACCTACACAAAAGGTTACATCTTTTCAAATTTTACTTCTCTAATTAACGATTCCTTTTCAAGGCTTTTTAAGAATAGAGATGAGAAGTAGATGAAAATGTGAGATGAGAAACCTAAAAGATACATTATGTTTTACTAATTTTTTTCTCTTAAATTTCTAAGAATGATTTGAAATTATAAACTATTAAGTATTAGTTGATGAATCTA
Source organism: Alisma plantago-aquatica (assembly GCA_963693085.1). Lineage (NCBI taxonomy): Eukaryota > Viridiplantae > Streptophyta > Magnoliopsida > Alismatales > Alismataceae > Alisma > Alisma plantago-aquatica. The sequence goes on along the minus strand of OY856415.1, from coordinate 270,437,277 downwards.
TGCTCTGATACCAAATGTAACGACCCACACTTTTGAGTGTTTAAAAGACCTTAAAGTCACAAATCATTACTCATAAATTCCAGGATCAGATTCAAGAAATAATACAGAATAGTAAACAATTTTCTTTAATGAACAAATAGTTATTTATTTGCATAAAAAGATCCTCTAAGGAGTTACATAAATTTTAGAAAGGATTAAATTATACATGTATGAAGATATACCATTATGACTAAACCTTCAGGGATAACTTTAGTGTCTTCAACATCTTTATTATGTAACCTCATGTCCACGAATCAAGTATACCTGATACCTAAAATGCCGACAAACAAATACACGGTCAATATATTTCTATACTGGTACATGGGTTCATCCAATAATCGCATGTAAGCATATAAATAACATTTGTTATTTACACATAAGAACATAAACATTTGTTCATATTCTAACCCATATCTGGTCTACTACCTCATGTGTAATGATTATCCCTCTAGGGCTCGTGTGCATTACCCTTAAGATCAGTCTAACCCAGGGTTCATGATATTGTTATTTACTTTACATGATATTCGTAGGAACTTAATAATTTGCAAGAAGTAAATAAACAAGCAAGTAGTTTATGATTCATTTAATCTCATCGAGAAACCTTGGCAAACTCATAATTTGACACATGTATTCATAAGCGTAACCACATACCTTATGCCATTACAAAAACCATGTATAATATATCACATGTTCTTTAAGAGTGTATCCAAACATCCAAGCAACAAAGCATTCAATCTGAAATATACATACTACATATGTTTCACCATGTATTCACATTACATTAATCAGATCTATATGCGCTCCTAAACTAGGGTTTAGGGTTATCTTGTGTTTGGGCTAGGGATTAGGGTTACAAACCCTAATTCCATCATATTATGGTTCCTAAGATCACAAATTTAGTTGTCCATATTAGGTGAAACCCTGATCATCAACTTAAGCATATTAGATTACTCATGATACCTAGATCACACTATCCGCATTAGACCATAGCAAGATGTCGCCATTGGTTTTAAAACCCTAAATCGGCATGAATAAGATTATTACTCAAGAACTTTCATTTATTCATCATTATTAAGGGTTTCCTTATTAGGCATGACAAGATCAAATATTAACTCAACATAACCCAACCTAATCAATTAAACATCATATTAGAGGAATCTAGATCTTCCTTCCTATTTCTCATATTACAACACATATTGCATATACTTTTAGAATATGAATCATAATTATCCTCTAATTATATTTTCTTTTGATTCCTCTCATTTTTTGAGCAATTTTATATATAATATCACTATCATCGGAGTTACCATTAACTAGCTACATTTATTGCAAGATAAACATGGTCAGACCAATCGCGTGCTGACATGTCAGCATCTGCTGCCTTTTATCTAATTACTGGCACTATCCTAATAAAACAAATAGAAAAGACACTCCTGTCCCACGTACAGTGGCTTGGACTACCATGCACCCAGGGGCAAATGTGTCCAAAGATATAGAGTCGTTTCTTTCCTCATGGAAGGGCGCGCGCGCAGAGCCCTGACGGCCCTACCGGGAGCCTGACTCCCCTCCCAGGTCATAATACGACCATGAGAAGGGTTCGATCATCTCCGGCCATCCCTTACAGACTCACAGCAAGCGTCAGATCTACTGAAGGGCATACGGGAGGAGAAAGATATCAGGGGTACCTCTGCAGGGGGCAGGGGGTGAAAATTGAACTGTTGATCCTATGATCATACATGGTTGCAGAATAAAGGTTGTCAGGTTATCAACAAACTCCAGTGACTCTCCTTGTCACTCAGGGACCTTCGTGATAACCTATTAGAGTCAGCACTTCATCTAAGGCTATTTGTTGATGTCTGACACCACCAATGTGGCGCACTGATCAAACAAAATGTCATTAACTAAGCGGAAGCATTCGTTAGCAGCGGAATTACTGAAAATCACTAAAAATTAAAACCATTTATAAAGAGGTCCATACACTAGAAAACTCTTTCAAAAAGAACCAAAGTATTTCAATTACATTCTTGTTCACAAGTACATATTTGTACCATCTCTTCTCGAGAATCACATACATCAACTGCCATGTTAAAACTGTACATAAGCAACATAAGAACCTCGAGGCATCAAGCCAAAATCTCAAATCGACTTATTAAACTAACTACTGACTCCGAGGACCTGAGAGTACAGAGACAACACATAGGGCTCTATATACAAGACATGACAGCCAGTGTCTCCACCTGAGAATTCATTGTTGTCCCTGTTGTTGCTGCTGCTCTTCCCCTGCGGTAGGGTTTCTGCCTCTTCCTCCGCGTTTACCTAAAAAGTTGGATCCCACAGAGGTGAGACAATTTGAAATTGCCCCAGCGAGAGATATAACTCTCTGTCAGAAACATTATTATTATAGTTTAACTGAATAAAAATGAGCAGAGGAATCATATATATTCAACAACAGTTAAATTAATGTCTAAACAAGTTAGAGCATTATTCTTATTCAAAGCATTTTAGCTAACTTGATAAAGCAACATGTTACTTATCCAATAAGGAATATTAAGAATATGTATAACTTTTATCCGATATACTAAGCAAGATAACATCAACCAGTGATTCTCGTATTTCAACCTTAAACAAATACGCTACATGGTTGATTACATTTTACAATCATACTTAATGCCCTGAAGAGATGAAGTATACCATTCATGCTCCAACCGACCATGATTACGTAAAGCATCGGTACCACACAAGGTCAATGAAAGAGCCGGACTCCAAGACCTCAACCTTCTCGGTCAGTACGAGATTACATGGCAGAGACATCACATGTCAAACTACAATTAGCTTGCCAGGGTATCGTGGCATCTTCGCTATAGAGTTATAGCTCGTAGCATATACACTCTTTAGGGTTATGGCCCATAGACAATGCCAGGTATCATATCATGGAGTCATGGCTCGTAGCCATACTCATACTGGGGTATGGTCCGCAACCAATCCCGTGCATAGAATATAGCCTTCAGCCATTCCTATGGGGCATAAGGATATAATTGCCCAATTACCCACACATATTCAAAAATATGTGCTCCGAGTTAAACTCGTTTCACCATTCAACAAATTCTAAGACTGATGGATCTATGGTCAAGGCAACTACATTATATAATATCACTTGATTAATTAAGTGTATTACCATATTCTTTTAACACCAAACAAGTTTCCAAACATTAATTATTTAACAATTGCTACAAAGAATGTGTAATACTTTCATCAAGTATTGTTCAAGTCTTTTAACAAAGCATTGGGATCTCAATCCGTCATCTCATCAGGAGTATTCTCATCCTTTCACAAACTCATCATCATGATTATAGAAAATGGGTATTCAAACCCTCAGTTTATAAAGGAACACTTGTTACCACTTATCAGGTAACTAATACCTTTAGGTCATCTGACTAAGGTAAACATGATACTTTCTACACAAGCATCTCACATGGCTCACAAAGCCCATTTCATCTCTTGTTACCTCTCACTACGCAACAAAGCATTTTATGGCTCACAAGGCCCATTAACAATTTCAATAAACAAAACATCATAGCTCATACCTGGCTATGCTCATCATCTCATGATACCTGCATGGTTGGAACACATGATGACAATTATATCAATTACATATCAACATTATACTATACAAGGGTAACACCACTAATCCTTCCTCAGGGTTAGGGTTTCCCATTTCATGTCAATCAAGGATTACTCAACCATTACCCAAGAATTAGGGCTATGGTTTATCATCTCATTGCCCGAGATTAGGGTTTCATGCACTATAACCCAAAATTAGGGTTTCACATACCTTCACCCTACATTAGGGTTAAGGTTTCAAATCACATTACTCTAGATCAAGATATTACATCATTTCCTTGAATTAAGGTTCTCTTATAACATTTACCCAAAAATTAGAGATTCATGTAACTTCACCTGAAATTAGGGTTTTCATGAAGCATTCCCTTAAATTAGGGTTTCACATACCTTCACCCTACATTAGGGTTTCTCCTAGCTTTACCCTAAATTAGGGTTAAGGTTCATCAACCTTCTCGATTAGGGTTTCATGATCTCATCATCATGGATCAAACCCTAATTACATATTTTATTCATGATAAAAGTGTTGAGGATCAATCACTACATGACTAACACTCATGTATAAGTTCCTCTCTCTCATCCTCTCTAGGATGTTAACTACTTCAATCTTGATTAGATTGAATCAACATGAATGAAGGGTTAGCATAGTGTATTAAGTCATTGCCTCCATAAGCATCAAAGGTTAATCACTCTAAAGGTACTAATCACCTAAGTATATTAAAGGTACAACCACTGATTTCAACTTTGATATATGCCATTAACAATCAAGGGTTAATTGGTACTTTCTTGAATCGAATCAATTAGACCTTCAAACGGTCTTGAAGTACCTTGTCCTTCAATCGGTCTTGGTTCAAGTGTAACTCAAATCAACCCATTCGGTCTTGAAACTGAATCAACCCATTCGGTTTTGAAACCGAATCAACCATTCGATCTTGAGACTGATTGCATTCATTCGGTCTTGAAACCGAATCAACCATTCGATCTTGAGACTGATTTCATTCATTCGGTCTTGAAATTGAATCAACCATTTGATCTTGAGACTGATTTCATTCATTCGATCTTGAAACCGAATGCTCATCAATTATTTTGAAACCAAATGGACAATCCAACATTGAGATCGATTGAACCTCAACCGGTTTGAGATCGTTTGATCCCAAACGGTCAACACCTCCATTCGGTCAACACTTTCATTCGGTCAATACTTTCATTCGGTCAACACTTTCATTCGGTCAGCACTTTCATTCGGTCAACACTTTCATTCGGTCAACCTATTCAAATGGTTTAAAATCATTTCAACATCAATTAGAGTTTTGAACCCGATTGAATTAGGGTTTAAGTTTAAGGGACCATCGATTGTTGAATCCTTTTTATCTTAATCATATATAATCATTAAATCTTCCTCCAATCATAACATTACTTGACCATAAACGGTCTTGGGCCCCTTATGACCTCAAACGGTCTTGAGACCGTTTGATCACCAAAAAGCAAAATCATTTGCACATGTTCTATGTTGATGTGTGTTCTTAGGATGATGTCATAATCCTCAAGATTCGATCCTTCAAAGTCTACTGCCATTCTTATGGTGATTCCATCAATTAACCAAAGGAATTTCAAGAAGAACAAAATGATCAATCATGAAATGAAGAATTGAATGCAATAATAACATTTAAGGGTTTAAGTTATATAACCCGCCTTCAAAGTTGAAACCAAACTTCAAGATTCACGCCTTAAATGGTGAATGAAGCTTTCTCAACCTCCCAAGGCTCGTCCTCAAGTCCTTGAGTGAAAAGAAATGGCTAGAGTTGAACATTGAATGGAGAAAAGAAGAAATCAAGCATTGATTTTCCATTTCCACCATGAAATCAAGGTTGAAGATGATTAAGGAGCTTACCTACAGGTTAGGGCATGTCCTCCTGTTGATCCTATGCTCCTTTTTGTTCAACCAAAGCAAGGAAATAAAGAAGGGTCGAAAAAGCCTTTCATTTGAGTTGGAAATGGAATGTTTATAAGGAAATTCCAATGAGAGAGAAAATGTAAATCAATTCCTTCAACTCCCAAAATTGGTGCCACTTAACCCCCTCAATTTCTTGCATACGAATCTATAAACTCCACCTTCGAATTCCTCTTCATTATCCATGAATTAAAGGAAAGCAAATTAAGTACCTTAACCATTATAATAATGATATCCAAAATTGAGTGGATATTACTTTTCCTTTTACTAATGTGAGTGGGCTCTCCACTCACTTTAGATATTTCATGGCCTTTGCAAGGCACAAGGACTTCCATTCTTATGTAAATTCAACCATCTCATTTTTATTTGGAGGGCACTTCAATTAATATATTTATTTTTGCATTAAATTGAATTAGGGTTTCAATTATGCTTAAATCTTGATTATTTTAATATCAAGATTCTCTCTCCTCCAAAGTGATTCAAATGATATGCCCCTCTCATTTTCTTTTCTCTACATGATGACAAGAAACACGAGGGACTCTCTAGAGGTGGTATTTTGCATATTGAACCCTAGATTTTGGGTAAATTGCACATTACACCAAAACTAGGTTTTAATGCACAAACATTGCTCAACAAGCTCTGCCTTGGTACTCAGGTTGTTACAAGCCATACCTCTACATTATTCTCATTCTTATGGTGCTTCAACACTTGAGGAACACTTTATCATGTAACATTTGCAATTTAACCCCTCAACTTGAGTAATTTTCACTTTAGTCCAAAATAGGCAAAACATTGTTTCAACATTATTCAAAAAGGACTAAAATTGAAACATAAGTTCCTCTTGAGCCTTAATTACTTTTCAAGGGATAAGAGCAAGCATACAATTAACTTTATTAAACAAAACATCTAGGTTCAAGGCAAAACCCAGGTCAGGGATGTTACAAATTATCCACCCCTAACAGGGATTTTGTCCCTGAAATCATCAAGAGAAAAGAGAAGGGTACTTCCTCCTCATCTCTTCCTCTAGTTCCCACATAGCTTCTTCAATGCCACGATGATGCCAGAGAACTTTCACAAGACATATGTCTTTCTTTTTCAGCTTTTTAACTATTTTATCAAGGATCATCATAGGTCCTTCAGCATATGATATATCATCATTAAATTCTACTTCCACAGGTTGCAAAACCAACTCGGTGTCAGGATGACACTTTCTCAACATGGAGATATGGAATACTGGATGCAACTTATGCAACTCAGGTGGCAACTCCAGCTTATAGGCTATCTTTCCAATTCGTTCAATGATTGGATAAGGCCCCATAAATCTAGGAGCTAACTTCCCCTTCTTTTCAAATCTAAGAACACCTTTCCAAGGTGAGACTTTGAAATATACTTTGTCTCCAACTTGGAATTCTAAAGGTCTTCACCATTTGTCGGCGTATGACTTCTGCTTATCCTTTGTAGCCTTTAACTACTGTTGGATTACTTTAATCTTCTCAGTTGTCTGCTGCACTAGCTCAGGACCCAGAAGTTGATATTCTCCTGTTTCATACCAACATAACGAAGATCTACAACGTCTACCATATAATGCTTCATATGGTGCCATGTCAATACTGTGCTGATAGCTATTATTGTAAGCAAATTATATCAAGCTCAGGTGTAGATCCCAACTTCCTACAAACTGAAGGATACATGCCCTAAGCAAGTCCTCCAAGGTTTGTATGGTCCTCTCAGATTGTCCATCTATATGTGGGTGAAAGGTTGTACTAAACCTTAACTATATACCCAAAGCTTTATGTGATCGTTCCCAAAAATGACTCGTGAACTGGGGACCTCTATCAGAAACAATAGTAGTTGGAACCCCGTGCGACCACACTATATCATCTATATATATCTGTGAAAGCTTCTCAGTAGTGTAGGTTGTTTTGACGGGAAGGAAATGTGTTGTCTTAGTCAACCTATCAACTATCACCCATATGGAATCATGACCTTTGATTGTTCTAGGCAAACCAACCACATAATCCATGGTCACATGATCCCATTTCCACTGTGGTATAGGCAAAGGTTGCATTGTTCCTGCAGGCTTTTGATGTTCAACTTTAACATGCTGACACACTGGACACCGCATAACAAACTCAACTACATCCTTCTTCAATCCTGGCCACCAATACATATCTTTCAAGTTATTATACATTTTGGTGCTTCCTGGATGTATTGTATACATCGAAGTATGAGCTTCCTCCAAAACCAACTTTCTTAAATCATTGACATCAGGTACTACCATCCTACCATGGTAACAGACTACTTGATCCTCTGACTCACGAAAGCCATCCCATTTATCACTACCATACTCTAACCTGATTTGTTGAACCACAACATCAGCCTGCTATGCTTCTTTAATATGATGTCTCAGAGTAGGTTTCACTTGCATCTCAGCTAACATCCTGACTAACAATGATACTTCAAGCTGTATATTGTTTAACCTCATAGAGATAAGCATATATCTCTTAGAGAACACTAAGGAGTTCAACTGTGCTTTATCTACGACTGGTGATGATGATTTTCTACTTAGTGCATCAGTCACTACATTAGCCTTCCCTGGATGATAATCAATTGTACAATCATATTCCTTGATTAACTCCATCCAGCAACATTGTTTCATATTCAACTCATGTTGTGAGAATATATATTTTAGATTCTTATGGTATGTGAAAATTTGGAATGTTTCTCCATAGAGATAATGTCTCCAGATCTTCAAAGCATGGACCACAACAACTAACTATAGATCATGTGTCAGATAATTCTCCTCGTGTTTCTTAAGCTGTCGAGAGGCAAAAGAAATCACTTGATTATCCTGCATCAACACACATCCTAGACCATTCTTAGATGCATCATAGAAGACTATGTACCCCTTCCCTTGCTCAGGTAACACCAACACAGGTGCACTTGTTAACCTTTCTTTCAACAGCTGGAAAGAATGTTGACACTTGTCATTCCAGACAAAAGGAACCTCCTTCCTGGTCAACTTGGTTAGGGGTAAAGCGATAGAACTGAAGTTCTTAATGAACCTCCTATAGTAGCCTGCCAGTTCAAGAAAACTATGAATCTCCGTTGGTGTCTTTGGTTGTTCCCATTGTAGGACATATTCTACCTTCTTAGGATCAACATGGATACCTGAGGCAGATATTATGTGTCCTAGAAAAGAAACTTTTGGTAACCAGAACTCACATTTGCTAAACTTAGCATACAACTTATGCTCTCTTAGCAAAGTCAAAGCCTGACGGAGGTGCTACTCATGTTGTTGAACATCTCTACTATATATCAAGATGTCATCTATGAAGACTACTATGAACTGATCAAGAAAAGGTCAGAAGATTCTATTCATGAGTTCCATGAATGCAGTTGGTGCATTAGTTAGTCCAAATGACATAACTATGAACTCGTAGTGACCATACCTTGTCCTAAAGGCAGACTTAGGTAAGTCACTCTCCTTGATACGAAACTGATGGTATCCCAACCTCAGATCTATCTTAGAGAAGATAGTTGCACCACACAACTGATCAAACCGGTCATTGATCCTTGCCATAGGATACTTGTTCTTTATGGTTACTTTATTTAACTATATGTAATCAATGCACAATCACATCGATCCATCCTTCTTCTTAACAAAGAGAACCGGATCACCTCATGGTGAAATACTCGGTCGAATAAAACCTTTCTCAAGCAACTCCTGCAGTTGTTTCTTGAGCTCTGCCATCTCAGTAGGTGTCATTCTATATGGTGTTTGTGCTATTGGTTGTGTGCCCGGGATTAGATTAATCTCAAAATCAATCTCTCGGGACGGAGGTACACCTGGAAGTTCCTTAGGAAACACATCTTCAAACTCCCTGACTATCGGAACTTTAGAAGGATTAGAACTCTCCATTGTGGTATCTACCACATGTGCCAAGAATGCAAAGCATACTTGTCTCATCAGCTTCTCAGCTACCATAGCTGACACAAGACAGGTTGGAAGAATCTTTCTATCTCCCTGAAAGATCCATGTGTCACTATCATAAGTGAACACAACTTGCTTGGAATCACAATCCAAGACAACCTTATACTTTTCTAGGGTGTCCATTCCAAGAATTATATCAAATCCATGCATCTCAAGTGGTATAAGATCCGCGTGAATGTGATGTTCAGAAAAGGAAAGGTTGCAGGGAGAACACACCTCCCGCAACACTACAAATCCAAGCAAAGGAGTTTGTAACATCAAACTCTCTGCCCTATGACCAACTGTCATATTGCAATTAAGAATTACTTCTCGAGTGATAAAGGAATGTGTAGCACCCGGATCAATTAAAACAGATACAAAGAAGGATGAAGACATATCAGAATGAAATAGTCTCATCTGACCTATCACAACTCGAGGGTTAACTACTACTTCAGGTTGATTCATCGCATAGAATCTAGCCGTTGCTTGTTGTTGACCCGATGCTCGGTTGTTGGGTGCTGATGAACCAGCTTGGGGCGCTTGCCCATGTCCTCAAGTGCCACTCAAAAATTGCCTCCTTTGAGAGCCTTGCTGACTCTACCTCTGGGGTTGAGTCACCATCATGTTTCCGACTGGACAATCCCTTGCCAGATGTCCCACTTATCTGCACTGATGATGGATCCTGGTCTCAGGATAGTGTCTATGAGGTCCAGTCACCGATGTTGATGCTGTGTTAGGGGTTCTATTTGGAACAAAACTATGGCCCCTACCCCTACTCAACGTCCATTGCGTCTGGGTATTAAATCTTGATGGTGTTGTCGGTGTAGAAAACCTCAGCTTCTTAAAGCTCTTAGACCTCTGTCCTTGGAGCTGACTGTACACCTTACCACTGGTCTGTCGCTTCTTGATCACAGACCTCTCTATCTGTCTGACGGACTCCACAAATGTGGTAAACCTCTCCCTGTTCTCTAAAGTAGACACAGGAGTGGTCAATTCAACGTTCAACCCCTTCTCGAAATGTCGAATTTTCTCTTCATCAGTAGCTGCCATATGCGGACAGAACTGCAAAAGCTCCATGAACTTAGCCTCATACTCACTAATGTTCATCGATCCTTGTCTTGTCTTCTCAAACTGAGATATCTTTTCATCTAGGCATGTCTTGGGGAAGTATCTACTGACAAATTCTCGTCGGAATTCTTCCCATCTGACCTCGACACTTGGCCTTTTGCCTTCTTCAATAGTCCACCAGTGACCAGCACTCCCTTTCAGCAGGTACACCGCATGTCTCACCTTTTTGACTTCTGGGATATTAATGATTCTGAAAGCCTTCTCTAGCTCAGTCAACCATAAGTCAGCATTTGCTGGGTCAGCTGTACCAGCATACTCTATGGCTCCTACCCGATGAAGTCTCTTAAAAGTCTTACCAACTCCATGTCCCTCATTATGGACTGGTGCCCTAGGTGCAGGTGGTGGCATCATGTCCACCATATGTGTCATTGTTGCCATGAACTACCCAAACAGAGCATGGAAAGTTGGGTTCTCTATCATGGCTGGGTCAAACTGGGGCTGTTCAGGTACAAGTTCCTCCATAGTCTGGTCCCTTGCACCTCTTCCTGGTGCAACAACACTTCTCTCAGCAGCATGTTCTTCGTGTGATCCAGACATCTTCAAGTTCTTATCCTCCTCCTATATGAGCAGAAGTCACTATCAGATAAACTGGAATACACTAGAACAAACTCAACAACCTTAATCCTATGTCTTTGTAGACTCAGCGAACCTAGAGCTCTGATACCAACTAATTTGTGGTGCACTGATCGAACAAAACATCATTAACTAAGCAGAAACGTTCGTTAGCAGCGGAATTACTGAAAATCACTAAAAATTAAAACCATTTACAAAGAGATCCATACACTGGAAAACTTTTTCAAAAAGAACCAAAGTATTTCAATTACATTCTTGTTCACAAGTACATATTTGTACCATCTATTCTCGAGGATCACATACATCAACTGCCATGTTAAAATTGTACATAAGCAACATAAGAACCTCAAGGCATCAAGCCAAAATATCAGACCGACTTATTAAACTAACTACTGACTCTGAGGACCTGAGAGTACAGAGATGACACATAGGACTCTATATACAAGACATGACAGCCAGTGACTCCACCTAAGAATTCACTGTTGTCCCTGCTGCTGCTGCTGCTCTTCCCCTATGGTAGGGTTTCTGCCTCTTCCTCCGCGTTTACCTAAAAAGTTAGATCCCACAGAGGTGAGACAATTTGAAATTACCCCAGCGAGAGATATAACTCTCCGCCAGAAACATTATTATTGTAGTTTAATATAATGAATCTGAGCAAAGGAATCATATATATTCAACAACAGTTAAATTAATGTCTAAACAGGTTAGAGCATTATTCTTATTCAAAGCATTTCAGCTAACTTGATAAAGCAACATGTTACTTATCCAATAAGGAATATGAAGATGTATAACTTTTATCTGATATACTAATCAAGATAACATCAACCAGTGATTCTCATATTTCAACCTTAAACAAATACGCTACATGGCTGATTACATTTTACAAACATACTTAATGCCCTGAAGAGATGGAGTATATCGTTCATGCTCCAACCGACCATGATTACGTAAAGCATCGGTACCACACAAGGTCAATGGAAGAGCCGGACTCCAAGACCTCAACCTTCTCGGTCAGTATGAGATTACATGGCATAGACATCACGTGTCAAACTGCAATTAGCTTGCCAGGGTATAATGGCATCTTCGCTATAGATTATAGCCCGCAGCATATACTCTCTTCAGGGTTATGGCACGTAGCCAATGCCTGGTATCATATCATGGAGTCATGGCTTGTAGCCATACTCATACTGGGGTATGTTCCGCAACCAATCCCGTGCATAGGATATAGCCCACAGCCATTCCTATGGGGCATAAGGATATAATTGCCCAATTACCCCCACATATTCAAAAATATGTGCTCCGAGTTAAACTCATTTCACCATTCAACAAATTCTGACGCTAATGGATTTGTGGTCAGGGAAACTACATTATATAATATCACTTGATTTATTAAGTGTATTACCATATTCTTTTAGCACCAAACAAGTTTCCAAACATTAATTATTTAACAATTGCTACAAAGAATGTGTAATACTTTCATCAAGTGTTGTTCAAGTCTTTTAACAAAGCATTGGGATCTCAATCCCTCATCTCATCAGGAGTATTCTCATCCTTTCACAAACTCATCATCATGATTATAGAAAATGGGTATTCAAACCCTCAGTTTATAAAGGAACACTTGTTACCACTTATCAGGTAACTAATACCTTCAGGTCATTTGACCAAGGTAAACATGATACTTGCTACACAAGCATCTCACATGGCTCACAGAGCCCATTTCATCTCTTGTTACCTCTCACTAGGCGACAAAGCATGTTATGGATCACAAGGCCCATTAACAATTTCAATAAATGAAACATCATAGCTCATACTTGATGATCAGCATCTCATGATACCTGCATGGTTAGAACACATGATGACAATTATACAAATGACATATCAGCATTATGCTATATAAGGGTAAAACCACTAATCCTTCCTCAGGGTTAGGGTTTCCCATTTCATGTCAATCAAGGATTACTCAACCATTACCCAAGAATTAGGGCTATGGTTTATCATCTCATTGCCCGAGATTAGGGTTTCATGCACTATAACCCAAAATTAGGGTTTCACATACCTTCACCCTACATTAGGGTTAAGGTTTCAAATCACATTACTCTAGATCAAGATATTACATCATTGCCTTGAATTAAGGTTCTCTTATAACATTTCCCTAAAAATTAAAGATTCATGTAGCTTCACCTGAAATTAGGATTTTCATGAACCATTCCCTTAAATTAGGGTTTCACATACCTTCACCCTACATTAGGGTTTCTCCTAGCTTTACCCTAAATTAGGGTTAAGGTTCATCAACCTTCTCGATTAGGGTTTCATGATCTCATCATCATGGATCAAACCCTAATTACATATTTTATTCACGATAAAAGTGTTGAGGATCAATCACTACATGACTAACACTCATGTATAAGTTCCTCTCTCTCATCCTCTCTAGGATGTTAATTACTTCAATCTTGATTATATTGAATCAAAATGAATGAAGGATTAGCATAGTGTATTAATTCATTGCCTCCATAAGCATCAAAGGTTAATCACTCTAAAGGTACTAATCACCTAAGTACATTAAAGGTACAACCACTGATTTCAACTTTGATATATGCCATTAACAATCAAGGGTTAATTGGTACTTTCTTGAATCGAATCAATTAGACCTTCAAACGGTCTTGAAGTACCTTGTCCTTCAATCGGTCTTGGTTCAAGTATTACTCAAATCAACCCATTCGGTCTTGAAACCGAATCAACCCATTTGGTTTTAAAATCGAATCAACCATTCGATCTTGAGACTGATTTCATTCATTCGGTCTTGAAACCGAATCAACCATTCGATCTTGAGACTGATTTCATTTATTCGGTCTTGAAATCGAATCAACCATTCGATCTTGAGACTGATTTCATTCATTTGGTCTTGAAACCGAATGCTCATCAATTATTTTGAAACCAAATGGACAATCCAACATGGAGATCGATTGAACCTCAACCGGTTTGAGATCGTTTGATCCCAAACGGTCAACACCTCCATTCAATCAACACTTTCATTCAGTCAACACTTTCGGTCAATACTTTCATTCGATCAAAACTTTCATTTGGTCAACACTTTCATTCGGTCAACACTTTCATACGGTCAACCTATTCAAACGGTTGAAAATTGTTTCAACATCAATTAGAGTTTTGAACCTGATTGAATTAGGGTTTAAGTTTAAGGGACCATCGATTTTTGAATCATTTTTATCTTAATCATATATAACCATTGAATCTTCCTCCAATCATAACATTACTTGACCACAAACGGTCTTGGGCCCCTTATGACCTCAAACGGTCTTGAGACCATTTGCTCTTAAACGGTCTTGAGACCGTTTGCACATGTTCTATGTTGAGGTATGTGCTTAGGATGATGTCATCGTCCTCAAGCTTCGATCCTTCAAAGTCTACTACCATTCTTATGGTGATTCCATCAATTAACCAAAGGAATTTCAAGAAGAACAAAACGATCAATCATGAAATGAAGAATTGAATGCAATAATAATATTTAAGGGTTTAAGTTATATAACCCGCCTTCAAAGTTGAAACCAAACTTCAAGATTCACGCCTTCAATGGTGAATGAAGTTTTCTCAACCTCCCAAGGCTCGTCCTCAAGTCCTTGAGTGAAAAGAAATGGCTAGGATTGAAGATTGAATGGAGAAAAGAAGAAATCAAGCATTGATTTTCAATTTCCACCATGAAATCAAGGTTGAAGATGATTAAGGAGCTTACCTACAGGTTGGGGCATGTCCTCCTATTTCTCCTAATCTCCTTTTTGTTCAACCAAAGCAAGGAAAGAAAGAATGGTCGAAAAAGCATTTCATTTGAGTTGGAAATGGGATGTTTATAAGGAAATTCCAATGAGAGAGAAAATGTTAATTAATTCCTTCAACTCCCAAAATTGGTACCACTTAACCCCCTCACTTTCTTTCATACGAATATATAAACTCCACCTTCGAATTCCTCTTCGTTATCCATGAATTAAAGGAAAGCAATTTAAGCACCTTAACCATTATAATAATAATATCCAAAATTGAGTGGATATTACTTTTCCTTTTACTAATGTGAGTGGGCTCTCCAATCACTTTATATATTTCATGGACTTTGCAAGGCACAAGGAATTCCATACTTATGTAAATTCAACCATCTCATTTTTTTTAAGGGCACTTCAATTAATATATTTATTTTTGCATTAAATTGAATTAGGGTTTCAATTATGCTTAAATCTTGATTATTTTAATATCAAGATTCTCTCTCCTCCAAAGTGATTCAAATGAGACGCCCCTCTCATTTTATTTTCTCTACATGATGCCAAGAAACATGAGGGACTCTATAGAGGTGGTATTTTGCATATTGAACCCTAGGTTTTGGGTAAATTGCACATTACACCAAAACTAGGTTTTAAAGCACAAACATTGCTCAACAAGCTCTGCCTTGGTACTCAGGCTGTTAGAAGCCATACCTCTGCATCATTCTCATTCTTATGATGCTTCAATACTTTAGGAACACTTTATCATGTAATATTTGCAATTTAACCCCTCAACTTGGGTAATTTGCACTTTAGTCCAAAACAGGCAAAACATTGTTTCAACATTATTAAAAAAAGGACTAATATTGAAACATAAGTTCCTATTGAGCCTTAATTACTTTTCAAGGTATAAGAGCAAGCATATAATTAACTTTATTAAACAAAACATCTAGGGTCAAGACATAACCCAGGTCAGGGATGTTACAACCAATGTCCAGGGCTCTCTAGGACCAACGTCGGGGACTTGGATCTAAGGAGGACACCACCTTTGAGACGAGGCTCTTGGGGTCGGTAGCAGCATGGCATCAGGTTACCAAGCAAAACCCTAACCTACCATGGAGGAACACATCCTCTGTAGGGGAACACGTGGCTATTATTGTGGAAGAAGTTGAGGGAAGAGGGGTACAAACTCCATTGGCTATGTTTGTACCCTATATATACTCCTGTATTCTCATAAGACCCTTTTCTTGTTTCCTTTTCTCTCTTTCTTGGTGTACAAGGATGAGGCAAAACATAGTAAGGCAATCGATTTTCCATAAGCATCCCATAATACTCTTTCCCCTACGTAATAGAATTGTATTACGTTTTTATGGAATTTGTGACCTTTTCTCATAAGCCTCCTTGACATACGAAAGAAACCTCCTCTTTCCTTTTGCTCCAAACTCTTCCTTTACGTACAAGCAATATGTGAAGAAGGCAAGGCACACCATGACTCTCTTTCCTAGGTATATCCTTTACACCACTCATCCTCCCCACATGGAAACTCATTAAATCCTTTTCCAATCATGCATCATAATCATGGTTCATTGGGTTACCCTTTATATACCATCTTCTCCTTTCCCTTAACCCATGTTTCCTATTTCCTTTAGGAAACTTACATATTATCCCATTATTTGGATTCTAAGAAAAAGGTGGATAATCCCTTTAATTACTTACTTAGATCACTATATGGCTTAGGTTATCTGGTATTTTCGTACATAATCCTATACATATGGATTATCCATCATATAACATTATCATGATCATTTCCCATGTGCTTGAAATACTCACCTTCCAAGCTTATATCCCAAGGACTCATATGTAAACTCTGATTAACCGATTGGACTAAAAAGTGTCCCTAAGGCCCATGAACCACCTCTTGGGCCTTCCAAAGGCTCCATGAGCTTAGTCACATTCCTAATTACCAACTTGAGGCTTTGATAACCATCACATCTTATATTATCCACATATGTACACATATGCTCAAAAAGCACATTATTTACTCAAATTTATCATTTAATATAATCCTAGGGTTTGGAATTATCAACCAAGATCCCTGAATTTGCTTCTTTGTTATTTGTTCCCTAATTCATTCAGGCTTGAAATATATGAATTTCAAGGATGTAACATTCTTCATCTCTGAAGCTCGTCATATTCAATCCTGTGAAAAATCTACATCTGCAAGGATTCATCCATAGTAATATTCACTGAGCTACTTCATCGTGTCTGCTCCGAGTTGCATCTACTACTTCTAAGTGTTGAGACAACATCTCAACACCTTATCCAGCATGTTCATTCCATGGTATGCATGCCAATGGTTATCTTCACTAATTCTGGTTGACTACACTTTACAAACGATTCAAAGACACCTCTACAACTACATCGACATTGCTCTGTGTTCGTGTCGCATTATGTACGTCGGATGTGTCGACTGCACTTATTCCACTCCACATTCCTCTCCAGTGAAGGTGGCATAGTCATGGTATTTATGGTTGTCTACTTAAAAGGTTCTTCACTCCACATGTTCTTCAAAAGAAAGACCTTTTTAAAATATCAAGCTTCTCAATCCTATAGAGTACATATCAAAGAGGTGTCATCATATCTTTTTAGTTAGGAAATATTGTTTAGGGGGGAGTAATAATTTTTGTTTGGGGAGTGACATGTCTATCTTTCATTTATCATTTATCGTTCAACCAAGTTACATAAATCCAAGCTTGGACATGTGTTCACCCATGCTCTAGCTTGAGTGGGAGTGTAACAATATTAACCTATTCAGTTAATAGGTTAATCAGTTTGTAATGTGCATGAGCCTATTAGCCCATGGTCCATTAGGGTTATTCTG
This sequence comes from Alisma plantago-aquatica, assembly GCA_963693085.1. Classification (NCBI taxonomy): domain Eukaryota; kingdom Viridiplantae; phylum Streptophyta; class Magnoliopsida; order Alismatales; family Alismataceae; genus Alisma; species Alisma plantago-aquatica. The sequence goes on along the minus strand of OY856415.1, from coordinate 270,419,350 downwards.
TTTCCTTGTAATTGCCTCCTCTCCTACACACACACACACACACACACACACACATATATATATATATATATATATGTATGTATGTATGTATATATATATATAAAATAGGGGTTTACATATCAATACAACAACATAATAACAATGTATAGATCTGTTCACATTGTTGGGAGGAGGCAAAACAAGATTTCATTTCTACACCAGCTCCTACTCTTCTGATACAACCAACATGCTCTTGATTACCAAGAGCAATAGTAAGTTCATCCCTTTGTCCTTGAGGGATGAACCTTCTCTTTTTGCTCATGGAGCTCCTACTGATCATAGTTAATGAATCTATTGATTAAAAAGTAACACATAAAAAAAATAAACATGGCACTATGAGGGTTGAACTTCACTATTGTGTCACATCCTTTTCTACTGGGTTGGGAGATGGGGTTGTTCAAGCATCAATCCACTCTCCATGTTAGGGTGGATGTATGATTGGACATATGGATGTGGATTCATCCCTATATGAGGGGATTAGATGTATGAATGTCGATTCATCCCTGTAAAGGGGGTACTTTCTCCTTGTTGTGGCATCATAAGGCATAACCACCGGGACCGAATCGATGTTCATTCCCATCCTTTTCATGCCTTTGATTCTGAGCCTCATGGATATTCTGATAAATATAAAAATATGTTATATTATAATCAAATCATGAATATTTTTAGCATGGTTATGTGTAATAAGAGAAGTCATTTAATATAATAGAATACTTAACATCTTGATTTCATCTGATTTCCTAGAGGTGAGAAGTTATTCCATGACTCAGGGACAATAGAAGTGCATTGCTCAATGATAACCATATTTTTCTTTACATTAGTTACCTAATCTCTTGTGAGATTGGTCTTAAAACCCACCGACATATTGCCACTTTTCTACAATAGCTTTTTGCAATGAATTTTTATCTAAGTCAAAAAGGTATTATTATAATTGGAATACAAGAGCAAATTTTGGAATTTGAAAACTTAGTATAAAGTCATATAATTCATAAATACATCCTTTCTCGGACAGTCTTTCATGGTAGCATCAACTTTATGTCAAGATTCTATATGTATTTCCACCTCGATTCCTATAGTGACCCTAAAATAGTGTCTAAAAGTATTAGCATTGACTGAAATAGGTTTTGAGGCATCATCAAGTTGAATGGACATCTTCCCCCTTTTATCCCTAATGCCCACAACTTGTGCATAAAAGTGGGCTCTCCAGTATGTGCAACATCAACACTACCTCAAGCCTCTGTCTCCTCTAGGTGCTCCTTCTTAGAGTCCTATGAGATCATTTACATGTTTAATTTATATTATAAGCATAAGCGAAAAAGTACATGCCTCTGGTATTGGTTGGGTTGAAGAGTACAATATTAATTAGTTTAATTTGACATTTACAGTTGAAAACCAATTAAGAAAGGATAGGAGTCATGATACTTGTCAAAATACTACTCTTCACACACACACACACACACACACACACACATATATATATATAACACATATATATACATATATATATGTATATGTATGTATGTATGTATGTATGTATGTATATGCAATGAAATGCATTTTCCCATAAAGAACATTATCAATACAAGATACTTGATTTTCCTATGATTCCACGATGAATGGCCCATCATTCTCTCTAATATTTTCAAAATTCACAAGTGAAACCCAACTCACCCACTACAACTCTTCTATTGTTATCACCCCAATTACACCTAAGATGGGAATTATAAATCCCATGTAGTCAAATTTTCATATTTATTCAATGATAATGTAATATTACATCTTAGTTTGTCACACTCTCTTATCCTTCACACTAATAAAGAAAAGACACTCGTGCAATGAACTTGTTGTTTTGGACTACACGACTATTATCTTGATGCTTTGTGTACTAAATTTATGCCCTACATTTTGTATGATGAGGCATCCATTTTTGGTTTGAATATGATCCATTTGACGTCCTCAACGGCATAATTAGATGTATTTGACTAAAGACTTCATTTTCATACTAACTAATAGACATTCAATCATGCTCCCCTACAATCCACAATGAACTAGGTCGGTGAAACTTTCTATTGATAATATTTGTGTGTTTAGTGATATATGCCCACTTTTTTGATGTTGTGTAACATGTACAAGTATTCTTGTTCCTATAACTCATGAATAAAATCTTTAACCTATGCTCATATAATTCCCTTGGAACAGTAAGTTTCATGGTGACATGACTTTAGCTTGCCACAAAATTGCATTACATTTCAAGAAATAATTGCAAAATTCCATTACCTCCCTAGCCACATACCCTCAATAATACCATCTTCAATGCAATAACAATTTTTGAATGTCACCCTTAAAAATAGCTCATGTTTCATTCAAAAGCATACATCCAATGCAAAGTTAATTGGACCCAACATCTTCACCTTCTTACTCAAATGGAAAAACAAGACAAACCATGATCACAAAGAATAAAGGTAGAAATTACATCTCAAGCTGGAACAAGGTAACAATACATTCTTTTGCAACTTATCAAGATTGTCATGATTTAACACATTGCTACATATTTCATTGATGAAGAAAAATAAGCCTTTTGACTGCAAACCTTACATGATTCAATAGTATTAATTGAATAGCCACATACAAAATTTGATGCATTAGAGTTTAAAAATTATGAGATTTAAGACCTATCAACTTCATATCTTTTATCAATACCAATCTAAAAATATTGGAACAGTATAGTTGAGGTACCTTAAATATGCAAGTACGCATAAAATATATTTTTATCTTGTCTAGTTAAAGTGTAATCAGCATGAGAAAAATATGTGTAGTTCTTCCTTGTCCATGCTAATAATTCTTATAAAAAAATTATGTTAATTCATTATGGATTTGATTTCATATTTGGTCTTGCCTAGTATATTCAATAACCTACCAATGACTCTATCATATATAATTTTCTCAACATGCATGGAAACAATATGACATCTAACTATCAAAGAGATCCAATAAAGAAGATCCTAGAATGTTGACCTATTCTTGTATGACGATTTATCACATGCGGGAGTGATATATGGTCTCCTACCACATACATTGACAATGCCTTCCACTCTTTTGTAAACATACCTAATATAGGTTGAGGGGCACTACATTCCTCAATTAATCTAACAAATGCTTAGTGTTGCCTTCAGGAAGGATTTAGTGGTGGGAGAAATCTCCAATGACCAATATATACGATCTGCTGATTATATTTTAATCAACATGAATTTAGTACTTTCCTCACATATAAGACATGTATGATTTGGATCCTTTTAAAGTATATATGACAAAGCAACATAGTGATAACACCAAATTTTGTGACATTTTTGCCCTTTATTCTGTTATCAAAACTACCCTTTTCTGCTATTTTCCTCTATTTTATTAGCATTTTCGCAATAATTGGCCAAGCAACGCTCTTATTCCAGTTTTTCCTATCTTCTACAGAGTTTTCCTCATTTTTGTGCAATAAGGCCGATTCCGGCCCACAATAAGTCTAAGCCCGTCTCGACCTTCCTGACACCCGATACAACCCAGCCCGACAGGGGCTGGGCGACACAAGAATGATCGGCGGAGAAGGGCGCCTAGCGAAAGGGACGTACCGGCCGACACACCTTCTACCCGACAGGGAGCCAAAGCCGCTCGACGACCCAGCTCGTCGAGCGACACGACCACCCACCGGCAGGCGTGCCGCCCATCACGTGACCAATAGCCAGCACTTCGCGCCGAGATATGCCTGTATCGGCCATCGACCGGCGTATAAGGGAGCTACGTGGCGCTTCGAGCACCGTGTTTTCTCACCAACCAGCTGACTATGAATAACAGCTACAGGAAGCCGAAAAGACAGGTTGGATAGGTCGGGACGGCTGGCCAGTTCACCGTTCGGACAGTTGGGGACTTGAGCTATCTGCGAGAGAAGTGCGAGAGCAACCATATCGTGCCCCAGTGCTCGTACCGGGCGACACTAGGTGAGCACTTCCTCATCCCGAGAGGGAGGGGATCGGTTCACCTAGGACTGTACCGGACGACACTGAGGGCCGATATCGGCCGATGTAGATACGCGACACGAGTGCCTGACAGCAATGCCCGACAGTAGTATATGTAAATCCTTGGCCGACACGATACCGAAACCGATACGCTCTCCCCGTCAGGCGTGCCGCCTGAGAGGGCGTGCCGCCCGACATGAGCGTATCGGCCAGGGTCTTCGAATGATATAGTCGTCTGTTAGGCGTGCCGTTCGAGAGTTCGTGCCGCCTGACACGGCTGTACCGGGATAGGTCCCTGGACGGTATCGGGCTGGGAGTAGTAGTAGTCTGTCGCCCTTCTACATCAAGAAGGCGACATCTATCTTTAATTCTGTTATTTAAATTCTTTACTTCAGCATTGTATTAAGACCCTTAATTGCTTATGGAAATAGAAATGCTTAATTGTAATTTGTTTAATGCTTGATGCCTTATGATTGGGTAACTGCTGTGTTGGATATCTGAACTCTAGCTCGCATGTTTTGGATCGCGTTTCGCTTAGCTACCGAATCGTCTTTCCCGTCGCAACTACTTCGAGAGTTGGGTTGTGGCTCTAGTGTTCGGTCCGATTCTGGAGTACGAGAGTGCCCGGAACGGAGTTGTTTTAGTATCATTCCACTCTAACTTGAGAACAGCAACCTCGAGACGGGTGTTAAAGCTTGGTTAGAGGCACCCGCTCTGAGAGGAGGGGTGCCGGGTGTTACTGCTACCGCTTGTCTTACTGAAGTCTTATCCCTTGCATTACGCCTTAAACTGCAGTCTATCTTTCTATTTTCTGTTGCATGAAAATTCCTAAAAACTGCTAAATGAGAAAAATCTTAATCTTTCTTGTAGCTCCAGTTGGAGATAGTTTTCTTTGATTTAATCGTGACATCTTGTTGCTCCCTTAGGGGAATTTTAATATCTCTTTATACCTACCGGAGTGTAGAGTGTCGATTCAGAGTCGTCAACACAACCCACCTTGTCCCTGTGTTCGACCCCGTATGACTACTTCGACCCCATAAACAAAGTTGCGGGGGCCTAGAAGGATTCGGGTTATAAATGCGAAGGCTCGACTACCTCAAATACGCCTCCAATTTTAGGACGCGCGATTTAGGCCGGTCAACTTTCTGGCACCGTTGCCGGGGACAAGGCAAATGGCACTGTTGACGAATCCGAATCCACTAACTACACTCCCGTGCCTCAAGATTAGAAATAGGCTTGACAACACTTCTTCTTCTTTTTCTTTTTTTCTTTTACTTTAAGCATTATTCTTTACTCCAATTATAATTTTCTAAACATGATTTTTATGTGGTTTCCAGGTACTCTAATCTACTGAACATCGAGACTGTCAACCATGCCTCGTCGTGAGCAACCCCTTTATGAGGGCGAATGTCAGAGCCAAAGCGAGAAATCGACCCGACCTAATTGGGTTGGTCAGCTTTCCGCCTACATAAAAAGACATGACACCATCATCAACCAGCTGGTACAGGGGACGCTTACCAGCCCTGGATCTCTGAATTCCATGCAACACCAGACGCCGAGTCTGCAGATGCGCCAATGGGAGGTCGATCAACGGCTGTCTCAGATGGCTGCTCTGATGAAGAACCCTGCAGGAAAAATGCTCCCTCACCCTGAAACTGCAGTAATGGAAGTGCTTAGATCAGGAAAGACGGTAGAGCACGTTGATGAAGCCCCACCGGAACCTGATCAAGGGCCCAAGGATTCCGTTCCAGCAGGAGATGGAGGTAGGCCTGCAGAAGCCCAAGAGCCTGCGCCGAGACCGTCCGATGAGCCATCTGGTGGGAGGAATCCCTATGCTCCCAGGGTACCGTTCCCGTACAAGCTGATCAAGGCAAATCTGAAAAAGCGGCACGAAAGGTTCATGGACTCGATCAGGAAGCTGCATCTTGAAGTCCCCTTCCTTGACGCTTTGGAGGAGATGCCCACATACGCCAAGTTTCTCAAAGATCTAATAATGAAGAAAAGAAGGGGAGGAAGGATAGAGACAGTGTACCTGGCCTCTACTTCCTCTGCCTTCGTAAAGCCCGGCTTGCCGACTAAGAGAAGGGATCTCGGAGCTTTCACAATCCCATTCGCCATCGGGGACAATGTCGAGCGGAAAGGTCTAGCGGACTTGGGGGCAAGCATCAGCCTCACGCCCTTAAGTTTCGCGCAAAGGATTGGTTTGACCGACATAGTTCGAACCAATATGCGGATTGAACTGGCGGATCACTCCTTCAAAAGACCTGTTGGCATTATCGAAGATGTGCCGATTAGGGTAGGGGATTTCTTTATTCCTTGCGACATCGTCGTCATCGACACAGCTGAAGATCCTAGATGTCCGATCATCTTCGGATGCCCTTTCTTGGCAACAGGGAGGGCGCTGATTGATGTCTCTGAAGGGATAATCACCTTGAGGGTTGGAAACAGCCACATGGACTTCAAGATGAAGGAAATCATGAGAGGTCCATCCCTGTCTGAATCGGCCTGTTTTGCGGATAGCTACAATAAATTCTGCGAGGAAATAGAGGAGGATATCCGGACAGTGGATCCCCTCGCGAGAGCAATAAGCTGTCAGGATCTCGACTTCGAAAATCCCGAGGTCGTGAAGCATCTCAACATTTTCAACCTTTCTGACAAAGACTTGCAAGAAGAAGAGGAGGAGGTGAACTCTGCGAAATATGCCTCCCTTGAAGGAGAACCTCAGGAGGAGACACCCAGAGCAAAGCCGGATTTAAAAGCGTTACCTGAGGGACTGAAGTACGAGTTTTTAGATGAAGAACAGAGGAACCCAGTCATCGTAAACGCCGATCTTTCAAGCAATTAGCTAGACCGGCTCCTTGAGGAGTTAAGACTCCACAGGGGGCTATAGGATATTCCGTAGATGATATCAAAGGCCTTAGCCCCGCCCTTTGCATGCATCACATCAACTTGGATGAGTCTGCCAAGCCTCTGGCCCAACCCCAGAGGAAGCTGAATCAGATGCTCAAGGAGGTCGTCAAGAAAGAGGTAATAAAGCTTAGGGATGCGGGGATCATTTACCCAATTAGCGACATCATCTGGGTAAGCCCAATCCACGTAGTACCCAAGAAAGGCAGAATGACTGTGGTTAAGGGTGAGAAGGGTGACGAGGTGGCGGTAAGGACCGTCACCGGTTGGCGAATGTGCATTGATTACCGAAAGCTAAATCAGGCTACAAAAAAGGATCATTTTCCGCTACCTTTTATTGACCAAGTTCTTGAAAGATTAGCGCATCACGATTATTTTTATTTTCTTGATGGCTTTTCAGGATTTTACCAGGTACCCATCTTACCCGACAACCAGGAGAAAATGACGTTCACCTGCCTTTACGGCACTTATGCCTTTAGAAGGATGCCCTTCGGACTCTGCAACGCCCCCGCCACCTTTCAAAGATGCATGATATCAATGTTCTCGTCTGACTCGTCACCTGCAAAGGAAAAGCTCGGTGCCGACAAGGCGATGAAGACTTTCTGTTTCTTCATCGTCACCGGTGGTCGCCTACTGACAGTGCACCTTGACATTCTGGTGCATCCCGTCGCCGCCCTCAACACGACCTGCCTGCCCTTCTTAGACCCCCCCCCCTTCGGAGGCGAGTGCTCAGCACCGTCGGCGACGCCCTCCTCAGCGGGCACCTCCACAGGGAAAGTGACTGGTGGACCTTCTCCTTCAGAAGGACTCGGTCCCCCCCTCCACGTCCCTGGGGGACTCATCGGAGCAGTAGGTCTCCACAGCATAAATGCCCACCACTCTGCGTCGGCAGGGACACTCACATCACCACCAGGGACAGCTCCCTGTGCCCCAGCATTGGTCGTCGGGGCCTCCTTGTTCAGAGCCGACACACCGTCGCCCTGGTCCTTCGGGTCAGCCCTCTCATCAGGGACGATGGCGTCCGTAACAGTGGTGTTGCCAGCTCCAAGCGACTACTCGCCCGTGTTTGCCACCACCCTCGAGCTCGTGCCTCCACCTTGGGCCTGTGTCTGCACCCTCCGCCTCTTGGACGTACTCCTTCCTCTGGTCTGTTCGCCGGCTTCCGCTCCCAGCTTCTCCCCGCGCGGCCTGCTCCTGGATCGGTCCCCCCCAGCAGTGACGACACGCTGCGCCTCCGCCCTGACCGCATCGGAGACGAACGGGCATCGATGCAGCCCATGCCCGAAGGCCTTACAGGAGGTACAACGAGCCGGCAGCACGTCATAGGTCACCGGCACCAGTTCAGCCTCCCCCCCGGAAAACACACCCACACCTCCCGCGGCGGGTCGCGAACCGTAGAGGGTGAACCGCAGATGATGGATGACATGGAGAGTGCTATGCACTCGGCCGAGGATGAAAAGGACTCTGGGCGGAAGCCTGGGAGTCAGTTCTAAGCCCAACCCCCCCCTCCTGTTCCTATGTCGTTGCTGACTTGGAACCTGCGCGGCGCTTGCGAGCCGGCAAAAAGGAAGGTCGTAGCCTCCATCGTACGTCAACAGGGAGTTTCGATGGCCATGCTTGTTGAGACCAAGCTCACGGAGGAGCTGGGTGGTGAAAGGATCATTAAGGAGTTGTTTCCGAAAGGTTGGAGGTGTGTGTCTAACCTGGAGGTGTCTGGGAAAGCTAGGGTGTGCTGGGGTTGGGACCCTAGGGTGTGGACGGTGGAGGTGTTCGCTATCTCTGCGCAGCTTATCTCGGTGTGGTGCTGCAACAAAGGAGGTGCTAGGGTGATGATGTCGGCGGTGTATGGACACAATCAACCCCAGCGACGAGGTGCTCTGTGGGACGAGCTCGAGGCGACCAAGCCGGTTGCTTTGGTCCCATGGATGGTGGCAGGGGATTTCAACGCCATCCGTAATGACGAGGAGAAGGCAGGAGGAAGGGAGGTAGCCAGAAAGGTGATGCGGGATTTCAACCTTGCGGTGGCGCGAGTAGGGCTGGTGGACCTGAAGACCCTCGGCGGCATCCTCACGTGGTCGAACAGGCGTGAGGCGGAGGAACGTGTCTGCTGCTGGCTAGACAGAGTGCTCGTCAACGACAGCTGGGTGGGTCTTTTCCCCGCTGCCCACTCGTGCATGTCGTTCTCCCATTTGAGTGATCACGCTCTGTTGATCACGTCCCCGTTCGCCTCCCTGGGCAAACGCCGCGCAAAGCCTTTCAGGAGTCTCAACTCGTGGGCGTCTGAAGTTGGTTTCATGGAGGTTGTCCGGCGTGCTTGGGCCCGCCCAGTGTGTGGGAACCCGCTGTTCATTGCTGCCTCGAGGCTTAAAGCTATCAAAGCTAGCCTGAAGGTGTGGGCCGCAAGCAGGGGCGACGCCAGGTCTAGGAGGAAGGCCGTGCAGGAGGAGTACAACACAATACAGGAAGCTCTCCAGCGGACGCCCTGCTACCCAGAGTGGGTGACAAGGGAGCGAGAGGTCAGGGTGCAGCTTGACCAACTCGACGCGGCGGAAGAGTTGTTTTTCTACCAACGGAGTCGCATCCGGTGGATCCACGATGGTGAGCGGAACACGAAGTTCTACCAGGAGGCAGTGAAGAGGAAAGAGATGAAAGACACTATTCAGTACCTCATCAGTGAAGATGGCGCCCAAGTCAACACACAGGAAGAGCTCGAAGGGGAGGCGGTGGCCTTCTACAGCAGTCTCTTCAACTCCGGCGAGGACCACACATGCCAGATGCGTCTCCAACCCGCTAACACGCTAACTGTGGCCCAAGGCCGTCAACTTTGTAAACCATGTACGCGTGAGGAGGTGAGAGACGCTGTGTGGTCCATCGGGCCGCACAAGGCGCCGGGTCCCGATGGCTTCAACGCCAGCTTCTTTAGAAGCTGCTGGAGTGTGATTGGGGAGGACGTGACGAAATCCGTTCAATGGCTTATGAGGGGGGGGACATGGTGCGGGAGGTTAATCACTCCTTTTTGGCATTGATCCCTAAAACGGATGATGCCACTCACCTCCACGACTTCAGGCCCATTGCCTATAGTAGTGTGCTTTACAAGATCTTTGCCAAGGCTTTGGCTGAGAGACTCAAGGAGGTGATTGGGGGGTTAATCTAGCAAAATCAAGGGGCGTTCATCCCAAACAGGAGCATCTCTGATTGCTCCCTCCTCGCAGCGGAGTTTCTTCTTGGGTTCGACATCAAGCGTACAAAGCCAAAGGCATGCCTTAAAACTGACTTATCTAAGGCCTACGATCATGTTGATTGGGAGGCCTTATGGACCATTATGGATAGGATGGGTTTCCCCTCCCCCACTTGGATGGGCTGGGTTAGACAATGTGTAACCACCTGCTCCTTCTCCGTGCTTGTTAATGGTCTCCCGGCGGGGTTGTTCAATAGCTCGCGCGGGCTTAGGCAGGGGTGCCCCCTATCCCCTCTCCTTTTCACGATAGTCATGGAGTATCTCACCACTCTCATGACTGAAGGGGAACGGCTCGGCTTGTTTCACACCTACAAAGTCAAGTGCACAGCCGTCATGTCCCACATCATTTTTGCGGACGACGTGCTCTTCTTTGTGGAGGGCTCTAGGAGGAGCCTACGGGGGATCAAGACTGTGTTGGAGGAATTCAGCGCCACAATGGGGATCAGAGTCAACCCGTCTAAGTCCAAGATTTTCTTCTCCAAAGCTGCTGCGGGCAACGCCAACCGTCTCAGCTGCATCCTGGGGTGCCCAGTGGACGAGCTCCCCACACGCTATCTCGGTTTCCCCTTAGCTGCTCGGAACCATAAGGCAGCTTTCTTCAACCCATGTCTCGATCAAATGAAAAAGATGGTTTCCAAATGGCCCCCGGACAAAATCACGATGGCGGGGCGTTGCATCTTGACCAAGGCTAACCTCGCTGGCCTGGTTACCTACTGGGCGTTGCAGGGTCACATTCCTGTTGGCACATGTGACCGGATGGAGATGGTAATGGCAGATTTTGTATGGGGTTCTAGCTATCATCCTATGCGCTTTGAACGCATGGCTAGGCCGTACAGGGAAGGGGGTCTAGGTCTCAAAGGGGTCAGCACTGTTAACCGATGGGCTTCCCTCAAAAGGCTCGTTAGGTTCCACACCTGCCCCCACTCCCCCTGGACCCTTTGGATGCGCAGGCGCTACGGGCTTACTCCTCCTGACCCGGCGCTACTGCGACATGGTGCTTCTAACTCCTGGAAGAACATGGCTCGTGCGTGGGCTGAGCACCAGCATATCTTTGAGCGCTCCCCCACCGGCACCATGAGGCTCGCCAACCCCAGCGCCGACTTGTGGAAGATCATTCAACCACAACAGGCTCTTTTTGACGTTGGCAAGACCATTTGGGTAGGACACCTCATCCATAGATGGAGCTTCACAATCTACAGGGCGTTCCATGATGCACTTGCCACTGCCGACAAGGTGCACGAATGGAACAATGAGGCCAGTGAAAGATGTACCTTCTGCAGGCAACGGGAGAACGTCTCACACCTTTTCTTCTGTTGTAGATTCTCTAGGCTTGTTCTACAGTCTGTCATGGACCTTTGCGACATCAGGGTCCCAGTTACGGCCACCATCGCTGACAATATAACCCTTTTTGAGGACAAAACCAGGGGGTGGAAAGGATGGAAGTGGCTGACTGTCACTGCGTGGACATGCTCAGCTTACTTCATATGGAAGCAACGCAATGAGAGAAGACATGGCGTACAACCCCTTAGCCCTTAGGACTGTAGGGACCTGGTGGTCAAAGCTACAAGGCGCGTTGCGGAGGTACGGGGTTGGTGCTCCTCCACCCCGACCCACATCTGTAGGGCTTGGCAGATCCCTTTAGCCCTTAGTTAGTTAGTTTATATAGTGCTCACGAGCATAGACGGGGTTTTTGTAGAGTTACCCCCGTATACACTCCCTTTTTTGTAGTTACACAGGGAGGCGGGACGCACCCCACACTGTCTTCATAGGTGTGTGGCGTGTCCTGTTTACTTTGGACTGTCATGTAGAGGCTCTACTCTCTTGGGAGCCTGTTTGACCCGGTGCTTCTTGCACCTTGGGGTCCTTGTAGGGTGGTTCATCTTGTTGAACCTCCTTCATCATTTTTACCCGTCTATTTTATAATATAGACCATTCCGATGATATCAATGTTCTCAGATTTTCTAGAAGACATCGTGGAAGTTTTCATGGACGACTTCTCCATCTACGGAAAGGACTTCGATAGCTGTCTGAAGAATCTGTCGTTAGTACTTCAAAGGTGTGAGAAAAACAGCCTGGTCCTGAACTGGAAAAAATGTCATTTCATGGTGCGAGAAGGCATCGTTCTAGGGCATAAGATCTCAAGGCGTGGGATCGAGGTGGATACCAGCAAAATCGAAGCTATATCTAAGATTCCCCCACCAAATTCCGTCACGGGGATAAGAAGCTTTCTCGGGCACGCCGGATATTACCGAAGATTCATCAAGGACTTCTCAAAGATTTCCAAACCATTGTCCAATCTTCTGGTAAAAGATGCTGAATTTGTTTTCTCTAATGATTGTCTCAGAGCTTTTCAGGACCTGAAAATGCTTTAGTATCACCACCTATCCTTCAAGCGCCATATTGGGGTTTGCCCTTTGAACTAATGTGCGACGCTAGCGACTACGCAGTGGGAGCGGTCCTGGGGCAAAAGAAAGATAAAAAGCACCATGTGATTTGCTACGCTAGTCGCACGTTGGACGAAGCACAGGTAAACTATACAACCACCGAGAAGGAAATGCTCGCGATTGTCTTCGCGTTTGACAAGTTCAAGTCGTATCTCATCGGATCAAAGGTCAAAGTATACACAGATCATGGGGCGATAATATACTTAATGCAAAAGAAAGACGCAAAGCCCAGATTGTTGAGATGGGCTTTGTTGCTCCAAGAGTTCGATCATGAAATCATTGACAAGAAGGGCGCGGAAAATGTGGTCGCAGACCACCTATCAAGGATAGTGGCTAAGAGACAGAGAGGGACACAGATCGACGACGACTTTGCCGACGAAGCTCTCATTATGGCTGAAGCTCAAGAAGAAGGTTTGCCCTGGTTTGCAGACATCTGCAATTTCCTTGCTTGTGGAGAGCTGCCTCCTGACATTACCTACAATCAAAAGAAGAAGCTATTAGCGGATGCCAAGAATTATTACTGGGATGATCTTCTCCTGTCCAGAAGATGTGCGGACAACTTGTACAGGAGGTGCATCCCGGAAGAAGAAACCGCTGATATCCTGAAGGGATGCCACGCCTCCCCCTATGGTGGACACCTGGGTAGCGAAAGAACAGCGGCAAAAGTACTACAATCAGGTTTCTACTGGCCCTCCTTATTTAAAGATGTTGCACGATTTGTAAAGGTTTGTAAAGAGTGCCAGTCAACAAGAAATATAGGGCGGAGGAATGAAATGCCGATGGCAAGCTGGATCGAAGTGGAAATATTTGACGTTTGGGGGATTGATTACATGGGGCCGTTTCCCCCGTCCCAGGGGTATCAATACATATTAGTGGCAGTAGATTATGTGTCGAAATGGGTAGAGGCGGTAGCCACCCAAACATGCGACGCCAAGTCGGTTATCAAGCTTTTTGAGAAGACCATCTTTCCCCGTTTCGGTATACCGCGCACCGTAATAAGCGACGGCGGGTCACACTTCGAAGAAAGGCAGTTCGAAGCGCTCTTACGCAAGTATGGAGTAAAACATAAGATCGCTATGCCCTACCACCCACAGACGTCGGGGCAGGTAGAGGTCTCAAACAGACAGATCAAGCGGATCTTAGAAAAGACTGTCAGCCGCACGCGGAAGGACTGGTCTATGAAACTTGACGACGCATTATGGGCCTACCGTACTTCTTACAAGACGCCCATTGGAACCACCCCCTACCATCTTATATACGGAAAATCCTGCCATCTGCCTTTGGAACTAGAACACAAGGCCCTTTGGGCGATCAAGTTCCTAAATATGGATCTAGACAAAGTAGGAGAAAAGAGGTTTTTATAGCTTCAAGAGCTCGAAGAGCTGAGGATTCACGCCTACGAGAATGCAAAGATCTACAAGGAAAGAACAAAAATGTGGCATGATGCCCACCTTAGGAGAAAGGATGTGAGCGAAGGGGATAAGGTCTTGTTATTTAAGTCCTCCGTCCGTCTTTTTCCTGGGAAATTACAGACAAGATGGTCGGGACCGTTTTCTGTGGCAAAGATATACCCATCAGGAATGATGGAGCTCCGCGACAAGGATGACCCAACTAAGATCTTCAAGGTGAACGGGCACAGAGTGAAAAGGTTTTATGAGGACGAAGCTTTTGTCAGGAAAGCAGAGATTGACTTACTGGATGTGGGTACAACCGAAGAGCCTACACCGGTCGAGCTGGCGACGAAAACTTCAGCGCTCCTCGGGAGGCAGCCCGAGTCATAGATTAGGATACATTTGTTTTCTTTGTAAAAGCAACCATTATGGACTGTAATAAGGCCCAAGTCAGTACATGCGCACGTGTGCTGACTCTTTTTGTTTTATGGGCCGTCGTTGTGTTTTGCGGAGCATTGAGGAGTAATACCATCTGAGGTAGGAGATCCTTCTCTATACCAATGATGTTTTACCCTGCAATGGCCTTTTACTTCACGCATGTTTAGTTTGGCCTTTTGACCGCCAGCTTTTCTACCGTGTCGACCAGCTGGGCGCAGAACCGCTTGTATCGGGCAGCCTCGCCCCGGGCATCGCAAGGGCAGTGGATGACCCTTGGACTGGCCGATGGGATTTCGCGTCTCGGGAATAGCGTGACTAAAACGCCCGACGCGCGCCATGTTTTGCACGTTTTACCCTCATCTGGGTTCTCTATAAATAACGTGGATGTTTCTTCGTGACGGGCTAGCTATCATTTTCTTCCTTTTGCCACCGGAAACGCATGCAGTGATCCTCCCCTTTTGCTCGTGTGTCGGCCATCTTGCCTTCGCCCTAGTATCGGGCGATGCCTCCTGCGAGCAAAGGTATAGCCCGACACGCCTTTTGCCCGGCACGTTATCTCTCGCCCGGCACAGGTTTTGCATCGTGTGGGGCGTATCGGCCGGCTTGTTGTTTTCTTACCAAACGACATGGCTTGTCGCCTGATAGGCTTGTAGACCGACACGTTTATCGGTCGATAACCCTGTCGCCCGACGCCAGTATCTCTTATCGAGACGCTTATCGGGTTCGCTTGACCTGCAGATTTTCTATCGCCCGACATGCTTTCGCGCGTAACGGCGGTCGATAGCGTTTTCCCGATGTTTCGTATCGGGCGTCTTGCTTCTCACGGCGATGTCATATTTTCGCTTCATGTGACCTCGAATCGCCCGACACACCTGTGTCGGGCGTCGAGCCTTATCGCGCGACAACATCGTGTCGTCCGATCACTTATCGCCCGATTTTAATAAGTTTTCTTTCTTTTCATCTTTCTTGCCTAACGGGTGAATAAATAAATTTTAAATAACAGGTATGGCTCGTATGGAGAAAACCACCTACTGCGCCAGCAAGCACGGCGCAGGGATCAGCAACAACTATCGGGTAGAAACGGCAACAACAATGAAAGGGAAGATTCCTCTTGATCTGGTAGCTCCAATAGTGAGTCGCCTAGCTATGAGTGCGGCAACCAAGGCCTCCGAACAAGTTCGAGGCACCCTGGTTCCATCCTCTTAAGGGAGAGGGCCCACCCTGACTACACACTCCTGGGAACTAAACTAGGGACGAATAATCAGTCCCTTTGTTTATGCTCACATCGGAGATGTGAAGAAAGGGGGGGCCAGAAGTGAATTTTGAGGGTTTCGCTCCAGCTCAACCGCTACACCGCCAAAGCGAACCCGCTAGACAACCTCCCAATGGCATGCTGCAACTTCATAGGAGCATTTTGCAGCACATCAGAAAGCTAACCCTCACTGGCTGAGCTTTACCTCACTTTTGCTTTCTTCTCTACTCTGGGACAGAGTAGAAAGTAAGTTTGGGGGGGTATGCCAGTGAGGGAGGTATAAAAATTATCACTTTCAGCTTTCTACGATATTCATTCTCTTTTACCTGATGTGCCCTTATAGCTCCCTGTATATCTGATGTACGCATGCATGCCATATAAAAATTTACAAAAATCTTTCCTTTGCAAATTTCCTGTCCCTATGCATATGTACACAGTTGCTGTAATAATAATAAAAACCTGTTGTGACTTCTTCCAAAGTTTACTTTCTGTATATTTAATGAGTTACAAGTTCTGTCATATCTTTCTGATAATGTTGTCTCAGACAAACAAAATATTGTGCCTTGCCATCCAAAATTTTCGAAAAATAATAATCTCGCAAACAGCTAAGAGACGAGTATGGAGAAGGAAAAAGCTGCCCAAACAGCAGATATCTCTTTTGTTTTCCCTTACCCAGCAAAAATCCCAAAAAGAGAAAGAAGCCTTATGAGCATGAATAAAAGTATGAGAGTTGTGCCCGATAAAAGAAAAGAAAAAAAATATATACACCCTTGTCTTCCAAAAGTACCCATCTTTAGGCATGGTAGATCCGGGGCAGTGGTACGTAGGATGTGAAATCACTGCTCTAAAGCCAATTGGCTTAGACTGCAGGGACCACTTGCCCGTTAACGGACCCTTACCTGGATGGACTGATGGGAAACAAGAAGAAAATCCAAAAAGCCTTAGCCTACCCTATACACAACTTTCTACCCTTAAAATAAAGCTGTTTGGTGTGGAAGCTAACTTCGGAATCATACACCAAAGTCTCGCTGAAGCTGTGGAGAAGAAATATTTTACTTAAAGAATAAGGCAAGTAGGGCAAGGTCTTTTGTTCACTTTAAGACAGCATTACCTCCAAGACATCGCAAATCTTGTGCTACCCTTTAGCCTTAAAGTTTTGCTGTGCAAGAAGAAGCAACACAAAGTCTAGTTTAAATATTGATTGAGGACAATCAAAAAGCTAAGTTTGGGGGAGTTGATAACACCAAATTTTGTGACGTTTTTGCCCTTTACTCTGTTATCAAAACTACCCTATTCTGCTATTTTCCTCTATTTTATTAGCATTTTCGCAATATTTGGCCAAGCAACGCTCTTATTCCAGTTTTTCCTATCTTCTACAGAGTTTTCCTCGTTTTTGTGCAATAAGGCCGATTCCGGCCCACAATAAGTCTAAGCCCGTCTCGACCTTCCTGACGCCCGATACAACCCAGCCCGACAGGGGCTGGGCGACACAAGAATGATCGGCGGAGAAGGGCGCCTAGCGAAAGGGACGTACCGGCCGACACACCTTCTACCCGACAGGGAGCCAAAGCCGCTCGACGACCCAGCTCGTCGAGCGACACGACCACCCACCGGCAGGCGTGCCGCCCATCACGTGACCAATAGCCAGCACTTCGCGCCGAGATATGCCTGTATCGGCCATCGACCGGCGTATAAGGGAGCTACGTGGCGCTTCGAGCACCGTGTTTTCTCACCAACCAGCTGACTATAAATAACAGCTACAGGAAGCCGAAAAGACAGGTTGGATAGGTCGGGACGGCTGGCCAGTTCACCGTTCGGACAGTTGGGGACTTGAGCTATCTGCGAGAGAAGTGCGAGAGCAACCATATCGTGCCCCAGTGCTCGTACCGAGCGACACTAGGTGAGCACTTCCTCATCCCGAGAGGGAGGGGATCGGTTCACCTAGGACTGTACCGGACGACACTGAGGGCCGATATCGGCCGATGTAGATACGCGACACGAGTGCCTGACAGCAATGCCCGACAGTAGTATATGTAAATCCTTGGCCGACACGATACCGAAACTGATACGCTCTCCCCGTCAGGCGTGCCGCCTGAGAGGGCGTGCCGCCCGACATGAGCGTATCGGCCAGGGTCTTCGAACGATATAGTCGTCCGTTAGGCGTGCCGTTCGAGAGTTCGTGCCGCCCGACACGGCTGTACTGGGATAGGTCCCTGGACGGTATCGGGCTGGGAGTAGTAGTAGTTTGTCGCCCTTCTACATCAAGAAGGCGACATCTATCTTTTAAATCTGTTATTTAAATTCTTACTTCAGCATTGTATTAAGACCCTTAATTGCTTATGGAAATAGAAATGCTTAATTGTCATTTGTTTAATGCTTGATGCCTTATGATTGGGTAACTGCTGTGTTGGATATCTGAACTCTAGCTCGCATGTTTTGGATCACGTTTCGCTTAGCTACCGAATCATCTTTCCCGTCGCAACTACTTCGAGAGTTGGGTTGTGGCTCTAGTGTTCGGTCCGATTCTGGAGTACGAGAGTGCCCGGAACGGAGTTGTTTTAGTATCATTCCACTCTAACTTGAGAACAACAACCTCGAGAGGGGTGTTAAAGCTTGGTTAGAGGCACCCGCTTTGAGAGGAGGGGTGCTGGGTGTTACTGCTACCGCTTGTCTTACTGAAGTCTTATCCCTTGCATTACGCCTTAAACTGCAGTCTATCTTTCTATTTTCTGTTGCATGAAAATTCCTAAAAACTGCTAAATGAGAAAAATCTTAATCTTTCTTGTAGCTCCAGTTGGAGATAGTTTTCTTTGATTTAATCGTGACATCTTGTTGCTCCCTTAGGGGAATTTTAATATCTCTTTATACCTACTGGAGTGTAGAGTGTCGATTCAGAGTCGTCAACACAACCCACCTTGTCCCTGTGTTCGACTCTGTATGACTACTTCAACCCCGTAAACAAAGTTGCGGGGGCCTAGAAGGATTCGGGTTATAATTGTGAAGGCTCGACTACCTCAAATACACCTCCAATTTTAGGACGCGCGATTTAGGCCGGTCACATAGCATGCAAACTAAAAGTCTCTTTATGTGAAACATCAAGTCATGATACCTTCTTCTCATAATTTCATTAAGCAATCAATCATAATTGAAGGAAAACACCAATGTCTTTACAGGTTGCTTGGGCTCTAAATTCAACATTGTCAACATGGCATACTTATTATTCATACACAACCAAGGAGGAAGATTGTATATAAAAATAATAACATGCCAAGTGAATCATTAACTACTTAATATACCATAAATATTCATTATATTTGTTTAAAGTCCAAAACTCAAATTCCTCACTTCTTCACCAAATTGAGGGTATAATGAATCAATTTTGTTCCGTTGTGTGAAATCATATGCATGTCATAGGACCCCATCATCATTTTCCTTTACCTCTACATGCTAAGATAGATATTGTGCATATAATGAAGAAGAAAATAAGTGCTAAAATTGTGGTATTGTAGGTAGATACCATATCTTATTGGCAAGAGAACCATTCTTGGTCTTACATGAAGTCTTCATTTTGTAGCTTGACGCCACATTTTGGACATCCCTTAAAATTTATATAGTCATTTTAAAATAAGACACATTCATTCATGATTGCATGTATCTTCTGAGCCTCCATTCCCTTTAGGCACATCATTTTATTTTCTTTATATGTTGCAAGTGGAATTACTTTAGGAAGCAATTCTTTCTTTAGAGGTAACAAAACTATGAAACTTTTGTCGTTTGACATATTATCAGCTTTTAGACTATACAATCCCAAAACATTTCCCAGTCCAATCTCGTGAACTTAGTAAAACCCAAGTATAATTATTTCTCAGCATTGTGTATACTATTTCAAAATAAGGGAGGTGAATGAGTAAGAGTATCCCAACAAATATTTAGCATTACATTGACTAATCATTCACAATTGGCTTGTTCACATCAACATTGTTCCCCATTTCTTATTCCACAAAATTATCCATATCAATATTTAATCAATCTCTATGTAAGAATTTCTCTACGTTGATACCATTAAATATAGCATTGTACAATCATATCGAACATAGCCTAACTTTTATGTTCCTTAACATTGTCGAATTTCAAATTGACATTTCCTATTGGTGAAATAGAACCTATTGCTAGATTGTTTCTTTTGATCCTCAATAAATCTCAAAAACTCATTAAAACCTCTTGTTAACTGAAATGTGCACCGAATCAAAATAGACATCCAACTTTGATCCATTTTCTAATCACAAGGAAAATTAATGCAATTGAACATGGAATTCAAGCGTTAAGTCAATATATTTTAGTTGAAAATATGTTTGAATGGGACCAAACTATTTTTTTAATACAATATGCTTATCATGTATATTGATGAATGGTTACCACCTATCCCATTATTGAATAATACATCTCACCAATAAGTATATAATATATGTTCAATTTTTATGAAAATTTTGACAATATTTCCCCTTATCCAAGTATAATGTTGTAGATGGGAAAATACCCACCTACACATGTACTTAGATAACAAAAGGGGAAATGACCATATAAGTATCTTAAAAATTAAACACACATTATACACACATCCTAAGTGATATTAAGTGTTCAAGAATAACCAAAAATTGGGGACTATGCAAGATTTACCCCTAATGAGTAAATCTTGGATGGGTTTCTTAGCCAACAAAATATGTTTGTAATTATCAAACGAATACATAATTTGCATTAACATACCTATAATTTAAGTCTAATTAAGTTAATTTAGGTTAATTCATGTCAACTTCAGTGAAATCCTACGTGTGATCATTCATCCATTCATAATTTTATTAGATTTGTGTTTCTATCCCACCTTTGTGGGTCCTAAGTGTGATCATTCATCCATACAACATTCACATTACTAAAAATAAGCAAGGCATCAACATAGAGATCGACAAAGGAACATTCATCATACTCTTCATACAAAATACACATTAACCTAGAGAAGATAATTTCTGGGGTCATGATAAGTAAGAGACAATACTCATCATACTAAATTCACACGAGAGCTAGAAAATATTCATCGCATAAACCCTAGATTCCATTTAACATCTATAAATCCTTTCTAATTAGATAGATAGGTTATATATTATTCAAGGGCAAATCAAACAAGCATGACTCAATTTGAATATGTATAATAAATAAGGGTACCTAGACATATGTCAAAGGAGATTCCATTTATTATTATTATTTATTTTTTTTGAGAATGGAGATTCCATTTATTAAAAAAAACCTTTTATACACATTTTCCCTAGATAAAACACCAAGGCAAGGGTACAAGGAGAATATGTCTCCTTAAGAACCAACCAAGAACATACTGTCCAAGCACCACAAAGATGAGAAGAAGTTATTTGAACATGAAAAGAGGGACCTAAAATTGACATAAGCTAGAAGCAATGGCGGCGACTAGATGCACAAACAACGACTGTAGAAGCATGATAGGTGGCTGAAATTAGGGACGGTGGTTAGAAGAACATATAATGGTCGTGAAAACACAGACGCCTGACAACAATCCTCAAGATGTCGAGAGCATGACGATGAGTGGTGATGCGATGATTTTGAGTCGCATTTATAGACCTTTTTCATATGTGTTTTGTGCTCTAATTACTCATTTTTATGGATAATATTGCATAATTCACTCATTTCGGTCTTTGCCTTCATATTATGTCAAATCCCCTCTGTTTTACTATTTTGAGCATTATTTATCATAATATTATTATTTGTGTGGATTTACTTGGTCTTGTTGTGAAATTTCAGGAAAAACAAGTATTTGCTTCCGTCGATACCATCGACGGAAGTCGATACCATCGACCAAGCCACAGGTTGCCAGCCGAGAGGAGCAGCACATAGTCGATACCATCGACACTCAAGTCGATGGTATCGAGATCCCTTCAGGTTGCTGGCGAGGAAACTGTCGATACCATCGACCCAAGTCGATGCCATCGACACATGGAGAGCTACAGCGTCGCTAAACGACAACAACCGATGCTAAAGAGAGTCGATACCATCGACCCAAGTCGATGGTATCGAGATGACCACAGGCGCTCACATCAAAAGAAAAGAAAGCTGCCGCTAATACGCTGGGTCGATACCATCGACCCGCGTCGATGGTATCGACGCCGGCAGATATGCGTTGGATCTGTTTTTATCTCGATCAGACGGCTGTTGTTATTTGATGACCTAATTAGGGACTTATACCTAATGACGGCCGCCCAGACGAGAGGAGATCTCAAATTTGCATTGCACGAGTGCCGAGAGAGGAAAAAGAAGGAGAACGGAGGCCAGAAGCTCATCCCGGGTGATTCGGACGCTGCCGAAGACGAATTCCACCACTGACAGGCGGGGAAGCTCGTATTCTACGCCAAGGATCTACCGGTTCTTCTCCATTCAGGGGTTTTCCCACTTGTTTCACGTTTTTCTTATGAATTCCCCTATTTCTACCATGTATTCGTGTGAGATGAACATGAGAGGCTAAAACCCTCCATCTTTAGGACCGGGAGTAGCCCGGGAATGCATTGTATGACAATTTTATATTGATAATTCATATTTTCTCTCTCAAATCCGTGGTATAGATTCGTTTTCTCCATATATATTGTTATGCTTGATCACCATAATAATAATTTAATGCCCTTAATCACTTCGACAGAAGGATTAATGGTTGAAAAGAGACGAAACCTACATTAATCAATAAAACCCTTGACAAAGGAATTGTAAAATTAATGGTGGGAACTGAGAGACCGTTTTTAATGCGCTTAGTCTAGGGTAATGATTACTACGACGGTGGAATCAACCTAGACCTAAGTAGTGAATTACACCACGACAGTGGGTAATTCTATTTGCAGGCCACTACCCGGATAAAGAGAGAAGAGTGAGGAATTATATAAAACCTAATACAATGTTGACCCGCGGTGAAACCGCAATCCTAAAGATATCCTTTTGAATTGATTAAATTAACCTTTAATTAATTGTTTTCTTTGTTTCATTTTATTTTCTTTGAATTTTGACAACAAACCTTACTTTGTTATTCGGCCTAGCTGATTGTGATTAGTTAGTAGAAGTCTCCAATAATTCACGTGTCCCTGAGTTCGACTCGGGCCTCACAAAGGCCTATATTACTCGACGCGTATACTTGCGTTTAAGCGCGTAGTAAAATACACGTCAAGTTTTTGGCGCCGTTGTCGGGGACACGGCGAATTATTGGCACTTTGAGTGCTAAGAGCGGCCACTCTAGGCCACATTTTTTTTATTTTGAAATAATTTTAAATATTCTTAAATTTCTCTATAATTGTGTTTACTCGTTCAAAGCATAGTACTGAACCTCGATTTTCTTATTTCAGGTACTTTGCATGGTGCATACACGTAGCACAGACTACGCGAATCGCACACCTGAGGTTCCATCTCCGGGACTAGAGGACGAGGACTACTACGAGCAAGATCACCAAAGCGACATAGATTCTGAATCTGAGCAAGAGCAAGTAGAAGAAATGGCCGAACCACAGACGATATGGGAGAAGATCAAAGCGTCTTCTTCATCAGCTTCAAAGGGGCCTATAAAGAAACAGGGGCTCAACATTCCAACCTACAAGATCGATCCAGCATTGATTAATTTGGTTAAATCAAACGCATTTCACGGGCTGAAGAATGAGGATCCAGTGGCACACATTAGTCAGTTTGTTGAAAATTGCGATATGGTGAAGATAGATAGGTTCCCACAGGATGTTCTGTACCTCAAGTTATTCCCAAGTTCCCTGGCAGGAATAGCGAGAGAGTGGCTACATAACCTCGACGATGAGTTTTTCGAATCATGGGATCATATGGTAGAGGTTTTCTTCGAGAAGTTTTTCCCTCCTGAGAAGACCAATGACATGATTAGGAAGATTCACAATTTCACCCAACAGGCAGGTGAAACATATTCTGAGACCTAGGAGCGATTCCAGGTCATGTTGAGGAGATGTCCACATCATGGACTGGACAAGGAGACACAGGTGAAGATCTTCTATTTTGCTCTCTCCGAGCATGATAGAAGCAATTTGGACTCGGCCGGCTCAGGATTTTTCTTGAACAACACTGATACGAGATGTTGGGAGATATTAAAGAACATTGCTAGGAAACAGTCATGGGGCGACAGAGGTGCAGTGGAACAGGTCAAGGCTGCTGGTGAATCCAGAATAGTTAGGGAGCTGAATGATAAGTTAGATCTTCTAGCCAAGAAGTTGCTAACTAAGGAAGATGCATCTGACGATGGGGAGGCCCAAGTGAAATTCATGCAACAACAAGGCTATAGAAACAATGACTATGCATGGAGGAAAGATAAAAAGTTTTCATGGAAGGATTCGAATAATTTTCTACAAGATCCGGATGCCAAGCCACAGCAGAAAGCCGAGGACAAGAACACTGAATTACTAAGTCAAATGGTCCAGCAAAACCAAGAGATGATGGCCATGTTTGGAAAACAATTGCAAACTCAAGGTGATATCTTAACCAAGTTTGGGCAGACGCTGCAAAGCCATGGAGCACAAATGCGGGCATTAAAGACCACTGTGGCACAGATTTCGAGTGAAGTGGCGGCCATCAAGCACGCCAATCAACAGAAACCAGCTGAGAATGCAAATGTGGCTCAGGCACACCATCAAGTCAAGTACATGTCTGTGGTAAGCACTGAGGAGGACTCTCAGGTGCAAGAAGTTGTAGAAGAAAGAAAAATGACTTTCAATGTGAATGCAACACCGGCGATACCATATCCACGCACGTACTATGGATTGCCGGGCGGAAACCCTTTCTTCAGAAAATCACAAAGAGTTGTGAATACTGTATCTCCATGTAGGCAAGAAGATGAATTGCAGGTTGTTTGTGCACGTGCGGAGACAGCGAACGTGAGAGAGAAACCACAACAAGCTGCTACCATTGAGGTTGTCTTTCCAAAGCCCACGTCCGAGGGAGTGATTGGAGCAAGCTTAGGGGAAGTACCCCCAAAGAGCTCATATGTGCCACCTCACAGGCGTGTTGATGCAGCTGATGTTTCAGATCCGGTGAATTCTAAGTCAAAGAAGGAGCATCGTCATTTTAAGAAATTTCTGGAGATATTCCGAAAACTCCACATCAATATTCCAATAGTGGAGATGATCGAGAAAGTACCCGCCTATGGGAGGTTCATCAAGGAAATCATCAATAAGAAGAGGCGGATAACAGACGATGAAATTTATTGGATGAATGAGACAGTGAGCTCTATGATTTACGGGAATTCACCAAAGAAGAGAAAGGACCCAGGAGGTTTTTACATTCCGTGCTCAATAGGTGGTCAACATTTTCCTAAAGCGCAATGTGATTCCGGCGCTAGCATAAATCTCATGCCTTTGGCTACATTTCAAAAGCTAGGGTTAAAAGAGATAAAGAAGTTGGCCGCAACAATTGAATTGGCGGATGGGTCTACTGTGAGACCCTATGGAGTATGTGAAGATGTTCTAGTCAAAGTGGATAGATTCATATTTCCGGTGGACTTTGTCGTCATGGATATTCCACCACTCCAAAGCTATGAAAATCTTCTAGGAAGACCGTTTCAAGCAACAGCGGACGTCGTGACGGCCTTAGGGAGAGGTACTTTGTCCTTGGGCATTGGAGGAGATCGTGTTGAATTCAAATTACCGCATGATCCTCTAAGCACAGTCTCCAAGGTGAAAAGATGATGATTGTCACACCGTCTAGCCTAAGACGTTAAAGAAAGGCGCTTGTTGGGAGGCAACCCTACCATTGGTACATTAGGATAGGTTAATGTTAGTCATAGATTGCTTTTATTTCGTTTAAATTTTAGTTTAAAGAAGATACCTTGATCCGTTTGTTCAATGTGCAGGCACAGGCTGAGTCGATACCATCGACACACTGGTCGATGGTATCGACATGGGTTCAGGTTGACAGCTGCAAAAATCGCACTGAGTCGATACTATCGACGCCCCCGTCGATGGTATCGACATACCTACAGGCAGGTCGCAACAAAATGTCGATGGTATCGACATGCCAGTCGATACCATCGAGATCTCTGGAGAAGTTCAGACGAATTTTGCTCAGTCAACTCGATACCATCGACGGCCTCGTCGATGGTATCGACATGATCACAGGTTGAATGCAACAAAACGGCGGTGTCGCAATAAAAGCCGTCAATACCATCGACCTTCGTCGATGGTATCGACATCCATGTCACCGATCCGCGCCAAGGCATCGACGACGATTGCGAGTCCATGTCAACGATCCGGATGCTGCGTCGATACTATCGACTTCCGTCGATGGTATCAACAGGTCAGCAATCCAGGTTTCTCGATCCAGCAAACGTCAGCCGTCGATACTCGCGAGGGAGGCGGATACCAGCGAGACGTGTCGATACCATCGACGCGCGTCGATGGTATCGACAGGTCAACAGTGGCGCCGGCCAAGTCTATTTAAGGAGACTTGCAACGTCATTTGACGTCACACTTTCAGAGCAAGCATCCTCCTTTGCGCCGAGCACTCCCCCGAGCCCTCCAAGACTGAAGAGAAGTGACATCGAGTGAGGATCTTCACCGAGCGGAGAATTTCTTCTCCATCTGCACTGAGCTCTCTTATTCTAATCCTATCTTCTCGCAACCATGGTGCATGTCACCGGAGCTTCGTCATCGCGCGCAAATCCCATGGAAATCGAGGAGTTCGTTCCTCCCCCGACCGCTTCTGTTCCTCACCCACGCCTGATTCACCCTTCCATGGAGGCAAGGAAGGTCTACGAGGAGACGAGTCGGGTACTTGATAATCAACGGGCTATGTTCGAGAATGAACGTCTCCTCCTCGCCAACCAAGAACAGATACACAACCGGTTGCAGCGGATGGAGATGCAACAGGAGCCATTTTATGACCATTACTGGAGTCAGGACTACTTTGGAGGCTATCCACAGCCTCCGCCGAGGACCCAATATGATCCAAGCTTCCAGGGGGAGTATCCGTCTTGGGATCCTACGGCCCCGCAGTACCCGCCTCTGCCTCCACAGGATTGATCAGGGTATCTCTGTTCCACCCTTAGGTTTGTTTTTGACTATGAGGCCATAGTCGAATTCAAGCTTAGGGGGGTAGCTGGAACAGCTCTATCTTTTCTTTTGTTGTTTTTAGTTTTTGATTTGTTATTTGTTTCTTGCATTTTTAGGTTGTGTTTAGGATCCACATCTATCTAGTGTAACCGTGGATGTCGTAAAAATTGTCATCTCGATGTTTTCATGGGAAATTTAAGGGAATTTTAAAATTTTTGTGTCTTTTGGATAGCTTGACTTGGTTGTCCTTGGGGAACTTATCCGATGAAAATGATTGATTATGTCAACTTTAAAACAATATGTCACACCTATACTCCCTTGGACTCATGAAAAGTGGATAGTAACAGTTGTTTGAGCCTAACCTAACCAAATGGTAATGAGACCTTAATTGGACGTAAGAGAGAGAATCCTTTGAATCACTACACATGTCAGTAAGGAGGGACACATAATACTCTTCTAAGGTTCAGTCATCTAATCTTGTGATCATTCCATTTCATTCTTCCATAATCCACCTAAGAATTGGAAGTAAAGCACAGTTTTAATTCCTTCTTGTGTGCATAGCATTTAGATAGGAATTGCATTGATATTTTCCATACTTTTGCATAAAAAGAGAAAAATATAGGGATTTATGCACATTACCTTTAGGTGCATGCCATGTAGTTGCACTCATGAATCTCATGATTTCCATGCATAAAGTACACCATGTATCTCAATTTCTCTTAAAAAGTGATCTAAACCGTTCCATACCTTCGAAATAGTGCAAAGACTTCCAATCATGAAGAAATTAGCCAAAACATGTATCTCAAAGCAATTATGGATATGTGGGCTAAAATAAAGAAAAAATTTCTGAAAATCTTAAAAAAAAATTCTGAAAAAAAGAGGGAATTTAGAAGAAAATGGAATAAGAGGGAGAAAGGAACATGATGTCACATGCATTACAGGAGAATTGAGTACATGATGTGGCTTAATTAGATTTCCATCTTATTTTGAGGTGGAAGGTTAGTGCATGCATCATTTCACCCAATTTTAGGCATTAGGGCATTTCTAATGTGCATTTGCATCATTTAGGACATTTTGTTTTTATGCATATTGAAACTGTGCAATACTTTCAAGTTCTTCCATGAACCACCCATTCCATCCACCCGTTGCTCGGATTGGTAGGCCACCGTGAATTTCTCCTCACTAATGATTATCAGGAGAACTGCTTCCATGTAGATGGTAGTTAAGGGCGAGCAACGTAGTGTAGGCGATCACAAGATGCACCAATGCTGAATCGGCGAATTTTATTATGTTAACTGCCTTATGTGATAGTGTTCATCGGTTTGAAGGATAATTTCTCTTATTGACGATTATTGTCGCCTTTAGGGTAATTACTGTTATGTGGTTAGAGAAGGCCGGTTTGAGAACGTTCAGTGGGAGTCACATGGGATGTGGGTTGGTGTGTTGATTTTTAGTTGACATCTGCAATTCTATTCTAAGGATTAGTCGCTCGAGGGCGAGCAATGTTTAAGCTTAGGGGAGTTTGATGCGATGATTTTGAGTCGCATTTATAGTCCTTTTTCATATGTGTTTTGTGCTCTAATTACTCATTTTTATGGATAATATTGCATAATTCACTCATTTCGGTCTTTGCCTTCATATTATGTCAAATCCCCTCTGTTTTACTATTTTGAGCATTATTTATCATAATATTATTATTTGTGTGGATTTACTTGGTCTTGTTGTGAAATTTCAGGAAAAACAAGTATTTGCTTCCGTCGATACCATCGACGGAAGTCGATACCATCGACGGAAGTCGATACCATCGACGGAAGTCGATACCATCGACCAAGCCACAGGTTGCCAGCTGAGAGGAGCAGCACAGAGTCGATACCATCGACACTCAAGTCGATGGTATCGAGATCCCTTCAGGTTGCTGGCGAGGAAACTGTCGATACCATCGACCCAAGTCGATGCCATTGACACATGGAGAGCTACAGCGTCGCTAAACGACAACAACCGACGCTAAAGAGAGTCGATACCATCGACCCAAGTCGATGGTATCGAGATGACCACAGGCGCTCACATCAAAAGAAAAGAAAGCTGCCGCTAATACGCTGGGTCGATACCATCGACCCGCGTCGATGGTATCGACGCCGACAGATATGCGTTGGATCTGTTTTTATCTCGATCGGACGACTATTGTTATTTGATGACCTAATTAGGGACTTATACCTAATGACGGCCGCCCAGACGAGAGGAGATCTCAAATTTGCATTGCACGAGTGCTGAGAGATGAAAAAGAAGGAGAACGGAGGCCAGAAGCTCATCCCGGGTGATTCAGACGCTGCCGAAGACGAATTCCACCACCGACAGGCGGGGAAGCTCGTATTCTACGCCAAGGATCTACCGGTTCTTCTCCGTTCAGGGGTTTTCCCACTTGTTTCACGTTTTTCTTATGAATTCCCCTATTTCTACCATGTATTCGTGCGAGATGAACATGAGAGGCTAAAACCCTCCATCTTTAGGACCGGGAGTAGCCCGGGAATGCATTGTATGACAATTTTATATTGATAATTCATATTTTCTCTCTCAAATCCGTGGTATAGATTCATTTTCTCCATATATATTGTTATGCTTGATCACCATAATAATAATTTAATGCCCTTAATCACTTCGACAGAAGGATTAACGGTTGAAAAGAGACGAAACCTACATTAATCAATAAAACCCTTGACAAAGGAGTTGTAAAATTAATGGTGGGAACTGAGAGACCGTTTTTAATGCGCTTAGTCTAGGGGAATGATTACTACGACGGTGGAATCAACCTAGACCTAAGTAGTGAATTACATCATGACAGTGGGTAATTCTGTTTTCAGGCCACTACCCGGATAAAGAGAGAAGAGTGAGGAATTATATAAAACCTAATACAATGTTGACCCGCGGTGAAACCGCAATCCTAAAGATATCCTTTTGAATTGATTAAATTAACCTTTAATTAATTGTTTTCTTTGTTTCATTTTATTTTCTTTGAATTTCGACAACAAACCTTACTTTGTTATTCGGCCTAGCTGATTGTGATTAGTTAGTAGAAGTCTCCAATAATTCATGTGTCCCTGAGTTCGACTCGGGCCTCACAAAGGCCTATATTACTCGACGCGTATACTTGCGTTTAAGCGCGTAGTAAAATACACGTCAAGTGGTTATGTTGATTGTGCTATTGGAAGTGACGATTGAAGTAGAAGTCAAAATCACCAAAGGAGAGGAGAAGGGTTTGTGAGATAAAGGTTTTGTAGGTTAAAAAAGAACCGAGGAAAGAATTTTCTTGGGCAGTTACTGGGAATCTACTAACAATTTCTTACCAAAAATTGATGCCAAGGTTAAGTGACACTCATGTTTTAAACCTGGCATCACCTAAGAAATCAATGAAACAACTTCAAATGTTAGTTATTTAAATAAAACCAATGCTATGTGAGATCCAATAAAGCTAAAAAAAATGAATTAGTCAGGTGATTCACTATCTCTTAGTCTTTTCATTTAGACCACTTCAATCTTGGCACATATGATAACATTTGCCACTACCTCTGGTCTTCTTGAAAACTCTCCTAACTACAAATTTGATGAGGATAATATTATCCAATTCACATATGCCACTATAATATTCTTCAAACTGTATAACAAGAGTAAAATCACTTATTCCATATTCTTGGCATTTTCTCTCACCTTTCACGAGTTAATATTAATTTCCATACTCTACTATCGTCCAAACTCATGCGAATGCAAAGAAGATGTTTAGTTCAAACATATCCTTGGTTTCCAATAGAAACAATACAATATCAAATACCTCAGTCTCCCTCACTCTCCCTTCAAACTTAGAAACTCTATAACTTGATCAATGTTAAAATTATGTAACAACCTAGGCTTTGAGGTTTCAGATAAGATGATCTTAAAGGGAATGATTGAACTACCCATATCACCAAGTGCACCTCTCTTTCAGGGAGCCCGTCACTAAAAAACTATGTGGTTAAGTGTTCTCAAGCCATAGTAGTACTAGGATGAGTGACCAGTCGAAAAGTTGATCTTGTCTTGTGCGTGAGTGAGGACAAAGCGCGTAGTTAAAGCTAGTAGTGATTTGTGGGGGCAATTGTCATTCCTAAGCTCACGCATTACAAATGATATTAGAGTAAAAAACCCTTCAGTAGCTGGGCCCCACAAGATCACGTGGCATCCCGGTCTTGAGTCATGCGATCCAAGTATGTTGAAAAGGACTATCCATGGTGATGTAGACACCCTTGCGCTGGCATTTTGTGATCGGGAGCTGGATGTCTTTGGTCCATTCTAGGTCTGCACCAAAATAGAGATATTATGATGCCATATAGTTGAGCCTTGATAAGGACGTAAAGAGTCTAAGTGGGGGTGATTGTAACATCCTAGGTGTAACGCCCGGACCCACTGCCCAAGGCTCTACTAGAGTTTCAGGAATGTTGACTGGCCCCACAGACCACCACTAACCTTAACTGCGCGCTCTATCCACTCACGCGCAAGCCATGATCAACTTCCTGACTGGTCACCCATCCTAGTACTACTCCAAGCTGAGCACGCTTAACTATGGTGTTCTTTAGTGATGGGCTCCCGGAAAAGGAGGTGCACCTTGGTGATATGGGTAGTCCAATCATTCCTTTTAAGATCATGTTATCCGAGGCATCAAATCCTAGGATGTTACAATCTCCCCCACTTAGACTCTTGACGTCCTCGTCAAGGCTCAACTATAAGGCCTCATAATCTCTTCCCCATTTCAGTGCAGACCTACAATGGCCCATGGACACCCAGCTCCCGATCACGGAATACCAGTGCAAGGGTGGCTACGTCAACCATGGACAACCCTTTCCTACATGCCTGGACCGCACGACTCAAGACTGGCATGCCATGCCCATGTGGGCCCCACCTACTGGAGGGGCTCTAATACCATTTGTAACACCCGAGCCCACTGCCCAAGGCTCTAGTAGAGTTTCATGAATGACGACTGGCCCCACAGACCACCACTAGCCTTAACTGTGCGCTTTGTCCACTCACGCGCAAGCTAGGATCAACTTCCTGATTGGTCACCCATCCTAGTACTACTCCAAGTTGAGCACGCTTAACTATGGTGTTCTTTAGTGATGGGCTCCCGGAAAAGGAGGTGCACCTTGGTGATATGGGTAGTCCAATCATTCCTTTTAAGATCATGTTATCCGAGGCCTCAAATCCTGGGATGTTACACTAGGTTTTGAGGCCTCAGATAAAATAATCTTACAAGGAATGATTGGACTGCCCATATCACCAAGGCACACCTCCTTTTCAGGGAGCCCATCACTAAAGACCTTTATGGTTAAGCATGCTCATCCCAGAGTAGTACTAATATGGGTGACCAGTCAAGAAGTTGATCCCAGATTGCACGTGAGGACAAACCACACAATTAATGCTAGTGGTGATATGTGGGGCCGGACGTCATTCTTGAACTCTAATAGAGCCTTAGACAGTGGGCCCAAGCATTATAATTAGTTACATCCTTGCTAGTTTGAAAGTAATGTCCTTAGAAGATCTAGTCTTACTTTAATTAATGGTACCCTCACTAGTTTTACTTCCTGTTTAGATGTATCCCACTACTTCCCTAGTGGATTCCCAACTTAATATCTTGAGGAGATAATTTTTATTGGGTGATACCACAGAGACAAGACATTCTCATGTGGTCAATTGGAAAACTATTATCAAGTCTTATATCATGAGTGGATGGGAAATCTTGAATCTCAAACTTCACTTAGTCTACATGATTGCCAACATCTGTAACATAAAAATGCCATTTGAAGAAAACATGTTAAGATCACATACTACAACAAAATGAAACCTTGGGAACACATCACTAACATCAAAATATCTCCTTGCTGGAAGTATTTCCGGACTACCATCTAGATTATCCAAGACTATATCCACACTCCTAGTTCCTTCCTAAAGATCAACTTCAGGCATGCTCCTTGGTGTGTCATAGACAATTACAAACTTCCAACACCATTTTCCTATCTCTACTAGTGTTGACACATATAAAAAAAATTAAACTACCTAGATCTAATAGAAATAACAAACTCCAACATAAACTATGAGATAAATGTTTCATTTCTAATGAGTTGATTGAGATTACCTTGAACATCGCTCAAGCCTCAAACAATTCTATTTTTACACATTGAAGACATGTTTCCAAAGTCTCAAAGGCTAACAAGTTTTTCAATCTCCTATGCACGATATTTCTCTTAGAGGACATTATAGAAAAATCCATTGTATTACAAGAGGTACTATACAATAGTGGTTTTGGTCACAATGTCATTATAGAGGAGGAAATGAACCTCATATATGTCACCTTTGAGACAACGACAATGAGGATACTTCTCATAGATTCTTCAATTGTAGATTATAAAATGAATTTTGGTTGAGTTTTTTTGTTTGTTTGTGACTTGGATTATGGTGGTAATGGTGCTTCGTACACAACACCTAAATCCTATCATATGATTTTCCAACCGAAGACTAATTTTTTAATTAGGCAACCATCTAATTCTACCTTGGAAGCATGTGTTTTATGGCAATTTGGTGTGAAAGAAATAATCATTTCCATAGAAACCATCATAACAATATAGCAGACATTTGTGCTAATTCTATGCATCTCTTCTCATCCTGGAAATACAATCACATGTGACACTGATTCAACTCAAAAGAATAGACATACTAACACGTCAAATGCCTTCTCTATCCACGAGGAAGGACATGCCCATGCTGCCAAAGTACACATCTCTATTGGCCTCGAGGCCTCAAATGAGGACACCTGAGAAATCTTAGAGGAGGACACTAATCCGTGACAAAAATTAGGGAGAAATATGGGGGGAGGGAATTATATAGAACAAGTCAAATGGTCAATATTGAAAAGTTAAAAGTCAACAAAGTTTTTTATTATAAGATCATAAAGTCAACATAAAATATTTATTTAAGTTCTTGAACAAAAGTTAATTACAAAAAAATATACAACTATGAATTGTTGATATAATACAACTGTAAAAATATAAAATAACATATTTCTCTCTTTTAGGTTATTGAAATCATCAATTGTTGAATCACTACTGAATGACTATGCACATAAAAAATTGTTCTTTTAGAGTCTAAATGATTCTTTGGATGAGCTTTCTCTATAGAAATTTTGCTATCTGCGACCCCAATAGCTTTCTTGTAGAAATCTAGTCTTATGTTTTGATATTATGCTTTCTAAAATCTACCTAAAATATAAGTTGATAGATTAATTTAAATGTGTTTTGAAACATGTTTAGTTGAATAGATAAATGATTTAACAATTATATCAACTAAATAGATTTACATTTACTCTAAACCTACAAAATGATCTATATGTATTATCATATCACCTTATAAAACTTGAACATTTGAGAGATAATATGAAGGGGTCATTTTCAAAATATATACACAATTTATAATGGTGGCGTTTGGTATTTAAATCATTAAAAGAAAGCGTTTATGTAATCTATGTTCTTAACCATATAAAAAGATGATGACACATGGAAGAAGTGGTAGAATGATATATAGTCAATTGACATGCTAAGGAATAAAGAAAACCAAGTATATATTGACTTACAAGAAGATTTGGTCAATAGTCAAAACACAATGTGTAGATGGTGGAGTACGAGAAGACCCAACCAATGTCTTGTGTATAACATAGGCTATGATGCAACTTTACTGTGTCTTTTATATATTTCCATTGTTTGCATTAGAATGGTACACTATGCCAACAAAACTATGTGTTTTACGGAATCTTTACCTTGCATTGTCATTGCCTTCATTTTATATCCTTGCACATATGCATACATCGATATATGGCTAAAGGAAAAAAGTTTGCGTTTGAAGGTGTGTCGAGGAGTGTAACTCTTTTCTTGAAGCTTTATTAGTAGTTAGGATTGGGGGATTTATATTAAGGAGATTTATAAACTTATTTACAAGAGAGAAAATATTAAAGACATCAATGATCAATGTTATGTGGATATCACAAAAAGAAACATACTAGAAATAAGTAGCATATCACAAATAAAAATAATCACACCAATTCACGCTAGAAACGTTCGTAAATAATTCATTGAGCCAATTCAACTAATCACAAATAATCTAACTAGGAAAGTACACCAACAAACTAAAGTAATCCAGTGTCAAATATTAAAATAAAAATAACCTTTACATATATTAAAGCTTCCTCCAATGAGATAATCATTGAACATTTGTTTTCCCAATGGTATTAGTTACTAACGAACTAGGAGAAAACACATTAAATGGGGAAAGTTAAAGGATTCATAGATAATTTATTTTGGGGCTTATGAATTATGATTTTGTACCAAGTTCATGTAATTTGTTAATCATTTTCACTACTTTCTCAACAAAAATTCCGAGTTGCAATTGAGACTTATCAATGTTTGTTCTTTTATATGCTTATTTTACACACAAAAAATGGCATCCTGTATTAACAAAAGGACAAAATTCATTAAAAAGATCTTTGGTATGGCGCCTCCATTGTTTTTTTAATTTTTTCTGTATGCGTGCATTGATCCATGACTATGTGGAAATTTGTTTGTGTTTGCCAGTGTTGAGGAGTTGGAAAATTTTCTTAAAGTTTCAAGGAACCTTTTTGCAAAAGGGAAAATATAAAATACATAAATGCTTATATCATAAGAAAACATATTACAAAATAAACATCTTTTCACATAAAACACCATTAAACCACATGACGTCATAAATATCTATGATTAAGTCTTTAAGTTGATCCAACTAATCATTACTAATTTGTTAGAAAAGTTTACTTAGAAATTAAGTAAATTAAACATCACGAAAAACAAAAATAAGACTTAAATATTTTAGAGTTTTTCAGATTGAAATAAATCTTTTTTGTTTTTGAGTAATACTAGATTACCAACTAATTAGAAGACAACAAGGTAAATAAGTAAAAAAAATATTTTTTGAATATTTTGAGGAGATGCTACTTAAGTGATAAGTCTAACAAAGGCATGTCAATTATCAACCGTAAGTATTTATGTTTTTGAGAAAATCTTAGGAGGGGCGTGGCCCCCAATCCCCAAAGAGATCCACCACTTACACTAATATGCTATGTTTATTTCTCTCCGTGTGAATTATTTAAGGGAATCCCACCCCATCTTTTCATAACATGGTGAACTATATCATATTTTTGATGACTATTCTTATATATGTCATTACTACTTGTAATGAATATCCTCATAAATGAACATTATATAAATACATATACAAATAAACATTTTATAAAATTATTTTTACAGAATAAGAGTACATCATCACATTTAGCTTCAGTAAATTATTCATGGTTATCAAAGCAGATTTTTTTTGCTAGATTTCAATCAAAACAATAGAAATTATTTATAATGAAAACGAAGAAAGACGGACAATAAGTTCCACCTCTGTCTCTTTAAAATAATAATAATAAAAAATCACCACCACCAACGACAGCCGTAAATCAAATGACAATTAATATTATTATAATTATATCTATACTACTATAAAAAGAGCGAGTTTGATGCTGCGCTCTCCTTGATTCACTCTCTTCTCTCATTTTTTCAAAGAATTTTACTCCTACAAGTATTTATTCTCACACTCTCCTATTAACTTTTATTATCTTTAATTATGTATTTCTCTCTCCATCTACGAAAACTGTTCCTTGATTCTCTCCTTTCAAATAACCGGCGTTCACAGTTTAGTGAAATTAGTTTGCACCATTTCATTTCTAGATAGGATGTTAAAGCCATGCCAGCCATATATGTTCGTTTATAAGATTTTTGACTGCCTTCTTAGACATGTCTCACTCGTAAAACCTGCTCGCCTTCCGCTCGGCTTTATTCACTAGTGCCTCCACTCGGCTAGTCGGCTGCCTGTGCAGGTGTCCTGCTTCGACCCTGGGGCATCCACCCCCACTCCATGGCTGCCGCGGCAATTCCCAACCTGCCACTGGTACAGGTATCTCGGACGACAAAATGCTGTGTACTCTCGGGGTCGCTGACGCCGCTTCCCGTGAGTTCCGCTCGACGCTGTAGAGTATTCAGCTTGTGCGCCTTGGGGCATCATTCTCTGGTTCCCGTGGAAGCTGAGCGTGGGGCTTACGATCCCGACCTTCGGATGGTTCTCGAACTGGCCAGCGATGCAGAGTTGCTTGAGCTTGAGGAGATTTTATTTGCGCCAAGCTACTTTAGCCCCTTACTGAAATCAGTAGGAAATAAAGCACACATGGATTATGTCTTGCACAGAGAGGACATCGAAGAAAGAGACGATTTCATAGAGTACCTTGAATCACGCTTTTTGTTTCTCGCTGCCGATGCTCGTTCTACATTGAGAGGCTGGAAGCCCTCTTACAGAAATGTTTTGCTCAGTGTGAGGCAAAAGTTGGGAGTTCCTTGTTCAAATAAGCTGTCAACTGAAGACCTCGAAGTTGAAATCTTCCTTCACCTTATACAAGAGTATTCAACTCCAGAAAGGTTAAACATTCGGCTCCCATGGAATTCACTCGATTTTCCGCCTAGAGGTAATCTCGAGAGTGGGCTTAGCCAATGGAAAGTCCATGCTTTTGCTGCTCTAGAGATTGGAGCTAAGGAGTTCAGGCAAACGATCTTAAAGGGAGGTGGGATTTTATCTGTGGCGAAGATTTACCAGCTGTTAGCAAAAAGATTATCTGGAAAAATGGTGAAGGAAGCTGCCAACTATCAGATAAAAAGACATATACTGAAAAAGGGCGGTCAGGTTGCAGCGGTTAATCTGGAATCTGTTAGTTCACTGCTTGCTGCGAGAGTTGGTTTCACACACGCCGCCTCACGATATCTTGGGCTCAAAAGCTTGATGTCACTACTTGGTCCAGTGTTATGGGGAACTTTTTTGGCAGATGTTGTGATCCAGATGCTGGGGACCGATTATGCCAGGATCTTGCGAGCTATTTATGCATTTGCTCAGATTAGGCTTACAAGAACACAGATGAACCGCTAGCACATGATGATTATGGAACCTTTTTGTTATTTCTGTAGATATATATTTTCATAAGCAGGTAATTTCGGTTGCCATTTTCTGGTGTCATTTCTTTCTACACATTGGGATGTATGGTGTTTACATTGAGATCTTTGTCCCTTTGGAGTGTTGTTTTCACGCACATGCTTTATGCACTCACATTAGGTGTATGTTTCTCCTATGCATTTGCTCAGATTAGGCTTATGTTTCTCCTATGCATTTGCTCAGATTAGGCTTACAAGAACACAAATGAAACTCTAGTACAGGATGATTAGCCTACCATATTCTCATTTTTGTAGATATATGTTTTCATAAGGAGGTAATTTTGGTTGTCATTTTCTGGTATCATTTCTTTTTCTACAGTGGGATGTATGGTGTTTACAGTGAGATCTGTCCCCCTTTGGAGTGTTGTTCTCACGCACATGCTTTATGCACCCACGTTAGGGGCATGCATCTCCTATAGTGAACTGTGAACAGAACACAATAGCACTGGACAACTTTAGTTGAAAAGATACAACTCTGTATGTGAATTTCAGACCTCTTTGCCCCGTCTTTGAATACCACGCGTTCGAATACGAGTCAAAGTCAAGGCAGAACCAACAACCCAGGAGGACAATCCTCCTCCATGGTCACTTCTTCAAAAGACCACTATATACACCTGTCAACAGTTATCTTAAATAACCCTTATATCAGAATACCCATTCACTCCATGGTCAGATCTTCGAAATACCACTATATATACCTGTCCGTGTCTTGGTTCTAGACTAATGTCTAGTTTAAGAACCCAGACATGCCCTGGTTCATCACACAGTCCTAAGAAAGCGGCAGAGTAAACAGCAAATGATGTCTGCTCCTCTAGCTATAATGTGTTCAGGTGCTTGTAAATATAAAAGATCTGAGATTTTCTTGTGAAAGTATAGCTGTGTCAAGAGAAATTATCACAATCAGAAGCGGAATTCATTACACATACTTTTCATGAATAGATTTCTCCTCTTGATTATCATCTTTCTATTTAATTACATGTCACTTCCAAATTAGAATCACGATTCAGAATAGTTACCAATTCAACTCCAATTACAAACGTGACAACCATATTAACTTCCTATTCTTTAAACCCAATCATAGATAAAATAACAATATATAACCATAGTATTTATCTTTCTTTTTGATTTGAACACAACTATGCTCATACCATCCAGATTCTGCCACTTTAACTAATTTCTGTACAAAACACTTGGAATAAGGAAACATGTGGCACTTGACACCTTCTGAAAGATTTTCAAGTGCACATAGGCACGTCAAAATAAATCCAAGATCCACCACTGAACCAAAACACTCCCGTCCACCCCATTTTTCTGGTACGCCCATCTCAAGGAAGCACGGGCACGTGTCTAGACATGGACACAGGACATTTTAATGCATATGTGTATATAACTGTAAGAATTTATTAGAATAATTTATAAACTATACATATGTATATATGTATGCATAATTAAAAATGGATACGAGTGTGTGTCATAGAAATAATATGAAGTAGGAAGCTAGACATGTTGCATAATTACAATTACACAGTAGATTTTCAGAGAATATATATATATATATATATATATATATATATATATATATATATATATATATATATATATATATATATATATATATATATATGAGTTCCAAGGACTCAATAAATCAATATATCAAAAATGTGATTTACGAAGTGTGTTTCATCTTAAATTTTATGTACTAACTATTTTGATTGTTATTTTGTTAATGGCTTTATTATCTAGTTAGTTAATGGGCCTAAATACTTTGGCCCATGAGGGTTGTGTCTAAGTTTGTAATTGTGGCCCCTCTCCAATATATAGGAGTAGGGTTTATCTAATGCAAGTCATCTATTTGCTATATATAGGAGTAGGGTTTATCTAATGCAAGTCATCTATTTGCTGTCTGTTTAGTTCTTTATATTCACTTGTTATTTTCATATTCTATGTGGACCTATTTGTAATTGTTCTCTTTATAAATATACGAGGTACACACATTGTGCACCCTAACCCATACATACAATTCAAGATGGTACCAGAGCGGGTTTTCTAGCCGCCATCCACCCCTCCGCAATCGCCGCTCTCTCTCTCCCTCTCCGGCGCATCCGTCGCCCCCTGCCCCCCTGCGGCCCGCCTGCCTACCGCCGCCCGGCCGGCAGCTGCTGCTGCGACGCCTGCCTGCCGCTGTGCGGCCGTCTGCCCTTGCTGCTGCCGCCGCCGACCCTCCCCGTGTGGGCCTGGCTTGCTAGCGCCGCCCACACTACTCCTTGCCGTCATCGGTTGTCTGCCTTGAGGGTCTTTGGAGCCCTCCTTCTCTCTGCCCGTGTCGGCCCTTGAGCTGTCGGGTTCTCTGCTGCTCCTCGGCGTAGTCTTCATGTAAACTGGTCCTTCCAGTTCCTCTTATCTGCCTGCTGCCGCCTAGCCGGAGGACCTAGGCGGTTCTACCTTGGCTGCTGTTTTCTGCTTTTAGACTCAGTCTCTATCATGGCTTCCTCCCATGATGATTTTCATCGTTAGGTGACTACTGTAAAGTTAGATGGGCACAACTATCAACTCCGAGTTTGCTCCATGGAGAACTTTGCAAAATCCCAAGGCAAACACTCCCATCTGACTCAGGATCCTCCTGCTCCGTCCAGTACTGCCGAGTCCAAGGATAAAAAGATCTACGATGATTAGGTCAAGGATGACTCGACTGTGATGACATGGATCCTGAACAACAGTGAAACTCGCATCAGCGTTACTCTACTTCGTCTCCCGATTGCCAAGGAGATGCGGGATCAACTGGCTAGTACCTATTCTCACAGCAAGAATCCGAAGAAGGTGCTTGATCTGAACAAACAGCTGAACCACCTACATTTTACTGGGCCCGATATTGCTGACTACTTTTCGACCTTCAAAGGCTTCTGGGTGAAACTTAAGAATCTTCATCTGCTATGTACTGACTTAGCCACTATGCAGCGACAACGGTAGGAACTCCAGGTTGTCCCGTTCTTATGCGGACTTCCTGACTCATATGCTGGAGTGGTTGACCAGATCCTTGCCGGTGATCCTCTACCGA
Source organism: Alisma plantago-aquatica (assembly GCA_963693085.1). Lineage (NCBI taxonomy): Eukaryota > Viridiplantae > Streptophyta > Magnoliopsida > Alismatales > Alismataceae > Alisma > Alisma plantago-aquatica. The sequence goes on along the minus strand of OY856415.1, from coordinate 270,378,354 downwards.
CGTTGCAGAGTGCTTTTCACCGTCTACAACGACTGCCGACTTCCTCGTCGGATCTGTCTTCTGATACTGATGACACCACTGCCCTTGCTGCCATGTCTGGCCGTGGTCGTGGTAAGGGTCGCGGTCGACCTCCGGACTACCATTCCTCTGCTTCTGGATAGGGACGTGGGTCCCTTTGCCGTGGATCCCTTGGTCGTGTCTTATTTGTTGATGTCTCTGGAGGTGCCACAACTCAATGATATTGTGACTTCTGTGGTTGCACGAACCACACCGAAGACAGATGCTGGAAGAAACATGGCACACTTGCGTGGGCCAATGCTGCATCTGAGGGTGCTACTCATACACGTTCTACTGCTACCTCAAGTTCCTCCACTGCTGAGTTCATCTGCTCTGAGGTGGAACGTCTCCTGCTAGAAAAGATCGGTGCTTCATCCTCATCTGCTGCTGAATCTGGAGCTCACACTGCAATTTACACTGGTTGTGATTCCGCCTTTCTGAGTGCTCCCTCTTCTAGTGCTGGTAATACCAAATGGGTGATTGATTCTGGAGCCTCTTCACATATCTCTGGCAATCGTTCTCTTTTTTCTAAACTGTCTAAACCTTGTTCTAAATTTGCTGTTATGCTTGTTGACGGATTAAAATCTGCTGTGTCTGGAACTGGTGATATCTGTGCTCAAGTTCTTCTGAGATCTGCTTTATATGTGCCCAATTTTCCGCTAAACTTGTTGTCTGTCAGTAAAATTGCACGTAATCTGAACTGTAGTCTGACCTTTGTACCGGGTACTTGTGTTTTTTAGGACCTTCGCACGAGGATCAAGATTGGTGGGGGGCATGAAGGACCTGACAGACTCTACTACTTGGATGAGTTGAAATAGATTGGCACTACAACTCTAACTTCAACATTGCCTTCTTCTGTTTTTGCATTACAGTGGCATTATAGACTTGGGCATCCATCAACTGACAAATTAAAACGTTATTTCTAGTGTAGGAAAGACAATTTTCAGTGCGAGTCATGTCAATTAGGCAAACAGTCTAGAACTGTGTTTCCCAAAAAATCTCAGATTGGTAGCAAAAATATTTTTGATTTAGTTCATGCTGATGTATGGGGTCCTTGTCATGTTCCAAGTTTGTCAGGCAATAAATACTTTATTTTGCTCATTGATGATTACTCCCGTGCTACTTGGTTGTTTTGGATGAAAAATAGATCACAAGTCTTGCCTAGTATCAAGTTATTCTTTGCTGAAATTAAAACTCAATTTTCTATGCCTATTAAAATTCTGCATACTGATAATGCTTTGGAATTTGTTCAAAAGAATGTTGAATTCTTTTGTCGTTCTGTGGGTACAATTCATTAGACATCCTGGGCTTACACACCCCAACAAAACGGTGTTGCTGAAAGAAAAAAATAGGCATTTACTTGAAGTTACTAGAACACTCATGCTGCATTCTAATGTTCCAAGACATTTTTGTCCAGAGGCAGTTCTCACCATGGTACTAAATGTCCTCGACATGGGGCGAAATTTTGCCAAAAATGTCTATGTCGATGGTTGGCGACGTCAAATCCACGTAAACATCCTTATTCCACAATATCCTCGACATTTTGTCGAATTTGTCGACATTTCCCCATATGTCGACGAAGTTGACCCAAGTCCATTAAAAAATTCCACAATGTCCTCGACATCTGTCGAAGTCGTCGAAGTTGGCGACATTCTTCTGGTGTTTTGTGGAGTTTGTTGTGTGAGGGGGAAAAAGTGTTGGAGCTTGAGGTAAGATGATTTTGATGTTATTTTTTACTATTCTAAGCTAATAGTAATAGACCGACCCCCTCTTTGCTAAATCTACCATAGAATTACACCATTTTTATGTAGTTTGCTTAGTGTCACAAACTTTATATATGGAAGAACTCTGTAGTTCAGAGACGACTGAATGTAATCGTGTATTTATCTACATATGTAGACCTATATGGATGGCTATATGTAAACATATATTGTGTTTTTTACTTAGATTTGATGAATTCTGTCGATTTTCATCACAAAACGACTATTATTAGCTTAATTTTTGTCGAAGTTGCGTCGAAGTTTGGTTGTAAAAATCCTCGACATTTCCTTGACATTTCCACAAACTTCCATGTCCACACCTGTCGAAGTCAGCTCGAAGTCGAAATCTTGTTCCATGGTTCTCACTGCCCGTTTTCTGATAAATCGCATGCCTTTGTCTGTTATTGGGAATAAAATTCTTATACAAGTGCTACAACCCCATCTTCCTCTTTTTTCTGTTCCTCTAAGGATTTTTGGGTCAACTTGTTTTGTTCGTTTGCTTGGATCGACTTAGGACAAATTGTCTCCTTGAGTTGAAAAATGTATTTTTCTGGGATATTCACAGACTCAGAAAGGATATCGTTGCTATAGTCCTGTTACTAAGAAATGGTTCACGAGCAATGATGTGGTTTTCTTTGAAGACACCCCATACTACTCTACTAGGGGGAACACGTTGAGTTCAGATCTCATTTCAGCGCCTCTGCCTATTATTAGTGATTCCCCATCTGTTGTGCAGCCTGCTGAGACTACGTCTCCTCCCCTTATTGTTTATCAACACAGGAATCGGCCTCCGCAGTCTACTCCTTCTCAAGACCCCCCCACAAACAAACAATCTTCTCCTTCAGAAAGTCCTGCACCTGTCGAGGTAACTTTGATCTAGATTTACCTATTGCTCTCAGGAAAGGCACTCGATCATGTAGCTTTCATAATATTGCTAATCATGTTTCTACTACACACCTGAGTGTCCATGTTAGTAATTTTGTTGCTGCTCTTTTTGCTGTTTCTGTCCCCAAAAATGTTCATGATGCGTTACAAAGTACGGCCTGGACACATGCCATGACTGAGGAGATGAATGCTCTTACTGACAGAGGTACCTGGGATTTGGTTGATCCTCCATCTGATTGCAAGCCTGTTGGATGCCGTTGGGTGTACACTGTCAAGTATCATCCTGATGGGACTGTTGAACGCCTGAAGGCCCGCCTAGTGGCAAAAGGGTACACCCAGACTTATGATATTGATTACTTTGAAACTTTTTCTCTTGTTGTCAGGCTAAATTCTGTGCGGGTTCTACTCTCTGTGGCAATTAATCTAGATTGACCCCTTATCCACCTGGACGTCAAGAATGCTTTTCTTTATGGTGATCTCCAGGAGGAAGTCTATATGGAGCAACCACCTGGGTTTGTTGCTCTGGGGGAGTCACACAAAGTCTGTCGCCTCAGAAAGTCTATTTATGGACTCAAGCAGAGTCTACGTGCCTGGTTTGATAAACTAAGCAAGATTTTGTCTACCTATGGCTTCCTCAGATCTCATGTTGATCACTCTGTCTTTATTAAAAAGACGTCCTCTAGTATTGTGGTTCTAATTGTGTATGTTGATGATATTATTTTATCTGGCAGTGATCTCTCTGAAATTCATGCTACAAAAGGCCACTTATGGAAGCACTTTGTCACTAAAGATCTAGGCAAGCTGAGATACTTTCTGGGGATTGAAGTTTCTAGAACTACTAATGCTCTTGTTCTATCTCAAAGAAAGTATGTTCTTGATCTTCTACAGGAGACTGGAATGCTTGGAGCTCGGACCATTGATACACCCCTAGATCCTAATGTAAATTGGGATGATGATGAGTCTCCCCTGTATCGTGACAGTAAAAGATACAGGAGACTGGTTGGCAAACTAATCTATTTGACTGTCACTAGAGCTGATATTTCTACTGCTGTTGGTCTTGTTAGTAGGTACCTTGACAAGCCTAGACAGTGTCACTGGAAAGCACTATGTCATATCCTGAGATATCTGAAGAAATCTCCTGGAAAAAGGCCTTTTCTATAGAAAACATGGTCATTGCTCTCTTGAAGGCTACTCTAATTCTGACTCTGTTGGAAGTAAGATAGACAGAGAATCTACTTCTAGTTACTGTACCTTTGTTGGTGGAAATCTTGTTACCTGGAGGAGCAAGAAGCAAAATGTTGTTGCTAGATCTAGTGCTGAAGCAGAGTACCGGGCTATGGCTCATACATCGTGTGAACTCCTGTGGGTACAATCTCTTCTAAAAGAATTTGATGTGGGATCTTCTGCTCCTATTCCCATGCATTTTGATAATAAAGCAGCTATCTTTATTGCAAATAATCCTATTTTTCATGAGCGGACCAAGCACATTGAAGTTAACTGGCACTTGATCAGAGAAGCTATTCTGACCGGTCGTATATGCACTCCTTTCACTCGCTCAGAGGACCAACTTGTTGATATCTTCACAAAAGCTGCTGGCCAAGAAACGTTTCAGCTCTCTTGTGGACAAGTTGCGCATGATTGATATCTATGCTCCAACTTGAGGGGGAGTGTTAAATAGTGTTTTATTAGTTCTTTATATTTACTAGGTATTTTCATATTCGATGTGGACCTATCTGTAGTTGTTCTCTTTATAAATATACGGGGTACACACATTGTGCACCGTAACCCTTACAGGCAATTCAAGACTGTCTATTTGCTCTCTAACATGGTTCAAGGCAGAGATAAACCTTAGCATCAAGTAAGAAGGAGAAAAGAAGAGAGCCTCCTTGCTAGCGGGTGGCTTCCCCTTCTTCCTCGGTGTGCTGCTTGTAGGCATCTACTACAAATCCGTTCTTACCCCATCCCCAATCCCACTGCCTAGATAATTTTAAAGGGATTGGAGCGCCGTCTCTAACCGGCCCGAAAATCACACACAACAGACACAAAAAGTAAATAGAATTTCTCATTATTTATTGAATGAGCATATAGAGTTTATACAATGGCATGGAGGCGAACTTTGAAAAGATACAAGAGAACTATACATACTAAGCTATGCAAACCCTTTTAAGATACCCCTCATGATTTGGTGGAACTTGTCTAATCATCGTCATCAGAGTAGTCGAGTGCGGAAGCAGATCTAGCCACACCTTTAGGAGTTATCTTATTTGTCTTTAGGGAAAAATCAAGACACATTGCCAGTGCAAATCGCTGTATTGAAAAACGGTCTATGCAGCCGCTCGCCCTTCAGCCGTTTAAATGTTCCCTTGAGCGCCAATCAAGCAGATCTACAAAAATCGGCCGCTTTTTGCTCTCTCCACTCATTTCCCCCCTTTTTATCCGATTTTTTCTCGCTTTTGCCCTCTTTTTTAAATACTGATGTAAACCTATAACATATATGGTCCAAGTATTGTTGATTATAATATATTAAACTTATATATATTAAGTATTCTATGATTAGCTATAGTTCCAATTTAGAATGCATACTTTGTATATAAGTCGTGATAATAGGGTACTAGTGTAATGTATACACGTAAATTATATGTAACAATTATCTAATTTAGAAAGTATACTTTGATTTAATGTAGTGCTACAATGTATGACTAATTGATGATATGCAAATATAAGTATATAACAATAAGTTAGTAAGGTGTCCATGACAAGTCTATTGTTTACTGTTTAAGCTATGTGAACATGTGATGCAAAAATGTATCGTGTATGTAGGGTGTTTTATCCATGGCAAGTCATTTGTTTAATATGTTATAACTATAATCCTTGTTGTATAGTTGTGTTATAAACTATTTGGGTGTTTTATATTGTTGGGTAGAGTGTTTTGATATATGTAAAAGTTCCAAAAATATAGTATATATACATATGTGTAATTTTGTATAAAATTATATAGGAAACTAAAATCCGTTTTTTTTTGAAAATCATCCGCTTCATTGCCCACTTACCTCTTAACCAGTCACAAGGTGTTGTCCGCACGCTTACCGCTCAGCGATTTTTAAAACATGGTGCAAATCCACATGTATACTATTGGTGAAACAAGTGAAATTGCATAATAAAATAGACTCTTGGCCTTTATAAAATAAACAAGAGAATGACATTAAACAAACTTTAATTTCTTCAATAGAACACATGTATTTTATCTAATTTTTTATCAACAATTTTATGGCCATTTTCTCGTTTTCCACATAGATTTTGAGGATATTCAAGGCATTGAACCCTGTCTACACTCAAAGATGAGGGTTGTTTTACCTCCACATTGGATTCATGTACTGCACCCCTAGGTGTGGATCATTTTGTGTTTGATGTACATTAGGCCCTTTCATTGCCCCTAGGGGAGGGCTTGTTTGTAACCATGCCTTATATCCCGACTACACCAAATGGTGAGGATCTGTTTGTATGTTGAAATTCGATGTCATTGTATAATGGATTTTTATTACTTTATGTTCAAGTTTTTTCAACATATTTATAATTTAAAAGACAACGTCATATTATAGGAGGTCACTTAGTTCAACAAGTACTATTATATGTGAAATGTCAAGATAAGAGACTAAATCATATTATACACGCAAGCAATACCATATGTAAGTCAATAAGAGGATAACAAACATACCTTGCAAGTCGGGCAAAGTAAGATCTTGGTAGTAAAATTAGATCAAGGTCAAGTTCCTGGCACATTGTAGGTACACATGCGTCAATATGCTAGGCATCAACATGTAGGGGCCGTAAAGACCAAATTAGGTTTTTTTAGTCTCATTAATGTTCTTAGGTGTGGTATCTCATCCATGATAAAGATTCCATATTATTAAGTTTTCAAGACTAATATCATGTTCCAACATCATTTTCATTATCAAAATCGAGGGATGGTCTTAGTTCATAATGGACACTTAACCCTAATCGAGTCAACTTTAAATAATAAAATCCAAGAGTCAAATTTCATGATAGTTTCCACAAGATGGTCCATTTTTAATATAATAGTATCCACAATAATGTCAATAGGATTCCAAGTTTAGAGAGGGGAAATCATAAAATTTGATAAGCGTCAGATTCAACTATCATAAAATTAGGGTTAGATAAAAACAATTGAGATCCATCATAATTTTATGAACACAAACCTAAGTTCAAGAGTGGTTTAAGTCATCAAGATTAGGGTTTAATCCCATCCAATATTTCAAAAAGCGCGAAGCGTGAAGCGTGCAGACGAGACCTTGTAGCCGATTAATCGCTAGGCGGACGACTAAGCAGGCACTTTTTAAAAAAGCGGATTTTAATTTTTCATAAACATTTATGCAAATTTACGCACATGTATATATATATACTATATTTTTGGAACTTCTATTTATATCTAAACATTGTACACAACAATATAAAACACCCAAATAGTTTATAACACAAATATAAAGCAATGATTGTAGCTATATAATATAGTAAACAATATACTTGTCATAGATAAAGCACCCTACGCCTATAAAATGATAAGTGTATAACATGATATGGAAGAAACTTTTTGTATCACATGATTACATAGCTAAACATTAAACAATAGACTTATCATAGATACCTTACAAACATATTGTTACATTTGCACATCATCAATTAGTCATACATTACAACAGTACATTTAATCAAAGTATGCATCCAAATTAGATAGAAGTTACATATAATTTACTTGGATACATTACAACAATATCCTATTATTACAACTTACATGCAAATTACAAAGTATGCATTCTAAATTAGGACTAGGTATATCATAATGTATGCAAGTTCAATATATTATAGTCAATACTAACTAGACCATATGACGTACTTAATGTTACATGCTTACAAGTTACAACAATATTTTTTTTTTGAAAAAGCAGGCAAAAATCCAAAAAAAGCGGGCAAAAAGCGGGTGAGGCGAGCAAAAAGCGACCGATTTTCTTCAATCCCCTTCACAACCACTTTAGGGGATTTTTAATCGGTCAGGACCTGTCGGCGATTATGCGGCCACTTAAGTGGACCTCTCAGTATGATTTTTAAAACACCAGTCTCATCATTAGTCAACTCATGTCATCATGATTTTGAGTCTCAAAAGTAACAAGTCAAAATTTGGGTTCTAGAGATTTAATCACCAGGATGGGAGTCATATGACAAGTAAGATAATCTTAAAGTTAAATTTTAGGGATATTAGTGGAATAAAAATAAGAATCAAGCTCTAAAAACATTTATAATGGAATCCTCGTGATTTTCTGTCAAAATGGACTATTGGTTTGTAATATATGGACATTAGAATCAAAGGACATATTTCTAGAAGTTTTGAGCAATTAATTACATATTTGAGTAGAGAGGAGGGAAATTACCAAGAAAAAGAGAAAAGGGAAAAAAGACTGGCCGCAGATTGCCTGGTCAACCTTTGACCGGAGTGCTGATCGCGCAGTCCAAAGGAGACCTGTCCACTCGCGTGAGGAAGAGGAGGGGAAGGAGCATGGTGGTGCGGCTCGTCGGGAAAAAGAGGGAAAGGAAGAGGGGAGGAAGAGAGAGAGGGTAAGGGTGCCGCTTGGGTTTGTGAGGGCACAACGAAATCAAGGGGGTGTTTTTATAGGTCTAAGAGGTTAGGGTTGAAACTAGGCTAGGGTTTAGCAAGGGTGGCATCGAGTTTTCTTGCCGCGCAAGGCTCGAATCAGGGGCAATCAAATGGGAAAACAAGGTCCGAGTTCGAGAGAGGAAGAGAAAGAGGGTGGGATTAGGGCATGAGAGAGGGAGACATAGAGCCTAGACCCAATTAGGGTTAGTCGGCGGCTGTGGCCCGCCGTCTCCTACCTAAAGTAGTAGACGACCCTAGTGCTGTTGGATCACGATCCAACGGTTGCTGCGGTCGGGGCAGAGTTAGGGGTTGTGCGCCCGGCTTACGCCCAAAATGCAACGAGTCAAGGGGAATTTCCTTAGTTCAGGCATGTCACGACTGACTTAGGCCTTGCAGACTGGTCAACAGGGTAGATGGGCCAGATCCTGTTAGGTTAAAAGGGATTTAGGGCTGTTTTAGTGTATAAAACTTAGGAGATTCATAACTTGGTGTAGGAAGGTTCTTTGACTTCAAATTTGGAACACAAGCTCAAAATAGGGAGTCGAACATGTGAGCAAGGTTTCAAATCAAGATATGGATGAGCAAGATATTAATTAAAGGATTCAAGATTGTTTCCAGACTAGGCTTTTGAGAAAATAGGTGTATAAAATTGATTTAGCATGTGAATTTTCACTTTAAAGGTCATTATAGGGTCATTGATCATGGAATTTTATTAGGAGTAAAGAAAGTTAATTGAGGCTCAAAAGAGTTATTAGGTCATTATTGTGCGAAAATGCACGCCATAACATCATCTTGTTGCTATTTTTTGACCATCATCCTAATGCCCTTTGTCCTCCTCCTTTGCCCTCACATTGCACCCCAATTGCATTGATGCCTCCGTTTTTAATTTATTTGCATTACCAGCCCCTGTCACCTTGACACCCCTACCGGATGTCATGTTGCTCCATCTACGATGTAAATTCGTCCAAACACCTAAACCCCACTGCGTCACTTGGACAAGTGATGCAAGCCATGTTGCAAAAGAAACTAATTCATGTTGAGAACAACCGTCTCTCTAAATTAAAAAAAGAGTACAACGCTCTCCTATAAATAGGAGGGGAAACAACAAGCAAGCACATAGCAAACCCTAATGGGCCTAGTATATTTAGGACCACATTACATAAGATTTAAGTAAAAAGAATTTAAAGGGAATAAAACAACTACATATAAATATATATCTCAATACTCCCCCTCAAGCTGGAGCATACATATCAATGATGCCCAGCTTGCAACATAGCTTTGCAACTCTCTTGCCAGAGAGAGGCTTTGTAAAAATATCAACAGTTTGCTCGTGTAGGTAGGAAGGGGGAAGTGATCTTCTTAGTCAGCACAACATCGCGGAGAAAATAGCAGTCCACCTCGATATGCTTGGTCCTTTCATGAAACAAATGATTACTAGCAATGAAGGTAGCAACACGATTATTGTAGTACATTGGAATAACACGAGTGATGGGAAATCCAAAGTTAGACAAAATAGATTTGATCCATAATAGCCTCACAAGTAGTATGTCCAATTGCACGATGCTCAGCTTCTGCACTAGATTGAGCAACATTTTGTTTCTTACTTCTCCAGGTAACCAAGTTAATAAAGGTTCAGTAGCCAGAGGTGGATCTCCTGTCAGATTTACATCCTGCATAATCAACATCAAAATATCCAGTCACATTTAGATGTCCATTTCTTTTATAAAACAGTCTCTGTCCAGGTGCATTCTTGAAGTATCTCAAGACTCGGTATGCAGCGTCCCAGTGACCAGTGTTTCAAAAAGCGTTTTTATGCGGCCGCATATGCCCCGCATAAAAACGCTTTTTGAAACACTGGTCACTGGTGCAGCTCACTTGCCAGGCCGCATATGCATAAGCGGCCCAGTATGCGCTCATGGCCGCATAAGCGGTCCTATGCGGGGTAATATGCGGCCGTTTTTCTGTTAGAAGTTCTACAAACTTTTTTCTTCTTCAATTTAATATGTTCTAATTTAATTTAGACTACTTATTTACCCACCCACCCACATGTACATATGTATATATATGTATATGTATTAATACCTTTCAATCTCTCTCTCTCTTTCTCTATATATATATATATTGTAGTAATACATCAATGACATACATATAATACACAAACATCATCAAATGTGTAATAATCTATTTTATGTATATGCATTTTGGTATATATGGACATGCATACATGATATATATCAAGACATCTATATACACACATTTTCACATATATGCATATATTGTATATATATTTACATATCAATATGTATCTATCTACATATACTACACATACATATATCACATATCCTATTTATGTATAGTTGTGTACACGTATATGAATATTTAAATATATTGTACATCTATATTTGTATGGACACTTATAAATATACATAATTTTGTGTTCTACAAATGAGATAAATAATTTTTATGCTTAATATATATATTTTATGTTATATATAATTAATTTATTAAAAAAATCCAAAAACGCATATACTCCCGCATATCGCATATACTCTATAAGGTGACCTCTCTGCACGCATAACGCATACCGCTTTTTAAAACTATGCCAGTGACACCGCGTAGGACAATCCATGAATTGGCTGAGATCACCAACAACAAAGCATATATCTGGCCTTATAACCGTAAGATATAGAAGTTTGCCAACCGAGCGTTTATAACTAAATTTATCTTCTAAGGGCTGAGTAGATTCTGCCCATAGATCATGAGCTTGATCCATAGGAGAGACTGCAGGCCTGCAACCAAGCATTCCAGTTTCATTAAGTAAGTCTAGAGTATACTTCCTCTGTGATAAAGATATCCCATCCTTGTTATGTGCTACCTCAATGCTAAGAAAATATTGTAGATGCCCAAGGTCTTTGGTAACAAAATGCTTCACAAGATATTTGCTTTGTTGCAGCAATTCCAACAACATTGCTGCCAGACAGGATGATATCATCCACATAAACAATAAGAACAATAATGCTAGAAGCATGGTTTTCATAAACACAGAGTGGTCACATGGAGACCGGATGAAGCCAAATTTGTGCAACACCAGGGATAACTTGTCAAACCAAGTTCGGGGACTTTGTTTGAGGCCATAAATGGCTTTCTTTAGAAGGCATACTTTCTTAGTGTGCTCCTCCTTAGCAACATAATCTGGAGGTTGTGACATATAGACAGTCTCCTACAAATCACCATATAAAAAGGCGTTCTTAACATCTAGTTGATGTAAGCGTCAACCTTTATTAACAACAATAGAAATCAGAATGCGGACAAAATTAAGACGGGCAACTGGGGAAAAAGTAATCAATCCCAGCTTCTTGTGTGTATCCCTTAGCAACAAGTCCGGCCTTTAGACGTTCAACTGTCCCGTCAGACAAATATTTCACAGTAAAAACCCATCTGCAGCCAACATGTTTACTACCAGAAATGTCAAGTCTGCTAGACTAAGTCTGTTACAAACTTACAAATTTCAAGTTTAAACAACTAGACTTTAAAACTTACAGTTACAACTTACAACTTACAAGCTTACAAATTACAACTTATAATATATAATTATAAAATAAAACAAATTAACAACTAACAAACTTACACATTATGATGTTCCATAAGTCTTGCGTAGTAGTAAACTAGGAGTCCAACAATCCTAGTTGAAGCTTGAGTGTCGTGGTGGTTCTTGTCCTTGTGGTGGTTGACCATACATATCCTCATTGATTCTATCAAAATATGTTGCCCAACTCATATGATTCCTGTATACTTGGTTATATGTCTGAATGTGTTCTTGGTAGATCTCATCAGACACAAACCGCATCATCCCATGTTTTGGGAAAAACTCCTCAAGTGCTTTTGCTTGATCGATATATGGTTCTGAAGCAACTGGAGCTGGAGGAGCAACAACTAATGGAGGAACATACAAAACATCACGGGATCCTTGCCAAGTTTGCCCACCATCATTAGATTCCATATGAACATGTTCTTCAGTGTAAGAATAACCTTGCATCAATGGGTCATTGTATCCATATTCATACATATAACCTGGCTGTATACCTCCAGAAGAAGAATAAGCATCAGGTGCATTACCATAATTCCCACGACTCCCACCATAACTATAGCCATAATTATAGGGATCTTGTTGTGGTGGTTGTGCGACTGCGGGTGCGGGTTGTATTTGTGCAGAAGGGTGCCCAAATAAAGAATCAACAATAGAAGATGAATCCTTGTCTGAAATGCTAATGCTCCCAACCGATTCAGCCAAATCAGAAATATAATCACTTTGGTATTGAGGAGCTGGAAGAATAGCTAGAGGTGGTGGTGGCAGTGTTGGACCTTCTGGTGTGCCAATATATTCTTTTGTACCTCTAGTTTTTCTTCTTTGGAATATACTACTATCAACAAATGGAATTTGAGTTTCAGCAGGTGCAGCTTCAGCCCTAGGTTCAGAGAGATAAGGTCGATCATCATCATCATTCACAAATCCTTGCCACTCTTCAGTATTATCATCACCTTCTTGGTCACCACCATCACCATCATCATCATCATCATCATCATCATCATCATCATCGTCGTCGTCATCATCGTCATCATCGTCGTCGTCGTCGTCGTCTCATCATCATCATCATCATCATCATCAGATTTGGAAGAGTGGGTAGTAGTATGAGTTCCACCTTCTTCAACTGCATGTTCAATATCCATCTCATCTTGAATGTGTTCTTCTTCTTCTTCAATTCTTTGTACAGGGATGCGGTCTCTTCTAGTTGTCTCTTCTTCTTCTCTAGTTTTAGGCATAAATGTTGCCTCCACAGTGGGATCTAGCATGCCATAATTTCTGTCTAAAACTGAGGCACCACCGATCTCATTCATCCATTGCTGCAATGGATTATCCTCATTGTCATCACCATAACCAAAGGTAAAAGCAGTATCAATTGGATCATGGATAACAGAAAGGTCCACTTCTCTAAATTCTGGCTCTCTAAGGTCTTTTGCCCTCAACCTCATGTTATAGTGAACATATACCAAGTCATTTAGACGTTGTGCACCAAGTCTGTTTCGTCTTTTTCTATGAATGAGATTGAATGTGGACCAATTTCTTTCGCACCCACCTGCAGCAGCTGTCTGTGATAGAATTCTCACAGCAATGCGACGTAGCTCTTCACAACCTGTGCCATGCCATGACCACCACTCACATGGAACAACTTTTTCTCTATCAGCAATAGCACTTGGATGCGCAAAGCATCCAATGCCTTCTCTGAACTGCCTCAACTGCAATTGCAAAGTAACATGACAAGGTCAAGGGTAATAGAATCTAAATTTATTCTCAATAAATAATAGATTCGGTCGGACTATATGTATTACCTGATCCATAATAATCACCCTCTCTTCAGATGTGGTGACAAGTTTCTCTACAACTTCTTTAATAGCTGCCATGAAGTCACTCTTGAACCCTAAGTGGTATTTGTATTGGAATCTAGGGTTCAAGTAGTGGGCTACAAGACAATAAGACAGAAATGGTTATAAGTAATATTGTATGTGTTAATTGTCAAGTATCAACTATTAAGAAATAGAAATGTCTATAATTATTGAATAAGTATCAGTTATGCTCACAAGCTTTGTGCATAGGGTGTAAAAGCATTTTCTCCCACCGCTTCCTTATAATTTTCATGTATTGGGCATTTCCTCTTGGAACAGTTTTCAGTATTGTCTCCCTCATCATTGTCATTGCTTCATACAAGTAGGGAATGGTTGGCGACTTATCTCCATCCACCAACCTGAGCACCTTCACTATTGGTTCCGTGATCTTAAGAATTTTAGTAACTCTCTCCCAAAAGCTCCTACTGTTGACAAGGTCTTCTATCTTGGCCCCTAGTGCTGTCTTGCTTTCCTTCATTGAACCCCATTCAACTCCAGCAAATAATTTTCTCAATCCATCCCTCTTTGACTTCGCTTTGCAATGCCAAAAAATTAGAAGCAAAACGGGTGACTCCTGGCCGCACCAAGTCACCACCACAATACTCCCTCCTCATAGCAGCTAAAAGAAATGAGCGATTGTATATGAAGCATGTGATTGTCCTGGCTTCAATGATTAAACTCTTTACATGTGACAACCCACCTACATTTTAACAAACTAGAGCATGAAATTAAATAATGACACTATGAGACTATATGAGAGTATGAGTCATTTGGAATTGGAAATTGGAATACAAGGATACAAACAAACATATATGACTCGCCTATATCTTTCAGAATTAAATCAATGCAGTGAGCCGCACAAGGAGTCCAATGGATTGGATACTTATCCATCAAAAACTTTCCAACCTTTTTGAAATTGGGTCCATTATCAGTTACAATTTGAACCACATTTTGCACACCAACTTCTTTGATATATCTGGTCATCAATTTAGATATGTATCTAGAAGTCCGAGCCTTACTAGAAGCATCAACAGATCCAAGGAAAATGGTGGATCCATTACAGTAGGCAAGAAAGTTGATGATTTGTTTTCTATTTCCAGACGTCCAACCATCGACCAGTAATGTCACACCATAATTTTCCCACCTACAACAAACATTACAAAAGTAGAGTTAGAAACTCAAAGTCTTCAAGTTCAAGAGACAACAATCAAGAGTGGATAATAAAGAAAGAATCTTAGTAGTTAGTGCCTTAGTTACCTTTGTTTCTTATCATCAATCCATTTTTGGATCTCCACTTTTTGTTCAGGAAGGTATATATTCATAAGCTCATATGCAGTGGGGGCTTTAACACCCGGTCCAGCCTCCCCAGCAGTTCTCAAGAGGTGTTGTAGATATGGCTCAGTAGCCACGTGTGCAGGGATCCCATGGGCAAAGAAGAATTTACCCAATGCTTTGCTAACCTTGTTCTTTGTACTAGAAAACATAGATTTCAACTTCTGTTGTACTGGTTTTGGCCTTCTTATACCTGGCTCATCTATGTTTACACCCAACCTCCCTCTTATGCTATGAGATCTGTTGAACATGCTATCAATTGTCCCTTTCTTTCTTTTAACTTCGGCAGGCCTATCACTCTGATCTCCTAAGTCAACCACGGGGATGGATGCTCTTCCTGCTCGGGAACCAGTCACACGACCTGCACCACTGCCTCCACCATGCTAAAAAACAGATGGGCCAATGCCCCTCCTATATGCATCATGTTGCTCTCTCGCCCACACTTGCTTTTTGGAATCTCTAAGCGCCCTGCGATACAAGCGGCGTTGTTGGGAGGTGATATAACCTTCAGGATAATCTACATCTGAGTCAGACTCAGCAGAAGAACCTCCTCTCCCATATTCAAAGAGGGTATCAACATAGAGTTGATCAAGTTCGTGTTGATGTTGACGAATGTTTTTCTTCTGACTCATCATTTCCCGGAAATCATCCCTCACTCCTTGAGGGCATTTCTTGCACATGGCCACGTTTCTGTCACCACCAACAATGTGGGATTTGAATCTTGTAATTCCCCCACCCCCTATCTTCTTGTCACAATATTTGCAAATTATTTGTTGCTTAGTACCAGGAACTTGATCACAATGAGCCCATGCAAAATCAGTGACCTTTCTACCACCTTCATCATTTCTCCTTCCACCATCACTATCACCAGCTGAAGAAGCCATCTACTGCAATTTTAAAAAATAAAAACATGAATAAACCATCACATCAAGTCAACACATGCACATAATAAATCTTAAAGCCTAAAATTGAATGTTAGAAATTTAGAAGTTAAAAGTATAACTAAGTACTTCATCATTTTTATTTTAATTAGTTCATTTTTATATATTTTTTATTAATTTAAGGTCTGAAATTAATATTTAAATTGATATAAAAATAAAAATAGAAGTTACAATATCGAAAACACCAAAATTAGTTAACATATATTGTATTAGTTTAGTATTATAATGCAATTGTGTTTTATAAGTGTAAAAAGAAAAAAAAAGAAAATTAAAGGTCTGAAATTAATATTTAAATTGGTATAAAATAAAAATGAAGTTACAATATTGAAAAGTCTGAAATTAGTTAACATATATTGCATTTGTCTAGTATTATAATATATTTCAAGTTACATTAGTGTAAAAATACAAAAAAATAAGAAATTTCATTAAAAAAAAGCCTTTTTAGCCATTTTTTGGTATAAATACGAAATATATTGATTGCATTTTCAAAATAAGTATACACATGTATTTCACACTATAGTTTCTTATATCTATAAGCAGTGAATTAAAAAGCGGCCGCTTAAGCGGGCTGCAAAGGCCATCCGCCTAATATTGCCCTTAGGCGCCCGCTTTTTTCCCGCTTCATTCAAATGCCCTTTTTTTCCCGCTTCACCCGCTTTTTTCCCGCTTTTGCCCGCTTTTTGGCTTTTTTTCCCGCTTTTTGAAAAAAATGCTGCTGTAAGCATGTAATGTTAATTAATTATATAATCCAAGTAGTATTGAGTATAATATATGAAGCTTGTATACATTAAATGTTCTATGATATACCTAGTCCTACTTTAGAATGCAAACTTTGTATGTAAGCTGTATATAATAGGGTACTGCTGTAATATATCCAAGTAAATATCATATTACTCTATTATACTTCTAATGGTTTTACTGATTTTACTGATATTCTTGCAGATTTCGTTCATTAGTAATTGATACTACTGCTTAGTATTACTGATTTCCTTAGAAATATATTTTTTATATACACATACATGTAATTTTGTATATAAATATATAAGAGTTTAAGCATCCGCTTTTTCAAAAATCGCCCGCTTAAACGCCCGCCTGCCGCTTGAGCGGCTACAAGGTCCCGTCCGCACGCCTCCCGCTTCCCGTTTTTTAATACATTGTCTATAAGTTTTACTTCAAGATCTTGAGTATTTTAAGAGAAATGTCATTCCGAAAATTAGGATTTTCGGAGTATATATTAAGATGGGTATAAAAGAGAGTAGAGATACAAGGGGGAGGAGTAGATGGGCTAGGGAGAGGTGTAACATACCTTAGAATCAAGTAGAGCAGCCTCCGGGAGCAAGAGATCTCAAAAAAATCGCCAAACAAGCAAAATTTCACTTCACTCAGCCGACGGAACACTGTTTCGCGAAACAATGTGGCCGTTTCACTGAGATTTCGCGATATGAAGGCCCAAAATGGGCTTTTTGCACCGAAATACCCCGACTTTTGCGAAATTTCGACGGCAAGTGCGAAATTTTCGCGAAATTACGTATCAGTCCCTGCGTACATGCATTTCGATGTCCGATTGTAAAAAAATGAAATTTCGATCGAAATTTCGATTGAAATTTTGTTCCATGCTCTGGACCCACAAAAGATCACATGCAGTATGAGCCATAGCTCGATATTCTGCCTCTGCACTGGTCCTGGCTACAATAGTCTGCTTTTTGCTTTGCCAGGTAACAAGATTTTTTGTCCACAAATGTACAATATCCTGATGTTGACTTACGATCCAAACGACTTCCTACATAGTCAGAGTCTGAAAAACCAGATAGATTACATATAGCATCCCAATGACACTGTCGAGGTTTATCAAGATACATGCTGATGAATCCTACAACAGTAGTGAGGTAAGCTCTTGTGACCGTTAGATAAATAAGCTTGCCTACCAACCTTCTGAATGGTGATGATCATCATAGGGAGGAGAATTTTCATCATCCCAATCCATATTTGGGTTAAGGGGAGTGTTGGTTGGTTTGCAGCCAAGCATACCGATTTCCTACTAGAGATTAAGTACATATTTCCGTTGAGAGAGACACAACCCTGCAGATGGTCTGGAAACCTCAATGCCTAAGAAATATCTCAGCTTTCCATGATCTTTAGTGACAAAGTGTTTTTCTAGGTAGGTTTTAGCTGCCTGTATACCCATGGTATCACTGCCAGATAAAATAATATCGTCAACATAAACAATCAGAATGACTAGTCCAACCACTGTTTTGCGGATAAAAACTGAATGATCTGAGTGGGACCGCCGGAAGCCAAAAGTGACTAAGATCTGACTGAGTTTGTCAAACCAAGCACGTGGGCTCTGTTTGAGACCGTAGATGGCCTTTTTCAGTTTACAAACTTTTAAGACAGACTCTCCCTGAGCAACAAAATCGGGTGGTTGCTCCATATATACTTCCTCTTGTAGATCTCCATAGAGAAATGCATTTTTAACATCAAATTGAAAGAGAGACCAATCTTTATTAACAACAACAGAAATCAGAATTCGAACGAAATTTAATCGTGCAACAGGAGAGGTCTCAAAATAGTCGAAACCATATGTTTGCGTGTACCCTTTTGCAACAAGTCGAGCTTTCAGGCGTTCAATTGTTCCATCAGGTTGGTACTTAATGGTTAAGACCCAACGACAGTCAACAGTAGGGCATGAAGGAGGGCGATCGACAAGTTCCCATGTCTTGTGATCACAGAGTGCCTACATTTCTTGATCCATTACCTATTTCCATGCAGGAATAACTAGAACTTCTGCAGCAGTCTTTGGAATAGTGACAACAGAAATTGCAGAAGTGAAGCATGCAAAACTGTTATGCAGATTAGCAGAAGAGCAGTAATGATTGATAGGATGTTTAATGCAGGAGCGAACACCTTTGCGCAGACTGATAGGAATGTGCAAGTCAGAAGTTACCTCAGTGTTTGTTTGATCATCCGCAGACAGAGGAATTGGTTGTGGAGGGGCCATGGAAGGAGCGCTTGTCTTTGGCCAACGTTTGTACACTTGCAAAGGGCGACCTTCAGGCTGGTCAGAAGAAGGCAAGTCCTCAACAACATCTGGTAGAGGCGTGGGTGCCAACATATCACTGGAGAGCGTTGCCCCATCATTAGAAAAATAGGGCATATGCTAAAAAAAGATCACATCCGCATTGACAAACCATTGCTTGAGTACCAGATCAAAGTAGCGATAACCTTTCTGGGTTCTAGAATATCCCAAAAAGATGCATTAAGTGGAGCGAGGATCAAGTTTCGTCATCCCTGGGCGTAAATTTTTAACAAACAGGTACACCCAAAAATACGAGGAGGGACAGTGAACAAAGGTGCATCAGGAAACATAATGGTGTAAGGGATACAATTCTGTAAAACAGAGGATGGCATACGGTTTATAAGATAACATGCCGTAGAAACCGCCTCAGGCCAAAAATGGTGAGGGACTTTATAATGAAGAAGAAAAGTGCGAGCAACCTCCAATAAGTGGCGATTTTTCCATTCAGCAACACCATTCTGTTGTGGACTATAAGGGCAAGTGGTTTGATGGATGGTGCCACGAACAGAACAAAAAGATATGACAGACTTTTGCATAATTTCTAGGGCATTATCGGTACGGAAAATTTTAATGGGTTTATTGAACTGGGTTTGTATTTCAGAAAAGAAGTTACTAATATTATTCAAAACAGTACTACGCTCTTTGAGTAAAAAAAGCCAAGTAGCACGGGAATAATCATCAATAAAAGTCAAAAAAATATTTAACACCAGAGTGACTCGGAACAGAGCATGGACCCCATATGTCCGCATGAACAATATCAAAAGGTGCCTTAGAACCAATTTCTTTTTTAGCGGGAAATACAAACCGCGTTTGTTTTCCCAAAACACAAGATGCACAAGAAAAAGTGTTTTCAGATAATGTAGGAAATAAATGCTTCAACTTTGTAGTAGACGGATGACCCAGCCGAAAGTGCCAATGAAGTCATGTGACTGATATAAGACAGAAGAGCAGATGCTGCAGGCGGTCCATCCAAGTAGTAGAGTCTATCTAGTCCTTCATGGCCCATACCAATCCTCGTCTTCGTGCGGAGATCCTTCAAAACACAACTTGAGGGAGCAAATTTAATAGAGCACAAAAGATGTTTTACAGTTTTACTGACAAATAATAAATTAACAGGAAATTGTGGTATGTATAAAATAGATTGGAGATGCAACTTTCGAGATAGAGGAACAATGCCAATGTCATGAACATGAGTCTTAGAGCCATTTGCAACAGTGACATGGAATATTAGAGGTTTTAGTCAGAGCAGAAAATAATTGGATGTCGCCAACCATATGGATAGACGCACCAGAATCAATGCACCATTTATTGTTACCAGCAGAAGGAGAGGCAAGCATGGCGGAGGAACCCGCAGTAGATGTCGAAGGTAGCTGAGTCATGCGCTCTTGGAAAAACTTCTCGAACTCTGAGCGAAGCCATTCAGTAGATGGCGGGGCAGATTGTTGATCGGATGCAGTATCAGTCAAGGTCTCGGTAGATGCTTGGTTAGCCCAGACTGGTTTACCATGCTTGATCCAACACCTATCTTTGTTGTTATTATCACAACCACACCAGTTATAAAAGCGAGGTCCAGTAGCTTGGCCTCGACCAGGAGCAGGAGAGGAGTCG
The DNA here is from genome assembly GCA_963693085.1 of Alisma plantago-aquatica. Lineage (NCBI taxonomy): Eukaryota > Viridiplantae > Streptophyta > Magnoliopsida > Alismatales > Alismataceae > Alisma > Alisma plantago-aquatica. The sequence continues at coordinate 270,357,585 of OY856415.1, read as the reverse complement.
CGTCCACCAGGAGGTAGACGCCCGCCACAGCCACAACCTCGACCGCGACCACACCCAGAGTCAGTGGTGCGAACAGCTAGAGCAGGATGCTCAATAACAGGATTGGAGGTCATCGATGGAAGTCTTTGAACTCACTTTAGAACATCGCGAAGAGTAGGCAAGGGGTCGCTAGATAGAGAATCTGATTGGCCACACCAGAAAAAGATGCAGGAAAGGCAGCAAAAAACTGGACAAGTTGTAGTTCATTGCGCTGCTTCTGGGCTTTTTTTATGTTGGTTGTCAAGGGATGGTAGATTTCGTACTCATTCCAAAGAGTAGAGCACTGGTTGTAGAAGTCCTCGATAGAAGTGTCAGAAGAAAACTCCTTGGCCAGGTTTTTGAAAATTTCAAAAACACGTTTAGGATTCTGCTGATGGGAATAGACATGGGAGAGCTGATCCCACATTGCCTTAACGCCATGAAGGCATAACAAGGACTGACTAATCCGCGGCTCGGTGCTATTAAGAAGCCATAACATAACACTAGAGTCATCTTTGGACTGTTAGAATTGTCCCACACCGCTGAGCTCTGGGAAAGGTCCTGGGCTTATAAGGTGTGTGGTCCCTTCACCCATTGTCAATTGGTTTTGGGTTGAATACCACACATTCTAATATGGTATCAGAGCGGACCCCACGAGACAAGTGTGAGGACCACACCCTACCTAAAAAAAAAAAGAACAAGTGCAAGCACACAAAAGTGGCTGCACTTGAGGGGGGATGTTAGAATTGTCCCACACCGCTGAGCTCTGGGAAAGGTCCTGGGCTTATAAGGTGTGTGGTCCCTTCACCCATTGTCAATTGGTTTTGGGTTGAATACCACACATTCTAATATGGACCATTGTGCATAAGTTTGCTTGCTTTTTTCATCCGTAATAGCAGCAGGAGCAGCAGGAGGATCAATAGTAAGATGTGAGTACCAACCTTAGGCTTTGACATAGAGGACGAAGGACGCCGACCACAGATGGTAATTAGAGCCATCGAGCTTGACGGTGGTAACACACAGAGAACGAGGAGGCTCAACAGAAGCCATGATGAGCAGTGACATGGCAAAGTGAAGAGGCAGCGCAACAACAACAAGCAGTGGATAAAGGACCCACTATGGGATAGTAGCAGCAGCAGATATCTGACGCATCAGATCAGAAGAGACCCGTGTCGGGCAACTAGACTGATAAATGGACCTACGCCGTCATGTGGAAGATCAATATTCCTTCATGAGGTGCAGGCAGAGAAACCCAGAGGGATATGAGACTCTCAATGTGTGGTGGCTATGGCTGTGTGGGAGTTTGCACGTATGGAAATGAGCGGAAGGAGGCAAGAAAGGAGGAGGACAACAGTAGGAGGAGAGGGCAGGAGCAGGTGGGCGGCGACGGGCTTGGGGAGGGAGAGGGGCGGCGGCGGGTGGTGGGGTGGGAGGTTGTGGGGAGGATGTGGTGGCGGGAAGAGGGGGGAGGTGGAGGTGGCGGTGGAAGAGGAGGGTGGTGGCGGCAACGGCGACGGGGGGGAGGGGGGGTGGTTACAGCAGCGGGTGGGGGGGGGGCGGCCGCCGGGGGGGCTGAAGGCATAGGGCAGGGTGGGAAATTGCAACTCGTGGAACCGAACCTGCTCTTGATACCATATAGAAAAATTGGGAATTGCTTATTTGATGATTTAACAAGTGTACAATACAATCTCTTATATAACAAAAGAGAGTAGAGACTAAAGCCGAGATAAGCAATATGGGACTAAACTACTGAAGTAAAAACATAAGTGAGGCACATGCTAGTTACATGACACTCAACAAAACACAACATATCTCTATAACATCCCCTCTCCCAATAACTAGAGAGGTGGTCCCATCTGCTAGACGCACAGGAGGATGACAAATAAATTTCTTCAGATAAGTAAACAATTTCTTATTACTAGTCATATGAGCTATAGCACCCGAATCAATAACCCAATCATCTTTTCATGAAGAAGAATAAACCTGAAGACCCGAAGGGTCACCAAAGTGTTGGGTAATGTTTGCTTGAGGAGTAATAGTAGCAACAACAGTGACCTTGATCAATTTATCAAGGTCAGAAGAATTCAATATCACCATCTGAGGATTAGTAACACGAGGAACAAAGGTAGAATCTCCATCAACATCAAGAGTTGACACTTTATTTGCCTATTTGGGTTTCCCATGTTTTTTCCAGCATTTGTCTTCAGTGTGATTTGTGCGCTTGCAGAAGTTATAAAATCTGGGTTGGGACGAGGAAGAAGAGGATCCTCTTCCACTATTATTGAGACTTTTTCCTCGGCAACATCTAAGATTGTCTCATCCGGCAACAAGGACTGCAAGCTCCTTGACAGCAGGAGTAGAAGATACAGAGCGAGAGAGTCACAAATAAACATCATCTAATGTCGACAAGGGTTCAGAGGCAAGAATTTGCTGACGAACAACTTTATAACTAGGAGGTAGAGATGTCAAAAATTGACAAAGTTGTATTTCCTCTTGTTGCTTTTGCATTTTGACAATGTCAGATGATAAGGGGTGATGAAGCTTTAGTTCACCCCAAATCCCTTTGAATGCATCGAAGTGTGAGGCGAAGCCAGAATTATCTTCAAGTTTTAGAGAATGCAAACACTTATATAGATCAAATACTCGGGATGCATTTCCTTTACTAGAATATACTCGGACAAGGCGATCCCATGCCTCCTTGGCGGTGTTGGTGAAGAGAAGATTAGCAGAGATATGTGATTTACAACTATTCAAAATCCAAGAGAGAACTAGTGAATCGTGGGCAACCCACCTTTTAAAATCTGACTTCAATTTCTCAAATGCTTCCTCAGTATTTTTCTTCTTGTCAGATGTGTCTTCCTTTGGTGGAGGTAGATCTGTCAGATGTTCCAGTTTTTCTGAGGAGTGTGCACGGATCTAAAACGAGTGTGCCTATAGAACATAGTTGGAGCTATTAAATTTTACAGAAGTAACACACTTGAGGTGTGTTTCGGACATCCCAATCGCAGAAGAACATGACCGCATAATATACCAATGCAAGGTATAATGGAGCAGCAAAGGAAAAATAGAAATAAGGGCAGACAGTCAATGACACGCCGTGTCAAGAAGAGGACACACCGTGTCACTTGCAGCAGACTAGAACATAAGGCCTTCGACACGTCGTGTCAGAGATAGACATGCTGTGTAGTGTGGAAAGCGACCGTGTTTCTATATTCACAAAAGAGAAAACTCACTCCTACAAATAGGAGGCTGTACAAGGAAGCAAATTGAAAACCCTAATGGACCACTTTATACAAGGGCCCATGTTATAGACTAAAGAAAGAACTTAAACAAAAATACACTTAAATAGTAAATACAGTAAGATTGCTCAATACTCCCCCTCAAGTTGGAGCATAGATGTCAATTGTGCCCAACTTGCAGCACAATTTCTCAACTCGCTTTCCAGAGAGAGACTTAGTAAATATGTTTGCAGTTTGCTCATGTGATGGCAGGAAAGTAGTAATCTTCTTATCTGGTTCAACATCTCGAAGAAAATGGCAGTCGACTTCAATGTGCTTGGTCCTCTCATGAAATACAGGATTGCTAGCATGAAGATAGCAACACGATTATCACAATACATCGAGATAGCGTTGGTGAAAGGGAACCCAAAGTCTGCAAGAATAGATTTAATCCATAGCAGTTCACAAGTAGTATGTGCCATTGCACGATACTCGGACTCAACACTAGATCTGGCAACTACATTTTGTTTCTTGCTCCTCCAAGTAACCAAATTACCTCCTATGAAGGTACAATAACCAGAAGTGGATCTCCTGTCAGACTTACATCCTGCATAGTCAGCATCAGAATATCTAAGAACATCAAGATGTCCATTTCTTTTATAAAAAAACCCTTGTCCAGGTGCGTTCTTCAAATATTTCAGGACACGACAAGCAACGTCCCAATGACATTGTCGAGGGCAATCCATAAATTAACTAAGAACTCTTACGGTAAAGCATATATCTGGTCTGGTAATAATGAGATACAAAAGTTTGCCAACTAGTCGCTTGTAGCAATATTTATCTTTCAAAAGATGAGTGAACTCAACCCATAAATCATGTGCCTGATCCATAGGTGAGACAGCAGGTCGACAACTCAACATTCCCATTTCAGAAAATAAGTCTAGAGTATACTTCCTCTATGATAGAGAGACTCTATTTTTGTTATATGCTACCTCAATGCCAAGAAAGTACCGAAGATGTCCGATGTCTTTGGTTACAAAGTGCTTCTTAAGATATTTCTTTGTATCAACAATCCCTGTGGTATCACTACCAGATATAATGATATCATCCACATATACAATAAGAATAATAATTCCAGAAGTGGTGGTCTTGATAAAAATAGAATGATCACACTAAGACCTTGTGAAGTCAAATTGCTGTAGTATAAGAGAGAATTTGTCAAACCATGCTCGAGGGCTCTGCTTAAGACCATAAATAGCCTTCTTAAGATGACAAACTTTCCCAGAATACTCCTCAACAACATAACCTGGAGGTTGGGACATGTAGACAGTTTCTTGCAAGTCACCATATAGAAAGGCATTTTTGACATCTAGTTGATGCATACGCCATCCTTGATTGACAACAACAGAAATATGAATACACACAGAATTAAGACTAAAAAGTTTCAAAATAATCAACTTCAGATTCCTGTGTGTATCCTTTGGCAGCCAATCTAGCTTTCAAGCGTCCAATCGTTCCATCTGGCATATATTTGACAATATATACCCAGCGACATCCAACAAGATTGCTTCCTGGAGGAAGATCAACATGGACCCATGTCCCATGAGATTGAAGAGCATCCATCTCCTCATCCATAGCCTTCTTACATCCAGGATGGAGAAGTGCTTCTCGAACAATCTTTGGGACAAATATATCAAACATTGCAGCAGTAAATTTAGCCATGGAGGCATTTAGATGATCTGTAGAAACATGTTTAGAAATGCAATATTTTGTACCAGATCGCTGTCCTTTCTGTAAGGCAATAGGCATGTCCAACTCAAAAACTTGACTAGAGTCAGTAGAGTTACCATGAACTGGTAGTGGATCATCAGTCTTCAAAGAGGTCATAGCAGGGGATACTTCAGGTAGAGGTCTTTTGCTTTGCCGCTCATATACTTTTAGAACAGGGTTGGAAGACTCGTCGACGGACTGGAGCGGTAGAAAGAGGTACATTAGGAGAAGACACCTGCTTGGTTCTAAAAAGAATGAAGTATCTTCAAAAAAGGTTACATCCGCACTAACATACAATCGGCGTGCAACAAGATCAAAACACTTGTACCCCTTTTGTGTTCGAGAGTGTTACATTATATATTTCCTGTTTTACATAAGCATGTTATTTGTTTTTGTTATTTTCCTTTATATATGGACCTCTCTGTAATTGTCTCAGTTATATATATATATGAGGGTGCACACGTTGTGCAACCCTGAGCTTTCTACAATTTTCGACTCTGTCACATGGTATCAGAGAAGGCTCTAACCTAGCCTCCCTCCCTCCCTTCTCTCTCCTCCGCCCCTCCCTCGCCCGACAACCCGCCCGCCCGCCGCCGGTCGGCAGCAGCAGGCCGCCGCCGCTGGCTTAGCCAGGGCCGCCGCAGCTCCGGCCGATCGTTTCCAGCGGGCCTTAGGTCTCTCCGTGGGATCCGTGGTTCCGTCTTGCCTCCTGGCGTGGTGCATCGCTAGTGCTTGAGCAACCGTAGTTGTTGTTCGCACAGCAGGTGCGCTGCTGGGTGGTCGTTTTCTACGGGACCACTGACCCACTGGTAGATCTGGACTAGATCAGTCGTCAGGGGGAGATCGGCGTGTCGTTCGTCTAAGGGGTTACCGTCGGTTTGTGCCTGCCTGCCCGTGTAGGCTTCGGCCTCCGGGTTCTCTGCTACGCCTTGGCGTAGTGCGTATGTGAGAGGTCCACGATGACTTGTTTCTGCCTGCTTCTGCCTGCCTGACGGCGTAGTCCGTCCTCTGTCTGTGCCTACCTGTGCCTGTGCCTGCCTTCTTGCATATTCTCATGGCGTCTTCTGGGGATGACATGTGGAGAGAGTCGCGCCGTCAAGTCACTACTGTTAAGCTTGACGGGTGCAACTACCAGCTGTGGGTCTGTTCCTTTGTGATCTTTGCCAAATCACAAGGGAAGTACTCTCACTTGATTCGGACGGGTCCACCTCAGCCTGCAGAGGAGGCAGATGCAAAGGATATCAAAGCCTTTGATGACTGGGTTCGTGATGACTCGACTGTCATGACGTGGATTCTCAACAGCTCCGTTGAGAAGATTAGCGTCACTCTTCTTTAGCTGCCTACGACGAAGCAGATGTACGATCAGCTCGCCAGTACCTACTCGCACAGTGAAAATCCGAAGAAAGTCTTTGATATCACAAAGCAATTGGGGCGTCTACAGTTTACTGGTTCTAACATTTCAGACTACTTCTCCACCTTCACTGGTCTGTGGGGTGAGTTGGAGATGTATCACCCGCTGTCCACCGATTTAGCTACTATGCAGAAATAGCGGGCGGAGCTTCAGCTGATTCAGTTTCTCAGTGGTTTACCTGAGTCCTATACTGGAGTGGTAGATCAGATCTTGGCGAGTGATCCACTCCCTACCTTGCAGACTGCCTACAAGCGTCTCCAGCGCCTTCCGTCATCGACACCGTCTCCGCCTCCTGAGACGGGAGACTCTACTGCTTTGGTCGCTTGGGGCGGGCGTGGTCGTGGCCGTGGCCGTGGCCGCTCCAGTGATGGCCGTCCTCCCCTGGGTGCAGGCCGGGGGCGTGGACCTGGTGCTGGACGAGGAGCTCCTCCTGCTGCCCCACCTTCTGCTGCTGCGCGTCCTCAGCAAGGACAGCGCTTGTGTACTTCTGTGGCCGGTCCAACCATATTGAGGAAAAATGCTGGGAAAAGTATGGTAAGCCAGCGTGGGCCAATGCTGCGGCTGATTCTTCTGCGTCTGAGGGTGCTACTCAGACACCTGCACTAGAGCCTGCGGGGGCTACCGCAGACTACATCCATGCTGAGGTGGAGCGTCTTCTCCTTGAGCGTGCTGGTTCCTCTCCTGCTGCATCTACGAGTGGATCACATGCTGCCTTTTCTGGTTATGACACTGCCTTCCTGAGCTCCTCCTCACCTTCTACTTCTGGTAATACCAAATGGGTGATAGGCTCTGGTGCATCTGCACATATTTCTGGAAATAAATCTTTGTTTAAACATATATCTGCACCTGCCCGACAGTCTTCTGTTATGCTTGCTGATGGCTCTAAGTCGTCAGTCCTTGGAGTTGGTGATATTATTTCTCATTTTGGCCTAAAGTCTGCCTTATATGTGCCCAGATTTCCTCTTAACCTGTTATCTGTCAGTAAGATTTTACGGAATTTAAATTGTAGCCTGACATTTGTTCCTGGTTCATGCATTTTTTAGGACCTTCACACGAGGATGAAGATTGGTGGGGGGTATGAAGGTGCTGATGGGCTGTTTTACTTGGACCAGTTACCTAGATCAGAGAAAGCTGCTGTGGTATATGCATTATCTGCTTCTGTTTCTGCTCTCTAGTGGCACTACAGGCTGGGCCATCCCTCTTCAGAGAAGCTGCGTAGTTTAGTTCCTGATATTGGCAGTTGTCATTTTCAGTGTGATTCGTGTCAACTAGGGAAACAAACTCGTACTGTGTATCCTAGACGTAGTACTGTGAGCAGTAAAAACATTTTTGATTTAGTTCACTCTGATGTATGGGGTCCATGCAATGTACCAAGCTTGTCTGGTTACAAGTACTTCATTCTGTTTATTGATGATTTTTCGAGGACTACTTGGCTGTTTCTGTTAAAAAGTAGGTCCGAAGTGCTGTCTACTATTAAATATTTTTTTGCTGAAATAAAGACGCAGTTTGGCTTGCCTATTAAAACTTTTCGCACTGATAATGCTTTAGAATTTGTTAAGCAAGATGTGGCTTTTTTTTTAAATCTGTGGGTATTCTTCATCAAACTTCGTGTGCTTATACCCCACAACAAAATGGTGTTGCTGAGCGAAAGAATAGGCACTTATTAGAAGTTACCAGAACAATAATGATGCATTCTCATGTGCCCCGCTCTTATTGGCCTGAAGCTATCTTGACTGCATGTTTTCTGATTAATAGGATGCCATCGTCTGTTATTGGGAATAAAATTCCCTTCCAGGTTTTGCACCCTGACATCTCCATGTTTCCTGTGCCTCCTAGAATTTTTGGGTGTACATGTTTTGTTCGGTTGCTTGGACCTACTTCTGATAAGCTTTCTCCTCGAGCTGCTAAATGCATTTTTTGGGGCTATTCTCGCACTCAAAAGGGTTACAAATGTTATAATCCCAGCACTAAGAAGTGGTTTACTAGTAGTGATGTTGTCTTTTTTGAGGATACACCGTATTATTCTTCAGCAGGAGATAGTTTGCAGACAGATATTCTGGCTCCTCCTTTACCTGTTATTCCTGACTGTATGCCTGACCGCACTGATATCGAGACTACTGCAAAGCAAGACCCTCCTCTTATTGTTTATCATCGCAGGAATAAAACACCTTCCACACATGTACCCCCCCAAGACAACCAATCTTCTCCTCCAGAAGGTTCTGCTGCTCCTGAGGTAAACTCTGATCTTGACATACCTATTGCTCTCCGTAAGGGTACTCGTTCTTGCACTTCCCATAACATTGCTCAGTGTGTGTCTACTGCTCATCTAAATACTCATTCCAGCAATTTTGTATCTGCCTTATCTGCTGTGGCTGTACCTAAGAATGTTCAGGAAGCTTTACAAAGTACAGCTTGGACATCTGCTATGAATGATGAGATGCTTGCTCTTACTGACAGAGACACTTGGGAGCTGGTGGATCCACCTCCTCAGTGTAAGCCTGTAGGCTGCAGGTGGGTTTATGCAGTCAAATATCAACCTGATGGTACGGTTGAGAGGTTGAAGGCAAGGCTTGTTGCGAAGGGATACACTCAGACTTATGGCATTGATTATTTTGAGACTTTTTCTCCTGTTGCTCGCCTTAACTCTGTCAGGATTCTTTTATCTGTTGCTGTGAATCTAAATTGGCCTCTTATGCAGCTTGATGTGAAAAATGCTTTTCTATATGGTGACTTACAGGAGGAGGTGTATATGGAGCAACCTCATGGGTTTGTTGCTCAGGGGGAGTCTCACAAAGTATGCAGGCTCAAGAAGTCTATCTATGGGCTAAAGCAGAGTCCTCGTGCCTGGTTTGATAAGCTGAGCAGGATTATGATTGATTTTGGCTTTCTGCGGTCACAAGTTGACCATTCTGTATTCACAAAAAAGACTTCTGCTGGTATTACTGTTCTGATTGTATATGTTGATGACATTATTATTTCTGGCAGCGACACTCTTGGTATTCAGGCTACCAAAGATCATTTGGGCAAGCATTTTGCTACCAAAGATCTAGGCAGACTCCGGTACTTTCTTGGCATAGAAGTCTCTAGAAATTCTAATGCCTTGGTTCTTTCGCAGAGAAAGTATGTTCTTGATATCCTGCAGGAGACTGGTATGCTTGGTGCGAGACTTTCAGATACTCCTCTTGATCCCAATGTCAATTGGGATGATGATTCTTCTGCTATGTTTACTGATCATAAAAAATTTAGGAGGCTGATTGGTAAATTGATCTATTTAACTGTTACTCGTCCTGATATTGCTACTGCAGTGGGTCTTCTTAGCAGATACCTCGACAAGCCCAGACAATGCCACTGGGATGCTGCATGCCAAGTCTTGAGATACTTAAAAAAATCTCCTGGCAAGGGACTTCATTATCAAAAGAATGGGCACTGTGTTCTTGAAGGATATTCTGATTCTGATTATGCAGGCAGCAAAGTTGATAGAAAATCTACTTCTGGCTACTGTACCTTTGTAGGGGGCAATCTTGTCACTTGGAGGAGCAAGAAACAGAATGTAGTGGCCAGATCTAGTGCTGAGGCTGAGTACAGGGCCATGGCCCATACTGCTTGTGAGTTGCTGTGGGTGCGTTCTCTTCTGAAAGAATTTGGGATTGAGTCTTCATCGGCCATTCCTATGCATTGTGATAACATAGCTGCCATCTTCATTGCAAATAATCCTGTCTATCATGAGCGCACCAAACATATTGAAGTTGATTGCCACTTTATCAGAGAGTCTATTCTTGCTGGCAAGATATGCACTCCATTCACACGATCTGAAGACCAAGTTGCTGATATCTTCACCAAGCTCTTGCCTAAGAAACAGTTCTGCATGCTGCTGGACAAGTTGGGCATGATTGACATCTATGCTTCAACTTGAGGGGGAGTGTTACATTATATATTTCCTGTTTTACATAAGCATGTTATTTGTTTTTGTTATTTTCCTTTATATATGGACCTCTCTGTAATTGTCTCAGTTATATATATATGAGGGTGCACACGTTGTGCAACCCTGAGCTTTCTGCAATTCCTGACTCTGTCACAGAGAGTATCCGAGAAAACAACAACGAACATCTCGTGGAGACAATTTAACAAGTCCAAGTTGGTGATTGTGGACAAAACAAAGGCAACCAAAAACTTTTGGTGGTAGGGTAAAAATAGGTTCATGTGGCTACAAAAGTTGGTAGGGAATTTTATTCTGTTGGATGGACGAAGGCATGTGGTTGATGAGGTAGCTGGCTAACGGAATGACATCATGCCAATAGGATTTGGGAACCTTCATGCCAATGAGGAGAGTTCGAGCACATGAGGTTTGATGGACAATTCCTTTAGAGATATAAATGTTCTGAAAACCATGTTGCACGTAATCAAAAGCATAATCAATGCGGACAAATTTAGGAGTAGCAGACAATTGAGTTTTTATTTCATTCAAGAACTTGGAGAAAACATCTAAAATTTCAGAGCGATCTTTTAAAAGATAAAGCCAAGTGGCACACGACCAATCGTCAATAAAAGATACAAAATATCGCACACCAATACGACAAGGTCCCCAGATATCAGAATGAATTAAGTAAAACAAACTAGGACTCCTGTTATGACAACGAGGAGAATACACATAGTGGTGATGTTTTCCAAGTTGACAAGATTCACATGTAAATTCTTCAGAAGACAAGCTAGGAAATAAGGATTTCAACTTATTGGCTGAAGGGTGACCAAGCCGCAAAGATATAGAGTGAGCATAGAATTAAATGTCCGATTTTGAAGTCGTGTTCGATGGCCTAGAAATATAAATTTTTTGAAATTTCGGCCGAAATTTTGATATTTACGGCTCTAACGATTTCGACGACCAAATAAGTGAATAAATCATGAAAATTTACCAGGACAATCGAAACACCAAGATCTACTCAAATATGCAAATACTATTTCATCTTGGATGTGGGGGGGGGGTCTCCCACATTTCTAAGTGAAGGAAGCTGAACAATTTCGACAAAATTTCGATGGCAAAATGAAGGAATTAACTTATGAAATTTTGCAAGCACAATGTTTAAACATAAACACTCTAGACTATGTAATACATTTATATGTATAAAGTTCAAGGTGGGATACATGTCTTGATGAGTGAGTGCACAAATGAACAGAAATGTCAAGTCTGCTAGACAATTAGACTGTTAAAGTTTCAAGTTACAACTTAGAATTTAAAACTTAGAGTTAGAAGTTCCAAACTTACCAACTACAACTTGTATAAATCTAATGTTAGCATTTAACTAGGTTACATGGGACATTTATACATAGATTCAAGAAAGAACTTTGTTATTTTCAGAGTAACTCTCCATATATCTATAGAAGAGTGTAGAAATTGTAGGTAATGTATAAATGGTCTAGGGATAGGGAAAACATACCTTAGAATTAAGAAAGATAGCCTTTAGAAGGAAGATATTAAAAAAAATTGCAAAAATACCCAAGATGTAGTATTATCCGCCTTAGGAACAAATTTCTCGAAATTTAACTTGTGTTTCTGTACCATTTCGCGAAATTACGTCCCAAATTAGGCTTTTTGCTGTGAAATTTCACCATTTTTGTCGAAATTTTGCACCTAGAGTCAAAATTTTTGCGAACTTACGTCCCATTCCCTGCATGTACGTGTTTCACATGTCTGATCGTAGGTTTTGATGTCCAATTGAAAAAAAAATGAAATTTCGCAATTTCCATTGAAATTTTGTTCCATGAGAGTTAGCCATAAGAGCAGTAGCAGACGAATTTGACGAGGTATGTAGATAGTACAAACCATCTCCACCTTCATATCCCCCACCAATCGTCTTTTTCGTCCTGAGATTCTGCATGGAGACAGTGTAAGGAAAGAAGGTTACACTGCAGTTTAAAGATTTAGTAATTTTACTAACAAACATCAAGTTCAAAGGAAATCTGGGCACAAATAGGACAGATTTAAGGAGATTTTCAGTGATGTAGAAGTAGATCCATCTGCCAAACGTACCAGAAGATGATATTTAGATTTCTTTAGATGATTAAAAAGATTTTTATTACCAATTATATGGGCCGTAACACCAGAATCAACAATCCAATCGTCTATTGTCGAAGAAGAAGAAGCTTGAAGACAGGAAGGATCACCTGAGTGTTGAGCAATGCTCGCCTGAGGTGTAGTGGTATGTGTAGAAGCAACTTTGATTAGCTTGTCAAGGTCAAACAAACTTAATGTTACCATCTGAGTAGTAGCAGCACTAGGAGACTCTTCATCAACTTCATTAGTGGAGACTTGGTTTGCCCATTCGGGCTTTCCATGTTTCTTCCAACATTTGTCCTCGATATGATTAGTCCGTTTATAGAAGTTGCAATACCGAGGCTGAAGAGGAGAAGACCCTCTTCCAGAGGAGTGAAGCAGAGGAGGCCCTCTGCCACTATTGTTAAGACCTCTGCCTCGTCTACGCGTAGAGTTACCACGTCCTCGTTCAACAACAACCAGGGCAGCATGCTCTTCTTTGGTAGTAGAAGACACGGTCGTCCAACATGGGTAATGGTTTGGATGCAAGGATTTGTTGACAAACAACTTCATAGCTGGGGGCAAGGATGCCAAGAACTGGCATAACTAGACTTCATCTTGTTGTTTTTGTAGTTTTATGAGATCAGTAGATAATGGATGGTGGAGTTTGAGTTCTCCCCAAATACCTTTGAAGGTATCAAAATATGAAAGAAATGATGTAGCTTCGTCAAGTCTTAGAGAATGCATTTGTTTATAGAGTTCAAAAACCTGGGAGGCATTTCCCTTACAGGTATAAATCTGAGCAATATGGTCCTAGGCTTCCTTGGTGGTATCAATAAACAGGAGATTGGTGGATACATGAGACTCACAACTATTTAGAATCCAAGACATGACTTGAGAATCCCATTTTGCCCATTTCTTATACTCGACTTTCTTTTTGTCATTCGTTTCATCTTTAGGAGGAGGTAGTTCAGTGAGATGCTCAAGCTTGCCCGCAGAATGAGCATAAATTTGAAAGGATCTTGCCCACAAAATATAGTTGGATCCGTTGAACTTGACATAAGTGACACATCTAGAATGTGTCTCCATGATCTTAGAAGAAGATGAAGCCATAGAGCAATAGTGATAGCCAAAGAATCTCCGAAGGCAGCAACACGACACATCTAGAAAATGACACAACATGTCAAGAGAGGACAAATTTCTTTAGAGGCAGGGACACGACGTGTCAGGAAAGGACAAGTCGTGACAAACAACAACAGATAGTCTCTTGGAAAGAGACACGACTTGTCAAAAATATGACACGACGTGTTAGATGATTCGCCGGTGTGAGACGCAACGTGTCAAAAATAAGACACATCGTGTCAAGGGTTGGGGCAACAACAGATCAGGAGCAAATGATTCGCCAATTTAGGACACGTGTTTGGCAGGGACACAACGTGTTAAAGGCCGGGGCAGCAGCAGATCAGGAGCAGAAATGGAGAATCCAACAAAATAAGGTCAAAAGAGACCCAGAATAAGTGGCAAATACTATGATTTACCAAGAAGGGAAAATACTATGATTTAAAATCTTTTAATCTCATCGTGTATTTAATTCTTAGATCTTAATCATCCTAATAGATCACATTAACACATTTCTACTTATAATGTCATTAGGTTCAAATAATTATATGTTTTAGGTGCTTAGATTAACTATTGTTAATATAGCTGTTTTATGTTTCTTATATTTCTTTGTCATTTACCTTTATTGCTGGACCTCTCTGTAATTTTCCCTTCTCAGTTAGTAATAAAAGAGGGACAACACATTGCTGCCCTAACGAACGTTGCACAATGCAGCAACCTAATTCTTCACACGGTACCAGAGCGGTGAACAGTACGGCGGTGTGAACTGTAACTCCAGTCTGAACAATAATTCCGACGCGAATAGTGCGACGACATGGACAGTAATTCCGGCGTGAACAGTACAACATGAACAGTATTACCGTGTGAACAGTACGACAGCGTTAACAATGTCGGCAGCCTTAGGCGTTCTCTCTGGCCGGTAGCGCGGGCATCTTCAAAGGCTAAACGGAGTTCTAAAACTCCAGATCGAAGAGTCCACGTCTACGTAGAGACTTCCTGATCACATCTCCTCCATGTGTGATTAGGAAGTATTCGTTTGGAGGTTGTGGATGCGTTAGAAATGCATCTTGTTTCTCGTAACATGACGTGTATCTCTCCGTCACTCCTCTCTTTGTCGCGACATGTATCAATCCGTCACCTCGTTTGTTATCGGGGACGTGTATCTTTCTGTCTCTGCTTTATCAATAATAGTTTGAAGATCCCTACATCACAAATGAATATGGAGGATAAGATGTCTATTGTCTACAATGAGGCGCCACCTGTTCCCGCCATCAAGCTGAATGGGAAGAACTATCTTCTGTGGATGAATGCTGTCTACACTGTTCTAGAGTCCAAAGATAAAATCGAAACATGTCGATTCTGGTCCTCTTACCGAGACCTACAAGGGATATGCTGAATGGAAGCATCTCAACAGTCTAGTGAAAACCTGGCTATGGCGGAGTATGGAGATTGCTGCTAGGTTCATGTTCTACTCCACAACGAAGGATATTTGGGATGCTGTGAAGAAACATTATTCTCAGGAGAAGAATGCTCTGCAACAGTTTATGATTTATGATCGCCTTTTTGTAGAACAGCAGGGAGATATGTCTTTGGAGGAATGTTTTGGGATGATACAGTCTATTGCCCAAGAGCTGAGTTTTTACCATCCTGTGACTACGTAAGAGCAAGTCAAGGATAGGGATGATCTAGTTACAACAAAGTTTCTTTCTGGGCTGAGTTCGTCTTTCTGTTCAGGACGAAGTGTGATTCTAGCAGTTGATAAACTTCCCAGTTTGGGGAAGCTTATTCCAGAATTTAGCAATCAAATTTTGAACTAGTTCATTCATCTGCAACTCCTTTTGGAGAGTCTCAGGCATCTGTTGCTGCTGCAGTTAGAGGAGGACGTACATGTGTTGGACGTGGAGGATCCACTAGGCCAAAGTGTACTTTTTGTGGTTGTCCAAGACATACTGTTGAGAGATGTTGGAAGAAACATGGAAGACCCTCTGCGCCTCCTATTGGGACAACTCACTTTTCTGGTAGCACTGAGTCGTTTGAGCCTCCTACTACTGCTACTGCTTCTTCTGCTAGTGCTTCTGGAATTACCATCACCAGGGAAGAATATGACTCCTTTATTCGGGCCACACAACATCTGAACATGGGAGCCTCTCCGTCTTCAGCTCACCTAGCTTCCACCTTTGGTAATTCAGCTTCTTCCTTCATAGCTTCTGGTTCTTCTCCTTCCTGGGTGGTAGATTCTGGAGCTTCGCAACATATGACTGGTATGAGGACATTGCTTCACTCCTTTGACTCATATATTCCACATTAGTCCGTGACATTAGCTGATGGTTCAGTGTGGAAAGTATTAGCTAGTGGTTCTGTTTCTTTGACTCCTAAGATTGACCTCAAATCTGTACATTATGTGCCTGGATTTCCATTCAATTTACTTTATGTTGCAAAATTGATTGATACTGTGAAATGTACAGAGACTTTTGGTCCTTCTTGTTTTGTATTATAGGATCTCAAGAGTATGAGGACGATTGGTGGGGGCCTAGGAAAGGAGATCTCTACCTCTTTCATGGTGCAAGTTTGCCTCGTCAAGTACCTGCTTCGCCAGCCCCTGCTATCCTTTTGAGCGGTTCTCCCTTACTGTGGCACTACAGATATGGTCACCCTTCTCTAGAGAGTTTGCGGAAGTTAGAACTAGATTTATCACATGTGTCTACTATAGAGTGTCAGTCTTGTTAGTTGGGGAAGCATCATAGGATGTCTTACCCTAGTTGTGTCAATAAAAGGTCTCTTCGTCCCTTTGATCTTGTTCACAGTGATGTTTGGGGTCCTGTAAAAGAAAGCAGTTATAATGGTTTTCAGTATTTTATGTCTTTTGTAGATGATTTTTAGCGCTTGACATGGACTTATTTGTTGAAGAGTCGAGAATCTGTGTTATCCATTGTCAAACATTTTCATCAAGAAATAAAAGTCTAGTTTGATTGCAATATTAAAATCCTCCAATCTGATAATGCTTGGAATATGTTCAACGTGCTATGGCTGATTTTTGCAGTTCTGTTGGAATGATACATCACACGTCTTGCCCTCATACACCTACCCCAACAAAATGGGGTGGCTGAGAGGAAAAATCATCATCTTCTTGATATTGCTAGGACGATTATGTTTCAATCCAATGTTCCTAGGAGATTTTAGTCTGATGCTTTATTGACTGCTTGTTTTCTTATTAATAGGCAGCTCTCTTCTATTCTCCAAGGGTGTACTCCGTTCTCCGTTTTACGCCCACATGATCAACCCTTTCTTGTTCCTCTTAAGAGTGTTTGGTCGCACCTCCTTTGTTCATAATTTTGATCCCAAGGCTGACAAATTGTCTCCGCGGTCTATCAAGACTCTCTTTCTTGGGTACTCTAATACCAGTAAGGGGTACAAGTGTTACTGTCCAAGTCTTCGCCGCATGTTTGTGTCTAGGGATGTCACCTTTCATGAATCTGCTCCATATTTCTCTAGTGTTCCCAGTAAGGGGGAGCAATTATGTGAGAGTGAGGGAGTGCCACTATCACAAATCAGTGAGGGAGTTCTACCACAACAAAGTGAGAGAGTGCCACCCGTCATTTTTGCAGATACTATAATCCAGGAGGGGCCATCTGGTCATGTTGCTCCAATTCAGCAATACTCTCAGGTATATCACAGACGAGCAGGCAAGATCATGATGAGGTAACGACTCCAGTCGATGTGCCTTCCCCATCTTCCTCTACTCAAGAGATTCCTGAAGAGCCATCTGATCTTGATGTTCCCATTGCTCTCCACAAAGGTACTTGCTCGTGTACTATTCAACATCCTATTGCAGGTGTTTGCTGTTTATCAAATTTGTCTAAGCATGCACACTCTTTTGCTCTTGAGATTGATTCTGTGACTATTCTAAAGAATCATATTGATGCAATGAAGGATGTTGGCTGGTTAAAGATGATGAAATCTGAAATGTCTGCACTTGTACAGAATAATACGCGGGAGCTTACTGATTTACCTTCAGATAAGAATGTTGTGGGCTGCAGATGGGTCTTCACAGTTAAACTCAATCCAGATGGTTCAATAGAGAGGTTGAAGGCTAGACTGGTGGTGAAAGGATACACTCAGACATATGGCGTAGATTTCTTTGAGACCTTCGCACCAGTGGCTCGTCTTAATTCTATGAGGATCCTTATTTCTCTGGCTACCAATTTTGACTGGCCACTATATCAGCTCGATGTCAAAAATGCCTTCCTACATGGTGATCTACACGAAGAAGTATACATGGAGCAACCTCCTCCTAGCTTTGTTGCTCAGGGGGTGTCAGAAGGTGTGTAGATTGAAGAAAGCCATTTATGGGTTGAAACAATCTCCTCGAGCTTGGTTTGACAAGTTCAGTTCTATTGTATTACAAATGGGCTTCTCACGTTCTGTGACTGATCATTCATTATTCTATTCTAATTCTTCTCCTGGGTCCCGTTATTATTGCCGTTTATGTTGATGATATTGTTATTACTGGCAGTAATTCTGTAGGCATATAAGATGTTAAAGAAGGACTGCGGAAGCACTTTCACACAAAGGACCTAGGCAGATTGAGGTACTTTCTGGGCATTGAAGTTCTTCGATCTCATGCAGGCACTAATTTATATCAAAGGAAATATGTGCTTGATCTACTTCATGCGACAAGCATGAGTGAGTCCAAGCCAGTTCCACTCCTATGGACTATCATGTGAAGGAGAAGACTGATGACAATGATTATCCTGATACAGGGTATTATAGGAAGATTGTGGGTAAGTTGATATACTTGATAGTTACCCGTCCTGAAATTTCCTTTGCTGTAGGAGTGGCGAGTCAGTATATGAGCTCACCCAAGCAGGCTCATTGGATAGCAGTATGTCGCATTCTTAGGTATCTAAAAGGTGCACCTGGAAAAGGGATCACATATCTTAGACCTAAGACACCTACGTCTACTCTTGTTCTTACTGTCTATGCAGATGCAAATTGGGCTGGTAATCAAAATGACAGAAGATCCACATCTGGATATTGTACCTTTCTAGGGAATCATCTTATCACCTAGAAAAGCAAGAAGCAGAATGTGGTGGCTCGTTCTAGCACAGAAGCAGAGTATAGAGCTATGGCTCATGCTTGTTGTGAACTATAGTGGGTTCAATCCATGCTATCTGAGTTGAAAATTCCTGTGATTCTCCTGTTGAGCTCAGATGTGACAATCAAGCTGCAATTTATATTGCTAAGAATCCAATCTTCCATGAACGCACTAAGCACATACAAGTTGATTGTCATTTTGTCAGAGATCAAGTCAAGAATGGAAAGGTGGTGACTCCTCATGCCAAATCCGAAGACCAACTTGCTGATGTTCTTACAAAGCCATTGGGTCCAACAATGTTTCAGAGTCTTAGTAACAAGCTGGGCATACATGATGTGTACGCTCCAGCTTGAGGGGGAGTGTTAATATAACTGTTTTATGTTTCTTATATTTCTTTATGTCATTTACCTTTACTGCTAGACCTCTCTGTAATTTTCCCTTTTCTGTTAGTAATAAAAGAGGGACAACACATTGCTGCCCTAGGCCCCTAACGAACGTGCACAACACACCAACCTAATTCTTCACAACTATGTCTCGTGGCACCTTCTGATATATATCAACCACATATATACTTGAAGATGGCCCATCTTGTAATGTTTATCTCAACGCCTCACCAGTGCACATGTCCCATACCACATGCATTTGAAAGGGTGAGACAAACATCATGCGGATTTTAAATGCTCAAAGAATTTCCTCTACAATTCCATATGATATGTGTTCCGGACCACACACCACTGGGGATAGAGAGGTCATACTATGGGCGTGAGTTTTTAAAGCTGACACGTAGCTAACCCTAATACATATATAACTAGACCTCTAGCTCAGACTCTACCATCTTTGTCTAATTTCTTCTGTAACAAAGGTTACTAACGATCAACCTATTTATATATTATGGTCTTTCTAGGATCTAGTAGGTGGCTTACACTAAGAATCTGAGAATTTGCCTGATGGCCATCTACATTATTGCTCTGATACCAAACCTCGTAACGCCCCAATTTTCTTTATCACATGAGCGGAAGCCAAACATTTTTCTTCTTCTTGGGAGTGTCACAACTACGACAAACATAACAATAACAATAGACAGAACCATTACAGACTGTGTATGAATGGAATTCTCATTATTTTCTTAGCAAATGACTTCTATTACATCATCATGTACAAAAGAAACTTAATACCATGATACTACTTTTGTACATATCTCATCTCAAATCTGGGACCGTGTAGATGGAACGCCCCACCAACCAATCCTCCTAACTCTGCACTTCCAAACTTTGGCTTGGATGTTCTTTATGAAACTTGAAACCTGCGAACATCTCGTCCCCAACCATGCACAAAAGGAAACCTAGATTAAAGTAAGTGACATTGAATTCTAATAGCTGGAAGGAAAATAATTGCATTATAAAACTTAGGAATTAAAACCAAAATATATATCTTTTATTTACATATTTTATCTTTTTGTTGACCACTATTATACAATAATTCCTCTTCTATGGCACTATGTGCCTTCTATGGTGCAATGCACCTTCTGTTGCGTGCAAGCCTTCTGGTGACATCGAGGTGTCTTTTGTTCTGTGGCACCAAGTGCCTTCTATGGTGCAATGGACCTTCTGTGCCATAAAAGCCTTCTGTTATATGTATTGCAATACTTCTATTATGTGAGGACTTATTATATGATATCAAATTATGTTCTGGTGTCTTTTTCTATTCTTTTATGGTCTTTTCTTTTTCTGATTGTATTTCTGATTCTGATTCTATTTCTAATTATATATCTCAAACAATTGAGAGAAATTCTAAAGTAAGCATTCTATTCTGGCATTCTATACTCTACATTGTAAATTCTATTTTGACTTTGTATTAAAATCTGAGTTCTGAACTAATAAATAGAATCTGAAAAGCTAGGGATAAATTTTGATATTTTCATTCTATCATCTAATAATTCTATTCTGAATTCTGAGTCTCAATTAGTAAATAACTGTGTAAATCTTACTTATAGATTCTATATCTGATTCAGATATTCTATAACAACATTGAATTCTAAATGATATCAGAGAATCAACATACTGAAATATGCTATATTCTGATTTCTAGTAATTACATGCTACTTCTAAGCATTGATGCAAGAATAATTTAGAACTGATACTTTATAAGATCTGGGTATGAGTTATTTGAGGAAGTAATTCTATTGTATTGAAAAATAATACTCTACATATGAACATTAGACCATGCGTCTAATGGATTATTCTGAGAAGGATAACTAGATAAAATGAATTCAGAGGACATGGCCCACTTACCTCAACTATACGTCTAAATCATATTACACGTGAAACTGGTACTGAGTGCAAACTCTATTCTTTTGTAAGACACACCCTGCTCTATGAAGCTTCATCAATGTGGAAATGCTATATGTTGCCGCTTTAGTCAGTGAAAAGTCTGAAAATGACCCTATGTGCCTTCCTGTGCACGGTTGTTGGCCGCATAGTAACAAGTTCGGGATTCGGCAACTTTTCGGCTGGCTGGAAAAAATCAGAATTCGGAAAAAATCGAGAAAAGTCATGAAAAGATCGATAAATTTCGGTCAACTATTCGGAAATAATCAAGAATAAGTCGGCAATATAAGTATATACATATATATGTATATATATATGTATACATATGTATGTATGTATGTGTATGGGATAAAGAGAGACATTCTCTCCCCCTCTCCCACGCTCGTGACGGAGGCCGAACGTCCGGGAGGGTGGTATGTATGTATGTGTATATATAGATAAATGTATGTATGTACATACATATATGATGCATGCAACTGTTACGACCACAAGACATACAATCTTAGTGAGTGAAAAAGTAGGAAAAGAAGTAAAAAATAGTTGAGTAATAACATGAACTGTCTAGAGGAGTGGGGGGTTTGAGACTTAGTGTGTATTAGGAATTTGGTGTACATGGTTTGGTAAAAAAAGAGCAAGCGACTTAAAAGACAAAAATCGAGAAAAATCGTGAAAAGTCATGAAGAATCGTAAAAAATCGTATAAATGCGAAAAAGCGGGATTAATCGTGAAAAGTCGTGAAAAATCGGCGATTGGCGTATTAATCGTGATGAATATTCGGGAGCCTATAACATCATGAAAAATCGCCGATTTTTCGTAAAATTCGGAGACTTGTTACTATGGTTGGCCGCTGACTCGCTGCCATGATCCTAAGGGCACCTTGGCACGTTTCCACAACGACATGACCGACCACATGAGATTGCTTGGACACGAACACTATTCCATCGTCCTTCTTTCTTAATTTTTGCAATGTTCAACGGTGCACACTGATGCCGAAAAATTAAGCTCCTGTTATGTTCTCTCCTTGGCGCCAAGATAGCCTCCTTACCTCCACCTATTTAGGACTAAGCTCATTGCTGTATGCCATGCATTGCAACCAGAGATGAGACAGATCTGTAGATGGATGTTTTTCAGCCTTTGGTATCCATAAGTATCTTGTGATGTTCTCATTGACGCAAGCGTATATTAGCGACCTTCTCATCAGGTTGAACATGGGGTGCTCACGGATGGATTTTGGAGCATGGAAAGTTTGGGAGGAGCGTATGCCGGTCCGAGGAACGTTGCTGTTGTTTATCCTAGGACATATTAATGCTACTGTGGTGAAAATACTAGATAATCTTGTAATAGATTGCATTGTTCCGATTTAGTCGCAACTACTTAACCAATGGGATTAATCTTTATTAACCGAATCCATCTGCCTCCCTCAACACGACTATGCCCATGTACAATCAAACTCTATTTTATTTTATTGTTTACAAGTTTTCTTTTATCTTGTTAGAAATCAGATTCTAAGCGTACCGTACAAGTGTATCTACTCTTATATTAATAATCTCCTATAAGCTAATAACTTTTCTCTTTATCCACAATGATCTACCATCCTACCAAACTAATAATACGTGGCACATATTCCACCTTCATTTGTTTATTCTTTTTTTATGTACATTGCATTCTTTCTCGTGTCCCAAGAAGCATTATACAATTCATAGAACTATAAGAACTTGAGAGTAGAACTGCTTGAGCATATGCTTTTATTTTGTCTCTTGGAAGAAGATGTTTATGTGTCCATAAAGATTAGACAAGGGGATAACAAAGGTTATGGTCAAGTAGGTTGGAAGTTAAGAGTCTTTGGTAGGATGTGTTTGTCGTTATCATTTATCAAAGTCCAAAAATTCATACATGTGTATAAACATGTACACAAAACCAAATATTCAAAGTCATAATTTACTCACTTGATCCTATATTAAAATTTAGCCTAAACTACAAAGAATCAATGTAAACTCCAACTTGTGTGTCATAGTATACATTGGTCATACAGCCAAGTATTGATAAGTCACTTAGATTTCTTTTCATGAACATTCAAAAACCTTAATTTTTAAACATAAGACGATCACTAACAACTAATATGTTTTCATGACTCGTCACAAGATGAACCACATTCTTAAACTATTCCCTATCACTTCTTTAGGGTTTTCAGAACTAATAACATATTTAACCCAACCTCGAGTAAGGGTTTTCATATAATAAGGTAAGCTAACCCATGTGGACTACATCTGGTTATAGAACCTCTACAAAATTGGGATGTTACATACCCTTTCCCTTTTCCACCCTTCCACCCATCATGTGTATCTTTCCACGTGGAGGGGTCATATTTCCCTTTTTCCACACCTTCTACTCACTCTCGTCGTATTTGATGTGCAGGGGGAATAGAGGAGAGAGAGATAGAGAGGAGGGTATGAGGAGAACATGAGAGAGAGGATATGATATGATATATATTCCAGGTTATCTTCATAGAGCTTCATGTTCTTCAGCATATCTGCGTTACTGATGTCTTTATGGCGCGTCATTCTCACTTAGCATCACGTTACATTCAGACAACATTGAAGGATCTCACAGTTGCAACATTGAAACCAAGACTTTCGCGTTTGTACCACATTATGTACGTCAAGACAAGAGCTTGCTGCGCATATTCCGGCCTCTAGTCCCTTTGGTGTTGATGAGGTTCCAATTGATCATCCATGTTGCGTAAATGGTGTTCCAGATGGTTACTTCATCTCCGAAGCTCGTCATCATCAAGCCTGTGCAAATTTTGTATCTGCAAGAATTCATCCAGAGTGATCTTCACCGATCTACTTCATCACGTCTTCTCCGAGTTGCATTTGCTACTTCTATGTGTTGAGACGACACCTCAGCACCTCGCCCAGCGTGTTCGTGCCACGTTATGCACGTCTGCAGTCTTCTGCGCTAATTCCTGTTGCCTGCACTTCTTAGACAAGTCAAAAACACCTCTACTGCTACATAGACACTGTGCCTCCACGTTCGTGCCGCGTTATGTACGTGGGATGTGTTGATGTGCGCTTTTTCCAATTCACATTCCTCTCCAGTGAAGATGGCATAGTCGTGGTATTTGTGATTGTCTGTTTCAAATGTTCTTCATTCTAGACACACTTTAAGAGAAAGACCTTCTTCAAAGCTCGAGCTTCTCCAACATGTAGAACACATCTCAGAGAGGTGTCATCATACATTTTTAGTTAGGAAGTATTGTTCAAGGGGGGGTAACAGTTTTTGTATGGGGAGTGACAAGCCTATCTTTTATTTATCAAGTCTGTTTTTTATCGTTCGATCGAGTCATGTAACTCCAAACTTTGACATGCGTTCACTCATGCTCCAACTTAAGGGGGAGTGTTAGAATATTAGCCTATTTAGTTAATAGGTTAATTAGTCTATTGTCTACATGGTCCTGTTGCCCATGGCCCATTAGGGTTTAGTCCGCTTCCTTGTGCTTCCTTGTAATTGTCTCCTCTCCTATATAGGGTTTAGTCCGCTTCCTTGTGCTTCCTTGTAATTGCCTCCTCTCCTATATATATAGGACAGCGGTGTACATATCAATATACAACAACGAATACAATTCTTCACGATTATCATTTAGTGGTATTGGTGATGCTGGATTCCAAACCGCTCTACCCTTACTAAGAAAAGCTGAGCAGCCTTTATTTGGCAACTGTTATTGACATGGTCTGCAGTGGAAAGTCCTGGCTGCTGCAGCTTGCGGCTGTTGCGGAGTACATCTGATTGTGATCAAGCAAAATGTGCAATGACAGAAACTGGCACTCATGGGAATCTGCAGTGTTTTATTGTGCACAGCTGCTCGCTATAGAAAGTCGGGTGTCCATGGAAACCCAAGAGAGAACATCCACACCCAGAGCAATTACCACATGGATGTGGGCGATTGAAATTTTAAAAGAATAACCAGGGGACGGATGGTGGATGTGGTTCCAAATAATCATTCTTACTGTATTACTAGTGCCAAATCAATTGCCTGCATATTTTGTATATAGATATGTAATACACCACAACTGGCTGCAGCAGACGTATCAGTACTGTATTGAACCTGAATGGATCAAACACAACCTTCTATGTGCCTGATGTAATGAAATCTTGGAATGGAGTCCCACGACATGTTTTGACAGCTCAAGTTGGTTTTGATGAGAGACATGAGAGTACTGGTGGATATCATGAAGATTACCAAAGGTGCCTAACTGCCTATGAAGGGTGCTGCCACATCATTATATGAGAACTGCTAACCCAATCACCTATGAACTGAGCTAGGTGACAGATCGGCATGACCAACATAATAGTCCCAATGGATGCTTGGGAAGTAAGCTAGAGGGCATATATGAAGGGATAAACTGTACTCGGACATCAGAAACAGTCAGTAAAGTAGATAGAGAAACAACCTAATTATAGAGTGCCTGTAGAAACTGGGTGGGGCTGTTTGAAGAATTTGACCCTGCTGGACACAAAAAAAGCCAAGTGAAGTGACAGGGATGTGAGCTAGACCCCATAAGGAGATCCTGAAAGATCTATTACCAGAGTCGGCTTCACTCAATGCTCAGAGGAATTTAATGAAAAGTGACAGAAGGGTGTGACATGTGAGGGTAAAAAACTTATAGATCTCATTGCCATCATTAAATGGCAGCTATGTATACAAAATTAAAACCCACCACTAGATTCAAGGTGTAACTAGTTATTCCTTTTAAGATAACGATGTCATGGATGGAAGGTCAAAGGCACTGTATTCGAGGTGACAGTGAGTATCACATGCACCGGTGCAAAAATTGAAATTCTCTATGATAAAACTCGATATCCACATACAACAAGCGGAATGGTGAACAAACTTCAAAACAACTAATCTATTTACAACCTAACTGTCTCAAATCAGTGAAATGTAGGCTATATAAAGTACAAGCATGGAAGAAATGTCCGATTTTGACGCTGTTTCGGCGCACAGAGAAGCATTAATCTAAATGGAATTTTGACGGTTTCTATCTAGGCGTTTCAACACCATAACGAAAGAATGAATTCATGAAACTTTACCAGTTTGATCTACTAGTATATATTACACTTGTTTATGCAAAAGAATGTCATGTTGGATATGTCGGGCGCGGGGACGGTCTCCTACACGTGTGAGTAAAGGGAATTCAACTATTTGGATGGGATTTTGATGTCAATTAACTAAGTCGTGATAATTTGCGAGCACAATATATAGACTTAAAGGCACAACAAAGATACTATGAACAAATTGGAAAACAACTGATTCATTCATGATCTAACTGTCTCAACTCCGTGAATGTAGGCTATGAAGCACAAGCTTGTCAAAACGGTCCATACCGCATGCTGTCCTTTTTTCCAGCAAATCATTCTTCTATATATTGTTGGTCTATGGTCATGCATAGAGAAAAATGTGAAAGAGTATATGGAATTGTCTAGTAAATTCTAGAACAAAGAGTAATCCAAACTTAACAGTGTTGTATGATGGGTTACTAAATCAGTATGTAAGAAGAAATGAAGAAGGAAGAAGACAGGAACACCTATCACATGTCGGCTGCAAGATGCAGCAAACGTGAGTAGGGCTTGAGCCTACACACTTGTATATATATATTAGGGTAACTACATGAGGTACAAAGAGAGAAAAAGAATAAAAACTAAATTTCATAAGCAAAATAGATCTGCCGCTGGCTTGCCGTTCCGCCGCTGTGCCGGTGTCGATACCATCGACTTGAGTGTCGATGGTATCGACAGAATATTGTCTTGCGCCTGAACCAATCTCGATACTATCGACATGTGTGTCGATAGTATCGACCGAGATGCAGCTTGCTTCAACTTGAACCTGAACTGATCTCGATACTATCGACAGAGTGTCGATAGTATCGACCGGGATGCAGGTTGCTTCACACTCCCCCTCAAGCTGGAGAGTACACATCGTGTATGCCCAACTTGCCGCAGAGTCTCTGAAAGATTGCTGAACCCAAAGGCTTTGTCAGAATATCTCCTAGTTGATCTTCAGACCTGACATATGGAGTCACAATTGTGCCGTCTTTTATTTGATCACGAATAAAATGGCAATCAACCTCTATGTGTTTTGTACGCTCATGAAAGATAGGATTCCTGGCAATGTGCATAGCAGATTGATTGTCACACTTGGGCTCCATAGAAGGTAGAAGAGAAATTTGTAATTCAGATAAAACAGATTTGACCCATTTTAATTCACAGCATGCATGGGCCATAGCACGGTATTCAGCCTCAGTGCTAGATCTAGCAACCACATGTTGCTTCTTACTTTTCCATGTGATAAGATGATCACCTAGAAAGGTACAATAGCCTGATGTAGATCTCCTATCAGTATGATCACCAGCCCAGTCAACATCTGAATATCCTGTGAGAGACAGAGTAGATGGAGGTGCCTTTGGTCTAGAATATGTGATACCCTTACCGGGAGCATTTTTCAGATACCTCAGAATTTTGCAGACTGCTGTCCAGTGTGATTGTCGCGGAGAATGCATATATTGGCTGACCACGCCCACAACAAATGAAATATCAGGTCGGGTGACTGTTAGATATATTAACTTACCCACTATTCTCCTGTAATATTCTGGATCTTGATACTCAGCATCATCAACCACCTCTTTGATGTGATAATCCATTGGTGTAGATACAAGTTTAGATTCAGCCATGCCTGTCTCCTGTAACAAATCAAGCACATATTTTCTCTGAGATAAATTGACACCTGCATGAGATCTAAGCACTTCAATGCTTAGAAAGTATCTTAGTTTGCTCAGATCCTTTGTATGGAAGTGTTTTTGCAAACCCTCTTTGACACGAGATATTCCCATGGTGTCACTGCCAGTAATTACTATGTCATCAACATATACAATAAGAATAATGGATCCACGGGAAGAGCTGGAGTAAAATAAGGAATGATCAGTCTTGGAGCGAGAAAAACCCATCTGAAGAATAACTTCACTAAACTTGTCAAACCAAGCTCTAGGTGACTATTTCCGCCCATAAATAGCCTTTTTTAATTTGCATACTTTCTGACACTCCCCCTGAGCAATAAACCCAGGAGGTTGCTCCATATATACTTCTTCCTGTAGATCACCATGGAGAAAAACATTCTTTACATCCAGTTGAAATAGTGGCCAATCAAAGGTAGTAGCAAGAGAAATAATGATCCGCACAGAATTCAGGCGAGCAACAGGAGAAAATGTTTCAAAGAAGTCAACACCATAGGTTTGGGTGTAGCCCGTTGCAACCAATCGGGCTTTCAACCGTTCAACTGATCCATCCGGATTGTGTTTAATAGTGAAAACCCATCTACAACCTACTACTTTCTTTCCTGCAGGAAGATCAACCAGATCCCAAGTACCATTATTTAAGAGAGCTGACATTTCAAGTTGCATAGCCTGTGTCCAGTCACTGTTCTTCATAGCATCATAATGGTTTCTTGGTATCGACACAGAATCAATCCCAATAGTGAATGCACGGGCCTGCTTAGACAGATGAGATAGGCAACATACATTTGTAATAGGGTGTTTAATAGTACAGGACCTAGTACCTTTCCGAACAACAATAGGAAGGTTGAGATCTGATGTCTCTGTAGGATTCTCTTGAATAGAAGGCGATGATGAGGGCTCAGGGACTGGTGCCGCTACTTCTTCTGGATCCTGCCTGCCTCGCCTATGGTATACATGTGTGTAATGCTCAATGGTAGGTCTATCTCCTGCTTGTTCATCCAGAATAGAAGTAAAATCCGGAATGATAGGTGGCACTCCCTCACTCTGCACCGATGGTGCCAGTCTCTCATTTTGTATTTTTGGTGGCTCTCCCTCTCTCAACTGCTCCCCCTTGCTCATAGCATTGAAGAAATATGGAGTGGTCTCATGGAAAGTGACGTCCCTAGACACAAACATGCGGCGAAGACTAGGACAGTAACACTTGTATCCTTTGCTCGTAGTGGAGTAACCCAGGAACAATGTTTTAATGGACCTAGGAGACAGCTTGTCGGTCTTAGGGTCAAAGTTATGGACAAAGGAAGTGCAACCAAACACTCTAAGAGGAATAGGATAGGGAGAGTCCTTGGGACGCAATATAGAAAAAGGAGTCTGTCCTTGAAGAACAGAAGAAGGTTGCCTATTAATCAAGAAACAAACAGTTAAAAGAGCTTTAGACCAAAACTTCTTGGGCACATTAGATTGAAACATAATAGATCGAGCAATATCAAGAAGATGGCGATTCTTCCTCTCTGCCACCCCATTTTGCTGAGGGGTGTGAGGACAAGATGTGCGGTGAATCATACCAACCGAGCTACAAAAATCAGACATAGCCTTTTGAACATACTCCAAAGCATTATCAGACTGAAGAAATTTTATATTGCAATCAAACTGGACTTTAATTTCAGTATGAAAATGTTTCACAATAGACAACACAGACTCTTTACTTTTAAGAAGGTAGATCCATGTCATGCGTGAGAAATCATCGACAAAGGAGATAAAATAACGAAAACCATTATAACTCTGGTCTTTTACAGGACCCCACACATCACTATGCACTAACTTAAAGGGACAAGAAGCCCGCTTATTGACTCGACTGGGATAGGATAACCTATGGTGCTTTCCCAGTTGACATGACTGACACTCTAAGGAAGATAATTGGGACAAATCTGGTTCCAACTTCCGCAGGTTCTCCATAGAAGGATGTCCATATCTGCAATGCCATAGTAAGGGGGAACCACTCAACAGGATAGATGGAGCAGGAGCAGGCATTTGGCGAGGTAGACTGTCACCGTTGAAAAGGTAGAGATCACCTTTCATAGGCCCCCCACCAATCGTCTTCATACTCTTGAGATCCTGTAATATAAAACAAGAAGGTCCAAATATTACCCAACATTTTAGAGTGTCAATCAGTTTTGCAACAAAAAGAAGATTAAAAGGAAATTCAGGCACAAAGTGAACTGATTTAAGATCAATCTTGGGTGTTAGGGAGACAGATCCACTAGCTAAAACTCTTTTCACTGAACCATCTGCCAGTGTAACAGATTGGTGAGGAATAGATGAGTCAATAGTGTGGAGCAATCTCCTCATACCAGTCATATGCTGTGAGGCGCCAGAGTCAACCACCCAAGATGAGGATGAGCCAGATGCTATGAGAGATGTAGCCTGATTACCAGCTGTAGATGCCAAATTTACCGATGAGGAAGATGATGATGACCCCATACTCATGTGCTGTGTCGCCTGAATGAACCGATCATATTCTTCTTGAGTGAGAGTGATGCCGGTGCCAGAGGTAGTACCCACAGTTGTAGAGGATGAGGATCCTGTGGTGGTGGCACAATGTGCTGCCCCCACAGGTGGTGCAGCAGGTCTTCCATGTTTCTTCCAACACTTCTCCACTGTATGTCCCAGTTTGTCACAAAAGGTACATTTCAGACGTGTCCCACGCCCTCTACCCATACCGGGGCGTCCTCCTCGTACCGCAGCAGCAACAGACGCATGAGATTCTCCAGAAGGTATATCAGGAACAAAGGAAGCAGACTCAAACAGTGATTGCTGGATCCTTGAATAAGCCTCCATAAGACTGGGTAGTTTATCAGTAGCCAAGATAACGCTCCGAGCGGAGCTACAAGTCGAGTTAAGCCCAGATAAGAATTTGGCTGTAACCAAATCATCTCTATCCTTTATCTGTTCTGCAACAGTCACAGGATGATAATAACTTAGCTCTTGAGCAAGAGCCTGAATCGCCCCGAAATACTCCTCAAGAGATCGGTCACCCTGTTTTTCAGCAAACAGACGATCATAGATCATAAACTGACGGAGAGCATTCTTCTCTTGAGAGTAATGTTGCTTCACTGCGTCCCATATTTCCTTGGCCGTAGAGTAGAACATGAACCTTGCGGCGATTGCAGATTCCATACTATTCCACAGCCAAGTCTTCACAAGACTGTCATGTCGCTTCCATTCAGCATACCCTTCGTCAGTAGATGCCTTGGGACCCGAGTCAACATGCCTTGCTCTGTCACGAGCCTCCAAGACGGTGTGGATGGCGTTCATCCATAGAAGATAATTTTTCCCGTTGAGTTTGATGGAGGCGATAGGTGACACCTCGTTGTAGATCATAGGTGTCTTGATATCCTCCATTGTAGAACGAAATATATGACAGATTGATACACGTCAAAGAAGATGTGGTGACAGTGAGATACACGTCACACACAGAAGAAAAACAAGGAGAAATGCGTTACTGACGCATTCACAGCCTCCAAATGATATTCCTAATCACACATGGAGGAGGTGTGACTAGGATGATGATTGAGACGAAACTAGTCCTCCGGTGGTGTTTTTAGATGATCGTTGGATCACCTGGAGATCCTCAACCACTTTGTGATAGTGGCTACGGTAGAGTTAGATATCTACCGCAGACCCAGAGTAGCCAACGGTGGTTCTTCGCAGCAGGTGGATTACGCCAAGACGACGGGTGGGAAGCAGCCGGCTGTCAAGGAGAGAGAGACCTGGAGAGATCCTCCGGAGAGAGAAAGGAGAAGCCCTAGATCGATCTCCGCTCTGATACCATGTAAGAAGAAATGAAGACAGGACATGTCGGCTGCAAGATGCAACAAACGTGAGTAGGGCTTGAGCCTACACACTTGTATATATATATTAGGGTAACTACATGAGGTACAAAGAGAGAAAAAGAATAAAAACTAAATTTCATAAGCAAAATAGATCTGCCGCTGGCTTGCCGTTCCGCCGCTGTGCCGGTGTCGATACCATCGACTTGAGTGTCGATGGTATCGACAGAATATTGTCTTGCGCCTGAACCAATCTCGATACTATCGACATGTGTGTCGATAGTATCGACCGGGATGCAGCTTGCTTCAACTTGAACCTGAACTGATCTCGATACTATCGACAGAGTGTCGATAGTATCGACCGGGATGCATGTTGCTTCTCACAGTAGTAAAAAAATATATGATTTACTTATCTGACATCGATTGTTATTTTTTGGTTTTATGGAAATGGATTTGATTTTCACCCAGCTTCTAATTTTAGTGGAAGTTATTTTGGGAGTGAAATGGCAAACCTTTTAAATTTTCTACTGTATCTAAATAAATGTATAACTTACAGATATGATAAAGAAAATTCAATATAGGTGTCATGTAATTCCAAAACATTGACATGTATTTGTGTCCAAGCTCTTGGGAATGTTTGTAGCGAAGGGGGTTGGATTACCGAAAAGGACTATGCTCTTAAACGGGGTTGGATTTGCGAAAAGGACTATGCTCTTGCTCTATTGAACTAGTCTGTTTGAGCAATATACCCTGCATTTTTTAAATCTTTTTCATGTTGTGATGTGGTGATAATGCGAGACTTGAACAACAAGGCTCAACAAGCTTGTTGTGGAGATATAGAAGTGTGAGATCAAGCAGTCCAATCCCAAGTAACGTACAACAAAGATCAACCACGAAGCAAGCATGCAACCACAAAGATAAAATTTATAGTGTTAGAAAACTTCTCAACGTGGGAACCTACATCCACTGGCGGAGATGATATTATTGATGAAGAGAATCCCAGGGAGGATGATTACAGAAGAGAGTAGAAGAACCCATTCCCCCCTTTACACCCGAAAGCCGACCTTGGAAGAAGACGTTTTCTTAGAGAGGAGCTCTTGGAGGCTTGAAACCCTAAGGGAATCCCTAGGTCTGTCTATGGCTCTAGTTTTTTGAGAAAACATCTCTTCTTTGCTAGTCATGCTTGGGACGAGTTTGGGGGGTTCTGTTTAAACATGGGACATGTGGCTAAAGTCCCAAAGTCAACGAGGATTAGTCTAGGCTGCATCATGGTCTGGCTGCTTCGATCGAAATTGTGAAATTCTGCTTGAAATTTTGTTTTTTTTTAAATCGAACATCGAGACTTACGATCGGACATGCAAAACACACTTATGCAGGGAATGGGATGCAATTTTGCAAAAATTTTGACCCTAGTTGCGAAATTTTGCCAAACAGGGTAAAGTTTCATAGCAAAAAGCCCAGTTTGGGCCGTAATTTTGCAAAATGGTACAAAAATACAACTTAAATTTTGAGAAATTTGTTCCTAAGACTGCTAATACTACATCTTGGGTATTTTCGCATTTTTTGAATTTCTTACTTCTAAAGGCTATTTTTCTTAATTCTAAGGTATGTTTCGCCTATCCCTAGGCCATCTATACATTACCTTCATCGATTTCTACACTCTTTTATAGAGATATGGAAAAATACTCCAAAAATAACAAAGTTCCTTCTTAGATATGTCTAAATGTCCTGTAACCTAGTTAAATGCTAACACTAGACTTATACAAGCTGTAATACGTAAGTTTGTAACTTGTAACTGTAAGTTTTAAATTGTAAGCTGTAACTTGAAGTTTTTAACAGTCTAATTGTCTAGCTGACTTGGCATTTTTATTCATTTGTGCACTCACTCATCAAGACATGGATCCCATCCTAACCTCTAAACATATAAATTTATTATATAATCTAGTGTGTTTATGTCTAGACATTGTGTTTGCAGGATTTCATAACGAAATTCCTTCATTTTGCCATCAAAATTGCCATTGAAATTCTTTTGAAATTGTTCAGCTTCCTTCACTTACAAATGTGGGAGACCCCCCATATATCCAATATGAAATATTATTGCATATTTGAGTAGATCTTGGCGTTTTAATCGCGATGGTAAATTTTCATGATTTAATTCGCTTATTTGGTCGTCAAAATTGTTAGGGCGAAATTTAAAAAAATTCCGTTTCTGGACCATCGGACACGACATTGAAATCGGACATTTAATTCCTTTCTGTATACAGTCACTAGCTGGACTGTGAATCAGGCTGCAGGCCAAATCACGGTCCACGGTAGGTAATGGAACCATTAAGATTTTTCACAATCTTGCTGACATATAATAGATCTAAAGGAAAACGAGGCATATAGGGAGCACATTTCAAAGATAGATTAAAGGCTTGTATGTTGCTAAGCGCTACTGCAAATCGATGTCCGATTGCCATAGAAAGACTTCCCATTTATTGTTACCATCGGAAGCATGAGATGGAAGAAAGTAGAACCTCCATCCCGCAAGCCACAATATTTTGTATAGGAAGTCTTTCTTGTAGGAGATTCTCAGACTCTGTACAAATCCAATCAGTGTAGGAGTAACTAGCATGGAAGGAGTAGGTGGAGGAGTAAACTCATATACAGTCGAATCGGTTCACCTGATTAGCCCATGTTGGAGTCCCATGCTTGGCCCAACAACTATCATCAATGTGATTGTTTTCGTCCACAAAAGTTGCAGTGTCGTCGACTAGGAGTAGACTGTCCCTTGCCTCGTCCATCACCTCCTAAAGAGCAACCATGATCATAATTATCAAACCGAAAAATCAAAGATCTTTATCAGAGGAGAAATGACATTGGGATTGCGTTGGATTCACATCTTGGAGGTAGGAAAGAGGGCCATTGGCCGAGTTTTGATCGACACTACTAAAAAAAGATGGCAGCACTGCAAGAAGTTGCAGAAGGTGGAGTTCTTTGCGTTGGGGTTGCATCTCAATAATTTAACAACTAGGGGATGATAACGTGTCAAACTCATCCTACAAGGCGTTCTAGTGATTGTAGTAATCATCCATGGAACTACCTCTAGTAAATTCCTTCTTAGAAAGGGACTTGAAAATGTCAAACACTTTCTTTGAATTCTGTTGATGAGAGTAGATATATGAGAGTTGATATCACAACTCTCTATCAGTCTTAGGCGGATAGAGATTGACTGATCTTGGGCTCAACACTGTTGACCATCCGTGTCATAACGCTGAAATCATCCTTGACGTAAAGGTCATAAGCTGCTTAGTTTTGGCATCAACAATTGAGGTTGGTGGCTCAGGCGCAACTGTAACCAGATGGGAACATTCCCCTTAAGCCTTGACATGCAACTGAAAGGATGCATACCAAGTGTTGAAGTTGGAGTCGTCCAACTTGACTTCAATCGCACAGAGCACGAATGACATAAATAACAGTTGCAGCAATGTCTAAGTAAGCTAGAAGAGATAGTTAAAAAAAAAAACTTGATTATTACATGCTCACAAAAGCAGATGTAGAAACTCGTAACATGGATAGTAGAAGAATGCTGCACCACACTATAAATTTTACATGGATAAGTGACAGTGAGATGGGTTAGAAATTAGAATCCCCCAAATAGAGAGAGGCACTCCTTTGTCTTGATAAAGAGGGCTAAAACAGAGCAGAGATGGTCATGTCCTATAACAAACTGAAGAGTCTACGTTAGAGGGGGGAAGTGGATGGCGGTATGTACAGGAGAAGGTAGCGGCAACAAGGAGAGACGACAATGATAAGCAATAGTAGGGAGAGGAGTGAATGAGAGGAGGGGAGACAACAGGGAGAGGAGGGGGTGAGGGGCATTAGGGGCGGCAACAACATGAAGAGGAGGGCTGATGGCGGCGACAGGGAGAGAGAAGAGGGGTAACAATGGCATAGAGAGGGAGAGGCGCTGATGGTATCGGGGAGTGGTAGCAGGCGTTGACACGAGGAATCGGGTGGGGCGACAGTGGTGAAAGGGGGATGTAGGGGCAACAATGGAAGGTGGAATAGAGATGGGTGGTGATGGGGAAGAAGATGGAAGCACCGATGGATGGGGAGGTAGGGACGGCGACGGCGACAACAACAATAAGGGGTGAGGGCGGTGACAACATAGAGGAAGGAAACTTTGAGGCAGAAGGTATTCGACGGTGTCTGGAAGGGATTGGACGACAACATGCTGGTGGTTTGGCTCACAGAGGGAAGCGGGAGTCGAACTGCTCAAATACCATGTTGAGAAGGTAATTGTATATTATATTATTAAAATTGGGTTACAAAGCCTTTCTAATATATGGCTAGACTAAACCCACAAAGGTGCGATTCACCAATATGGGACAAGTAGAACATAGACAAATAAGGTAAAAACTAAATAACATTTAAGAAAAATAATAATTAAATACATTAACATAATATGACTGTCAAGGTCCCCCTAGTGAGACTTTACGATGAAGGTTCACATACGGGACATCCACCTTGGGAGGTGCACGGGCATTTGACACTTAGGTCCTCATCTCTTAGGTCTTGTGGCTGTTTTTGAGTCTAATACTGATGTTTAGGCTATAATGTCAAACCGAGGTTTACTTCACGGGCCTTGATGATATTGGCAGAGACTGTAGTGGATATACATACATGTTACTGCAATCAGGGGCTTTGATGCAAATATTAGAAGGTAGAAACCAAAAAAGGCCCATGTGCTTTTTATAACAATTTTATGCTTATATTACCACTAAGATGTGAAAAAATAGACAAAATAATGTTATAAAAGAAAAGAAGGGCTAGTTTAGGCTCCTAGCCAATCACTTTTTTTTTAGTAACAGAAGGGGTGGGGGTGGTGACCCCTCCTCGCTAGCCAATCACTTGACACACCCAATGCTCTCATAACTATGAGCAAATCAACTAATATTCAGATTTACACATTAGTCCATCCTAGATCCATGGTTGATGGTACTCCCATGGTTGTTGTGTTAAAAATAAATGTTATTATCTGTTGTGCCTAACCTTTCATTGAGGCAAGTGATCATACTTGAAAAATGAGTAGAGATATCCTCATGAAAAAATGATCTAATATATTAATATGTAAGGACTATTATCTAGCAAAACATGTGTAAACGATCAATCTGTAACATTTAACCATTCAAGTTTTTAATATATTGATGGTCCCATTGGGACAGTAATTATGGTGAACAGCATCTGCAAGCAGCTGCCTCTGATTCCAAATTTAAAAGCAACAAGATCCCGTGTTGTCTCGATCATTATTTGAAATTTCTAGGGCTTAATAAATTTTATTCGCAAAACAATTGATTTCTCATCTATTGGACATATAATGAAAGCTCATATGTGCAATCAACTATTTTGCTATTTGTTAAATTTCATGTGCTTGTTTTAAATTTTGGCAAGTAGCAACAATATTGTTGCAAAATGCCGCTTGAGGTTCTATTCGTCATGAGACTTTCAAAATGAACCCGGCATTTCAACATGCCACGTACGTCCTTCCACTGTTGCATTATTGCTATTGAAGAAGAGTCACTACTACGGAACTTCTTCTAGTTTGTGTCTGAGGTACATTAGCCCTAATTGTACCCTATTTGTACATCTTTCACTTCCACTTGTTTCATCAAGATCTATTAGAGTAAATCTGAAATATAGGTGATGGGAACTTGTAGATCTATCCAGATTTGAGGACCCACGACTTCCACCTAATAATGACATTGATGTGTGGGTCATTGCTCTTTGGCAGTGTGGCGGAGTCTACGGGCCAAGGACAGTCTCAGGTAGACAGTTGAAGCAGATGTCAACTATACTGTCCTATACTATGTAGTACTGTAAAGTCTGCTATTGAAATAAGACCCATGGCACCATTAAGAGTCTAGGCAAGCATGCCAACCCTATTATACAAAAAATGAAAAAGGTGAGAAGGAAAATATATGGGAAACATAATGAAGTTAATAATTTATTACATACAAGTACCAGTGTTGCAAACACAAAATAATACTTCCCATTAGTCATCATCTGTCTTTGATAACCGTATTCTTCAGATTCACTCCAGCTAGGAAAGGTACTAGACTACTCATATACATGCATACCCTGTCTTTTCTTCATAATCTTCTCATCAGTTATTCGTCCAATAGAAGTCCTCTCCATTCCGGAGGCTCTTCATAGATTCACAAACATCAACCATTGTCATATTACTTTGCATGAATCTATGCATCTTTTCATTCCACTCTTTTCATGGCGCAATATAAAATTTTTGGCAATGTACTTGGTACAGTGTCATCTCCTCTGCAAAAGTAATTATGACAACCTGCTAAAAGATATGTTGTTGCATGCTGTTCAGCATCTATTTATGAACAAGGTGGTGGTCAGAATTCTGATTGGCGTTATGGATGAACTTGTTTGCTAATGGAGTTAACGATTCTTCTGTAATGCATAGTTCAAGAAGGCTATAGACAGAAAAAAGTTGGATCCATCTAGATTATAGTGGTTCTTAGGATGTTGTGCGGTTGTATGTAGTTCTAAATGACCACCAAATATAGTAGTAGTCTTGTCATTGCTCGCAGTCTCACACATAATAGCTTTGCTCTTGTTTTCAGCAATGGAGAGGATTTGGAGTCACCAGCCTGCCAGAGACATGAACACCGAGATTTGGGACCTAGATCTCCAATTCTCAATATATCAGTCGTTACAAGAAGTAATTGTGTTGTCAATGTGAAGGGAAAGGGCAGCTGCAAGAGACAGGCAGCTGCTGAGTGCTGAAGATGAACCACTGGTGTCACAGCGAGGGCCTAAGCAGACAACAACAGGTGTCCCTAGGGTCTGTGCTGACGAGACTTGATTTAGTATTAGGATGATCGCGGATCACGCAAATCTTGAAAGGTCAACTATTCCTCAAACCTCCCATGTCCATTTCAGGCAAAACACAAGGCCACCTCAAACTGTAGCATGCCCAACTGTGTCCCAGTTGATGGAAACTGAAAGGGCATTGAACCAAGGATCAACTTGTCAGGTGTATTCCAACGAGCTTCTTTTGGTCTATAACCTATAACCTATTTTGCTTGATCTGGTCCATTCTATTAAAAGGTTGCATATTTGTATAAAAACAACAAGAAAACAATCTAAACTATAAGATGTGCAAGTGAAATTTAGTAAATCTCTTTACCACATTGGATTGCTCGAGGTAAAATGAACTACTTCGTAGTATTGTTCAGTAACGTTCTTGGAATACTTTCTAAAACAATTGACATGTGAAATGGAATGGATCAAAACCAAGCAAACATCGACTAATATTTTATAACCAAATGAAGTTCAATGGAGTACACATGGCAAATCTGATTTTTGGTTGAATCTCCTTTGAATTGTGCAGAACCTGTACTGTGCTGGACGCAAATATATTTCATATTTTGTTTTCCGTCCTAGTGCAAGTAGTTGTAATATCTTTGATTATACATGGTAAGTTACATTAAACGAACTTGTTCTGGATTCCTTATCAGGCCATCATATTCAAATCAATGGCATGTGTCAGAGGGGACTCGGTTCTTTTGACGATTCCATGAGTATATGACTTTGATCTTATTAGCCTCTGTAGGAAGTTAGACTAGATTTCTTTTGGATGCATAAAAAATGTTTTGCTTGTTTTACCGTTGAATGATTTTGAATTTGGATATAGAGATCAATTTTTTCGTACATTGTGCATGGAATGAAAATGAAATCCAGTTAAGAGGCAAGAGATATGGGTTCTTAGAATTAAAACACAAAATAGATTCTGTTTGTGGCAAGCACATCCAGAACTATCTCCAATACCTTTCACAGTATCTGTTAACAATCCTCCCTGCATTTAAAGCTCGAAAAGAGTCAGCTGTGTGGATGGTTATTGCAGTTCTTTCTGTTGTATACCATCCTCAGGGAAGTGGATCACCACTGAAAAGCCAGTGGCATCATTGATCCCAAGGCACAATTATATCTATGGTCCTCTGTCTTGGAGCAGAGCTTCCACCAGTCAGGAATTCGAACATTCGTTATTTATTTAACAGAAAATCATGGTTTTGATTGTGCATGATGAATTAAGCTTAAGGTTTTAGGTAGTATATTATACTTGACAGTTAGTAGCAAGTCAGATATTGATGGGTGTTTTCTAGCTGATAAACGGAGAGCTGTCACGTATCATTCGAGTTTGTTGGGGGCAGAACTGGTTATGAGGTTGTCGTTGCTATATTGCTTTTATAACTGACTAACAAACTGAATCCACGTTCAGAAATCTAACTCAGCGCGATCTACAGGCTGCTTTAACTGCCCAAGTTCCAGAGGTTGCTTATAATTTAAAACATACCAATTGAATAACTTATATTGGGATCTGAAACTTTTTAAAACCTTTTGGGACCAGCAAGGACTATTCCTTGGAAATTCAATCAAGACAGACGAGCTTTCTCGATCCCAACAACAATTTTTCTATCTTGCATTCTGCGCACGTCGTGTTATTTTTTTTGCTCTAGCCTTCTAGGCTTAAAATACATAATTAGGTTTGAAGCAAAGGTGCTTCCTTGGCGATTGAAATGACACGTGAAAGACTTTTCTGACGTACTGCCTCCTAGGTTTTTCTCTCCCCCTAAGTAAATGTCATTTCTACAGCTGGGAGTCTGTTTGCTTAGTTTCGGCTAGAGAAGCTCTGCTGTCATGGTAGACTGTTTTACTAGCTTTCTATCCAAGTAAACAGCCTCTTAACAGGGTCGCATCAAAATCATATATTTCTAGTAATGACCTCAGTTAAATGTCAAACCCAGGACAAGTTACAAAAGCGACCGGAAATATGAATGTTCCTTTGAATTCTTCTTACTAACTGTTTGGAAGGTACCACGTTTTACTTTTTATTTCGCAGTCTAAAAACTAAGGTATATGTTAAGAGGTAATTGGTCAGAAGAAGAAACTTTATCACTACGTGATGCGAAAAGGCTCCTCTAGTTACAATTCTTCATCCACTCGTCTCATAAAAACACACTTCAACCGAAAAAAAACACATTATTGCTATAATGGATCTCGCTACGGAGTGTCATATCAAAGAAGAAAGGCTAAAATACGGAGGTTAGAAGAACAAGTGCTAAAAGAAATAACGAGAATAGCAAGATTATGGGGTGGTAAAGTGCACGGCGTGATTTTGCAGTGCATTATTATATTGACAGCTATAGTAACATGCGCTGGGATCCTGTTGTCAGATCCGTGAGGGGTATGAACTGGATGTTTCCTAGGACTAGCTTTCACTGTCACGATTATAGTTCCGTTACATGTATTCAAGACTTCTGTAGCAATTGTGTTCGTTAATTGTATTGTAAGATGTGTTGCAATGAATTGGATCAGCTCCTGACCGATATTACTAGCCACAACCCGAGCTCACATGAGGCAAGCTGGATTATGCTTTTAACTTTTTTCCTTCAAAGTCTGATTAGTGCGAACCAAATTCTTACTGCCGTTCCTGGTTCAGCCCCCTTTTACCTCTTATCCTTCCTTCATCCTTTAGTTCTTTGCTCCTCTTGATCATCAAACGTCTCATTTCATTGGAAGAGCACATCATCTGCATTTTGTTCTTACTATCCCACCATGACATCATTACCCGACCTTCTTCTTCTTAGGCATTCACCATTAAACTGGCAAATTTTGCCAACATCAAGTCGGTGTCACCAATTAACTTATATGAGAAGTTCAAGTCAAAATCCAAATTCAAATCAATGGACCTAGTAGATCCTGTCATGCATATGATATTGCACCATAGAATTTTCTGATGACAATGGAAGCGATCCAAAGTATCAAGCTAGCTCCAAATGGACATATTTGTCAAGGGATGGAATAATTTGAAGCTTATTCAAGAAAGCACTCAATTTCACCACAGTTTGAAAGTGTGCTGAAGTGAGTTTCTCCATCTCTATCTTCTCTCTCTCTCACACACACACACTTTTCCTCATACATTTAAGTTATGGTTTGCTATATCTTGATAATTTAGAACTTATTAAGCCACTAAATTTTCCTAGCACAATAAGCACATCAAGAGGATTTTAAATCCCGATTTCACATCACTAAATATAGTGGAATCCTTAATAGCTGATGAAATGGTTTAATAACCTCAGTTAATTCCCGTGCATGATAGCAATCAAGCCTTATAAATTTCACTATCATATGTATAATACTTGTGAGGACATAATTAAAACTTATGCTTGTTTGGAACTAGTATGTAAAAGTTATGAAGTACATAAAAATGTTATGAATGGTTATAAAATTGGATTGCTCGAGATAAATCCCAATACATGATTTATACTATTTATTGGATCAAGGATCCACAACACATGCCTTAGCCACTGTGACTTATAGTCTTTAGATGAAGAAGTCTCTCTAATCATAATATCATAGCCTCTATCTCTGGGAGGCGTGATCTAACAACGGTTGGTCATCGACTACCTTTGTCTAGGCCAGGGTTACAAGCAATAACCAAGCAAGGTTATTAACACATAGCGTTGTGGTTCTTGTGGGATTTCAACCTTGACATTTGTTCGCCCCTTATGTCCCAAGATCAATCGTCACCATCTGAACCACCATTTTATCATGCAATCTATAGATTAAGGATAAGATCCTATGATAATTTTCACCATCTGATGGTTCTTGCATTTAGATCCAAGTTAGGGCGTCCCCTAGCCCTAAAGGTTGCCCTAATCTATGAAGGCATTCCCAATCCACAACCCTAGCCTTGACTCAAGCTCTGTAAGCCCAAATACTCTCTCCTCCT
Source organism: Alisma plantago-aquatica (assembly GCA_963693085.1). NCBI lineage: Eukaryota > Viridiplantae > Streptophyta > Magnoliopsida > Alismatales > Alismataceae > Alisma > Alisma plantago-aquatica. The sequence continues at coordinate 270,315,183 of OY856415.1, read as the reverse complement.
TTCTCTACTTGCTTCGTTGCCATAATTGTTTCAAAACTTTCTTCATGAGCCCTCCTATAGAAATTCACCATCACCACTACACTCCCCCAACCTCATGAATAGACATTCCTATTCAATTAGATTTTGCCTGCTCCCTTTTTTACCTCTTCAGGTGAGCCTCTCAATTCCAACCTTGCACCACCTTATCGAGGCATGCCTGCACCTAGAAAACCATTCACCCAACCTCATTGGAATCCTTCAAAACATTTAGCACACCGAGATAGCTATTAGGATCCCCTCCCCTACCATTTGATTTCAACCTCTCCTCTACAACATATTGACATGTAAGATTGTGTTGACACCACACAAGGACAACTAGCTTAGCTGGATCAACCATGAGGCACCTTCTAGAGCCAATTCACTTTAGGACACATGCGGTGTTTAAAGAATCAAAATCACATATTCCTCCCTTGTCTATATGTAAAGCCGCACCTTTTCCAAGTAGGATAATTCCTTTCCTTTTATCTAGAAATACATAACCTCTAAGAAAAATGGTAAAATCATAGGATAAAAAAAACCAAAACATGACTTTGACAAAAGATGAGTTACAACCTAGTAAAAGTTACTTTAAGTGTTAGTTGAGCATGTAAGTTAGAGTTTTTGATATATTTTTAATGTAAGGAAAATTTAGGGCTTAAAAACAATAACTGATCATGCAATTTTCTATACATGTCTGAGATTTTTTGATGTCATCATAAAGGACAATCTATAATCTCTTATGAAATAATTATGGTTCATTTTAGATCATAAAAATGGTTATTTTGAGAAAATAATCATAGAAATAAGAATAATAGGTGAAGATAGATGTAGTTCGGAGATGAATAAATGCCTTCTAAATCATGATCACCTGATGCGGCGTTTAACCCTAGATCTAATTCATATGACTTATATATGCCTGTCATCCTTAGGAGTAAAATGACAAGATTAACAAATCTTACAAATACCCTTAATTTGTATCATCTTGTGGAACCATACCCTATTATGGGGTCATAAATATATTTTCAAATCATTCAAAATTTGGCCACATTCACTTAGATATGATTCTCTCAAACTGAAGGTACAATCTACCTTCGGTTGACATATATATTTGATATTTTTTTTGAGGTAAAATCGTGCCATATTTCATTAGATAATCAAGTCTTTTTCAGCATGGCTGATTACATAATCTGGGAAAGAGGAAATATAATTGAAAGATTCACGACTTGAGACAGCCTTCCGGGCTAGGTAGTATGCTAATCCGTTAGCTTGCCTCTTACATGAACTGAATGATATACTAGAAAAATAAGACTTGGAAAGGAGAATGCTATCTAAAAGAGTTCCGAGCAGATCCTTACGCTTGGCTGAAGACTTAATTAAATTAACCACTGCCTCCGAGTCCGACTCAACAATCAACGTATTAATTTCCATCTCCTTTGATCTTCTGATGCCGTCGCAGATGGCCCAAGCTTCAGCACATCGTGGGTCAAGAAGGGATGGTCTCCGCCTACCTGTAATCCTGCAGACTTTGCTGTTGTTGTCCCTCCAGATCAGGCTAGCTCCATCGAACATTTGTATACCTACAGTTGCGTCACAGTTGATCTTGGTGGCTCCTGGTGGCGGAGGCAACCACCTTGTAACAGTTTTCTCTGGCAGCTGGCTTGTGCTCAGTCTGGTTGCTTCTCTGTGTCCTCTGATCAGCTACAAAAGGGATCGGTGGACTGTGGCAGCTGGTCGGGTCTTATTGTCGAGAAAACCAGCTCATTTCTTCTGGTCCAGATCGTCCACATCGCTACTATCATCTCTTCGTCTCTTTCCTCCTCACCTGTCCATGTGAGGGAAAGAATGGCCCCACCAACCATTGATTCTTCCACTTCCCTGACCCTCGCTTGTTGCTCCAAAGGACGTTCCCTCCAGACCTCCCATGCTTGCGGGCATCTGAACAATAGGTGTCTTATATCCTCCTTTTCCATTTGACAGAGTTTGCAAATTCCGGTCTCATGGCAATGCCGGTCGTAAAGTCTGCCCAGCGTGGCCATTTCTCCTGTCGTGCATCGCCATAGGTAGTGTGCTGCCTTTGGGAGCAGACCCCTTTTCCAGATAGATTTCCATATTGTGCCGTCTTCCCTACCGTGACTATCCATGGTTGCATTTGCCGGCCTGCATGCAAGCAAGTATGTAGATCGGACCGTATAGTCTCCGCTCCTGCTCGGCCTCCAGAAAATGCACTCCTCTTGCCTTTCCTGGCCCAGTGGTATCACCAAGATTTTGCCAGCGATCTCCGGTGTGAACAGGCTGTTTACTTGGTCACTATCCCACGTAAGAGTAGCTGGGTTTAAAAGTTGATTAACCCACTGGATGGTTGGGTTGGATATCCCAAACATTGAGTCCAGGCTCCCGTTAATGTTAGGTATCCAATGATATGACCAGATATTAATATTTGATCCATCTCCAACTCTCCACTGCATGCCTTCCATGATGAGATTCTTTGAATTCCATATGCTCCGCCATGTGAAACTTGGATTGTGACCCCTCCTTGCCTTTAATACCGTGTCCGAAGGAAAATATCTGGCCTTTAGAACCTTATAGACTAGTGTATCACGTCTATGGAAGAGCCTCCATACTTGCTTTGCCAACAATGCCTGGTTAAAGATATGTATATTTCTGAACCCCATCCCTCCTTAGTTTTTTGGCTTACATAGATTTTCCCAACTGATCCATGCAATTTTCCTTTCGGTCCCTTCAGCTCCCCACCAGAATCTTTATATAGTGCTATTGATGGCATCTAAGAGATATGATGGAAGTTGGCATATACTCATGATATATGAGAGTATAGCTTGTGCAACTGCTTTAATCAGTACTTCCTTTCCCACATTGGATAACAATTTCTCTTTCCATCCTTGAAGCTTTCTCCACACTCGTTCATGAATATATGCGAAAACTTATTTCTTTGACCTTCCCACCGCTGTTGGAAGCCCCAAATACTTTCCGTGTCTATCCACCTCCTTTACTTGTAGCAGTCTGACTAGCTCCTCTTTCTTCTCTCTGTGGACCCCTTTGCTAAAAGCCACCTCAGTCTTAGATAAGTTAATTTTCTGTCCGGATGCCCATTCATATTGGCTGATGATGTCAGCTATTTTCAGGCATTCTTCTTTGGTAGCCCTTGCAAAGAGAATGGAATCATCTGCAAAGAAAAGATGAGAGATACGCGGGCCATTTTTGCTTACCCTTACACCATGAATAAAATTTTTGTGTGATGCTAGAGTAATGGAAGTAGAAAAAGCTTCTGCACAAAGAATGAAAAGATAAGGGGAAAGAGGGTCTCCCTGGCACAGTCCTCTGGTCGGTTGAGTCTTCCTGGTACGTTCTCCGTTTATGGTAAAAGAATGAGTCACTGAAGTCATGCAATCCATTGTCTTTTTCCTCCATCTCTCACCAAAGCCCAACTTTTCCTGAATGTAATCAATGAATTTCCATTCAACCCTATCGTACGCTTTTGACATATCCAACTTTAAAGCAATCTGTCCCTTTTTGCTTCCTTTGCTCCCCTTCATTGCGTGAAACAGCTCATAGGCGATGAGAGCGTTATATGTGATAAGTCTACCAGGAATGAATGCACTTTGCTGTTCCGACACTATCTTATCCATTAGTGGTCTCATTCTGTTAGCAACTACTTTTGAGGTAATTTTATAAACCACATTGCACAAGCTAATATGTCTAAATTCTCCAATTTCAGTAGGCTTTTGTACTTTTGGTATCAACACCACAAGTGTAGAGTTTACTTCTGCAATGCGTCTGTCAGATTTCCACCATCCTTTAATGTAGTTTGCCATGTCCTCCCCAACAATATGCCCGAATTTCTGAAAAAATAAAGCTTTCATCCCATCTGGACCCGGGGCTTTGTTGGGATGCATGCTTTGGACGGCAGCCCAAATTTCAGCAGTGTCTATTTCCTTTTAAAGATTATTGTAATGAACAATATGAATATACAACTTGGTATATAAGTTAGTAGATACTATACTATTTTTCCTATGATAGTGATTTTCATTACATCAAAATTTTCAAACATGGCATTAATAAGGAGTTTCTTCAAGTATACTTATAGATGAGGAACATAAACTCCAAGTTAGTACATTGATAGACCTCACTTATGAGTGGTAGGATCCCACTTGCATACTTTGATGCTTCTAGGAAAGCCCTTACGTGGTACATTGAACATGAATTGACCCTTTATAAACAATGCCAATAACAAAGTTGTGTATGGAAATGCGATGTAAATAAGCATTGACACTATAAACGAAGCATTCTCAAATTTAATGTATGGGAATTTTTGTATTGATTTATTTGCCATACCAATTGGTAATACTTGTTTAATTATGCGCCTACACGATTTCATTGACATAACTCTTTTTAATAATTTAACTGCCTTTGCAAAAGTAATTTGCCGCATCACGCTAAAGATTTAAAGATCATACTACATCACGTTGGAACTCCCATGGACACTGAATAAAAAATAGAATTAGCTATCTCATACAAAGTTATCTTTCTTCCATGTAATGAAACTCTTGTATCTTTTATTTCCTTAATTGACTATGCGCCCCGATGTGACGCAGTTTGATTTATTCAGGAAACATATTTTGGTTTTTACATTATGACGTATTTATGTGTTGATCCACTCAGGGACGTTCACCTTTATAATCCTCCTTCCCATGATTACCTATACATGTCTAACATGAGATTGGGGATTGATATTCTAACCTGTGACCTATGGTATCAAAGAAAACGTGTAGATTAGTTTACATCGCATGAACCAAATCTTTGTACCATATCGAAACATGTAATATTATTTAACATTAGTGTCACTAAGTTTTCTAGGCTAGTACACAATCTTAGATCATGATGTAATATTATTTAACATTGTGGTGCGGAATCCTCTCATACATGCAACCTGTCATGTTGAGAAAATTATTGATAAGTTGGGATACGTTACCCCTTACAAAATGTTTTGTTTTTATCTATAATGAATGGAAGTTGGTGTAAATGTTCTAGAAGTCCATCATTGGATGATGATTATAGTGGAATCCTGTACTTTTGGTTTGATTGACAAAAACAACTCCATTTATCTATACATATCTATTATTAAGATTTTTATATACATAATGATTGTTCGTAATATTTCAAAGTCTTATTACGCATGAGATCTAAATGAATGTTAAGAACAATATTACTAAATGTATCTAGTTGAGTATTACTGTGGATTGGACCAAATAATACATATAAGGGTATATGTGGTGACTAATGGCTGTGTTTATAAATGGGTCAAAACTATTGGATACCAAGTCAGACACATATGTACTTGTTAGATAAGAAGTGTGATGGACATATCCACCTATAGAGTGATTTATGGACTTTTACATGACAATCATAATTATATATCAATACAAGAATTGTGTTGTGTCTAGATGAATATCATTCATACTACTTTTTATGCCCTAATCTACCGTGCTTATTGATCTAAATACTATGTTTTGGCTACATTTTAGGCTTGTAATTGTATTATTAGTGTAATTAGTTGTTTTTCTATCATCAACACTAATCAAAGGAATTTTGATGCAGAAATCGCGAGACTTGGTTCATCTAGAACTAACACACCTTCATTGTCAACAACTGGGGATCAAGAATTCCAACTCAGCCTTCACACAGAGAGAAAAATGTGTAGTCTTCAACACACATTGTATTCACCTTTAGATATCACCTAGCATTTACCTAGCATAGGACATGCTGTGCCTTCACCAGTGCAAGGGTCCAACCTTAGTGATTGTAATCAGACTCAAAATTAGCAAGCACGATTTGTTCTTCCCTAGAATGATGCACATCACATTAGGGAAACTTGACCAAGTTGATCAAATCATCATATGGACAATGACATTGGTGTGTAATCTCATCAACGACCTCTCAACATAACCATAGACACACCATGTCAACCCCTCAAAAAGTCATGTCGAACAATTATCAACCTACCAACCCTTTAACAAGCTATGCCAAATAATTATGGATGATTCTTGGTAACTATAAATTGGCATGTTGTGTCTCATCCTAGACATATCATGTCTTGATGGATGTTTAAGAAAATATGAAGTTCAGGAGAGTGGTTGGGATGCAATATCTATCATTTGTTTTAACTCTAACTTCGGAAAATGAGAGGGAGGTGACCCTGAGGGAAATTCCACTCTAGAAGAGGCTGAATGGAAGAAGATGAAGGATAATGGGGTGGATTTCCTTCTCCTCAAGCTTGAGAATATTCTTGTACATACTCATAAAAGAGGACTTATCCTACACTCATATTATATCCTATTTGTCTTCTTCTTTCAATATGTTTCTCTTCATTTACTCTTTGGAGCTGGTTAGATTTTTGGTTTACAACCTTGTTGTGAATAACCTTTGATTATGAAGTAGTTTCCTTTGTGAATGGTGTATTTTAGGCACCAATTACTCATTGTTGAATAACTATTTTTAGTATTACGAATTTCCTTCTTGGTTTCTATGGTCAGGGTTCCTAACATCCTCAAATTTGGGATACTCAACATGGATATATATTTCGTAGATGAAAATTAGAGATCTAACTACCTATTACATGGGAATCAATAGGGGGTTACTGCATTTATAGTCTCTTTATAGCAATGAAGAAGAACACATTTTCAAATGAAGGAGAACACATTATTATATGCAGGTTGATGTGTGATTCTCTTTATAGGAATGAAGGAGAGTACATTATCATAGGCTAGATTGTCAGTTTGAAGAAAAGAATATAGTTTCCTAGGAAATTAATATGCATGATTCATCAATTGAAATGTGGTGTGATATACAGAGAAAGAGAAAAATAAAATATATTTTGTAGGAATTTTTATCATGTGATTAATCAATACCATGACACCAATCACAATTTCCTTGACTTAGTAACTTAAGAGAGATTCCATGACAATTAAACCAATCATTTTTATTCTTGAGTTTCATGGTTTGTTAAATCAGATGTATATTTGAATAGTATTGATTCCTATGGAGATGACATTAAGATAAGCTACTTTTGACCTTCTTATTGTGGGACTAAAATGTGTATTTATTTTATTTTGTTTTTAATTGCATACACGCCCCTCACGAGGCAATATAAATTTTTGTGGCCATTGCCAGAGAGATAGTTTTATTTACGAATTCAAGCCTCACCTATTTTAGTTGTTTATGTGATTATGCAGGATTAACCTCCTAGACATGATTATTTCTTGAATTTCATCAAAATTCTTTGAGCATTAAACTCTTTTTTCTTTGTTGAGTAGAAACCATACACGATCCACACTAGGTCTAGTTGGGACTCATTCTTTAAGATTCCTGCCAACCCTGAGGTTGTGTGAACCAGTAGACAACAAGAAGCAAGGAGTAAGATGAACAACAAAGCAAAGGCAACTAACATTTCTACAACTAACCATGGCAGCCAAAAGAGTATTGGTTGACTACACCTCCCCTCATCCCTATGAGGTGTCTAGTATAGAAATTGTGAGATCCATCATGGAAATGAACTACTTCATATTATAATAGAGTCTAATTGCAATCATGTAGTAGAATCAATTTGAAGGATTTGCCAAGAAAGATCCAAATATTCACATGGAGGAATTCCTTGAGATTTGTGAGATTATGAAGATCAATGTGATGATAGATGATGGTTTACATTTCCACCTATTACCATTCTCATTATTACCCAAGAAAAACAATGGACCCGTGGTATGGATAAACAGTCTATTCAAACCTAGAATGCCATATTGATAGTTGTCTTGTAGAAGTTCTTCCCTTATACCAAGACCAATGAGAATGTAAATAAGATATCCATATTTAAGCAACAACCAAGGGAGACATTAGCTGATGCCCATGTTAGGTACAAAAAACTGCTTTGACAAGGTCATTGCCATAAATTTGAAGTGGACACATCTAAGCACCTCCAGTTGATATCTATGCCATGATATCCAACCTCCACCATTGATGCATCCATTGGAGGATTTTTTCGACAAACAATGCAAATGAAGGCAAGAAATTAAAAGAGATAACATATATTCATCAATCTTATAACAGTGAAGGTCATGGAGAAATGACAATGATATAGAGGCCATTTCATCTCTCAATGCAAATTTTGAAAATCTTACCACCAAATGATATAAGTGTCAATCAAGTACATTGAGTTGTAGTGGGTGACTTTTGCAACGGACCCCATGACATTATTGATTGCAATGATCCACCAACCAGATTTAGTTAAGAGCATGTAAATTGTGTTGTGAAGAACCCAAGAAATATTCAATTTTTGAAGTTTTAGAATACAAGTTGGATGGTTCATCCCAATGTTAGTTGGAGGGACAATGATCAACAACACCAAGACAACCACTAGCATAAATGTGAGAAGAATGGAAATCTTGAAGGAATTATCTCCAAATTCATGAATGAGGCTTCCATTCCCATGAAAAATCAAGCCCAATCAACTCAAGGGACTTGAGCACCAACAGAACAGGTAGTTGTAGCCGTGAGCAGACTCAAGAACATTGATGGATCACTACTAGCAACATTGAGGTGAACCCCTTGAGCATGTGAATTTCATAAAAGTCAACTACATGAACCAAGTTGGTGACAAAGAAGAGACAAAGAAGCAACCAATGGAGGTAATCCCATCATATATATATGTATATATATATATTTTCTTCTAAGATCTACCCTAAGAAAATTGAAAATTGAACAAGAAAAGCAGACAAGGCTGGTCTAGAAGAGAAACTACAACCCCTTATGTGACACCACTTTTGAGGAACAAGTGGACACAAACACCCATTCAATAGCCTATAAGTATCACACAAGAATAGGGTATGAAATAAAAATCTTAACACAAAAATTACATTACGTGGGAGTCCAATCAATGAAGGAAAGAAGGATGAACTTCAAGGCATGGTGCTTGCACCCAATGCAAGCATATAAACTCTTTCACACCTTCATACCAAAAAATAGGACACTAGATATTTTTATATTTCAAGTGATATAAATAACATAAGTTTTTTGGCCTTCATGAAATAAATTAGAGGCTAGGGTTTCTCTCCGGAAGTGACTGGATGGGGGAGGGGTTTTTCAGCTGCTACAAAGAGGCACCCCGCTCCCCCTCGACCTCTTCTCACCCAATATCAAAAATGTTTCTCCTCTGGGAGGTGTGGTTGTATTCTCCTATGACTTCCTAGTATCAGCGGTGGAGGCTTTTGTTCTAGACTTTTGGGTCTGGATCTTGAGTGTCTTGTAGGAAGTTTGGCTCTTGGATGCGTTGTAGCCTTCTAAGCTTACTTCGTGGATGGTGGATGGTGTCTTTGTAGGAAGCAATCTTCTTCCTTCCTATTTTTGAGCTCGACTGTGGTGAGTTTCCTACCCCTTTTTGGTCTATTTGTTTTCTATTTAGACTAGGTCTTCCAATGAATATTATAGGTAGGATTTATAGTAAAAAAGAAGGCAGACGGGCAACAAGTTGCGTCGCCAGCCCCTTTTGAATAGAGAATCCTATCCTTATCCATAGACTAGGCTGTTTTTGTTTTGTTTTTTGTTTCTCTTATTGCTAATCAACACTTCTTTATCTCCTCATAGTAGGTCATTGTTTCTCGATCAATTTTATCGCGTAGTTGTATGGAAGCAAGTGCAAAGGTGATATCCTTTTGGAACAATGATTTGATGCAGTTACTCTACTACAAATTCATTCTCAAAATGAAGGTATGTCTCATGGAAAATGCATTAGATAGATAAGTAGAATGCACATTGTTGTTCTTATCAGATTCCCATATGAGCTTTTGTAGTGGGTTGTATCTGTTCTTAACCATTGTGTGGTTTATGAGTTTGTCACCCTCTTCACATATATGCAATGTGATATGAAATTAGTCTATTTATTAGAAAGCACATGTGTTTTCCTACCATATTATGTGATCAAGGAGATATCTTGAATTCTTTCCATTCTACTCGGTTTGGTTTGAATGCACAAAAGTGATTGAAAATTAATTTCAAATGATAGACCACTCAAGAGAAACTCTATTACTATGATGGAGGATGTATTGATAAGGGCATACGGTTGCTATGTTTCTATTGACTTTTTGACAGTTAAAGACAAGGGAGGTACACCTACAAAGATCATCTTAGGTAGCTTATTCCTAGAAGGTGTCAATATTTTTATTGACGTTGACAATGGTGAATTAGATATTGAGATCTATGATAAAAAACACCTTCATTTTGAATCCTTTAGACCAAGATTGTTGAATACATGCCATAGTATATGGGATGACAGGAGGATGATCCACATGACGACCATGTTGATCAAGATATTCCTTTTGACCGAAGTTGAAGAGAAAGACAATGTTCAATTGGGGGACAATATCAAGTTCTCATGGGATGCAGTCCATTTTTCTATTTTCCATTTAGATTTTCATTATTTATTTTTATAATTTCATTCCATCTATGTATATACATATTCATGTGTGAGAACACTCTTTTGTAGTTATTTTGTGATGTATGCTATTTGTGATGTGATATTGAAACTCAATATAGGTATTGTAAAGAGATGGTCCAATCTATCTAAAACACAATGCACCCTACAGAAGGTACAACATGCACAAGTACAAGAGAGATGAGAAGGAGTTCTAAGATTAAAGAGCACACCATGTCCTTGAGAAACACGATGTGCCTATTCTTCTTTGACAAACCCATTTCTACTAAGGCGTTACACGACATGCACCCATGCTGGAACATCGTGTCATCTTTTGCGACACAAGCTAAAGAACCTGACCTTGAGTATGTTGTGAACCATCCCAAGCATGATGTGTGGGATATTTGAAAATTGGGGACTGCATGGACCTAGACACACTATGCCCTCACTAAAACATGTCCTATCCCATCAGGAACATTCCAAATTGTTTATAAAGGACAATGTTTCAATTTTGACAACACAATGTTCCCTAAACTGACACCCTCTCCCTCTTTGCTAACAAGCGACATCATCATGCTTTCCCTCAATGCCATCTACACCATTGAGATGGATATCATCACCTTCATCCATCCTTTATCCTAACCGTGATCGTGCAAAGTAGAGGAGATAGAGGAAAAGATACACCTCCACCTAGATACCACTTCCTCCTCAAGTGCCAGATAGGGAAAGCTCCATAAGGGAGCCACAACAACCAATGTCAGCTTCGAGCTTCACTGACCTTCATCCCTGCCTTGCTTATCTTCCCCTTTAACCAAAAAACCATCATCTTCATCATGTTCCACTCCAAAAGCATAAGTGCATGACATGATTCTACTAGCACACATTGTTTATACCTCCCATAAGATAAAATTCCATGAGCTAAAGCACATTGTGTTCTAAATGCACACATTGTGACTTGAGCCAAGACACCCATACACCTCCATATTCAAGCATCTACACACCTTCAATTTAATCGCAACCATAGTACAAAGTAGGGGAGGATGAATGTGCCTAAATATTGAGCCATCTCACATGTAGGTTACCGATCCTGAGCCCAAGGTGGAGGAGGAGGAGATTGAGAAGAAAGAGGGCACCTATGTAGCTTTACTCTACAATATGACTAGGAGCTTGAGGACTTCTAGAAGATAATTTCTCCCCATATAAAACCCATTATGGAGGCATTTGAGTTTACCAATGAGGCCAATTTGTCCTCAAGGTGGCTCGAAGGGTTACATAAAGACTTACCCTGCTCTAATTCTCAACTTTCTTATGACTTTAAAAGAGCAAGGCAACTAGGACGTTGAGTGACTGATATTTGATTGAATGTTAAGGAACTCATGATAGGAGAAGAAGAGTTTCTTTGAAAAATTGGTTTTGACAAGTACAACAAACTAGACTCTTCCCTGAGTGTAATTATCAAACCTTCAACTGTGAGATCACCAATAATGTTTCCAACAAGCCCAAGGAGTCTAGGCAAACCTATATTCTAGCATTGTTCTCTACATTCTCCATCACATTTTGGGATTAAGGATACACAAGGGGAAGTCTCCAAGGTTGACTTGTATTTTATGTGATTCATGTTTCCCAAGAAGAGGATCAATGTAGATCATTTATTATTTGATAAATTTCTAAGGGTGGTTGTTTACAAGAATTTTGATGTGGACATTATCGTTGGAGGTTTATGGTGGTTCCTAATTGATGTGTATGAATCACATCAAATTTTCATACCATTTTAGTTGCACATTTCACTCAATTTAACCATATTCCTACTTTGATTCATTCTAGAAGTTTGTTTCTTATTGATCTTACTCGTAGCATGGTTTGGATTTTAGGTATCCCACATTCCACTCATAAAGAAGTAAAATGCCCAAAATTAAATTATTTGGCATTTACAAAGTTTCTCCAAATTTCGAAGTTCAATATTCAACAAACAACAAGAAACACGACGTGTGGACCACTCCACACGTTATGTGACTCTCAGATAGCAAACTCCTTAGTCGATCCAAGATATAGCGTGTTGCTCATCTACACAATGTGGCTAAGAAAATCCAAAATTCCCAAGAAAGTTTTCCTTATGTCGTGTGGCCAATCCACACGACATGTCACTTGCGATCATGGCCTGAATCAAGCGGAAACTGAATCTCACACGACGCGTTGACTTATAAACACGACGCGTGAGGCATGTTTTTTGTACATCTTAGAAACAAATGGTTATTTTGTAATACATAGTGAACCACTCCACTTAGGAAGCTGATCCTGTATCATTTGGAGTAGTTGGAGACCAGAGATGAGGCCAGAGCTTTGGACTTGAGTTTTTGGAGAGAAGCTAGGGTTTCTTGGGATAGAACCCATTATTGACTTCATTTCCCTTCTCCATTCCATTCTAAAGCTGTAGAGAGAAGGTTTCTGAAGCGAGGAGTGGTTGTAGAGACGTACCTCCACCTCTTGATTGAAGATTTCCATCTATTCTTCACTCCCACAGAATTAATTGTTATTCCTCTTTCTACTCATATCTCTTTCAATGACTTATCATTTGTGCCTATATTTCCTCACCATGAGTGAGTAAACTCCTTTTCTTTGGCATGCGAGAGTAGATCCAATGTAATGACTCATGTGGAATTTCATGTTTGATATTAGTTAATTTTCTATTTCAAAATGAACTATGGTATTTATCTTCTTGTATGTATGGCTGGCCATGATGTTTACATGTTTTATGCTTCTCATTATTTTCTGGGAAGAGATATTAAGAGGTAGGGAAGAGCCATTTTGACAACATATCCTTCACCATGAGAATGGCTAGTATTGTGTTGAGGATTCTAGGTTATAGTTCAAATATGTGTATATGCATGATAATTCTATATAAGGTTAGGACTATCTTATATCATCGAGTGATGTATTTAGCAGACGATAACCTACCTTTTGAAGATTGGCTAGTATAAATGGATTTGTGTTCCTTTATTGTGTTATGACATGGAAGTGAAATCCCATATCCAAGATTTCGATGATCTGATTTTTCTCATTCTCCAAGTGATTAGTGCTTTTAAATTTTTTATTTCATATTCATAATTTAGTTTGATCCCAACAAATATTTTAATTGTAACCGACCTAGATTAGATTAACAATTTTGAGCCTAGCTGCCTGTGGTTCGACTTTGGCTATAATTGATTATGTATATTTGTGGGTGATTGATGAGTTGAGACAATTAATTATTTAAAACTTGCTTTCCTTTGGAAAATAATAAGTTTTTGCCACCCTTGTCGGGGATCTACAATAATTTTTAGTTAGAGTAAAAGTGTTAATTAGTATTCGAAACTAGGTCATCATTTTTCATTATCCATTCTTTTATGATACCTTTTAGTTTTGTGTTCTCACTTAACTATTGCTTTTTCTATGTTGTATGCATTGTTCTAAGAGGGGTCTTGAGACTTATATATTCTTAGACCCGAAGATTGAACGTACTTTTTGCAGCCAAAGGAGAGAAAAGAAAGGTGATAAATCTTTTATAAGTAGAGGAATCAAAACCATCATCGCCCCGTTCAACACCTTCACCACCACCTTCACCTGATCACCACCAAGAGAGAAACATAGAAGACACCCATCTATTAAAGGAATTTGCTGTACCAACTACCATCAACATTTTTGGAGCCATTTATCATCCGTCTGTTGAGACTAATAATTTCTCTATCATCCCCACCATTATGCAGTTGACCTAGTAGAAAAGATTTAGAAGAACTCCTACGAAATATATGAATCTTCACATAGCGGAGTTTTTGTAGTACATGAACACCTTCAAGATAAATGACATCCAACTGAAGGATTGCGTCTAGTTTTATTCTTGTTCACTTTGTGAGACGGAGCCAAGGCGTGACTCTATTTCCAGCCTAAGTAATCCATTAAAGTTGGGATGGATTGCTCAATTGAGGATCCAACTCACTAATTTCAAGCAACATGAGGTTGAAGCACTTTATGATATGTGGGAGAGATTCAAGGATCTACAACACCTTTATCCTCACTACGGTTTGACCAACTGGCTACTGCTGCAAACCTTCAACAATGGGGTGTTCTACAATACCTATATGACCGTAGATGCCACTGCACATGGAGTCCATATGAACATATCCTTTGGTATTACCTGAATTACCATTACATTTTATTTGTAATCACAAAAAAGAGACAAGAGTGAGAAAATTGTACCATTACTTTCACAATTACATAATGTATTATTTCCATGTAACTAAGATCAAGACATGTTATATCATTTTTAATAAAATCATACAAGGGAGGAAAGAGAAAAAGAACGTCATCTCACATTTACATGCAATAATTGTATAGAAAGAATCTAGAACTTGATTTCAATGTGTTAAAAAATATTGTTGAATACAAGTACTCATTCCCATATAATTCACATTCCTTTGAAATGATGTTATGACTATGTATCAATAAACCCAATTTTAATTGTCCATATTAAATAGTTCAATTTTATTTCTAATTTAAATAACATATTGTCATCTATAATTACATCTTCTTTTCAATATCACACTTCCTGGTTATGTTGGGAAGGTGAAGGTTCAAAACCCACATTTCTCTATAGTCACCTATTAGTGTATTGCTCTTGTAAATTTGATAACATTGTATTCAATTATTCCAACTTTGGAACATTTTAAAGAAAATAATCAAACTCTCCTTCCAGCTTCTCTTTTACTATTTTAAATATATGGTTTATATGTTGAATAATTTTGACCAACAACTAATCAGTGTTTACATTATTTTGGTGTTGCATGTATTAAATAAATGACATTATGTTTACATTTTTTTGACTGGTCAAACAAATTAAAAAAGAAACCATATTTGGACCGCATGTTAATTAGGTAGTATAGATCCTTCCTAGACAATAAAATCTGAGTTTTGCATATCTTTTATACACAATTTCCATTTGTATCATTTAACTTGATTGTTATGGATTAAAGGACGAGCTAATGTGAAAATGTTTTCCTAAATTGCTTCTTTGACTCCAAAAATGAGATGAACAATGAATATTCTCTCAATATTTAAGTTAAATTCCTTTTATGCATTTTAGAGAAATTTTCTTGAAGAGAGAGAAAAAGAGAAGATAATGTTACATGTATTCAATAGGTGAAAGAAATATCAACATCATGTGATTGAATGGATATTATTTTCCATGCATTCAAAATTAAGCCATTAAGTACATTACATTTTTAATGTCTTTTGAGTATTTCAAAGAGGAGGAAATAGAAACAGTGAATAATGTTTTTTCCTTTTTATTTTAAAATCTATCAAATAAAGAAGACTTCTAGTTCAATCTATATGCTCTATAATTTCGAATTCTATTCCTTTTATATTCCTAATTTATATCTTTTAAACAATTTCAAGGATGAGTGAGAGAAAAAGAGAAGGGAAAGATTTAGTCAACATTTTAGGTTAATTTCAACACATTATGGCATATATATAAGAGAAAGTGTTCTTTTAGTTTTCTTTTGTTTTTCTATAAGAAGTAAAATTTCACGGTCTTTTACATAAGTCCTTCAACTATTTTCATTTAATAAAATCATTTTCTAAGTTTTAAATTTATTTTGAAAATTGGGGTGTGACAATGCTACCCACCTTAAATAATGTTTTCCTCAAAATTTGTCTTTACTACTACCCATCTTAGGGTTTTTCTTACCTCTTCATTTAATGATATTTGATATTTCAAGGCTCATTTAAAAATTTTGCATGAAAAGAAATATGTAACATATGTCATCTAATTTTATAAAAGTTTTATGTGAGCATGGACTAATCATTACTTTGGTCTTCTTCCCAACATACACTTAGGGTTTCTGAAACCAACTTATCACTATGCTTAGGGAACCAACCTCAACCTTGTCATGGATTTTAAACATTATGCATTGATGATTACCTAGCCTTAGTCCCTTAGTTACCTCCTACATTTCTTGATATGTGTCGATCAGGCACATACCCAAAGATGTGGGATCTTTTAATGCCACCTATCACTAACCTACTAATACACATGTCCCAACTATATGGACTAGTAGGAAATGAGAAATGCATCAAAAGTATCATGCTTATGACATCCCTATTCATCTATGAATTGGTTGGCCATGACCATTAAGAATGGAGAGGCTATCTCATTAGTTAGTATTAGATTCATACTTGAGATCTAACTAGGTAAACATCTATTCCTGACATGTCATCTTAGGGCCTAATATCTTTTATCAAGAGGCCATTCCTAGATTTTCATTCTAGGGTCACTAAGTGAATCATATTTTCCTAGTGTCCATCTACCTATCTGCTCTGATACCATAATGTAACATCCCACCCTTTAATAAAACATACACATTATTGAGCGGAAGCATTATTATTAAGGGGGATGTCAAAAAATGCTAATAATTGCAAATAGAGTAACTGATACACTTTGTATTATTTTGAATTGATTTATACATAGGAATACTACAATTTGTTCATCTTGAAATCTAGATCTACTGAGACAAACTTGGTTAACATAAATAAGGCATGATGTCAAATATTTCTAAAATATTGGATCAGCTTGGTAGATTGCACCACACCAGGTCTTTTCTTCCTTAAGATTCCTTGAGATAGTCCTTGCATGACAGATAACTTCTTCCTCCTAAGCTTGCTCCTGACATGCGAGCATCACACCCTCATCCATGCATCAAGCAATTTGTAAGTTGAAGTGAACATGTTATACCTTAAATGAAACATGTAAACTAAAAATAAATTTCAAACATTAAGCATTAAAAAAGATATACAATTTCCTTTAGATCGTTTCTTTTATCTTGACCTATATAAGAATCCTCCGATTTGCACATAAGTGCCTCTTCTCTTATGCACCAAAGTGCCTCTTTCTTATGCACTAAAGTGCCTCTTAGGTTGCACCAAAGTGCCTCTTCTTTTATTCACCAAAGTGCCTCTTGGTCAGGATCTTATATAAGTTATCTTCTAACATTCTTTTTCTCATGCAAACTCTTAACATGTTTTTTGATCTTATTTGTAACATTGTCTTTAATGTGCATGAGCGATGATACAATAATATTGACAATAAACATGACATGTAGTTTATTGTAGATTCATTGGTGTTAAGTAATTGAAACAATATGTGTTAGATTCATAACATTATGTATATACTTCATATACATACATAAAATCAAACAATACTTATTCTCAGTTAGCATGGACCACTTACTTTTCTCTTAGAGGAGATCCTACTTCTCTTCCTAGGTCAAAGGATATCTAATCACTCTAACTAAAGGCTGGCAGAAATCCCTGGCAATCAAGAAGGGAGGAAAAGTCTGCGTGGGATTTACAAGAACATAGGCTAGTGTCATTTTGCTTGGTATGCTAGGATCATGGGTAAGGACCATTTTATATGTTTTAGGGGTCTAGGATATTCTCATCTAATCAGATTAAAATTTGAATATTTGTTGTCCTTCAATTTAACATTGCACATTATCATAATTTAAATGTATTAAATGATAAAGACAGGTGAAACTTCTTTTCCTTTGTTAATTACTGAAGTCCAACTTTGTGGTCAAGCTATTTATCTATTTTTAATGAATTTCCTTTATTATCTTTCAATATATTTTGTATGAGATATTTAAGAGGAGAAAAGTAGAGAGAATGAATTATTGTTTACATTTATCTATTTGTCAAAAGTATGACATTACCTAAATTACCATTACATTTTATTTGTAATCACAAAGAAAGAGAGACAAGATTCATAAAGTTGTACCATTCCTTTCACAATTACATAATGTCTTATTTCCATGTAATTAATATAAAGACACATTATTTCATTTTTTTTAAATCACAAAAGGGAGGAAAGAGAAAAATGACTTTATTTCACATCTACATGCACTAATCGTATATAAAGAATATAAAATGTGATTTAAATGTGTTAATTTTTTTTTGAATACAACTACTCATCCCCATATAAGTCACATTCCTTTGAAATGATGTTATGACTATGTAGCAACAAAACCAATTTTACTTACCAAAAAAAGAAGCAAACCAATTCTTAATTATCCATATTAAAAACATCAACTTTATTTCTGACCTACATAACATCTTGTCATCCATAATTAAATCTCCTTTTCCATATCACACTTCTAGTTGGTTGGGAAGGTGACATGTGATAACCCACATTTCTCTATAGTCTCCGATTAATGTATTGCACTTGTAAATTTTATAAAATTGTATTCGATTATTCAAACTTTGGAATGTTAAAAAGAAAATAATAAAACTCTCGTCCAACTTCCCTTCTACTATTTTAA
This sequence comes from Alisma plantago-aquatica, assembly GCA_963693085.1. Taxonomy (NCBI): domain Eukaryota; kingdom Viridiplantae; phylum Streptophyta; class Magnoliopsida; order Alismatales; family Alismataceae; genus Alisma; species Alisma plantago-aquatica. The sequence goes on along the minus strand of OY856415.1, from coordinate 270,296,343 downwards.
ATATATTGTTTCCATGTTGACTAATTTTGAACAACAACTAATCAATGTTTACATTATTTTGTTTTGCACGTGTTAAATGAATTGATATTATGTTTACATTTATTTGAGTGTAAACAAATTTTAAAGGAAGCCAAATTTGGACCACATGTTAATTATGTAATCTAGATCCTTCCTAGACAATAAAATATGAGTTTTGTAAATATTTTGTAGACAATTTCCATATGGATCATTTAACTTGATTTTAATGCATTAAAGGGTGAAATAGTGTGAAAAGGTTTTCCTTAATTGTTTCTTTGACTCCAAAAATGAGATGAGCAATGAATATTATCTTAATACTTAAGTTACATGCCTTTTTATTCCTTTTGGAGACATTTTCTTAAAGAGAGAGAGAAATAGAACATAATGTTACATGTATTCAATAGGGGAAAGAAATGCCAGCATCATGTGATAATATTGTTCCCCTTTTATGTTAAAAGTTATCAAAAAAGAAGACTTCTTGTTCAAGACATATGTTCTATAATTTCAAATTCTACTCCTTTTATTTTCCTCATTTATATCTATTAAAAATTTTCAAGGAGAGAAAAAGAGAAGGGAAAGCATTTATTCAACATTTTAAGTTAATTGCAACACATGATTGGATGTGTATAAGAGAAAGCATATTTTTAGTTTTATAAAAGAAGTATAATTCCATGGTCTTTTACAAAATCCCTTCAACTATTTTATTTGATGAAATCATTTTCTAAGTTTTAAACTAATTATGAAAATTGGGATGTGACAACATACTACCATGAACACTCTTAGATAGGCTGAACCCTAGTCCTTGTCTGAAACCCTTTTCCTAAATTTCTCTCAAGCATGCCTTGTCTACATCCGATTTAAGAACTAAGCGTGAATGGATACCATACGTTTAATAGGAATTAAGTTTTCATTTTAGAGTTGTGGTTTTTCCTTTTATTCAAGTTATAACCTGAACAAGCCTCATATGATGGGTAGACCTTGCCTTCAACATGGGGATTTCTCCACTACAATTTTGCATAAACATATTTTCCTAGGAGGCCAAATTTCACTCTAATTCAAGTTCTCTCGTACACTAGGGTTATTCGAGGGAAGTTATAAGTTCTTGACAAAGGACCTTAGAGTCCATCTATAACACATTTACAATGTAGGTTGGATACCCATATGTTCCCCTTTGGGTATATCGACATATTAATTACTAACAAGACCAAGTGTTGGATGACCATATAGCTACCTTGGTCTTGGGACCCTAATATCTTTTTAGGATATTCAGGTGACCTGAAGGCTCCTTGATATCCCATGTTCATGTAATGTCTTTCCTAATAAGATCAAGTATGTTTAAGGTGAAGTGGTAAACGATGGGTGGGGTAGTCAACAAGGACTAGTATAAGTCGACATCATGTTCCTATAAACTATGTCCTTCTCACCCATGATATATGTTAGAGATGCTTTAAGTGCACCTTTATAGACACTACAAGGTTTATACTCTCATTAAAATGGTTCTCAAATTAATGCTTTCTCCAATTTTTTAGCATCATGTTGCAAAAGTTTTCATCATTAAACTTAATTTTTTAATGTACTATACATACAAAATAAAAGTTTTTGGATTTTATTTATGGTTTAATGAACCAAGGTCACCACAATATAAAGTTTAAATAGGTAAGAATCCCCTCAGTAAAGCCCCTTGACTAGTTAGGCCAACCCTAAAACCCTAGACCTAAGAGTGGAGCAATGAGTAAGAAGTTTTAAATACAGACACACACACACACAGATATATATATATATATATATATATATATATATATATATATATATATATATATATATATATATATATATATATATATATGCGATAGTGGACTTACCCCTTGCTGGTTAGTTGAGTCATAGATAAATGCTCTAAAGGGTGAAGTCTTGTACCTTAGTAGTTTAGAAGAGTAATTCACCTATAGACTTTTAGAACTTGATAATGAATGCACTAGGTACCCTTGAGAAAATTCCTCACTTGGTGTCACACAAATATAATTACTTGCTAATTTGGTTAATTAAACTTTGATAAATTAGAAACCATGGCATTTATTGTGTGACCTAAATGAATCCATACAATATTTTTTACCTATAAAATGAAGGTCAGTTTCAGGATTGGGTGAACCCAAGTGTTGTTAGTATAAAAAGGGTAAGGAGGTAAAAAATTAGTAACACCATATTAAGAGTTGATCGTCACATCACTATTTACTATTTCATTATAAGAGTAACTATGTCAATGAATTTACCTTGTAAGATTAGTTAAACATTTTAGGAAATGATAAACATAATGAATCTACATGTTTGTCCCACATGATAATAAATAAACTTAAGAGATGAACAATTAAGTAAATAGTATCATGGTACAATCCATTGCAAATTTTTAGTTAAGTTTCAATTAAGGTTATAATGATCACCTTTTGTCTATTTGTATACAATGCAACATAATGCCTAGATGTTGATAGTAAATGTGTAGCGAACTAAATGCTGATGTGACACCTTATCAAATAGGTTACATGGGGTACAACGTCAAATTGTTTTGGCATTCGAGGTCAGTTTAAGACCGATGACCAAGTGGGTGACTCTAAAAGTTGGACCTTTCTTTGTCAGTTGCGTTACCCACTGAAAAAAGTTTCCACATCAGTGCTTTGTTAGAGAGAAGCCAATGACTTAACTCTCAGTGAGTGCTATTCTGACATTTCCTCGTTGGTTGTTTACTACCAAGAAATCGACGCCAAATAACTTGATGTTGGTTTTACTAGTGATGAAATAGTAAATGTTTAGGAATTTGCTAGTTGTTACTGGAAAGCACCAACTTGGAAATCAAATGTAGTCATTTTTATCAGTTATGGAACAATATATGTTTAGGTATTTTGCGGAGGTTACCTGAATAGCACTGACATGGAAAACAAATGTATTCGAGTTTTATACATAAACAACACCAATAAATATATGTTTTTCTATAGCAGGTCTGTAGACCTACTATATGGCCTTACTAGCCTGTCTGGACTCTGTTGTTCTTCAGAACTAGAATTTTGAAGAACAACAAGCTCTTTTCAAGCATCGTGGCCTAACAACAAGCCAACACACCTACAAGAAAAAGATAATTATACAAAGTAGGCACAAAAATGCCACAATCTATCATTTTTTCACTACAAGTTTGTACACAAATCTATGAACTCAAATCTAAAATTTAACCCTCAGACACACTTCAATTTCATACATTAAATCATAATTTCTCTTCCTCATGCCTTCACATTCAAATTCACACACACATATGCACTTCACATTCAATTCACTCTGACAAAATACATATCAACACAAGCTTCCATCTCAGATTAATTAAATTCAGTATGAATTTTACATATCAACAATTCACACTCTGAAATACATATAAAAAGTCTAACATCAAAGTTCAAACTACCAAAAAATATCAATCAACCATAATATTTTTCATTGAATTTAACATTTTTGGTGAAGCAAGCTGCCCACTATTCACGTATGTCATTCAACTTCTCCAATGAATAGGGTTCAATATTCTGAAAAAACTATAGAGAGAATGAGACTTCTAATTAGATTTATCAAAAAATGAGAATACTTTCTTAATATAATATGATCCAAGACTAATAGCTTACATTAAATATAGATTTGTAATCTACGTGATTGGCAATCACCTCCATATTAGGGGTGGCAATCATGTTCGGGTTGAGCGGGTTTTATTTCGGGTCATTTCAGGTCAACACTTTTTGTCTAGACCCTAAACTTGCAAAATATGGATTTTTGGGTTGAAACCCTTGACCCTAACCTGGCCCATAAATAATTTCAAGTTTATTAGGTCTGACCCAAAAATCCAACACCAAGACAATAATGTAAAAAAAATACTATGATTTGTCTAGTCATTGATAATTCCCAAGTGTAATTAACAAATTTCATTGTGATAAACTTACAACATGATTGAAAAACACATATAAAGCCTATTGTAGTTTGTTAGAGAGTTTTAAACACAAATTTATATTATGATTGGTATAATAAATCATACAAATCAATACAAAACTATGTAGAATTGCTAAAATAAACTTCATGATTGATGGATTAGTAATTTAATGGGCCATTTGGGTGTCTTAAAGTATGGTATTTGTAATTTTATTTGAAAATATAATTATGAATTTTGGGTCAATCGAGCCAATTCAGGTCTAAAGTCCAAACCCATACCCAACCCTAAATTAATTTCAGGTTCTTTGGGTTCAGGTCAATTTTGGATCGGGTTAAAAAACCTTAGACACTAAACTTCATTAAAATTTTGGGTTCAGGTCGGGTAAGTCAGGTCGGGTCTTGTTTTGCCAGCCCTACTACATATACAACATCATGTAATATTCACATGACCAACCTTTGTCTTGTATAGGGGCCTGTAGATTTACAATTCTACATTAATATGTAATTAAGCAGAGTTGATCATAATATATTATGCAATTGGAAAATGAGAAGACTATACATCAACATTGTTAGGCCCCTGACCTAGATTAATGTTAACTTGCACTTACTTTATATAATGAGATACTTAAAACCTTACTCTAACCCTTTGGGATGTTTTTTTATCATGTGACAAGCTTATGTTCGAGTTTGGTTTTGTTTGAATGTTGTTTAAGCTATGTTTGCTTGTTTTGGACCAAAATGCAATTTTCCCAAGTTAAGGGGTTATTTTGCAATTTGATACATATTGAATATGCCTTAGTACTTTAGCATCTAACAGAGAGAATGATGCTATAGGGTGCCTTGTTAGACCTTGGTTAAAGAGGTGGCATCATGTGGTGATGATCGGGTTTTGTTGATGATTGACCTTGTTGAGCTTGCCTAAGTGTAGTGACCTCATGTATCGACCTTGTGGTATGTCTTGACCGATACAATCTTCTTTGGTGTCGTAGATGCTCTTAGGTGTGTTTGGGGTCGATACAAGTTGTCTTTTTGTGATATGTCTCGACCTAACATGTTGATGATCCTTTTGTCTTGACCAAGACAAGTACCTTGATGTGGTTTCGACCCCTTGAAGTGTATCGACTGAAACCAAAGGGTTTGGGACCTAAGGAGGTTGAGACATAACATTGATTATATCACCAAAGGTTGCATGCATGCATATAGTGGTTGCATGTTGGTCTCTTTAGTGGACAAGTATCTCTTTGCTATTCTATTATGTTGACACCTCATATATACCCTACTTCCCTCCTCTTTTGGGTATATAACGCCTTTCCTTCATTATAAAGCACTCTTTTTGGCCCTATCCTCTTCCCACTCCATTACAACCAACCTTGGATCTTTGGGAGCAAGGGAGGACAGATCTTGAAGCCATGGTGGCCGAACAACCTTTCTCAAGGAAGGATTTGTGCTAGATCAAATCTTTGATGACAATTTTTGGTGATTCTTCTCTTGGTAAGTGGTTCTACCTTTTGATCACATTTTCTCCACAAAACCCCATCTCCTTCTTCCTCTTCTTTGGTCTGTAGACTAGGGTTCTACCATTGTGTCATTTTTGAGAAGAAATCCTCTTCAAAAAGGACCTTAGACTATGGTTCTACCATGGTGGTAACTAGTGAGAGGATGTTTTTCTTCTCTTTTCTCTCTTCTTGCTTTGGTTCGGCCTAGGGTTCCCTATCCTCTTTCTTGAGCTGTCTCTTAATCATGGTGTTTCTCTTCTTTTGTGAGATGATTTTTATGGTCGATGTGCTAATCAAGTTGGGGCTTCTCTTCTTCCTTCTTAGAGATTTTAATCTTGGATCTTTGATCACCACACAAGGTGGGTTATATAATTGTTCCCTTTTCTATTTTAGCACCATAACCTTGCTTGTTTGTTATTATTTATATTCCTAAAGTTTGATCTTAACATGTAAAAAGGTATTATCAAGAATTAGTGTTTGATCCATGACAATAGATCTATGAAATTGCTTTTAATCCAAAACCCTAATTTCTCTTGTACCCAATTTTGAGATAAATATAAAATGGATAGTTCCCTAGCTTTGACTTATGATTTCTATCCTAATGAATGGAAATTCAGATACTTTGCTGTAACGAGGGGTTTTAGTGCTGATTTGCACGTGTTAAACATGAGAAATCATCACTCTTCGTAAGGTTATTTTATGGAGATTCTAACATACATGTTTAAGAGATTTTAATGACCATCTTTGTATGATGTTTCCCTCTTTAGTCTTGATGACTTTCTTGGTCATGACCTACTATTTAGGTTATGGATCATCCCTGTTTGGAGGATGGTTATATGTTCTTATGGTCGCTTAACCTTTATGGTAATTACAATTATGTTTTAACCTTGTATGTTTTGTTAGTGGTCGAAAATCATGTATATTTAGAGAGTGAAGATGAAGATCCTACAAGCTTCACAATACTTGGTTTTATTTGTCATGAAGATTGAGATGGTAAATAAGGTACTTATGATTTTAGGGTTATGACTTTGTAACATTCTCGCATAGGTTGATTTCTTTCTAAACCCTAAAATCCATATGCTCGATTCCTAAAGTGGTCTTGCGAGGATGATCTGGTATGCATTATAAACATTGGTTTAACTACCATGTGCTAAGTTTTGGTCATCAGGTTTCCCATAGAGTTGAATGATTTCTTATATATATTGAAGTTCAACTTTGTCTCTCCTAAGTAGTTAGCTTAATGACCTTCATGATGACTTGATCTAGGGTTGAATAATCATGATTTCTAAGTTTTAAATATAGTGACTTTTGGTATTCTTGCTGGTCAGCCTTGAGTTTTGACCAAGACATATGTGCCTCTTGATGAGTTGAGTCTGAGACATCCATGTATGTGTTGGGGTTGAGACATCATGTTTTTCTTTGGGTTGAGACATGCTTGTCATTATGTGGTCGTGACATGTTGATCTTAGTTTTGGTCATGACCATGGTGAGATGCTTTGGGTCACGACATTGTGTTGTCCTAGTTTGTGACATTATGTTGCTTTGGGTCGTGATGCTATGTAGTCCTCAGTCACGACACTGAGATGCCTTGGGTTGCAACATTGTGTTGCTTTAGATCGAAACATATCACCTTATATCTCAGGTTGTGACCTAGTTGTAGTTTAGTCGAGACAAGGGAGTGTTGCAATAGAGACACCATGTTGTGCTTTTGGTCGACACGCTTTGTTTTGGTGTAGGTCATGACACCATGTAGGTGTTGTATCATGGTCATAAATCAGTTTGGTTGCGGTCGATACACCATGTGGAATGGTGATCGAGACCCTTGGGTTGTCATGGTCGAGGCACCAAGTTGAAGGTGGTCGAGACACCACCATGTTGCTTGGTTGTAACACATGCATGATATAATGGGATGGCACACATACACACGTATATGAAGGTGATACTTAGTATTGATGAAATAATAGTGTTTCAAACCTAGATCAGTTCCAAGAATGTGGTAAGTGACTCAATTGGGGTTTAGTGCTATAATCATGATGTAAACCCTAAACAACTAAGTGTGAGAACCCTAACCCTAATCCTAGGGTATGTTATACTTGTTGAATGTACAATGATGAATAAAATGTGAGTATACTTCTCTCTCTCCTACTTGTATGGATCTAACTTGCAGGATTAATTGAGTGTCATAGCTTGTGTATGCTATGAAGACTATTAAATGATACTAGATTATGGCCATGAGCCTTGTTAAGGTGCAATACAATTGTAAATATGTGAATGTGCATACTTAGCTATAATCTATAGTGCTTTACCTTAATACACTCCAACTTGTGATGAAGCTAAAGATGGGTAAGTAAATAATGCCATAAAACATTATATGGTTAAGCATGAAACCCAAATCCTAATTGAGGGGAATATGATGCATTGTTTACATTGCTTAAAGTGTTTAATATGATAAGATAATCATGAGTATTCTCTCTCTATTTGTATAACATTGGTTTTGCAAGAAAGATAATAATCGCAACTAATGATTGATATGGTGTATATGTGATGTATTCCAAGTCATGTTTAAATGCCTGAAGAGGCATGATGTGATGGTTATCATACCTAATGATTTCTATAATACATGTGATGCTTATATTCCTGATAAGGCAAGATGGGACAATAATGAGCTACATGAATAATGTGATTGGTTTTATGACCTAGTAAAGGCTTAATTCCTAGTGTGAGGTTATATCCTCCAGTGACGTGATAAGGGATTAATATTCCCAGTGATGTGATAATAGTGATCAACCTGATATGCCAATATTAAGGCAGTTATATAGTATTGTCATTAGATGATGTAACAAGTTCACACTTTATATGTTTTATATCTTTTGAATTTGTTTCATAGTTATGCTTAATAGATTAAATTATGGTTTGTTTTGTCCACTTGTATGATGGAGCCTTAGTTCACCTAATTGGCAAAACTAATAAAGGGAAACCTTAATCATGTAGTTGCCTTGTACTATAGATCCATCTTCAGCTTCATTATTTAGCTGGATGGTGAAACGAGTAACTCCTATAGGAAACTCAAAGCGCATATTGTTGAATATGTGGGGTATCAATGGAGGTATCTCCCTATATCATTAAATTGTTGAAATAGTGATATGACGGTTATTATAGAACGTCTATGCGTGAACCTATTCTCTAGCATTGCTCCATGTACCAAGGCAGGATAGTTGTTTTACAATATCATAGTTTTGACTATGAGTTCTTGTATTTACAAGACTATAGTTTTGATTATAAGTTGTTGTCTTTATAGTTAGACTATATGTCACTGCATTGCAGACTCATGCTGACCGAGTAGTACTGGTGATGATCATGGAGTCCGACTCTTCCATTGATTTTGTATGGTACTGATTTTGACTTTGTAGTGGTCAGTTGGATTTGATTGGTACGTCTTCAAATCCTCAAGGCATATTAATTAAAGATGTAACACAACTGCGTAGTGTTATTGCTTAGGGTCATATACAAATAACATTGGATGACCCCTTGCTATGCTTCTTTATACTGTTTGTATTATAACAATTATACATATTCTTCATATTCCTTCTTAAAGTATAAGATGGTCTACTATTTAGTTGTAGATACTTGAACTACTTAAATAATGATAATTACCTTGCTTAGATCATCTAGTTGAATCTTTTTATCTGTTATAAATTCCTATTTAGCTTATTTGTGCTTACATTAGATTTTAGCAGAGAGTTATATCTCTCGTTGGCACATTTGGTCTCACCCTGTGGGTTCCACATCTTTTTAGGTGGATGTGCATGGCGGGATACAGTTCGTGTGCCTAATATTGATAACAAGTGGAACAGTAACTATTGAATCATGGATATGCTGCTAGTGTTTAGTAATAGAGTCCTATGTGTCGTCCCTATACACTTAGGTCCTTTGGGTTTTTTTTTGTGAATGTTGTACATCAATTTGAGATTTTGGCTTCATGCCATGGCAGTATAAACATGATTTGTATACTGAGCAGATGCTTATATGTAACAAGCTGTGCCTTGTTAGCTAGTGAAAAATGGTGTGTAATACCTTTTGATATGAATGAAATATAAATGGCATCAGTTTATGGATTAAATTGTGAGTTATTCAGCTTGGGATCCTATTATGAGATTGGTTTTAATTTACCTTGCTTTGTGGTAATGTTGTTATTAGTGATAGTTTCGCGCTTTGTTTTGAGTACAAACACTCCTCCAAGTTACTGATTTCATTTTCTTATCTACCTTCCCTCTTCCGATATGAAATTCTTTCACACCCCTATATGTTAAATTAACATATATGTTTCATTATTAAGCTATCGTGTGCAAACATTAACAAATATGTTGGGATTCAAAAAACTATACTTACGCATGAATTGCCATTTTCATTGGGTGACCCTCATTTGTTGGAAGTTTTTCACCCGAAGGATCAATTAAATACACACTCCAAGACTTGGGGATAATCACTAACAACTGCCAATGCCTATTTCTAAAATAGAAGGCAAATAAAATAAAATTTGTATTCCATAGGTTAAGACATATAAACAACAAGTCAAAAACTTACCTAACATTAAAGGGAGCTAAGATCACATTCTTGGAAGCACCAAATTCTTGCTTCGCAGTAGTCACATGTTTTTTGACACCACTTGTATCTTTAAGTACATCGCTAATCAATGATGGCACTAGAAATACCAAAATTTCTATTCCTCAATCAAGGGTCGTGAAATATAAATGATTGGAAATATTATATATAAACCAATACTCAGACTATATGTAGTAAACAATTAAACAATTTTCACATATGATGGGGTATTCACGCTCACAGTATCCAAAATAGTGTCACTGATGTGTTCAACCAATCATAGTTAAATACCTCAGTGACATCTATCAACACTATAACATTTTCATGTTGTATACCTACAACATACTGCCCAAGGTGGATCAAAATGGTATCAGTTTGGTCTATAGTGTCTAACCGTCTTGTCAATGTCTGGCATTTAGGGCCTAAGGAGTCAAACAACTCTTATGGAATAAAATGAGGGGCCATAGGCTTAGAACTTTAGGATGGTTCTTAGCTGTTGTAGGCTACATGCATATATTCTAATATTAGCTTTCAATTATTTTATATAAGTTTCAATATACATTGGTCATACCTGAAGAAATATAGTGAGTCATTTGGGCCACCCAGTAAAGTTGCCTTCTACCTCCCTGGCCATGGTGCCAACTGGGTGCTCGTATGGGATAGGTTTGTCCCTCATTCCAGGAAATACACGCATGATTCTCAGATGATAGTTATCAATGAGAAGGGGAATACTATGAACCACAGTAGTGTTATCAGCCTCGACATCTGCCACAATGTGGCATGCTGGTTCATCAATGGCAAGACAACATTTTCTGACCTACTATTTTATAAAACATAAAATTTTAAATTTGACAAACGTACATATGGATTTGAGGGATTAATTTTATCATAGAAAATGACTTGAATTGAAATATTACCTTGGTTGTGCCCTACGAGTCCGAAGGGATGCTCCCAGTGCACTTTGTGGAAGAGTGATGAACAAGTGTTGTGAATGCTACAGAAGCTACTTTCTGCATTGCCTAAGAAGCAAAGTGTTTCTCCAAGGCTGCATCTATCAATATTTGCATGTACTCTAGGTCAACTTCCCCTTTATTTGTTTGTTTGTGATTTTGTTGGGATGAGCCAGAAAAATATTTTATGCCAAAACCAGCTCCAACGCCTCTAACACGTCTCGGATGCTCTTCTATCCCTAGAGAAATTGTCAACTCATTGTGTGTACCCTGAGGTGTCCACTTACCCTCCTTTGCTTGGGCAACCATCTCCAACTGATTAATCATTAAAAATTGACTATTTAGTAAAACTTAACACCAGTGAAAAACAACAAGGACATTATCACTAGACCAAGAAATTTACCATTTTTGCAGCCACCTCCTGTGTTGCTTGGACATGGATTTCTCCGACTTTGTTTTTCCTCACATTTGTCCACTCAACATAGCAAGGCAAGTGCCCAGAAGCACTATAAGATTCAATAATAGGAAGAGATGTAGAATTACCTTGCTCTTATTGCTCTTGCTCTTGCTCTTGTTGCTGCTGTCTCAACTGGAGGCGGTACCAATAACCATCTGAACCCAACTGGTGGTTGTGCACATTCTTGTTTGAGCTTTCTAAAGGTTCTGATTTATTCATACAAGTGATATTGTTAAGAAATCATAAGAATCATAAAAATGTAATTAATTCAATACCTGGAACTCTTTTTTTTCTCCGTCCAACAAAATGCTTCCAATCATCTTGACAAATATAGTTCCATATTTTCTAGAGTTCCTTCTTGTCTCCAAAGACATAGTCTTTGGTGAGGATTGTTTGCCAATCTCTATGTATTCTCCCGACAAGCTGCATAACAGACTTATGATGCAACCTTGCATCAAGTTCATATCAACTCTAAAAAGGTTCAACATCCAATACTATTTAGAAATGTTTAAAAAAGAATAGAAAAACTATATAAAATGTAACCATATTTATCTCACATTTAACTCCTTCTAGATGAGGTATTTATAGACCAGACTCACTTATCTTCAATCCTCAAAGAGGAGAGGCACCTTGCTTCAACCAAGGACCCCACAATAGCTCACAAACTCATTAGTAAGTGGCATGTCTACTTCATTGAATTCAACAACTATCTTCTTCCCTTGCCTATTTGCATCATCTTTCATCACAATTATCCCTCTAACTCTCTAACGCTTTTGGTTTTGAGCACAATCAGCACCCAGATCATGAGGCTCAACATTCTCATGTTCATGATCACTTTGCTCCTGGTCAGATGCCATCTATAATATCAAACGTAAACAAAAAATTCAGATCACATATAAAAAGTCAACACTGTGGTGAAATCAGATCACATACGAACAAATAAACTTGTTATATAATGCAAAAAAGTCAAATTACATATGAGCAGTATACCTTAAACTAACATCCCTTCTGTGTGATCTTCACGTGTATACTCATCAGTGTTAGATTTAACATTTACACTTGGTAAGACAATAGAAAATGGACTTGAGTCATCATACTTGTCATAATACTCTTCTTCATCAGTAGGATCTAAAATGAGCTGTCTCTTACCATGAAGAATGACAAACCAATTTTCTTTTTAGGATCGTTGATATAAAATATCTATTTTGCCTATGATGCCATGATGAAGGGTTCATCCTTCTCGCTTATCCACTTAAAATTCACTTGTGTCAAACCGAGTTCGTCAACTACAACTCCTTTATTGTTATCAACCCATTTACACTTAAATAATGTAACTCTAAATTCTATATAGTCAAATTCCCATATTTCTTCAATTACACCGTAATAAGACATATTTCCTTCACACGGACTCATATATTTGATACTAGAAAAGTACAATGAAGACGCCTGAAGGGTGACCCCACTGTTTTGGATGACACTTTTATCATCTTGACATTTTATGTAGTATGAAAATCCATTTATGTCATACCCTTTGTAAGAAGCAACGTGGATCTTTGGCTTATATGCAGGCTATTTGATAGTTTTTGTAACATTATTTGGTGTTTGAGATGGTTGTTTGAATACTTCATTTTGTAATCACCTAATAAACGTTCGATTATGCTGTCTAGAAAGCCACATTGAACTGGCTCGAGGATGACTTCTCTTGAGCTCGTTGGTGTGTTCAGTGATATAAATACCCAAATCATCAATGTTGTGTAAAATATACAAGTGTGCTTGTTCCTACCGTTCACGAATGATATTTATCTATCATTCTCCCAAAATATCTTTGTTGGAATAAAATCAGAGTTCACTACATTAGAATTACTTTTTTTGCAACTCAAAAAGTCATTGAAAAATTCCATAACCTCCCTAGAAATATAGCCCTCAATGATACTCCCTATAGTCTAAAAATGGTTCTGAACATCACCCTTAAAAACACTCATGTACCATTCAAAAAGATACATCTAATGCAAGAAAATTGGACCCAACAATTTCACTTCCCTAGTCAAATGGACAACTAGATATACCATGATATCAAATAATGAAGGGGGAAATATTGCTCAAGTTGACATAGGGTAACAACCACTTCTCATTGCAACTTATCTAGAATCCCAGAATCAATTATTTTTATGGATAGAGTGTTGAAGAAGAAGCAAAGTCTAGTGATGGCAAATCTTACATGCTTAGGAAGGATAGATCGAATATCCACATGCAATATACATTGCATTAGAGTGTGACAATCATGTTATTGAAGACTTATCAACTTCAGATCCTTCATTGATACCAATCTACATATATTAGCTAAGTATCCATGTGGTACCTTAACATTACACAAGCACTCACAAAAGGTTCTCTCCTCTTGGTAGACAAGGTGTGACAAGCAGGAGGTAAATATGTGCGGTGACCTTTGACAATTACATTTGTTAATTTTTTTCCTTATACACATTTCACGTAAGTACATTATGGATTTGATGCCATCTTTAGTCTTTTCGGGTATATTCAACAAAGTGTCAATAATGCTGACATTTTTCTCAACTTGCATGACATTGATACAATGTCAAACTATCAAAGAAACCCAACAAGGAAGATATCCGAATACCGATCTCTTTTTGAACAAAGACATTTCATTTGTGGGAGTAGTACATATTCTCTTACCAAAATGATTTACAATGTTGTTTACTCTTGCATAAACATCCTTCCTGGCATATGTTTAAGGGCACTCTATTCCTCAGCTGAGCCATTGAATGTTTTGCACAACTTTTAGTAAGGATGCGCCCTTGGTAGAAACCATCGATGACTAAGATATACCGTCTTACGACCACATTTCAATCTGATAGAATTTATTTTTCCTCACATATAGGACATGCCTTGGGTCTATAATATTTACCCACAAGTGTCTAACATCGCATCAACCATGTCTGGCAGAATTTGTTCATTTTCATCAACATAGTCAGCCATTTCTTCTTGGACACAACTACCACTACCCACATCTATCAATCTCTTACTACAAATATCTCCATGCCAGTACCATTATGTATATCCCTATACAATCCCATTACACATGACATGATCTTTGATCTTGTCAATAGTGTCAACTTTCAAGTTGTTCCTATAATTCCTACATGGAAATAGAACCAATCTCCAGGTTGTTTTCTATGTTCCTCTATAATCTTACAAACTCATCGAGACCATTAATAAACTTCAGAGTGTAGCAGTTTGGTATTGGCATCCATAATCAATCTATTTCTATATGATCACATGGAAGATGAGTTAATTTTAGGAAAAGAATATGCTTGAATAATTAATCCTTAATCATCTAGTAGTATTCATATTCATGAATGTGTACCACGTATCCCATTCTTGATCACTTCATATCACTAGTAAGTGTATAATGCATGTTCAATTTCAATTGATTTTGGTAGCATTTTCCGTAGTTCTCCAAGTACAAAAATGTAGATGGGAAAATACCCACCTACATATGTACCCAGAGAACAAAAGGGAAATGTTGTCAAAATTTATTGAAATCAAACACACATAATATACTTACATCCTAAGTGAGATGAAGTGCTCAAGAATAGTCCCAAACTGGGGACTATCCAAGGTTTACTCCTAATGAGTAAACCTTAGATGGGTTTCTAGTCCAACGACACAGTCTAGGGTTTATAGACAAGACTTTATAGATTAAGAATTCACAAATTAGGGTTTACTCACATATTACCGTGTTACCTCATACAACATGAATTATAGACTAGTTCGTGTATGTTCATTACCATGTAAGTTTGCTAGAGAAATCCGAACTCAAACTAGGTCAACTTGATCATTTTAAATGTACAAACTACATCCATGAGATCTTATAAGGAAAATATAGCATATTAGTATAAGATCTTGGTTGAAATGGGTACACCAAACAAGTTAAATTACTAATTTCAAAGTCTAATAATTTCATGATGATAAATTAGGTGCAAAAATCACATATGATTGAGTTGCAACACTTATAGTCATGATAGTACATAACAAGGCATATAAGTGGTCCAAGTCATCAATTACGGTGTAGTTTACTGATTTAGGGATAAAAACCATCATTTTTCAATATGAAACAAAAATGAATGGCAGAGGAGGAAGAGGAGAAGAAAAAACCTAAAGAGGAGAGCAAACAACAGAGGAGGAAGGATGACAACTGGCAATGGTGGCGATCAATAGCAGAGCAAAGGAGGAAGGCGGCGACGGTCAGTAGTAGAGCAGTGTTAGTGAGTTTTAGTGGAAAGCTTGGACGGTAGCGAGCTTTGATGGCGACGACCAATAGTAGAAGCGAGTAGACATAATGGCACGACAGAGAGGAGATCAACAATAAAGCAGAGAAGGAAGGCCACGATGATCACCAGCAGAGCAACTCTGGTGAGCTTTAGCCGAGAGCTTGGCCTGCGATGAGCTGCAGTAGTGACGAGCAGTAGTAATGGCACAACAGAGAGGAGATAGATCAATCACCGAAGCAGCAATATCACAAGAAATGTGAGTAGGACAGAGGTGAGAAAGGGTTTATAAAGGGGTTAAGTAAGACATATACCATCTGTTATAGGTGAACAGTCACCTATGAATCTTGCAACCCACAAGTGATTCTTAACACTAATAAGAAATAAACTCATACTATTAAAACAAACTCTTACATATGAAAAAAAAATGAAATAAATTATTCAAGTATGATACATCAAGAAGAGTCATTCATTCCATAGCAGTAGAAAATGTTACTATTTGAACATTGTTCTTATTACATAGTTCCTAACCTTATAGGTGGTAGTTAGAAAAGGATAATGGTACATCTACATATTACATGAGTTTAGTGTAGAGGGAAACCTAGAAAATCCCAAGATATCCTTCAAAGTCCATAGTCCATGTTCAAGGTCTTCTTCAGTCATCACCTACAATTGGGTAATTTGAGAAGAACTTCCATTAGAGGAAGAACAAAAGAAAATGCATGCATCAATAACTACTGAGCTTGTTTATAGATAAAACATTTGGTCACTATAGGGTAGGAAAGTACAAAAAGGGGTTCCCATGCAAGAGGGGGCTATCATTATGTGGGTAAGATTAATAAAAAATTCATAAGAAAATCATGCATTTGTGCATAATAGGTAAGAGACTAAAAGAGGATTTCCATTCATAAATCACAAATTTACAATATAATATAATTACATGTAGATAAATTAGACTAATGGTAGCTATGATAGGTCTAATACACCATTGGATCATTGGCCTAAAATAGGGATGGGTGATAGGTAAGCCCTTAGATGTAAAGTGGTCTTCTTGTATCTCTTATAATGGAATATAAGTATACATGGATTTCAAAGTCCTAGAGGTTGACCTCTTTAGATAGTGGATTGACGGTCTCCTAGTTTGGAGATTGTAACCACTCTAAACACCTTGTATACGTTTTTTTTTCAATCTCTCTCATCCTTGTTATGCTTGTTTAGATAGGACTTCAAATTTAGTTATAACATTTGGTTTCAATTGATATAATTTGAAGGTATGACTATCCTTGTGAGTATTTTGAACCTCTATTCACCCCCCTCTAGAGCCCTAGATCTAACAAGATCTACTTCTCTTCAACTTCATACTAGAAAATGAGATATATACACTTTTTCCATATAAGGCTTAATATGGAACCATGCCCAAACTATAATGGTGATTGTTAGTGTAGGAAAAGTCGATACGACTTAGATCTTGGTTTCAACTATAACTAAATTACAATTCAAGTGATATTAAGATGTACTCTAGAGTTTAGATAGTCTTGTTCAACTGTCCATCTATCTGAGGATGGAATGATATGATTCCTAAATTTTAACATAACAATATCCCAATAGAATTACACACACATATATAATGGGGTCTCAAAAATTAATCCATTTGATATCTAATAGATCAGTATGAATAGCCATTATAGTGGACACAATATGGAAATAAATGAACAAACACATCTTTAACAATATTGAGATCCCTACTCAAAAGGTTTGCCTAGAAATAGCACAAAATGTAAATCTGACTAACAAGGCACTCACATGTCCACAACGATCTACTTCACAAGGGATCTTTGTGCAAACATGGAGCCTACTAGATTGAGGAGATATAAAATTAAATCTTGATGGAGTTATGATTAAACGTTTGAATAAAGCAAACACAAGCTGTGTGTCTAGAGATGACATAGGTAAATGGATGATTAGAGGAACCCAAACTATGCAGAGCAAGGGTGTGTCACAGGTGCAACTTTTGGAAATTTCTAGACAAATTCAGGCAATTATATAGTTCCCAAATCACATTGTAACTACTCCAACCTGATGTGAGTGTGCCTATCAAACTTAACATGTGGTAGGCTTTATCAAAGACTCTTGTAAGAGAAGAAGAATGTCAAAATCCTTTTTAGAAGTAGGAGAGCTAATATGGTTGTCGAATAGTTAGCAAAATGGGCATCAAAGCAAGACATGAACATACATGCATGGAAAGACTTGGCCACACTTACATTATAAGGATTACAAACAATAAGGAAGCCTAAATGGAAACATTCATGACTTAGTTGATCATCCTGTTATAGGAGGACATGGGATATAACCTCCTAGAATGAAACAAAATCAAACATCATAAAGAATTGGAAATTGGCATAAAAGAAATCATATAAGTAAATGAGCAACATTGGTTCTTTATAAGAAATAAAAAACTATTTCTTGTGTAAATAAGAAATATTGTTAATAGCAATTCTTAAACTCTATTACAGGACCATATTGAAAAGATAAAGTATGCACTCATATACTATCAACAACAAGTCTTTCTACACTTGTCACTTATCATAACACTTATTCCTTTTCAAGGATATACTTCTCAACATATACTTACATGCAAGATCCTCATGTAGTATCCAAAACATACGTTGAAGAGGTAGATAAACTATATTAATAATGTAAACTACATTATATGTTGATCTCTATCCCCTCAGACCTCATTGTCCTTCAAGGTTGGATAGGAAACAACTAATAAAAATAACATTGATTAAGTTTCCTTGTGTTCCCATATCCCCTTTACTTTCTCTGCATCGGAATTTGACTTGAATTTTTACTTAGAAACTATCTTAGTCTTATCATTGATAATGATCCTCTCACTTCTTATTTTAACCATCAAAATAGAATATTATGTGTCCTAGTATGGCATGTCTCAATTGTTCACAATACTTTGAGATATATTGAAATTGATTCAACCATCTCATTCATTATGGGGCAGTTATAACATAAATGCAATGTTTACAAGTTCAAGTTCATGGTCAACTTTTGGCCAATGTAATACTCCACAATAGCTAATCCTTGTACTCAGTTCCTTTGAATATGCAAATCCATAAGTATTGGGTTCACAAATAGAAAATATTTTCTAGTACATTAAACTTGCACTTAGGGTTGAGAATATTTCCCAAGTTCATGTATTAGTCCATCAAAAATGTCTCAATGGTCTTGTACTATTCAAGAACCGATCACAAATGCAAGTGCTTCATGCCATCTACAACATTACAAGGCTTTGGTTTATTAAACCTTCTAAAATTAAATAATGTTTTTAATTAAACATTACTCTCACCATTTTTTTTTGAAATAATGATCATCGATGTTAACCTAGAGTGCTACAACGAATAACTTCAAGTGGGTCAAGATCCACACTTCCATTAAATCATGAATTTGTTTCAACTTATTTCACCCATAGTATTTATGTAAGAAGGATCATATGCAACCTTCATACATATGGGAAAACACCATTTATTCCATTATATGGAGCACCCATTTGCATGCCTCTAGGTGCTCAATCAAATGATGTTAACCTTATTAAGATCATCATGCCTATTAATATTGATAAATCAAGTACCCATCTTTAACTATCCCACAAATTCCCTTCACACCCAACCAAGATGGACAATTCATCTTCCTTTGGAAATCCAACAAAAAGATCAAAGACTTGATGCTTATTACATGATGCAAGGCATCTTCATGTTAACATTTAGTGAGAGATTTGGTAAAATGAATGTATAAATACAATCATCACAAACACACACACACACACACACACACATATATATATATATGTGTGTGTGTGTGTGTGTATGTGTGTGTGTGTGTGATATATAAATATATATATATACACACACACACACACACACACACACACATATATATATATATATATATATATATATATATATATATATATATATATATATATATATATATATATATATATATATATAGGTTAAGAAGTGTGTATCGTCCAATACATGTAAGTTACATAGACTGCCATTAAAATAGAATCTAGTATATATACATATAGAATCAGATACTTATATCAACTAAATAATTTGATTCAACATTGTCTGGATTAGAAATATTTAAAAAATCACAACCATTTCGCATGCATATAACAAAATATAGATATATACAATCCAATTGTTATTGTGATTTATGGAAGTTATAATTGATTAAAATATATATTGGATCATTTATGAATGGTAGGTTGAGGTGATTTTGATGCACATGTTATCTAAAAGTTACACATCACATCCATAAAGTTAGACTATTCTATAGAGTTCTGCAACCCTCACAAATAAACATGAGTACATATAACATAATGACTGTGATACACACTTATTTTACCATATATATACATACATATACATATATATGTATATGTATATATATATATATATATATGTGTGTGTGTGTGTGTGTGTGTGTGTTGAGAGAGTAGCTTAAACCTCTAGAAAATTTTCTTTGATAAATTAGGCGTATACACCAAGCCTCGGCATCCTTGAGATCTATTTTGGGAACATGAAGGTGCATTTATAGTCATACATCATACCATATATGGGTTATTTGGACTGTATTTGTATTTACGGTCCAATACCTACCATAAATGTTGTTGAGAAGAAATTACACTCCGTGTTAAAGATCATATACAGCCTGACATGACTATAAATGTAGTCCCAAAACAACCGTATGAGTTTGGGACTTCGTATATGGGTCTTATTCTTATAAATAGACCCACAACTCGTTCCAACCATGAAGAGCAACAAATAGTGCTTGTTTAAAGACATAAAGCCAAGTATGGACCTAGGGATTCTCCTAGAGTTTTAAGCTTCCAAGAACTCCTCCCCTAGAAAACTTCTTATTCTACGGTTGGTTTTCGAGTGTAAAAGGGGATTGAGCTCTATCCAATCTTACGTAAACATCATCTCTATAATATCTCCATCAATAATATCATCTCCACTAGTGGATTTTGGCTCTCGCATTAGGAATTTCCATAATATCTTTGTGGTTGTTTTCTTAATAAGTTGTTGATCTTTGTCATATGTATTTTGATTGGATTGCTCAATCGCATGCTTTTGCATCTCAACAACACCTCGTTGGGATTTGTTGTTCATGTCTCCTATCACCATAATATTCCAACAAGTGGTATCAGAATAATTTCTACCACCAGATCTCTAACATGACATTGAAGTATAACATCAAGAAGTTTGGTCACTTGAATAGATTATCTCTCTAGAAAAGTTGAGTTTGAATCTTACCTTAGGAAAAAACGAGTCCACAAAAATCTTCTAAGAAAAGAGAAGAAATATGAATCAATGATGGATGGTTGGCGGGAGGAGATTGATCAAAAGGGTCATACATCCCTATTTCTCTACTTGGAGGATGAAGTCCTTCGTGAGATCGTCCATATGGATAATGCCAAATAAATTTGGGATGAACTTGCAACACTTTACAAACGAAATTCCATCACCAACGAGTTTGAGCTAAAGAAGTGTGTTTTTATGTTTTTCATGAAAGAAGGTGGTTCGTTGACATCTCTTCTTGCCGAGTTCAATGAAATCATCTACAATCTCAGGTAGATTGATGTGAAGATAGAGGAAAAGGATCAAGTAATCTTGGTTCCATGTACCCTTCCATCATCCTACATAAATCTTCGGGATATGATAATATTCTATGATTAAAAAACTATCTTACTCTATACTAATATCTCAAGAGAAATTTGAGAAGGATCCTACTTCATAAAAACTAACGAGTGAAGCATTATCCTCTAGAGGAAGGGAGAATCCACATGACAAAGACCCTAAAAGACCAATTAAAAAGTAGAACAAGTTAAGTCATGTCAAACAAATAGGTGCAACTATGGAAAGAAAATAGGTCATACCCGGGTTGAATGCTACAAGTAGAAAAACAATAAAAAGCATGAGAGATAAAATGATGTTGTAGCTCATGCAAAGGTGGCTCATGGAGGTTCTAAAGTGGATGATGGAGGTTCTAAAGATGGCAGTTGAAATATTGCTTCATCACCATCATGTGACTACAAGAAGGACTAGGTTCTTGATTTAGCATTCACATACTACATGACCGAGCGTCAGTTTTATTTCCATACCTATGAGTCACATAAAGGTGGAGATATCTTTATGGGTGATTATTATTATTTTAAGATGATTGGTGCATCACGTTAAAGATCAAAATGTTTGATGGTGAAGTCCAAACAATGAGGGACATATGACATGTTGTCGGTTTGAAGAATAATTTCATCTCCGTAAGTATACTTGAAGACAAGGGATTCAAGTTCTTTGATGAAAATTGGGGTATTCATTTTCTTAAAGCCAACGAGGTCCTCATGAAGGTGGTAAGAAATTAACACAAAATGTACATCTTGTAATGTCTACTATCTCAAGCTCTAAAACGGTCACAAGTTCATTTAAAGACACCACAAGGCTCTGGCATGTGTGTTTTGTGACACCTATATGAGAAAGGGATGATTCTTTTGAGAAATAGAGGGTTTCTATGTTGCTAAAGCGTTGGAAAGCTAGATTTTGTGAGCATTGTATTATGAGGAAGGCTAAAAACATTGGCTTTGACTTGAAGATTCATTCTTCCAAGGATGATCTTGATTATGTTTGCTATGATCTATGGGGTCCTTCTCATGTTCCTTCCAAAGGCGGTGCTAAATACATGATGACCTTTATTTATGATTTCACAAGGAATATCTAGATTTATTTTCTCAAGAGAAAGGACAAGGTACTCTCTACTTTGGAAGCAGTGAAAGGTTCTTATTGAGAATCAAACTGACAAGAGAATAAAGACTTTTCGAACAGATAATGGCTTGAAGTTCTATTCTAAAGAGTTTAATCATTTCTGTAGTAAACATAGGATCAAAATACATCAACTTCTTTCTATTTGGGGAATCATTCTCAATCATCTTCTATTCGTTTCAAGTCTCATGGTGGGCTTAGATAGGTCTATCAGGTTAAAACTATATCAACCTATTGTTATTGGGTGAATCATTCTCAATCATCTTCTATTATTTTCAAGACTCCTGAAGAATCTTGGTCAGGTGAACCTATTGATTATTTGAATTTATGAATATTTGATTAGCATGCTTATGCACATACTGATAGTGGAAAATCAAAACCTAGATCCATCCAATTCATATTCCTTGGTTATGCTTCGGGGGTGAAATTGCAACATATTGTATTTTGGGTACTAAATCTATGTTGAGATATAATCCTTGATTTCTCCAAATATTTTATATGCAAAATTGTCCTTCACTATAAATCATGATTATTTATTTGATTTAATTATCATACTTTTAATATAGAATTAGTATACAATTGAATTCCATCCTGTCTCAATGTACACATCGTTCTCACTTGAGAAATATTTCCAAATTAGTCTCTCAATTTAGTTTCGTGAATCACTTTAATGTCCATAAGTAATATTTGAATCATTGTGTCTATACATCTTGATTAGACCTTATATTTTTAGTGTTTACTTAAATTTCCAACGAAGTCTCTATAAACATTTAAATCAATACTATTAGTAATGTATATTCCCTTATATATATAATGATCACATTTAGTTTGGTCACTAGTATTGTTATTAATTGGTATAATAAAAGTTAGACATGTGATCAAAGTTATAAGGAATTGTAAATTACATCATAGGAGTTATGAGTAATTGAATATATGGACATTACAATAATTTACATATTAATCTAGAGATTGAATGAGAGTTGAGCAAGAATCTCCTTCACCATAATGCCTGTACCATAAGTATATTTTTCTCAATCATGTGTTCGTGTCATGCAGGTGTATGTTTACTCATTTCTAGCTGCCTTCACCCTCCTAAAACAGATGCATGTTTCTCATCTTATAACCCTTTATACTGCACCTCCCAATAATGTAGTCTTTGGAAACTGTTACAAAGTTATCCAGATGCATGTTACTTATTCCGACTCTAACTTCACCTCTAACACTCTAGAAACCCTAACACTTCTCCTATAGCTTTGTAAACTCCACCATCCTCATTGACTTAACTTGCACAACCTCTATAGCGAGAACTACCTCACCAATCACCATTAGAGGTGTTGAAGAGTCCGCAAATGGCTATTTCCACCTACTCAAGCTTTGAGACTATGAGAAACCATCTAGATACCAATCTAACTCCCTCACTACCATATGTGAACCCTCTTCTCATCCGCTCCCCTTCAACCACTAGAGTTACTTGAATCCCTAGCACCACTTTCCCCTCCACATCACCCTATAAACCCTAGTCGTTGCGACTGAAAGTGGGACAAGCCAACACCAATAAACATAAATGGCACATGCAAATGTACTACCACTACCATGATGTACTCTAGCTAGAAAACAAATTTAACCCTCCTTGGACACAACCTAGAGTTATAAAATGAAGAAGTGGGGCTCCCTCATCTCTGTAAAGGCCCCACAGACCCCAAGTACTATTGGAACAATTTTTTTTCCATCTAAAGGTGCAAGAATTTGGTGTTTCATGGTGACAAGACTTGCAACTCAGGAGGTTGAGTGTTATCTTAGGACAAAATGTTCCTTTCTTACCTCTACCCCAAGTCAGAGGAGCTGACAATGATCTAGGATGGAAATACAACCAGACCTTGATTTCCTAGATTACAATTTACAAATTCAACTATCCAAGTAATACCAAATATTACAACATGTATTCTCAGACCTTCTCAAGACCTCATATCCCCTCTTCCACATTTAGATCCCTTCAACAAATACAGTTAGATCTTTAACTCTCTCCCCTCCACACTTGAGTAGTATTTGCAATAGAAGTTGCACCTTCAGCTCACATACAACATGGGAGGCAAAATGTGGGAAACTTTCCCACATGCTCAAGCTTCTGCAACAAGGAAGTACCTTTGGTTTAGATCTAAGGGATAAGTAATTAAGAGCTCATGTCAATTATTACTAGTAGTATGTTGACACATAGTTTCACTTCTCATCTTGTTTTGTACCAATACTAGGAACTCAATTACTAAGACTAAGACTACTTTAGTTTACATATAGAGAAATATATTTATTTTGATATATATATCAAATAAGAGTAAATATATTTATTTTAATATCTATTCATGAAATTCTTTTTTAGTATAATGTTGTATGTATATTATATAATATATTGATGATACTAGTACATAATGACTATTTATAAGTTAATGAGTATTGATGTAGTTAATATAAGAGTAGAAGTTAATAAATATCTCTTGTATACATCATGCAAGTGTAGTAATATTATAGAGTATAGTTCATGTCAATACACATCAATATAGTTATAAGTAGGAAAACCGTGAAAATTATATAGTTAAATGATGAATCACTAACTACAATATTATATTATAAGAACGTTTGGTATACTTAGTCTAGCCCTATCGTCCTTCATCTAGATGCATACTCGTATACAAATTTTTGACCCACGTATGACTGTACAACTATTATGCATTGAATTATGTATGATTTAAAACTTAGATTCTTGGTAAAGGTAATTTTATGAGTCATATATGCGATATAATGGATGTCCTTCACCATAGTAACTA
Organism: Alisma plantago-aquatica; assembly: GCA_963693085.1. Taxonomy (NCBI): domain Eukaryota; kingdom Viridiplantae; phylum Streptophyta; class Magnoliopsida; order Alismatales; family Alismataceae; genus Alisma; species Alisma plantago-aquatica. The sequence goes on along the minus strand of OY856415.1, from coordinate 270,270,925 downwards.
AATCAAATTATATTCATAAGGAAATAAAATTTGAAGACCTAAAATAGAGAAAATATTTATTTACTTAAGTATAAACCTAGTTGGAAATCTATAAAATCGATATTGATTGGAAAATATGTAATAGTAACCCAACATGGAAAAACCTAACCCAAATGACTCAAGTTGAACAAATTTTGATTCTAAGATAATAAATAACTCTATGATGACGTAGAACTCCTTTCTATATAAGGTCTCTAAACTCTGGAGCTCATTGACCTTGAGTATAAAACATATTTGAATATTTTATTTAGAAATGGTACTAAATTCTTGATTTTGTTATTGAACTATTTTATTCACTCATGAATTTTTCTCATATTATTTTTGCAAAAGTGGTGAACCCTGTTTGTTTTTAGCCTTGTCTCCCTCTAGAAGTTCACCGCAATTAGTTTGCATGTTGTATATTGTGGAATATTTGAATAAAATGATTGGACTTTTACATTGCACAACATTCGAATATTGGCTAAGAGATTTGTCTCACCAAATTTGGTGGGTCATATCCCCCAACCCTATGCAGTGGATAATGGACAACTAGAGGTCCCTAGTATTGATTACCTCCACAGGAAAAAGTGTCATTCTCTCATAGAGGGGAGAACATTAGGTATCTATCTCGGGCAAAGATAAAATATTAGATTTCATGTTCCAGTGGATAAATAATTTCATTTTAAATAACTTGTTATGTTGATATTAGTTTTAAGAATCACTTTATTGTTTATAGTTACCACTATGAATTGTTGTAGCCATTTGAAACTAGCACGGTAAATAGATCATCTTCTTGTTATTAACATAATCTACCAAGTAAATTAACCTATATTTGGTTACATAAATCTTTATTTAGATAGCTCAATAATTTGATTTAGTACTAGCTCTTCTGACCCATCTTCCTTTCTTGGGGTCCATGTGTGCATTTATTCCCTATGGGAATTCATGGAGATGTGATACAAAGAATACCTAAAAGAGACGTGCAAGAGATGTCTTTAGTTGAAGAGTATATATGACTTAAGTATGCTTTAAAACCTAGTCCTTTTTCTATAGGCTTTCATGATCGCTCTAATGTAAAGCATGAATGTTCCCCCCAAATCTCTCTCTGGTGTTAGTTCACCCACAAAAAATCGACTGCTAAGGTCTTACTCAGGATGATTTTTTTTTGTTTGGATACGGTCCTCTGGTACTGTCTTACATAAAACTAACGTCTAAGTCACTAGGTTAGGTGTTAGTTTTTGGTATACAACTGACAACCTGGGCCTTACTCAATCCCATTTTTTGTTTGGATAATGGCCTCTGGTATTGATTTTTTTACATCAAACTGGTATCTAAGTCACTAGGTTAGGTGTCAGTTGTTGGTATACAACCAACGACTCGGGCCTTACTCATGCCGATTTAATGTAACTAGAGTTTTTACAGCAAATCAACATCAAATTTTTTTATATCAAACCAACGTCTAGCTTTATAGATTAGGTTGGGGAACCTATAAAGTTATGGAAACCAATGCTTTTTTATTTTTAGCTACATTTTTTTGTAATTTGATTTAACTAGGGTTTTGGATTACACTCTTTTTATAATGTGAAGAAATGTAATTAGAGTTTTAATACCTAAATTGATATTAGTTGGAGAAATTATACTTGTATAATTTTCTTTAATAATTGAAATTCATGTATTAAGTATTTGTATATTTGGTTGCGTTGTTCAATTTGAATGTTGTATGGATACATAATCACACCAGAGAATTAATTACACTAAATTGATATGAATGACCTAAATTAACTTGATTTAGACTAAAATTGGTATGTATTTACCTAAACTCTAAATTGTAAACCTTAATTTAGATATATATCTTCTTTTGTTAGGTTTGTATTTTCACTAAATTGATATGAATCGTAAAGCTTAATTTTGGACATACATTTGCAGGCCTAGAAACTTGTCTAAGATTTACTCATTACGAGTAAATCTTGGATAGCCCCCTATTTGGGATTGTTCTTGAATACTTAATCTCCTTAAGATGTAAGTGTATAATGTGTATTTTATTTTTAAGATGTTTCATCAACACTTCCTTGTTTGTTCTCTAAGTACATATGTAGGTGGATATTTCCCATCTACATCGGTGTAGTTGGAGCACTATGGGGAAATGTTGCCAACATTTTCTTGAAAATTAAATCACACGTTATATACTTACACGTTAGATAAGGTGTTCAAGAATGGGATAGGTAGTACACACATTCATTATTAAACTCTAAACCCTAATTTATAAACCATAAACCCTAAATCCTAATTTGTAAATCAAAAACCCTAATTTATAAACCCTTATCCCTAAACCCTAAATGAGAAACCCTCATCTATAAACCCTTATCCCTAAACCCTAAATGTTAAACCCTAATCTATAAAACCTTATCCCTAAACCCTATTCATGTAAACCCTAAACCCTAATCATGTAAACCCTAAACCCCTAATACTCTCTTTCTCTTTGATCATAGAATGGATAGATCATGGATGTCCATTCCAAATTGTTTCACCCTAGAATTTATTATTGGTCTTGATCAATTTCTAAGATTTGTAGAGGAACATAGGAAAAGACTTGGAGATAGGTTCTATTGTCCATGTAGGAATTGCAGTAACAACTTGAAAGTCGATATTTTATAACGATATCAAAAATCATGTCATGTGCAACGGGATTGTATAGGGCTATATGTAATGGTACTGACATGGAGATATTCTTACTATGAGATCAGTAGATGTCGATAGCAGTACTTGTGTTGAAAAAGAAATTGCCGACAATTAATGTAGATATGAATGACCTAATTCTGATAGACATGGTTGACGGATGCTAGATAGTTGTGGGGTAGAGCACACTGATCCACCTTTCTTATATAGAAAAATTGTGCATGATGTTGAGCGGCCATTATACTTAGGTTGTACTGAGTTTGAAAAGTTGAGTGTTGTGTTATGATTGTATAATCTGAAGGCTAAAAATAGATGGAGCAACAAAAGCTTCACATCATTGTTGTCTTTGTTGAAAGAAATTCTTCCTGAAGGCAACAAACTTTCAATCTCAACACAAAAATTAAAGAAAATATTTTTCCCAATGGCAATTAAGGCTAAGAAGATACATGCATGCTTGAATGATTGTGTTATATCAAAAGGACTATGTCGATTTGAAAGATTGTCCAAAATGTGGGGCATCAAGATATAAAATGATGACTTTGGGGAAGTCCAAAACAACCTCTCCTACCAAGGTGATGTGGTATCTACCTATAGTACCACAATTTCAATGCTTATTTTCCAATACCATGGATGTGGAGAATTTAAGGTGGCATACAGAGGCAAAGAAAAATATTGATGGGATCCTAAGACATGCGTCTGAATCCCCACAGTGAAAGAAGATTGATTTATTGCACCCTGAATTTGGTGAAGAAGTCAAGAGTCTAAGACTTGGGCTTCACACTGATAGGATGAACCCATACGGCACATTGAGCAACCAACATAGCACTAGGCCTATTATGATTGGTGTATACAATCTTCCTCCCAAGTTGTGTATGAAAAGTAAGTACCTAATGTTGTCGTTGTTGATATTGGATCCTAAACAACCTGGCAATGATATCGATGTTTATCTTGAACCTATGATTGATGACTTAAAGAAACTATGGGGAGAATGTGTGATGACCTATGATGCTTCACATAGAGAGACATTTCATTTTCATGCTATGTTGTTATGCACTATTAATGACTTTCTAGCATATGATAATTTGTCTAGATATGGTGTAAAAGGATCCAAAGAATGCTCAATATCTGAAGAGGGCACACTACTACAGAAACAACATTTATTGTCGCTTTTCTGGGCGTCGGTTCTTTAGGAAAACCGACGCCTACACTATTAGACGTCGGTTATTTAGGCAAACCGACGTCTATATTCGAAGACCAGCCAGACACGGGTACCGCTTTGAATACAACGTCGGTTGTTAATAACAAACCGACGCCTAAAGTCACCCGCAAAATCCAATTTTCGAGCAAAAAAAATAGTGTCACTTTTAGCGTCGGTTATGTAGATAGAAACTGACGCCTATGCACGATGAAAATTTGTGCGAAAAGTGTCACTTTCAGTGTCAGTTAACCTTTTATAACCAACGCTGAAAGTGATTCCCGCCAAACAATTTCGTGAAAATATCGTCCAATTGGACGTCGGTTGGTTCAAACAACCGACGCTAAAGAGGTTTAGGCGTCGGTTGTTTGAAACAACCGACGCTATTTTGGAACTTAATATCCCGCGATCGCCCGACTCTTCCCCTTTCTTCTGTTTCATTGCGAGCCGATTTCCCTTTTCTTCTCTGTTGTCGCCCGACCACGCCGCCGATTTCTCCTCCACGAAAGCTCCTTCTTCCTCCACGACAGCACCGCCGCGCCGCCGGCGCACCCCCTTCTCCGCCGTCACTGTTGCTGCCTTCTTCCCCTTATCCGCGCCCCCTTCTCCGCCGTGCCCCCTTCTCCGCAGCCACTGCTGCTCCTTGGTCTGCCTTCCCTGCCGCCTGGAGCTCACCGCCGCGCCGCCTTCCCCCTTGCCGCCGCCCGCCGATGCCGCTGCTCCTTGCCTCCGACTCCGCTGCTCCTTGGTCTGTCTGCCCTACCGCCTAGAGCTCGCCGGCCTCCGCTGCACCTGCCTGCCCTGCCGCCTGGAGCTCGCCGGTCACCGCCACCACTGCTGGGAGGTCAGTTGTTGTTGCTCGCCTAATATTGCATCTAAATATTGGTTTTACTGCTTCTTTCACTGAGAACTGAGAAGAATGGCCTACCACGGCCGTTCTGGGCAGCACGGCCGTTCTGGACAGCACGGCCGTGCTGCCCAGCACGACCGTGGTAGGCCAACACAACCACGGCCGTGTTTGATTTGATTTAAACCCTAATTTGATTTAAATCCATTCTAGCATCCTAATTTGATTTGATTAAACCCTAACATTGATGAAACCCTAACATCAATTGTGATGAAACCCTAACATGTACATATCTATTATTGTGTTTGTTGGCCTAGAAACCCATCCAAGATTGACTCATTAGGAGTAAATCTTGGATAGTCCCCGGTTTGAGACTGTTCTTGAACACCTAATCTCACTTAGGATGTAAGTGTATAATGTGTATTGGGTTTTTGAGAAAATTTCGGCAGCATTTCCCCGTTTGTTCTCTAAGTACATATGTACTTAGAGAACAGCGGGGAAATGCTGCCGAAATTTTCTCGAAAACCCAATACACATTATACACTTACTAGTGAGATTAGGTGTTCAAGGATGGGATAGGTGGTACACATTTATTATATATAAGAATGACATCAAATGTGTTTGTTGGCCTAGAAACCCGTCCAAGATTGACTCATTAGGAGTAAATCTTGGATAGTCCCCAGTTTGAGACTGTTCTTGAACACCTAATCTCACTTAGGATGTAAGTGTATAATGTGTATTGGGTTTTTGAGAAAATTTCGGCAGCATTTCCCCGTTTGTTCTCTAAGTACATATGTACTTAGAGAACAGTGGGGAAATGCTGTCGAAATTTTCTTGAAAACCCAATACACATTATACACTTACTAGTGAGATTTGGTGTTCAAGGATGGGATAGGTGGTACACATTTATTATATATAAGAATGACATCAAATGTGTTTTTTGGCCTAGAAACCCATCCAAGATTGACTCATTAGGAGTAAATCTTGGATAGTCCCCGGTTTGGGACTGTTCTTAAACACCTAATCTCACTTAGGATGTAAGTGTATAATGTGTATTGGGTTTTCGAGAAAATTTCGGCAGCATTTCCCCGTTTGTTCTCTAAGTACATATGTACTTAGAGAACAACGGGGAAATGCTGCCGAAATTTTCTTGAAAACCCAATACACATTATACACTTACTAGTGAGATTAGGTGTTCAAGGATGGGATAGGTGGTACACATTTATTATATATAAGAATGACATCACATTATACACTTAGGATGTAAGTGTATACCCTAATCTTTTCCTAATAAATACTTGTTTCCTAATATATACTTGTTTTCTCTGATCATAGAATGGATAGATCATGGATGTCCATTCGTAATCGTTGCACCCCAGAGTTTATATCTGGTCTTGATCAGTTTATTAGATTTGCCTAGGAACATAGGAAAAAACCTACAAATAGGTTCTACTATCCATGTAGGCATTGTGGTAACAACTTGAAAGTCAACACTGGTGAGGAAATTAAAAGTCATGTCATGTGCAACGAGATTGTACAAGGCTATACAGAATGACACTGGCATGGAGAGATTTCAAAATCGAAACCAGTAGATGTCGATAGCAGTGCTTGGGTGGAAGAAGAAATTGCCTCCGATGACGTAAATGTGAACGAACCAGTTCCAGCAGACATCGTTGATGCGATGCTGGATAGTTGTAGGGTAGAGCACACCGATCCACCTCCTATCTTTAGAAACATTGTGCATGATGCTGAGATACCGTTATACATAGGCTGTGCTAAGTTTATGAAGCTTAGCGCTGTGTTGAGATTGTATAAGTTGAAAGCTAACAATAGATGGAGCGACAAAAGCCGTGAGCAGTTGGAACAAGCTCACTTGTATATTTTACACAATATGGATGAAGTGAGTGTTTATATCGAGGAACATACCAATTTCATAAAGAGACAACATCCTCGAGCAAGTTCAATGTGGCTTTCTAGAGAGCATAATAAAACTTTTACTAAGTGGTTTGAAGATAAAGTCTTACATCAACTATCTCAAACACCAAATGATATTACAGAAACTATCAAATGCCTCTCCTTTAAACCAAAACCGAATGTTATGTCTTATGAAGGGTTTGACATTAATGGATTCACATATTACACAAAGCGCCAAGATGATAAGAGTGTCATCCAAAATAGTGGGGTCACTCTTCAAGCGTCGACTATGTACTTTGCAAGTGCAAAGGATAAGAGTCCACGTGAAGCTAAAATGTCATATTACGGTGTCATTGAAGACATTTGGGAGTTTGACTACATAGATTTCAAAATTCCGCTCTTTAAATGTAATTGGGTTGATAACACCAAAGGAGTTATAGTGGATGAATTGGGTTTCACTTTGGTGAACTTTGAAAAGATTGGCGAGAAGGGTGAACCATTCATATTGGCATCACAGGCGAAACAAATATTCTATATCGATGATCCTGCAAATGATAAATGGTCGGTTGTTCTTCATGGTAATAGACAGTTCATTGAAGATCCTATAGATGAAGAAGAGTACTATGATAAGTATGATGACTCCAGTCCATTCTCAGTTGGGTTGCCAACTCCACAAAATATTGAAGCTAATGATGACTTATATGTGTGCGGAGATCACAATGAAGGATTGTTAATTGATAAAAGATCACAATTTTAGAGACATGTATGTTTATACAAATGCTAAATGTTTGCCTTTTTCTAGTTAATACAAATGCTAAATGTTTGCCTTTTTAATGACATTTTCAGATGGCTGACCATGATGAGCATGATGTCCATGATGAGCATGAAGTCCATGATGAGCATGCTGTCCATGACGAGCATGGTGAGGATACCAATGTAAGTTCTAAAAACATATCCTGTATTTCTATAAAATTCATTATCTTCTAGTTATGTCATATATCTTATATTTCTATATTGGGCTAATTTAGTGTGTTTATTTTTGTCAAATTTTAGGTTGATGATGCACATGTACCCACTGAAGCACTGGAGCAACTTGATGCGGAACACCAAACACTTAACAAGAAAAGGGACATCACTCTGTTGAAGAAGTTAATAGCGCTTAGTGGCAGTGGATCCAAATTGGTTGTGGAGTTTGATAATGGAGGAAATGCAATTGGAGTGAACTGCAATAATTTTGTAAACTATCTTGTGTGTACCACTCGGATCCATTGTGGTGTTAAGTATGATAATTGGCATAAAGTTCCTCAGGGGAAAAAAGACTTGATATGGAAGGATTTATGCGTGAGTTATTATTATTTGCATTTCTATTTTGTAGATTACAAATTCTATTATTTGCAATTCTATTTTGGATACTAGTTAATAACATTTCTATTTTACAGAATCTGTTTGCATTGGATGAGAAGTTGCATCGTAAAAGTGTGATGCAACGCGCTGGAAAGATGCTTAGGAATTATAGGACAAATCTAAACAGAGAATACATAAAAGAGGGTGATAAGAAAAAGAAGTCAGCCCTTGAATAATGGAACTTCTTGGACAAAGAAGATTGGGACACTTTTGTTGCTTCAAGAAAATCTGAAGAATTCAAGGTATTAGGTGTCACTCCTAGTTTAATTAATATACATTGTATTCAACTATTCAAGATTAACATTTAGTGATACTAACCAAATCATTAATGTGCATACTAACTAGGCCCTCAGTGACGCACAAAAAGCAAGGCGTGCACTGAATGTGCATGACCACACTATGGGTCCAAAAGGCTATGCAAGCGTTCGCCAAAGACTACATGCGGAGTTTGCGGCTACTCAGGAGTCTGCTCCTACTCAGGAGTCTGCCACACCCATGCCTCGCCATGATATCTAGATAGCTGGAAGGCAAAACAAGAAGGGTGAAATAAAGAAGCCCGTAACTGCTGAGGCGGCTGCGAAAATGGTAAAATACAACTCTTAGAGCAATCGTTTGAATATTGATTATTTGTGGTGTTAACTTACCAATTTCTGTTGATGGTGATTAGCGGGAGCTGCACGAGCAGAGGAAACAAGGCACATTCATCCCTCAGGGCACAAGGGATGAATTGATAGTTGCTCTGGGTAACCCAGAGCATCCTGGACGTGTTAGGGGTGCAGGCGCTGGTGTGGGCATCAAAGCATTCTTTGGGCCATCCCAACGCAAACCCAGAGCGGGACTTTCTCAAGAAGAGGTAACCTGTTCTTTTTTAGAATGTTACTGCAAAAGGAAATTCAATAATAAGAAGCTAATGTTTCTTTTATCCATGTATAGGAGAATAAGAGAGTCGAGGATATAGTTGCTAAGAAGGTCAACGATGTAGTTGCTGAGAAGGTCAAGGAAGAATTGCTGCGGTGGCAGGCATCTCAGGCTTCCAATCAGCCTATGGCGACCCACTCTTCTCTTGATGCACAGACTGCGAGTAATCCTGGAGACCCATCGCCTAACACGTCTGCTGTAAGTATTATTTATGACATTGTAGCTAGTCTTTTCAAGATGATATATTTTCAAGATGATATGTATATATGTATAACATTCTTTACGTAAATTTGTAGGCATTGAAGCCATGCCGCTTAAGAATACAAGACTATGTTGTTGCAGAGGCGCAGGCTTACCCGTCCCTTCCTGGGGAAAGGTTTCACGGGACTCCAATGCCACAGGGCTACGTTCGTGTGGGCCCATTACGTGTGTTACCTGATTGGAGGGAAGCTACATTGCCATATCCCCACCCGGATATTGATACACTTACTGAGGCAGAAGGCGGGGTCATATTGTGGCCCAAAGTAGTTGTCGTCTACACTACTGAAATTGTAAGATAAATTTACATTGATTTAGACTGTTAATGTGTATATATGATGTCAACTGATATGAAATTATATATACAGGTTAAAAAGAAGACACCAGGAGCACCTAGGCCTCCACCTCCACTTCCCGCATTACCAACTTGGGTTCCAACTGACCTAACATACCCGTTAGGTCCTGCTTATAGGGGAATGGCATGTTGGCTATTGGCACATAATATACATTGCCCAATAATTGTTTCTTTAGATGCAGATTATGCAGGTCAATCATACGATAGCTCTTTATTTATACAAGATATTATTGAGTTGTTTATGTATGATTGGCTGAATATATCAATGATAGAGACATGGATAAGGTGAGATCTTGTTTATACATCCATATACCTTGTGTAAGATCTGGTGATCTGGTTTCTTATATATTAATGCATACGTAATACATGTTTTGCAGCTACTTAGTCGAAGATCATTGCAAACAATTTGCATTTGATCATGTGGGATTTTTGATTCCATCATTGATTAGTATGGTAGCTAAAGACCCTGATAATGTTCAACATAACTATATAGATGCTTTTACAATTTTTGGTCATCAAAAGAAGACGATAATAATAGCTCCATTCAATGTCAAGTAAGTTTACTTTATTTATAATTTGGACTTAAGAAAATTCCATTTTTATTGTGCATTTTGAGTTATTAATTGTTAACTTTTTACCTCTAGCGGTAAACATTGAGAGTTACTAGTTATTGTCCCCGGGACGTTCACTGTTTATTATCTAGATCCCGCGGGAAGTACATTAAACACTAAAATTGGACACGTAATGAGAATGCCATTATTCTGGTGAGAAATATTTCATTTTTGTATCTGTTAACATATGTTATTACATTACTATTTACTTATGTAATTTACTGTGTTATATTAACATATAGGGGTTTAGATGCATTCAAAAAGGCTGGAGGAACTGTCCCAAGGAAAAAGAACCAGCCAATAAATTGGCAGAACGTACAAGTAAGTTTCCGATTCCAATGTATATATTATTGATGTGAATTGTGCTTAGTTGTATTATTTTGTATGTTTCAATTTATAGTGCGCTACACAAGACAATGGCTGGGCATGCACATACTATGTGATGCGATTTATGCAGATGATTATCAAACATGCCGCATTGGACATCGATACCATACATGAGGTATTATATATAGTCTCATTAGTTAGTATGAAATATATCAATCTTATTTTTATATTATTACTTATATATATACATCATTCTCTTTGCATGTGTTTAAAACTGACAACACTATAGGTAAATGCTTAAAAAATATACATGCTCCATATACGATGGAAGCATTAAATGAAATAAGAGAAGAATGGGCAAAAGCCATACAAGCAGTGGCAACTGTAAGATATAATTGGGATGTTGATAGCGATAATGAATGATACTTTGTAAATGAATATTTCTGAATGTTAATACATGTATTTGAATGTTTCTATATGTGTGAATGTGAGAATTGAATTGATGTCTGAATGTATCTACTTGTGTGAAATTTTCCTTGGGACTTTTGCAGGTTTGTGGCCTGTTTGTAGGCTGATATCAATGGATGTCGTAAACCTACAGTTCAGAAAACTGAACTGTAGGTTCTCATCCTGCTGACCAGCCACAGCAGGCCTGCAAACTGATATGAAAAAAAATAGATATAGGTGTCGGTTATTTATAGAAAACCGTCAGCAAAGACCTACAGCGTCGATTATTGGATAAAAACCGACACCTAATAGTACAAACAACCCGACCGTGCAGGAAAGTACGGCCGTGGTGGAAAAGGCGTCAGTTATTCATATAAAACCGACGCCTATAGTACTAAACACGGCCGTGCAGGGAAGCACGGCCGTGTCGTCTTGAAGTATGGCGTCAGTTTTTTATAGAAAACCGACGCCAAAAGGGTTCGCGCCACAGAAAACAACGTCATCTAGGACTCTTTCTGCGTCGGTTACCAAGTAAACACCGACGCTATAGTCCATATAGGCGTCGGTCTTTTAGTAGATAACCGACGCAGAATGTGTCCTAGATGACGCCGTTTTCTGTGGCGCGAACCTTTTTGGCGTCGGTTATCTACTAAAAGACCGACGCCTATATGTTAAATAGGCGTCGGTTAAAAAACCGACGCCGAAGTGTTCGACCTTTAGCGGCGCCCACATAGGCGTCGCTCAGAAACCGACGCCAAAGGGGGTTAAACAACCGACGCCAAAGGCTGTTTCTGTAGTAGTGGCACCAATTCAATATGACTAAAATATGGTGGAAAGACTTTGTATCTTGGTCATCAAAGGTTTCTTCCGAAATTTCATCCTTGTCGAAGGTTGCACAAAGTGTTCAATTGATCAAATGAGGAATGGAGTGTCCCAAAACCTATATCAGGGGAGGTTGTTTATGAAAGAGTAAAATACTGTCAATGCATTTGGTAAGAAATCACAATGCACCATTTCCATACATAGTGACAAATCTTTATACAAAAAGAGGTCAATATTATGAGATCTTCCATATTGGAGTTCTTTGGCAGTTAGGCATTGTATTCATGTCATGCATGTTGAGAAAAATGTATGTGATAGTGTCATTGGTACTCTGTTGAATATACCAGGTAAGACTAAACATGGCATCAAATTCAGAATGGACCTACGTGAAATGGGCATAAGGAAAGAATTAACGACAAAAATTAGTAGTGATTGAAAAATATATTTACCTACTGCTTGTTACATATTGTCTAGAAAGGAGAAGAAAACTTGTTGTGAGTGCTTGTTTAATGTTAAGGTGACTTAGGGATACTCTTTCAATATTTGTAGATTTGTACCAATAAAGGATCTGAATCTGAGAGGTCTTAAATCTCATGATTGTCACATTATAATACAACAAATATTATCGGTGGCAATTCGATCTATATTGTTGCACCATCTAAGGTTTAAAATCACCAAGCTTTGTTTCTTCTTCAACACTCTATGCAGCAAAGTTATTCATCCTAAGAATCTCAATAAGTTGTAAAGAAAAGTATTCATTACCATGTGTCAGCTTGAGATGTATGTTCCTCCTTCATTCTTTGATATCATGGTACATCTTGTTGTCCATTTCACTAGGGAAGTAAAAATGTTGGGACCAATTTTATTGCATTGGATGTATCCTTTTGAAAGGTGCATGAGTGTTTTCAAAGTTGATGTATGAAACTATTATTGGCTTGAAGGGAGTATTATTGAGGGTTATGTGTCCAGAGAGGTTATGGACTTTTGCAATGACTTTCTGAGTTGTAATGAAGTTCCTACAAATGACAAGAACATTGAGGACTATTTCAACAAAGGGACTTTAGGAGCATGAGTGAAAGTAATCAGTCATGATCTATCAGAACAACCACACTTATATATTTTACACAATATCAACGAAGTGAGTATTTATATCACCAAACATACCAATTTTATCAAGACAAAATATCCTCAAGCCAATGCAATGTTGCTTGCTAGATAGCATAACAAGACATTTATTAGGTGGTTTGAAGATAAAGTCTTATATCAACTATCTCAAACACCAAATAATGTTTCTTAAAATATCAACTATCTCGCCTTTAAACCAAAATGGAATGTTTTGTCTTATGAAGGGTTTGATATAAATGGATGTTCATATTACACAAAGCGTCAAGATGATAAGAGTGTCTTCCAAAATAGTGGGGTTTCAAACGTCTTCATTGTATTTTTCTAGTGTGAAGGATAAGAGTCCACATGAAGCTAAAATGTCATATTATAATGTCACTAAAGAAATATGGAAGTTTGACCACATAGATTTCAAAGTTCTGATCTTTAGGTGTAGTTGGGTTGATAACACCGAAGGAGTTGTAGTGGATGATTTGTGTTTCACATTAGTGAATTTTGAAAATATTGGCCAGAAGGGTGAACCATTCATAATGGAATCACATGAGAAGCAAGTATTTTATATCAATGATCCTGTAAATGAAAAATGGTCGGTTGTTCTTCATGGTAAAAGGAAGTTCATTGTAGAGCTTATAGATGAAGAATAGTACTATGACAAGTATGATGACTCCAAACCATTCTTAGTTGGCTTGCCAACACCAAATATTGAAGCTGATACTGAATTATATATTCATGGAGATCACACCAAGGGAACATTAACTAATACAAGATCCCAATATTAAAGGCATGTTTTTAGTTTTTTGAATGCTTGATGTGCATTTTACATTCTTTATCACTTTTATTCATTGTTTGACTATTTTTTATATGACATTTTTTCATATGGTGTATGACCATGAGTATGATGATTGTGATGATGATTACCATGATGATGTGCACCATGAGCATGACACTGGTGCAAGTGTTACTTACGAATACATTCTTAAACGGTCTCTCATGCTCTATACTTGTACATTTCAAAAAATACTAAAAAAAAGGATGACTTTTCAAGACCAAAAAAAATTTGATGATTGTTACTTACTAATACATTCTTATGAATTAATTGTATTATATATTTAATATATGTTTTGGACTAACTATGTTGTAAGGGATGCTCAAAGAGAAAGATGTGTAAATAATGTACACAACCACATGATGGGCCCAGGTGGCTATGTAAAGCTTCACCAATAAATACTAAAGGCATCTTCTTCTCAGCAACCTACTCTTGGGACTACTTACTCCTTTACTAATCGTGCACCTCTACCTCGCCATGATCTAGGGATAGCTGGGAGGCAAACCAAATTTGGATAAATACCCAACCCTGAAACTACTGAGGTGGATGCAAAAATGGTAAAATTCAACTCTCAGCGTAATTACTATTGATGATTGTTATGTTTTACCTTAAGATTGATTTTTATATTTTACTTGTCAATTACTATTGATGATGATTAACAAGAGCTCCATGAGAAAAATAATCAAGGGAAGTTCATCCCTGAGGGCACAATGGATGAATTAACAGTTGCTCTAGGTAACCCAGAGAATCCTGGGTGTGTTAGGGTTGTTGGCCTGGTGTCGTTATAAGAGACTTCTTTGGGCCATTAGAGCATAAGTGCAAATCTATCCAAAAAGAAGGATTCTCAGAAGAGAAGGTACAATAGATGATTGCAAAGGGAATAGAGGAAGTAATGGGACAATACCATGCTTCTCATTTATCTCCTCAGACAGTACCTATGGCGCCCCGCTCTTCAAATGAGGTGGACCCCCCTACGAAAGAGGTGGTTGGGAGTAATTTTGTGGACCCACTATCTAGCATGTTCGTTGCGAGTATTTTTATGACATATTAATCTTTTAGAATGATTTGTATAATATGTTTGAGTTTAGGTATATATAACAATCTATGAAAATTTGTAGGGGTTGAGGCAATGTTGTCTTTTATTACAAGGATATGTTGTAGTACTGGGCACGACTTACCCATGCCTTAAAGGTGACATGATTCATGGTGCTCTCTTTCTTTCCGGTGCAGTTTGTGTGATGCCTAGGCTTGTCTATGACTCTTGTAAGTAGACTCAACTGCAATCTGACCACCCCGAGCATGAAACTATAGGTGATGCAGAAGGTGGCATGGTTGCATGGCCCAAAGTGGGAGTTATCTATACTAATGTATGATACATATATATTGCATTTGTATATGTATATACATGATAATTAATATGAGAATATATGTATGTTGAATACAACACCTAAGATACCCCCTACAACTCATCCTCCACCTCCTCCTCCTCAATTACCTGGTTGGCTTGCAAAGCACCTATTCGACTTGCTATGTCTTAATTGTAGGGGGTTGGCAGTATGAATAAGCAACTTTGAAGAAGGGTCGCCTATGATGGTCCATATTAAAGAGGATGGAGTAGGTCAACCTCATGTTACTAGTATATTTTTGCAAGATATTGTGGAGATTTTTACTTATGCTTGGTTGAATACATATGTGATGGAACTTTGGATATGGTGAGATATTATATGACTAAATACCTCATTTTATATATGTTGATATGTTTTCTTATATATTAATGCATACATGATATATATTTTGCAGCTACTTACATAGGGTGTGTATAGAGTTCACACTGCCCCATGTGAAATTTCTAGTTCTATCATTGATTAGTTGTGTAGCTGAAGACCCTACATATACTACCAAATATTTCTCTACCATATTTAAATATTTTGGTTAGCAAAAAAGAGTGTGATTATATCTCTGTTCAATGTTGAGTAAGTTTAGTTACTTTGATTATAATTTTGACTTAAGAATTACATTTAATTGTGAATTTTGAATTTTATTTTGTTTACCTTCTTTTCACTCAGAAATAATCATTGGGTGTTGTTGGTTATTATCCCCGTGATGCTAACTGTGTATTATTTAGATCCTAAGGGTGCCAAGTACACAGAGGGGGACCCAAAATGAAAAAGGAACTATTCATGTGAGTACATTTTTATATTTGTATCTATTAATAAATATTATTACATGACTATTTACTCATGCAATTTAATGTGTTACATTCATGCATAGGGCTATAAAATATTTCAAAAGGGTTGGAGGAAAGATGGATAAGAAAAAGAAAGTGATAAGTTGGAAAAATATTGATGTAGTTTTCTGACTCCAATGCATATTTATACCAACTATGCTTACTTTTATTTATTAATATTTTTCATGTTGGTAACTTTATAGTGTCATGTACAAAACAATGGTTGGGCATGCAAATATTATATATGTGGTATATGGACAAGATTGTCAGATATGGGGCACTAGATATCAACTACATACATCATGTAATCTATATATATAGTCTTGATAATCATATGTAAATAGTCTCATTTGATAATATGAAAATATCAAACTTTTTAATTATATATATAATTTTTTTTGCAGGTGTTTGAAACAAAAAAGCCCTATACGATAGAACAACTATATGAGATACGAGAACAATGGGCACACACCTTCGTAAAGGATGTGAACTTTGAATTTGATTGGGATAAAGAATGAGGTTTTTAAACTTTGCTATCATTTTTTCTATATACATGTGGTTCTTATGACTTCTTGTAATTTTTGATTTTACACGACTAAATTATTGGTGCATATGTGACTGATGAATACACACATGTGTGTGAATGTGAAGATGAATGAATACAATGAGAATTGTGTTCCTACATGTCATGAGAATGGAATTGGTGCATATGTGAATGATGCATCATGTGTGTGAATGATTGTGAAGATGAATGAATAGAATTATATTTGTACATGTGATGAGAATGGAATTGCATATTGAATCTTTTATGTGGGTGGATTGTATTTGTTATTGTAGGTTTGTAGGTTTGTTGGCCTGTTGTTAAGCTGAACACAGGACAAAACCTATAGTTCTATTGAGTTGCATGTTCTGCATCCTACTGAACAACTGGACATCGCGTCTACAACCATGCTATTTAAAAAAAACTTAGTCGTTGGTAGTTACAAAAAAACATCATTTTCGGTCTCGTTTGTTGTTTTTAGGTAGAAAATCGACATTATGAGACTACCTTAAAACGGTCGTGTTGGGCAGCAAGGTCTATAGGGTTCTAGCCGTCGGTTGTGATGAAAAAAATGTTATTGTAACACTTGACCATCATTTTAGCTTGATGTAACTGACAGTTAAGTTGCTAAAATGATGTTGGATTTATGGTAGAAACTGACGCCTTATAAATCTTTACCAGATATAAATGTGACCTGGTATGTCAGCATGGCATCGATAGTGGTATTTCAACCGACGAATTAGGCTCTTAACGTTGTCAGATTATTTTATCATAACAACCAAGGATGGATCTCCAGTGTCAGTTTCTTTTATCAAAACAACCGAGGATAGATCTTCAGCGCCGATTTGTGCACCCCCAAATAATCCACATTGTATACATGTGATTGTAGCATTTCCCACTTAGGTGTCAGTAAGAAATTGACGTAATGGGCTCATTTTAACCAATGCTAGAGGTAGTTTATGTACTAGTGATGGTTGTGGAGGATAGCTACAATGACCCTGAGAGACGTGCCATGAATCCAACCCGCTTACCATGGTGTGAATGTTAGCAACATTCTAGAATAGATCAGTGTACAGTTGGGACAGAGGAGAGATGTGTGTATGCTGATCATAAAATATGTGTTGAACATACCCATAAAGCTTCTTCATATCTAGGTACCTCTAAGTGAAATCCATCTATGTGCCCGTGGAAGGAGGTGATGGAACATCAACTCTTATAGAGGAAGACTCAGGTTTTGCACCCGTAGAAGGTCCTTCATTTTGAAAATACTTCCAGTAGGTTTTGTCCTTGAGAGTTGTGAGAGTAGGGTTTGGCAATTGGATGATGGAGGATTTTAGGTGGACCTTATGAAAAAATTTGCAATTCTTATCTTTTCTCAACAAGGCACAGGAAATGAGACAATCACAATCAACATATTCCCCTCCATCTAGGAAATCAATAGCAGACAGATCAAGATTTAGAGCAATGGCACGTTTGGTGATCATGCCCCCTATTATGATGTCTCTTTTGATTCTTTCTGGATCTTTAGGATGCGGGAAAGAAAATGATACCTGATGTTCATATCATAGTTGTGCAACATAGCCCACAAGAAAAAGAAATCTAATTTACTAACTACACCTTGTGTTTCTTTCCGTACAAAAACAATTGTGCTCAAAAAGCGGTGAATACATCGAAGAATCAGGTTGTGAACATGAGACCCTCTGGCATTGGCAGGATTGTAGGAGGTTTTTTCAGTGATCTGGTTCCAGAAAGTGATGGGCTCAAATTACTCTAGCATGATGATATTGTCGTCATAATCAAATTGCATCAATTTGCATTTGAAAGTCAATTTGAAATGTTTTTTATCAAATGAAATGAGATCATATCAAATGGTTCATGCTTATCAGAGGGGTCTTCTTCTACTTTGAAGGTTGTTAGAAACTCATAGGTCAAGTGAGGGTATGTGGGGACGTTGTTTATGTTATATAGACCCAAGCCTAGGAAGATAATATATTCCCTTGCTTGAGTAAGAATATCTATTCGTTCTATATTGTTGAGATGTGCAAACATGGACGGGACTACCCGACAAGAGGCAAGACAGTGAAGTGCACCATGGAGATGTAGGGTGCATTAGAGGATGATAACTCGAGCTCAGGGAGGGCTCTCTTGGAAAAAATCTTTGTTCTCAGTATTTTGATAGTTGATGGAAGACTTAACACAGCATAATAGATCAACCACACGGTGTGTCACCGTTGTTCTTTCTTCAACGCAGCCTGAGACAAACACAGCATGGCGGGAGGCATTACTGCGTGTTGCGACTTGTGGTTGTTGGTCGTGGGGCGATCACTGCTGACGGAGAAAGGTGGAGGGTCGATGGCGGTAGTCGTTCTCTTCTTATTTGACTGCCTTGGTGTCGTGGCGGCAGTCTTCGGGAGCAGTGTTGCGGTAGACGTGGATGACGGTGGTGGTTGGGTTTGCAGCTGCTCATGGTGCTTCTGTGTGGATGTGGTCTTCCACCACGGAGGCTTGATCACGATGGAGGGGAAGATGATTGAGATGCCATGGCGTGCGGTGGCGGTCGTCCATGGTGTGACAGTTGGAGTCTCGAGGTGCGCTGGAGAGCAGTGTGAAATGAAATGATTTTATGGTTGGTTCAGAACCCTTTAGTCGTGAGGAGACATTGCGTGATGGGGCGCCACATGGCATAACTCATAGGAAAACTCCCCCAAATATAAAAAGATCACATGCCGTAAGCAACCCCACACACCGTCAGGGACTAAGTCTGTCAAAAATCTGAAAATTTCTTTGCAAAATCCACACGGCGTGGTTATGGACCACATGCCGTAAGAGATAAAGTATGTCTGATCTGTTAAATTTTGTTCAAGATCTTCATATGTCGTGTATGATGACCACACGGTGTAAAAAGTTTTTGTTGTGAAACTTGGCGGATTTTCCTTGCAAAATGCACACATTGTGGCTCATGTCTACAGGATGTAAGGGTGAACTTCTGTATAACTTCGATCTTCATCAAATAATTCCACACAGCGTGTGGAGTGGTCCACACACCGTGTGTTGAAGTTGTAGTGGAATTGGATTTCTTCGATCTCGACCATGCCGTGTTGCTGTCCCACACAGCGTAAGGGTCGATCCCTGTGAAGTTTTGTAAATTCGAAAAAATAAGACACATCGTATGAAGCGGTCCACACACTGTGCAACAACACGATTTTTGCATTTTTTTCCTCCTTGTTCTTTCCGATAGAGACAATTATCACCTACAAAATATAAGTGATTACTTAGTGTTCCTACACAAATTCAATAGTATAGCACCATGATGTCTTATTCAGAAGAAAACAACTATAAATTAAACAATACTAAAGAAAATAACACAAAGGAAACTATTTAAATGTGGGGACGTCTCCTACAAAAGCCTTCTGTAAAGAGTCAAGAAGTAGACTTGATTCTCCATCAGCAAAGTTCCATGTGAACATGAAGTTCCCTACTCTATCTTTTTTTTTAGTGTAAAGCTTGTAGTGCTTCCCATTGACCTTGAACGTCAATTGCTTGCCCTACAGCTCTACCGTCCCATATGCATAAACTTGAAGATGGCAAGATTTGCCATAGATGAACTTGAACGAAGTCGTACTGATGGAAGTCTTATATGTAGTTTGAAATGCCTAAAGTGCATCATCCAACTTGAGTGTCCAATCTTTCCTTGATCTTGAAACTGTCTTTTCAAGGATGTTCTTTAGTTGTCAATTGGATACTTCTACATGTCCAACTATTTGAGGGTGATATGGAGTAGAGATTTTGTGTGTCACTACATACTTGGTGAGAATATAGTTGAACTATTTCTCACTGGAATGTGTCCCTCCATATAAAATCACAGCTCTTAGAACTCCGAAATGAGGAAAATAACTTTCTAAAATAACTAAAGTACGACATCACGAGCTTGGATAGGTATGGCCTCTACCCACTTTGAAACATAATCACATGTGAGCAAATTATTTTTGTAACCACAAGAGGAAGGGAATGGGCCCATGTAGTCAATAGCCCATACATCAAAGACCACAATCTCTAGAATGGAGTTGAGAGGCATCTCGTCTCGTTTTGATATCCCACCAATTTATTGGCATTTGTCACACTCTTTGACATAGGCATGCACATCTCAGAGTAAGGTCGGCCAATAAGATCCAGCTTGAAGGATCTTTATAGTTGTCTTTTCTCCTCCAAAGAGACCTCCATAGGAAGAAGAATGGAAGCCAAAAATAATGCTTTGTATCTCCTCTTTGGTTGCACATTGTTGATTAGTCCTTCGGTTCCATGTCTAAACAACATTGGATCATTCCAATAATAAAGTCTAACATCATGTAAGAACTTCTTCTTTTGATGTAAGGTAAGATCAGGTGAAAGATGCCCGATGGCGAGAAAAATGGCAATGTCCATGAACCCTGGTGATTGTGGCGTGTCAACTGCATACATCTTCTCAATGGGAAGGTAATCATCAATAGGCAGTGTATCATTTGCATCTATAGTCACTCAGGAAAGGTGATCAACAACATTGTTTTTAGTTTCCTTCTTGTCCTTGATCTTGAGATCAAATTCTTGAAGCAATAAGATCCAACGAATCAAATGTGGTTTGGCATCTTTCTTATTTAGAAAATACTTAATGGTTGTGTGGTCAATGTAGACCACAACTTTGGATCCCACTAGATATTGGAGGAATATGTTGAAGGCATACTATGGATAGCATCTCCTTCTCAGTGATGGCATATTTTATTGGGCCTCATCAAGTGTCTTACTGGTGTAGTAGATAGCATGTAGCTTGTTGATCTTTCATTGACCAAGTACATCGTTGATGGCGTAGTCAATTGCATCACACATCAGTTCAAAAGGTGCATCCCAATCTGGTGGCTGAATAATGGGAGCTGAAATGAGAGCATCCTTGAGCCTCTTGAAGGCAGCTTGAGATTCATCATCAAACACAAAATCAATGTCTTTTGCAAGAAATGAGCATAAGGGCTTGGCTGTCTTGGAAAAAATCCTCGATAAACCTCCTGTAAAATCCCACATGGCCAAGAAAGCTTCAAACATCATTAACATTTGACGGGGTAGACATTTTCTCTATTGCTTCTACTTGTTCCCTATCAACTTCAATACCCTTGTTAGAAATAACACGACCTAGTACTATCCCAGATGGTACCATAAAATGACATTTCTCCCAGTTTAGTACTAGGTTAACCTTTTTACAACACTCAAGGACTTTAGACAAGTTAGACAAACAATCATCAAAAGAGTTCCCATAAACACTAAATCATCCATAAAAACCTCCATTGTACACTTGATGAAATTAGAGAAAATAGCCATCATGCGACATTGAAAAGTCATTGGTGCATTGAAAAGATCAAACGACACACCTCTATAAGCATATGTGCCATATGAGCATCGTCTTTTCTTCATCTAATGGATAAATTGATATTTGAAAGAATTCAGAGTACTCATTGAGATAACATAAGTAGGAATGATTGCCTAATCTCTCAAGCATTAAATCAATGAATGACAGTGGAAAATGATCATTATGGGTAGCTTTGTTCAACCTCCTATAGTCTATACACATGCGCCATCATGTGGCTACACGATTTTGAAGCAATTCATCATTACCCCATTTGATAATAGTTGCACCTTTCCTTTTTGGGTACTACATGAATAGCACTCACCCAGGGGCTATCACTAATAGGGTAAATGATCCATGCATCTTTCAACTAAAAAATTTCCTTTTTAACAAACTCAAGCATATTTTGGTTCGAATGCCTAGGAGGTTCTACACATGGCTTGGCATCCTCTTCCAAATTTATTCTACGCTTGCAAATGGAAGGGTTTATGCCTTTCAAGTTGTCGACCAAATAATTGATTACTTCCTTATGCAAACACAATTTATTTAGAAATTTGATCTCTTGTTCATTGGTTAAATCAACATTTATGATGATAAGAGATGTAGAATTAGGGTCAAGAAAAAGCATTCCTTAGCCCTGGTGGAAGGAGTTTGAGTTCTACCTTGTTCTTCTTGGTAGGCTTGCAAGATTCATCTTTCAATGGTGGAACATCTTCATGGGACAAATGTGGATTAGAATTGGAAACAACATTTGAAATTTGTGTAGCCATGGTGGTGTGCAATTCACTTTCATCACAAAACATCTTTCTCATCCTCCAGAAACTTGTCAATACAATCAACTAGGACGAAGATGTCCTCTATTTTGTTTGGAGCTTTCATTGCATCTAGAATAGAGAATTCCATTATCTCTTTTCCTACTCTAAGAGAGATCTTATCTTCCCATGAATAGACTATGCAATCAGCTGTGTGGAGGAAAGGTCTTCCATAAAGGATAGGATTGGATGGGACTTCATTCATATCTAACACAAAAAAGTCACAGGGGATGAAGAATTTCCCACTTAGGCATGCACATCTTCAACAATTCCTCTTGGATATTTGATGGTGTGATCTGCCAATTGAATGGCCATCTTAGTTGGTTTCATATCTCTAATGTCACACCCCGATCTCACAATTACTATTAATCATGAGATTAGGGCATAAATTGAGGATTTAACGTAATAAAAAGATCACCCTTAACTTTTTTTCTTCTTCTTTTTCAAACTCTTTGTTTTCTCGCATTGAATCACATAAACAAACTTTACAAGAGTATTAAACTTTTATTTCTCTAATATGATCTCAACATTAATGATACACATCCATACATTCATTATATTTCTCACACTTCCATGTACGTACGACATGACAATCATTTGCATTCTCTCTTATTAAAGAAATAAAGATACAAAATATCATTTACAACTATCTCACATCTATACAAGGACCTAGAGTGACAAGGACTGACTCAACTTAACTATACTCAGACTCAACTCTTGTGGCAGATCTACTCTGATGCAATGATATCTTCAAGTCCATGTGGTTTCCCTAAAAATTGTGAGTAGATGGGTGAGCCTACTCGCTCAATGAATGAGTACTTCAAAGAAATAGTCTAAAGCAGTGATATAATTACAGATATACTTTTGAACAACTGATATCAATTATAACATCAGTAAGCTTTAAAGAGACTGATCATTGACAATCATAAATATAGCAGGATACTCTATATATCCACAAGATTTAATCAATGTATGAAATGCTTGATTGATTATAAAGAGAACTAATAATTCAGAAACATACAAAGAGTAATTGAATAACTGCACACACTTGTTTAACCTCTCATTCATCTTATTATGCCCTGATCATATGTAGTGTACTCTACATATAAAGAATCGTAGCGAACTACGATCTCACCGTACAAGACTTAGCTTAAAACCTAGGAAGCTAAGCCTAGAACTGAATCCGAGTCTGCTTGACTTGAACCGTCACATCTGACTAAGGTGGCTAAATAGATGGCCATTAACTGGACATCTCCTTCTAAGATGAGTACACATGCAGAGGGTCTGAAATGCTCTGTGGGCCTCATCTTGGTACGCTCTATGGGTACCTCTGGGTTACCACTGAGATCTCCGGTTCATGTTGGGTAACCTATCTTCTCTTAGGAGACTTCCTCAAGGGCTTTGTATCCCCACACGCTCTGTGGGTGCATTCCGATCCCCGTATACTGGTCGCTTCCAGGGTGGATCATTTCCTCACTACAGTGTAGATATCTGTAGGGAATCTATAGTGTTCAGGGCACCTATGTCTATTATTTTATTATTCTTGTAAAGTTCTTACTATATTGTATCTCTCTCTTACTTATTCTTGACTCTGGTATCTCTATGGTACCGAGTCTATTCAATGTTGAAGATTATAAATACGACATGAACTTTCTTACTTAACTTGGCAGAGCAGTGCATTCAAAACACTATA
The DNA here is from genome assembly GCA_963693085.1 of Alisma plantago-aquatica. NCBI lineage: Eukaryota > Viridiplantae > Streptophyta > Magnoliopsida > Alismatales > Alismataceae > Alisma > Alisma plantago-aquatica. Next base: position 270,246,544 of record OY856415.1, on the reverse strand, counting down.
ATATTTTGAGTAATCATCATACTATACATACAGGCAGACTAAAATTCTTAAATAAACAGAATACATGTCAACTTGGCACTTTATACACTAGAATCATGCAATTGAACTGTTAAGAATCACCACATCTCATACTGAGAACATTGATATCAAAATACTTAATTCATTGAACACCCTATCCTTGTGGTTTCATTTACCTCATTCACTTATCACATGTCTCTCATAAGGATTTCATGCGACATAAACATTCACTGAATAAAGACTACTATCAACAAATCATATAAAATCATTATATGTATGAAACCTTAGAACTGAGCTGAATTTGGGTTTCCATGCCATTCAATGAGATATTATGCATCAATAATAAAATTGAATAAATAAAGTCTATCATGTCAAGAAAATCCCTTCAAATGGATTTCACGATATCTATTCACAAATATCCAACTTTCCTTGCATCTAGGGTTTCTCCCTCTTTACTGAGATATCAAACAAACATTATTCACCTTAAATGAAATCCAAGATAGTATCTAACATATATGTATTATGCATTCAAATAAACAATCATCCATAACCAAGGGGATCCAGATAAACAAATTTCTCTATTTAATTATACAACAATTTCAGTCATAGACAAATTCCCTATATTTTAGATTACTCTTATAACCTCTGCGAATACTTAGGGAATTCTCATTAGGATGTATTGTATACATTTATAATATGATTTTATCATCTAAAATTCATCCAATCATAGGAATATTCCATTTCATATCATTTTGCAACAAGTTAAATCAAATAGACAATTCATGGTTTGTAGTCGCAAACTAAGCAATTAAGGATTATGGATGATTTAGCCAATTTTCATGCAATATACTATTTATAGGAAGTTCCCACTCACCCTAAGGTGTGAAAACAACTTAAAAACGCAGGTCATCCCTGAAAATCTCGATCTCATATCAAATCCCTAGCAATTCACCCGATTCTTCTTCCTTTCAACCCAGAAACCCTAGAAATGAGGGATTATGAAGGAAGAGTGAGAAGAGGGGAAGTTTTGATACCATTTTGGATCAAATTAGAGGAGTGACGGAATTTTTACATGTGAGAGAATATTCATCATTAAATTCTATGCAAGGAAGCTAAACTTACATGATTTCATCATTCCTCAGACCGCAAAACCCTAGGTCAACATCTCCATCAATTTCTCCTCTCAAACCCTAACTCTCTGTCTCTCTCTAAGATTTCATTTCTCTGTTTTTAATCATGAATTATGAGAGCTCCGTGTGTGTTAGGTTGACCATATAGAGAAAATGAGCTTCTTGGGTCAATTGCACATTGACTCCTCACTATAGTTTCTCTTATTTCAGCTGAATTTTCTGTCACAAAAATTTTACTTGTAATTTGTCTACTGTTAAGGTCTAAATGCATCCAAAAATTATGAAAATTTTACATGCTATTTATGATTGAGTTTTAGATCTCCATTTAAAATTTCAGATGATTTGGAGTTACCAATAAATAAATAAAATAAAATACTACACTGCTTAAAAGCACTATGTTAGCATTTTGGTTGAAGTATAGTTTGACCGAGAACGACATTCAGAAAACACTCCAATATTCTGAAATTTTTCTCCAATATGAATTATTAAGTTATCCATATCATATAAAAAATTAAATTAAATACAAAATTTGTAGAAAATATGAAAAATCATTTACCACACTGCTATCCAGATCAAATTCCATATTCATGTACTATCAAAACCCTAATTTTTGCCGATTAGGGTTTACATTTATCAAACCCTATTTCTTCAAACTAAAATCATAGTTAGAGTTTCTTCTTAGGTTTTAAACATCACAATTGATCTACTATCATTAATCTAGTCTAAACGATGTTAAATCAAATCAAGCATGTAATCATTCAGGTAAACTCTAGTTTACCAATTAAGCACAACTGTGGTCATTACAATTCTCACCCCCTTAAAATGTTTTGTCCCCGAAACATAAATACTCAAACAAAGTATATTCAAAGTTTATTTTAAGCTTATGAAATCTTACACGTCATTACATTCTTGTACTTCATACTTGAATGCAATTTTCAACATTAATTCCTTCATTTCTTTTCTAATCACAACATGTTTGAAATAGTTCTCAATGAAAACAAACAAATTTTCTATATCACAATCAGTCATAGGATAGAGAGAGAAACAACCATTTCAATATTTTCATACTCTTGAGGTGTTACCTCAACATTGATAATCTGATCCAACTATCTCAATTCATACAACTCAATATGTACTATTGTTATGTATTACCTCTAAGTCAAAAAAGAGAGTTCACCATGTTGTTTTGAATATTACTATTGTGCTACTCAAATAGCAAAATAGTTTTGAGTTGGAAGAATAGATTCAACAACAATTGTACAATACTACTCATGGCATCCCCATTCCATCATGGATGCATAAGGTGAAGCATTACCATCACATTCCATATTATTCTCAAGTATGAACCCACACATAATTCAAGGTGTAACCATCGGGTTATAGCATGCTAGGGTTTTAACAACAGTAACAAAGTACTCCATGATTGTATTAGTCATTCAAGGACTATTCATACCCAATTACCATCACTTAGTTCTATTAAATCTAGGTATAACAAGCTATACCTCATCAGGGTTACATATCAATACAATATGGTTATCATCCCTTCTATTTATATGAGTGAAAAGGTAAGACTACCTTATTCATGGTAACCCTTCATTTGTTCCATCATTATTCAACCCATATCACTATACCACAGTTGTACAATACTAAGATGGATTACTGGTATGAATGACTACAACTATCTGACACCTTTAATTAACATATTGCTTGCACATGTACACTGAAATCATACGTAGAACCAATTTACATCCCTTAATATACCTTCAACAAATTATACTTCTAAAAAAATTCACATATTACTAAAAGCCATTATTTTCTCTTATCTCTCTCCTCATTCACTACTACTTACTTTTTGCTACTTATCCTTCTCATTTTAATCATGTATATTAAACATTCCTAAAATTGAAACATACAAGGTACAAATAGATTATTCATCATTCTTACTATCACTACAAGAATTTATCTCATATCACACTTCACTCATATTGTATTTTTCCTTTTGTTCAAAACACACTTGTTACATTTCAAATTTATATCTTACTCTTTACTCCGAATCATTCCATATTGTTATCTACCTTTCAGATTAGCTATCTTTTAACCATGAATTACTATCAGTGCTAGTTTACTTCTCATAGTGCAAATATCATAATCTTATTTTATAGAGATGCTAGTATTCAAGGCCAAATCACTAGTGACATCCCTTGAACTACTACAACTCTAACCATTCTAGTGTTTGTTTCTTATCAGTAGCATGACGTTATTGTGATGTGACTTTGCTCCCTTAATTTGAAATTCAAACTTTCGATCTCACAAGTTTTACTAAAGTCTTCCTTATCTTATCAATTTAATTTTCTTTCTCTTACTTGGCCATTCAGATAGATTACATTCTCAATTACCTTACTAGGGTTTCATCATCATATTGTGTGTCATTATTACATTCACTAGATGTCTCTACCACGGCGGTTATGCATCATATATGATTCATTTTCTTATCACTTCATTCCCACATTGCTCTCATTAAGGAAGATATGAAAGAGAAGATGATTTTGAGACTTAGAATTCTTATCTTCAAACATTCATTAATACATTTCTCATATGTAGGTTTAATTAATTATCAACAAGGATACTTGACTAATTAGCACTTTCTTGAATCTCGCAACCTCTTTCTTTTATAATCTATATTATATATTACTCCATCATGTTTCAAACCCTTCCTTACTTTCCATAATCCCCTTACCATATACTACTATTCCACATGTCATCTTTAACTTCTAGTTTTCTCTTATGATCATGTTGCTTCTTTTATGTGTATGATCATGTATACCAAGTTGCATATATTTCCTTTTATCCTTCTACTAATGTGAAGTTGAAATTCTAAATCAATAATCTCTCTACTAGTTTCACCTCATGTTTAATACATTACATATCCTTCATTTTAAATCAAATGACTCATGCATGGGTGAAACATCGTTTCTCTTTCAATCAAGTTTTTCCTTCCTAAATATAGTCTACCTTTGTATGACTTATTCATTGGTTAAGCTACACTTTTGTTCTTCTTTTAGAAACTAGTTTGTTATTATATAGAGACTTGGAATCCAAAGGTAGTAAGGATGAATGTATTAACTTCACAATAAAGGTATACATTCCATGCTCTCAATTATATCATAACCCTCATTCCTTAATCAAGCTCATTATTTCTAACATTTCTCTTTGTTTCAACTAAGTTTCTTATCCCAATCTTATGATTTACATGTTCATCTAATTCTCTTTACTTTAACTCTTCTAAAGACTCTTCACTTCTATTTACTTATTATCTACTTAACTCTTTTCTTCTATTTTCCCTTTGCTTTGGAGTACATAAAATCATTATACTCGATTATATAGTCCATTCCTCATGATTGATTCTTACTATCTTGGTCCTTACATACTTTTCTCGTATCTTTTCCACATTTCGTATTTAGAGTTCATATAATACTAATCATTAAACTGAATCTGAACCTTATTTTGTGTTTCTTTATTCCCAATTAAGGGTTTCTCATATGAGGCCCCAAAGTTGGATCTCAAATATCAATTCCAACTGATTCTTAGCTATTCTAATCTTTCACATATGTTTCAACATCTTAGTGTATGTACATTCTCACTATGATGTGAGTCTAATTTATCCAGAGTCTACTCTTTACTATATTGTTAATAGGAGTCATTAGATCCTAGTAACGCATCCTGCCAGCCAGACCAGGCCAAACCTACAGTCCTAAAGCCAAGAGCTACTCAGGATTAACTCACTCCTATTAATCTCAAACATGTGGAAAGAATATTCACTTAGGGAAAACTCATTTAAACATAACTTCCGGTCTACTTGATACAAAGAATGTAATCAATAAATGCTACATCTGCATAGTGTACAACAAATCTTAAAGGCCCATATATATTTCAAAATAATGAATATCTGAGTTCAAACATATAAGAGCATTTCTATTCATCTCCAACAAAACAACAATATGAAATGAAAGTTCTATCTCATTTTATATTTGTGCTCTTAATTCATGTTACTTATCTAGTTTCTAACCCTAATATTTTTAGGGTTCCTCTCTCGCCCATCCTTCCACTGTATACCTAGCCAGAGTATACATGAAAGAATAGACAAAGTAGCTTGATACTGGTTGATCCAAGTACTCAGATATCGGACCAGGATATCCAAATACTCAAATCCTTAGAGCTAACATCATAACATCTCCTATCTTCCACACTTATGACTCTAACTTACTAACTTAATGGTCCCTAACAACTCAACCTAAGATCCGATACCAAAAGTTGTCACACTCTGATCTCACAATTACCATTAATCATGAGATTAGGGCATAAATTGAGGATTTAATGTAATACAAAGATCACCCTTAACTTTTTTTTTCTTCTTATTTTTCAAACTCTTTGTTTTCTCACATTGAATCACATAAACAAACTTTACAAGAGTATTAAACTTTTATTTCTCTAATATGATCTCAACATTAATGATACACATCCATACATTCATTATGTTTCTAACACTTCCATGTACATACGACATGACAATCATTTGCATTCTCTCTTATTAAGGAAACAAAGATACAAAATATCATTTACAACTCTCTCACATCTATACAAGGACCTAGAGTGACAAGAACCGACTAAACTTAACTATACTCAGACTTATCTCTTGTGGCATATCTACTTTAATGCAATGATATCTTCAAGTCCATGTGGTTTCCCTAAAAATTGTGAGTAGAGGGGTGAGCCTACTCACTCAATGAATGAGTACTTCAAAGAAATAGTCTAAAGCAGTGATATAATTACAGATATACTTTTGAACAAATGATATCAATTATAACATCAGTAAGCTTTAAAGATACTGATCATTGACAATCATAAATATAGCAGGATACTCTAGATATCCACAAGAGTTAATCAAGGTATGAAATGCTTGATTGATTATAAAGACAACTAATAATTCAGAAACATACAAAGAGTAATTGAATAACTGCACACACTTGTTTAACCTCTCATTCATCTTATTATGCTCTGATCATATGTAGTGTACTCTACATATGAAGAATCGTAGCGAACTACGATCTCACCGTACAAGACTTAACTTAAAACCTGGGAAACTAAGCCTAGAACTGAATCCAAGTCTGCTTGACTCGAACCGTCACATCTGACTAAGGCAACTAAATAGATGGCCTTTAACTAGACCTCTCCTTCTAAGCTGGGTACACATGCGGAGGGTCTGAGACGCTCTGTGGGCCTCATCTTGGTACGCTCTATGGGTACCTCTGGGTTACCACTGAGATCTCCGGTTCATGTTGGGTAACGTATCTTCTCTTAGGAGACTTCCTCAAGGGCTTCGTCTCCCCACACACTCTGTGGGTGCATTCCGATCCCCGTATACTGGTTGCTGCCAGGGTGGATCGTTTCCTCCCTACAGTGTAGATATCCATAGGGAGTCTATAGTGTTCAAGGCACCTATGTCTATTATTTTATTATTCTTGGAAAGCTCTTACTATATTGTATCTCTCTCTTACTTATTCTTGACTCTGGTATCTCTATGGTACCGAGTCTATTCAACGTTGAAGATTATAAATACAACATGAACTTTCTTACTTAACTTGGCAGAGCAGTGTATTCAAAACATTGTAACATTCTGAGTAATCATCATACTATACATACAGGTAGACTAAAATTCTTAAATAAATAGAATACATGTCAACTTGGCACTTTATACACTAGAATCATGTAATTGAACTGTTAAGAATCACCACATCTCATACTGAGAACATTGATATCACAATACTTAATTCATTGAGCACCCTATCCTTATGGTTTCATTTACCTCATTCACTTATCATATGGCTCTCATAAGGATTTCATGCGACATAAACATTCACTGAATAAAGACTACTATGAACAAATCATATAAAATCATTATATGTATGAAACCTTGGAACTGAGCTGAATTTGGGTTTCCATGTCATTCAATGAGATATTATGCATCAATAATAAAATTGAATAAATAAAGTCTATCGTGTCAAGAAAATCCCTTCAAATGGATTTCACGATATCTATTCACAAATATCCAACTTTCCTCGCATCTAGGGTTTCTCCCTCTTTACTGAGATATCAAACAAAAACTATTCACCTTAAATGAAATACAAGATAGTATGCAACATATATGTATTACGCATTCAAATAAACAATCATCCATAACTAAGGGGATCCAGATAAACAAATTTCTCTATTTAATTATACATCAATTTCAGTCATAGACAAATTCCCTATATTTCAGATTACTCTTATAACCTCTGAGAATACTTAGGGAATTCTCATTAGGATGTATTGTATACATTTCTATCATTTTTTTATCATCTTAAATTCATCCAATCAGAGGAAGATTCCATTTCATATTATTTTGCAACAACTAAAATCAAACAGACAATTCAGGGTTTGTAGTTGCAAACTAAGCAATTAAGGATTATGGATGATTTAACCAATTTTTATGCAATATACTATTTAAAGGAAGTTCACACTCACCCTAAGGTGTGAAAACATCTTAAAAATGCAGCTCATCCTTGAAAATCTCGATCTCATATCAAATCCTTAACAATTCACTCGATTCTTCTTCCTTTCAACTCGGAAACCCTAGAAATGAGGGATTATGAAGGAAGAGTGAGAAAAGGGGAAGTTTTGATACCATTTTGGATTAAATTAGAGGAGGGAAGAAATTTTGACATGTGAGAGAAGATTCACCATTAAAGTCTATGCAAGGAAGCTAAACTTACATGATTTCATCATTCCTCAGACCGCAAAACCCTAGGTCAGCATCTCCATCAATTTCTCCTCTCAAACCCTAACTCTCCCTCTCTATCTAGGATTTCATTTCTCTTGTTTGAATCATAAATTATGAGATCTCCTTGTGTGTTAGGTTGACCATATAGAGAAATTGAGCTGCTTGAGTCAATTGCACATTGACCCCTCACTATAGTTTCTCTTATTTCTGCTGAATTTTCTGTCATAAAAATATTACTGTAATTCATTTAATGATAAGGTCTAATCACAATAAAAAATTATGAAAATTTTACAAGATATTTATGATTGAGTTTCAGATCTCTAGTTGAAATTTCAGATAATTTGGAGTTACCAATAAATAATTAAAAATAAAACACTACACTACTAAAAAGCACTCTGTCAGCATTTTGGTCGAAGTATAGTTCGACCAAGAACCACATTCAAAGAACATTAAATTATTCTAAAAATTTTCTCCAATATGCATGATTGAGTTATACATATCATATACAAAATTTAATTAAATAAAAAAATTTAGAAAATTTGAAAAATCATTTACCACACTGCTATCCTCATCAAATTCCATATTCATGTACTATCAAAACCCTAATTTTTGCCGATTAGGGTTTACATTTCTCAAACCCTATTTCTTCAAACTAAAATAATAATAAGAGTTCTTCTTAGGTTTGAAACATCACAATTGATCTATTATCATTAATCAAGTCTAAATGATGTTCAATCAAATCAAGCATGTAATCATTCAGGTAAACCCTAGTTTACAAATTAAGCACAAATGTGGTCATTACATCTAATGTCAAGTTATTCCCATAATATAAATAGAATATGGCTTATGTTGGTTCCAAGGTCAACTAAACCTTTATTAAACATTGTATCTCAAATCTTGCATGCCAGTGTGAAGACACCTTGACCATGAATATTCTCTGGTAGTCTATTTTGAATGATGTAACTCTTCCTTTTAGATACCATAATAGTCTCCACTTGATCAATCCTCCTCTTCTTAGTGAAGAGGTCATTCAAAAACTCTGCATAAGTAGGCATCTCGACAATGACTTCATCTAAAGGAAGATTGACATACAATTTGTTGAGTATGTCTGCAAACTTGTATAATTTGGCATCCTTCTTTTTGAGTGAAAACCTTTTTGGAAAAGGAACAATAGGCTTGTAAGATGGTTGTTCTTCAGTTGTAGTTTTCTTCCTCTTCTTTTCTTCAGCATCATCTTCTTTATCATCATTAACTTTTTTTAATTTGTCGGCAAAGGTCTTTCAATAATATTTCCACTGCTTGAAGAAATGGACTTGCATTCATGTGGGTTCATCTTCAGTTGGCTTGGCAGTGAACTAGAAGAGGCTCTTTGATTTTCTAGAGCTTGTTGGGCAATTTGATTTTTAGCATCTTTGTATGAGTAGCAATGTCTTCTACCTTGGAAGAAAGTTGAGTGATAACATCTTTCAAAAGTAGCCCATATGCACTAAATTCATCATTTTACTAGATTTGCATTGACACAAAAGTCTTGAGCATGCTCTCCAACCTCGACTTAGGTTGAGGTTGACCAAAGTTTTAAAAAACATTAAGCGGTAATCGTGCGGACAGCACCTTATAACTGGTTAAGCGCTAAGCGGGCGATTAAACAGACGTTTTTTGAAAAAACGGGTTTTACTTTCCTACATAAATTTATATAAAGTTACACATATATGTATATAAATATATATATTCAGGAACTTTTATACATATGTAAACACACAATAAAAAGATATAGAACACAAAAACAGTTTATAACACAACTATAAAACAATGATGGACCAAATATAAATCAATTACATAAATTTTCAACATGAAAAAATAAATGAAAGTTAGTATTTGTACCTGTAGATGGAGCATTTTCAGCATCAAAAAAAGTTGATCCAGTTGAAGAAACGCCACAACAACATGAAAATAAGGAAACAACAAATAGTTAATAGTAATACAATGCCATTGTTTATTAATTCATTAAAATTTTATAGGCATAATGCACGCAACATAGTTAAAATTCATGCATATATAAATAGCTAGATGTAATAACTAAATAGTAAATATAAAACAAGTAGGAAATGGTAATACGATAGAAGGATGTGTCCATAGATGCATAACATCAGTGGTCAATCTAATGTTGAAGTCTTGAAGACATCAAAAGTGTATGATCATGCTCAAGCAGCCCAACTAACCCAAAAACATCAAAAGTGTATCCCCAATTTCTATCCAAAAAAATACATCAAAATGTGTCCAGTGTCCACTATCCAACTATCCAAAAAACATCAAATATCCCTAGTGGTCTCCTTCCTCCATCTCTTCTGCACTTGAGTAGTCCTCATAGATAGGAGCTTGACCAGTAGCATCCCTTGTGAAGTCATCTCCCCCCTCAATCTCTGGATCAGAATCTTCTTGGTAAGCACGTCTTTTTGCCCTATCTCTTTGTGGGTCAAAAGGAGGGATGGGTTGAGCAGCAGGTGTGGGCTGAGCAGGAGGGGTAGGCTAAGCAGGAGTGGTTGATGGGATGTTTCTTCTAATTCTGGTATAGACTCTCTCTGCAACCCCCGATGCTTCTGCTACTTGACCCCATGTAACTCCAGCACCTAGATAGATCTCATCCTCTTCTGCATTGAGATCAGCAAACCAGTCTTTTACCTTCTCTCTATAGTCGGACAATAAGGGATCCTTCAAAGCTACATGCTTCTCCTTCTTTTCTTTTAGCTTTGCATTGAATTGGACATACACTAAGTCATTCAACCGCTGCACATCAAGTCTGTTCCTCTTCTTGGTGTGTATCTGTCAAAAAATAATATAAAATTAAAAAATTAGATGTACTAATGCAGTAGTTTAGAGAATATTAATTTATTAAATACTTTTACTTATTTACCATCTCAAACGTGCTCTAGTTTCTTTCACACCCTGAAGACATGCATGTCAAATTTAGGATCCTGAGGGCCATTCTTTGCAGATGTGGAGTATCATACCCATGATTTGTCCACCACTCCACTGTTTGAAGAACCAAGAAACTATTAAGAAACTAAACATTGGAGATTAATCACATAAACTGATAAATTATAAAAGTTTGTGGCACATACCTGGATCCAAATCAGGATCTGATTTTTGCCTTATGGCGCTTGGTTTCCCAAAGGCCCCCATAGCAGCCCTATAGGTCAGCAACTCCTGTTGTAGAACAATTTTATCTTGAATTGTGGACTCTGGGAAAAATGTGTCTATGCATTCCATTAGGCCCCCCATGACACCTTCTCTGGTGTCTATCTCAGTATCAGACCAGAAGTAGTAGGGATTCAAGTAGTAAGCTGTAAGGAATAAGGATATAATATTAGACATTAAAACATAAAAAAGATTAAAAATCACAAGCAATCAATTCTAACTTGTGTTCATTTACCTGCCACATGTAAAGGTCTATGCAACCTTTTATCCCATTTCTCATCAACAATGTCTATGACTTTCTTCAGGATTACAGGTTCGTCAGCCAAGTTCTCAGATAACTCCTTCTTGGCTTTAAGCATTGCGGCAAACATAAAACCCATAGCAGGTTTTTTCTCGCTATCAACAAGCCGTAATACATTCACTAACGGCCTAAAAGTCTTCAAAGCAAACATCACTCCAGCCCATAACTGTGGTGATGTCACTATAATGGCAAATCTCTCCCCCTCTGTTGTACCAAAGTATCTGCATGCTTCCCACTCAGAAGAATAAAACATCGACCTCAGGTCATTTCTTTTATCAGCCAAACTCTTCAAACTCAAATAAGCAGTTGCAAAGCGTGTTACACCAGGCCTAACCAGGTCTCCCTTTGTGTACTTCCTCATCAAACTCAAGGTACTGTGATGGCTATAGATAAAGATGCTGAGCTTTCTGCTCTTTTGGAGTGCATTCTTCACCCTAGGCAGTTTTCCAATACTCTCCAACATTAGATCTACACAATGCGCTGCACAAGGAGTCCAAAAAATTGCAGGTCTTTTATCCTTTAAAAGTCTACCAGCTGCAATATTAGAGGGGGCATTGTCAGTGACAACCTGAACAACATTTTCTTCTCCAACTTCTACAATGCAACTATCCACCAAGTTGAATATGAATTCAACATTGCGTATATCGGCGGATGCATCAATGGCTCTCAAGAAGCAGGTGCCCCTTTTAGAATTCACACATAGGTTCATTATGCTTCTTCCTCGTCTATCCGTCCATGCATCAGTCATGATTGAACATCCAGACTTCCTCCATTCTTCCCTATGTGTCTCCAATGAGGTCCTAGTAAGTTCCACTCCGTTCTTCAGAAGAGGCTCACGCAACTCATGGACTGATGGGCCCTGCAACCCAGGACCAAACTGACCAACTGCCTCCAACATGACATTGAAACTTCTCAATGTCACTGTGTTCATGGGTAGACCTGCAATGTTCATAGTAATTCATATAAGTAAATATATCACCAATTCACCATAAAGACATTGAAACTTTTGACTTTTCAATGTCATTAAACATGTCTCACATAAAGATTAGTTACTCACCAGCATGATAAAACCAATGTGCAATGAACTGGATAGTTTTCTTTATTTCTTCCTTCTTCAACTTGTTGTTGATATTCTCCTGCTTTGACAAATTCCGTTCATTAACAATAACCTCAGGATCCCTCCTACAAAATGCATCAATCTGACCCACCACCTTGGATTTCTTTGCATTGGAACCGATCACCACAACTTCTTCATTGTCAGAGCGTTCCCTAATAAGTACCTCCTCCCTGGCTTCAACTAACTCTCATTTTTTTTGCCTTCTTCGCTGCAACTTTATCTAGATATTCATTTATCTCCCTCTTCACTTCTGGTGGTACCATATCACATGTTTCTACATCTCCCCTCCTACAAGCAAGATGATTTTTAAATCTAAAAATGCCTCCTGTGTTGATGTGTTTGCAGTAAATACATCGCAGTCGATCTTTTCGAGATGGATTGGGGCATTCACAATACTTCCAGCCTGGATCACTTGACATAGCATTGGGGACATTTGGTGGATTTTCAGGGACTGGAGCAGGCTGACCAGCACTTAGATCATCTTCCATCTAGCAAAGTAACACAAATAATAAGTATTAATACATCATGCAATAAGAATTTTCCATCACATATTCACATGTTACGTAGATCAACAGTAAACAACAGTAACTAGATCACATTTGGGCTATTAGTCATACATCACAACAGTTTATACATTCAAAGTATGCATTCTAACGATACATTACATTTATAAATTATAATTATACTCTCTCTACAGTAGTTGGATCATCAAAATCAGCAATAGTTTAGTACTTAGTTATTAAATACAATAGGCGTAGAAGTAAACAAAAACAATGCCATGGACGTTTTTTATACAATAAAGAGCATAAGTCAGTTTTTATATGTTTTTATACAGAAAAAAGTCTCACACAAAAATAAAATACAAATTTGTGTTAGATATAGAGTAGGCATATCTCTGTAGACATAATATATTAGTATACATAGCCATATCTAATCAGAGATTTAACTATATTGACATTATATCTCGTTTTACAAACTTTTACATGCATGAAGACAGTTACAATGGTTGATTAGGAGCAAAAGGAGTAAAGAAAAAGATATGTGAGAGCTTACCTTTGTGTATATGCAGCAGGAGAACCGTCCCTTGACGTTGCAGCAGGCGGTCTTGCTTTGGCGTCCAGAGCCTTGTCCAAGCAGAGCCGACGCAGCAGGCCGGCGACAGTCAGCTTCAGAGGCAATCAGAGGAAAGGAGGAACTCTGGCAACCTCCTTTCCTTGCACTAGAAGGTCGCCGGAGGATGTAGGAGGGATCGCCGGAGGAGAGGAGGAACGTCGGGAGAGGAGGAAGAGTCGGGGAGAAGAAACGTCGGGGGAGACAGGCGCGGAACTGCTTTGTCGTGCGAAAGAAGGCTCACACGCGACTGTTCGTTGGTTAGACACGGGGGTTTGAACGGGATTTTTGGATATTCTATTAGTGGGCCAGCAAAATCTGGGCCTTGTTGGGGCCCAAAAGGGCGATTGTACAAAAAATGGGTTTAAACGGCCGATTTTTTTACCAACTAAGCGGCCGATTAATCGGAAAAATCGGGAAAAAACGGGCGTTTAATTGAAATCCGATTAACCAGCGATTTTGGCACTTTTTAGACGTTTGGAGGCCTGGACCGCTTAAGCGGCCGCTTAAGCGGCCACACATGCCGTTTTTCATTTCATTAAGGTTGACTATAGTTTTTGTTATTGTTGTTGAATCCTGGTGGATGGTTATTGTTCATGGCCTGGTAGTTTCCCACTTGTTGTTGCTGATTTTGGCCTTGGTTCTGTTGATGTTCATTTGATGATTGTTGATTATGAGGATTGTTGTTCCTATAGGAAAACTTTGGGTGATCTCTTCATCCTGGGTTATAGGTGTTGGAATAGGGATTATAGGGTTGCTTGTTTCCAAATCTCCCCACTACATTTTCTTACTCTAGCACCTTTCCAACATTCATCTGTGGGGCAAAAAAAGAAGAATTGTTCCTGGGGGCTCCACATGCATCACAGTCTTGCTAAGGTGCTTGGATGGAGTGTGTACTCAAATTTTCAAACATATGTGAAAAGGTATCAAGTTTGGGTGCAATGAGATCAACAGTGTCAACGGTGTGCTTTCAACCTGACTTTTCGATAGTGCCATTTGATGAGAAGGTTTGGCTGGTCCTTTCTGAGCTCCACTTACAATGGTCGATTGACATGTCTTATATGATTTCATATGCATGTAACGAGCTCACTTTCAACATCTCCTAATTAAGGAAAGACTCTCAAGTCGAGAATCATTACCTATATTTCCAAGGATCCAGAATTAACAAATAACAAATAATAGTAAATAATTTTTATTAATTTTAAGTATTGTTTATGTAGAAAATAGTATGGAGCTAGAAAGATGTTTTGTCATTAAGTGATGTCAAATTCCCCTACTATATATAGGAGAGGAGGTAAATACAAAGAAGCATATCATAACTCTAATGGGTCAAGACAATTAGAACGACATACATAATGAG
The DNA here is from genome assembly GCA_963693085.1 of Alisma plantago-aquatica. Classification (NCBI taxonomy): domain Eukaryota; kingdom Viridiplantae; phylum Streptophyta; class Magnoliopsida; order Alismatales; family Alismataceae; genus Alisma; species Alisma plantago-aquatica. Next base: position 270,231,496 of record OY856415.1, on the reverse strand, counting down.
CTAATTAATCTAACACTCTCCCTCAAATTGGAGCATGAGTGAAATACATGTCCAACTTGTCAATACATGAAAAAGATAAAGCGGGCATATAAAAATTGATCTTCAAGCCTGACTTTTGGACTATCTAGATCAGCCGATCAGGAACAAATACAAACTTGAAATAAATAACAACCACTATGTATCACATTACGATCAACAACCACTATTTATTACGATCAATTTACAACAACAACCACTATCTATTAAGATCAGCCACTCCGTGGTCCATTGCCAATGCTCTAATGACGGAAAATAAAAAAGAAAGGTGGAACCGTGCTCGGAGGAAACTACCGATGAGTATTGACGAACTGGAAATAATAGGTGTGATCACGAGAAGTCCATTCACAATTAGGATTTCGCAAAAGGGACTGCTCATTTTTCGTGATCTACGCTCCAGCCGTTACCCAGGAGGGAGAAGATAAAAGGAGGGAGGGGAGGAGGGGAGATGAAGTTAAGTGGATTAGGGTTAGGAAACTGTGTATGATACCATATTATGAGTAAAATCTTCTCTGAACAGTAAGGAGAGTGACACTTGTCCAAGTACTTCGATTCTATAAATGTCTAATAAATCATCTCAACTTCTCTCCTCAATCTCATTTCTTTCTTCTACTCATCATCGTCTTAATAGAAAATGATGAGTAGAGGAAAGAGATGAGACTGAGGAGAGAAGATGAAGAGGAGAAGTCATGCCATTCGACCATCTTGCTCAGTTTCTCTATATTCATCTTCTTTACTCAACCTCAACTCTTTCCCCTACTCATCAACTATTATTTTATCTCATCTCACATGGTCTTGGCATTTCGATGTCACGTGTACTTGACAACCACCTCTTGCTCCATGCATGTCCAAACCTATGAGAGCACTTGATTGTTTCCTGTCACCCAGACATTGTAAGGAACTGTCGGTGAATAGTCTGTGGTAAAATTGAATTTACTCCGAGACTCAAGAAACGTTTGGACAACATTCATCCGTAAAAGAAATTTATCGTCATTTAATTTAACGATAGATATGTGCGGCATATCGTTGTAAACGATTGTTGACTTATCATCACCACCCATGATGAGATGAGTAAAATATCAGATATAATGGTACGGTAAAAATAGAAGGAAAATATCAGAAATAATACAGTACAAACAGAAATAAAAATACCAAAATGTAGCAGGGTGTAAATAAAAAGTAAAGGTACCGATGGCTGCCTGTCCTTCCACATTCCGCTAATCCATCCTCTTTTAGTCCTTCCTACAATGGCCGCCTGTTCTATCATTTCCTTGCCATCCAACGATGCTTCTTAGCCCAAAATCGATGTTCCTGGTCCTACGGTTTTTACTCTCCTGCGGCATTCCTTATCACCCTCGGCTCATCTTTTCGGCCTCTAGCATGTAGCAAAGACTGATGACTACTGACCATAGTCATTCTTGACAGAGAACTATGTTGATGTTTCGTATAATAGATGAAAGATATTGTCCACAATAACTCCAGAAAAAAGACCATATACTAGTTTATAAAGCACTACAAAAAAAATAATGCATTAACTTTTTTTCTTACTGTCTATTCCGGTAGTGCTTTAGTTTTCCTATCTAGAATGAATATCGGAATGAAAATAGCATTGCCTACCAAATCAGAGGGTGATAAAGTACACGTCAGAAGAGTAAAAACTATAGGGTGAGGAACATCCATTTTCGGCTAGGAAGCATCGTTGGATGGCAAGGAAATGAAAGGATAGGCGGCCATTGTAGGAAGTACTAGGCGAGGAGGGATTAAGGATGTGGGGAACATGGCTGGAGACGAGAAGGTAAATGAGGGAAGGATTAGCGGAATGCAGGGAATAGAGTTAAGTTTTTGTCAAGCTCACTCAAGGTAACGCGTGGTTTCACGCACAGCTGAAACAACCTCAAACCAATTACCAATCCGTCTCTACGTGGCAGAATACGATTGGTTGAATTTTTAGGATTATAAAACAAACAAATAAATATGTTTTGTTTATAACTTTTGAACTCCAATGAATTTTTTAATGAAACAAAAACTATTGGAGAAAATGCGATCCAACAAGACTAATATTGACATATTTTTGAGAAAAAAAATACAAAAATGATATATATATATGTTAATTGACAACCAACTATGGTGTCCATAAATAGTTATTGACACCCAAAAATAGTTAGTTGACGTCCAAAATGATTCGTTGACACCCAGAAGTATAAAGATGACGACCAAATAAGGTAATTGACGCCCAAAATGATTCATTGACACCCAGAAGTATAAAGATGACGACCAAATAAGGTAATTGACGCCCAAAATGGTTCATTGACATCCAGAAGTTTAAAATAACACCCAAATAAGGCAATTGACACCCAAAAGTTTAAAATGACACCCAAATAAGACATTTTAGATACTATGACGCCCATAAATAGTTATTAACACCTAAAAATGGTTAATTGAAGCCCCAAATAGCGCATTTACACGCAAAAGTATAAAGATGGCGCCCAAATAAGGTAATTGATGCCCAAAATAGTTCATCGACACCCAAAAGTTTAAAATGATGTCCAAATAAGACATTTTGGATGCTATGACACCCATAAATGGTTATTTACACCTAAAAATAGTTAATTGACACCCAAAATGATTCATTGACACCCAAAAGTATAAAGATGATACCCAAATAAGGTAATTGACGTCCAAAATAGTTCATTGACACCCATAAGTTTAAAATGACGCTCGATTAATGTATCGAAAACCAAAATAATATAACGACACTCAAATAACTTATTGGCACCCATAAATAGCTAATGACACCCAAAGATGGTTAATTGACGTCCAAAATGATTCGTTTATATCCAGTTAACCGATTCATATTATTTTTATATATTTTTTTGTTAAAAATATATCAATATTAGCCTTGTTGGAATGTATTTTTCATAACGAATCCAATGGTTTTTGTTTTGTCAAAAAATTCATCACGGTTCAAAAGTTATAAGCAAAACAAATTTATTTATCAATTACATAACCTCCACCTCTCATCCAATTAAATCCTGCCACGTCACCGCCTGCCCACATACCAAAACCACCTTAAAAAAGGCAAAACTTCTCAATTTTTCTCAAAACCACCATTGGACTTGCGCGTAGCTTGTCTTGCGTGTGACCAAATCATTTTCGCAGGGAATACAGAAGAGAAGAGCTTTATATAATCTATACTACTATAAAAAGAGCGAGTTTATTTTAGTTATTAACACCATGCCACTTTCAAGCCTTTAAAAACATTTCTATCCAATCAGGTTGCGACATTTCAAAATGCTCTCTTCTCCTTGAGTCTCCTTCTCACATTTTTTCTCATTTATTCTTCTATTTTCACTTTCTATTTTTCTCAAGCCGAACACGCAAACACCAACCTTCTCTACTATCATCTCTCATAACTAAGAGTGAGTAAGTCACACGTGGTTAATAACCACCGCGATGGACTGCACCCTCCTCCCATGATCTTCTGCATCATTACCTAATTTAGTCTACCATGTGATTAGTAACCACCACGACCAACTCCAACCTCCTCTCATAATCTCGATTCACGCCCACCCAAAGCGATTCAATCGGAACGTGGATAGGGATTAGGGACTCCCTGAACTGCTCATCGTTCTCTTATCATCAACAATAAAATGAACCTACATAAACTACATCCACCCGTAGTCTGTAGAGGATAAGCTAATCCTTTTTATACACAGGCCATGGGTCTCATCATGTGGTCTCCGGTGTGGCAACATCAAGTTCCAAGATAGGCCAAAACCGGTGAGTTTTGATTCCGAATAAATGAATCAACAACCTTCATTTTATCTTGTATTCTCTATACTGTCTATCCATTATTATATGTAATCCACATGTTGTTTGATCAGCACCACCGGTAACCACAGTGCAGCCGCAACCGGTTCGTTAGCTGCAGCAGCAGGCAGCCACTGCACCATACAAGCGGCAAGCCATGCTACCGACCCTACCCTTCCAACACTTCATTGTCCTTGGTCCGACTTCTGCCAACATCAAAATTTTCTCTTGCAACAACTACAACCAGTTGCAACTGAGGTATCTATACAGTCTGGATGTGTTTAAATATGCAACGTATATGTTTGCTTTCCTTCTTCAAGCATGTTGTGAAGAAAACTTGAAAGACGAACACCTACAAGTATATATTTATACTTCTGACAAATATGTTGGATGTTATCAAGGCACAGGAGACAGAGACACGCAAATGGATGAGCACCTAGAAAATTTGAAAAACTACAAGACACAACATGTATTGATTTTCTAACATATTGTTTTGGATCCCCCAATCTTGACTACCGCAAGATGGCTTGCCTTCATCATCCACAAATTTGAAGCAGACAATAGATGTAGTAGCATCACCTTTTTTTTACTAGGTAGTATCATCATCTTTATTAAAACTGTGACAAATTGGACTGAGTGTATGGTGTCATTCCTTCTCTATTTTTTATGCCAAGTGATATATGAATTGTATACTTCCGTGTATGTGTGGAGACATTTTGGGATTTATCACCCTATCTTATCAAGCAAAGAGTCACACCAAATCACAACCTCATAATTATATGACCTTATTATCTAAAAGTTCATTTCAGATATATTGATGCAAAGAATACAGAACACTAAGCATGAATATCATCGGTAACAATAGATCCATTTAGGTTTAGGTCATCCTCCATTGTGTACTACTTGATAAAATAATATGGTGGTTTGTCCTCATTGTGGCTTTGGAGCCGTCCACATGTACTACAACTGGCGTTTGTTACTAAAATAGATATACTTTGGTTCTACATTGTAAAGGTGATGTGTTTTAGACATACGAATTTAAATACAAAATGAGTGGTCTGGCAATGAGAAAAATAATTATGTCCGATTGGAAGAAAAGTAAATCAGATGAAGAATGCATCACTAGATCCTAATGATGATGTTGATCGACAAACACTTAGTTCTTGAGCTTCTTCATTCTCTAACTTCCGATAATTTCAGTTTTTGGCTTTTGTGATCTGGATATAATTTTCTATTTGCTTTCATAAGTTCTGAGTTGAGATTTCTAATGTACTATTCTGTTCATGTAAATTCCCAAATAGGACTAGCTAGTGGAAACATGTGAAGTAGTGATGAAAGAGCTACAAGTGGAAGCCTTGCGGATCATACAGTGCTAGACAATGCGTGATAGTAATCAAGTGGGATTTGCTTGCTTTGGCCAAAAATATATTTTCTGATTTCTTTTTTACGACTTGTACTTTGACAAATTTATTTGATGTGTATCTATATTAACCAAAATCTTTGCACCCTGTAGCTTCTCATATTCCAATGGTATTACTGATTTGTTTTAAGATCACATCAACTTCGACGCCATCTCTAATCCTCTTAAATTTGGACCACTTACTACAAATCAACATGAAAATAAAAGACATAATTCTATATTCGAAACAACTACCATGGAATATCTACTATACATATTGTGGTCCATTAATGCAATAAGTATTTACAATGAAAATGTCTCACATGTGAGATCATCAGAATGAAATTTTATGGTTCGGTCATTTCATCATTGTTAACATCTTCTATAAAATTTTAGTCTGCAACAGATTTAGTTCTCTACAGAAAGACATATAATAGCTTGTGTTGCTTATTATGTATACCACTATCATAAGAGAGAGATTTTAATTAAATTATAAAATTTTCATTTTCTAATCAGAATGATTCATTTTGAAATGTCCCACTTTCCTTAACTCACTCCCTTCTCTTGTTTTTTTCAAGAATTTTTGCTCTTATTAATATTGTTGTTCTGCTCAAACTGTCCATTCCAATAAACCTCTCTTTACCCCACTCTCTACACATTAACTCACAAATTTTCCTATTCTCTCTTCCTATAAAATGACTCTTCAACTCATCTTCAAATTCCCCCGACGTTGTCTCTCTTTATGATTACACCTTTCCACCTACTTTCACATCTATGTTCATCCCATTAAAGCAGTTATGTAGCTCTTTCCTCATTCCTCTAATTAAGAACACCTTTCTTTGTTTAAATTCCCAAACTATTCTCCTAGAAAAAATCTGACCCTCTCACTCTCTGTCTCCCTTTAATCTATATCCTCCTACCCTAACGAAAAGTCACCCATAAATGATGCCTATATATGTGGGCTTTCCTTTCTCTCATCTTCCTCTTCTCTTCTCACTCCTAATCCTCCTCATTCATACCACTGTTAATTCCTAAGAAACAGTGTCTTACTTTCACACCTTAGTTAATCCCATTAAAGCGTCTCCTCAACTCTTTCTGAACCGCCTCCAATATATGTGGGCTTTCCTTTCTATCATCTTCATTTTCCCCTCCAATCCCTCATCGACCCTATTCATACCAACTTAAATATCAAGAACTAATATTATTAAACTCATTTTATTCCATACCACTTCTAATTACAATCTTTTCTCTCTCCCAAAATACCAACCCCAACCCCAACTCCAATGAACCCTAAGACTTCAACCACTCTCTCAGCCCCTCTGTTCGCATCTCCAAAAAATATAGGTTTATCTTTATCTTACCTCCCTCTTTGTCATGCACAAATGATTAAAACACATTTCTTTGTCCTAATTTATCTATGGGATATTCACTAAAAACATCCACACCCAAAGGCAATATACAAATGACTTATGAGAAAGTATGACCATCGTCATTTCAGAATTCGAAGAATTGTGGCCATGGCTAAGGTGGCATACTCACACTGATGACCAAATCAATTTTTCATGCTTGAATGACGGTGTTGTGGGGTGCATCATGATTATTAAAGACATCATACTTGATGATGTTGATGGTATTTCTTTGACTACTTTAACCTCTATTTTGTGATGAAATACAATCAATTCATGTTCACATTTGAGTTTACTTATTACAAGCTATACATATATGCTTTTAACAAAACACCTCTATACATATATGATTTTAACAAAACACCTCACACCTTTACCATTCTATACATATTATAGTAGATAACATCACATCAAATTCAATCCCAACAACATGCGTCTCTATGAAAGACAAGATGATGTGTAGTCACACAACAACACCATGATCATTATAATCTAATTCTTTTTTATCATAGCATGTCTCATACGAGCATGTTATAATTCACCTGTATAATAATTAGATCACATATTCTTGGTGTGAAGTCTTAGCATGTTCTCAATTAAAAATTATTGGTTTTGATGTGTATACATTTTAATACGACCTCAAATATGTAGTTTGGTACATCAACTCTCATTAGTGGTAATGGATAAAATATTATTTTTTATTGTTTTAGACCATTTAATTGATGGGTCCAAATTTGTTGTTTCAAGATGATGTTCCTCGAGTGTTGCATTTAATATCTACTATATATTATCAAATTAGTTTTTTAGGAATTACTTTTTGGCGGCAAACGTATGGTTCATATATTCTGAAACACAATTTGCAATGACAATATATAACAACAAAGTTGAAGTCTATTTGATAATGAATACAAAATACAAATTTAACCAGTGTGATTTTTCACGTGCATGTCACGTGTGTATTGAATAAAAACATTACCACGTGTTACATCAAATACATCTACATGATTATTATATAGAGAGAAAATAAATTGTACCTTTTGATCAAGAACTAATAGATAAATAGATATTGCTAAACAACCAAATTGTTTCTTACATATGCAATGTAAGTACTACTTCAACTAAAATGAAGATTATGTAAGCTAATATATTTTAGATTAATTATTATCAACATGTCATTGCATTCTCCTATTATTAGACATTATTTTTCTAGAGAATGATCCTAACATTTTTAGGTTGTGTTACAATATCAATACTAGAGATTTAAAAAGTGTCACATTCACGATGTATGCTCTTACTATCAAGTCTGGTTCTATCCAATGTTCAATTAGAGAAAATTATGAAAAGGAATCTTCTGTGACAATAAGTTCGGTTTCAAACTACAACCATTCAACAAAAACTTTTTTTTGCATCAGTAGAACAAGTAGGGACAATTAATTTTAACTAGATTAGTCGAGTGAGGAAAAAATGAACAATGGTGTTTCCCTATCACTATGTAGATAAAAACCATTTGCTTGTATGAATATATCCAAAATTAATATTCGTCAAACATTTTATAAATATTTTATTCTATTATTTGTGAATTTTTGTTTCCAACTTCTGCAAATTTGAAATATAAGTTGTATATAATCCATGTTTTTCTATCTACGCCATTATCATTTTGTGCTATATTTTGATATGTGTTTTTGCATAGAAGTCGAGTATTGTTAGTCAGTATTATGAATTAAATTACTCCAAAATTAATTCTAACCTTTATCTCCTTTTACCAATTGAAAGGCAACGATCGCATGACTGCTTTACGAGACCACTGATGTAGATATGTGGATAACAGACTATCAAGGGGAAGCGCCTACTGAAAAGATTGATTTTTTAATTAAAGAAGAATGATATGACCATGGAGGTCGTGATGATACCTGAGGACAACCAAATCAATAAGAGATGGAGGCGGAGGCACCCACCTTTACTCTATAGGGCTAGACATATGGTTCTATGCTCTGGTACCATATAAAAAATAATATGGAGCTAGAAAGATATTTTGTTATTGAGTGATGACAAACTCCCCTCCTATATATAGTAGAGGAGGCAAGTACAAAGAAGCATATCATAACCGTAATGGGCCAAGATAATTAGACTCATGTACATAATATATTAATTAATCTAACAATTTACAAATGGTAGAATGAAATACCTCATTAAACAATTACATATTGAGAAGAAGTATTTAGCTAATCCTCTTTTACTTATCTTTAATATCTTTAGGTAATTTCATCTGATTTATCATATATTGATGTCTTCATATCTTGCAATTATCTAAAACATCGACAATCAAATGTGGATCAGTATATTATTACACTGTCTATATGGGGTGCATGTAAAAATGTACAAATACATAACAATATATAATCATTCAATTACTTGCAAATAAGAAATCACATTTTCTTCACATGATCTTTCTTATGTGATACTCATTGTGGCATTATAATTGTATAGGATGTAAATAAACATCCAACAGTTTATTGTATCAAACCTCGAAAATCCTCGACAAACACCGGCAAACGATATTGCGGGTAGTCATAATTGTAACCACGTATCTCTTGTAGAACCATGAAAATCATGTACTTCAATCATATATCCAAGCATTCAACATAATCAACCAACATCATCTACATGTATGTATACCCTAGAGTGTGACCAGCCATATTCAGAGCATGCAAATCTAGCATATGTCCTAAACTAAGGTTTACAGTTGTCTCGGGTGTGGATAAGGAATAAGGGTACGAACCCTAATTCCATCGCATTACATTTCAATAGAGTTATAAACCCTATACAAGGCATTAAGGGAAACCCTAATTATTAATAGAGCCTTTTGGACTATTTTAAGAAATTGTGTTAGGTTATGCAACTTAAGATCATAATGACCAAAACACATTAGGTTATAAACCCTAATTATACATATATATGATCATTCACTTTAGAAACCCTAATTATCAACATTATTATCAAGATCATCTTGATTTCTCATCTTATTCAAAAAGATTAGAATAAAATATGAATTGAGAGCATCTAATGTATTCAAAATGTTGATATATTATTCTAAGGTTTCCATATATTAATCACCATCTTAACACATATTAGCACTACTTTTGGAATCATAAGCATGATTATAGTCTGCAAGTATTTTTTTTCATAGTCCACATGTTCTCCTAGTCAACTTTTATATGTAATTTGTCTACATCTGAGTTATCAATTAGTTATTATAATTATTTCAAGATTAACCTCAACTAACCAATCATAAAGTGACACCTCAATTTATGCTAAATTATCCAAACAAGTCCAGTCATCTGTGGGATTGAGCCTGATCCTATAGGCTCACTCCACATTGCCATCTCGTACTCACGTGGATGGGGTCAAGCAATAGTTTAAAAGATAGTAATACCCTTATTGTATCACACTATTTTCCATATCACATGAGCGAAAGCATTTTACTCAGTGTGGGTGTCACAATATGCTAATCACACAATTAAAGTAAATGAAACACTTGCATTAATTTAAAATTTTGATTCATACATTGTTCTTGGCATAAAGGAGACTACATCACATGCATCTATGAGACCTAAGATACTTGGCATTGTAACTAAACATAGTGGACAAAATATTCTTAAACTCTGGATCAGATTGGTAAACGGAACCCCACTAGGCTAAGCTTGAAGAGGTCCTAGTCCTTTATTATCCTCTTTATCTTTTACTTACTTCAAATCCTATGAACATCACGTCCCCAACCATGCAAAATAAAGAACACGCCAGTAAGCGGTATTTAGCACATTATAAGATAGAAAAACAATAAATTGATGTATATAAACTTGACATGAAATATTATGACATAATTTGACCATGGATTATCTTAAACATTCATGCAAAAATTTAAAAATGATGAATTGGAAAAGTAAATATATGCCACCTCTCTTAATGCCCCATAGGAACCCATAATTTCTCAGAAAGCCCATAATGCTAGGAAAACCCATAACAACTTTTTTAGGTCCATAAACGAGGCACATATAAAAACTGAGCCAATTCTTAATTTTCATGATTAACATAACTCCTAACTTAAACAATAACTTTTCTTAATCTTAATCTTAATCTTGAACATGATGGGATTGCTTCCTCTTAATGCCATGATGGGATTTCTCCCTCTTAAACCATAATAGGGTTTCCCCTTCTTGAACATGATTCCTTAAATCTTAATTCATAATCAATAATCATAATGAGGGTTTTACCATAGACTATAAGTAATCAAACAACCAAGCAGTGATACATATACATGATGCATTCTTGAAAAGACATTCATAATTTGTGAATTCAAGGAAGGTTCATAATCATTAATAAACATTCAGTCAACCAAAACTACTTGTACCAAATATGCATGGCCCGCTTACCTTGGAGCAAAGCTGTCCCTAAGATAGTCTATCTCTAAGCTTGATCAAACCTAGGTCTTCTCTTGTCTTGATTAGGCCCTAAACACCTTTTCATGATTATTAAGCATCATATCAATACCTTGTATTGATCCTAGGTTGAACTAGGGTGAACTAGGGTTTGGGCATATTAGGATTAAGGTTATTGATCAACATCATCAATTAATAAAAGTAGGTTAGATTAAATCATATTAATCACATGTAACAATTAGTTAGGGTTTCAAGGTTCAAACTAGGGTTTTTTTAATAATACATCGGAACAAGAAGGCAAAACATAACCTGGAAACCATAAACTTGTATTCCTCTCAAAAAACACTTTCTAACGACTATTTAATTGCATTTTTCTGACCACCCTATGATTTATAGTGAATATTATAAAACTGACCAATCAGAATCAAGAAAACTATAGTGTGACATCATTAAAATCCACAATTAACCCTATGTAAATAAAACACAAAAGTATCAAAGTACCTTAGGTGCGTATTATATAAAATCAATTAGGCGGGGGCAAACTTGTCATTTTGATCCAAAATAAATCTTGTGTGAAACAAAAAATATTAAAAAAACGGAAATATCAATGTTGCCCTAGACATTAATCAAGCTGTAAGGACCCTGACCTCCGTTTAGGGCTTATCCTGTTTGCTTTGCTTAACCCTGATGCTTAGTTGCTTGCTAATCACCTTTGGTGGTGATTAGGGTTTGTTGGTGCTTTGTTGAGAGCTGGAGGTGCTACTTGCAATTAACCCAAGTCTAGGGTTTGTGGGCAAGTTTGCCACCTTGTGAGGTGTTCCTCCCTCTCCTTGCTTCCTCTAGCGTTGAGAGGAAGGGTTGGGCTCGTTGCTTGAGTTCCTTTGGGCTTGGTTGAGCTTGTTGGGCTTTGTGGTGCCTTGCTTTTGTTTCTTTGGACCTTATGTCAGGCAAGAATGCCCTGTGTCGGCCTAGGTGTGTCGGCCTGAGCTTGTGTCGGCCAGTGGTGTGTCGCCCAGGGTTTGTGTCGGCCATGGTGTGGGTGTGTCAGCCATGGCATGGAGGTGTTTCGCCCATGGACCTCTTTGACCTCATTTGTGTCACCACTAGTGGACACTTGGTGCTTGATGCTTGCATGTGGCAATGGCCTTGGACATGTGTTTAGGGCATGTTAGAGTGGTGGCATTGCTCATGGACAAGTGTCCCTAGGTGGGTGACACCTTGCTTTGCTCTACCTTGGTTTCTCCTCCATCCTCTCCTATATATGTGTTTCCTTTCCCTTACTAAGGATCCCTTTAGTTCCTTAGTCTCCCTCTCCCTTGGTTCACGACACCCTCTCTTCTTTTGCAAGCTTGGTGGCCGATCCTTGCCTTGGAGTCTCCTTCTTCCTCTAGTGGTGGCCGAACCCTAGAGTGCCTTGCCCGTCTTCCTTGGTGGTGCGTGGAGCTAGGAGCTTGCTTAAGGCGGGTTACATAACTCCTAACCCTAACTACACTACCTTCTTATATGTTCTTATATGTTGCTATGATCATATCGGCTATGTATGTTGCTAGTTTAATTTCTTGCTTAGTTGTTCTTGTTGGCTGAACCATGTGTTCTAGGGTTTCTTGGTGAGTAATACCCCTTTCTCTCCTAGGTCTTGAGAAGTGAGCTTGAGTTCTAGTATCATGGGAAACACTCCTCTCTCATTTAAGTTGAGAGGTGAGCTTGTGTTCTAGTTGCTTGAGCAACACCCTCCTCTCACCATGGACTTAAAAGGTGAGCTATGTGATGGTTGTGGACCTTGGGTGTGGTTGTTCCTTGTGTTGCTCGATTGGTGATAAGAGATGTGCAAGACCCCTCTCTCTTAGTTGTTGAGAGGTGAGCCATCTTCTTTATCCATTAGGGTTTTGGGTGCCCTTGTGCTTGGGGTTGATGACGACCTTGTGGAGTTGCATCTTGACCGTTATGACCTTGAGGTCCTTGCTGCCCGATATCCCTCTTGACCTTGAGCTTTGGATGACACATGTTGTGGTTGTGTCGGGCGATGCTCCCTGGCCCTTGCCTTGTTGTGTCGGGCGTCACACTTAGCTGAGTACCCTGCCCGACACATATAACCTAGAAGGTGGGTTAGTATCGTCACTACTACAGAAAATGCTTTTTACAACAGTTCATTTTTCCATTTTACAACAGGTGTTAACCGTTGTATTAGATCGTGTGGTCTTATGGGGGGTGCTTTATACAACATGTGATCACATGTTGTAATAGATGTATTTTATACAACAGTTAAAACATGTTGTCTTTTGATGAATGGCATGTTGTAATATGGGTATTTTACACAACATGTGGTGCACTTGTTGTACTATATATACTACAACAGTTAAACCACATTGTCTCTTACTATACACACACGTTGTAATATGGGTGTTTTATACAACATGTGGTTTATCCGTTGTAATATATATTATACAATAGTTGAAGCATGTTGTCTTTCACTAAACACACCTGTTGTAAGAGGTAGGTTTATTACAACATGCAATGCACCCCTTGTAATAGGTAGGTTTATACAATAGTTGAAGCATGTTGTCTTTCCATACATTCAACCGTTGTAATATGTGTGTTTTTTCCAGACACACCTGTTGTAGTAGGTATGGATAACACAACATGTGTTGTTTGTTGTAGTATCATACATTTTACAACATATCATTAACTGTTGTCTTTGATTAGAGTTTGACAGGTCTTATACCTAACCAATTTTATTAATCAAATTAACTATATTATTAATAAATTGTAATAAATATGAAATTATACTTTTTTTTTCATTTCACAAACAATGAACAAATTTTCCATCAAACCATGAGAGAAACTCGTACTAAATTTAATAAATATTCTATCATCCATACAAAGATTGAATAATACAAAGTACCGAGTATCCACTCTAGAATTGAACTGAAAACAAACAAATAAAATTTCACATTGATCTGTGCTAAAGAATAAATGTCTCCCCCTCATGTCACGTAATCTCATGTGTTCTTAAGAACACATGTCGCCCACTCATTTCGGACCTCATCAATTTCTTCTTGGTTGAAGCAACTGCCAATATACTTCGAATAATACTACAATCATATGACAAATATATCAACATATTGTCTTTTTCAATTTATTTAGAAATTTGAACGAACTAACAAAATATAATGATAAGTAGCTTACACATTCAGGAATATTTCTAATTCTTGCATCAATGATGTCTCTCATGTACTTCAACACATAATACCCGCAATCTGTGTTGCTCGGCTGCTTTGGACACTGTATAAAAATATGAATTTATTATCCAAATAATTATGAGAACTTGTTAGCAAATAAGAGGATGGAAGTATAAAAAAATTGATACAACGTATATGTATACAAAATCAAATTTAAAAAATGGCAAATTGCTGCTTGATATTACTGCATGATGCTATATATATATATATAAGAGATATAATGCTTGAGGACAAAGGGGAATATACAAGGAGAAGTAATATGTTAAATCAGACAAGAGAAACAACATTGACAAGCAACACTTTTAAGAATATAATTTATTAAACATATTAACAACAATATCAAATACATCCATTAATGTTAATTGGCAAACTATTAGTTTACCCCAATTTTAGAATGATTAAATAAGAAAATAATATCTATGAGTGACAAAATACTTTAAGATATATAATTAATAGTATACTTTGTGACATGTTAAATAATTTTATATAATTTATAAACAATTACTTAAATGTATTATAAATACAACAAGTACATAGTTGTATGGTTAATGAGGAAAAGTAAACCAGTATCTATAATTTTTTTATATACTTATGGAATACCAAATACTTTATAAAGTATATATAAATAATTAAGTATGTAACAAATATAGTAAGTACATAGGTAATATTAAAACAAAAACCAATATCTATAATTAATAATATACTCCATGGGATATCAAATAGTATTATATTATGTATAAATAACTAAATGTATAATGTACATAGAAACAACATAGTCCATAGATGTATATATTATGTGTGCGGATTCTTTTCTATTATGAGTGTAATGTATGTTAGGAAAAAAATTCAAATGAAATATGATAGTCTTAGTAGTACATGGTTTCAAAATAAATTAATTAATAACATTTTTAATATATTTGTATTGTTTTGAATTTTTATACATCAATCAATATTTTTTATAATTAATAATGTAATTGCATGTATCTTATGATATTAATTCTTTAAATTATACTTCTATTCGCAAGTTGTGCAGATATTACTCGTCTAAATTATACATTTTTTCATCATGATATCAAAGATAACATAATTTTCATATTTAAATTTCCAACGCTAAATAGAAATAACAATCATAATAATCTATCACTACATTTATTGAGTTTATTAGGTAAAATTAATAAATAGGTTTAACACCATCATAAGTATCATTATTTAAAATAAATTGATATAGTGTTGTTTTTTAATTTTTAAATAATAATAGTAATTTTCACGTTGTACTACTTATATATTCAATTTTCTTAGCTTTATGTTACTTTTTAATTACTTGAGTTGTCAAGCTCATCAAGTAGGAAATTATTTGTTTGATTAAAAATATAATAATCCACACAATCAATATTGAACAATAATTGATGTGTTTTTTAAACGACCTATATTTATGAAAAAATAATTTAATAGAATAGTTGGTCTTATAAAAAGATTAAATCTTTTCAATATCAGATGTCACCATTTCAAGCTCATCTTTAATGTTAGAAAATCATAAATGTATGTAGCATATTATAATATACATATACAATAATCCATATACATAGATCTAAAATTAAGTACACTAAGTAATGAGTTATGTCTTCAACTTCTTTTTTTTATTTGTGTAAGATACATCTATTTTCTTGCCTAGATCCAAGTTAATAGGTCGATTGAGACATATTGACACTCAATATGAATTCCATTTATGTACTTAACACAATTTTTATATGTGCCCCCCCAATTAGGGGGTTGGCTCCGCCACTGGCAATATTAATGTTTTAAAGTTTCCTACCATTATGTGCGATTCTTCATTCTAATTTTACAAAGATGAAAAAAAAATCCAATAAAAGTGGGTACATCGTTAAATGTGTTTAATTGTTGGTATGTGATAGAAGAAAGGCACTAGAGTATGGAATACACCCTAACTATTAAAATTAATCCAAATAATTTTCCTACACAAATAATTGATAAGTTTTGAACAAAATCTAAAACCCTCACATAAACAAGTAATGTTTGCAATTATACTAGCAACTTGTCATGAAGATTATTTTTTATTAAATTTCTGATCTATTGTATAAAAATACTAAATAAACATGATGGAATAAAATATTAATTTTGAACACAATATGCAACTTTATAGTTTTAGTCTTGAGTATTTTTTTCTACTAAATTGATATAGCATAAGTATAGTAGAAAAGAGAGACGTCACAAATTTAAAAAGAATAAATATTAACAAAGATTTCAGTAAAGATGAAAAAATATAAGACTGATTAAGAAGTATTCTGCCAAGTTCACTTTTATAAATAAAGAAGGGAATTCAATGCTAATATTTAGACATTTTCTTAACGATAACGATATTCTAACTAGTATTACAAATGTAAGAAAATGTTTATTACTAGGAACATTGTAGCTTGTTATATGCATATAATTCCAAAGTAATCAATGAAACAAATATCAATATTTTTTCTTTATGTTCTATTACGTCGAAAAATAATTAAAAGTAGAACTTGAACAAGACTTGTTGAAGGATTTCCACTTTTACTTCCATCTTTCTCATGTCAAGGATAACCGATCACAAACAACAAAGATTTAATCTTCACATGACATAAATTTGGCATATATGTTCATTTATTAATGTGAGTAATCGAGAATGAACTTGTTTGGGCTACAACTATGGTCACCAAAAATTAAATAATTTCTTATATAGTGATCTTATATCAGAAAAAATATGCTACATTTCTAATAAAAATGATGAAAAGTTGTTCAGTTGGTAATGCATACCTTGTTAGTCCGATCTTCTTCCTTTAGCACAGTAGGTCAAGAACGAAATAACTTTATATTTGTACTTGCACATTCTAAAATTAAACCACCGGACAGCAATTTCAGAAGCAAACGATCGAACAGTAGGTCCGGAAATGACGATCAGACAATAACTCTAGAAGGGAACTCCAATACGGTATTTGCAGAGAAGCAAGTAGCAAGTTTTACACCTGATAATATATAACGGGAGCAATCAACAACCATCCGATAATGTGGATGATTGCAGAAAATGAAACAAGGGTTGAAAGAGAGACACAATCGAGAAAGAAACATGAGAACATAATCGAACTAGAATGGCCAAAAGCTTTGGCGGCTGGAAGACGAAGGCCAGCAGGAGAGCCAGTCATCCATGCTCTGTGCGGAGCGAAGAACAGTGATGATTTGCGTTAGCGGACGACCAGTTGTAGCCTCGGGCGTATGTGCTCAGCCTGCAGACAGTGGTTACGGCGCAACGTACTGCAGAATCGACGAAGTTGACGGAAGGATGGAGTGTAGAGAAGAAACCACCGGAAGGATGGAGCGCCTGCGGTCGTCGGGTGCGAGAAGAAACTGGTGGGGAAGGATGGAGCACCGGCGTCTATTTCCCTCTCCCTAACTAATTCTCATGTTTCCCTCTCCCTTCATCCGTACTCTTCGTCTCTTCAACTAATCCCACGTTTCCAAGCGCCTCTCCACCCGCTCTCTCCTCTCCATATCTCATTAAAACTCTATTCTCTCTAACTTCTTTACAAAAATGAAACGTTTCAAAACAATTAACACACCACCTCTCTTCGTCTCTTCCTATTTTCCTCTCAAAAAATTCAAAAGATATTGTTGTTTCCATCATTCACTCATTCAACCATATTTGCCCACAATTATCTCCATCCACGTTCCAACAACTCCTCCCACAATTATCTTCATCACCCAGCCACCCAATAAATAAATAAGGAAAACAATTTTATATTTAATTTTTCCATTTTACCTTTCAATGACTATGTGATCCATGCAACTTGATTAATAGTAAGCCAAATATTTCTTTTTGTTGATACATTTTTCACCAAAAAACGTTCACGGTCCCTCTCCCCGGTTCTCTGCAAATAGATTACGAAGGAAAAATATGTTACATAATGTGTTTGATGTACTGTTTAACTAAGAACATACGTGGTTATTATTTTAAAATATAAAAATTTTGAGATAAAAAATATAGTATTTAAACATATTAAGTATTTGACTATTTTTTCATCCAATATAAATTAAAGATATTCAGTATGACACGTGCAGGTACACGTGTGTGTTTATTAGTAATAGAAAAGAATAAGTATAAATCCACACACATAACATATACATCTATGGACTATGTTGTTGCTATATACATTATACATTTAGTTATTTATACATAATATAATACTATTTGATATCCCATGGAATATTATTAATTATAGATATTGGTTTTTTATTTTAATATTATCTATGTACTTGCTATATTTGTTACATACTTAATTATTTATATATACTTTATAAAGTATTTGGTATTCCATAAAGTATACAAAAAATTATAGATACTGGTTTACTTTTCCTCGATAACTATACAACTATGTACTTGTAATATTTATAATACATTTAATTAATTGTTTATAAATTATATAAAATTCTTTAACATGTAACAAAGTATATTATTAATTATAGATCATAAAGTATTTTGTTACTCATAGATATCAGTTTCTTATTTAATCATTATAAAATTGATGCAAACTAATAGTTCACCACTTAACATTAATGGATGTATATTTGGTATTGTTGTTAATATGTTTAATAAAAACACATTACTTGTTAATTATGTAACAATGAGATGTATTTATAAAAATAAAAAATGTCACTTATTTTATATTGTTTGCCCTAATTTAATGTGTTTATATTTCTAATTCTTACTTAAAATCATATTGATAATAATGTTATTTATAAATAATGTTTACATAATTTGAAAATATGTTAATAAGCGTATGAAGCAGATAAAATATAAAAAGAAAAATTAACTTTGATACCATGCTACATTTATAAAACATATATATGTTAAGAAAAATTAAAATTGTAAGGGGGCACTTGCCCCTGCTTGCCCCCCCCCTCCCGCCACCACTGGTAAGGGATTAGCTTTGAGAACATTTTGGTCAAGACTTTTATTCCTGACGAAGTAGCCCTGACTTATAGTGGATTTTGTTGTAGTGAGGGGGTAATTATTCCATATGTATTTTAGTATATGCATATATTGGGATTGGGTCAGTTTCAGGTCAAAATATATACCCAGAGTGAAAAACTATCATTCACATGACCACACAAAATAGGATTTTGTTCAACCTACCACTCAAATAAAAATCCACCCATATTTCCAGCAAGGTATAGCGCATTGTGTGACAATGGTCTTTTACAACATGTAGCTAGTACAACATGTGATATCATGTTGGGTAATAATGGTATATTACAATGGTTTAGTTTACATTGTGCAATGGCGGTCTATTACAACGATTTGTTATGTGTGGATGTTACAATAGGTCACAACATGTTGTGTAATTATAATATATAACAACAGGTTGGAGTCTGTTGTCTCATGTCGGGATATAACAACGAGTTTTAATATGTTGTATTATGGTGGTCTATTACAACATATACCAAATACAACATGTAAAGGCACATTGTATAATTAATGCATACTACAACGGGTGAGTCTGTGTTGTGTAATGATGGTCTATTACAACATATGAGTATTACAACAGGTCAAAATATGTTGTGTAATTAACATCTTTTACAACGAGTTTGAATATGTTGTGATACTACAACCTATTACAATACTTTAGTAGTTGTTGTAGTATCCCCCTATACTACAATGTGTTTGGCATGTTGTAAATGACTTGTGTTGTATAAAATATACAATATACAACACAAAAATAGGCTTGTTGTGATAAGTATGCTAACTACAACACAATCATCAGAACTGTTGTCTATCTCCTGTTGTAAAAAATATTTTCTGTAGTAGTGTGTTATGCCTTGTTGTGGTGGAAATGTTGCTAGGTAGTCTGTGGTGGGCGTCACCCTTTGGCCTTAGCTCTATGTGTGTCAGCCGACAGCACAACACTCGATGGGAGTTACACGACACCATAGTGCCTGATACATGTGGATGCCCGATATGCATGGGCGCACGATACATGATGCACCGTTGCATGACGCTACGTTTCCCGACATGCCCTTGAGCCTAGCTGCATGATATGATGTTGCCCATTATGTCTTGGATGCCCGACACCCTAGTGCTTGGCCGATATATGTTGGTCTGCCTAACCAACATGAGTTGAGGGTTGGGCGATAGGGGAGAGTGCCCTGCCCGATACCACCTCTTGTGAGAGTGCGCTACCTGTCACACTTCTTGTGAGGGTAGTGGGCACTTCTAGTGAGGGTCTGGTCTCTTATGGAAATCCATGCGCTAGCTCTTGTTAATGAATCACATTGGTTTTTGATAGTAAACTTTGACATGCTTGATGGTAATCGTGATAGTAGGTTACACCTATGTATCTTACCATTACCTGTGTGTAATCATCTTAATGATACGAATACTACTGAGATAATGGTAAACATATAAGATGCTTTGTATGAACTGTATCTTTGGTCACAGGTTGAGGCATGAATGATAAAGCACCTAATCATCAATGCTGCCCTACATCAATAATACAATCTTTCTGTTAATCCATGATGATTGTGTATACTAACCATGCAGGTGATGCATAGCCAGGTAAAGGGCTATGAGGTATATATGATGAGTAACATTGCTTTGATAGTTACTCTTGATGTGTTTTGGTTTGAGAATCTGAGTTTGGCTAAAGTGCCTCAGTTGATGAGAATGCCTTGAGAGGCAGTAGCACTATGTGATAAAGGATTGAGATCCCATGGCAATGTGATGATCCTTGAGATGGATCTGGATGATTGGAAAGAGGCCAAGTGGTAACATGTAATTTCAGATCCTTGTGATGGATCATGATGATGTTGATGACAATAAAAGCATAATATTGAGTTTCATACTGTTTATTCTTGTTATAGTTTGCATGTTATACAACTTGGTTGAATCTTGCAATCCACTTAAAATATACTAATTAATCATAGTGGAACAAATCATGTAGTTTGCCTTGGCCATAGATCCATCATCATCAGGAGCTGTTGATGGTGAAACGGGTTCTCCTATGGGTTAACCCGGAGCGCATATTGTTGAATATGTGAGGTTTCTCCTAGCCTAAAATAGAGAGGGAATCGAGTGCAGCTGCGGTTGCAGACTCGGGATATGTATATGAGCATGGTGAACAGGCCCATGGCTCAGGATATGTGATATGGGAGCATGCATGTGTTCATGGCTCAGAGCACGGTGAACAGGCCCGTGGCTCAGATATACTAGTGTCGAGACATGTACCGAGGTGGGCTAGAGGAAGGGTAGCCTATGGAGCTGACCTTGTGGATGAGGCCACTTAAGCATGAGACTGTGGTCCTGCTTTGGTTCTCGTGCACTGACCACGAGGTGGGAGGTCGTGGAGTCCGACTCTTCCATTGACCTTGTATGGCACCGACTTGGGTTTCGCAACCGAAGGTTGGATTTGAGCGGTATGACTCACTTCCTCAGGGCATAATAATATGTAATCCAGCCGAATAGTATTTACTGCTTAAGGTAAAACACTGAACATTGGGTGAGGCCTTGCTTGTGTAGTTAATCTTGTTATACTTTGTAGTTACTTATATGTTCCTCATGTTATGTGGTAAGACCTTATAAATCTTATCTTCTTAATCATGTTCCATAAAGATATATATGGTGATATGTCTTCCGTACATCTAGTAAGTTTGATGGTCTGAATAGTCTTGTTATATAAACTGCTCTTGGTATACCTCTTATCAGTTATTTGCAGTTGTTGTTTTATCTTTCTGAAGTTTTGTAGTTTCGGCGGGGAGTTATGTTTCTCGCTGGGACTGTGTGTCTCACCCCACTGGTTTATAACCTTTTTAGGTGGTCGAGCTAGATGTGGTGGTGGTCATAGAGTTGCGTCCGAGCAGCAAGACAAGCAGTAGAAGGCAAGCGATGGACATGCTGTTGTTTTGGTTGTTTTGTAGTAGAGTCAAGAGTCATCCCTGTACTCTCAGGTCCTTGGGAGCGTTTTGACGTTGTTTCCCGATGTATAGTTGATTATGTTTTGTATATCCTACTACTGGCCGGATGTTGGTCATGATGTATGTACTAACAGGTGATGAACTCATGTGATGACAGAATAGCTAATCTCCTAAGTTGTGGACACTGCCAAGATCTTGTAAATATTTATATAACCTGTTTCTTTGCAGGATGAGGACCTAAATGTAATAGTTTCTCAGTTATTCCTCTTTCTACAATCGGTTTTAATTATCCTGTGTTTTTGGTAATCTGTGGTTATGGTGATTTCCACACGTTTTCGCGTAACACCTCGTTGTCTGTGTGATAGTGGGATGTGTTGCCAAAAGTTTGGTATCATAGCTCTAGGTTTGCTGAGTCTATAGGGATTTAGGACTAGGTTGTGTCTGTTCTTGTGAGTCTTCCAGATTTTCTTACAATCATCTTCTGCCCTCAGCGGAAGAAAAGCCAAGATGTCTGGAAACCATGAAGAACACGCTGCCGAGAACAGCGATGCTGCATCAGTTGATGGAGTTATAGGGAAGGCACATGAAGATCGGGTACCTGAGGTCCCCCAACCTGACCCAGCCATTCTTGAACACCCTGCCTATCAACAACTTATGGGGCAGATGATGGCTACGATGAATCTCATGGTAGAAAGACTGCCAGTGCCTCTGCCGAGAGCACAGGCTCTGCATGGTGAAACATCGGGTATTGGGAAGACCTTTGAGTGGCTTCGCCAAGTCGGAGCTTTGGATTATGCTGGGACAGCTGATCCAGCGGATGCAGATCTGTGGCTGACAAGTCTTGAGAAGGTTTTCCGGATTCTCAACATCCCTGAAGTAGACAAAGTAAAGCACGCTGTCTAGCTTCTGAAGGGTAGTGCTGGTCACTGGTAGACCATCGAGGAGGAGAAGTGACCTGGTGAGGTGATTGGTTGGGAGGTTTTCCAGTGTAAGTTCGTCAACAGATACCTTCCAAAGACGTATCTGGATGAGAAGATCAGTTAGTTTGAGAGCCTGCAACAAGGAACGATGAGCATCACCGAGTACGAAGCCAAGTTCATTGATCTGTTGAGGTTCTGTCCTCACATGGCAGCAACATATGAGGAGAGGATCAGACGCTTTGAGAAGGGTCTGAGTGCTGAGCTGACAACACCTGTTTCTATGTTGGAGAACTGTGAGCGGTTCACTACATTTGTGGAATCCGTCTGGAGGATCGAACGGTCAGTTAAGGAGAAAAGAGAATCCATGCCTAAGAAGAGGCCTTCTCAGTTCCAGGGACAGACGTTTGGTGGCTTCAAGAAGTCAAGGTTTTCAGCACCTTTCGTGATGAGAGGTTCCAGTGCACCATCACAGTGGTCTCTGAGTAAGGGAAGAGGATATGTTTCTTCACCGTCAAAGGCACATAGTACAACTTCTGTGGCAGTGACAGGGCCATCTAGGCCATGGTTTGAAGTTAAAACATGCTATATCTGCGGTCAGACAGGGCATTTCAAGTCGAACTGCCCAAGTAGAGATGTTGAAGTAACGCAACAACCAAGGCAGAATCAACAAGGGACAGATAGACAGCAGCCCAGTAGTAGCAGAGGGCGAGGATGCGGTCCAGCATCGCAAGCGGGGTC
The DNA here is from genome assembly GCA_963693085.1 of Alisma plantago-aquatica. Taxonomy (NCBI): domain Eukaryota; kingdom Viridiplantae; phylum Streptophyta; class Magnoliopsida; order Alismatales; family Alismataceae; genus Alisma; species Alisma plantago-aquatica. The sequence goes on along the minus strand of OY856415.1, from coordinate 270,207,562 downwards.
GTCTTCTCAAGGAAGCAGAGGACGTGGACAACAAGCAACGACTCGATTCTATGTTATGAGTCAGCCGGAGGCGATAGTCAACCCGCGAGTGGTGACAGGTGAGATGGAGTTATTTCATTCTGATATGTCTTCTTCTTGCTTTATATCTATGCTGGTTGACCTGGGTGCTACACACTCTTTTATCGCCTATAGTATGCTTGAGGACTGTCGTTTACCTGTTAGTTGTAAGAAAGATAGCTTGTTGTTAGAAACCCCTCTCGATGGTTCCTCGATGCTTCGAGAAGAGTGTCCATCTTGTGTCTTATCCTTTTCGGGACACAGTATACAAGTGGATCTTATACCACTTGATATGTACGGTTTCGATGTTATCCTGGGGATGGATACCTTAGAGAAGTAGACGGTTGTTTTGGACTGTGGTTCCAAGCAGGTTGTGTTTGATGATGGTGGAGAGAAGTGGATCTTCTAAGGAGATAGGAAGATTCTTCCGACATGTCTAGTGTCAGCTATGGTGGCAGAAAATTTGTTATGACAAGGATGTAAGGCGTTCTTAGCTCACATTGTGGATACCAAGGCGAAAGGTCCTAGCCTTGAGAAGGTGTCCGTTGTCCGAGAGTTTGCGGATGTGTTTCCTGATGAGTTTCCTGGTGTTCCTCCACCCCAAGAGATTGATTTTGAGATCAATCTGGTTCCAGGAACGCATCCAGTTGCATAGACACCGTATAGGATGGCTCCAGTAGAAATGGAGGAACTTAAGAAGCAGTTGCAATAGTTGTTGGACAAAGGTTTCATCTGACCAAGTACGTCGCCTTGGGGTGCTCCAGTGTTGTTCGTTAAGAAGAAGGACGGGTCGATGCGGTTATTTATAGATTACCGACAGTTGAACAAAGTCACGATCAAGAACAAGTACCTATTGCCGAGGATAGATGATCTGTTCGATCAGTTACGTGGTGCTACCGTGTTTTCAAAGATTGATCTACGATCTGGATATCATCAGTTGAGGATTAAGGCGGATGACATACCGAAGTCAGCTTTTAGGATGAGGTATGGTCACTTCGAGTTTGTGGTTATGCCGTTCGGGCTAACCAATGCGCCTGCTGCTTTCATGGATTTAATGGACAGAGTGTTCCGTCCGTTTCTAGATCAGTTTGTTGTAGTCTTTATAGATGACATCTTGATCTATAGTCGGGACAGGTAAGAGCATGAGCGACATCTTCAACTAGCGTTGACTCTTATTCACCAACATCAACTATACTCCAAGTTTAGTAAGTGTGAGTTATGGTTGGAAGAGGTGACTTTCTTGGATCATGTGATATCTGCGGAAGGAGTCAAAGTGGACCCGAAGAAGGTGGAGTCCATTGTAGAATGGGAACAGCCAAAGACGCCGACCAAAGTTCATAGTTTCGTGGGTTTGGCAGGATACTACCGGAGGTTTATCAAGGACTTCAGTACGATTGCGTTACCGATGACGAAGTTGACTAGAAAGGATGTACCTTTTGTCTGGAATGATCGTTGTCAGCAAGCTTTCCAAAGTTTGAAGGAGAGGCTGACAAGTGCTCCAGTGTTAGTGTTGCCAGAGCCTGGAAAGGGCTATGTTGTTTTCTGCGATGCTTCCAAGAAAGGCTTAGGTTGTGTGCTGATGCAAGAAGATCATGTGGTTTCTTTTTCTTTGAAACAACTTAAGAAACACGAGGAGAACTATCCGACTCATGATTTGGAGTTGGAAGTAGTGGTTCATGTGTTAAAAATTTGGAGACACTATCTTTACGGGGAAATGTGTGAGATCTTTACGGATCATAAGAATCTGCAGTACATCTTTTCACAGCATGAGTTAAACATGCGACAGCGGCGATGGATGGAGTTAATCAATGATTATGATTGCACCATCGAGTATCATCCTGGTAAGGCAAATGTGGTAGCTGATGCGCTTAGCTGAAAGTCTTCTTCTTTTCCTTCAAAGAAGGCACAGTTGAGTTCCCTGATATGCCATAGACGAGATATGCTTGTTTCCTTGCGGCAGATGAATGTGCATACGGAAGTCTCCTTGTTAACTGGACTTTTAGCACATATGCAAGTCAAGCCTACGCCGAGACAACAAATCAAAGATGCACAGGAAACAGATGATACAGTATAACTGATCAGATCAGAGTTCGGCAGTGAAAAGCATGATGGGTTCCATGAGTCCAAGGATGGACTAGTTTGCTATCGTGATAGGATGGTGGTCCCTGATGCTGATGATCTGAGGAAGTTAGTGCTCAAGGAAGCACACATGTCGATATATGCTATGCATCCAGGAGTCACCAAGATGTATCATAATCTGAAGGACTTGTATTGGTGGCTTGGTTTGAAGAAAGATGTAGCCGAGTTCGTGGCTAGGTGTGCGGTTTGTCAGCAAGTCAAGGCTGAGCATCAAAAGTCGGCAGGTACGTTGCAACCCCTGCCAATACCACAGTGGAAATGGGATCATATAACCATGGATTTTGTAGTTGGTCTACCCAGGACAACTAGGAATCATGATTCCATTTGGATAATAGTGGACAGATTGATGAAGTCTGCCCATTTCATACCAATAAAGACAACATATACAGCCGAGAAGCTCGCTCGAGTATACATGGATGAGATAGTGCATTTGCATGGTGTGACAGTGATGATAGTTTTCGACAGCGGTCCTCAGTTCACGAGTCATTTCTGGGAACAGTTGCACAAAGCGTTGGGAACGCAGTTGAGGTTCAGTAACGCCTTCCACCCGCAGACAGATGGACAGTCTGAGAGGACTATTCAGAATTTGGAGGATCTCCTTCGAGCTTGTGTTTTACAGTTCCTTGGCTGTTGGGACATGCATCTCAGTCTGATAGAGTTTGCTTATAACAATAATTATCAACAGATCATCGACACGACTCCTTATGAGGCCTTATATGGCAGGAAGTGCAGATCTCCTTTGTGTTGGTATGAGTCCGATGAATATCATCTTTTGGGTCCTAAGTTAGTATAATAGACGACAGAGAAGATTAAGGTGATACAACAACAGTTGAAAGCGGCACAGGATAGGTAGAAGTCTTATGCAGACAATCGCCGACGACCTTTGGAGTTCCAGGTAGGAGACAAAGTGTATCTTAAAGTCTCTCCGTGGGAAGGTGTGCTAAGGTTTGGTCAGAAGGGTAAGCTAGCACCCAGATATATGGGGCCATACCCGGTCATAGCACGTGTTGGCAAGGTAGCTTATGAGTTAGAGTTGCCGCCAGAGTTGCACAGGTTACATCCAGTGTTCCATGTCAGTATGTTGAAGAAAAGCCATTCGGATACAGGAACAGTGATACAACCAGACGAAGTTGAGCTTGATGAAGATGTGACCTACGAGGAAGGTCCTGTGATGATCCTTGACAGGAGAGTTAAGAAGCTGAAGAAGAAGGACCTGGTTCTTGTGAAGGTTCTTTGGCATCATCGTGGCATTGAGGAAACCACGTGGGAGCTTGAGGAAGAGATGAGGAGGAAGTACCCCTCACTTTTCTCTTTGGATTTCGAGGATGAAATCCCTTTGTAGAGGGTTAGCTTGTAAGGACCCTGACCTCTGTTTAGGGCTTATCCTATTTGCTTTGCTTAACCCTGATGCTTAGTTGCTTGCTAATCACCTTTGGTGGTGATTAGGGTTTGCTGGTGCTTTGTTGAGAGCTGGAGGTGCTACTTGCAATTAACCCAAGTCTAGGGTTTGTGGGCAAGTTTGCCACCTTGTGAGGTGTTCCTCCCTCTCCTTTCTTCCTCTAGCATTGAGAGGAAGGGTTGGGCTCGTTGCTTGAGTTCCTTTGGGCTTGGTTGAGCTTGTTCGGCTTTGTGGTGCCTTGATTTTGTTTCTTTGGACCTTGTGTCAGGCAAGAATGCCCTGTGTCGGCCTAGGTGTGTCGGCCTGAGCTTGTGTCGACCAGTGGTGTGTCGCCCAAGGTCTGTGTCAGCCATGGTGTGGGTGTGTCGGCCATGGCATGGAGGTGTGTCGCCCATGGACCTCTTTGACCCTCTTTGACCTCATTTGTGTCACCACTAGTGGACACTTGGTGCTTGATGCTTGCATGTGGCAATGGCCTTGGACATGTGTTTAGAGCATGTTAGAGTGGTGGCATTGCTCATGGACAAGTGTCCCTAGGTGGGCGACACCTTGCTTTGCTCTACCTTAGTTTCTCCTCCATCCTCTCCTATATATGCGTTTCCTTTCCCTTGCTAAGGATCCCTTTAGTTCCTTAGTCTCCCTCTCCCTTGGTGCACGACACCCTCTCTTCTTTTGCAAGCTTAGTGGTCGATCCTTGCCTTGGAGTCTCCTTCTTCCTCTAGTGGTGTTCGAACCCTAGAGTGCCTTACCCTTCTTCCTTGGTGGTGCGTGGAGCTAGGAGCTTGGAGCTTGCTTAAGGCGGGTTACATAACTCCTAACCCTAACTACACTACCTTCTTCTATGTTCTTATATGTTGCTATGATCATATCGGCTATGTATGTTGCTAGTTTAGTTTCTTGCTTAGTTGTTCTTGTTGGCCAAACCATGTGTTCTAGGGTTTCTTGGTGAGCAATACCCCTTTCTCTCCTAGGTCTTGAGAAGTGAGCTTTAGTTCTAGTATCATGGGCAACACTCCTCTCTCGTTTAAGTTGAGAGGTGAGCTTGTGTTCTAGTTGCTTGAGCAACACCCTCCTCTCACCATGGACTTGAAAGGTGAGCTATGTGATGGTTGTGTACCTTGGGTGTGGTTGTTCCTTGTGTTGCCCGATTGGTGATAAGAGATGTGCAAGACCCCTCTCTCTTAGTTGTTGAGAGGTGAGCCATCTTCTTTATCCATTAGGGTTTTGGGTGCCCTTGTGCTTGGGGTTGATGACGACCTTGTGGAGTTGCATCTTGACCGTTATGACCTTGAGGCATGTACTACCCGATATCGCTCTTGACCTTGAGCTTTGGACGACACATGTTGTTGTTGTGACGGGCGATGCTCCCTGGCCCTTGCCTTGTAGTGTTGGGCATCACACTTAGCTGAGTACCCTTCCCGACACATATAACCTAGAAGGTGGGTTAGTATCGTTATGCCTTGTTATAGTGGAAACGTTGCTAGCTAGTCTATGGTGGGTGTCACCCTTTGGCCTTATCTCTATGTGTGTCGGCCGACAACACAACACTCGATGGGCGTTGCACGAAACCATAGTGCCCGATACATGTGGATGCCCGATATGCATGGGCGCACGATACATGATGCACCGTTGCACGACGTTGCGTTGCCCGACATGCCCTTGAGCCTAGCTGCACGATATGATGTTGCCCGTTTTGTCTTGGATGCCCGACACCCCAGTGCTTGGCTGATATATGTTGGTCTGCCTAACCGACATGAGTTGAGGGTTGGGCGATAGGGGAGAGTACCCTGCCCAATACCACCTCTTGTGAGAGTGCCCTACCCATCACACTTCTTGTGAGGGTAGTGGGCACTTCTAGTGAGGGTCTGGTCTCTTATGGAAATCTATGCGCTAGCTCTTGTTAATGAATCACGTTGGTTTTTGATAGTAAGCTTTGACATGCTTAATGGTAATCGTGATAGTAGGTTACACCTATGTATCTTACATTACCTATGTGTGTAATCATCTTAATGATATGAATACTGATGAGATAATGGTAAACATATAAGATGCTTTGTATGAACTGTATCTTTGGTCACAGGTTGAGGCATGAATGATAAAGCACCTAATCATCAATGCTGCCCTACATCAATAATACAATCTTTCTGTTAATCCATGATGATTGTGTATACTAACCATGCAGGTGATGCATATCCTGGTAAATAGCTATGAGGTATATATGATGAGTAACATTGCTTTGATAGTTACTCTTGATGTGTTTTGGTTTGAGAACTTGAGTTTGGCTAAAGTGCCTCAGTTGATGAGAATGCCTTGAGAGGCAGTAGCACTATGTGATAAAGGATTGAGATCCCATGGCAATGTGATGATGCTTGAGATGGATCTGGATGATTGGCAAGAGGCCAAGTGGTAACATGTAATATCGGATCCTTGTGATGGATCAGGATGATGTTAATGACAATAAAAGCATAATATTGAGTTTCATACTGTTTATTCTTGTTATAGTTTGCATGTTATACAACTTGGTTGAATCTTGCAATCCACTTAAAATATACTAATTAATCATAGTGGAACAAATCATGTAGTTTGCCCTGGCCATAGATCCATCATCGTCAGGAGCTGGTGATGGTGAAACGGGTTCTCCTACGGGTTAACCCGGAGCGCATATTGTTGAATATGTGAGGTTTCTCCTAGCCTAAAATAGAGAGGGAATCGAGTGCAGCTGTGGTTGCAGACTCGGGATATGTATATGAGCATGGTGAATAGGCCCATGGCTCAGGATATGTGATATGGGAGCATGAATGCGTTCATGGCTCAAAGCACGGTGAACAGGACCGTGGCTCATATATACTAGCGTCGAGACCTGTACCGAGGTGGGCTAGAGGAAGGGTAGCCTATGGAGCTGACCTTGTGGATGAGGCCACTTAAGCATGAGACTGTGGTCCTGCTTTGGTTCTCGTGCACTGACCACGAGGTGGGAGGTCATGGAATCCAGGTCTTCCATTGACCTTGTATGGCACCAGCTTGGGTTTCGCAATCGAAGGTTGGATTTGAGCGGTACGTCTCGCTTCCTCAGGGCATAATAATATGTAATCCCGCCGAATAGTATTTACTGCTTAAGGTAAAACACAAAACATTGGTTGAGGCCTTGCTTGTGTAGTTAATCTTATTATACCTTGAAATTACTTATATGTTCCTCATGTTATGTGGTAAGACCTTATAAATCTTATCTTCTTAATCATGTTCCATAAAGAGATATATGGTGATATGTCTTCCGTACATCTGGTAAGTATGATGGTCTGAATAGTCTTGTTATATAAACTGCTCTTGTTATACCTCTTATCAGTTATCTGCAGTTGTTGCTTTATCTTTCTGAAGTTTTGTAGTTTTAGCGGGGAGTTATGTTTCTCACTGGGACTGTGTGTCTCACCCCGCTAGTTTATAACCTTTTTAGGTGGTCGAGCTAGACGTGGTGGTGGTCGCGGAGTTGCGCCCAAGCAACAAGACGAGCAGTAGAAGGCAAGCGATGGACATGCTACTGTTTTGGTTGTTTTGTAGTAGAGTCTAGAGTCATCCCTGTACTCTCAGGTCCTTATGAGCGTTTTGACGTTGTTTCTGGATGTATAGTTGATGATGTTTTGTATATCCTTTTGTTGGCCGGATGTGGGCCGTGATGTATGTACTAACAGGTGATGAACTCATGTGATGACAGAACAACCGATCTCCTAAGTTGTGGGCACTGCCAAGATCTTGTAAATATTTATATAACATGTTTCTTTGAAGGATGAGGACCTAAATGTAATAGTTTCTCAGTTATTCCGCTTTCTGCAATCAGTTTTAATTAGCCCGTGTTTTTGGTAATCTGTGGTTATGGTGATTGCTGCACGTTTTCGCATAACACCTCGTTGTCTGTGTGATAGTGGGATGTGTTTCCACACAAGCAATTAACATCATGAGGGCACCAGGGTCAAATGACAACCTAGTTTGTTGCCCCATGCGAGCCATAGCTCGAGCTTGGCTGTAGGAGTAAGAAGTTGTGATGCAACTCTGAACAACTCACGCTTTCACGTTGTTCTGAGGCCATCAACTAGTTCCTTACCTGCTGACAAAGTCGTCGAGCAGACAACTGAGTATGAACATGCCCTGGAACATCAGGAACAACATGAAGAGAGGCGGAAACAGAGGAAGCACATCAGATATCTAAGGTCAGGAAAAGCGATCTGAAACCTTCAGGCAATGATCGGAAAATGACCATGGAGGCAAGGTGAAGTCATCCACCCTATTTTCATGGTTGAGGATGCACCAAAACACCACGACGACTAGTGGTGTTGAAGACCCAAAATGAGGCTACATGTTACATTGAATGGGGTAGGTTCTGGGAAAATCGAGGTTGCAAGAAGCCTATAGGGGGGTCAAGGATGTTCATCGGAGAGGCAATTTGTCTGAGGTGGCGCTAAGATCCGGGGCGAGGTCTTCATCGCTGGAACTGAAGATCGGGTAGGCCAGGGCTTCCCAAGGAACGAACAAAGAAATTGAAGGAGGAGGAGTTGAGGGTGAGGGGTGACAAAACTTCTGGGATGGTTAGGAGGGACTAGGGTGCGCTGAGGTAGCGGCTATGATGTGGTGATCGAGAGGCAACGGGAGCCCTAAGTTGGGCGTTTCTTATATAGAGAGAGATGAGGGGTGAGCAAGGGATATATCTGTTTAGGAAGATGAGAGGAAAACGACAACAAAGAAATCTCCTAAAACCATTGTGAGATGAGGGAGAATGGATCACAGAATCGGGAAAGCACAAAACTGTGCCCACCCTGCGACTTAACCGGAGGTAGGAGATGATGGACTGACAGTCTGATCAAGATCCTATGGCGAGGGTAGTGCACACAAAAAAGGAAAGGGGCATGACAGAGATATGTCACCCGACTTTAAGGAAATTAGATGCATTAAATGTAATTCGATGCAAAATCTAAAACAAACTTATATGGAAACTTGTATAATCAATTTGGAGGGTCAAATGTTGTCAAAACAAGTCCAAATTTGGACCACATGCCCAAAAAGGTGTCTAGATTCTTCTCATAAAGTTATATTTTCATTTTTCACATGTTTTGTCTATTATTTCCCTGTGTTGTATAGGCGTCCGCCTGGGCGGCGCCTGGGCGCCTAGGCTTAAGTCAGCCCGCCTCAAACTGGGCGCCCAGCCCCCTAATTGACCTAAGTTGTTGCCTAAGGCCTTTTGAGGCCAAATTAAGCCAATTCAAGGCTAATTTAGCATAAATTAGATCTGAATTTGATAAAATTGAGTCATTTTATGGTTAAATTGGGTCTGACTTATTCCAAACAGGGTCAATTTAGGGTAAATTAGGTCTGATGTGGGGGAAAACATGCTTGATTTGGGGGTTTAGATCTAATTTGGGGGATTATGTCTAGTTTGGTCATGTAAGGCCTCGTTTAGATCAACATAGGGAAATTTAGGGTTAGTTAGGCTTGATTTGGTCATGTTATGCAAATTAGGTTTGATTGTAGGCCAAATTATGTCAAATTTGAGCATATTAGGTCTGATTTGGGGAAAACAAGTCTGATTTTGGGGAAATGGTCTAATATGGTGAGATCGGGTCTAATTTGGCCAAATTAGATATTATTTAGGTCAATATAGGGAAAATTTGGGGAAATCAGGTCTGATTGGATCACAATATACAAAATTAGGTTTTATTTAGGTTAAATCATGTCCAAATTGGGCACATTAGGTCTAATTTAGGGGAAATAAGTATGATTTGGGGGAAATTGTTCTAAATTGGATGACTAAGTCTTATTTGGACAAATTGTGTCTCATTTAGTTGAATATATGAAAACTTTATGGAAATTGGGATTGATTAGGTCATGGTGTACAAAATTAGGTCTGGTTTAGACAAAAATTAGGGTAAAATATGTCAAATTTGATCAAAATTTTTGATCAAATCAGTTCAAATTAGGTCCAATCAGTTCTAGTTAGGTCTTGTTAGTTTTGATTTAGCCTAAATTCTACATAATAGTATTATACATATTTTGGCTACAAATATAATACATGTTTAGCTTTCTGATTTCTATATGGATTTTGTTTAGGTAAAACTTCCACAATTCAATCCATATCTAATGATTTTGTTGCTTTCTTCATACGTTGCTAGCACATTGATTGCATATTTATCATGTATATTTATATGTGTAAGGAACGAAGGATTGTATTTTTCAAAAAATGTACATATATCTATTAAAATAAAAAAATATATAAAATGTCTGGAAACGCCTGGGCCTCCGCCTGGGCGCCTAGGCTGTCTGGGCGTCCCCCTGGAACGCCTGGCCACCTATTTCCATAAATGTTATCTCACTTGTTTTTAATGCATTAATAGATAACAAGATTGAATAAAAACATTTCCTTTGTGTCTCTTGGATTAAAATTTTCAAGATATGATTATATTAATCACTCCATGATTATGTCATCTATTTTCTAAGCCTTTTTGAGAACCTTTTCTTGGAGGAGAGAGAAAAAGGCTAATTATTCTTTCTTATAAAAAGGAGACTTCTTGCCCAAGTTAATATATGCCCTATTTTTGAATTCTATCCCTTTTATATTTTTCCTTTATTTGTTTTTAAACAATTTCAAGCATAGGAGTGAAAAAAGGAAAGGGAAACTAATGTTTATCAAACCGAGTTAATCACAACACATAAATAAATGGAGGGAAAAGGAAATGCATTTTAAATATCATTTTTATTCCGACCCTCATGATATCTTAAGAAAAATTAGATTTTGTGGTCATTTGCATTAAAGCCCTCAACTTTTTTTCTAGAAAAACTACATTTTTAATTTAATTTCTTCATAAGAAATTGGGATGTTGCAATTCTACCCACCTTTAATAAATTTCGTCCTCGAAATTTCATTAAACTACCCACCTTAGGACTTTCACTATCCTTAGTGTAAAACTTCAACATACTAATATCATCATGTGAATTCATAGTTCTAAATATCAACATGCAACAAAAGTTTCAAAAGGAAAGGGTACTGTGCTACTAAACTCTACTCAGTTTTGTCATCTTCACTATCATCTACCATAGCAAAAAATCTAGCTTGTCTTTTAGGAGGTGGATTTTGTTCCTTGTTCTGGTTCTGTTCCTTCTTCAAGAGCTTAGGGCAATTTGGCTAGATATTCCCTAGTTCTCCACAGTAGTAGCATCCTCTAGTACCCTGCCTGCATGATGTCTTCTACAAGTTGGGCATTGGGGTCATTCAGCTTATAATTTAGGTGCCTTTCTCTTCACAACATGATTGTTGGGAGGAGGGTGTTGGTTGTGCTTTTGGGGAACTTCCTTCTTATAGGATTTTCCAGGGTGATCTTCAAGATCTAGGGATGCATCTAGGGTAGCCTGGAGGGTCTTGTGGCCTCTTCCTGACAAGGCAAAACTCAAGTCAGACTTGAGTACCTGGATGAATTTTTTTGTCCTTTAACGTTCATCATAATCATAGCCATACTTTTGCAGGACCCTAAACTTCATACGTATTAGATAACAGTCATTTCACCCACTTGAGCCAGGTAGGCAAACTCTAGCTCCTTCTTCTCTATCATGGCTTCAGACACGTAGTGCTCCTGGAAGGCTTCAACGAATCCCTCCCATGTGAGTGGAGGTGCATCAACTCCCCTTGAGTTGAGGAAGTATTCCCACCATGTGCGGGCTGCCCCCTTGAGCATGTGGGTTGCAAAACAAACCCTTGAGTGTTGTGGGCAGTCCATGTCTCAAAAGCAATGCTCCATGCCTCTAATCCAGTCCTCATCTTTGGTGACTACATCAATTTCTCCTTCACCAGAGAAAGAGTCGGGCCTTATCTTTAGGAACTAAAGTTAGCTCATGATGTCTAGGTTGATGTTGTCCTTGTGCTAGGGCATTGGTGAGTTCTTGGACAAGATTTTCTATCGTTGCCTTAGGATTTTCTCTTGGTCCACTTCCCCCACTAAAAGAGCTACCACCATCATCCTTATCCTTTCCCTTGTCTGATCTCTTAGGGGCCATCTAGAAAAAAGGGTCACATAAACCTAGGGTTAGAACATATGAATCATACTTTTGCCTGGTGGATATTTACCAGAATTGCTCTGATACCATAATGTAACACCCTATTTTCCATATCACATGAGCAGAAGCATTTTACTCAGTGTGGGTGTCACAATATTCTAATAATGCAATTAAAGTAAATGAAACACTTGCATTAATTTAAAATTTTTATTCATACATTGTTCTTGGCATAAAGGAGACTACATCACATCCATCTATAAGACCTAAGCTACTTGGCATCGTAACTAAACATAGTGGAAAAAAAATTCTTAAAACTCTGGATCAGATTGGTAAATGGCACCCCACCAGGCTAAGCTTGAAGAGGTCCTAGTCCTTGATTATCCTCTTTATCTTTTACTTGCTTCAAATCCTACAGACATCACGTACCTAGCCATGCAAAACAAAGAACACATCAGTAAGCAATATTTGGCACATTATAAGATAGAAAAACAATAGCTTGACGTATATAAACTTGACATGAAATACTGTGACATAATTTGACCATGGATTATCTTAAACATTCATGGAAAACTTTAAAAATGACGAATTGGAAAATTAAATATATGTCACCTCTCTTAATGCCCCATAGGAGCCCATAATTGCTTAGAAATCCCATAATGCTAGGAAAGCCCATAACGACCTTTTCAGGTCCATAAATGAGGCACATATAAAAACTGAGCCAATTCTTAATTTTATGATTAACATAACTCCTGACTTAAATAATGACTTTTGTTAATCTTAATCTTAATCTTGAACATGATGGGATTGCTCCCTTTTAATGCCATGATGGGATTTCTCCCTCTTAAACCATAATAGGGTTTCCCCTTCTTGAACATGATTCCTTAAATCTTAATTCATAATCAATAATCATAATGAGGGTTTTACCATAGACTATAAGTAATCAAACAACCAAGCAGTGATACATATACATGATGCATTCTTGAAAAGACATTCATAATTCATGAATTCAAGTAAGGTGCATAATCATCAATAAACATTCAATCAACCAAAACTACGTGGACCAAATATGCATGGCCCACTTACCTTGGAGCAAAGTTGCCCCTAAGATAGTCTATCTCTGAGCTTGATCAAACCTAGGTCTTCTCTTATCTTAATTAGGCCCTAAACACCTGTTCATAATTATTAAGCATCATATCAATACCTTGTATTGATCCTAGGTTGAACTAGGGTGAACTAGGGTTTGGACATATTAGGATTAAGGTTACTGATCAACATCATCAATTAATAAAACTAGGTTAGATTAGATCATATTAATCACATATAACACTTAGTTAGGGTTTCAAGGTTCAAACTTGGGTTTTTTAATAATACATCGGAACAAGAAGGCAAAACATGACCTGGAAACCATAAAATCATATTCCTCTCGAAAAACACTTTCCAATGACTATTTAATTACATTTTTCTGACCACCTATGATTTATAGTGAATATTAAAAATTGACCAATAAAAATCAAGAAAACTATAGTGTGACATCATTAAAATCCACAATTAACCCGATGTAAATGAAATGCGGAAGTACCAAAGTACCTTAGGCACGTATTATATAAAATCAATTAGGCGGGGAAAACTTATCATTTAGATCCAAAATAAATCCTGCGTGAAACAAAAAAAATATAAAAAAAAACAGAAGTACCAATGTTGCCCTAGCAACATTAATCAAGTGATTAACATCACAAGGGCACCAGGGTCAAATGAAAACCTAGTTTGTTGCCCCGCGTGAGCCATGGCTCGAGCTTGGCTCTAGGAGCAAGAAGCCAGATGCAACTCTGAACTCACACTTTCATGTCATTCTGAGGCCATCAACCGGTTCCTTACGTGTTGATGAAGTCATCGAGCAGACAATTGAGTCTGAACATGCCCTGGAACATCAGGAACAACACGAAGAGAGGCAAAAATAGGGGAAGCACATCGAGATCCAAGGTCAAGAAAAGTGATCTGAAACCTTTAGGCGATGATCAGAAAATCACCATGGAGGTAAGGCAAAGCCATACACCCTATTATTGTGATTGCAGATGCACCAAAACACCATGGTGACTAGCGGCACTGAAGACCCAAAATGAGGCTACAAGTTACATTGAATGGGGTAGGTTATGGGAAAATCAAGGTTGCAAGAAGCCTATAGGGGGTCAAGGATGCTCATCGGAGAGGCAATTCGTCTGAGGTGGCGCTGAGATCCGGGGCGAGGTCTTCATCTCCAGAACTAAAGATCAAGTATGTCATGACTTCCCAAGGCATGAACGAAGAAATTGAAGGAGGAGGAGTTGAGGGTGAGGGGTGATGGAACTTCTGGGATGGTTAGGAGTGACTGGGGTGCACAGACATAGCAGCTATGATGTGGTGATCGAGAGGCAGTGGGAGCCCTAAGTTGGGCATTTCATTTATAGAGAGAGATGAGGGGTGAGAAAGGGATAGATTTGTTTGGGAAGATGAGAGGAAAACAATAGCGAAGAAATCTCCTAAAACCGTTGTGAGATGAGGGAGAACGGATCAAAGAATCGGGAAAGCACAAAACTACGCCCACCCTGCGACTTAACCAGAGGTAGGAGATGATGGACTGAAAGTCCAATCAAAATCCTACGGCGAGGGTAGAACACACAAAAAAGGAAAGGGGCGTGACAGAGATATGTCGCCCGACTTTAAGGAAATTAGGTGCATTAAATGTAATTCAATGCAAAATCTAAAACAAACTTATATGGAAATTTGTATAATCAATTTGGAGGGTCAAATGTGGTCAAAACAAGTCCAAATTTGGACCACATGCCCAAAAAGGCGTCTAGATTCTTCTCGTAAAGTTAAATTTTCGTTTTTCACATATTTTGTCTATTATTTCCATAAATGTTATCTCACTTGTTTTTAATGCATTAATAGATAACAAGATTGAATAAAAACATTTCCTTTGTGTCTCTTGGATTAAAATTTTTGAGATATGATTATATTAATCACTCCATGATTATGTCATCTATTTTCTATTCCTTTTTGAGAACCTTTTCTTGGAGGAGAGAGAAAAAGACTAATTATTCTTTCTTATAAAAAGGAGACGTCTTGCCCAAGTTAATATATGCCCTATTTTTGAATTGTATCTCCTTTATATTTTTCCTTTATTTGTTTTTAAACAATTTCAAGTATAGGAGTGAAAAAAGGAAATGGAAACTAATGTTTATCAAACCGAGTTAATCACAACACATAAATAAATGGAGGGAAAAGGAAATGCATTTTGGATATCATTTTAATTTCCCACCCTCATGATATATTAAGAAAAATTAAATTTTGTGGTCTTTTGCATTAAAGCCCTCAACTATTTTTTTTCCAGAAAAAATACATTTTAAATTTTAAATTGTTCATAAGAAATTGGGATGTTACACTTACCCTTGCAACAGGTTGACCTGGGGTGGATATGTAATTTTTTCATCCTTCATCTTCCACCTCTGCTTCACGTGCACCCACCCTTCTTACACCATAGCAGCAGACAACTTCAAAGTTGACTCTTCGTTGCAGGCCATTAGTGGCAAAATTGGAACTTCGGGAACCTGAGCCATGTGGTTCCGAAGTCGACGCCATCTTCTCCAGCGGTTTGCAGTGACTGGCGAGGCAAGAACTAGGATAGGCAGAATAGGAAAGAAACTGGAGATGGGAATTCATCTACAAGGGTAGAAGGAGTAAAATTAACATGTGTGTTGAGATGAGAGAGTCCCACCGGTGCTATGGGTAACCTTACATAGATGCCTGGGTGAGGGAAGTGATGGTTGTATCTTCTCTCGTAAATCAAGTTTCATCTAGATTTAGGCATTTTCCAAACACATTATTAGAAACAAATTAGGGGTTATAAAGGCTCAAATTCACCTATCGATTCCAAAATATAGTTTTGTTGGGTTTGGTGAAGAGGAGAAAAATAATCGAGAGTCCAAGTGATTGGATGTGAATAGTACCCTTTCCTAAATTGGCTTGAGGTAGAAGACAAATGTGTACTCATTGATCCACAATCAAATGATCACAATAATCATTACACATCAAAGGGTAAGATCCATGTATTCCTAATCAGAAAATAATTTGTGTCATTTAATACATAGATCATTTAATCATTTTACTTTAGGGAACATTAGTAAATCAATAATTATCTCCTCTTTTATCCAATTGACTTCACATTTTAAAGGGATGATTTTAATAATTAAATATATATTTGGGAAAATTTTGGTGGCAAAAAGATGTTTCTAGATATCCTTTTATCTCTCTTTACATATATGAAACAAATTTAATTATTACAATTAGATTCCTCATTCTTTACGATTTTCTATAAGCATTCTAGGATCATGCTTTTACTATGAAATGTATAGGGTAAGTCACTAATATCTTTCCCAACACTTATATAATAATGGGATTTATTGGGACAACTTAAATAGATGAAACTTGTCTTTTAAGTATATCTTTAAATCAATTACCATTACCACATGGAGAGTCCTTAATATCCCATATTCTAGAATTGTCTTAATCTACTCATTATCTTTGAATATTCCAAAAATTTGGATCAAAATATCTTTATTTGATCCCCACAACTTGCATTGTAAGTCATTGTTAGATAATTACTCCATTAATTATCTAAATCACAACATATCTTAAAATATTTTGGAAACTTATTTATTATTTCATATTTCAATTATATTACAAACCATAAAACTATTATTGTTTATTTATGCACAAAATTTCTTATTTCTTTTACTTGTGACTCAAGGACATATTTGCAAAGAAAAAAGTCTCATGGGCTTCACTTGAGCCATGGGTTGAACCCATGCGATAACATTGTTATTCCATCCATAATACAATTAGGGAAATAACTTATCAATTCAAGCCTTATTTTATTATAATTCAAATTCACCAAATTTGAGGATATTACATTCACCCCTAAAAAGAAAATTTGACCCCAAAATCACACCTAGTAAGGTTAAGGTGAATATAACTCATCTTAGTTTCAAACCTTAGATTTAGCAACCCTTCTTGGATTGCCTTTAACAAATTTTATTGATATGCAAATTCCTCACATTATTACTAAGGTTGGTACCTGAATTAAATTCAAGGTATATCCACACCATCAGTTTTTACATGATATCATCTCTTGGTTATTACATATTTATTAGTGATTTCAGTTTCACTTGATGATCACCCTTTTACCTAGGTTTCCAACCTATTTTTCATTTATTTTCACATAAGGTTCAGGTAACACCTCAAAACCTAAGTCATGTCATTAAACTCATCTTAAGGTACTCCTTCTCATATGTCAATTTAAACATAACATATGTCTACCCAATCTCTCTCACTCATAATAAGATGAAATAAGTGTTTGGCTGCATCCCAAAAACAAAGTTCATCCCATCCCAAGAGCAGAGATGGTGTATCCACATATTATCTTAAAATTTTGCATTTTGGTTGAATCATTCTCAACAAGAATCAAAATCATTATTAATTTTAATACACAATATTCTTTTATTTCATGAATTCAAGTACCTTTCTCACTATTGAGTGTGTGGTAAACTCCCTTAAGAGTTCATTATTACAAGACTTCTTGTATCTCTTATATTTACACCTCCACTCTCATTAGAATTAGTCATTTCCTCAAGGTATCTAGGGTCACAAGAACCTTTGGGGTGATCTCCTCCTGGCCTCATGGGCCTTATGCATTCACATTTAACCCTTGGGCCTCATGAACTCATGAATGTGGCTAATCTCTTGACTCAGGCCTTAGGAAAACATGGATGGCCATCCCCTGACCACCCCATGGTCTTATGATTTTAGGGCATGATCACCTCCTAATCACATGGGTCTTAAGTACCTTTAATCCCCCCTGTGTGGCCTTAGGATTAACTTAGGGCTCTACCCCACCTAGGGTTCATTGAGGTATCACAACTTTAATTATTTTTTAGCACATTATCTTCTTATGTTATTCTTTAACATGGGTTTCCTTCATCCTTGGGGCGCACAATATTCACTTTATGTCCCTTCATTGGGCTCATGGCGGCCTTCCTTTCCAGGCTTGGCCCCTTACTGTCAGCCACTTCCGCAGTGACTTTTTCTTGTATCCCTCAGAGATGGCATACTTGGGTTCAAAGAACGATGTGTCTTCATGTTTTGTATACTTAATTTTCCAAGCTTTAGGTGAGATACAAGGTTACCTCAATTATCAAACCGATTGGTCAACTCATCCTTCTAGGGAATATACTAACTTAGGGTGTCTTCTTGACTCATAGGAGGAGGTTAGGATCTCTAGACACAACCCAGACCCATGGGTTTAGGGTTTTGGCTCCCCCATAGGTTCTTTTCTCACTCTTGGGTTGACCCAGTCTAGGTTTGGGAAACCAAACCAAAAGGCTGAATTTTCATTTTTTCATAACCATAATATGTCAAACATGCATTTTGTATTATAACTTCTCAATATCTATGTGCCCAATCTCTATGGTGAGCCACTCATTGGAGGTAAGTATCATGACGTACCCACTCACTGGGGGCACTTTTAATAACATAAACACTCACTAGGGGTAGTTCCAATAGCATACCCACTCACTAGGGGTAGCATACCCACTTGTTTGGGGTAATCTCAATATCATACCTACTTGCTGGGGGTAGTTTCAATTGCTTACCCACTCGCTGGGGGTAGTATACCCACTCGCTGGGGGTAGTATACCCACTTGCTGGGGGTAGTATACCCACTCACAGGGGTATCTCGATGACATACCCACTCATTGGGGGTAATTTCAATAGTTTACCCCCTCACTAGGGTATCCTACCCACTCAATGGGGGTATTGTTATTAACATACCCACTCGTTGGGGGTAGTTTCAACAACATACCCACTCATTAGGGTATTTTTAATAACATACCCACTGAGTGGGGGTAGTTTCAATAGCATACGTACTCACTGGGGGTATTTTCACTAACATACCCACTCACTAGGGATATTATTCATTCATCCATTCCTCTAGGGATAGGATTTGGGAGATGAGAAAGTTATGGTCATCTACACTCATTTGGATTTTTTTTATTCCTTTTTATCCTAATTAGGGTTCATATGGGTAGGGTCACTATATCACCCAAACTACTTATAATGAACTCAGTTTTCAACATGCCTCAATTACGAAGGACCTTAACGTTGAGAGCCATTACCTAAAATTTCCAAGATCCATATTTAACCAAATAACAAGTAATAACAAATAATTTCCATTATTTCAAAAATATTATTATAATTGATACAAGATGCCCCTCTAAAGAGTTACATGAATTTCTAAGATATGATATGTTACATATGAGAAGAAGTCTCTAACTAATCCTCCTTTTTACTTTATTTTATGCCTTTAGGTAGATTTCATATGATTCATCGAGTCTCGATAACTTCATATATTGCATTCTACCTAAAATTGTGTGAAACAAAGAACAGATCAGTATATCTATATATAATATGTACGTGGGGTGCATGAAAAAGTGTGCAAATAATATAGCAACATATAATCACTCACTTATTTGCAAATAAGAACTAGCATTCTCTACACATATTCTCATCTTTATGTGATGCTCATAGTGGCATTATAATTGAGAAGTATGTAAAAAAATCAAGCAATTTATTTTAGTAATTCTTGAGAAAACCTTAGAAAAGCTTGACAATTGATATTGTGATTAGTCACAATTGTAACCACATACCTTTTTTAGAACCATGTAGATCTTGTAGTCATACTTTAAACATATTATCCAATCAAGCAAGCAAATCAAGCAATCAACACTTGAGTTGCATATACGTAAATCCTGAAGTGTCACTATCATATTATTCAGATAAAACCCTACTGGGGTCCAAATCTTGGGTTTAGGATTGTGTCTCTAACCTAGATAAGGAATAAGGGTAAAACCATAGTTTCATTGCATTAGGTGAAACCCTAATTATTAGATTCATCATATCATTTCATTACGAACACTTAGATTAGATTAAGTTCGTTAACAACATAGAAAGTTATGATTTTTAACCCTAATTCTTCATATGCATGATTATCCACTTTAGAAACCTTAATTATCATTATTATTATCATAACAATGTTATATTATCATTATAGTAATTAATAATAGATTACAACATGGATAAAAGCATTTAGGGTATTCAACACCTAAATCATCAATTCTACAGTTTCCATTTACTAATCACTACTTAATCATATAATAACCCTACTTTTGGAGGACCAGAATTAGGCATCAATTATATTTTATTCTTGTTCCTCTCATTTTTTGATCATTTTCTTATCTAGTTTCATCCTGATCAGAGTTACTAATTAATTACTATAATTAAAGCAATACTAATCTATTTAGGAAAATCAAGAGGGGCCACATCGGCATGGATAATATTATCCATGTTAGTGTGGGTCACGACCCTGGCCAATAGGGTTTGCCCATACTAGTGTCTACTCAGTGCAATCGACCCTCCTGAGTTAGGGGCAAGAAGACCAAGCTACCATTTTGTAGTGACTTTGGTATCATCACGCGGTGTGTGTCGACAAGTCATTTCACCCATGTGATTGCTCCTCAGGGATTTAAGGCGACAGACTAACCACATTTGTGAGGTTAAGCCAAGTTTAGGAAGTCACTGGGTGAGAGAAATAGTGCTCTAGGCTCATCAGACATGTTTACGGTTCCAGTTATTTCATCCATGGGGAAGGTGATTGGTATTACCTAGAAGCGAAGACATGTCAGGGTATTCTCCAAAGTAGATCTGAGCTCTCCCTGTGTTGTTCTAGAACCCAAATGGTCGCCATCCCTACTCGATCATCCTCAAGCCTCTTTGAGTATTTGAGTCACCTCGAGCATGATCGAAAATTCTTCTAGACTATAGAATTGATCTAAGATACTTCTAAGACCTCACACTAAGGGAAGATCAACGAAAACCAAGGTGGTGAACAAGGGAGGGTTCCGAGCTTACTAGTGTTGTTTTGCACGCATGTATGATCTTTCGAATTTATAAGGTTCTCAAAACTAGGTTCACTCACGACACTAAAATATGCTCCTGCAAGTGCACAGGGTCATGTTATAGCATAGATGAGAAGCAAGCAAAGGGGGTCAAACCACAGGGATAGAGGGGGCACTAGAGCTTAGTTGGTGTTGGCTAAGCTCCTAAAGTAGAGATTAGGGTTGAAGGGTTTAAAAGGGATTTTGGTTTAATTACACTATGCAAGCAAGCAAGTAAAGGCAATATGAAAAGTAGATTACCAAAAACTAGGCTATCTTAGATAAGTTAGGTCTAAGCAACTAGATTAATCAAGCAACTAAGCAAGTGCAAGATGATATATACTACTCTAGCAAGGCAATTAGTAGCTAAGAACTAAGTTAAACACTAAAGCAAATAAGAATCTAAGTTATCCCTAACTAGCAAGACTAGGAAATTAGCTAGAAGAAACAAAGGCAATTAAGCTAAACTAGCATTAACAAGCAAGAAGGCTAAGGTGGGTTTCAAGCAATGGATTAGGCAGGTGGGCCGTTTGGGAATGTGATTTGATATTAGTTGTGGGGTGTCAACATGGCATGCAATTATCCAATATAATCTAGATTACCAAACCAAACAACAAGGCAATCGCTATTAGAATGTACCCTATACTACTAGTTGGATAACTAGGGTTAGGTGTAATTATAGTAGGACTTGTCAAATCTAGGTTTCTAGGGTAAGTGGTATTAGGGAAATTGAGAACCAAGGGTAGGGATGGGAGTAGAGATGAGGGTTTTTCACCTCATACTACTAGCCATCTAGCCTTTAGAAAGCTCTAGGAAATTGCACTAATCACACTTACACTAGCTACTTAGATCTCACACTCAATTGTAGAAGGAGGTATATGTATGTAAGAACAAAGGGGGATAGATAGGTATCCACTAATTGGACCTAGGATCCATTCCTAATATTGCTACATACATTCCAATTCCTCCTAGATGCTAAGTGTCATCAAACATCACAAAGCAGGCAATTTATAAGAGCAAAAACTACATGAAAGATAATGGGAAATGAGATAGAAGAAAAGGCAATCATTATAGAATGAAATTATGCTCATTACAAATTATTCTCCCCCAAAATGGTATTAAAGTCATATTTTTACCCCAAACAGTCTACCACTAGGGGCTAGCTGGACATAATCAAAGAAAAGGCAAAAGAAATGAGAAGAAGGGGATAGGACTCCATGGAGCTCGAAGTCGATCCTCCTTCTTCACCTTCTAGCTATTGTATGGTGACCTCCTTCCTCCAAGATGGATGATGGGCATGAAAATGGAGGGGTTTATGGTAGAAAACCTAGAAAACTAGGTTTCTATGGTGGAAATGAGGTGGAAATGGTGGATGGAAATCATAAATGCAAGGGGAATGCAATGAATTCTCAAGAGAGGATGAGGAGGAGTAATAGAAGCTGGGGGAGTGTAAACTCTATGGTGTGGCCACCACCTATCTATATATAGGTGGTGGGAAAGCACTAGGGTAAGTAGGGGCAAAGTAGGAGAAATAGTGGTGAAAATGGGTAGGGTTAGGTGGTCACCACGGTCATGTTGAGGTGCCACGATCGTGGTGGGGGTTTCGTGGCACAGTTGTGGGATGTGGAATGGTCGAGGTGGGAAGTGTAGTGGAAATGATAAGTATGTATGGTGGCCACAGTCGTGGCGGGGTGCCACAGTCGTGGTGGGTAGGGGGTCAACGGTCGTGTGGGTTACCACGGCTGTGTTGGAGGAGGAGGCCACGAATGAGGCAGCTTGGAGGTCATCATGTCTTTAGTTCACCACATGCATGGGGAGCACCACGGGCAAGGTGATCTTCAAGGGCTAATACCATGGTCATTCACATGTAAAATGGACCCATTCCCTATTGATTTTGGGGATCTTTGTGCATAAATCGCCATGGGCAAGGTGATGGCCACGGGCGAGTTGGAGTGTGTTGGCCACAACCATTCTGGGGGCCATGGCCATGGGGTCTTCAGTGACCACAACCATTTTGAGCTCCATGGCTGTGTTCATTCATGTGTAAATCGAGAACATTCCATGTTGATTTTGGAGCTCTTTGTGCATGAATTACCACGACTGTATTGGATGTACCACGGCCGTTTTGTGGCTTTTTGGTGTTGATCTTTACTTCATCTTCTTCATCTGGCCTCCTTTTGCTTTGAATTACTCTTGTGTATCCAAGGAAAGCTCAGGGAAGAGATAGATCCATTCTTGGGGTGTAAGACCCCATAGACATCCTTCATCTCTCTCCCATGCATCAATGCATGCATAAGTGCCATGAAATACACACAAAAGGAGGCATAAGTACATTTATCATAAAATATCACATTGAGGGGAATAACTTGTAATCTAAACTCTTTAGATGTGATTATCATGCAAAAAGGAACGTGATGAATCCCTAAAATAGGGTTGTATCACCACCCCAAACTTAAAACATACTTGTCCTCAAGTATGCTCCAACTAAATCTCTCTCTTCAATTTCTTTCAATAAACAAGAGTGACAAATGCATAGTAAAAGATGATTATTGACTAAATGGTCTTAAAAGTGACTAAGTGCATGTGTTCCACCTCTCTCCTCTCCTATATCACATACCAATCATGAAATGAGTACTAAGCATACAAACTTCAAATATATAACATAGAATACACAAGCTTTCAATATTTCCTTCATGCAATTTTGGGTAAACTGTTTCATGTTGGCATTATAATGACAACTAGGAGTGTTGTTTCACTTTTATGCATTCAATCTTATGTCTCAAACCACACTAAATGACACACATGGCTGTAGAAATGAATAAAGTGGGCTAGATTTGATGTTTTCTAGCTCAATGGGTATGAAAATGGAAGAAAGGGTTGTGATAAGAGATTGGAGTGTTTTTGCACACTCATCTTTTCTTTATTTAGACGCTCTTAAATAGGATCATCTTTTTATTTTATTTTTTATTTTTATTTTCTTATTTTATTTTCTTTTGCCCTTGGTGTAGGTAGGGCATATGGTGGATAGAGTGAAGTAGGGAGATGTAGATATGACCACCCCAAACTTTTAGAGGTGGCCAAGGTTGAATATGTGCTCTAAGGCATCCTTTCATGAGGCGGAGAGGTATGAAGATGGTGAAAGAAGAGTCGGGTCAAAGAGGCGTCATTAGTGTAGTCCTCAACATAAGATTTCCTACATGGAAACTAATACAACACTTCATTAAATGATATCACACCACATGATTGAAAAACATGAGATTCACATTTATTTCTTATTATTCCATAGGCTCTAATCGTTCATAGCTTGCTCAATTCACAATTCAACCAAAACATTCACAAACTTGAGAGAAGTTATGCACATGTAAAAAATCAACAATCCATACCATATAGCAATAAACTCTAAGAAAATGGCATGCATTTGTCAAAGATCAAAATTTTCAGCTCAAAACATTGGAGGTTAAGTTAAAACATGCTTTTAGGCAAGAATATTTAAATTTGGGAAAAATTGGCAAAAAATGGAGCTAATTTGCAATCAATCACATTTAAACCTATATTTAGGGAATTTAAACCATTAAATAGCAAATCCTACTTAAAAACACAAAACAATTACCAAAAACTACATGAAAATGCAATGCATTACATGGAAGAGCTAAAAGAGCAATTTTTTTGAAAAATTATGCAAAAATTCATGAAATTAAACTACATGAATGCATGAATGCTAACAAGAAGAAATCTAAACTAACAAGGATAAAAGCAAGCAATTCTAAAAATCAGGTAAGATAGGTGCAAACAAAATGAGAGATCAAGATAGGGTGGTGCATACCGCCCTACCACCCCAAACTTTTAAATCATGTTGTCCTTGGCATGAAACTCAAGTTTAGGGATAGTAGGGTGAAGATCACGACTGGTATTATGAATCAAAGGGCATGTCTCCCTACAGTGGTTGATCAGGCTGGTCTGGTCGGTGCTGTTGAGGAGGTGGAGGTCCTGGATGGGCTGGAGGGAATTGGTAGTAGTGGCCCCAATAAGCATTGTGAGGGGGAGGGTAGGTCTCCTGGTATCCCAAAATACCACCCCAAAAGTCTTCACCCCATTCAGGGTTTCTCTGTGCTTGCGCATGGTGGTAGTGGTACAAGTGGTTGACCTACTGATGGATTTGCTATTGTTCCTACAACATTAACTGATGTATGAGATGCATGTCTTGCTGTGTCTTCTGGATGCCTTCAAGCTGTGCATGGATGGATGACATATCATATGCATTCACTGAAGCCTCATGAAGCTAGGATGTTACCTCATCCCTTCTTCTTACCCTTTAGGAATTTCTTATTTGTTCTCCTCCCTCTTGTTCTTGTTGTTATGCATTTGATTCTGCTATTTCTTCTTCATGTGCAGCAGTGGGGTTGAAGTTTTCCTGGGGGTTAGCTCGCTCCCATCTATTTAGCTTGTCATGTAGTAAGTCAGGGACCCACCGAAGTATAGAGGAGAGGGGTAGCATGATAGGGCAGCTCAAGAATTTTTTGCGGTACTATGGATTTCACATTGTAGATCAACTTCTTGTTTTTTTTATTGTAATCATCTGAGAGAAAACAAGATACTTCAAATCGACAAACTGAGATCCCTTGACCTCTTCAAGACCAGTAACATCAAAGACTAGGGCAATGGCGATTGAGGTCACTATCCCTCCCATGACAAATGGAGTTTTGCTCTTGAAAGGGATTGTTCTCATGTGGTCTATCAAGAGTGACCCTAAGTTGATGTGTTGTTCTTCAGTTATAGCATATAAAACAAGGAGGTCCTTTTGTGAAATACTGCCTTGATTATCATACCTCCCTATAATGGTGTTGGCAATGACTTTCTGCGCATATCTGATCATGGGATTACTGATGTACATAGTCTTGGACTTGCCAGTTGTATATTTTTGCTCTGTTGTCATGGTGTGATAGAATTTAGCATAGTCCAAGTCAACCTCCTTCTCAATTAAGCCATCACTCGTTTTTTTAGCTTCTTGAGGGTCCTTTGCAAATATGCAATTTAGTTAAGAATCAGTCAATGTATGAATTTTGTTGAATATTGCAAACTTGATAGATTCCTCCCATTTGACCTTAATCTTCTCTAATGAGGCAAAAAAAATGTTGAGTCAACTCCACATATGTGGTTTGTGCTGTGAAGAGAACCTTCCAAAAACTGACTCGCTTAAGCCTGCTTACCACATCTGCTTTGATTCCCAGGTCTTCAATTACCTTTTCACACCCATATCTAGTGGAGATAACTCTCCTTGACATATACTTGGGGTTGATGGGTGTGATCAACATCTTCCTCTGGCCTCTTCCATAAGCCATTCCCTCAGGAGCTTTTCCAAACCCCTTCATCTTGTCTGCCTCCAAGTATGCCAAAGTGTCCTCTGGCTCAGAATCCATTTCCTCTTAACCAGGATCATCATCATCTTCCTCAACCCTGTAGGATCTTGACCCCGAGCTTGTGTTAAGATTTAGTAGTATCTGTTGTTTGGGGTATTGTTGTGGTTGATTCTCTTCTTCTATCATCAATTGTCGCCTTGCTTGTGGCTGCTACTGAGGTTTATCCCACAATGAGGAGGTAGAGTGTCATGTTGGCACGATCCTTGGAGGTAGCCTTGATGAAGATGGGGTTGCAACCCCCTAGACCCACTGTTGGTGGGTTGTCACCTCTGGTTCAACCTCATCGATCATATCATAGATGTTCTCCTTTGATGCATCCTCCTCCTCTTCCCTATACGTCTCATCTGTGATGTGGTGACTGTCAGATGATCGGGTGTGGGATGCACTCACGGACATTGAGCGGGTGAGTGATTGGGCAATGGAGTTGGATGGTGAGGGAGTGTGGGAAGGCATGGAGACTTGGGAAGAGGCTCTCTTAGTGTGCACCTTACCTTCGGTGATCACCTCAAAGCTATTTTGAGCCCCCTTCTTCACTACCTTAGTAATTCCCTTCATTTTTTTGGATATGGAGGTGGTGGTATGGTTGTGAAATTCGGATTTTTGTGGAGAAGGTGAAATGGAGGTTAATTGATGGGTGGAAATGGCTGAGATGGTTGCTTGGATGATGGAGGATGGATTGGTTGGAGGTTTTGGGTGAAAATGGGTGGCTTTTGGTGAGTTTTTGTGTGATATAGTTGTAGGTGAGGTGGAGAATGAAAATGAATATGGAGGCTTGATTAGTGAAGGTTTTGGGGTGGAAATGGTAGAGGGAGAGGTGGTGGAGGTGTAGAAAGTGATTTGAGGTCGATTTCTTGGAGGATTTGGGTTGGAGAAGCAAGATTGGAACTACTGGGGGCGGAGCACATCCCACGGCTATTCTGGAGTCGAGCAAATGAGCTTGCAAGTGATAGGGGTTGTGGTGTTTTGTGGGGTTTAAGTGAGAAAATGTGTGGGATCGGGTCCCACCACAGTTAGGGTGGGTCACCACGATCGTGGTGGGGGTTTGGTAGCACGACCATGGCAGGTGCCACGGCCATGGTGGGGGTGGAGATGGTTGTAGATCAACTCTCGCCACATTCGTGGTGGGCGCCACGACCGTGGTGTGCTCCTCTTGCCTCGGTCGTGGTGGGTCACCACATACGTGGTTGTTCATGTACAAAATCTCTTTCATCCCTGTAACTCCTTTGAATTTTTGCATTTAATTGACCACGACCATGGTGGTCACCACGAAAATCTTGTTGTCATGTCACCATAGGTATGGTGGTGTCCACAAACATGTTGTTCAGCAAGTGCCATAATTATTTTAATCTCTACGGTTGTGTCCATTCCTTCACAAATTTAGCGAGGTTACTGTAACTTTCTTGATATTTTGCACTTAAATCACCACGACCGTTTTGAGGCACCACGACCGTGGTTGTTCTTCATGCAGTACTTTGTCAAATCAAATTCAAAAAATTTGATATCTTTTCCAAAAAATTATTCTTGGCCACATTTCATCTTCAACAACCATGTATTTCCCTCTCTATCTCTCTCTTCAACATGTTACCTGCATCTCATCAAAACTCAAACAAAAACTATCAAGCACAAGTGTGCATGTTTGTATTTCGTGGAAAAAAACAAAAGTATCAAAAAGTGAAGGTTCGATGAAAACGTTTCCAAACCTAGGTGGGTTTCCTCCCACTAGTGCTAAATTTTATGCCTTCAATCGGGCTTATTGATTCTTGACTTCATTCATCCTCGTGGGATTCCCAAACCATCTTTGAAGTAAATGTCTCTATCATGTGCATTCAAGCACATCTCCTCATCAATTTGATGTTCCTCCACTACCATCACAATATCAAAGCTTTGATTGGCTTTGTCTGAACCTACTTCCACAACTGATTTCAGTCTTTGACCATTCACAGTGAATTCTTTAGCTCCTTCTTTCTCACAAATCAACACAACATCGGATGGATACACCTTTTTTATTAGATAAGGCCCTTCTTCCCATCTAGATTGAAGTTTTTCGGAAAAGAACTTCGTCCTTGAGTTATACAACCATACCCATTTTCCAGGCTCAAAATCTTTCTTCTTGATCATCTTATCATGTAGAAACTTTGTTCTCTCTTTGTAGCACTTAGACATTTCATAAGCTTCATGCCACATCTCCTCTAATTCATTCAGCTAAAACTTCCTCTTCATTCTGGCATTCTCTCCATAAAAGTCCATGGCCTTCAAAGCTCACAATGCTTTGTATATGTTGTATCTCAACTGGTAGATGGAAGCTTTTGCCATACACAAGCTTGAATGGTGTGGTGCCAATTGGGTCTTTATATGTAGTCCTATAATCCCATAAAGCCTCATTAAGACATAATGACCAATCCTTGTGGTTTGGCCTCACTGTCTTCTCTAGAATGAGCTTTATCTCCCGATTGGACAACTCAACTTGACCACTTATTTGGGAGTGGTAAGGAGTAACCACACAATGATTCACTTTGTTTTTCTTAAGCAAGCCTTCAAAAGTGCGATGGATGAAGTGACTTCCACCATCACTAATCATTTCTCTTGGAATGCCAAACTGGCTAAAGATATTTGATTTCACGAAGTCACACACCACTTTGAGATCATTTGTTCTAGTTGCAACAACCTCGATCCACTTTGACACGTAATCCATGGCAACCAAAATGTAGACATATCTGAAAGAGGGAGGAAAAGGACCCATGAAGTCAATCTCCCAAACATCAAACACCTCCACCACAAGAATGGGTGATAAAGACATCATGTCCCTCTTTGAGATGGTGCCCACCTTTTGGCACTTCAATCAGCACTTGCAAAATTCATGAGTGTCTTTAAACAAGGAGGGCCAATAGAATCCACTTTGGAGAACCTTAGATATCGTGCATTTCCCACCAAAATGGCCTCCACATACCCTAAAATGGCACATAGATAGAATTTCTTGCCACTCCATCTCCAGAACACGTCATTGATAATTTGGTCGGGGCAATATTTGAAAAGATGAAGATTATCCCAAGCATATTTTACCATAGAAAATGACCTTTTTCTTTCCTCCCTTATCCATGTGCTTGGTATCCTTCCACTAGCTAAGAAGTTAGCTATGTGTTTATACCATGGCCTTTGGGTGGATGAGAGTAGGAAGAGCTTCTCATGCAACATTGTTTCTTTGATTCTACTTATATCATCAAAGGGTGCTTCAATTCAGGAGAAATGGTTGACGGCTGAATTTTCCACTCCCTTCTTGTCTACAATCTCAATATCAAACTCTTGAAGCAATAAGATCCAACAGATCAACCTTAGCTTTGAGTCTTTCTTCACCATGAGATACTTCAATGTGGCATGGCCCGTGTATAAAACTACCTTGTTTTGTAAAAGATATGATCAAAACTTGTCAAGAGAAAAGATGGCGGAAAGAAACTCTTTTTATGTAGTCATGTAGTTCCTTTGTGCTTCATCTAAGGTCTTGCTAGCATAATAGATGGTGTGCGGGATCCGACCAATTATTTGGCCTAGTACAACACCTACTGCCATGTCGGATGCATCAATCATGATCTCAAATGGAAAAGAGAAGTATGGGGGCTGCATTATAGGAGCAGAAATGAGCTTTTACTCCAAGTGGTTGAATACTTCAACACACTTGTCAACAAAGTGAAATTCAACATCTTTTTCCAACAAATGACATAGAGATCTTGAGATTTTGCTAAAATCCTTGATGAAACAACGATAGAAGACTGCATGTCCCAAGAAAGATCAGACATGCCTTATGGTAGAAGGAATGGTAAGAGTAGAAATTAGGCCCACCTTGGCCCTATCAACCTCAATACC
Source organism: Alisma plantago-aquatica (assembly GCA_963693085.1). NCBI lineage: Eukaryota > Viridiplantae > Streptophyta > Magnoliopsida > Alismatales > Alismataceae > Alisma > Alisma plantago-aquatica. Next base: position 270,177,635 of record OY856415.1, on the reverse strand, counting down.
GTCTTTTGAAACCCGGTGGCCCAAAACTATGCCTTCAGACACCATGAAATGGCTCTTTTCCCAAGATAGCATGAGGCGAACCTTGATGAATCTCTCAAGAATGGTAACCAAGTGGAGTAAACACTCATCAAAGGTTTTACCAAAAATGGAGATATCATCCATGAACACTTCAAGTGACAAATCAAGCATATCAGTGAAGATCAAAGTCACACATCTCTAAAAAGTGGAAGGGGCATTACACAACCCAAAGGGCATTCTCCAGTACGCAAAAGTACCACTCAGGCAAGTGCATGTCATCTTTCTTGTAAATGTCATCTTTTATTGGCCCGCATGATGCATAGTAATATGGAAGTACCTGGAGTATCCATCAAGAAAGCAATAGAAACTTTGCCTTGCCAACCTCTATATAATCTGATCAAGAAATGGAAGAGGATAGTCATCCTTCTTAGTATTCTCATTGATCTTTCTATAGTCTACACACATTCTCCATTTGTACTATTATCTTACCGGCATCATCTCACCATAGACATTCTTTGCCACTGTGATCCCACCTTTCTTTGGTACTACTTGGATGGGACTCACCCATGTGCTATCAGAAATTGGATAAATAATCTCAGCATATAACAACTTCACAATCTCTTGAGTCACAAATTCCTTCAATTTTGGGTTCAATCGCCTTTGTATTTGGTGGGTTGGCCTTACATCATCCTCCAAATAGATCCTATGCACACAAATGGAGGGGTCAATACCCCTCAAATCAACAATGGACCATCCAGTGGCCCGAATGTTCTTCTTTAGAAATTTCATCAATGCCTCTTCTTATTCTGGAGAGAGAATGGAAGAGATGATCATTGGGATGGTGTCATTGGATCCTAGAAAAGCATACTTCAATCCTTCAGGGAGTGACTTGAGTTTAAGAGTTGGAGGTTCTTCAAGACAGTACTTCAATGGCTCAAAAATTGATGGGAGGTCCTCGCTTGCATCCACCAAGGCTAGCCCGTTCACTTCATCCTCTCCATCATCATCATCGAGGAACTCAATAATGAGCTCTAGACCTCTACCTTGAGTGGCAGTCTGAATCCACACAGGTAGGCACTCCTTCCCAATCTCATCAAGGCATTTAACAAGATAGTAATCTTCTTCTATAGAACCTACCACCTCAGTTGTAGCTGATGACTTAAAGATGTTCAACTAGATCTTCATGTGCATACATGGTCTCAGTTCTCATTTGGATCACTACGTCAGATGTAGCTAAGAAGGGACTCCCCAAGATTATGGGTACTCTTCTTGTATCTTTCTCCATATCTAGCACAATGAAGTCAGTTGGTAAGAATGCGGAAGTCTCATCATCAAGTCTAAGTAGCACATTATCAACATGCCATCTAGGCGTCTTCACTAATCGGTCGGCCAACTATAAAGTACAATGAGACGGACCTAATTGTCCCATTTGGATCTCGGCAAACACATCATATGGCATCAAGTTCACGCTAGAACCTGAGTCTAGAAGGGCTTTGTCCATACGGTGTGCCCCAATGTAACATGAAATGATGGGAGCACCAGGGTCTTTTCTCTTTCTTGGCATGGTGTGTTGTAGAATTAAGCTTAATTGCTCGGTGATATTGACTTTATTTGGCATTTTCCTTGTTGTTTTTCTTTTAAAACTGCAATAATCTTTCAGAAACTTAGCATATGAAGGGATTTTCTTGACCGCATCAAGCAAAGGAATGTTTATCTTCACTTGTTTGAAAGTTTCCATGATATATTCAGTATGTTTCTTCTTTCTTCTCTCAACAGAAGGCTCCTTAAGAGCATCAGGAAATGGGGGAAGTTGGGTTCCCAAATGGCTCGGATCACAGAATCATCAACTAGAATCATGGGAATCATGGTATCACTACTCGGTGTCACAGTATCAACTCTAGTTTCTGTCACAGAATCATCACGCTGGATTTATGTATCAACATGTCTGATGATAATATAACATCTATCCTCACTAGCTGCACTATCAACAACAGTATCACAGGGCTGCTCCAAAGTCTGGCCACTCCTCAAAACTGTCACCGCCTTCACATGATCATGGGTAGAGGAGGAGCAAGCTTGTGGATTTTTTTGTGGTTGTCGAGGTGGTGGTGGTATTTGGTGGTGTGAGTTGCGATTTTGAAGGATGAATTGTGGCTGTGGTTGTTTTTGTGGTTGTGGTTGTTGTGGATGGGATGATATTGTGGAGGGGTTTGTTGGTATGAGTGAGGTGGAGGTGGAGGTGGAGCATATTGATAGTTGAGAGGAGCTTGAGGAGGTCATAGAGCATAGGGATTTGGTGGTGCTTGATATGAAGGTGGAGCATATGAACTTTTAGCATTTCCCATGAAATTGCCATCATTGTTTGGATTTGACATTAGTTGGGATGGTAGTCTTCCTTCCTCCCTCCTAGAAAAAAGTGATATTTGGTCCAATCTTTGCTCAAGATGGTTAATGGACTACCCATGAGAGGACACATATTTCTTTACCTCATCCAAACTTCTCAATCTTCCAAGCACTTCATCTTTAAATTTCGAGCTATACCTTGGCCTTGGTTGCCCTTGTCCTTGACCATCTTCATTTTGTTGTTTCCATGAAAAATTAGGATGGTTTTTCCACTCAGAAGTGTAAGTGTTGGACATAGGACCTTGGTTATTCTAGTTGCTAAAAGAGTGCAAAGCATGAACTTCCTCTTCTTTAGCTTCAACCTCCATGGTGGATTGACTAGAAGAACCACCAACTTGGCTCTTCATCATATTCATCATGTCTGCCATCATCTTCATCATGTCGGGGTTGGTAGCAGTCCGAGCTGGAGCTACAAGAGGAGGTGGAGGTTTGTAGTTCCAAATAAATTGTTCCCCTTCAGTAGAAAACCGATGGTGATAATTTTTAGTAAGGTGTTCAAACAATGGGCATGACTCCTCAGGTGACTTCGCCACAAATGTGCCCCCACAAGATGAGTCTACATTGTTCTGTCTTAACTCTTCAAGCTCGGTGTAGAAAGCTTGGACTAGATGCCACAAGGGTACCTTGTGATGAGTGTAATCACATAGGAGCTTCTAGAATCTTTGCCACATCTCATGGAAAGGTTCATTTTCCTTTTAGGCAAAGGTGGTGATACATCTTCACATGTGAGTCAGCTTGGCATTTGGAAAGAACTTCTTGAGAAACTCATTTTTGATTGAATTCCACATCACAAGCTCCTACTTTAAAATGTACCATTGTTTGGCCTTCTCCTTTAGAGAGAAAGGGAAGAGTGTCCTCTGGATGGAATCATCGGTGGCAACAGGTGTGTCTAAGGTAGAACAAGTCTCAAGGACGGTGTTGATATGATGGTAGGGATTTTCATTCTCCATCCCATAGTAGCATCGGGAAAATAACAATTATTTCTTGGTTTTAGAGTCGGATCTAAGTGTTGGGCTATGGTGGTTGAACATTTCCATGAGGTTCATTTTCTGCCATGTCGGCTTCTTGGTGTTACTTGCGGCGGATTTGGCATCTCCTCCTACCTATCTCTGGGTCGTACAACACCAAGTCAGTATAAGTAGAACGCATATCACACATGCATAACTGTCACCTACAAAATATACAAGCAAACAACCAAAAACCAAGTTAGAATGGCAGTATGCAAAGGTGAACAAAGAATAAAGAATAGCAATGATGAGGACAGTAGGAAAAGCTAAGCTACACTAACAAGCTAGGATGAGCACCTCTATCCCCACAATGGTGCCAGAAAGCTTGGTTTAGTTTTGCACGCACGTATGATATTTTGAATTTATAAGGTTCCCCTAACTAGTTTCATTCACGAAACTAAAATATGCTCCCACAAGCACACGGGGTCATGTTATAGCATAGATGAGAGGAAAGCTATGGGGGTCGAACCATAGGGATAGAGGGGGCACTACGGCCTAGTCAGCGTTGTCTACATTCCTAAAGCAGAGATTAGGGTTGAAGGATTTAAAAGGGATTTTGGTTTGATTACACTATGCAAGCAAGAAAGTAAAGGCTATATGAAAACTAGATTACCAAAAACTAGGATATCTTAGGCAAGTTAGGTATAAGCAACTAGATTAAGCAAGAAACCAAGCAAGGGCAAGATGATCTACACTACTCTAGCAAGGAAATTAGCAACTAAGAACTAAGCTAAACACTAAAGCAAGCAAGAATCTAAGTTAACCCTAACTAGCAAGACTAGGCAATTAGCTAGAAGAAACAAAGGCAATTAAGCTAAACTAGCATTAACAAGAAAGAAGGCTAAGGTGGGTTTCTAGCAATGAATTAGGTAGGTGGGCCATTTGGGAATGTGATTTGATATTAGTTGGGAATGTCAACATGACATGCAATTATCACAATTCAATCTAGATTACCAAACCAAACAACAAGGCAAGTGTTATTAGAATGTACCCTATACTACTAGTTGGAGAACTAGGGTTAGGTTTAATTATAGTAGGACTTGTTAAGTCTAGGTTTCTAGGGTAAGTGGTATTAGGGCAATTGAGATCCAAGGGTAGGGATGGGAGTAGAGCTGAGGGTTTTTCACCTCATGCTACTAGACATCTAGCCTTTATAAAGCTCTAGGCAATTGCACTAATCATACTTACACTAGCTACTTAGATCTCACACTCACTTGTAGAAGGAGGTATATGTATGTAGGAACAAAGGGGGCTAGCTAGGTATCCACTAATTGGACCTAGGAGCCATTCCTAAGATTGCTACATACATTCCAATTCCTCCTAGAAGCTAAGTATCATCAAACATCACAAAGCAAGCAATTTATGTTAAAGAGCAAAAACCACATGCGAGATAATGGGAAATGAGACAGAAGTAAAGAAAAGGCAAAAGGAATGAGAAGAAGGGGATAGGACTCCATGAAGCTCGAAGTAGATCCCCCTTATTAACCTCCTAGCTGTTATAGGGTGACCTCCTTCCTCTAAGATGGAATATGGGCATGAAAATGGAGAGGGTTATGGTAGAAAACCTAGAAAACTAGGTTTCTATGGTGGAAATGGTGGATGGAGAGCATAAATGCAAGGGGAATGCAATGAATGCTCAAGAGAGGGTGAGGAGGAGTACTGGAAGTTGGGGAGTGTAACCTCCGTGTTGTGGCTGCCACCTATCTATATATAGGTGGTGCGGAAGAACTAGGGAAAGTACGGTCAAAGTAGGAAAAATAGTGGTGAAATGGGTAGGGTTAGGTGGTCACCACAGACAGCCATGTTGAGGTGCCACGGCCATGGTGGGGGTTGCATGACACAGTCATGGGTTGTGGAATGGATGAGGTGGGAAGTGGAGTGGAAATGATAAGTTTGTATGGTGGCCATGTCCTTAGCGGGGTGCCACAGTCGTGGTGGGTAGGGGGTACCACAGTTGTGTGGGTTACCACAGCCGTGTTGAAGGAGGAGACCACATGATAGGTAGCTTGGAGGTCGTCATGTCTTCAGTTCACCATAGGCATGGGGAGCGCCATGGGTGAGGTGGTCTTCAAGGGCCACGACCGTGGTGGTGGCCACGACCGTGGTCATTCATGTGTAAAATGGACCCATTCCCTCTTGATTTTGGGGATCTTTGTGCATAAATCTCCACAGGCGAGGTGATGGCCAAGAGCGAGTTGGAGTGTGCTGGCCACGACCATTCTGGGGGCCACAGCTATGGGGTCTTCAGTGACCACAACCATTTTGAGCTCAACGGTCATGGTCATTCATGTGTAAATTGATCACATTCCCTATTGATTTTGGAGCTCTTTGTGCATAAATTACCATGACGTGGTAGATGTACGATGGCCGTTTTGTGGATTTTGGTGCTGATTTTTATTTCATCTTCATCTGGCCTCCTTTTACTTTGAATTGCTCTTGTGCATCCAAGGAAAGCTTGGGGTAGAGATAGATCCATTCTTAGGGTGTAAGACACCATAGACGTCCTTCATCTCTCTCCCTTGCATCAGTGCATGCATAAGTGCCCTGAAATATACACAAAAGGAGACATAAGTGCATTTATCATAAAAGATCACATTGAGGGGAATAACTTATAATCTAAACTATTTAGATGTGATTCTCATGCAAAAAGGCACGAGATGAAGCCCTAAAATAAGGCTGCATCACCTACCTTGATGAAATTAAGGATCAGGGAGACCTTCAACATTCTCAAGTGTTATCCTCTGGCCTTTATATAGGCAAGAGCATCACCATTAGGCCATCAACTTCTTAGCCCAACTTTTTGTAAAAGTTGGGAATTGGGCACTTTCTAGATTTAGTGAAGTAGCATCCGTGTTAGGGTTAGGTATATTTGCCTCTTTCTCCCAACTCTTTTGGGATAGAAATTTCTCAAGATGATCAAGAGGCAGAGGGAACAAGGGAAGGTAGGATCAATCTACTATTCACACAATTTCCTTTTAAGATGTAGGGTATGGGATGACGGTCGAGCCATTGGATCCCGATTTAGTAGTCATTATAAGTGTGATACATAAACCAAGCGTGGGTTATCCATCAAAATAGTCAGGGTATTCAATCGATGTTCCATATATGGAATCATACGTACTTATTGCAATTAAACCCCTCTTTCTTATTAGATTCCTCACTAGTAACACCCCTTCGATTGTAAATTTGGAGGGGAACTAATTATTGTCTTTCCCAACCTTTATCTATTTTTAGGATTTATTGAAATAACCTGTATGCACCACAATTTCTCTTTTAGAATATTCTTAAAGTAATCACCAACACCACATGGAGATCCCTTTTTCCCTCAAATTCTAGGATTCTCTTCTTTTTGTTATTATCTTCAAATATACCAAAAGTCAAACCGAGATATCACCATTTGATGCCTCACATATTGTGTTGTCATTCATGACTAGATAATTACTCTTTTAATTATCTAAAATATCACATATCTTATTTTGTTTTGGAAACTGCATATTATTTCATATTTCAGTTATCTAGTATACCATAAAGCCATTATACTGCATTTATGCATGAGATCTCTTGTTTTCTTTTAACATGTGCCATAGGGACCTATTTTCAAAGAAAATAGCCTCATGGTCCTCACTTGGCCATGGTTTTGCACCCATGCCACAAAGGATAACATTATTATGCCATCAATAGTACCATTGGGGAATTTACAATTAATTCATTCATATAATTCAATTTCACCAAAATTGAGGATATTGCACTACTCCCATTACTCAAGATTAGGGTTTAGGTTTCTAGTTAGAGACTACACCCTGCATCTTATGGTTTCTAAGTCCCTTGACCCACTAGGGTTTTCCTATACCAACCCTAGATCCATCTAGAGTTTACCCAAAAAACGTTTTTCTTCCACATTACATGTACATTAATTGGCGAATGATGCCTTAATCCTACTTCTTATCAAAAACCCTAACTTGAGATGAGGAAAGAGGTTCCTTTTAGGGTGTATAATGCCACTATGAGTGGCATTATAATTGAGTAGTATGAAAATAAGCATCCAATAGTTTATTTTAGTAATTCTCAAGAAAACCTTAGAAAACCTTTGTAATCGATATTAAAAGTAGTAATATTCATAACCATGTATCTTTTGTAGAACCATGTAGAAGTCATACTTTAAGCATATTATCCAAGCAAGCAAATCAAGCAAGAAAAATTTAATCTGCATGTATGTAAATCTTGAAGTGTCACCATCATATTATTCAGATATAACCCTACTCAGGTCCTAATATGGGATTTAGCATTGTCTTGGGTCTGGATAAGAAATAAGGGTACAAATGCTAATTCCATGATAGTAGGTGAAACCCTAGTTATTATATTCATCATATCATTTCATTACGAACACTTAGATAAGATTAAGTTCATTAACAACATAGCAAGTTATGATCCTTAACCCTAATTCTTCATATGCATGATTATCCACTTTAGAAACCCTAATTATCATCATTATTATTTTGATCATGTTAGATTGTCATTATATTCAAAAATAATATATTACAACATGAATAAAATCATTTAGGGTATTCAACACCTAAACTAAGAATTTTAGGGTTTCCATTTACTAATCACTACTTAATCATATAGTAAACCTACTTTTAGAATTGGGACCAAAATTAGGCATCAATTGTATTTTATTCTTGTTCCTCTCATTTTTCTAATCATTTTCGTATATATTATCATCTTGATCGGAGTTACCAATTAATTACTATAATTAAAGAAAGACTAATCTATTTAGGCTAATCAGGAGGGGCCACATCAGCATGGATAATATTATCCACGCTAGTGCGGGTCATGGCCCTGGATAAAAGGGTTTGGGCACACAAATGGAGCCTACTCAGTGAGGTTGGCTCTCTTAAGTTAGGGGCAAGAAGACCAAGCTACCTTTTTTCAATGACTTAGGTATCGTCACACAGTGTGGGTACTCAAGTCATATCACACATGTGGTTGCTCCTTCTTCATTGAAGCAACACCTTCATGCCATTGGGGAGTCAAAACCTGAGTTGACTTGCTCTCCTAGGCCCCAAGGCTTAAGGGTGACAAAGAAGCTACCTTCTCAAGTTTAACATGAGTTCAACAAGGTTTTGGGTGTGAGCACCAATGCTCTAGGCTTGTCGGACATGTTTACGGTTCCATTTGTTTCATAATAAGGAAGACAAGATCCTTGGGAAAGGTGATTAGTATTACTTAAAAGTGAGACGTGTCTAGGTATTCTCCAAATAAGATCCAAGTTCTCCCCACATTGTTCCAGGGGCTGAGGTGGTATGGATCATGCCCTCTGGCAAGATGTTCCATGGTGATGCACCCAGTTTGTCGGCGGCCCTTCCCGATCACCCACAAGCCTCGATGAGGATTTGAGTTGCCCCAAGAATGTTCCACAATGGTCCTAGGCCAAAAAATTGGTTTGACATGCTTTTAGGACTTGGAACTAAGGGACGATCACCGAAAACCAAGGTGGTGAACATGGGAGGGTTCTGAGCTTACCTCGATGAAATTAAGGATTGAGGAGACCTTCTGAGGCCTCAAGTGTTACTTTCAAGCCTTTATATATGAAAGATGGTTGGCATTATGACGTCGAACTCCCATCCCTTACATTCTATAAAAGTTGGGAATTGGGCACTTTCTTGATTTAGTGAACTAGCAGTCATGTCAGGGTTCATAAATTCATCTCTTTCTCCTCACTCTTTTAGGTCAAAAAATTTCAAAAAGATCAAGAAGGGAGAGAGAACAAGGGAAGGTGGGATCAATCCACTTTTCACATGGTTTCCTTTTAAGATGTGAGGTAGGGGACAATGAATGATCCATTCAATCCTGATCCAACAGTTACCATAAGTGTGATACATCAATCGAGTGCGGGTTATCCATCGACATAGTCTGGTTATTCAATCAGTTTCCAAAAATAGAATCATATGTATTTATTGCAATTAAAACTCTCTTTCTTTTCAGACTCTAGGCCAATAGGAACACCCCTTCAATTCCAAATTTGTAGAGAAACTAATTATTATCTTTTGCAACCTTTCTAAATTTTTTGGGATTCCTTGATATACATTTTATGCAAAAAAACTTGCTCTTTTAGCATATTTTTAAATTAATCACCCACAACACTTAGAAATACCTTTTCCCCTCAAATTATGGATTTCTTTTCTTTTATGTTATTATCTTCAAGTATACCAAAAGTCAGACTGAGATATCACCATTTGATGGCTCAATGCTTGTGTTGCCATTCATTGATAGATATTACTCTTTTATTTATCTAAAATATCACATATCTTATTTTCTTTTGGAAACTTTCTTATTATTCCAATATTTCATTTATCTAATAAACCATAAAGCCATCATCCTTTATGTATGCATGGAATCTCTTATTTTCTTTTAACGTGTGACATAGAGGCCTATTTGCAAGGTAAATAGCTTCATGGGCCTCACTTGGGCCATGGGTTTGCACCTGTTCCACAAAGGATAACATTATTATTCCATCAATAGTACCACTGGGTAATAGATAAAGTAATTCATTTATATAATTCAATTTCACCAAAATTGAGGATATTACACTACTCCCATTACCCAAGACTAGGGTTTAGGGTATGGGTTGGAGACTACACACTGTATCTTAGGGTTTCTATATCCCTTGACCCACTAGGGTTTTCCTATACCAACCCTAGATCCATATAGTTCTTACCCATAAAATATTTTTCTTCCACGTTGCATGTACATTAATTAGTGAAGGATGCCTTAAAATCCCACTTATTATAAAAAAAACCTAACTTTAGATGAGGAGGGAAGTTCCTTTTAGGGTTTATTAAGAAAGTGGATGAGAAGTGGATGAATCAAGATGAGAAGAAAACCTAAAGGTGTTTTTCTAAGGGAAAAATCTTCTGACTTTGGCTAGGTAGAATTCACTAACGCTCGGGAGTCCTCATAAGACTACTACCAGTGTAGAGGAAAATATTGTCATCCATCATCATGATCCTTTCTAGACACCATTATCTTGAATAATGCGCTAATAGTTCCCTCATATTTCTATAGATTAGTTGAAATTACAAATTATTAAATATTATTTGAAAATTATGTGGCTCTAATACCAAATGTAATTACCTCACTTTCAGCATCCCTCAATTAAGGAAAGACCCTCAAGTTGAGAGCCATTACATATATTCCCAAGGATCCAAATTTAGTAAATAAAAAATAATACTAAATAATTTCCATTAATTTCAAATATTGTTTACAAACTATAGAATGTAATACCTCATGAAACTAATGGCATATTCAGAAAAAAGTATTTATCTAATCCTTCTTTACCTAGCTTTAATGCATTCAGGTAATTTCATGTGGTTTATCATATCTTGATCACTTCATATCTTGTCATCATCATCATCATCATCATCATCATCATCTAAGCCTCAATCCCAACTATGTTGGCGTCAACTACATGGATCCTTCGTTTCCATTCAGCTCTATCATCGGCCATATTCTGATTGAGATGTAGAGATTCAAAATCTCTCTTTATAAGCTCATCCCATGTTAATTTAGGCCTTCCTCTTCTTCTATTTATAGTGTTTGGCTCAATAACATTGCTTTGTATAGGCACACTAGTAGGTCTGTGTTGCACGTCTGTACCATCTGAGTCGTCCCTCGCGCAACTTGTCCTCAATGCTCGCCACCCCCACTTTATTCCTGATATAGTCATTTCTCAAGAAATATTTTCTTGTCTTCCCACACATTCATCTCAGCATACACATTTTAGCCACGTTCATCTGGTTGATACCTTATTTCTTCACCGCCCAACATTCACTCCCATAGAACATGGCATGGCTGGTTGTATAGCTTTTCTATAAAACTTACTTTTTAACCTGAGAGGGATCTTCTAATCGCATAATACTCTAGTTGCACTCCTCCATTTCAACCACCCTACAGTGATCCGGTGACAAACATCATTTTGATCGCCATCTATTTGAATAATAAAACCCAAGTAACAAAATTTATCACATTTTGGTATATCTACTCCGTCCAACTTGGCTCCACCATTCACATTGCGAGATTGGCTGAAATTGCAATGCATATAATCATTTTCCTCCTACTAATCATCAATCCATTTGATTCCAATGCCTTTCTCTAACATTCAACTTTATCATTCAATCCATCTTTAGTTTCGTCAATCAAAACAATATCATCAACAAATAACATACACCAAGGAATATCATCCTGAACATTCTTTGTCAACTCATCCATAACAAGAACAAATAGATATGGGTTGAGTGTGGATCCTTGGTGTACCCCAACTATGATAGGAAAATTTGGTGTCTCTCCTCCAGGAGTCTTGACACTTGTAGTAGAGCTATCGTACGTGTCTTTGATCAAGTCAATGTATTGGATAGGCACACCCTTTTTCTTCAAAACCATCCATAACACTTCTCTAGGTACTCGATCATAAGACTTCTCTAGATCGATAAACACCATATGAATATCTATTTTGCTTTTCCTATACTTCTCCATAAGCCTCCTTATCATAAAAACAGTGTATGTTGTTGATCTTCCAGGCATGAAACCAAATTGGTTGTTTGATACATGCGTTATAGATCTTAACCTCTGCTCAATAATCCTCTCCCAAAGCTTCATCGTGTGACTCATCAACTTGATACCTCTGTATCATATCTTGTAATTATATAAAATGCCAACAATCAAAATGTGGATCAATATACTGCTATATTGTATACGTGGAGTGCATACAAAAAGTGTGCAAGTAAATAACAACATATAATAAATCAATTACATGAAAACAAGAGTTGACATTTTGTTCACATGATCTTACTTATGTGACACTCATAGTGGCATTACAATTGGACAAAATATAGATAAACACCCAACATATTATTTTATTAAACCTCAAGAAATCATCGGCAAACAATGGCAAATGATATTGTAGGTAATCAGAATTGTAATCATGTACCTCTTGTAGAACCATGTAGATCATTTACTTTAATCATATATCCAAGCATTCAACATGCCAACATTATCTGCATGTATGTATACTCTAGAGTGTCACTAGTAATATTCACGGCATACATATCTCAAATATGTCCTAAACTAGGGTTTAGGGTTCTTTTGATTTTGGATAAGGAATAAGGGTACAAACCCTAATTCCATCGCGTTACATTTCAATAGAGTTATAAACCCTATACAAGGCATTAATGGAAACCCTAATTATTAAATTAGGCCTTTAGACCATTTTAAGAAACTATATTAGATTATGCAACTTAAGATATTAATGACCAAAGAAAATTAGGTTCTAAACCCTAATTATACAAATATATATGATCATTCACTTTAGAAACCCTAATTATCATCATTATTATCACGATCATCTTGATTTCTAATCTTATTCAACATGATTAGAATATAAAATGAATTGAGAGCATTGAATGTATTCAACATGTTGATATACAATTCTAGGGTTTCCATATATTAGTCACCATGTTAACACATATTAGCACTACTTTTAGAACCATAAGCATGATTATAATCTGTAATATTTTATTCTTATTATGCATGTTCTCCTAATCAACTTTAATATATAATTTGTCTCCATCTGAGTTACCAATTAATTATTACATCTAATTCAAGATTAACCTCAAACGACCAATCATAAAATGAATGTCAGTTTATACCGAATTATCCATTCAAGTCCAGTCATCCATGGGACCAGGATTGAATCTATAGGATCTCAGCACATTGCCATTTTGTGCTTTCATGGATGAAGCTAGGAAAGGGCTTAAAAGATAGTAATACCCTTACCATTACAACATGTCGACCCAAGGTAGATAGGTAATTATGTCATCCTTCATCTTCCACCTCTGCTTCACACGCACCCGCCCTTCTTGCACCATAGCATAAATCAACTCCAAATTTACTCTTCATTGCAAGACATCGGTGGTAGAATAATAGTAAATAAATTAACATGAGCCATGAGGTTTCGAACTGAATGACATCTTCTCTGGAAGATTGCAGCGACAAGCGAGGCAAGAACCAGGGGAGGCTGCATAGGCAAGAAACTAGAGATGGGAAGTCATACATAGGTGAAGAATGAGTAAAATTAACATGTTGAGATCAGGGAGTCCAATCAATGATATGGGTAACCTTATATATATACATGGGTGGGGGAAGTGAGGTATCTTCTCTCAAAAACTAGGTTGCATCAAGATATGGGCATTTTCTATAATGGCATTATTAGCAACAAATAATGAGCTATAAAGGTTTGCATTCACCTCTTGATTCCAAAAAATTTGGTTTTGTGGTGTTTGGTGAAGATGAGAGAAATAATTGAGACTCCAAGCAATAGGATGTGAACAATACCCTTTCCTAAACTGGATTGGGGTAGAAAAAAAAGGTATAGCCATTGATCTATGATCAAATGGTCATGATTATTGTTACACATCAAAGGGTCGAGTCCTTGTGTTCCTAATCAAAAAATAATCCATGACATTCAATGTATAGATCATTCAGTCATTTCACTTTAGGGAACATTCGTAAATCCATAACTCTCTCCTCTTTTATCCAATGGACTCCAAGTTTTAAAGGAAGGCCTTTAATAATTAAATATTGGTTTGGGTAAGATTTGGTGGTAAAAGGATGTTTCTAGATATACTTTTCTCTCTCTTCACACATAGGAAAAAAATAATTATTATAAGTAGATCCTTCATCCTTTACAATTTTCTATAGGATTTTAGGATCATCCTTTTGATATGAAACTTGGAGGGTAAGTCATTAATATCTTTCCCAACCCTTATAAAATATATGGGAATTATTGGGACAACTTACACAAACTAAACTTGTGTTTCAAGTATATCCTTAAATCAATTACCATTATCACATGGAGTGTCCTTTTTATCACAAATTCTAGAATTCTCTTAATTTAGTCATTATCATTAAGTATTCCAACAGTTGGATTGAAATATCTTTGTTTGATCACTACAACTTGCATTGCAAGTCATGGTTAGATAATTACTCCATTAATTATCTAAATCATAACATATCTTAGAACACTTTTGGAAACTTGTTTATTATTTCATATTTCAATTGTATTACAAACCATAAAACCATTATTATTATTTATGCATGAAACCTCTTATTTCTTTATTGTGTGCCTCAAGGACCTATTTGCAAAGCAGATAGTATCATGGGCCTCACTTGGGCCATGGTTGAACCCATGCCATAACATTATTATTCAATCCATAATACAATCAAGGAAATAAGTTATCAATTCAAGCCTTATTTTAATATGATTCACATTCAACAAATTTGAGGATATTCTAAAATATATGTTTGTGAGTAAAAAATCTCCCAAAAAAATTGGAAACATGGATACGATGACAAAGAGTCCTTGATATTTTAATGATATGCCTATTTTTGTGTTCAACACTACCATTATGCTAAGGAGTACGTGTTGGGAAATATGAAGACAAAGTAGGCAGTAGAAATGAAAAGTTTCTATACATATTTGCTAACTAGTAGATCACATCAACAATGATGTATTAGGAAAGAGGGTGTAAGATGTACCTTATCCTAGAGAAAATCTAGCGACTATCCTTGCATGGATATGTGCTTCGTTTTCAAGAAGCACACATACGATAGTAGATGAAATCCTCTTTCTCTAGCATTCATGAACTACGGCTGACAACATCCTCTTAGCATAGTAGTAAAAGCTTCCATGCTTATAATAGTCCAAGTGGACCACTAGGAACTCCATGTTGTGCTGCTTGAGCTGACAGAAAGGAGTTGTCCCTTCCTTTATGAACATGCTAGGGTTGACTTCTTCTCACATGCTATGTCTTCCTTTC
Organism: Alisma plantago-aquatica; assembly: GCA_963693085.1. NCBI lineage: Eukaryota > Viridiplantae > Streptophyta > Magnoliopsida > Alismatales > Alismataceae > Alisma > Alisma plantago-aquatica. Next base: position 270,162,334 of record OY856415.1, on the reverse strand, counting down.
ACAGATAAGACAACTTGGCCTCTCATGTTATCACAACTATGAGAAGTCAAGTGTAAGTCTTTTTGAGAGCCTTGGCCATCCCCCTTTATATACAAGTGACTAGGTCAGGGTTTCACAAACCTTGGTGAGACAAAGAGTCAGTTTTCATGGATGGGTGGTGGTTTTGCACTACCAATCAATCGACTAGCCAATAGAGTCGATCCATTTTCTTGTGGTAAGGGGCGCAACAACACTGGTTTTAATGTATGTTCTTTCAGCCAACATTAAAAAAAATTATTCGTTCAAACTTGCCAATTTAACCCAATCAGTCAATTAGACACTCCAATTGTTTGACTGGCTACTATGAATTTTGTTGGCAATATTGATTACTTGATCATTTGAAAATTTAAGTCAGTTGACCGGTTCCATTGTCTAGAGTCTACAAAGTCCGTTCGGTGATGCGATGATTTTGAGTCGCATTTATAGACCTATTTTACTTGTGTTTTATGCATTTATTGGTCATTTTAGTGGTTAATATTGCATAATTCATTTACTTTAGTCTATGATCCTTCTCAGTGTCAAATCTCCCTTATTTTATTGTTTTGAGCATAAATGATTACAAGAATATGTTTTATTTTGGCTTATGTGGTTTTGTGTTGCAATTTCAGGAAAAATGCATATCTGCAGTTGTCGATACTATCGACGGCTATCGATACCATTGACACAGCTATAGGCACCCAGCCGCAAGGAGCAGCATAAAGTCGATACCATTGACCCTTGTGTCGATGGTATCGAGTTACTATCAGGTTGCTGGCGAGAAGATAGTTGATACTATCGACCATAGAGTCAATACTATCGACCCCAGAAGATTTAGCGACGGTAAAGGGATAGAACTGACGCCTAAGGGTTTCGATACCATCGACCCTCTTCGATGATATCGAGTCAGCAGTAGGCGCAATGAAGAAAACAAAAGAAGACTTGTCGATATCGCACAGGGTCGATACCATCGACTCGCGTCGATGGTATCGACGCAGTCAGATGCAAGTTTGTTTCAAATCGATCGAAATTCGACGGCTGTGATATTTTTTCAACCTAACTCGGTGATTATACCTAATGACGGTGGCCAAGAGCAATCTATCACATCATTAGCCGCTGCACACATCCCGAGAAGGTATGGAGAGAAGAACGGAGCCTAGAAGCACGCCCCAGCCCTTCCGAAAGCCGAAGAAGATGTTTCCACCGCTGAAAGGTTGTAGATCGTGCATTCTATGTCGAGGAACGCTTGGATCTTCTCTGTTCAGGGGTTTCATTACTTATTCATGTTTTTCTCCATGTTTCCCCTTTTTTCAACCATGTTTTGCTCTGAGATGAACATGCAGGGCTAATCCCCTTTGTCTTTAGGACTGGGAGTAGCCCAGGGAAGCATTGTATGACATTTTTATCATAGTAATTTATCATTTATCTCTTAAATCCGTCGTATAATTTCATTTTCTCAATTATATTGTTATGCTTGATCACCATAATGATAATCTAATGCCCTTAATTACTTTGAAAGAAGAATTAACTGTTAAAAAGAGATGAAATTCACATTAATTAACAAATCCCTTGAACAAGGCGATGTACAGTTAATGGTGGAAACCCAGAGGTCGATTTTAATGCACCTAGTTTAGGGTATAGGTTACTACGACGGTGGAACTGACCTAGACATAGGTAGTGAATTGTACCATGACAGTGGGCAATTCTGACTACAGGCCACTACCCGGATCGAGAGATGAACCTGATTTATTATATGGAAATTCATACAATGATGACCCGTGGTGAAACCGCAATCCTAAAGATCTCCCCTCGAATTGATTAAACTAAACCCTTAATCGATTGCTTTGTTTTATTTTATTTTCTTTTATTTTTCAAACAACTCTCAAAATCTTTTAATTGGCCTAGTTGATCGCAAATAGTTAGTAATAGTCTACCGATAGTTCAGTGTCCCTGAGTTCGACTCGGGCCTCACAAGGGCCTATACTACATTGACGTGTGCACTTGTGTTCTACGCACGATAAAATTGTGCCAAGTTTTTGGTGTCGTTGCCGGGGACACGGCAACTGTCGGCACTATGAGTGCTGCAAGCGGCCATACTAGGCCACTTTTTATTTTTATTTTATTATTTAATAATCATTTTTGAAATTCATAGTTTACCTTTCATATTTAGCAATCGTCTAGCACGGTACTGAACTGAAATTGCCATTTTTGCAGGTATTGTGCATGGTGCAGACGCGTAGCACTGACTACACACAACGAGCACCAAAGGTTCCACTATCAGGACCAGACGACGAGGAAGATTACAATCATGACCAACTGGAAGATATAGATTCCGACTCAGAATAAGAAGCCATGGCCGAAGAGCAGATGATATGGGAGAAGATAAAAGCTTCTTCCTCATCCGCTTCAAAGGGGCCAATTAAGAAGCAAGCGATCAACATTCCGACTTATAAGATTGATCCTGCATTAATCAACTTGGTCAAGTCAAATGCATTCCATGGGCTAAAGAACGAAGACCCGGTGACTCACATTAGCCAGTTTGTGGAGAATTGTGACATGATAAAAATAGACAGGTTTCCACAGGAGACACTATACCTGAAGCTATTTTTTAGCTCTCTGGCAGGAAATGCACGAGAATGGTTGCACAATTTTGACGATGAATATGTGGAATCATGGAACCACATGGTGGAAGTATTCTTTGAAAGGTTCTTTCCGCCTGAGAAGACAAATGATATGATTAGGAAAATCTATAATTTCAGCCAGAAGGCAGGAGAGACTTACTCTGAGACCTAGGAAAGGTTTCAGATCATTCTTAGGAGGTGTCCGCATCATGGGCTTGACAAGGAGACGCAGGTCAAAATCTTCTATTTTTCTCTCTTCGAGCATGATAGAAGTAACCTGGATTCTGTAGGTTCATGGTTCTCTTTTAACAACACAGACACGAGGTGTTGGGAAATTCTAAAAAACATGGCCAAGAAGCAATCCTGGGGCGACAGAGACGCCGTAGAGCACGTTCGAGCTACGAGGGAGTCAAAGGCCATCAAAGAGCTGAATGAGAAGATGGACCTTCTAGCCAAGAAACTACTTGCAAAAGAAGATATCGAATCTGAGGATGAAGCTCAAGTCAAATTCATGCGCCAGCAGCAGGGGTACAGAAACAACGATTACTCATGGAGGAAGGACAAGAAATTTTCTTGGAAAGATCCAAATAACTTCTTACAGGACCCCGATGCAAAACCCCAGCCGGCGGCAGAGGATAAGAGCACAGAGTTGCTCAACCAAGTGATAAAGCAGAACCAAGAACTGATGAACACTTTTGGACAACAGATCAAGAAACAGGGAGAATTCATGAATCAGTTTGGGCATACATTGCAGATCCATGGGGCTCAGATGAGGATGATAGAGATGTCTATGGTGCAAATGGCAGTGGAGATAGCAAATCTGAAGAAGCCAGTGCATCAAGGCTTTTCGGGTAATACAAATATTCCAGGGGAAATCAGCAGGCAAAGGCAATCTTGCTATGGAGTGGCAAGAAGATTTTAAACCCCAGGGCCGATGAACCAAGCAAACACCAGTCAGAAACCGAAGGTGAGGCCACAGAGGAAGTGCTAATTCCAGTCACAGAGCTGGTTGAGGATATTGTAGAGGAAGTCACAGCTGAACCTGTTACTGTTGAGGAGGAGACGGGGAAGAGGACACCATATGTGCCACCACATCAAAGGGCACAGGTTGTCCCGATCCCATATCCAAATAGTGTGAAAGCAAAGAAAGTGGACGCTCAGTTCAAGAAGTTCCTGGACAGTTTTAGAAAGCTCTTTGTCAACATTCCATTATTAGAAGCAATCGAACAGATACCCTCCTACGGGAAGTTCTTGAAAGACATCATCACAAAGAAAAGGAAAATCCCTGATACAGAGGTTGTGGTTCTCAAGGAATAGGTAAGTGTCTTCATCATGGGCACATTGCCACCTAAGAGGCAAGATTCAGGTTGCTTCAATATTTCATGTTGCATTGGTAAGGTGAAATTTGGCGAAGCACTGTGTGATTCCGGGGCAAGCATAAACCTGATGCCTCTCTCTACGTTCAAGAAATTGGGATTAAAAGAATCAAGGCTGAGCAATATGACAATACAGTTGGCGGATAATTCAGTGGTGAAGCCCTATGGTATTTGTGAAGATGTGTTGGTGAAAGTAGATCAGTTTGTATTTCCAGCAGACTTTTTTGTAATGGAGATGCAAGATGAATAGGGTAATGAGTTACTCCTTGGACGACCCTTCCAAGCCACTGCTGACATGATACTTGAGATGGGGAGAGGTCGTTTGACCTTGGGTATCGCTGACGATCGGTTCGAGATGGTCATGCCTTCCAGCACCACGCAATCTAAAGTTAAGGAGCAATGCCGCATGGTGAAGCACTTTGATCAAAATATCTCTCTCTGTCTAGGGAAGCCATTTCTCGATTTGGCTCATGTGATGACTAGAGTAGAAAAGGGACACTAGCTGTAGACATCATGGAGCAGACCAAGGTTGTGTATCTTAGCAAGGTTGTGGGTTTTCCCAATGATGAAGAAGAGGACATCCCTCCCTCTACTGAAGATGAGGCCATAGCAAGTTCTATTTTCAATGCATATCCAGAATTACCGCTTGAAGCCTTCCTGGTTAATATAACACATGATTGGATGAGAAGCAAGTCACTACAAGAGTGTGCCAAGATGCTTCAGGTGCTTCCATGTTTTTATGCTAGGTACTATGAAGACCTTGGAGAACCTCCACCACCGCTTCAGTCATCTTTGATCAGCCTGCCAGATTTAGAATTGAAGCCATTGCCACCGCACTTGAAATATGCATTTCTGGCTGAGGATGAGAAGCTTCCTGTGATTATTTTGGCATATCTGAGTGTCGAGGAGGAAGATCAATTGCTGATTGTGTTGAAGAACCACCGAGGTGCATTCGGGTGGTCGGTCGCAGACATCAAGGGGATCTCCCCTACATTGTGCCAGCACAAGATCCGGCTTGAGGAGGGAGTCAAATCGGTGATTCAGCCACAGCGTCGACTAAATCCTAGCATGATGGAGGTCGTAAAGAAAGAGGTGATTAAGCTCCTTTCTATAGGTATCATCTATGATATATCCGACTCGACGTGGGTGAGTCCGACACAGGTAGTCCCTAAAAAGGGGGGAATTACTGTTACACATAATTTGTTAAATGAACATGTCACAACCCGCTTGGTAACCGGGTGGCGTGTATGTATAGACTACCATAGATTGAATGCTGCTACGCTTAAGGATCATTTCCCTCTTCCATTCATTGATCAGATTTTAGAGCGATTAGCGGGTCGATCTCATTTTTGTTTTCTCGATGGTTATTCGGGGTATAATCAGATTTCCATTGATCCGAAGGACCAAGAGAAGTCCACCTTCACTTGTCCTTACGGAACATTTGCATACTACCATATGCCTTTTGGTCTGTGTAATGCAGCGGCAACCTTTCAGCGTTGCATGCTTGCCATTTTCTTCGATATGGTTGAACGCTATTTGGAGGTTTTTATGGATGATTTCTCCATCTATGGTGTGTCCTTTGACGAATTTTTATACAATTTGGACAAGGTTTTGCAACGATGTGAGGACACACATTTGGTCCTCAATTGGGATAAATGCCACATGATGGTTAGCGAAGGGATTATGCTGGGACATAAAGTGTCTAGAAAAGGGTTGGAGGTAGACCCAGTGAAGATCGAAGTTATTTCCAAATTGCCCCCACCGAATTGGGTTAAAGGGGTACGGAGTTTTCTAGGTCACGCCAGTTTTTATCGCCGCTTTATAAAAGATTTCTCAAAAATTGCCAAACCATTATCTGAGTTGTTGGAAAAGGATGTTGTGTTTGATTTTAATGAAAAGTGTTTACATGTGTTTAACGTGCTTAAAGAAAAACTTATTTCCACACCGGTTGTACAAACACCGGACTGGACCAAGCCGTTTGAATTGATGTGTGATGCGTCAGATTTTGCAGTTGGGGTTGTTTTGGGACAACGTGTGGACAATAAACCCACTGTGATTTTCTATGCGTCCAAAACTTTAAATGACGCATAGTTAAACTACATGACAACTGAAAAAGAACTTCTCGCCGTTGTTTTTGCTTTTGAAAAATTCCGGCAATATCTTGTAGGATCTAAAGTCATGGTATGGACGGACCACGCCGCCATTAAGTACTTGATGGAGAAAAAGGATGCCAAACCTAGACCGATTAGGTGGATCTTACTTTTACAAGAATTTGATAATGAAATCAAAGATAAGGCGGGAATAGAAAATGTTGTTGTGGACCATTTGTCTAGGTTGGAAAGGGTAGATGAGAAGGATTTGCATATACCCATTACCGAGACGTTTCCTGATGAACAACTTCTATCTGTGAAATCGAAAGATCCTTGGTTTTCTTACATTGTTAATTATCTCGCCTGCAAAATTATCCCGGATGATTGGACATACCAAGAGAAAAAGAAATTTTTCCATTCTTTACGATATTATTTTTGGGATGACCCTATTCTGTTGAAGCAGTGCAGGGATGTTGTGTTGCGCAGGTGTGTACCGAAAGTGGAATATGAAAGTGTCTTATGTCATTGCCATACTCTATCGACGGGTGGCCACCATGAAAGTTCTAGAACTGCGGCCAAGGTACTGGACAGTGGTCTTTACTGGCCTACTTTATTCAGGGATGCCTATGACTATGTGCGGCAATGTGATTCCTGCCAAAGGGCAGGTAACATTTCAAAAAGATAGGAGATGCCCTCAATGTATTTCAAGAGGTCGAGGTGTTTGATCTGTGGGGTATTGATTTTATGGGACCCTTTGTGTCCTCCAATTCTAACTTGTACATTCTATTAGTTGTTGACTATGTATCGAAGTGGGTAGAGGCAATACCCACTAGGACTAATGATACCACCGTAGTGTGTAGGTTTGTCAAGGAACACATTTTCTGCAGGTTTGGTGTACCAAGAATGATCATTAGTGATGGAGGTACACATTTTCGAAATCAGAAGTTTGCGGCACTGTTGAGAAAGTACAGGGTAAAGCACAACATTGGTACCCCGTACCACCCGCAAACACAGGGGTAAGTGGAAGTCTCCAATCAGGAGATTAAGAAGATCATGGAGCGCACTGTGGCTTCCATGAGAAAGAACTGGAGCATCTTGCTATCGGACGCTTTGTGGGCGTACAGGATGGTGTTTAAGACACCTATAGGCACTACGCCTTTTAGGTTGGCTTACGGTCGGGCCTGCCATTTTCCAGTGGAATTGGAGCATAAAGCGCATTGAGCACTGAGGAAGCTGAATTTGAACTATGATGAAGTGGGAAAGAAGAGGTTGCTTGAGTTGAATGAACTTGACGAGTTGAGGATGAATGCATATGAAAGCTCGCGGATCTACAAGGAGCGAACAAAGCTGATTCACGATTGCCATATTCAGATGCGCGTCTTCAAGAAAGGAGATTGGGTACTCTTGTTCAACTCCAGGTTGAAGATGCATCCTGAGAAATTGAAATCCCGATGGAGTGGACCGTTCACTATATAAGAAGTTAGGCCACATGGCGCAATCATCGTTCGTGATGGCGAGACAACATTCTTGGTTAATGGACAACGATTGAAGTTGTATTTCGGTGAAGATTACACAAGGAAAGTGAATGAGGTCAAACTCATTGTGCTCCCAGATGCATGAGGAGCTTGATTTCGTCTAGCCTAAGACGTTAAATAAGGGCACTTGTTGGGAGGCAACCCAGCCATCGGTCATTTAATTTAGTTTCTTCCACATTTGTAGATTAGTTTGATTTGATTTTGTTTTTAGTGTAAAAATGATACCTTGATCATTTGTTCAATGTACAGGACTGAGGCGGGGTCGATACCATCGACCCTTGTATCGATGGTATCGAGATGAGCACAGGTAGGCGGCTACAAAAATCTCACTGCATCGATACTATCGATGGCCTCGTCAATAGTATCGACACACCATCAGGTTTCTCGCCTAATTGAGGTTGATAGTATCGACACAAGCGTCGATACTCACGAGATCTCTAGAGATATTCAGATGAAAATTGTCTCAGTGAAGTCGATATCATCGACGGGCCTGTCGATGGTATCGACCCAGTTACAGGCAGAAAGCCGCGGCCGGGCCTCGCGAGGGTGTTTGCCCTAAGAAGAGTCGATACTATCGACCCGTGTCGATGGTATCGATGCGATAGGTCACCGATCTGTGAGAGGAAATCAACGGCGATCGCTGCATCAAGAGAGTCGATCCGTGGGATGGGTAGATACCATCGACACCCGTCGATGGTATCAACGCGTCATCGATCTGGGCCCCCAAATCAGGCTATTGACAACCTTCGATACTAGAGGAAGACGGATTGTGCTACATGAGTTGATACCATCGACTCGCGTTGATGGTATCGATGGGCATACAGCAGTGCCAGCCACGTTTATAAAAGGGATGGATTGTCGTCATATGACGTCATACCTTCAGAGCATTCCTCCCCCACTTGTGTCGAGCATCTTGTTGAGCGATCGAAGCCTGGCTACGAGCATCCAAGGAGTGCGTTCTTCCATAAGCCTTCACCAAGTAGAGATTGTCTTCTCTGACCTCCCCCAAGCTCTGTCTTCTATCACTTCTTCTTCGACAATGGTGCACGCCGTCGGCGCATCTTCTTCACACGCGACACCAATGGAGATCCCACTGTTCATTCCTCCACCGACTGCATCTATTCAGTGTCCGCAGATTGTCCATCCTTCCGTGGAGGTCAAGAAGGTCTATGAGGAATTGATTAAGAGAAAGATTGAGCCCACACGCTATGTCGATCGGGACATGGTTCGTTATGTTGGGTTCGAGCCCAATCTAGCCTACGTGCTCAAGGGGCAGGCAAGGCATACGGGCAGGAGGCCCTATGACATAGAATTCCATGCCGACGGCCAGTCATTCTTCGGTGAATGGCCCACATACAAGGAGCTAGTGGCAGAGTTCATGGCGTCGCTGGACATATGCGTCGTGCCAAACGACATTAGCGCAACTGATCGGGAATGGATCAAGGGCCGCATTTCTTTCTGGCTGTACAACAACGATTACACTCTCACCCTGTGGCAGTTCAATTCCATCTACAACAGGAATCATGGGAGAGATCGGTATCGGTGGCCAGGCAACAGGACATACTACGATGCCATTTTTGCTGAGTTAGTGACTACGCCGCCCGGCAAATCCGTGAGCTACCACAATGCAGCAGTGGCAGATTTCGAACATCCGTTCGTGTGGATTCTTCACTGCATGCTCTGCACCACCTTGTTCGCTCGTGGTGGTCTGTCTCTTAGCAAGTTTCAAGAGACAGACTTGTTTTTCCTACACAAGTTGCTGAAGCGAGAAGAATGTAATTGGGGCGTGTTTTTCTTGACGCGCGTGTTGGTGACCGGCCTAAATCGCACGTCCTAAATTAGGAGGCGGATTTGAGGTAATCGAGCTTTCACATTTATAACCCGAATCCTTCTAGGCCCCCGCAACTTTGTTTACGGGGTCAAAGTAGATATACAGGGTCGAACACAGGGACAAGGGTGGTAGTGTTGAGAATCCAGAATCAACACGCTACACTCCGGCAGGTATAGAGATATAATAAATTCCTGAAAGGGAAACGGTAAGATGTCACAAACAAAACAAACAAAACTATCTCCAACTGGAGCTACAAGAAAGATTTAAGGTTTTAGTCATTTAGCAGTTTTTAAGGGTTTTCATACAACAGAAACAGAAAGATAAAACCAGAGCTAGAGCAAGGTACGAAGGATAAGACTTCAGTAAAATGAGCGGCAGTAGTAGCATCATGCACCCCTCCTCTCAGAGCGGGTACCTCTAACCAAGCAACAACACCCCTCTTGAGGTTGTTGGACTTAAGTTAGAGTGGAATGTTACTTAAATAACTCTGTTCCAGGCACTCTTGTACTCCAGAATCGGACCAAACACTAGAGCCACAACACAACTCTCGAAGTTGTTGCGACGGGAAAACACGATTCGGTAGCTAAGCAAAACGCGATCCAAACATGCAAGCTAGAGTTCAGATATCAAACATAGTAGTCATCCAACATATTGTACCAAGCATAGAGTAGCAAGTAATTAAGCTTTTCCATTCCCAAAAACATTAAAGGTCTTAATACATTGTGTAAGTAAGGAATTAAATAACAGAATTATAGATAGATGTCACCTTCTTGATGTAGAAGGGCGACAGGCTACTATGACTCTCCAGCCCGATACCGGTCAGGAGCCTAGCCCGATATAGCAATGTCGGGCGGCACACCCTCTCGAGCGGCACGCTGTGACGGCGGATTGTATCGCTCAAGGACTCTGGCCGATACGCTCATGTCGGGCGGCGTACCCTCTCAGGCGGCACACGGCGTCGGGCGAAGCGTATCGGTTTGATATTGTGTCGGGCATGGAGCGGCGCGTTCTACTGTCGGGTACTTGTGTCGCTCATCAACATTGGCCGATATCGGCCTGCAGTGTCGCCCGGGACGGTCAATAGTGAACCATCCCCTCCCTCTCGGGACGAGGAAGAGCTCACCTAGAGTTGTCTGGCATGAGCACTGGGGCGTGATACTCTTGCTCTCGTAGTTTCCTCTGAAGATCACTCAAGATTCCTGACTGTCTGAATTCTGAACTATCTGAACTGTCTCTTAGGCTTCCTGTAGATGTTATTTATAAGCAGCGGTTGGGGGCACGTGACGGGCGGCGCCTGCCGGTGGGTGGCTTGTGTCGCGCGACAAGCTTGGGTTGTCATGGCGAGCTCGGCTCCTTGTCGGGTAAGAGGCGCGTCGTCCGTCATCTTCTTCTTGCGCGGCATCCCCTTGTCACGCGTCGTTGCGTCGTGCCACCCTGTCGAGTAGTGCTTGTATCGGGCCGTTGGAAGGCCAATGTAGGTTGGACTTATTTCTTGTGGGCCGGGACGGCCTTCTTGGGTCAAAATAGGAGGAAAATTCTGCAAAAGATGGAAGTATTGGATTAAGAGTGTTGCTTGGCCAATTATTGCGGAAGTACTAATAAAAGAGAGGAAAATAGCAGAAAAGGGCAGTTTTGACAACAGAATAAAGGGAAAAAACATCACAAAAATTGGTGTTATCAACTCTCCCAAACTTAGCATTTTGATTGTCCTCAATCAATATTTAAACTTTATTTTGTGATGCTTCTTCTTGCTTGGTATAACTTTCAGGCCAAGAGGTAAAACAAGTATAGTAATGCCTTTAGAGATAATGTTGCCTCACTGCAAACAAAAGACCATGTGTTTCCTTGTCTTATTATTTCAGTACATTTTTCTCTACAGCTTCGGAGAGACTTTGTTGTATGATTCTGAAGTTAGCTTACACACCAAACAGCTTTATTTTAGGGACAGAAAGTTGTGTATAAGGTAGGCTAAGGCTTTTTTGGGTTCTTGTCTCCCATCGGTCCATCCAGGTAAGGGTTCGTTAATGGGCAAGTGGTCCCTGCAGTCCAAGCCAGTTGGCTTTAGAGCAGTGATTTCACATCCTACGTACCACTACCCTGGATCTACCATGCTTAAAGATGGGTACTTTTGGAAGACAAGTGTGTATATATATTTTTTCTCTTTTTCTTTTATTGGGCACAACTCTCATGCTTTTATTCACTCTCATAAGGCTTCTCTCTCTTTTTGGGATTTTTGTTGGGTAAGGGGAAACAAAAAGATTTGTGTTGTTTGGGCAGCTTTTTCCTTCTCCATACTCGTCTCTTAGCTGTTTGCGAGATTATTATATTTTTCGAAATTTTTGGCATGGCAAAACATAATCTTTTATTCGTTTGAGGCAGCATTATCAAAAAGATATAACAGAACTTGCATCCCGTTAAGCACATAGAAAACAAACCTTGCAAGAAGTCACAACAGTTTTTCACTATTATAGCAACTTTGTACATATGCATGGGGATAAAAGCAAAATTTTTCAAAAAATTTTATATGATCATGACATTTTATACGAGCATGGGTACATACACATGATAAAGAGCAAGAACAAAATGGTACAAGGGGTGGAGGCGAAGAAAATTTTTATACCTCCTTCACTGGTACATGGGTACCCCCCCAAACTTAGTCCGCACTCTGTCCCAGAGTAGCAAAGAATACAGGGTGAGGTCATGTTAGCCCAGTGAAGGTTATCTAGCGGGCTCGCTTGTGCCTTGGAGAAGCTGCAATATGCTTCTTTGCTGCAGCCCTTTTATTTCCCCGGTTGGAAGCAGCCGAAACAAGTGCAAAGCTCTCAAGAAGGAAGCTCAAAGCTTGTACATGATAGGCAGAGAGCTCTTGAAAACACTTGTGGATGCTTCCCCCCTCTTTAAGAGGATGGAACCAAAATGCCCAGACGGAATCCGGAGGCCATCGGGGCAAGACTTGTGTTGTCTCTGGAGATGGTCCTAAACCACCACAGAAGACAGACTAAGATAAGTAAGTGCTCCTCTTCGGGGTTCTGACGTTTCTGTCTGACAGTTGTTGCTTCAGCTGCGGCTGCAATTCTGATTCTTGTGCCTCATTTGTCAGCTCAGCCGGAGGTTTGCCTTGTATGATCCATACCTGTTATTAAGTTCATTACCCATTTAAATGTTAGGTAGGAAAAGCAAAAGAAACTCGGTAAAACTTGACTTATTTCAAAATCCGGGTATCGTCCATCAAAAGAGAACTCGAGACGATACAGGATTGGACGATACGAAGAGAGCTGCGCGGCACAACACACTGCCCGACATGGGTATGTCGGGCGATAAGGTCGCCAAAAGGCACCCGCCCGATAGGACATCTCATAAGAAAACTATGTCGCCCGATATGGCGTATCGGGCAAACACTATCGGTCGTTACGTCGTGCTTAACTTCGTCGGGAGATACTCAAAAATCGACTGAGCTCGTAAACCCGATAGGCTGCACATGATATGAAAACCCCATGTCGAGCGACAGATTGTCGGGCTATACCTTTGCTCTTTGGAGCCATCGCCCGATACAAGGGTGAAGGCAAGATGGCCGACACGCGAGCAAAACGGGCGGATTACTGCATGTGTTACAGGTGGCTGAAAAGAGTAAGTGTAGCAGCCCGACATGTTGAAACACCTTACTATATATAGCAAACTCAGTTGGGGGTAAATCGGGCAGTTCTGGGGGGTGCATCAGCCATTTGAGGCATGTTGTTCCTGAGACGAGAGTCTCGTCAGTCTACTTAAGGGCGTTTATCCCCATCCACGATACGGTTGTCGCTCGGGAATACCATCTGTCACGGCTCTTGCGGTGCCTAAGAAACTACAGCCTGATACAAGCGTGACTGTGCTCCAGCTGAGCTGTTGCCCGAAATGGTTAAGGCAGGCGGCCAAAAACTAAAACTAGAAAAAGCGATTAAAGGGTAAAACATCATCGGCTAAGGGTTAAGCTCTTGGCCTCAGAGGGTATTACTCTTCAAAGCCTTGCAGAACACATCGGTGGCCCATAAAATAGAAGAGTCGGTACGCTCGGCGCGTGCACTGACTCGGGCCTTATTACAATCCATAAAGTTTGTTTTTACAAGTAATAAGAAAAATGCATCCTACTCTATGAAAGAAAGACTCGGGCTGCCTCCCGAGAAGCGCTGAAGTTTGCATTGCCAGCTCGACTGTTGTAGGATCATCTTGTTCAGCCCTCGACTGTACCCATATCTTGCAGGTTGATCTCTGCTCTCCTGACAAACGCTTCATCCTCATAGAATTTTTTCACCATGTGCCCATTCACTTGGAAGACTTTGGTCGGATCGTCCTTGTCGTAGAGTTCCATCATTCCTTATGGGTATATCTTTGACACAGTGAACGGTCCTGATCACCTTGTTTGTAACTTCCCAGGAAAAAGACGAATAGAGGACTTGAATAACAAGACTTTATCCTCTTCGCTTACATCTTTTCTCCTGAGGTGAGCATCATGCCACAATTTTGTCCTCTGTTTGTAGATTTTTGCATTTTCGTAGGCATTCATTCTCAGCTCTTCAAGCTCTTGAAGCTGCAAAAACATCTTTTCTCCTGCTTTGTCGAGTTCCATGTTTAGGAACTTGATTGCCCAAAGGGCCTTGTGTTCCAATTCCAAAGGCAGATGGCAGGACTTCCCGTAGATAATCTGGTAGGGGGTGGTTCCAATGGGCATTTTGTAAGCAGTACGGTAGGCCCAAAGCGCATCGTCAAGCTTCATAGACCAGTCTTTCCTCGTTCGGCTGACAGTTTTCTCCAAGATATGCTTGATTTGTCTATTGGAAACCTCTACCTGCCCTGACGTCTGTGGGTGGTAGGGTGTAGCGATCTTGTGCTTCACTCCGTACTTGCGCAGGAGTGCTTCAGACTGTCTCTCTCCAAAGTGTGACCCTCTGTCACTTATAACAGTGCGCGGTACACTAAAATGAGGAAAGATGGTCTTCTCAAATAGCTTGATAACCGACTTGGTGTCACATGATTGGGTGGCTACCGCTTCTACCCACTTCGATACATAGTCCACTGCCACGAGTATGTATTGATACCCCCGGGATGGGGGAAACGGTCTCATGTAGTCGATCCCCCACACGTCAAATATTTCTACTTTGATCAAGTTCGCCATTGGCATTTCATTCCTCCGCCCTATGTTCCATGTAAACTGGCACTCTTTGCAAACTTTTATGAATTGTGCAGCATCTTTAAATAAGGAGGGCCAGTAGAATCCTGACTGTAGCACTTTTGCAGTTGTTCTCTCGCTACCCAGGTGTCCACCGTAGGGGGAAGCGTGGCATTCTTTCAGGATGTCCGCGGTTTCTTCCTCTGGGATGCACCGCCTGTATAAGTTGTCAGTGCATCTTCTGAATAGGAGCGGATCATCCCAGTAGTAGTTTTTAGCATCTGCGAATAGCTTCTTTTTCTGATTGTACGTGATGTCAGGAGGCAGTTCTCTGTAAGCAAGATAATTGCAGATGTCTGCAAACCAGGGTAAACTTTCTTCTTGAGCTTCTGCCAACATCAGAGCCTCATCGGCATAGCCGTCGTTGATTGGTGGCCTTCCCTATCTCTCAGCCACGATCCTTGATAGGTGGTCTGCGACCACATTTTCTGCTCCCTTCTTGTCGATAATTTCGTGGTCAAACTCTTGGAGCAATAAGGCCCACCTCAACAATCTGGGCTTGGCGTCTTTCTTTTGCATTAAGTATTTTATAGCCCCGTGATCTATGTATACCTTGACCTTAGCTCCGACGAGATATGACCTAAACTTATCAAACGCGAAGATGATCGCTAGAATCTACTTCTCAGTTGTTGTGTAGTTCACCTGAGCCTCATCCAACGTGCGACTAGCGTAGCAGATCACATGGTGCTTATTGTCTTTCTTTTGCCCCAGGACTGCTCCAACCACGTAGTCGCTAGCGTCGCACATCAGCTCAAAAGGTAGACCCCATTCTGGTGCTTGAAGGATAGGTGGTGATGTTAAAGTGTTTTTCAGGGCCTGAAAAGCACTTAGACAATCGTTAGAGAAAACAAATTCAGCATCTTTTACTAGAAGATTGGACAGCAGTTTGGAAATCTTTGAGAAGTCCTTGATGAATCTTCGGTAATATCTGGCATGCCCGAGGAAGCTTCTCACTCCCATCATGGATTTTGGTGGAGGAAGCTTAGATATTTCTTCGACTTTGCTTACGTCTACCTCGATCCCACACCTTGAGATCTTATGCCCTAGAACGACGCCCTCCCGCACCATGAAATGGCACTTTTCCCAGTTCAAGACCAGGCTGTTCTCCTCGCACCTTTGGAGGACCAATGACAGATTCTTCAGACAGCTATCGAAGTCCTTCTCATAGACTAAAAAGTCATCCATGAAAACTTCTATGATATCTTCTAGAAAATCTGAGAACATCGATATCATGCATCTTTGAAAGGTGGTGGGGGCGTTGCAGAGTCCGAAGGGCATCCTTCTGAAGGCATTAGTGTCATAGAGGCAGGTGAATGTTGTTTTCTCCCGGTCGTCGGGCAAGATGGGTACCTGGTAAAATCCTGAAAAGCCATCCAGAAAACAAAAAAAGTGTGATGCGCTAATCTTTCAAGGACTTGGTCAATAAAAGGTAGCGGAAAATGATCCTTTTTTGTAGCCTGATTTAGTTTTCGGTAATCTATGCACATCCGCCATCCGGTGACGGTCCTTACTGCCACCTCGTCGCCCTTCTCACCCTTAACCACTGTCATCCCACCCTTTTTGGGTACTACGTGGATCGGACTCACCCAACTGCTATTGATGATCGGGTAAATGATCCCCGCATCCCTAAGCTTTATTACCTCTTTCTTGACGACCTCCTTGAGCATCTAGTTCAGCTTCCTCTGGGGTTGAGCTAGAGGCTTGGAAGATTCATCTAAGTTGAGGCGATGCATGCACAAGGCGGGGCTAAGGCCTTTGATATCATCTACTGAATATCCTATAGCCCCCCTGTGGAGCCTTAACTCCTCAAGGAGTCAGTCTGCTGATTGCTTGAAAGATTGGCATTTACTATGACAGGGTTTCTCTGCTCTTCATCCAAGAACTCGTACTTCAGGTCTTCAGGCAACGCTTTTAACTCTGGCTTTGGTCTGGGTGCCTTCTCTTGAGGCTTCCCCTCGAGAGAGGCATACATTGCGGACTCCACCACCTTATTCTCTTCTTGTAAGCTTTCGTCAGAAAGGTCGAGAAGGTTGAGATACTCTGCAACTTCAGGATCTTCGAGGTCGGGATTCTGATAGCTTATAGCCCTCAAGAGGGGGTCTACTATCCAGATATCCTCCTCTATTTCCTCGTAGAATTTATTGTAGCTATCTGTAAAACATGTTGATTCAGACAGGGACAGACTTCTCATGATCTCCTTCAGCTTGAAGTCCATATGGTCGTTTCCGACCCTCAAAGTGATCATCCCCTCAGAGACATCAATCAACGCTCTCCCTGTTGCCAAGAAAGGGCGCCCAAAGATGATCGGGCAGTGGGGATCTTCAGCTGTGTCGACGACGACTATATCGTAAGGGATAAATAAATCACCAACCCTGATCGGCACATCTTCGACAATGCCGACAGGTCTCTTAAAAGTGTGGTCCGCCAGTTCAATCCTCATGTTGGTTCGAACCATGTCGGTTAAACCCACCCTTTGCGGGAAACTTAGGGGCATGAGGTTGATGCTTGCCCCCAAGTCTTCTAGACCCTTGCGCTTGACATTGTCCCCGATGGCGAACGGGATTGTGAAATCTTTGGGGTCCCTTCTCTTATTTGGAAAGTCAGGCTTCACGAAGGCAGAGGAAGCAGAAGCTAGGTGCACTGTCTCAACCCTTCCTCCCCTTCTTTTCTTTGTGATAAGGTCCTTGAGGAACTTGGCGTATGTTGGCATCTCCTCTAGTGCGTCAAGGAAGGGTACTTCGAGATGCAGCTTCCTGATCGACTCCATGAACTTCTCATGATGCTTTTTCAGATTCACCTTTATTAGCTTATACGGGAAAGGAATCCTAGGAGCGTAAGCATTCCTTCCGCCAGGTAGCTCTTCAGGGAACCTTTGCACAGACTCTCAAATGTCTGCCTGTCTTTCTTCCTCCTCTGCTGGAGTTGCACCCTCAAGCCTTGGCTCGGGCTCATGCCTGACTTCATGAGGGCGCTCCAGTGTTCTTCCAGACCTCAGTACTGCCATTCTGGCAGTTTCAGGGTGTGGGAGTGCTTTTATTGCAGGATCCTTCATCAGAGCAGTCATCCAGGTCAGTCATTGGTCGACCTCACGCTGGCACATCTGCAAGCTTGCCATCTGGCATTGCATTGAATTCAGAGCTCCAGGGCTAGGAAGCGCACCCTGTACCAGTTGGTTGATGATGGTGTCATGTCTTTTTATGTAGGCGGAAAGCTGACCAACGAAGTTAGGCTGGATCGACCTCTCTCCTTGGCCCTGACATTCACCCTCAGAAAGAGACTGCTCACAACGAGACATTGTATCAAAGCTTGGCAGAACAGGTCACAGTTCTTCAGAGTTCCTGAAATGGCATGAAAAATCAAGTTTAGAAAATTGAAATTTTACTTTTTAAGCAAAGAATAACAATAAGAAAAAGAGTGTTGTCAAGCTCATTTCTAAGCTTGAGGCATGGGAGTGTAGTTAGTGAATTCAGATTCATCAACAGTTTCGTTTTTGCCTTGTCCCCGGCAACGGTGCCAGAAAGTTGACTGGCCTAAATCACGCGTCCTAAATTAGGAGGCGGATTTGAGGTAATTGAGCTTTCACATTTATAACCCGAATCCTTCTAGGCCCCCGCAACTTTGTTTATAGGGTCGAAGTAGATATACGGGGTCGAACATAGGGACAAGGGTGGTAGTGTTGAGAACCCAGAATCAACACGCTACACTCCGGCAGGTATAGAGATATAATAAATTCCCAAAAGGGAAACGGTATGATGTCACAAACAAAACAAAGAAAACTATCTCCAACTGGAGCTACAAGAAAGATTTAAGGTTTTAGTCATTTAGCAGTTTTTAAGGGTTTTCATACAATAGAAACAGAAAGATAAAACCAGAGCTAGAGCAAGGTACGAAGGATAAGACTTCAGTAAAACAAGCGGCAGCAGTAGCATCCTGCACCCCTCCTCTCAGAGCGGGTACCTCTAACCAAGCATCAACACCCCTCTCGAGATTGTTGGACTTAAGTTAGAGTGGAATGTTACTGAAACAACTCCGTTCCAGGAACTCTCGTACTCCAGAATCGGACCAAACACTAGAGCCACAACACAACTCTCGAAGCTATTGCGACGAGAAAACATGATTCGGTAGCTAAGAAAAATGCGATCCAAACATGCAAGCTAGAGTTCAGATATCAAACATAGCAGTCATCCAACATATTGCACCAAGCATAGAGCAACAAGTAATTAAGCTTTTCCATTCCCATAAACATTAAAGGTCTTAATACATTGTGTAAGTAAGGAATTAAATAACAGAATTAAAGATAGATGTCGCCTTCTTGATGTAGAAGGGTGACAGGCTACTGCGGCTCTCCAGCCCGATACCGGTCAGGAGCCTAACCCGATACAGTAGTGTCGGGCGGCACACCCTCTTGGGCGGCACGCTGTGACGGTGGACTGTATCGCTCAAGGACCCTGGCCGATATGCTCATGTCAGGCGGCGCACCCTCTCGGGCGGCACGCTATGACAAGCAAAGTGTATCAGTTTGATATCGTGTTGGGCATGGAGCGGCGCGTTCTACTGTCGGGTACTTATGTCGCTCATCAACGTTGGCTGATATCGGCCCGCAGTGTCGCCCGGGATGGTCCTAAGTGAACCATCCCCTCCCTATCGGGACGAGAAAGAGCTCACCTAGAGTTGCCCGGCACGAGCACTGGGGCGCGATACTCTTGTTCGCACAGTTTCCTCCGAAGATCGCTCAAGATTCCCGACTGTCCGAATTCCAAACTATCTGAACCGTCTCTTCGGCTTCCTGTAGCTGTTATTTATAGGCAGCGGTTGGGGGAAGTTATGGTGCTCGAAGCGCCAAGTGTCCTCCATATTCGCGAGTTGATGGACGATCGATACACATATCGCCCGGCGCAGGGATGTTGGTTGTTGGTCACGTGACGGGCGGCGCCTGCCGGTGGGTGGCCTATGTCACGTGACAAGCTTGGGTTGTCGTGGCGAGCTCGGCTCCCTATCAGGTAAGAGGTGTGTCGTCCGTCAACTTCTTCTTGCGTGGCATCCTCTTGTCGCGCGTCGTTGCGTCACGCCACCCTGTCGGGTAGTGCTTGTATCGGGCCGTTGGAAGGCCGATGCAGGTTGGACTTATTGCTTGTGGGCCGGGACGGCCTTCTTGGGTCAAAATGGGAGGAAAATTCTGCAAAAGATGGAAGTATTGGATTAACAGCGTTGCTTGGCCAATTATTGCAAAAGTACTAATAAAAGAGAGGAAAATAGCAGAAAAGGGCAGTTTTGACAACAGAATAAAGGGCAAAAACATCACAAAAATTGGTGTTATCAGTTGGATGTAAAGAGGAGTACACAGAAGGCTCCAATCCACTTTGGAGGGCTCATCACACCGTTAGCCCACTATCTTGGGTTAAATTTCTCCCAGCTTACTCCCCTCTCCAACCGGAGCAAAGTCAACCTGCAACATCTGCATCGCTCCAGCCTCATCCTGCTTCGTGATGGCATGACATATGCACAATGCCATGTTAATCACGCCTATCAAGAGTGTTCACTTCCAGACCCCATCTTCAACATCGAGGGCGCTCAGCATTTTCGATGGCCTGTCATCGCCATCGAGAGCTCAGATGAAGACGGCGGCAACAACGACAACGACATTGAAGGTGACGAGAATGAAGAGGAAGAGGAGGCTTTCACTCCTCTTCGCGCATGAGTAGCACCCCGGAAGCATCCCCGCATGCATCTAGGTGCATCTTCTTCTTCACAGCCTCTGCCACCATAGCCCTCGCAGTAAGGCGAGGATGTCTACTCCATACAAGGGATGTATGAAATGTTGCAATATATTCATCAGACGTAGCAGTAACATACAACTTCATACATCGGTATTCAGGATACGACGAACCGGCTGCTTGACAACCAGAGGGCTATTTTCGAGAATGAGTGCCTCCTCCTCGACAACCAACAGCACATCCACGACATGTTGCATAGGATGGAGATGCAGCAGCAGCCCTTCTATGATCATTACTAGAGCCAGAATTACTTTGGGGGGTATCCACAACCTCCACCAATACCCCAGTATGATCCGAGCTTTCAGGGGCAGTACCCGTCTTGGGATCCCACGGTCCCGCAGTACCCGCCTCCTCCAGAAGAATGATCGGTATCTCTGTTCCACCTTTTAAGTTTGTTTTTGACTATGAGGCCATAGTCGGATTCAAGCTTGGGGGGGAGTTGGAACAGCTCTATCCTTAGTTTTCTCAGTTTTTAGTTTTTATTGTTTTGTCTTTTGTCATTTGTTTCTCTTAGTTATTAGTTTGTTTATAGGATCCACACTCTATCTAGTGTAATTGTGGATGTCTTCAGTCATGTGTCATCTCGCTGCTTGTACATAGGAATCAAGGGCAAATTTAAAATTTTTTAGTGTTCTGCAAGCTTGCGTTGTTCAACTTTGAGCACATAACTTAAGGAAATGATTGGGTTTGTCAACTCTAAAATAGGAAATCACAACTATACATGCCTAGGATTCATGAAAAGTGGACAGAATTGGTTATTTGAGCCTGAACTGATCAAATGATAATGAGACCGTAATTTGAAATACGAGAGAGAAACCTCTTAATTACCACACAGGTCAATAAGGAGGGACACATAATAATTTTCAAAGGTTCAGTCAATTAGTCTCGTGATCTATCCACCCCATTGTTTTCATACTCCACTATAAGAATTGGAAGTACATTACGGTTTTAATTTCTTTGATTGCATTCCATGTAGATAGGTCTTGCATTGCAGCTATTTTCACATATTTTGCATGAAATGAAAAAATATAGATGAGTTATACATGCACATTATCCTTAGGTGCGGGTCATTTAGTTGCATAATCATCATTTTGTAGCTTCATTCACATTTTTGTGCATATAGTACATCATGTATCTTATTTCTTCTGAAACTTTAAAGGTGATAAACTTGTTCCATACCTTCTGAATGCTTCAAGTATATAGTTGTGCAACAAGAAGTGAGCCTGACAAATAATTCATTGTCATTTATGGATATAAGGGCCTTAAAAGAAAAAGAAAAAACAAGAAGAAAAATGTGGAAATAAAAAAAGACAAAGAAACGAATTGAGAAATAAATGGGAATGAGAGGGAGAAAGGAACATGTTCTCACTGCATATTAAGAAGGATAAGTACATGATGTAGTTTTCTTAGATATTCCATCTCACCTGGATACGGAATGATAGTGCATGCATCATTCCACCCAAATGTAGGCATTAGGGCATTTTCATTTGCATATGCATCATTTAGGCCATTTTTTGCTTTGTGCATGTTAAAATTGTATAATGTTTCCATTTCTTCCACAGCCACCCATTCCATCCACCTGTTGCTCGAGTTGGTAGGCCACCGTGTTTTTCTCCTCACTCATTAATATCAGGAGAGCTGCTTCCATGTAGATGGTAGTTAGGGCGAGCAACATAGAATAGAAGATCACAAGATGCACCGAGTCTGGACCGGAAAATTTTATTATGTTAACTGCCTTATGTGATAGTGTTCATCCATTTTGAGGTAGATATCTTTTACGGATGATTATTGTCGCCTTTAGGGTAATTATCATTTCGTGGTTAGTGAGGGCCGGTTTGTGAATCTCTGGTGGGGATCATATGGTGATGTTTTTTGTGATGATCTATTCTTTAGTTGACCCTCGCAATTCTATTCTAAAGTTTAGTTGCTCGAGGGCGAGCAATGTTCAAGCTTAGGGGAGTTTGATGCGATGATTTTGAGTCGCATTTATAGACCTGTTTTACTTGTGTTTTACACATTTATTGGTCAGTTTAGTGGTTAATATTGCATAATTCATTTACTTTAGTCTATGAGCCTTCTCAGTGTCAAATCTCCCTTATTTTATTGTTTTGAGCATAAATGATTACAATAATATGTTTTATTTCGGCTTATGTGGTTTTGTGTTGCAATTTCAGGAAAAATGCATATATGCAGCTGTCGATACTATCGACGACTGTCGATACCATCGACACAGCTATAGGCAGCCAGTCGCAAGGAGCAGCATAAAGTCGATACCATCAACCCTTGTGTCGATGGTATCGAGTTACTATCAGGTTGGTGGCGAGAAGATAGTCGATATTATCGACCATAGAGTCGATACTATCGACCCCAGAAGATTTAGCGACGGTAAAGGGATAGAACCGACGCCTAAGGGTGTCGATACCATCGACCCTCGTCGATGGTATCGAGTCAGCAGCAGGCGCAATGAAGAAAAGAAAAGAAGACTTGTCGATATCGCGCAGGGTTGATACCATCGACTCGCGTCGATGGTATCGACATCGTCAGATGCAAGTTTGTTTCATATCGATCTAAATCTGACGGCTGTGATATTTTTGCAACCTAACTCGGTGATTATACCTAATGACGGCGGCCAAGAGCAATCTATCACATCATTAGCCGCTGCACACGTCCCGAGAAGGTGTGGAGAGAAGAACGAAGCCTAGAAGCACGCCCCAGCTGTTCCGGAAGCCGAAGAAGACATTTTCCACCATTGAAAGGATGTAGATCGCGCATTCTACGCCGAGGAATGCTTGGATCTTCTCCGTTCAGGGGTTTCATTACTTATTCACGTTTTTCTCCATGTTTCCCCTTTTCTCAACCATGTTTTGCTCTGAGATGAACATGCGGGGCTAATCCCCTTTGTCTTTAGGACCAGGAATAGCCCGAGGAAGCATTGTATGACATTTTTATCAAAGTAATTCATCATTTATCTCTTAAATTCTGTGGTATAATTTCGTTTTTTCAATTATATTGTTATGCTTGATCACCATAATGATAATCTAATGCCCTTAATTACTTTGAAAGAAGAATTAACGGTTGAAAAGAGACAAAATTCACATTAATTAACAAATCCCTTGAACAAGGCGATGTACGGTTAATGGTGGAAACCCAGAGGTCGATTTTAATGCACCTAGTTTAGGGTATAGGTTACTACGACGGTGGAACCGACCTAGACATAGGTAGTGAATTGTACCATGACAGTGGGCAATTCTGACTACATGCCACTACCCGGATCGAGAGATGAACCTGAATTATTACATGGAAATTCATACAATGATGACCCGCGTTGAAACCACAATCCTAAAGATCTCCCCTCGAATTGATTAAACTAAACCCTTAATCGATTGCTTTGTTTTATTTTATTTTCTTTTATTTTTCAAACAACTCTCAAAATATTTTAATCGGCCTAGCTGATCGCAAACAGTTAGTAGTAGTCTACCGATAGTTCAGTGTCCCTGAGTTCGAATCGGGCCTCACAAGGGCCTATACTATAGTGACGCGTGCACTTGCGTTCTACGCATGATAAAATCATGTCAGACGGTCAACTGGACACTCCACTTGGTCAACTAGAACACCATTAGGTCAACTAGACACTCCAATTGGTTGATCTGACAACCACTATTATTCGTTTTGATTACCTAAACACTTTAGTAACTAAATTAAAACTTATACATGATTAAACTCCTCTTCAAAGTGCATCATGTGTATGTGATCCTATAGGTCCAAAATTATGTTGGTAGTGAATGTCCATAACCAGATTATGACATTACAAGAAATATGTGGTATCTAGAAACACATCAATTCTACCCAAGTAATTTGAAAGTTGGAGAATAGCTTCAACCTACATTTGTGATTAGTGTTATCGTGATTAGGGATGAGCATTGGGTCGGTTCACCCTAATTTTTGGCAAGACCATACCCAAACAATATAAGTTTTAGGCCGAGTTTAGGCCAACGAATGTTTAAAAAACTTGGCGCATACCCGAACCACATAATTTAGCTGGGTTTCGGGTCATATTTGGGCCGAACCATATAACATAGTAAATGAATATATTTTCAACATATACATAAGATAAAATATTAACATAGTTTTAAAAATGTGTTTCACCAGGTACATGTAATCTATATGTATCATTAGAGAAACTAATACACTTACAAATTGTATATAAATTCAATGGATGAAATACATAGAATATATATATCAGACACATTTAAATTCACAATCATGGCACATTTATTTATGTGAATGAGATTTTTGCAGTTAACATTGAATAGAAGATGCACATTTGTATTTCAATTATGGTCTAGTGATATCCCAGCTGAGGCAATTTAATATAAATCCTATTTTTTAGATTTAATTTGTATAAATTATAATGAACATGCTACATACAAAATGAATTTGCATATCATATATTTACTCTAGTGCATTGCTCTTATAGTCTAATCAATATGACTAACTAAATATATATTAATCAAATGTAATTTTCAACATTTGTAGTCAAATGAATCATACAAGATACATATCCTATACAAACATGTGGTTACATATACACATATATATAATTAATCTGGGTATATGGGTTTTTGTGCCTGGATTTACCTTGGCCCTAACCCGACTCATATAAAAATCTAGGTCAAAATCTTAGGCCCGACCCACCCATGTAAATTACATGGATTAAGTCTAGATCGGGTTAAGCGGTTTAGGACATGGGTCGGATCGGGCCGGCCCGGTTTGATGCTCATCCCTAATCATGATCATATAGTTCCTTTGTATCATATCTTGAGATTGAATGCAAGGCATGGAATTATCATCCTCTTAATACTCAATTTATGTTTCTTGAACTAGAGCATACTATTGAGATGCACATTGAGCTCAATATCACATATTGAATCACATGAGCATAGACTTGCATTTCTCAGTCTCACTTATAAAGTGGATAGGATATCAATTTTGGTAGGAGGGAAAAATCCCATCTACGTCACTCATTCAATCCCCATGTGACACAACGTACCTGAGAACCACCTTTATAGCAACCCTTGTCAAGGTCACGTTGAATGGTGTCAAACTTTATCGAATGACATGTGATGAGTGTAGTGAATTCATGTCTAAGAACCGCATTCACCACTATCAGTTTGAGAACTGATTCTCACTAATGTTTACTAGCTCCATGTATGATTGTCAAGGTGGGTATTTCTGGTATAGTGTTCTCTAAAAAGTACAATGTGTTTGATTTGATATCTAATATCATGACTAATGAGATTTAGTCATCAGTCAACACATATTCTAGTTTTATGTATTATTTTTCTCTATTTTTCTTCCACAGTAATATCCAACTAGGGACATAACAAGTATGTAAATACTCTTATCATACATATGATCTCATTATTGAGGTCCTCAACTAAAAACATATGTCATTGAGTTACATCATTCTTAAGACATATATCTTGTTACATAATCATCTCATAATTAAACATACATATTAGATGGAATTTCCTTTATTATTAATCAAATCAAGTATAGGATGACACATTACAATCGTCATATGAATGACTCTCCCAGCATACATATCAATAGACTCCTACTTGCACTTAGAGATAATCACCCATGAAGCTAATTCCAAGTGATCTAACATGACCATTATATTTCTATTGCGAAAGTACTTTTATCAGCGGGTCAACAACATTGCTCTCACTCAGTACTCTACAAATCTTCACATCTCCTCATTGTATGTTCTCTTCTATGAGATGGAAACACCGAAGTATATGCTTGGAACACTGGTGTGATCTAGTTTCCTTAGCTAATGCAGTAGCTCCATTGTGTCATAGTATAACTCTACTGCATCACTAATGCTTGGAACCACTCCACGTTTACATGTTAACTTCTTGATCCAAATAGGTTCCTTTACTATGATCGAGGTATAATGTACTTGGCTTCAGTTGTAGAATCAACAAATGTCTCTTGCTAGGAAATTTTCCAGCTTAAGCTCCATTGTTAAGGCAAAACACAAATCTAGATTGTGAACAATAGTCATCTTTGTCAATTTGGAAGCTTTCATCGGTGTAACCATTTTCACCCAACTCTTCCTCACCTTGATAAACTAGGAATTGATCATTAGTCCTTCTCAAGTACTTAAGGATGTTGTCTACAGTGGTTTAGTGACTTTCACTGGGATCTACTGATATCTTCTCATCATCTTCAAAGAATACAAGATATCAGGATGAATGCATAACATTGCATACATGATAGATCTAATTGAAGATGCATATGACATATTACTCATGTGTTCCCGTTATTTAGAACAATTGGGACATTGGGATCTAGAAAGACTAATTCCACGAGAAATGGGAAAATTTCCTCTCATTGAATCATATGTGCTAAACCTCTTCAGCACCTTGTCAATGTATGTACTCTGGCTTTTGCTAAGAAGTCTTCCAGATCTATCTCTATAAATCTTAATTCCTAAGATATAGAATGCTTCTCCTAAGTTCTCCATAGAGAAGGTACCTCCCAACTTGGTCTTTACCATTTTTGGGTAGGGATGTCATTCTCCGTCAATAGTATATCATCTACATACAATATGAGGAATAAAATTATGCTCCCACTAACATTCTTGTAGAATACATGGTTCATCATCATTTTGATTAAATCAAAACTCTTTGAATGTCTCGTCATTCTGAATTTGAGTTGTTTGCTTCAATCCATAGATTGACCTTTGTAACTTACATACTTTATTTGCATTATTTGGAATTATTAAAACCCTCAAGTTGTATCATGTACACATCCTCAAGAAAATTATCATTAAGGAAAATGGTTTTAACATCCATTTTCCAAATCTGAGTCATAATAAGTTGCAATGGCTAGCATGATCCTGATGGATTTAGCCATGGTAAGTGGGGAAAAGGTTTCATCATAATCAACACCTAGGACTTGTCTGAAACCCTTTGCAACCAATTGACCTTTATAGGTTTTTAAATTACCATCCATGTTGATCCTCTTCTTGAAGACCCATTAGTGTCAAATGAGTTTTACCCCTTCGGGTGAATCCACCAAGGTTTGTACCTTGTTGGTGTACATGGAGTCCATATCAGATCTCATGGCCTCAAGACATTTCTCAAAATTTGGTCCCTCAAATGCTTTTAGGTAGGTAATTGGCTCATCATCTATGACCAACTCATCACCTTTTTGAGTCACAAGATATCCAAATCTTTTAGGATCAAGACATGTCCTTATATATCTATGAGGTTCATGTGTTACATGAGGAACTTAAAATTCCACAATAGTTTGTGCCTCTCCTTGTTCCTTCTATACCTCTACATGTTCAATGTTTTCTTTTTGGCCTAGAGCTTCTTCAAGTTCTACTTTTCTCCTACTGATTCCTTTAGAAATAGATTCATTTTCTAATAAAACAACATCCCTGGTAACAATTACTTTATTGTCAGATGGGATATACAAGTAGTATCCCTTGGTTTCACTAGGATATCCAACAAAATAACATTTACTTGATCTGGGACTAAGCTTTTTAGGAAACATTTATCTCACATAAGCTTCGCATTCTCAAATCTTAATAAAATACAGATTATATGCTTCCCATTCCATATATCATATGATGTGTACTGAACCAGTTTAGAAGGTACGTGATTTAGTGTAAACATTGTAGTTTCTAGATCATATCCCTAGAAGGAAGTTGGAAGTTTGAAAAAACTCATGTTGATCACACCATGTCTAACAAGGTATGATTTCTTCTTTCTGATACACCATTATGTTGTGGTGTTCCAGGTGGAGTCCATTTTGATACAATACCACTATCTCGTAGAAGGTCCTCAAACTCTTATCTTAAGTATTTTTCACCTAGATCAGATCAAAGTACTTTTATACTTTTACCAAGGTGGTTATGTACTTCATTCATAAAATCCTTGAACTTCTTAATGGATTCTGAGTTGTATTTCATTAAATACAAGCCAAAAACATGTCCTAAGTGTGTGTTACACAATTAAATTAATATTATACAGTGCTACTAAATATCATGTATTATTCGATCAAAATATGCTAGTTGTTGAAAATTAAGAAATGTCATATTGTTCCAAATAAATATAGTTAGAAAAATATGACAAAAAGACTGGCATGAAAGGAAAACACCACAACCGCTCCTTTTATATTACATATAGACTCAAAAAATTAGATACACCATACTAAAGGTGATAATTGTATTGATTGACAACTGAATCTCTCCATTTTGTAGTGTGTCATGATTGCAATTATATGTATTCTCCTTTTTGGGAACATGTATATTTAAGACTAACAAATCTCGAATAGCTACTGTAACTTGTATGCAATTTTTTGAAAAAAGAACAATTCAATAATTACTTGTCAGTTAATTTCTTCCAATATATAGCATGTTATCATTAAATTCACACATGTACTCACTGATGACTACTATATAGTTAGTATTCACAATAATTTATGCCCAAACTCACTAAAAGAGAACAACTCAACTTATTGTTGGTAACACTCTCTTTGTAACTTGTGCTTATTAAAAGTACTTTTGCTCTCTTTTATTGAAGATGTGCTCGTTGACAATTAATATATGATTAGTGATCACAATAACTTACACATAACGACTATAGAACAATTTTTCTTAATTAAATTTCAACTGACTCTCTTTGATTTGTTATTACTAAAATGATATGTGCTCCTTTTCTTATATGAATCTGCTCATAACCAATATTCAATTAATACTCATAGTTCTCCCTTTTATTCAACTAATACTCACAGTACTCCCTCTTTGGACATATATCAATTTCACGTACAATAATTTACATATGACCTCCTAATAAAGAATAAATGTTTACTAACATAAAGACTCATGAAAATATATAATTCAATCAAACACCAAAGTACGCAATTAAATACCCAAACATGTAATTAATTATAGACATTGATTTTTAAATTTATTCAATCGAATGCTTCAAAGTACACAACTATAGAAAATAAATATAAAACGATCAACATATATGCACCAAAAACTCTGTCTCACCAGTGTCGGTATGTCAAGATATGAGCACTAAACCAACTTGTCAAGGTTTTTTTATTCAGTTGTGCTTTGTTCTAAGACTAGTGGGCAGCCTGAGCATATCCAACAAGCAAGGAAGTTATGTTATAAACTGTTAACAGACAGACAAAGATGGCATATGTGACAGAAGAATAAGAAGTTAGACTTTTTTTCTAATATTTTAGTATTATAACTGAAAACACTAAAAAAATGTCTCTATTGAAAAATATACCAATCAACTGATAGAAAAAAGTCATGGTAGCGATTAAGCAAGCATACATATAGATACCAAAAATCTAGCACACATATTGCACAATCCCTCTTTTTGTAGGGTAGACGCCCAAACTCACTAAAAGAGAACAGTTCGACTAAATGTTGGTAACACTCTCTTTGAAACTTGTGTTTATGAAAAGTATTTTTGGTCTCTTTTATTGGACATGTGCCCGTTGACAATTAATATATGATTAGTTATCACAACAATTACACATAACAATAGTAGAATATTTTTTTTAATTAACTTTCAATTGACTCTCTCTGATTTGTGGTGTGTGATTACTAAAACTATATGTTCTCCTTGTATGCATCCGCTGACAACCAATACTTAACTAATACTCACAGTAATCCCTTTTATTCAAATAATACCCACAATACTCCCTCTTTGGATATGTACCAATTTCATGTACAATAATTTACATATGACCTCCTAACAAAGAACATATGTTTACTAAGATAAAGACTCATGAAAATATATAATACAATCAAACACCAAAGTATGCAATGAAATACCCAAACACACAATTAACAATAGACATAATTTTTTAAATTTATTCAATCGAACACTTCAAAATACACAACTATAGAAAATAAATATAAAATGAGCAACATATAATAAAATATTTAGACACCAAAAACTCCATTCCACTAGTGTCGGTATGTCAAGCTATGAGCACTAAACCGACTTTTCAAGGTTTTCTTGTTTGTCTCTACTTTGTTCAAAGACTGGTGGGCAGCCAAAACTTATCCACCAAGTAAGGACGTTATGTTATAAATTATTAATAGACAGACAAAGATGGCTAATGTGGAAGAAGAATAAGAAGAAGTTATATCTTTTTTCTAGTATTTTAGTATTAGAAGTGAGTAACCAGAAACACTAAAAAAATGTCACTATTAAAAAATATACCAATCATTGATAGGAAAAAGTCACGGCAGTGATTAAGAAAGCATACATATAGGTATGAAAAGCTAGCACACCTACAGCACAATCCCTCTTTTTAATAGGGTAGATAGATACATAGACATATCTACTGAGGTCATCAAATAATGTGATGAAGTACTAGTAACCACTTCTAGCATTTGTTCTAAAACGTGCATATATTTTTTTATCCCTCAAAGCTTGGTTCCCTTTTTGTATATATCAAAACATGGGTATTTACAATGCACGGAAGGCTTAAAAAAAACAAGTTATATTAGTTGTACAAATCTATAAAAAAATATCAAAGCATAGTATCCAAATCCACATTGATGCAACCCCATATGGGCTCCAAACTCTTAAACTTGAAATAAAATACTTTGGCATTCCTTTCTCTCCATATTTCATACAAGATTAATATAGCAGTAGTGCAATTCCTCTTCTTAAACTATAACATGTCATTAAGATCAATGGGAATTTCATCAGTGTAGTTGTCCTTCATAGCATTGTTCCAAAGTGCTTTAGCCCAGTCACACAACCAGAAGATATGATAAGCATCCTTACCATTCTTGTTACACATGATACACATAGAGGGGAAAGAAAAACCTCTCTTCATAAGATAATCCTCCATTAGGAATTTATCTTGAACAAGTTTCCATATAAAGTACTTGTAACCATTAGGGAATTTGGCCTTCCAAACCCATTTATGCCAAGCCACTTTATCATATTTTTGCCTATTGCAATTCCATAAATCCTTCAATCCCTAAGGATTAACTCCATCTAGAAAAAGCTCATCCATGTTTAGACTAGGATAAAATAGATTCTTGGTATTATCAATAATACAATTGCATTGTCTAGACTTGGACTAGATCCATCCACCATTCATCTCCAACACATAGTTAAGACATGAAAATTTACCTTTTCCCATATTTTAAATATCCTTAATAGACAGGATATCATCCAAGAAGCATCCTTTTCTAATACATGGATATCTCCATAACAAAATATTCCTACCAATTCTAGGAGGTTTGAAGTAGACATTTTCCCTAATGATATCATAGACATTAATGATGTCTTTTCCATTCCCATGAAGTAGTTCTTTTAACATTAACTCTCCACACAGAGTCACCTCTCATATATCTTTCATTAACCCATTTGACCGATAAGCTATTTTTTTTTATTTCCACACTCCACACATATTTACTAAGGCAAGCTTTGACAATATCTTTGGTGACTCTTATACCCAGACCCCCTTCTTCTTTTAGGGGACAGATGTGATTCCAACTGATACTATGAATGATCCTCTTATGATTAAAAAACACCCCATATAAAGTTATGACACAGCTAATCAATCTCATCAGTTACACTTCAATGAATGGGGAATGAAGCAACCCAATACAAGTGAAAAGAGGCTAGAGTACAAACCACAAGCTCACATCTTCAAGAAAAAGATAGCTGGTGTGATTTCAATACCTCTAATCTAGTTTTAATTTTTTAATAATAGGAGAGCAAAGACTCCTTGTAGTCCACCTTTAAATAGATTCAACTCCAAGTACTTCATTGGTAGATACCCATTATGCATATATAGAAGATTCAAAGCTTTCACCTTATCCACAACATTGTTGCAGAAAGTATGACACTTTGAGTTACTGATTTTCAACCCTAAAACTATGGGGTCACCATGTCTGATGCCTCTACCAGGAAAGATGGAATCTAACAACACCCCATTAGCAAGAACTTAAAACCTTATAGTATTGAAGAATGTATTAATCCAGAGAATAAAACAAAAAGGAAATCACATTTTGTTCAAAACTATATTGAGACAACTCCAGTAAACTGAGTCATATGCATTCATAAAATCTATTTTGGCACTTATTTTTGGCCTTTGGCTCTTCATCATGTCATTTAGAACTTCATTAACAAGAAGGGTGGAATCAGAAATAAATCTCTTTTTTAAGAAAGAACTTGCAAAGGGTTGATAATCTCAAGAAGAATAACTTGTATTCTATTTGCTATAAGTTCTAAAATAATCTTATACACCACATTGCATAAAGAAATAGGACCTTTAGTTTCAGTAGCATTCCTCACTTTAAACATGATACAAATATAGGTTTGATTAACCTCTCAAAGAACACAACCACTATCAAAGAAGTTATGCACTACTTTCTTCACATCATTCCCAACAATATCCCAACAGCTTTTGAGAAAATAATAATTAAAGCCATTAGGACCTTGCACTTTATCGCCATTGGAGTAATAAATCACATCTTATATCTCTTTATCTGTGATTTTTCTACACAAAAGATTAAAATATTCTTCACTGGTCTTTGGAAACATCTAGTTCTCATTCCAGTCTCATGACATTAGTATCTTTCTCAAATAGAGTAGTATAATAATCAACAATATTCTCCTTAATGGCATCTTCATCAGAAAAAGTATCACCATTAATGTTAGAACTACTAATAGAGTTCATGTATCTCCTTGTTTTGAGCAAACAATAAAAAATTTAATATTTTTATCACCCAGTTTGAGCAATTGTATTCTTGACTTTTGGCGAATAAGTGATTCTTCAGCTTCATAAGCTATAATAGCTTCCTTCCTTTTCATAACCCTTTAGATGTCAAATCAATAGTAGGATTCAGGTCCATTTTTTCCTGAGCTATGCCAACTTCATCCTCTAGGATTCTTTAATTCTTAAAGATGTTACCAACTTTTAACTTGTCCCACACACATAGAACTCTCCTAGGTTTCCTTAGCTTTCAACATAGCTTGAACATAGGATCCCCAACAATTTCTTCTCCCCAAGCCTCTTTGATCACATCATGAAAGCAAGGCAAATCCACCTAGACATTTATATATGGAAAAGAAGTTCTTTTCTTATATGTAGCTTCATCCAGATAAATGCACAAACTTTTATGCTCACTATGAATAGAACAAGAAATATCCCCCCGAACTTTCAGAAATAAATCAAGGAAAGCTTTATTATATATAACTCTATGTATTTTTGACATAACAAGTTTACTTCCTTCCTGTTTGTTATCCCAAGTGACTAGGCTCCGGCCAAATTCAATTTGAAAAGCTAATTGTCATTTATAAAATCATAAAATTGACTCATATCAAGAGAGGAGGAATCATCCTTTCCCTACCTTTCATAGGAGAGTCTAACTAAATTAAAGTATCCCATAAGAATCCAAGGAGCATTGATGCTATTATGTGAGAGATCCTTCCATAAATCAATTTGTTTACAATCAGAGTTGAGCCCATACACAAAAATTATAGAGAAGGATATACATTTACAGTGGATTTCAGACAAGATGAACTGATCACTCTCAATAATATTGTTAATGCTTATAGTTCCCGGATCCCAGATGATAATCACTCTCCCTAATAGATGAGAAGAATGATTTGAAATATAAGAGGCCAAATATTGTTGATAGCCTTATGGAATTCCCTTTGTCTAATGTTTTATTCCATAATACAATAGAGGCATTACTCTTGTGAATCATCTAATAGACAGCTTTTTTCCTGACTTGCATATTCAATCCTCTCACATTTCATGAAAGAATTATTATACTAACCATTAGAAAACATGATAGGAGTTGAAACTAGGACATGAATCAATCCATCATCACCATCATTCTAATTTGTCACTTTCTCACTACCATAAGTGAACTCAAGAGTTTACAAGTTGTTAGGAGACATTGGAATCCCTACTGCCTTCACTTTGGATACATTTTGAGGAGCATATTTATGCTTCCTTCCTTTCCTACTCCAACCTCTATTCGAGTTTGGGGTTTTCACAAGAACTTCCTTGTTCAATGTTATAGGGGTTTGGGGACTCTCAACACTTTTTATTGTTTCTACTACATTATGTTGAGGATTTTGAACAATCACTTGAGCTACCTGCACTTCTATCACAACATTCTGAGACGATTGAGCATTAACTTGTGCTTCCATTGATGAGCAATGATAGAAGGTTTTGTCATCATTGATGTTATTTCTAACACACACCTGGTTACCTTTTCTATAATTCAAACTTTTGGTGTATTCTCCCTGCATATGACCAAAAGTTCAACAGTCTTTATAACATTGAGGATCTCAATGATATTCTATTCTAACTGTGTCCTTCAAACCATCATCACTTACCAGATTCACTTCCTTTAGGAATGATGACATTGTCAATATCAAGACTTGGATTCTTACAAACTCAAATCCCTTAACTTTTGAGTAAGTAGATCTAGACGTAGCGGGGTGGACTAAAGACCTCTTCGTCCCACAACTCCAATGAGAGATGATGGATACTAACCCAAACTGGTACCTCCATCAACTTGAGTTTCTCTAGTGGCTCGTGTCTCTACCACCTTTTTAGGATTAAAGTCTTACCTACAAAAATCCAAGGCCCTTGATTTATACTAAGCCTCATATCCTCAGGGTTAGAGAACTTGATGATAAAAAAATCATTCCCTCTAGACAAGATCTCAAAATCAACCTTTGTGTGAAACCTCAAACCATGCTTTTTGGTTGAATATCTTAATTATCATATTTGGGTGCTTAAAAACTTATCCAAATCATATTATGTGCTTTGGTATCATGTTACAAGCTTAAGTTTAAGTTTGGTCTAATGTGGACATTGTTTGAGCAAATTATGCAATTTTATGTACATTTTGAACTTTTCTACAATTTACCCAAATATGGGATTTTACTTGCAATTTTTCACATTCATTGTGATCCTTAGATTTTTTTTTTAGAATTATTGAGCTTTTTTATCCATGGGGTGCTTAATTGAACCTTGGTTTGGTGGCGATTCACTTCTATGGCGAATTAAGATTTACCCCTTCATGGATGATGGAGTTTCTAAGTGTTCAACCAAGGAGACCAAACGTTTTTCCTTGTGTGGGTTCCAACTTATGGTTCCCCTGGATGTAGGGAAGTTGATTGTTCACCCAATAAGTGGTTCAACTGATGGTTGAGGTGGGTGAAGGCTCTCAACTGATGGTGGGGCAGAATGTGCCCTTTTGTGGTAGTATGTGATGGTCGATGGTCCTTTTAGGTGTGGAGACTTATGGCTACCCTATGTTGGATGATTGATGTCTCTTCTAGGTATGAAGTACTTATGCTTAGGCAGAATGACAACTGGTGGACCTACTTCTTGCATGACCATGGAAGCTCTTAGCCATGGACATATGGAGAGTTACTTGGACACCTCATGCTTCATCTCTCCCTTATCCTTAAGCTTTATACACCTATCCCTTGGTACCCAAACGA
Source organism: Alisma plantago-aquatica (assembly GCA_963693085.1). NCBI lineage: Eukaryota > Viridiplantae > Streptophyta > Magnoliopsida > Alismatales > Alismataceae > Alisma > Alisma plantago-aquatica. The sequence continues at coordinate 270,126,344 of OY856415.1, read as the reverse complement.
AACCTTTAGACCCTTATATGTCCCCTTTCATCCATATCTTCATCTTCCCCTACTTGGTGGTATAGGAGGTTCCCAAGGTAGAAGAATAAGGTGATCTACCTTGTGCAAGTGGCTAGAGCTCGGATCTACCCTTCTTTTAGGGTTTGTGGAGCATCTTTGCTTGTTCTGACCTAAACTAGTAAGTTTCTCCTTTTATCATTCGTTTCTTTTCTTGTTATTCTTCCTCCTACCTTCTTCTTGTATGGAACCATGGTTTTCCATGGTAAATCTTTCTCTAAAGCTTAAAGAACTCACCTTTCTTGCTCCTTATGACTAGGATTTGCTTCCCTTGTGAAGAGAAAGCTAGCTAGCCGAGTTCAGAGCTTAAACTAGGGTGTTCCATATTTCTTGCTTGTATTTTCTTGCTTTTTATAGCTTTTTCATCTTCCTATAGGCGAGTTTTATAAGCCTCTTCACTTTTATTGCTTACTACAAGCTTGCTTACTCAAATTCTTGCTCTAAATGAAGATCTATGCATATAAAAGCTATGATTGCCTAGGGTTTCAATTTTCATGGTGTTACTTGCCTAGTTTCCAATTCTGATGGACCTAAAACTAGGAGAACGACCTTACTAAGGTAGAAGAATACTTAGATCTGGTTTTCTTGACAACCGATGGTGCTTAGAACCTAGCAAACAATGGCTTAATACTTAGGTTTTAAGTTGGTTTCAACTATTATACATAAACCGATGGATGACCTTACTCTAAATTGATGGTGTTGCATTTGCGGAAACTGATGGTGATAACCAATGGTGACAACAGGGTGTGCCAACCTATGGTCACACCTTGGGTTAGTTTTAGACTCTTTTGAAAGCATATCAACCGATGGTTTAGTGCCCTAAAGCTGATAGCAACCTATGGTGATAGTAGTACATCACCTAAAGGTGTCAACCGATGTAGTAATGACCCCATCAACTGATGGTGACACAATGTGTCTCAACTGATGTTTCATTTTGCCACAACCAATGGTAAGTCAAGGCTTTAAATATTTCTTCATTTAAGCTCTAAACTGATGGTTTCTAGGATCAAATGATTTAAGGGTTAGACCTACACTCTAATTGATGGTTTTGAATGATGAACCAGATCCAATGGTTGAGATTGGGTGCTTCAACATCCAATGGTTTTTAATGAAGTCTTTAGTGTAAGGGGTTTTTAATAATGATGTGAATTCCATGATTATACTCCTTGTGATCAACCTAAGGAGCTTGATTGTTGGCAATTAATGACATGCTTTAAATAAGCAATCAATGATGGGTTTTGTTCCCACAATTGATGTTACCTCTTTATGTTAATAAACAAGGGGTGTCTAGGGTTAATGATGATTCTTTCTAGGATATAACTTGATAGTTTTGAAGGTGGTTTGTTCTAGGTGTTTGCTTATGTAAACAACCAATGGTTTTACCTTAACTACTACACAATGGGGATACAATGTCGGTTATATTTCTAAGACTAACCAACTGTGTTACTTCTACAGACGGTTCAAGGTCAGCAATTGTCATGGTTTTCACAACTGATAAAACATGAGCCACGCTTTCTTTTTGTCACGGATCTCTTCTTAAGGAAACTGACACTATACATTACCTGTGAAAATGGAATCTTTTGCAAAAATTTTGGGAGCATTTCTTTTGCCTCCAACAAACCTTTATTGATGGTTTTTTTTCTAAAACACCGACGGGATAAAGATGTGCACATGTCATCTAGTTCACAGGAATGAATTGACCTTTGTCGGTGGTTCTTTACTGAGGGACCGACGATAAAGGTTTTCGTGTAAATAATCCCATAATTTTTTTTCCACCCCCTACTGAGATTTATCGTCAGTTACAGTAAGCATAACTATTGATAAATACATGTTAAGAATCACTTGCGGGTTGCAAGATTCATCAACAATTGTTCACCTATAACTAAGGGCATATATCTTCCTTAATCCCCTAACAAACCCTTTCTCCCCTCTGTCCTACCCTTATTTCCTGTGATATCGCTGCTTCAGTGATTGAGCTATCTCCTCTTTGCCATGTCATTACTATTGTCGTAGATCTCCACAGTCCAAGCTTGTCGCCAAAACTCGACGACGCTACTCTACTAGTGATCACCACCGCCTTCCTTCTCTGTTATGTTGTTGACCACCTCCCTTTTTGATGATTGTGCTATTTCCTCTCTGTCCAGCCATTACTACTACTCACTTCCGCTGCTCGACATTGCTACTGTTGTTGCGGCTCATCACTACTTTTGTTGGTCACCGCCGCCCAAGGTCACGGCCAAGGCTTGTCGGTGTTGCTCTGTTGTTGATCGTCGCCGCCTTCCTCCTTTGCTCTACTATTGATCTCTACCACTAGTTGTTAGCCTTCCTCCTCTATTGTTTGCTCTCCTTCACAGGTTTGTTCTTCTCCTCTTCCTCCTCCTCTATTCATTCTTTTTCATATGGGAAAATGATCATTTTTTATCCCTAAATCAGTAAACTACATTGTAATTGATGCCTTTAACCACTTATATGCATTGTTATGTACTATCATGACTATAAGTGTTGCAACTCGATCATATGTGTTTTTTGGACCTAATTTATCATCATGAAATGATTGAACTTTGAAATCAGTAACTCAACTTGTGTCATGTACCCATTTGAACCAAGATCTTATACTAATATGCTATATTTTCCTTATAAGAGATCATGTGTGTAGTTTGCGCATTTAAAATGATCAAGTTAACCTAGTTTGAGTTAGGCTATCTCTATCAATCTTACATGGTAATGAACATGCACGGCCTAGTTTATAATTCATGTTGTATGATGTAACATGGTAATATGTGAGTAAACCCTAATTTTTGAATTCTTAATCTATAAAGTCTAGTATATAAATCCTAGATTGTGTCATTCACCTAGAAACCCATCTAAGATTTACTCATTAGGAGCAAACCTTGGACAGTCCCCATTTTGGGACTATTCTTGAACACTTCATCTCACTTAGGATGTAAGTGTATAATGTGTGTTTGATTTCAATAAATTTTGACAACATTTCCTCTTTGTTCTGTGGGCAGATATGTAGGTGGGTATTTGCCCATCTACATCAATGTTCTTGGAGAATTGTGGGGAAATGCTGCCAAAATTTATTGAAATTGTACATGCATTATAAACTTACTAATGAGATGAAGTGCTCAATAATGACATAGGTGGTACACATTCATGAATCTAAATGCTACTAGATGATTAGGGCTCAATTATTCAAACATATTTTTTTCCTAGAATTAACTTGCCTCCCATCTGATCATATAGAAATGGATCAATCATTGATGTCGATACCAAAATGTTGCACTCTGGAGTTTATTAATGGTCTCAATGAGTTTGTAAGATTTGCATAGGAACATACAAAATAACCTAGAGATAGGTTCTATTGCATGTGTAGGAATTGTAGCAACAAGCTAAAAGTTGACACTATTGACACGATCAAAGATCATGTCTTGTGTAATGGGATTGTACATGGCTATGCAGAATGATAATGGCATGGAGATATTCCTATTATGAGATTGGAAAATGTGGGTAGTGGTAGTTGTGTCCAAGAAGAAATGGCTGACGATGTTGATGAGAACGAATAAATTCTGACAGACATGGTTAATGTGATGCTAGACACGTGCAGGGTAAATGTTACATGCCCACCTCCCATATTTAGAAATGTTGTGCACAATGTTGAGAAACCGTTATACTTAGGTTGTACTAAGTTTACAAAGTTGAGCGTTGTGTTGAGATTGTATACTCTGAAGTCTAGCAATATATGGAGCAACAAAAGCTTCACTTCTTTGTTGTCTTTGTTAAAGGTATTCTCCCTGAAGGCAACGATCTTCCAAACTCAACATACGCAATGAAAAAGATGTTGTGCCTAATGGTAATGTAGAATAAGAAGATACATGCATGCCTGAATGACTGTGTGCTATTTTAAGAGGACTATATTGATATGAAAGAATGTCTAAAATGTGGGGTGTCTAGGTACAAAAGGATGACATCGATTAAGAATAAAACTGAGTCTCCTGCCAAGGCGATGTGGTATCTACCTATAATACATTGGTTTCAACGCTTGTTTGCTAATTTCGTAGATGCACACAATTTAGCTTGGCATGTAGAGTTAAAGAAAAACAACGATGGTATGATATGACATGCATCTGACTCCCCGCAATGGAAGAAGATTGATTTATTGTATCTTGAATTTGGCGAAGAAGCCAGGAATTTATGACTTGGAATTTGTACAGATGGGATGAATCCATATCGAACATTAAGCCGCCAACATAGTACTTGGCATGTTATGCTTGTTGTATACAATCTTCCTCCATGGATGTGTATGAAGAATAAGAACGTCATGTTGTCATTGCTGATACTTAGCCCCAAACAACCTGGAAATGATATTGATGTTTACCTTGAACCTATGATTGATGACCTAAAGAAGCTATGGGGAGAAGGTGTGATGACTTATGATTATTTGCACCGAGAGATGTTTAATTTACATATTTTTTTGTTTTGCACTATTAATGACTTTCTTACTTATGGGAGCTTCTGGCTACAGCATTAAAGCATCCAAGGCATGTACTATATGTGAGAAAAATACAGATTCTATCAGATAAAAACATGGTGGTAAGACTGCATATCTTGGTCATCGAAGGTTTCCATTAAGGGTGCATCCTTACTAAAAGTTGTGCAAAACATTCAATGGCTCAAATGAGGAACGGAGTGTCCCTAAACCTATGTTGGGAAGGATGTTTATGCAAGAGTAAACAACATTGTAAATCATTTTGGTAAGAGACCATGTACTACACCCACAGATGTAACATCTTTATTAAAAAAGAGGTCGATATTTTAGGATGTTCCTTATTGGATCTCTTTGATAGTTCGACATTGTAACAATGTCATGCATGCTGAGAAAAATGTTTTTGATAGCATTAATGGCGCTCTATTGAATATACCTGGTAGGACTAAAGTTGGCATCAAATCTAGAATGGACCTGTGTGAAATGGGTATAAGGAAAAAAATAACAAGCATAGTTATAAAAGGTATTCACACATATCTACCTCCTGTTTGTTACAACTTGTCTACCAAGGAGAAGAGAACCTTTTGTGAGTGCTTTCATAATGTTAAGGAACAACGTGGATAATCAGCCAATATACATAGATTGGTATCAATGGAGGTTCTGAAGTGGATAGGTCTTAAATCTCATGATTGTCACACTCTAATTGTAATGACCTATTTTCAAATTAGTCATCTAATTAGGGTTTACTTGGATGATTGTATGCTTAACAAAGTTGATCATTGTTTAAAGCATGATTAATGATGGTAATTAAGTTTTGATGTTTTAAATATAATAAGAAGGTTTAATCATACTTCAATTCACATAATTAGGGATAAGATTTGGAAACCCTAGTCATCCCAAATTAGGGTTTTGATGACATATGAATATAAAATTTGATAAGTATAGTGTCTCACTAAATGATTTTTAGTATTTTATCTGTAACTATGATTTGATTTGGATATGATTTTTATATCTCAAATATGAGCACTGTTGAAAAATATCAATTTTTTGAAGAATGTTCTGACCTATTTGTCAGTCGAGTTTCAAACTTGATCAACCTTATTTTCATATTGATATAGTAGTGTGGTAATTTAATTTTATATTTTTTATTGGTAATCCAATTGATCTCAAATTTTAAGTGTAGTTGGGAAACTCCATTATAGACATACAATTAAATTTGCATAATTTTTAGATGATGTTTGATCTCTACAGAGAGGGCTGTCAGTTGAGTTTTGTCCAGGACAAAGTTGACCGACCATGCTACATACTACAATATAGTAGTGTAGTATTTGATTTTTATTTATTTATTAGTAACTTAAAGTCATCTAAATTTTTTAATGTTGCTTATAAACTCAATTTCATACATTTTTTTAAAGTTTTATAATTTATAGGTGATATTTGAGTTCTGAAAAGTGCAGTGTCAGTCGAGTTTATAACTCAGCTGACCAACCAGTCTAAGAAAAATAAAAATACAATAAAGGGCTAGTTTGCAATTATTCTAAGCACATCAATTCATCTATATGACTAACATAACCCACAAGGAGATATCATAACTCATCATTCCTGCAAAGAAATGAGATTCTAGAGAGAGAAGAGAGCTAGGGTTTTGAGAAGAGAAAGTGGTGGAGATGTTGACCTAGGGTTTCTCTATCCAAGATATGATGAAATCAAGTAAGTTTAGCTTCTTTGCATAGAATTTTGTGGTAAATCTTCTCTCACATGTCAACGTTCTATCCCTACTCTGATTTAATTCAAAATCACATTAAACATCCCCCTTTTATCACTATTTCTCTTCTAATCTACATTTCTAGGGTTTCTGAGTTGAGAGGAGAAAGAATTGGATTCATTTTCTAGAGTTTGATTAGGTTTCCAAAAATTCAGAGGTTGACCTACGTTTTTAAGGTGCCTGGAACCTAAGGTGGGTGTTTTTATCCCTCCTAAGCTTTGTATTCATGTCAAAATCCTAATTCTATCTGGCCAAAATAATCAGAAACCTTGCTTGTATATGTATGTGATTGGATATTGATTTAGAAAAGATATTGGGGGATGCAATTCTACTGATTTTGATTATTTTTCATTGATTGGAACTTGATTAGTTCCTGATATATTGATTGAGGATCCATGGGTAATCTTATGGGTAGATGAATATGCTATTTCATGTGAATTTTTCCTAAAACCAGCCCAATGGCCGATATTCTTGGAATCAAATTGACATGTATAAAATCATATTTGAATTGTACTAGATTGTATTATACAAGTGTATTATTGAATGTTAATGGAATTGAATATAATTTACATATAAGGATCAGTATGAGGTGACCAGATATCCTTATTAGGGTTTGTGCTAAGGAAGTGAATCAAATGAGTCAATTAATCAATGCCTACTTATGATTGATGAATGGATTATGTGAAAATGGAAAGTAGGGTTTCCATGTGTGTGAATAGCCCTAATGAATCTCTATGCATCATCATGAAATTACTTAGTGGTATGGATCTTATGATGTGTTGAACTAAGGATGACTTCTTGAAAACCCTAGATGTTTAGTATTAAGATGAGTATGAGTGATGATGCTAGAACTTATATATGATGTTGTAAATGTGATGAAATGTTGAATGTAAGTATTTATACTTCAATTAAAGATGATGACTCTTACTAATATCATCTAAGCCTAATGGATTTGTTTTAGTATAATTTATGAAATAATGAGTAGCCCTTATATGAACGTGGGTCCTTTTATACAAGTTACATAACAATGATTTATGAAGGATGATCAGACACTATTATGTAAGAAGATGTAATGTAAGCCATTCTTTTAAGCTAAAATGATTAGCATAATAAAGAATGATGACTATTGATTATGGAAATGACATTAGTAGTCAATTACATGGTACACTTATCTAAATATAAGACACAATATGAACAAGATGTACTTAGTGGTGATTGCAAGTTAAAGATGAAACTAATGAAGTTAGTATGATGAAGTATTTTATCTTTTATTTTAATTACGTGTCTTATCCCAAATTAAATTAAATATACTAAGAATTAGACTTTGATAAATGCTAAGTAGAAGAGAAGCATTGTATGTAAAGTGAATCAAGCAAGATTGGTCTGAATAATGTAATGAACATGAAATGAAAGAAGTTGAGGCTAGTGAATATAAAATGAAGGAAAAAGATGGGAATTAGTAGATAATTCTAAGAACGTAACTCTTACCCTAAAATGATGAGTTTGATGCTTCAAGTGAATGACAATCTCAATGAGGGATTAAGGGATGCTCATAACTGTAGTTGAATCAAGTATTTGAATTGATTTACAAGAATGTGTTCTTGAATTGTGACTTGTACTCTGAGAATGGTATAATAGTACAAACTTCAAATGATAGTCAACATGTGTTGATTAGTAACACCATATGAAGAATGTGAAATAAAATAAGAAGAGAACTAAGTTTTTTATGCATGTATATGCATGAAATTTATTTGCATATATTGAGAATGGATGGAACAAGAATATGTTGTATGATAAATCTATTCTGAGTATGATGAATGATACATGATATCTATATGCTTTTACTATTTCTAGTTCTAATGCCTCTGCTAATATTTGTTAAGAACTGTGGTATACAATGAACTGATAAGATATATGTTGAAATTGAATTTAATATACACTCCTTACATTTGAGAAACCCTGATAAGGGTGAATGTTGCATAATGAGATTATGTCTATGGGTGAAAGCCCACTGATGATGATAAAACCCTGATGCGGTAAATGTTGGACAATAAGATTATGTCTTGGGCTGAAAGACCACTGTTGATTATTTCTATGAGATGATGTAGAAGATAAAAATAATCATATATATTGCAATCTACATATTTATTGTGCTTCTTGCTTTATTCATTTCCCTTATTGATAAACTTAATATATTTCATGTTATTCTAGTTATGTGAGAATACACAGATATGATATATGATATTTTGAATTCTTTTAAGATGAGTAAAAGAGATTAATAACAAGTAAAATGATGGAACATCTAGTTAGGTGCCCTAAACACCATGAGTTTCCCTGAGGACCACACTGGGAAAACAAAATGGATCTCCTTGTAGTAATTGATGAATTATGAGAAGGATTTCAGGAGTATGGATCGAGACCTTAAAGGTTAGACCACCAGGATTTAGGGGTGAGTCATCTAGAGTGGCTCTGGACCTAAATCCTTGTTGTGAAAGTCTATGTCCAGATGGAATAGACTTTAATGAAATGAAATATGTGAAATGTGAAAATATGTGAAATACTTTGGATATGTGATATATTGTTTTGTTGGTTCCTATCTCATGTACCTGAAATGAGGACGTGAGCCTCTTTAGGCAACCCTTAGGTGGCCAGGGTATGTTGTTATATCTTAGGGTGTCTGGTTAAACCCTAAGATAGTGACGGTGAGTTGTTGACATGAGAATCAGGTGTGGTGGCTTCTACTTGGTGAGGTACAAGCCAAGTAGTTTCAGGGCAAATGAATAAAATATGATAAGTCGTGTAGAACATGATTTGAATGGTTGTTACATTTTTTGTACTGCTACTTGATGATTTGTCTTGTTGTGGAGTGTAATCATGTTGCTATGGAAATTTTCTATTTCATATTATGATATGTCATGTTGACAAGTTATAAATGATGAGATTTATATCCATTGTGAATATGAGTTGGATTGCTTGCTATTTGATAGTATTGTTTGGTAGATATGTATTATGTGTACTTCAGCTTCAGGACTGTAGGATGTGTTGCTGGTCCATCTAGTGGAGTGTCAAAAAGATAATCTTATTGTTATGTATTGATTCATAATACTAGAACTTGACTTATTACTCATGTAGTAGGATTCTTAATTTGAACTAAGAAGTATCTATTGATTTGTTCATAGACATGCTCTAAAAGATGTTTCAAAGTCATAATTGGTTTAAGTGATTACCGTATCTGTTGGATTAGATTACCATTGTAAGCTAGATTTGACTTATGGTAGAACTATCTTCTAGACTTTTCACTATCTTCATGTTTCAGTTAAGTTTATTATACTTAATCATATGTTGATGCATGTACCAAGCTTGAGTTGAAGGTATCCACTCACTGGGGCTATATATGAATCTCATGAGGTTGTTTCAAATTTTTTTGGTATAATACTAACAAAGAGGTCAGACAAAGAAGATATAAATAGTTTAATCTAGATAGATTATAATGCCATTGTACTCTCTCTTTCCCGAGAGGGGTTGTAGACTAATTTGTTCATTAATGTTCATGTATCTGATGTAAACGGAATCTCATATGAGAACAAGATTTGATTCTTGTTTTAATGGAGTTGAATAAGATTTGTGATATCTAAATGTGATGTCCTTGATGTGACATCGGTTGTGAAAATTGTGATGAAAGAAAAAGGAAAAAAATTATGTGTTTTTTGTATATTGTTTAATTGCCTTTGTCGAGAATTTATTGTTTTATTTCATAATCTAGGTTTAGGTTTTGGGATTATCTCTAATAGTTGGTATTTATGTTGATCAAAAGAGAGGTCCCTACAACATGGTATTAGAGCTTAGGTTAGATGAGTCTACAGGGACAATAGGATCTAGGACTAAATGATAATGTGGATGTTGAACATAACCTGAATGATGTGCATACTAACTTAACTCAGTATCCAAATACTCTATCTGGTCAAGTATTTGGGTATTGAAGTAAGCTAGTATGGAAGTATCGACTGTACTTCTTTTGGATTCCATGACCAAGTATCTAGATGAAGTGGTTTGGTAGTATAATAAGATGCATAAAAAAAGTATGGCGATAAAATGGTGAAAAAGAAAAGGATTTTATAATTCAATATGGACCTATGGCAAGCAGGAAATTTCATATAATAAAGATAAAATCCTAATGGGTTATGAAGACAAACTATAATGAGTTTGAATCTGAGTGTGAAATCTAAAATTGTGAGGGAAAAAACTATGAACTAAGAATAATGCACACTAAATGATCTTCTTTATGAAGGGCATTGATGAATGCGGATGATAATATGTGAATGAGTCATAATCTTAATCCATGAGATACACAATCAAAATTTTAAAAGGATGTGAAAGGTGATGTGAATCATATCTTGATAAATGATGTATTACTAATATTTGTGAAGTAAGTGTTTGTAATACTGAAGGAGAGATATGATGATGACAAGGGATGAAATATCAATTTAATGCAAAAAATGTCATATGAAAGAAAGATAAAATGAAAGTCTTTATAATTTGATGCCTAGAGAGCTGAACGATTAGATGATATGATATTCTTCCATATATTTTCTTGGATTTTGGGATGAAATCCTAAAAGGAGGGGATAATTTGTAATGACCCATTTTCAAATTAGTCATCTAATTAGGGTTTAATTGGATGATTGTATGCTTAAATAAGTTGATCATTGTTTAAAGATCGATTAATTATGGTAGTTAAGTTTTGATGTTTTAAATATAATGATAAGGTTTAATCATACTTTGATTCACATAATTAGGGATAATATTTGGAAACCCTAATCAGCCCAAATTAGGGTTTTGATGACATATGAATACAAAATTTGATAAGTATAGTGTCTAACTAAATGATTTTTATTATTATATGTACAACTCTGATTCAATTTAAAATTGGATATGATTTTTATATCTCAAATATGAGCACTATTGAAAATATCAAACTGTTTGAAGAATGTATCTGTTTGTCGGTCGAGTTTCAGACTCGACCGACCTTATTTTTAGATTGATATAGTCATGTGGTAATTGAATTTTATCTTTTTATTGGTATATACAATTGATCTAAAATTTTAATTGTAGTTGGTAAACTCCATTAAAGTCATGCTATTAAATTTACGTAATTTTTGGATGATATTTGATCACTACAGAGAGGGGTGTCGGTCGAGTTCTATCCAGGACAAACTCGACCGACCATGCTACAGACTGCAATATAGCAGTATAGTATTTGATTTTTAGTTATTTATTGGTAACTTCAAGTGATCAAAAAATTTTCTATTTCTTATAAACTCAATTTCATACATTGAGTTAAAGTTTCATAATATTTGGATGATATTTGAGTGTTGAAAAGTGTGGCATCGGTCGAGTTTACAACTCAACCGACCAACCAGTCTGAGCAAAATAAAAATACAATGAAGGACTTGTTTGCAATCATTATAAGCACCTAAATGCATCTATATGATTAACCTAACACACAAGGAGCTCTCATAACTCGTCATTCCTGTCAAAGAAATGAAATTCTAGAGAGAGAGGAGAGCTAGGGTTTTGAGAAGAGAAAGTGGTGGAGATGTTGACCTAGGATTTCTCTATCCAAGATATGATTAAAACAAGTAAGTTTAGCTTATTTGCATAGCATTTCATGGTAAATCTTCTCTCACATATCAAGATTCCGTCCCTACTCTGATTTGATTTGAAATCACATCAAATCTCTCCCCTTTTCTCACTCTTTCTCTTCTAATCCCCATTTCTAGGGTTTCTGAGTTGAGAGGAGAAAGAATTTGATTCATTTGCTAGAGTTTGATTGGGTCTCCAAAAATTCAGAGGTTGACCTACATTTTTAAGGTGCTTGGCACCTGAGTGAGTGTTTTTCTCCCTCCTAAGCTCTGTATTCATGTTAAGATCCTGATTCTATCCGGCTTAAATGATCAGAAACCTTGCTTGTATATGTATGTGATTGGACATTGATTTGGAAAAGATATTAGGGGATCCAATTCTACTGATTTTGACTATTTTTCATTGATTGGAACTTGATTAGTACATTATATATTGATTGAGGATCCATGGGTAATATTATGGGTAGATGACTATGCTATTTCATGTGAATTTTTACTAAAAATCAGCCCAATGGCCGATATGCTTGGAATTGAATTGACATGTATAAAATCATATTTGAATTGTACTAGATTGTATTATACAAGTGTATTATTGAATGTTAATGGAATTGAATATAATATACATATAAGGATCAATATGAGGTGACCACATATCCTAGTTAGGGTTTGTGTTGAGGAAGTGAATCAAATGAGTCAATTAATCAATGTATACTTATGATTGATTAATGGAATGTGTGAAAATGGAAACTAAGGTTTCCAAGTGTATGAATATCCCTAATGAATCTCTATGCGTCATTATGAAATTACTTAGTGATATGGATCTTATGATGTGTTGAACTAAGGATTACTTCTTGAAAACCCTAGATGTTTAGTATTAAGATGAGTATTAGTGATGAAGCTAGAACTTGTATATGATGTTGTAAATGTGATGAAATGTTGAATGTAAGTATTAGTACTTCAATTAAAGATGATGAACCTTACTAATATCATCTAAGACTAATGCATCTATTTTAGTATAATTTATGAAATAATGAGTAGCCCTCATATGAATGTGGGTCCTTTTATACAAGTTGCATAACAATGATTTGTGAAGGATGACCAGAGACTGTGATGTAAGAAGATGTAACCTAAGCCATTGTTTTAAGATAAAGTGATTAGTATAACAAAGAATGATCATTGTTGATTCTAGAAATGACATTAGTAGTGAATGACATGGTACACTTATCTAAATATAAGAGGCAATATGAACAATATGTACTTAATGGTGATTGCAAGTTAAAGATGAAACATATATTTCCTTAATATTTGGTATTTATCCTTGGATTTTGGGATGATATGATATTCTTCCATATATTTTGGTATTTATGATGATCAAAAGAGAGGTCCCGACACTAATGCAACATATATTTCCTATGGCTATTCGATCTATCCTTCCTAAGCATGTAAGGTTTGCCACCACTAAACTTTACTTCTTCCTCAACACTCTATACGGAAAAGTAGTTGATTCTGAGATTCTAGATAAGTTGCAATGAAAAGTGTTCATTACCCTGTGTCAACTTGAGAAATATGTCCCCCTTCATTATTTGATATCGTGGTACATCTAGTTGTCCATTTGACTAGGAAAGTGAAAATGTTGGGTCCAATTTTCTTGCATTGGATGTATCCTTTTGAGAGGTACATGATTGTTTTTAAAGGTGATGTTCAGAACCATTGTCAACCCGAAGGGAGTATCATTAAGGGCTATATTGCTAGGGAGGTTATGGACTTTTGCAATGACTTTTTGAGTTGCAACGAAACTACTTCTAATGTCATTAAATCTGATGTTTATTTCGACAAAGGTATTTGGGAGAATGACAGATAAATATCATTCATGAACGGTGGGAACAAGCACACTTGTATATTTTACACAACATTGATGATGTGGATATTTATATCGCCGGACACATTAATGAACTCAAGAGAAGTCATCCCCGATCCACTTCAATGTGGCTTGCTAGACAACATAATCAAACGTTTATTAGGTGGTTTGAAAAGGAAGTATTCAATCAACTATCTCAAACACCAAATAATTTTACAGAAACTATCAAATAGCTCATGTATAAACCAAAGATCCACTTTACATATTACGAAGGGGTTGACATAAATGGATTTTCATTCTACACAAAATGTCAAGATGATAAAATCATCATCCAAAGTAGTAAGGTCACCCTTCAGGCATCTTCATTGTATTTTTCTAGTGCTAAGGATAATTGTCCATGTGAAGGAAAGATGTCTTATTACAATGTCATTGAAGAAATATGGGAATTTGACTACATAGTTTAGAGTTCCATTATTTAAGTGTAAATGGGTTAATAACAATAAAGGAGTTGTAGTTGATGAACTAGTTTCCCACAAATGAATTTTGAGTGGATAGGAGAGAAGGATGAACCCTTCATCATGACATCACTGGCAAAATAAGTATTCTATATCAACGATCATGTAAAAGAAAATTGGTTTGTCATTCTTTATGGGAAAAGATAGTTCATTTTAGATCATATTGATGAAGAAGAGTACTATGACAAGTATGATGACTCTAATCCATTTTTTGTTGGCTTACCAAGTGTAAATGTTGAATCTAACACAGATGAGTATACACGTGAAGATTACATAGAAGCGATATTAGTTTAAGGTATGCTACTCATATGTGATCTGACTTTTTTTTTGCATTATATAACATGTTTATTTGTTCATATGTGATTTGATTTCATTATAGTGTTGACTTTTTATATGTGATCTGACTTTTTTGTTTACTTTTGATTTTATAGATGGCATCTGACCAGGAGCAAAGTGATCATGAGTGTGAGAATGTTGAGCATCCTGATCAGGGTGCTGATGGTGCTCGGAATCAAAAGAGTAAGGGAATTAGAGGGATATCTGTGATGAAATATGCCACAAATAGGCAATGGAAGAAGACATCCATTGAATTCAATGAAGCGTGCGCGCCACTTACTAATGAGTTTTTCAGCTATTGTAGGGCCCTTGGTTGAAGTAAGGTGCCTCTCCTCTCTGAGGATTGGAGAGAAGTGAGTCTGGTCTGTAAAGACCTCATCTAGGAGTTATAGGTGAGATAAATGTGGTTATATTTTATAGTCTCTTTTCTTTTCTTTTTACATTTCATATGTATTGAATGTTGAACCTTTATAGAGCTGGTATGAAGTTGATGAAAAGCTACATCGCAAGTCTATTATGCAGCTCGTCGGGAAAACACATAGAGATTGGCAAACAATCCTCACCAAAGACTATGTCTTTGGAGACAAGCAGGAACCCTAGAAAAAAAATGGAACTATATTTGTCAAGATGATTGGAAGGAGTTTGTTTGACAGAGACAAACAAAAGAGTTCCAAGTATTGAATTAATTATATTTTTATGATTTCATATAGTTATTTAACAATATTACTTGTATGAATTAATCAGGCCCTTCATGAAGCTCAAAAAGAATGGCGTGACAAGAATGTGCACAACCATCGATTGGGTTCAGGTGGTTATTGGTACCGCCTCCAGTTGAGACAGTAACAATAAGAGAAAAAGCACGAAGAGAAAGGGCCTTCTGCATCTATTCCTACCATCGAGTCTTCTACTTCTTTTGGATGGTTGCCTCGCTGTGTTGAGTGGATAGATGCAAGGAAAAACAAAGTCAGAGAATTTCCCATCCAAGTAACACAGGAGGTGGATGCAAAAATGGTAAATTTCTTAGTCTAGTAACAATGTCCTTGTTATTTTTCACTGGTGTTAAGTTTTACTGAATAGTTACTTTTAATGATTAATCAGTTGGAGTTGGATGCCCAAGAAAAGGAAGGCAATTGGACACCTCAGGGCACACACAATGAGTTGACAGTCGCTCTAGGGACATAAGAGAATCTGGGACGTGTTAGGGGCAGTGGAGCTAGTTTTGGTATGAAAATCTTTCTAGCTCATCCCAGTACAAGTGCAAACAAACAAAGAAAGGGGAAGGGGACTCAAAGTACGTGCAGAGATTGGTAGATGTAGTCTTAGAGAAACACTTTGCTTCTCAGGTGACGTAGAAAGTTGCTTCTGTAGCAATCGCAACACCTATTCATCACTCTACCACAGAGAGCATTGAGAGCATCCCTTCGGACCCGTAGAGTATAACCGATGTAAAATTTCAATTCAAGTCATTTTTTGTGATAAAAGTAATCCCTTAAATCAATATGTATGTTTGTAAAATTTAAAATTTTATGTTTCATAAAATTGTAGTCCAGAAAACGTTGTCTTGTCATTGATGAACCAGCGTGCCACATCGTGGCAGATGCTGAGGCTGATAATGCCATTGTGGTTCATAGTATTCCTCTTCCCACTTATCACTATCTTTTGAGAATCATGTGTGCATTTTCTAGAATGAGGGGCATACCTCTCCCATACGAGTACCCAGATGGAACCACAGTCGGGGAGGTAGAAGGCAACTTTACTAGGTGGCCTAAACGACTTGTTATATTTCTTCAGGTATGACCAATGTATATTGAAACTTATGTAAAATAATCATAGTGGAGTTAGAATACATTCCACAACAAGTTAATATTAGAATATATATGCATCTAGATGACAACATCTAAGAATCCCCCTAAGGTTCTGAATCTTCTGCCCCCTTATTTTATTCCACTTGAGTTGTTCGACTCTTTAGGCCCTAAATGCCAGACATTGACAAGATGGTTAGACACTAAAGACAAAACGGATACCATTGTGATCTACCTTGGGGAGGACGTTGTAGGTATACAACATCAAAATGTTATAGTGTTGACAGATGTCACTGAGGTATTTAAATATGATTGGTTGATCATATCAGTGATAGAACTTTGAATACGGTGAATGTGAATACCTCATCATATGAGAAAATTGTTTAATTGTTTCTTACATATAGTCTGATTATCGATTTATATTATTATTTTTAGTCATTTGTATTTCATAGCTCGTGATTGTGCAATAGAAACTTTGGGATTTCTCATGCCATCATTAATCAGCGATGTACTTAGAGATATGAGTGGCGTCAAAGAAAATGTGACTATTGCGATGTAAGAATTTGGTGCTTTCACGAATGTGATCTTAGCTCCCTTTAATGTTAGGTAAGTTTTTGTCTTATTGTTTATATGTCTTAACCTTTTAAATATAATTTTTTATTTTATTTGCCTTCTATTTCAAAAATAGGCACTTACACTTGTTAGTGATTATTCCCGAGTCTTGGAGTGTGTATTTAATTGATTCTTCATGTGAAAAACTGCCTATAAATGACGGGCACCCAATGAAAATGGTGATTCATGTATAAGTATAATTTTTTGGTGTCCAACATATGTTGTTAATATTTGCACATGACTGTTTAATAATGCAACATATATGTTAATTTAACTTCCATGGGTGTGAAAACATTTCGTGCCGGTAGAGGGAAGGTAGATAAAAAAAGAAATCAGTAACTTGGAGGAGTGTTGATGTATAGTCTTCTCATTATCCAATTGCATAATATATTATGATTAACTCTGCTTAATTGCATATTAATGTAAAGTTGTAAATCTATAGGCTTGTATACAAGACAACGGTTGGGCATGCACATATTACGTGATGTTTTATATGCAGGTGATTGCCAACCATGGAGATTACAAGTCTATATTGAATGTAAGTTATTAGTCTTGGATCATATTATATTAAGAAAGTATTCTCATTTTTGATAAATCTAATTAGAAGTCTCATTCTCTCTACAGTCTTTCCTGAATATTGAACCCTACGCATTGGAGAAGTTGAATGATGTATGTGAATAGTGGGCAGCCTACTTCATCAAAAATGTGGACTTGAATGAAAAATATGATGGTTGATTGATATTTTTTGGCAGTTCGATCTTTGATGCCATACTTTTTATATGTATTTCTGAGTGAATTTTTGATATCTAAAATACATTTTAAACTTAATTAATCTGAGATGACAGTTGATGTTGATATGTATTTTGTGAGTGTGAGCTGAATGTTAAGTGCATATATGTGTGTGAATTTGAATGTGAATGCATGAGGAAGAGAAATGATGATTTAATGTATGAAATTGAAGTGTGGTTGAGGGTTAAATTCGAGATGTGAGTTCATGGATTTGTATGCAAACTTGAAGTGAAAAATAATGATACAATGTGGCATTTTTGTGCCTACTTTGTATATTTTATCTTTTTCTTGCAGGTGTGCTGGCTTGTTGTTAGGACGTGATGCTTGCAAAGAGCATTCTATTCTTCAAAATTCAGTTCTGAAGAACAGCAGGGTCCAGACAGGCTAGTAGGTCAGACAACATGTCTACAGACCTATAGTAAAAAAACATATAATTATTCACATTGGTTATGTATAAAACTTGACTACATTTGTTTTCCACGTCGGTAACTGCTGACAAATACCTAAACATTTACTATTTATTCTCTATTAAAAATGACTACATTAGATTTCTACGTCGATGCTCTCAAATAACTATCATAAAATACCTAAACATTTACCAGTTCCATCGTCGATAAAACTGACATCAAGTTATTTGGTGTCAGTTGCTTCGTAGTAAATAACCAACAAGGAAATGTCAGATCAACATTCACTTAAGTCATCAGCTTCTCTCTTACAAAGCTCTGATGTGAAAACTTTTTGTGGGCAGTTAAAGCAACTGACAAAGAAAGGTCCAACTTTTAGCATCACCCACTTGGTCGTCAGTCTTAAACTAACACCGAATGCCAAGAATAACTGACGCAATATACCCATTCTGTAGTAGTGTTTCTCAATGAATCCAATGGTTCTATGTTGATGTTTGTGGAAAGATAGTATGGATTGAATGATATTGAAACCAATGAAGGTTTGCCCTTATTAATATAGTCTTACCTTTGCCCTCGCATGAATATAATTGACAATCACCATAATGAGTTAATGGGTAACCTTATTGAAGTATAGTTTGTTACACCTAGCCTTAATGTAACCAAGTGATGGTAATTGATTATGAACAACCCCTTGAATGGTGAACATAATCATGGAGTACTCTCTTATTGTGGTTGAACCCTAGTATACTATAACATGATGGTTACATCTTTATTTATGTGTAGATCCATACTTGAGGATGGTATGTAATGTGATGGTGATGCTTCACCTTATGCATCCATGATCTGAAGGGGATGTCATGAGTTAGGGTTTGGGTATAGTGTTGATTAGTAACGTCAAAGTAACTTATCTTTTTGAATCTAACCCTAATGTTAATAGATCATTGTAGTTAGTTATTCTACCCTTCCTTGAATGGTTAAATATAATGATGGAATATCCTTCCTAATGATTGATTGCAACACTAATGTGTTAACTGGTCATCATAACTTTATGATTTAAGCTTTCTTATGCTAAACGTGTACACTATCAGTGTGATGATGGCCAAGCATATAGCTACCTGATATGTTGATATAATAAATAAATGTTCTTAATGCTAAGATAACCTTACAATGTTATCATGTAAACATCTTTTAGTTCTTTAATACAATATCATGTTGAGCATGTGCATCACATGTATGGTGTTTAGTGAGCCTTGTTATAAGGCATGAAAAGATAATGATGAACTTGCAGGGAATGATATGATGGTTTTCATGACCTTTGGGCATGATTGAGCCTTGAATGGGGTGTAATCCTTTTATGTTGACAAGGGTTGATACCCTATGATATTGTGATAAGGATTTAATCCTATAATAGTATGATGACAAATGTAGCTTCATAAATGGCAAGTGAATAGTACCATGTGATGATGAGATGAGGAGCAATAAGTTTCATACATTTTATATCTTCCAAAGTTGTTATATGTCAATGCCTACTAGATGGACTAGGGTTCATATGTCCACTTGTTTGATGCAGCTTTAATTCACCCAATTGGCTATAAGTAATCAAGTGAAACTCTAATCATGTAGTGTCATGTGCCATAGAAGCATCTTCATTGTTAGAATTTGTTGGATGGTGAAACAAGCATCCCTAATGGAAACTCAAAGTTCATACTAACATGTTGCGTATGTGGGGTGCTTTTCATCCTGACACCAAGTTCTTAGGGAGGATGATTGCGTTCATGCCTAGCCCTCTTTTGAAAATGAAAGTGGTGGGGTCTCGAAGATTATAATATGATGTGATTGGAGGACAATTGTAGTTGTACCTCAATGATTGGATTTGATTACCATGGTTGCTAGTTTCATGACCTGTACCAAGGTGGGATAGTTACAGGACTATATGTTGATGTTTTGCATATTGACTATATGTCACTGTGGTGCAGACTCGTACTGACTGAGTATGGAGAAGATCTTAGAGTTTGAATCTTCCTAGATCTTGTATGGAACTGATTGTGACCAAGTGGTGGTCAGTTGGACTTTGGGTGGTATGACTCAGACTCCCTAGGTCTTAATAAAAGATGTAATACAATTTTGTATCATATCTATTTAGGGGTTATATACAACACTTCACATTGGATGATAACCCTTTTTTTTATCTCGTTACATAGAGATAATGATTGGTGCATTAAGATATAGTAGATATGCTTATGTTATAGAAATACTCATGATGTAGATGTGTACATATGGTAGACATTCTATGTGGATAGATATACTGCTACTGTTGATTATGTTGATGATGATGATAGTTATCACATGCTATTATCCATGCTTATGTTGCTAGCTATGTCTCTATAATTAAAGATGTATATACTGCTAATCATGCTTGTGGTGTTAACTCTATTTATGATGTAGATATGTTCAACTAGTTAAATATGCTAATTTTGTTAGCTATGCTTATGTTTCCAAACTTATTTATGATGATAGATATTCTATGCTACTAGACTTGCTGATGATGCTAGTTATGTACATGCTACTAAATCGTTTATATTGTTATCAAGATAGAGGATGACAGTCAAGCTAATGATGATAATTGTTGTTTGCTCCTTTATGTATTCTATTGATTATCACTGCTGCTAAGCATATATATTATACATGTTTAATTTGCTTAATCTATTTAATTGCTTAATCTTTTGTAATCAGTAAGTGTTGTCGAGAGTTATATCTATCGCTGGGACATGGGTCTCACCTGTGGGTCACCACATCTTTTTGGGTGGTCGGCAACAATGGCAGTAGATCTATGGCAGTGATGAGAAATTGAGATGATGGACCTTAGAGAAGTTGTATAGATTTCTAGTATGTCCTAGAGTCATCCATGTACTCTCAGGTTCGGGCAATAAAGTTTCTATACGATGTTTTAACCTATTTGAGATTTTGTTAGCATGTTGATGCCTATTTTTGTGGCATATATGGGTAATGTCCTCGTATATATATATATATATATATATATATATATATATATATATATATATATATATATATATACATATATATACATATATATACATATATATATAGAGAGAGAGAGAGACAGGCTAGTATACACTCGAGTGTACCGGAGGCACCGTACACCTCAGTCATTTTTGAAGATGTAGTAAATTTTTGAAAAATCTAAACCATTGATCTTCTTAATTATCATAAGAACATACTATATAATAAATTTTAGCTCATTTGGACACTTATAGGTCATGCATCTAAAGGAGGCAAAATTCATGTATTTCAAATTAGTTTTGTGCATCTATTTTGTTGTCCTTGGATGAGTAACTTACACTCATCCAAATGAGTTCAAATTTTGTATGTGACCTATTATTATTGTAACCATGAAGATAAATGGATTTGATTTTGGAAAACCATGGTCTAGATAGGCAAACACCATTGGCGTGTATGACGTGATCTGTACACTCGAGTGTATTCTAGCTTGACTCTCTCTCTCTCTCTCTCTATATATATATATATATATATATATATATAGAGAGAGAGAGAGAGAGATAGAGAGAGAGAGTCAGGCTAGAATACACTTGAGTGTATAGATTGCATGCTACACTCAAGTGGTGTTTGCATATCAAGATTGTTTTTTTGCAAAATTTAAACCATTAATCTTCATTGTTATACTATAATTAGGCTACATGTAAATTTTGAGCTCATTTGGATGAGTATAAGTCACTCATCTAAGGGCAACAAAATCGACACACGAAACTAATTTGAAATGCATAATTTTTGTGGTTTTCATAACATGACCTATAAATATCCAAATGGGCTCAAATTTTATATGTGATTTATTCACATGATGTTTAAGAAGATCAATAGATTAGATTTTTTTTTAAATATTGCATCATGGAAAACTACTTGAGTGTATTCTACTCCAGATACACTCGAGTGTATTCTAACCTGAATATATATATATATATATTGGCTGAGGCCATGGAATAAATTGTATCATCTTCTTGGCATAGTAAAAGTACAAGCAAGATGTTGAGCTTCAATGTAAATGTTTCTGAGCATGTGATGATGTTAAAATCAGTTTTAATTCACCCTATTATATGGGTATGTGTTTAATTAGTGATCAATCATGTTTTCTATTTTGGTTAAACTCATTTACTATGACAAGTTCTCTCACTTTGATTTCAATATCATTGAGATATCATGATGTAGAGTAGGCCAGTGAGGTTTTAGACCTATCACATATCCCTCTATGGCATTATTCCATCTAGAAATATTGCTCTCTACAATGGCACATGAGTATTTGACTACTCCATCAACAAGCTCCATTTGCTTTGCTTGGATCACTATTTCATTAACATCAGAATTCATACACACTCTGACCATCCTCTTACTTATTGAAAAATAAGGATGTCTTGAAGGAACCGAGGAGCACGATGGTGAGCATAGGCTTGTGTGAAGGGAGGGGGATCTCCGCCGGTAGTGATTAGTACATGAGATCTAGTTAGGAACTCACCAATGTCACCAGCCCTATCTCTAGAAGCACTCAAAGACACGACCATCTCTTCACATACATGTGTATGTAGGAGTCTCAATAGATCACCCGCTCTCTCACTATTTCAAATGGAAGGAGCCTTTTTCATTTTGCAAAACAAACAAGACTCGCATGTCTCTATTGATTCAAAACTAAAAGAGTGTAGATAACCATCTTTATGGAGTCTATAAATGTGTTTCTCATTTATGTGTCCTCGAAGACAATGCCAAAGGTATGCTTTATTTGATTTATTGAGTTTTCACCTTTTGGTATCTATGTTGTATACACTTGTCACAAGATCTAACAAATAAAGACCATAAGCATAGGGGCACTGCCATAAAACATCTCATCTTTAGAAATAGAGCATCAACCATTTTATATGAAATTTAAATCCACTCTTGTCCTAACAAGATGCATATATGATGTTTCTATTAATGGCATGTATATAAGAGTAGTTATTTAACTATATTACATGCCCACTAGTCAGAGATAAATTGTAGGTTCCATCTATAGTGGCAACAACTCTTATTCCATTCACAACGCACGGTTCTAACTCACCCTTCCTTAAGGGTTTACTTCTTTTTAGATCTCTTGCGTATATGAGCAAATATGAGATCCACATCTGGTATCTAGTACCCAAGATGAAGAAGTAGACAAAATTTTCTCAATAATATATATACTTAAAGTAGAGATCTCTATCCCTTGCTTCATCTTCTTTAGTTCCTTTTAGTGAAAAGGACAAATTCCTTTTACACTTAATCTTCTCCCCATCTTGAGTGTAGAAGATTTGGGCTTCATGTTAGCCTTAGAACTTTTCTTGGATTTTTGTTTACCCTTGGACTCTTTTTTGTTGATCCCCATCACGAATTTGGTCTTGTCCTTCTTCTATGTGCTTCAACATTTATTAATATGCCAAGCAATTCAAACGTCAGTTTAGCTAATTTGTTCATGTAATAGCATTGATGAACTAGCTATTTGATTCTAGAAATGATTATAAAACCATATCCATGGTCAACTCTTAGCCTAGAGGAAATCCCAATTTCTCTAGGTTTTCCACATGCTCAAATATCTTGAGAACATGGGGCCCTATTTGATCTCTCTCTACCATTCTACACTCAAAGAGTGCCTTGAAGGCATCATACCTTTTCTGCTTTGCATGATTTTGCTTCATGTTCTCAATAATTATTACCATCTACAAAATGGTCATGTCTTCATGTTGCTTCTACAACTCACAGTTCATAAAGCATATCATGAAACTTTAGATGTTTGTGGCATTGTTGGCATGCTTATAATAAGCATTCACTTCATCTCTAGGCACATTGGGAGTGGGTTCCTCTGGAACTGATGTTTCAGGAACATAGAGCTTGTGCTCCTGAGTGACAACGATCCTCAAATTCCTAAACCAATCATGAACATTGTTCCCGTTTAGTTTCTTCTTCTCAAGGACCAATTGCAATGAAAATTTGTGGTTTCTTGCCGTTTGATTCTACAAAAGAAAATTTGCATTTGTCAAAACACTTTTAATTTGATTTGATTTGTAAAAAATTATGATATTAGTTAGGTATTTAATCAAGTATCTCTCCCACTATTTTTCTTCAAGTCAATAGTACTCACTATTAATTTTCAAAGATTGCAACATACAATCTTCTAGTCGGCCAAGATCCATATTTTATCAAATCATGAGCTAGATTTGGTTGATCGCCCAAAACTTGACTATTTATCTAGGCAAACCAATTGCATCCAATACAACTCTTGGATAGATGGCATGCACAACTCTTTGCCGTAAACCATATGTATGCTTCTAGGAACTTGATCCCATTAAGGCCACCTAGTTAAGCCTGACCCAAAATACAACATAATAGAATATGCACACTGCTTTGGTAGAACCTACATATCTACCATCACACTTCCACGAGATAGACAATGCACCACACTTTAATATAACCTACTCTATGTTGATTAAGATTATCATGTGTGTTTCTTATGGAAATCATATAAGACTTAATATTCATTGAGGGATCTTATTTATAAGTACATATACATATCCATTCACCACATACTTACAATATGGCTCTTCCGACTCGACAGCATTCATGAGTTGCTCTTTCAACTATCCCTCTTATATGTATCATATACATACTACATCCAAAAACAAAACATGCAATCACAAAATCCTAGTGATGTTTATGGCCACTCTAATGCAATTCTCTGGAGCCATAAAGAATTGTTATCCAACTAAACTATCGGAAAAACTCTATATTGGGAATAGGTCAGTCGGTCAATTGGACTCTTCCAATCAATCAGTTGGTCCACCTATCAGTCGATTGCTCTCCTTCAATTGATCAATTGGGTTGCAGCTCAAGCGGATGGCTGGACTCCTCCGGCCCATCGATTGGGCCTCTAGTCGATTGGTTGGCTCCTGCTCCAGTCAGTTGGTTGGATCTCGAGTCAGGTGACGGGGTCCTCTGATTTGTTGGCACCTCTGGTCAACTGACTCATACTCCACTCGGTCGACTCACCTGATTAGATTGACTTCTCTTGCCAAGAAATCTAAACTAATCATTCATATTTATTACATTATAAAAAGTGAATCCCTTGAGTTACATTCGAGGGGGCTATAGGGGTTAATCATTAATTAAATTTGGAGAAGAGAGAGGAGGCTCAGTGTGAAAATTGAATTTATAAGATAGAAAATAAATTATACAATCACACACAAGCATCCAAGGGGTATTGGACATAACAACACATTCATCCAATATTAAAATAATTTGAAGGGGGTGTGTATGAATTGCATATATATCATATCATATATAGAGAGAGGATCTATGAGATATTCCCTAGAGTATGTGGTGTTTAATCTGATATGCACTTTAACTATTTAAATGTTTACATCATATGAAACAAAATAAACAATAAAATAGAATATGATCATATTAATTTAAATCATGATACATCTTAAATTTACATGGCTCTGATACCACTACTGGGAAATATAGAGATAGAGTAGGCAACAGAAACAAAATATTTTTGTCCATATTTCCTAATTAGTAGATCCCAACAACAACAATATATTAGGAAATAGGGTACAAGATGTACCTTGTAATGGAGCAAGTCTAGCAACTATCCTTGGATGGAGATGTCCTTCCTTCTCAAGCAACACACAAATGGTATCCTATGGTGTCCTCCTGGTGTAGCATTCATAGATGGCAGATGACAGTGTCCTCTTAGCATAGCAATAAAAGCTTCCATGCCTCTACATAGTCCACATAGACCACTAGGAACTCTACTACGTGCTTCCTGAGCTATAGGGAAGGAGTTGTCCCTTCCTTTGTCAACGTGCTAGCGTCAACTTCTCAATTTCTATCTCTCCCTTTCATGGGTGAGATGGCTTGGGCACTCATCTTACCAAAATTGTGAGAAGTCAAGCGTAAGTTTTTTTTTAAGCCTTTTCCATCCCCATTTAAACAGGAGTGACTAGGCCAATGTTTAACATACCTTGGGGAGATGAAGGGTCAATTTTCATGGTTGGGCAGTGACTGTGTATGACTATTCAATCGACTGGCTAGCCAATCCAGTCAATTGATTGGCTTTTGGTTAGCAATGTAGTAACAATTGTTTTAATGTGTGTAATTTCAAACAACATATAACTTATTTGACTCATTCAACTTATTGATTTCACCCAAGTTGGTTGATTGGATACTCCAATCGGTTGACTAGCTACTCCAACTATTCATTGGTAACATTGATCAGTTGATCAATTGAACATTTCAATGGTCGGTTGCCTAGTTCCATGGACTAGAGTTTGTACAATCCATTTGGTTGATTGGACACTCCAGTCTGTTGACTAGAGCACCAATCAGTTGATTGGACACTCCAGTTGGTTGAGTGACAACCAATATTATTCATTTTGATTACCTAGACACTTTAGTAACCAAATTGGATCTTATCCGTCATTAAAATCCTCTTCCAAGTGCATCATGTGTGTGACTTTTTCAATCCCAAATTTTGTTGGCAGTGAATGTTCATAAATAGATTGTGACATCACAAGAAATGAACGGTATCTAACAACACATCATTTCTACCAAGGTAATTGAAAAGTTGGAGAACAACTTCAACCTACATCTATGATCAGTTTTACCATGATTGTATAGTTCCTTTGTCTCAGATATCCATATTGAATACGAGGCATGGAATTGTCAACCTCTTAACTTAATATACATTTATTGAACTAGGTCAGACTATTGAGATGCATGTGAGCTCACTATCACATGTGAATCACATGAGCATGGCCATGCATTTCTCAATCTTGCTTATCAAGTGGATAGGATATCAATTTTGGTAGGAGGTACAAATCTTATCTACATCACTCACAGTCAATCCCCATGTATCACAACATACCTCGAAACCACCTTTATAGAAACCCTTATTCAAGGTCACATTGAATGGTGTCAAACTTTATCAAACGACATGTGATGAGTGTAGTGACTTCAGGTCCAAGAACCATAATCATCACTATCACTTTGAGAACTAATTATGACTACTGTTCAATGGTTCCATGTATCATTCTCAAGGTGGGTATGTCTGGTACACTATTCTCTAACAACTACCTATGTGTTTGACTTGATATCCAATATCATGACTAATGGGATTCTATTATTAATCAAAACACATTATAGTCTTATATATTATTGTTGTCTATTTTTCTTCCACAATAATATTCAACTAGGGACATAACAAGAATGTAAATACGCTTGTCATAAATATGATCACATTGTTCAGGTCCTCAACATGAAAATATATATCATTAAGTAACATCATTCTTTAGACATCTATCATGTTATATAATCAATAATCAATACATAAATAAACAAACATAATTGCAGGACTTGCCTTTATTATTAGTCAAATCAAGTATAGGATGCCACATTACAATCATCATATAATTGGCTATCTGGCATACATATAAATAGTATGAGGACATGATGGCAAGTGAATATTCCCTTTGTTTGATAAAAAAATAAGTGAAGCATTACGTAAAATATTTCTTCAAATTATCCATGAGAAGTATGCAGACCTTTCATGAAAATTGGGTTTTAATCTCAACAACAAATCTTTAAATAAACTACAAGATTTTAGAATGATCTTTCATTTAGTATGATAAAGTTGTCCTTGAAAATTCATAAATTAACATTAAAAAATAATAATGAAGTTAGAGGATACCCTACTAGGCCCTCATACATGAAAATGAACAATATTAAATATAGAGTCATCATGCATGACCTGGAAGCCTAAAAATTGATGTTTGGTGCTTCCATGTCTGACAAACTTCACAATCCATATTAGATAAACTAGAAAGCTTCATGGGAATACTACCAAGTTTTCAAAGTGATTAATGACCTAAAGGATTGTGGATATGGAGGGGAGAAGCAACCACACAATACTTGGGAGTCCTTTCATAGATGATAGAAATCATCTTCCTCATACCCATTACCCAATAACCACTTGTCATAGTGGACAATTTAAGTGTCTGGGATAATTTACTAATAGATAGTAAGTTAAAGAGAAATGATGGAATAATTTGAGTTGATAAAGGGTGATGTTTGGAAGAGGTGAGATGGTTATAGTGCCTTGGACAATAAATTAAGACACATTGGCAATGGTGACCTGGTAGGTATTAGATTTGGTGGTAGAAAGTCGGAGACGAAGTTTGAAATGTATGTAATGTGATCTATTACACTCGAGCTAAGAACCCAAGAAGGCAAACATATGGGTAGATCGAGATATGTATAATGTAAATGAGCTTGATGTTATAGATTTTTGTGCATAGGAGTGACCAGCCTAAATCACACATCTAAAACATAGCTAATCTAGAGTAGTCAGACTCTTGAATTTATAACCCAACACTCAACCCCCTACAATTATTATACAGGGTCTGATGTAGTAGATCGAGGTCAAACAATAGGGACAAGGTTGGTAAGTGCTAAGACCGATAACCCTCAGACTCAGATACATCAAACAAAAGGTAGATCATGATGGTGTTCCCTAAGGAACGATGATACTCCAAACAAAGTGATAAAAAGCAATAGTAAGAAAATAAAACAAGACAATAAAGTCATACAAGGAAATTGTAACCAAAGTATGGGAGGGAGCTTGGATCGGGTTTCACCTACTAAGATATATCACCAACATGCAATACTCACACCCCCTATTTTATACCCTTATCAAGATTACAAGCAATCATCATATATGTCTATTCCCTCCTCTCTCAAGTTTAGGATATATCTAGATTATAAGGTTGTCTCCCTCTCGAGATGACAAACAAACAACCACAAAGCAAACCATATGATCATTAGCTTTAGTATACCAACATTTTCATGCATTTGTACTACTCCATAACACTTAGATAAGGTTAGTACTACTCTTTCGAGGTACCAACAATCATACATCACAAGATGGTAGCTAGGCATACAAGTGAATCTTTAAGAACAAGAGTATCAAGATAATATTGATAAGAGAATATATATTAAAAGGGGTGCAAGTATACACATGTTGGGAGAGCCTTAGTGGCTACTCCCAACCAAAGTTAGGTGTTTAGCCACACATGTTAACGGATAGCATAAAGACATTACAAATGTGTGGATATATCAAGAATAATGAAACGGGGGAGAGATACAGTGTGGGGAATATAATAGATCTGGAGAGAGAAGGAGGCTATACACAACCAATACTCCTTCAAATATAAATCTGGTGTGGGCACAGAAGATGGAAACTCCTTTTGAAAAAGAGGATGGTAAACCTTCTCTCTCCTCCAACTTTCGTCTTCACAAATCCAAGGCCTCAGGATATGGGCGAAGATGACTTTGGAGTTTGGCAGCACTTCATGGATCTTGATGATCCGATGCCTCAGTGTGTGAAATTGGGGGGGGCTATTTATAGGTGTTGCCCACCAACTTAGCTCTTAGTCACAGTCATGATGTTTCAACTAGTCACGGCCACTGTCACGGTCATGATGGTGAGGCATCATTACAACCACCACTTCTTGGGAGGTTGTCACGTGTCCACAGTCACAATTGTCCCTACTTTTCAGTCATGGAAAATGTCCAAGTTGCGGCACATTGTTTCAATTGTGATAGGTATCTTGGTCGAGGTATGATGGCATCACTGTATCAGTCACGTTCACAATGTTCGTAGGTTGTGCAGTCGCGGTCGTGACGCAGTATGAGCCTGCATTGAGCAGGAAAGGTATGTAATTCAGATTTTTATCCTAAGATACTCGTATGAATAGAAAAAATCCATAAACGATATGCTAGAATAAAAACAAAACAAAAAGTTCACAAAATGATATGCAGGATGAGCAAGAATATATAGTTAGGGAGAGAGGTTGTCAGATGTTGTTGTGAGTGTTCTTTTTCACTTCACTTTTTGTGTGAGACCCCTAACCTTGCTTAAAGTGTTGAACAAGCTTAATTATCATAATTTAATTATTATAACCCTAATCTAACCTTGTGATATGTTTTTAAATTATAAGACAAGTTTAAGTTTCAAATTTGGTCCAATTTGAACATTGTTTGAGCAAGTTATGTAATTTTATGTTCATTTTGGACTTTTATGTAATTTACCCAATAGAGGGGTTTTCTTTGCAATTTGTCACATGAATTATGTTTCTTAGATATTATATTATCATTCTTTATCTTTTTGAACCATGGGGATCCTAGTTAAACCTTGGTTTGAAGGTGATTTCTCCAAGGGTATTTTAGGATTTACCCCTTCATGGATGAGCTACCTTTAGTAGCTGTCAACTAATGAATTATTTGATTGGCTTGAAAATTCAAAAAAGGAGAGCTAAGAAGCTCTATAAGGATGGTGGGGGATCTGTTTGTGTGTTTTCTTGTATATTCTTAATAGTTTAAGTCCATGGACACTTGGAAAGATACTAGAACTTCAACTTTTTCTTTATCTTTATCTTAAAGTTTCATATACTTATCCCTAAGCACCCAAACAAACCATTTTCTCTCCACCACTTTCCTCCTCCTACGAACCTCATTTTCCCTCTGTGTAGTTGTGAAGTTCTGATGTAGCCCTATTTTAGGGCTCCATCCTGTGCCATTTTGCGCTTAAGTTGCATCTAAACATGTTAGATTACAAGTCTTTTTCCCTAATATGGTTATCATTGCAAATATGCTTATGGATGTTCTCTGCACTGTTTTTTAGGTACTTGAACCATGCTTAGATGGAAGATAGAGAAAGAAGGAGTTCTATGGTTCCCCCACTCATGGAGGGACCCAAAGAAGGCCCCAAAGTCTCCCTCAACCTACCTCCAATGGTCAAGAATCGTCCCCAAGCAAAGACATCCAAGAATGACGAAGATTGAAGTGAAATCAAGATGTGCAACCTCACCATGGCCGTGGGTACTATGCCACGGTCGTGCTTTTTTTAGCAAAATGATGCCAAGATCAACAGGGAATTTATACATAATCCCACAGTCGTGGCCTTACACCACGACCGTGGCCATTGAAGACACCACGGTCGTGGCCATCAGCACGGTCGTGGTCAGTAGAAGAGAAACGGTCGTGGCACCGTGCCACATTTGTGGGAATTAATGGCCAAAAGTTCAACTTGCAACAAGGTTTTTTCCCAGAACACCACAACCGTGGCCGAATATGATTAAGATGACCGTGGCTCCTCCCACGGTCACCTCCACCTCCTCCAAAATGGTCGTGTTATGCAACACGGCCGTGGTGCATGTTACCCACCACGACTGTGGCACTCCGCCACGGATGTGGCCACTTCCCCACTTAGCATTTCTACCACCCTTAACATACCATGACCGTATTCACCCCCCACGGCCGTTCCCCACTACCCTCACCACGGCCGTGGCACACCCACCACGACCGTGGTGATCACCGACCCTACACAACTTTTTCACTACTTTTCCTAAACTACCCCTACTTACCCTAGTGCTTACACCACCACCTATATATACCTAGGTGGCGGCCATAGAACTAGGTTAGATGCCCCCTAGATGTTCTTAGCCTCCACTCTCCATCCTTGAGCTTTGAGTGCAAACCCTTTGCATTTTGGCTCACCATCCACCATTTCCACCCTCACTCCACCATGGAAACCTAGTTCCCTGGGTTTTCATCCATAATCCCCTACCATTTCATGCACCCCTGCACCCTTGGAGGAGGGAGGTCATCTGCAGTAGCTTGGAGGTGAAGAAGAAGGCCACTTCATAAAGCTTCATGGAGTTTCTTCCTCTTCTACCCATTTCTTTTCTTGTTCTTGTTTTCTTGATCATGTCTAGCTAAGCCCTTTGTGGTGGGCTATTTGGGGTTTAAATGTGACTTTGATACCGTGTTGGGGGAAAGTTGCTTGTAATTAACTTAATTCATATCTATGATGATTGCCTCTTGCTTCTATCTCATTTCCTATTTTATTGCATGTGGTGTGTGCTTATAACATGGATTGCTTGCTTTGAGATGTTTGATGACACTTAGCTTCTAGGAGGAATTGGAGTGTATGTGGCAATCTTAGGATTGGCTCCTAGGTCCAGTTAGTGGATCCCTATCTAGCCCCCTTTGTTCCTACATACACATCCCTCCTCCTACAAGTGAGTGTGAGATTTAAGTGGCTAGTGTGAGTGAGAGTGAACAATTTCCTAGGGCCTTCTAAAGGCTATAGTGGCTAGTGGCATGAGGATAAATCCCCTCATCTCCACTCCCATCTCTACCCTCAACCCTCAATTGTCCACTATCACTTACCTTAGAAACCTAGATTTGGCCAATCCCATTAGAATTACACCTAACCCTAGTCTTCTACTAGTAGTATGGGGTATGTTCTAATGGCATTGACCTTATTGTTTGGTTTGGTAATCTAGATATGAATTGAGCACCATGCATGTTTAATGAACTCCCCAACTAAAATCAAAGTGACATTTCCCAAACGGCCCACCCACCTTAATCACTCTTGCTTAAAACCTTAATTGCTTTGTTTGCTTGTTAATGCTAGTGTAGTTCAATTGCTTTAGTTAACTTAATTAATTGCCTAGTTTTGCTAGCTAGTTTAAATCTAGGTTTGGGATCTAGTTAGTGGTTAATTCAGTTCCTTATTTGCTAATTGCTTGCTTAGTCTAGTCCATCTTGCCCCTGCCTTAGTTTAGCTAGTTTGTCACCTAGATTGCTAGTTCAGTTTTTGATAACTTAGTTTCACTTGTGTCTTTCATACTTGTTCTTTAGTATAACCAAACCATCAAACAACCTTAAAACCCTAAAATCCTAGCTCCACAAAAGAAGCATAGCCCACACCGTCTAACTCTAGTGCCCCCTCTATCTCTATGGTTCGACCCCGCATCTTGCCTTTCGCCTATACTACAACAGTACCCCGTACGCTTGCGGGCGAACTGTTTTAGTTTTAGTGATCGACTCGATTTGGGACCATACAAATTTTGAAAGTGAAGATCCCATCTCCCGTGCCTTCTGACCTCGCGGATTGCACCCGGACAAGTTCCTATCCAAGGAATAAGAAAGTGGAGATCTTCTTGGGGTGAAGTTCTAGAGTTGCAATTGACTTCCTTTTAGGATTTAAAAATCTTCCTTCTAGTGATCTTGACCTAAAAGAGTAAGATCCCCTTCTTTCTTCTATTTATTTCTTTTTTATCCTTCATCTTACCTTTCTCCAGGTCAGAACCTTGTTGTTCCATGGCATAAATTTCTCTAAAGCTCTAAAACCCTATCTTTCTTGCTCCTTATGCTTAGGATTTGCTCATTTGATGAAGAAAGGTGCTAGATGGGTGAGTTCACAGGTTATGCTTGGATTTTATACCCTACCTACTCGTGTTTTCTTCTATTTGGGATTTTATATTCTAATTATAGGCAAGTTTTATAACTTGCTCCACGTTTATTGCTTACCATAAGCTTGCTAGCTCATGTTCTTGCTTGAAAATGATAATCCATGCACTAAAAAGCTATGATTGACTTGGATTTCAATTTTAATAATGCTCCCTGTTATGATTTCAGTTCTAGATGAACCTGTATTGATGTGTACGTTCTTCCTAACGTATAATATGACTTGGATCAGGTTGATTTGACAACCTATGGTGCTAAGTACCTATCATCCAATGGTCAATTTTTGGATTTAAAGTTGATTTCTTCTATGAACACATGACTCAATGGTGGTACCATTGCAACAACTGATGGCGTTGTCTTCATGACAACTTATGGTGGTGACAAATGGTGTCAATTTATGTTCACCCCTTAGGTCATGTGTTGGCCTAACTATAATCTTAGTGATTAACAACTAAGTACCCTAATGATGCTATCAATCAATGGTGATATTAGTTTGATATTTGATAGTGATTAATGAATATAGTGTTGATCTAACAACCTATAGTGACTTAATGGTCACTACTAATGGTGTATTAGGTCTCCACAACCTATGGTGAGTTAAGCATGTATATTTAGCATCAATTTAGCCATAAACCAATGGTTTCTTGGGTCATTTGATGAAATGGTCGAGCATATACTCCAATTGATGGTTTTAATATATGAACTTGACCCAATGGTTAAGATATAATGTTTCTTCATCTAATAAATTGGAATGATGCCTAAATGTAATATGTTGGTCCTAATAAAGTGATTTAAACGGTTTCCTTTATGAGATCAACTTAAGAAGCTCATTTACTGACGACTTGTTTTAAATAAATAATCACTTGTGGGTTTTACCCTACTCTCAATGGAACTTTTTATGTTGTTAATCAAGGGATGTCTAGGGTTAGATGGTGACTCTTTCTAGAGCACAATGACTTCATAGGTGGTTTTTTCAAGATGTTTCTTATGTAAATGACCAATGGCTTTACCTTTTCAACATTTAATGGTTAGAAATTGATGCCTCAATATTCCCATTGTTTTGGGTGAAGTGTGTAGTGTAATGTTATGATTCTGATGATGAGAATTTGATGGTTCAATGCCTTAAACTTGTAGTATTACCCTTACCCTCGTATGATTATGATTTATAATCACCATAATGAATTAATGGGTAACCCTAATGAGGTATAGCTTGTTATACCTAGCTTTAATATAACTAAGTGATGGTAATTGGGTATGAATAGTCCTTGAATGATTAATATAATCATGGAGAACTCTCTTATTGTTGTTGAAACCTTAGTATTCTATAACCTGATGGTTACACCTTTATTTATATGTGTATTCATACTTGATAATAGTATGGAATGTGATGGTGATGCTCCACCTTATGCATCCATGATCCAATGGAGATGCCATGAGTTAGGGTTTGGGTATGATTGCTTATTAGTAACATTAATACAATTTATCTTGTTGAACCTAACTCTAATGGACATAGATAAATATGAGTATTCATGTATAACCTTCTTATATGATGGCATGATGGTTAAATAACCTCCTTAATGTGATCATAACCTTAATGTGTTAATTGGTGGTTATCATAGCCACATGGTTGATACTTTCTTATGCTAAACATGTGCATTATGAATATGATGAGTGTTAATCATATCTAGATTCCTTACATGTTGATGTAATAAAGGAATATTCTTAATGTTAATATAACCCTGCTATGATTGTTTATGAATATCTCCTAGCTCATTAATGTAATATTGTGTTGATCTGGTGTATTATATGCAAGTGATATTGTTCAACCTTGTTATAAGGCATGGAAAGATAATGATGATCTTATAGGGAATAGTATGATGGTCTTAATGACCAATGGGCATGGTTAAGCCCTGAATGAGGTGTAATCATGTTGTGTTGACAAGGGTTGATACCCTGTGTGAAAATGATTTATATCTTGTGATAGTATGATAACTGGTGTAAGAATGGCAAGTGAATAGTACCATGTGATGATGAGATGAGAAATTATGTTTCACACATTTTATATCTTTTGAAGTTGTGATATTTATATGCTTTCTAGAAGTGAATTAGGGTTTGTATGTCCACTTGTTTGATGCAACCTTAATTCACCCAATTGGCATAACTAATCAAGTGCAACTCTAATAATATAGTCCCCTATGTCATAGAGCCATCTTCACTGTCAGAACTTGTTGGATGGTGAAATGATTATTCTTAAGGAAAACTCGGAGCGCATACTTTTGAGTATGTTAGGGTGGTAAGTTGAGGATATATCCTTGTCATTCACAATGCAGGTTATGGAGGATGGCTATGGTCATGCCTCAAACATTTGATGTAATTGAGGACAACTGTGGTTGTACCTCAAATTAGAGGGTTTTGTATACCCTGGTTTCTATTGTCATGACCTGTACCAAGGGGGGACTAGTAACTAGCAGCTTGATAATATGTCGTTGTAGTGGCAGCTTTAACTGATATGTCACTGCCTTTTTACTCGTACTGACTGAGAGGAAGAGATCTTATGATATCGGCACTCCTAGATCTTGCACGGAACCGAATAGCCCTTCGCAGGGGTCAGTTGGACTTTTGGTGGTACGACTCAAACTCCCTAGGGCATAATAAAAGATGTAAGACATTCGTGTAGCATATTTGTTTAGGGTTATACACAATGCTTCATATTGGATGATAACCCTTGTTTGCTTTCTTTTCAATGAGATCATGTATAGTACAATAAGAGATAATAGATATGCTTATGTTGTAGTTATGCTCATGTTGTAAACTTACTTATGTTGTCAAATATACTGACACTGATGGTTAAGATGATGTTGCTAGCTATGTTTAATATTGCTAGCAATGCCTATGTAATTATAAATTATTAAACTGCTAATCATGTCTATGCAGTTAATTGTGCTATGATGTTAGTTCTACTTATGATATAGATATGTTCCCTTTATTTGTGATGCCAATATTTATAGCCATGTTATGTTACTAGACATATTCATGATGTTGTGGATGCTTATGCTGCTAGATTGCTAGTGTTGTTAGCAAGGAATATGATGATAGTCAGATTAATGATGATGATTGTTATTAGATGCAATTTGATGAAATTTGAGTAGATATCTATTCAGAGAAATGGATTTATTTGTTACCTATATTAACATTGATAATCATACTTGTTGCTAAGATTATTTTCTTAATTTGTTTAGCACACTTGAACTGTTCAATTTATTCAATTGATTATTAAATACTCCAACTGCTCAGTTATCTACTATTTAAAATGTTGTAATCAATAAGCATTTTTGGAAGTTATATCTCTTATTGGGACGTGGGTCTCACCCTTGTGGTTCGCCACATCTTTTTAGGTAATCGGCAGTGACGACAACAGACCCATGGAAGTAAAGAGGAACTACAGTAATGAATCTTTGAGAAAGTTTATTAGATGTCTAGTGTGTCCTATATTCATCCATGTACTCTCAGGTTTGGGCATGAAAAGTTTGTATATGGTGTTTCAAACAAATTAAACTTTTGTAAGCATGTTAATGCTTGTTTGTGTGGCATATACGAATATTGTTATCCTATGTGTATATGTTGTAGCTAAGGTGATAAAACAATTGGTATTAAATTCTTGGCATATTATGGATACAAGAAAGATGTTGGGATCTTATTTAAATGTTTCTAAGTGGGTGTTGATGTTGAAATCAATTTTAATTTACCCATATTTTTTGGTATGTGGTTAATTGGTGATCGATTGTGTTTTATGTTTTGAGTAACCTCATTTAGTGTAGCAGGTTCTTACAAGTTGGGATCAGAGTTTTAGTTCACTGAGTCTACAGGGACACTAGGACTTAGGACTAGGATGATGATAAAATTAGGAATATGACATAAAAATATGGTGCATACTGCCTAATCTCAGTATTTAGGTGCCCTGGCTAGGTATTCAATTATTGAAGAAAAGGTAACTATGGAACTTTTAGATTGTTATATTTTTTATTAGTCTGATCAAGTAGTCATTTTGAAACAATCTAAAGAGCATAATGAAGAAGAAATCATGGTGCAGATAACTCAATATTACCTCAAGAGAAGATGAGGATTACATCATTATCTATCAAAACTTGAATTGTTAGAAAGATATAACACCATGAAATCTAAATTCGAATACAAATAAGCAAAAGAGGAGTTCTTGAATATGAAATTCAAGAAGATAATAAAGTAAAATATAGATAAGTCTATTCTTATTAAGTGATTCAAGGTATGAAATTCACTTAAGATGGAGAGAACTCCTATAATAAGCAAAAATGAAAAGATAAATGGGAATAATGATAAAGGAATAAGGTGGAACTTGAGTTAATCTCAGACCAAACTATGTGTGTGAGAAAGTTTTAATGTAAAAACAGCATGGCATGTGAAATAAATTAAGGGATATGATCCCTATTTAATGAAGAAAATGAAGAATATGATGATTAACATGTTGATAAGTGGTTGAAAAACATAATAAAATAAGAGAACATACCCAAGTGTGATAAATAGTCATAATGGAAGGAGTAATGAGATATGTTAATCATGATGATTCCTATCCTAATGGCAAGGAACCCAAAATAAAAAAGGTAAAATGATACATAAGAAGTTGTAACCTACATAATGAAAATAGAATTGGTTACCTTTTTGCTAGTGATCCTTGAACAATGCTTCTATGATGTGGGAAGTGTGTTTCCCTTTATGTCTTTCCTTTCTAGGGCACATCTTTCAAGGGGATCATTGCCACTTAGTATGTGTGTATTCATTGTAAAAATGAGGTTGGTTGGCTTATTATAGCAGTAGGTTGCTTGGACTATGGTTCCAAGATCATAAAGTTTGTGATGAGTATGCTTTTGAGCCTTCTAATAATTAGGAAGACTCCTCTTATATGTCTTAAGATTTGATTATATTGGTAAAAGTAGAAGAGATAAGGATGTGAGTTCCTTATAGCACATTAGGTGGATACCAAGGTAATGAATCCCAGTATCCAAGATGTATCAATAGTATGGGAAGTATGTGAAGGTTGGAGATGTTTATTAAATGAACATTCCAATTATTCCTCTCCCTTAGAGACAGAGAGAGAGAGAGTTTATGATGACCCTCTAAATGTTGTTTGGAAGGAAAAACAAAAGTGATTCTATAATTTTGTGTATGGTCTAGTGATATCTAAGCAAGACCACTATCAAGGATAGACAGTTTGTTGATTAGCAGACATGTGTTACCGTGTTCCTTTAAGTTAAACCTAAGATCAGAATATCAATGGATAAGAGTTAGAGTGGATGAAACAAGTTACATGACCATGATGAGTTTAGATTATGTCTTTTAGACTAACCAATGTACCAATATAATTTATGAATAGGAGAACCAGAGTGTTCAGGTCATGTCTTACAAGTTGTAGCAAGCTTTGAATGATGAAATCTCAATGTATTTCAGAGATGGTCATTAACATGGTTAACATCTTTGCTAAACCTTAAGAATATTGAAGCAATAGTACTTATGTGTTACAATTCTAGTAAGAGTGAGTTGGGGGTTGACTAGAGTATCCTCTTGGAGTTATGATACCTCTGTTAAGTATGGTATGTGAATCCTGATAAGATGAAGATAATGTCATTGCTCCACCCCTAACAAGGTCAATTAGGAAGTTATATTTGTTAACAGTTACATACAAGTGTATGATTCATCAACCAA
Source organism: Alisma plantago-aquatica (assembly GCA_963693085.1). Classification (NCBI taxonomy): domain Eukaryota; kingdom Viridiplantae; phylum Streptophyta; class Magnoliopsida; order Alismatales; family Alismataceae; genus Alisma; species Alisma plantago-aquatica. Next base: position 270,086,935 of record OY856415.1, on the reverse strand, counting down.
ACAGATGGTCAGTCCACCATTGAGATGATTGGAGAATCCTCTAAAAACATATTCCTCATAGTTCTTGAAAATTTGGGGATGCCTACATGGTTGATTGAGTTGTTAATTACAACAATCATTAAAGGAGCATAGAGATGAAACCTTGAAAAGTTACATATGATAAGAGATACATAATGTTCTATGTTTGATAAGAGTCAGTGAGTATGACTTTTGAGTAATGTGTTGATACAATAGATATAATTTTAGGATGATAGCTAGATTTTAAATTTGAAAGTTACTATTATATTTGTACAAGTGGCATAACAAGTTTCTATGTTCCATATTTGCAAATGTCTTCTTATGTGGGGGTTTTTGTGCTGACCCAAGATAAGATATGTATGAATTGAAATAGAACATGACCTCTATAAGAGTGATGTGACATTATGATAATATGGAAGTAACCATGTTTAATACTGAGGATGACGTGCATGAGAAGTGTCCATCTATGTGTACCTTGGATTTCGGGCGCAAAATCCGTGTTAGGGGTTTATGGTTGTGAGACCCCTAACCTTGCTTAAAGTGTTGAACAAGCTTAATTATCATAATTAAATTCTCATAACCCTAATATAACCTTGTGATATGTTTTGAAATCATAATACAAGCTTAAGTTTCAAATTTGGTCCAATTTGGACACTGTTTGAGCAAGTTATGCAATTTTATGTACATTTTGGACTTTTTTAAAATTTACCAAATCAAGGGGTTTTCTTTGCAATTTTTCACATTAATTATGTTTCTTAGATGTTATTTTATCATTCTTGATCTTTTTGAACCATGGGGATCCTATTTAAACCTTAGTTTGAAGGTGTTTTCTCCAAGGGTATTTTAGGGTTTGGCCCTTCATGGATGAGCTACCTTTAGTAGCTATCAACTAATGAATTATTTGATAGGCTTGGAAATTTGACAAAGGAGAGCTAATCAGGTCTATATGGATGGTGGGGGAGCTTCTTATGTGTGTGCTTGTATATTCTTAATAGTTTAAGGCCATGGACACTTGGAAAGATACTAGGACTTCAGTGTATTCTTTTTCTTTATCTTAAAGTTTCATATACTTATCCCTAAGCACCCAAACGAACCATTTTATCTCCACCACTTTCCTCCTCCTATGAAACTCATTCTCCCTCTGTGCTTATACAAAGTTCCTATCCAAGGAAGAAGAAAGTGGGGATCCTCTTGGAGAAAAAGCTCTAGGGTTGCAATTGACTTCCTTTTAGAGTTTGAAAAGCTTCCTTCTAGTGATCTTGACCTAAAAGAGTAACATCCCCTTATTTCCTCCATTTATTTCTTTTTTATCCTCCCTCCTACCTTTATCCGGGTCGGAACCTTGCTGTTCCATGGTAGAAATTTCTCTAAAGCTCTAAAACCCTACCTTTCTTGCTCCTTATGCTTAGGGTTTGCTCATTTGATGAAGAAAGGTGCTACATGGACGAGTTCACATCTTATGCTTGGATTTTCTACCCTGCCTGCTCTTGTTTTCTTATGTTTGGGATTTTATCTTCTAATTAGAGGCATTTTTTATAACTTGCTCCACATTTATTGCTTACCATAAGCTTGCTAGCTCATGTTCTTGCTTGAAAATGATAATCCATGCACTAAAAAGTTATGCTTGACTTGGATTTCAATTTCTATAAAGCTACCCATTCTGGTTTCAGTTCTATATGAACCTGTATTGATGTGTACGTTCTTCCTAAGGTATAATATGACTTGCATCAGGTTGGTTTGACAGCCTATGGTGCTAAGCACCTATCAACCAATGGTCAATTTTAGGGTTTAAAGTTGATTTCTTCTATAAACACATGACTCAATGGTGGTACCATTGCAAAAACCGATGGGGCTATCTTCATGACAAATGATGGTGGTGACAAATGGTTTCAATTTATGTTCACCCCTTAGGTCAGGTGTTGGCCTAACTAGAAGCTTAGTGATTAACAACTAAGTACCCTAATGATGCTATCAATCAATGGTAATATTAGTTTGATATTCGATGGTGATTAATGAATATAGTGCTGATCTAACAACCTATAGTGACTTAATGGTCACTACTAATGGTGTATTAGGTCTCCAGAACCTATGGTGAGTTAAGCATGTATATGTAGCATCAATTTAGCCTTAAACCAATGGTTTCTTGGGTCATTTGATGAAATGGTCGGACATATACTCCAATTGATGGTTTTAATATATGAACTTGACCCAATGGTTAAGATAGAATGTTCATCTAATAAATTGTAATGATTCCTAAATGTAATATGTTGGTCCTAATAAAGCAATTTAAACAGATTCCTTTATGAGATCAACTTAAGAAGCTCAGTTACTGACGACTTGTTTTAAATAAACAATCACTTGTGGGTTTTACCCTACTCTCAAAGGAACTTTTTATGTTGTTAATCAAGGGATGTCTAGGGTTAGATGGTGACTCTTTCTAGAGCACAACTCAATGACTTAATAGGTGGTTTGTTCAAGATGTTTACTTATGTAAACGACCAATGGATTTACCTTTTCAACATATCATGGTTAGATATGGATGCCTCAATATTGCCATTATTTTGGGTGAAGCATGTAGTGTAATGTTATGATTCTAATGATGAGAATTTGATGGTCCAATGCCTTAAACTGGTAGTATTACCCTTACCCATGTATGATTATGATTGATAATCACCATAATGAATTAATGGGTAACCCTAATGAGGTATAGCTTGTTATACCTAGCTTTAATATAACTAAGTGATGGTAATTGGGTATGAATAGTCCTTGAATGATTAATATAATCATGGAGTACTCTCTTATTGTTGTTGAAACCTTAGTATGCTATAAACCGATGGTTACACCTTGATTTATGCATGGATTCATACTTGAGAATAGTATGGAATGTGATGGTGATGCTTCACCTTATGCATCCATGATCCAATGGAGATGACGTGAGTTAGGGTTTGGGTATGAGTGTTGATTAGCAACATTAATATAATTTATCTTGTTGAACCTAACTCTAATGTAAATAGATAAAGATGAGTATTCATGTATAACCTTCTTATATGATGGCATGATGGTGAAATAACCTCCTTAATATGATCATAACCTTAATGTGTTAATTGGTGATTATCATGGCCACATGGTTGATACTTTCTTATGCTAAACATGTGCATTATGAATATGATGAGGGTTAATCATATCTAGATTACTTGCATGTTGATGTAATAAAGGAATATTCTTAATGTTAATATAACCCTGCTATGATTGTTTATGAATATCTCCTAGCTCATTAATGCAATATTATGTTGATCTGGTGTATTATATGTAAGTGATGTTGTTGAGCCTTGTTATAAGGCATGGAAAGATGATGATGATCTTGCATGGAATAGTATGATGGTCTTAATGACCCTTGGGCATAGTTAAGCCTTGAATGAGGTGTAATCCTCTTGTGTTGATAAGGGTTGATACCATGTGATATTGTGAAAAGGATTTATATATCGTGATAGTATGATAACTAGTGTAGTCTCATGAATGGCAAGTGAATAGTACCATGTGATGATGAGATGAGAAATTATGTTTCACACATTTTATATCTTTTGAAGTTGTGATATTTATATGCTTTCTAGAAGTGAATTAGGGTTTGCCTGTCCACTTGTTTGATGCAGTCTTAATTCACCCAATTGGCATAACTAATCAAGTGCAACTCTAATCATGTAGTACCTTGTGTCGTAGAGCCATCTTTAGTGTCAGAACTTGCTGGATGATGAAATGAGTATTCCAAAGAGAAACTCAGAGTAAATACTATTGAGTATGTGGGGTGGCAAGTTGAGGATATATCCTTGTCATCCACAATGCAGGTTATGGAGGATTGCTATGGTCATGCCTCAGACATTTGATGTAATTGAGGACAACTATAGTTGTACCTAAGATTAGAGGGTTTTCCATACCCTGGTTTCTAGTATCATGACCTATACCAAGGGCGGACTAGTGGTTAGCAGCGTGACTATATGTCATTGTAGTGGCAACTTTGACTGATATGTCACTGCCTTTTTACTCATACTGACTGAGGGGAAGAGATCTTAGGATACTGACACTCCTAGATCTTATACGGAACCGAATAGCTCTTCGTAGGGGTCGATTGGACTTTGGGTGGTACGAATCAAACTCCCCAGAGTATAATAAAAGATGTAATATAGTCGTGTAGCATATTTGTTTAGGTTTATACACAATGCTTCATATTGGATGATAACCCTTGTTTGCTTTCTTTTCATTGAGATCATGTAGAGTACAATAAGAGAGTAGATATGCTTATGTTGTAGTAATGCTCATGTTGTAAACTTGCTTATGTTGTCAAATATACTGACATGAATAGTTAAGAAGATGCTTCTAGCTATGTTTAATATTGGTAGTCATGCCTATGTAATTATAAATGCTTAAACTGCTAATCATGCCTATGCAGTTAATTGTGATATAGATCTATTCCCTTTATTTGAGATGCCAATATTGATAGCCATGTTATGTTACTAGACATATTCATGATGTTAGGGATGCTTATGCTGCTAGATTGCTAGTATTGTTATCAAGGAATATGATGATAGTCATATTAATGATGTTGATTATTAATAGATGCAATTTGCTAAAATTTGAGTAGATATCTATTCAGAGAAATGGATTTATTTGTTACCTATATTTATATTGATAATCATACTTGTTGCTAAGATTATTTGCTTAATTTGTTTAGCATACTTGAACTGTTCAATTTATTCAGTGAATTATTAAATACTCCAACTGCTCAGTTATCTACTATTTAAAATGTTGTAATCAATAACTATTTTTGTAGGTTATATCTCTTGCTAGGACATGGGTATCACCCTTGTGGTTCACCACATCTTTTTAGATAATCAGCAGTGACAACAACATAACCATGGAATTAAAGAGGAACTACAATAATGAATCTTTAAGAAAGTTGATTAGATGTCTAGTGTGTCCTAGAGTCATCCCTATACTCTCAAGTCTGGGCAAGAAAAGTTTGTATATGGTGTTTCAAACGAATTAGACTTTTGTAAGCATGTTAATGCTTATTTGTGTGGCATATATGAATATTATTTTCCTGTGTATATATGTTTTGGCTAAGGCAATAAAACAATTGGTATCAAATTCTTGGCATAGTATGGATACAAGAAAGATGTTGGGCTCTTATGTAAACATTTCTGAGCGGGTGTTGATGTTGAAATCAGTTTTAATTTACCCATACTTTTGGGTATGTGGTTAATTGGTGATCGATTGTGTTTTATGTTTTGAGTAACCTTGTTTAGTGTGATGAGTTCTTACATTTTGTCTTTCAAGATATCATCGACTAGAAGAAAATAAGCCATGTATATGTTTGTCATGTTTTCACCCAACAGTGATTGGTAGGCTGACATAGGGTTTACTAAAAAGATACCCTACTATTTTCAAAGTATCTTTGTGGTCATTTTTAGTACATAGATGTTGTCCCTTTCAAATACTACTTTGGTCGTAGTTTCACCTTCATTTAGGCATTTCATTATCATCTGCAGAGACTCTAATGATAGGTTTTTGCAACCCTATCTATTAAATTCCTAGAAGGTGGGTACTATCTCTCATGCTGACCCATCAAGATTGATTTTTGGCATATCATCTTCATTTATCTATCCCTCTTCAGGATCATTAACTGGAGGTTGTTCTTGCTCTTTTTTTCCTATGAGGATGGCTTCTTGCTTGCCCTTAGTTTGATGTTGTTCTTTATCTTAAGTGTATGTCGTCCATCCTTCTTTCCAAGAAGATACCCTAGCTGGTTCATCAGGATCTACCCATAGGATTAATAGACGTTCCCTCCATGTCTTCTTTCCAGGTAGAGGGATTTTAGAGTGAAGCCTACATGGTATCGCTTCAGAGGGCATTGTTGGGTCGTAGAAGAAATGGAGATCGTAGATTACTTCCATAGTGTAGACACCTCATAGGTCATGCATATATTCACTACAAAGTTCTTCTAGTAGAATTCATTTGTTGATGGATTCCATAATTCTTAGGATGATGAATGTATAGTCTCATGTTCCTTCTTCTTCCTGAGGTACCTTCTTATTGTTAGAAAATTGTTTCCAGATGCTCTGGTGTCACTCTTCTGCTTTTTGGATTACATGTTGCAGCCTCAGTGGTACCTTCAGGATGTCCCTAGCTTCTTTGTCTTTATACTCTTGAGACATGTTGTCCAGTTTAGTAGCACAACAATTGTATCCTGTGGTGCGCCGCTCATATAAATTTACCACAATCAGGGCCCAATGTTTAACTATTCTTATAGGAAAAGTCACAAACCTTGTCTCTACCCTGGGCACATCTCGTTGCAACTCTTTTACATCATCAGAATCGTCTTTCATGTTGAATAGCTACTCTTCCAGGTGAGTGGTACCATTGAATACTGGTTGTATCTTTTAGGTGTGGAGGAACTCTTCCAACAGAGTGGCACATAGCACTTTAAATATCTCCTTACGAACACATGCTCTTTTCAAGAATATTCCCCTAAAGTTCCCCCTCGTCAGAGACTGTCCTTTATTATGATAGAGAACATATGTACTTGGAAGGTTGTCATGTAGCACATATGCCAAGACATGGACATCTTTGCATGTTCTTCTAGATAGTGTGTCTATGTCCATGCCTTCCATTTTGCATGGGAGAGGTGGAGGGACACCCATCTCTTTCTGTTTAGCAGTTTCTCTTTGCTCTCTAGCTGGTTCATTTACAAAAAATGAAGCGAGGTTGCCTTTGTCATCTTCTGGCATTCCTTCTCTCATCACCTTGATAGGAGTAAGAGGTATAGAAAGGATTTGGTCTGGCTTGTAAGGAATCATGTGCATCAGTTGCCCCATTTGCATCTTGTTGGCGGTGGTAATTTTCTTGATTGATTCTTCTAGGAGCACGTTTATTTTGGATGGCAACTCGAGGGCTGCTTCGTTGAGTGCAACAAGAGTTGCAACCATTTTTCCATCATAAATGGCGTCATTGTGTTTGTTATGTGTAAGCTTGTCAAGGAAGAAGATTTCCATGGTGATGTTCATTTCATCCATAACCATATTTATATCATTTATTTTGCCATTTGTCGATTTCTCAGAAGCACTGGTCTTCATATCGACAGTGCATTTATCTAACTGATATTCAATGAATGCATCTTCCTCTGTCGGCAGGAGTTTAGATTGAACTCCTAGATTGATGCATTCTTCTTCTCCCCATAAGAAACTATTTGTTCTTTGGTTTGAGATGACACATCTTTTACAAATTGTTGCTCCCTTTGGGTGGACCCTGTATTTGTGCTATTATCCTTGGTTGTTGGGGCTACATTGGCTCCACCTAAGTTATCATCTTCATCTTCAAGATTTGGGGGGTTGGGGGAGGCTTGAGATGGTGATGGGCTTACTGAACGCCTCTCCCTCTTTCAGTTTTGCCAATCTTCTAGCTCCTGGCATTCAGCTTCCATCTCTCTGCACTCGTCCTCTAGACGTATGCATTCTTATTTTAAATCTTGCATCACCTCTTCATAGCCTTTGTGTAACAACTCTTTTTTACCTTGTATTATTTCCCTCTCCTTTCATAGATCAGTCATCTCGTCAGTCATAGCTTTGATGGTTGACATCATCGCTGCTTGATTGTTGAGGACTTCTTTCATGAAGTTTGGGAGGGTTGTTGTTCTTGCGTCCAAGTCTTGTACCTGCATAGTTAGCACATCTAGATAGATATTCATATTAGAATTGGTTGTAGAACATTCCTGGAATTTTTCCCACATAGAATCAAATCGACGCCCTAACACATCGTCGAATGGTTGTGGGTGTTGTAGTTATTTAGTTGTAGGGGTAGATGAGGTGGTTATTGCTTTGTTTGTTGGTTGTAGAGGCTGACTGGGTTCTTTCCTGCTTTTCTTTTCCACCTTAGTGGCAGGTTGTTCTCCTTCTTCAACACCTTGCGCATGTTTGGAGGTTGGCATTTCTGGTTTCATAGGCACATTGGGTGTAATTTCCATCACTGGAGATGTTGGGGTAAGCACCTTGGGCTTCTCTAGAATGTGGCTTGCTTCTTTTGTTGTTTCAGGTATTCCACCATGTGCCTTTGAAAAAGTGCTCTGCTTGACATTATCTTTGTGTGGAAAGATTGTCACCAGTGGCAATGAGGGAGGGTTGAAGGATCCTTCATCATTAACACTTGTATGGTCTTCTATAGACACCTTCTTTTCTGTCTCTTTTCTACCCAGAGGAACATCCCCTGCCTTGTTCTTACGCTTCCTGATTGCCAATTTCTTTCTTTCTACTGGATTCAGTTGCTCTACTTCTGGTGTTTTATGTGTTATATCTTCATTCATGGCCGGTTATTAGGGATATTTAGTTCTATCGATTGCACTCAAGTGCATCTTATTCACCTCCTCTTTGGTGGGCTACATCTTATGAGCATCATAATATGCCATTTTAGGTAGAGGCAGTAGGATTTTGGATAATTTTTTTATAGAAGATTTTGTTGTCCTTTTATGCCAATATTCATGTGATAATTAGGGACTTGATGTCTATCTTAGTATGTCCCTTGGTGTGCTTATATTTCATTATTTTCTCACCATTCATGAAGTGATAAGATATGTGAGTGATGTGGCTCCCAATGCAGAACTCCTTAGTGCACTTTGCTTCAGACCCTACAGCAGCTGACAGTCTCTCTATCAGTAGTCTTCTGATATTTTACTAGTTTTTTATTCAACATAGACCATATTAAGAATAGGTCTCCTTTAGAAACTCCCCCAGTATTTGACCTCATGAAGACTATATTGGTTGTTATCTTCTACATGGTACTGATAAAGCATGAAGTGATGTGTGTCGCCTTGGAGTTCTTCGAGCTGTGCTCGAGCTCTCCTATGAGTTTTTCCCACATCATGTGGCTATTGTAGCCTACGACTTCCTTGTCGCTTGGTGCAGTTGAGTAGTCATGTGCTTCTTCTATCATCTTTGTGAAGATAGTATTTAGGATGGGCTCAATGATCATGTGATTTTCCCCACCTATCCTTGCCTCCAACTTGAATTCTCCATCACCTTTCTTGCATTTTTTGTCATTGACGGGGAGTTTTTCCGGTGACGTCATAAACTCCGTGGTGAGTTGTGTAAGAGAAGGGGCTTCAGAGGTGCATATAGTGTGAAGGTTGGCACCTTCCAATAAATTCATTACTCTATCATATATTCCCATCTTATGGAAATCATCGACGTCCAGGTATCATGTCATCTTGAAGTTGTTGGTCTTCATTACCAGGGCAAAGTGAGACTAGTGAACTTGGTCTCTTGGTATGAAGTTTGTTGATTGCTTGATAGTGATCTCTTGTGCTTCTGTGTTGACACCTTAGAGTCTGCTTCTTGTTCTAGAGTCTTAGATTTTTCTACAGCTACCAGCCTTCTCTTCTTGGTGTCTTTGGCATCCTTGGATTGCAATTTGTGTTTACCCAGTTCCTTGAGTTCTTCCTCAGATGGTTGGTACTCAAAAGTTTCTATCTGTGTAGTCCCCTAGGACTCTTCAGATTCCTCTGGCGTCTTATGGGCCATACTATATTCATACTTCTTCTTCATCAGCTATAGACGGAGCTTCTTCGTAGGCAAAAGAGATGGGTGGGCTTTTAACGCTTTGGTGATCTTCTCCAGATTTTCTTTGGGACCCTTCACAGAAGTTGCCTTTTTCACCAGGGTATCTTCTATAGAGGTTGACATTATGAAATTATGGTAACATAAGTTTGTCAGCCATGTTGTAGATAATACCATTCATTACATTATTGGCCATTTCCTTTGTATTTATGTTTGTTTTTATAGTGTTTGTCAAAATAGAGACCAATATTGTAATGTGTGACCGCGATACCAGAGCTTGCGAGTGTCATGACCATGACGAGTGTCGCGGTCGAGACGAATTACCGATTGGAAGATACCACGTTGTGACTCCAACATAAGATAAATAGGATTCTTAAAATGAGGGAGCAGGACATCATGACTGCGGTCGGTGTTGTGGGTGTGATGAATCATGGAAGTGAAGGGAAAGATGTCATGACCGCAACATCCAGGGTGAATATCGCGAATGCGACACACGTGTATCCATGATATGAGAAAATCTAGGAGAAAGATCAAGAAGTTATCGGGAGAGGTGATATCAAAAATGTGAGTGTTCAAGTGGACACAAGCCAAATCACGTCAGTGAGGCATGTCAACTTGTCGCAACTGCGATGATTTTCACGGCCAAGAAGGCTGTCACAATCAAGATGAAAGCTACGGTTGTGATAGATAAAGAAACCACAGAGAGTGTCGCAGTCAAGACTATTTTCTCGATCGAAGCCCCATCGCGATCACAAAGTCGGCACAGAGATGAAAGAGAGGGAAATCAAGGAGATCAAAGAGAAGTGGGAAAAGGATAAAGGATAATACAAGTACAAGTATGGCTAGCCAATCAAAGCATGGATGGCGCTCTAGCTACTACGACAGTGATTTGAAGCTAGAGCATGATCAAAATGGTTATGATTTTAGGGTTTGGCAAAAAGTGAAATGGAGACGATGGAGCTCCAGTGAGGGAGAAATACAAAGACGTAAAGCAAGAAGAAAGAAACATAATTAGACAGAGAGAAATGGGTTTTGTGCCTTCCTAGAGTTGGGAGAGAATGAGAATCGGGAAGGTTAAGAGAGACGAAGGCGATGATGGTGCAGTCATGACAACGAAACCACAACGGATATACCTTGATCCTCTGTGAACGTCTTTTGGAACCTACGTTTGTGGCGATTCCTCAGTTAGGGTTCTTCAGAGCTAATGTGATGCGAGCAAGATTGAGAAAAGAAGAGAGAATTTCTACTTAAGACTCTATCTTTTATACTCGACAACTTTCATGGTCGTGACAATCGTCGTGACCATGTCAAAAAAAACTTGCATATCAACTATCGTGACCGCGACAAATGTCACGACCGCAGCATATTGAAAATGTCCTATGATAGCTATAGAGATTTTAGGTCCTAACCTAAAACCCCCTTATTGAATTTCATTAAAAACCATGTGAAATCACAACATCCCACAAACTACACTTACTTTTGGGGGAAATCATAACAAAATACCTAGAGAGAGAAAGTTCAAAGATAAGTATGTACATGGTTTTAGACTAAAATAGAGGATAAAGGAAAGCTTGAATTATGAAAGAAAGCATGAAATGCTTGGGTTGCCTCCCAAGAAGCTCTAGTTTAAAGTCTTTATCTTGACTTCTATTTTCATTCTCCTTCAACCAATTTTTGTAGCGGCTCATATGTTTCATCTGTTGTAGGATTGGGTTCTTCTAAACCTAGTTCCGACCTTCTTACAAAGGCCTCATCTTCATACAATATTTTTATCCTGCGTCCATCCACCTTGAAAGTGTAAGTCTTGTTGTTTTTTATTTCCATCATTCCTGAAGAATAGATCTTTACCACAGAGAAAGGGTTGGACCATTTAATTCTCAACTTTCTAGGAAATTGCCCGATGTCAGAGTTAAACAAAAGAAATTTGTCTCCCTCATGCACATCTTTGTATTTCAGGTGGGCATCATGGCATACCTTAGATCTTTACTTATATATCATTGCATTCTCATAAGCATGTATCCTTAGAACCTCTAGCTCTTGAAATTGGAGAAATCTTTTCTTGCCTACTTTTTAAAGGTCCATATTCAAAAATTTGATATCCCAAAGGGCTTTATGCTCTAATTCGACAGGGAGATGGAAGGACTTCCCATAAATTAGTCTGTAGGGCGTTGTGCCTATTGGTGTTTTGTACATCGTGTGGTAGGCCCATAACACACTGTCGAGTTTCATAAACCAATCCTTCCTTGTAAGACTTATTGTCTTCTCCAAAATCTACTTGATTTGCTTGTTAGATACTTTTACTTGTCCTGACGTTTGTGGATGGTAGGGTGTCTCCACTTTGTGCTGGACTCCATACTTTTTCAATAGAGCTTCAAACTATTTTTTCCTAAAGTGGGATCCTCCATCACTTATGATGGTGTGTTGGACCCCAAATCACAAAAAGATAGTTTTCTCAAATAGCCTAATCACATCCTTTGAGTCACATGTTTGGGTAGCAACTGTCTCTACCCACTTTGATACATAGTTTACAATGACAAGAATATATTGGTTTCCTCTAGATGATGGGAACAGTCCCATATAGTCAATCCCTCAAACATCAAAAATTTGTACTTCTAACCAATCTGCCATCAACATCTCATTCCTTCTACTGATGTTTCATGTGAGTTGGCATTGTGTACAAGTCTTTACAAATGACATAGCATCTTTGAAGAGTGTTTGCTAATAAAAGCATGACTGTAGAACCTTATCAGTAGTCCTTTCTTCACTATGGTGACCACTATAAGGCAAAGAATGGCATTCCTTAAGGATTTGAGGTACTTCTTCTTCTAGTACACAACAACATATAAATTGTCAGATCATCTTTTGAACAAAAGAGGATTATCCCAATAGTAATTTTTTAGGTTGGAGAACAATTTCTTCTTATGATTATAAGTGATCTTGGGTGGTAGATGCCCACAGGCTAGATAGTTACAAATGTCAGCAAACTAGGGTAGGGTTGGTTCAACCAACTGAGCCATCAATAGAGCTTCATCAACATAGTTTTCATTTACAAGCAATTGATTTTCTTCATCAAAAACTATCCTTGACAAGTGGTCCACAACCACATTTTCTTTTCCTTTCTTGTTAATAATCTCATGGTCCAATTCTTGTAGTAGCAAGGCTCATTGCAACAATCTCAGCTTCATATCCTTTTTTTTGCATAAGGTATTTTATAGCTCCGTGATCAGTGTATACTTTTACTTTCGATCCCACCAAGTATGATCTAAACTTATCAAAGGAAAATACAATGGCTAGCATTTCCTTCTTCATGGTGGTATAATGTACTTAGGCTTCATCTAACATTCATCTTGCGTAGCAAATCACGTGGTGTCTCTTATCCTTCTTTTGCCCCAGAACAGCTCTGATAGAGAAATCACTTGCGTCACACATAATTTCAAAGGGTAACTCCCAATCTCATACTTACAGAATCAGAGATGGCATCAAGGCCTGTTTGAGGATATCAAAGGCGTCTAAACATTCACTAGTGAATTTGAATTCAACATCCTTAATTAGGAGGTTCGAAAGGGGCTTAGTAATCTTCAAAAAGTCCTTTATGTATTGTCTATAGTATCTTGCATGCCCTAAGAAACTCTTTACTCCCATGACAGACTTAGGTGGTAGAAGCTTGGATATAGCCTCAATCTTACTTAGGTCAACCTCTATTCCTTTCTTAGAAATCTTATGTCATAAGACTATGTCATCTTGCACCATAAAATGACATTTCTCCCTATTCGAAACTAGGTGTTTTTCCTCACATCCCGTTCTAAGACCAGGGATAGAACTTTTAGACACTCATCAAAGTTTTTCCCATACATAGAGAAATTGTACATGAAGACTTCCACTATATCCTCTAGAAAATTTGAAAACATAAAGATCATGCAGCGTTGGAAGGTCACAGGCACATTACATAGCCTAAATGGCATTCTTATGAAGGCATAGGTGTCTTAGATATAGGTAAAGTTTGTCTTTTACTGATCATCGGGATGAATCGATACTTGATAGAATCCTGAATACCCATCCAGAAAATAGAATTAATCATGATGTGCTAATCTTTCTAGGGCTTGATCAATAAATGTAGAGGAAAATGATCTTTCCTTGTGGAAACATTCAATTTCCAATAGTCAATGCACATACACCAACCTATTATGGTTTGCATTGCTACCTTGTCTCCATCTTCCCCTCTTACAATAGTCATTTCACCTTTCTTGGGCACCACAACTTACCCAATTGTTGTCACTTATAGGATATATGATTTTGACATCCCACAGCTTGATCACTTCTTTCTTCACAACTTCCTTTTGCATTTGATTCAACTTCCTTTGTGGTTGAGATAGAGGTTTATTTGGTTCCTCAAGATTGATTTCGGACAAATATAAGGTAGGATTAAGGCCTCTGATGTCCTCAACAAAATACCCTATAGCTTTTCTATGCAATTTGAATTCCTTTAGCAACCTTTCTATCTGTTCAACGGTCAAGTTTGCGTTAACTATCACATGATTCCTCTCCTTGTCATTGAGGAATTCATACTTTAACCCTTCAAGTAATGGTTTTAATTCCAACTTTGGTTTCAGTGCTCCCTTCTCTTTAGGGGCTTGTTCGACCGATGCATATTTTGTTGTTTTGAAGGTTACTTCTTCATCATCACTGAACTCTTCCTCATATTGATTCAGGTAGCCCAAAATTTCAACCACTTCTGGGTCTTCCACACTAAGGTTAGGGTTATTCAAGGCATGCATAAGCGGATCGACCATCTCCTTATTCTCTTGTACCTCTTCACAGTATTGATTGTAGACATCCATAAAATAAGCTGACTCAGAGAGAGATGGTCCCCTCATAGCGTCTTGTACTCGGAAGTTGATGTGGTCGTTACCAATATGTAGAGTAATAATTCCTTTTGCAACATCTATTAGAGCTCGTCCAGTAGTAAGAAAAGGTCTTCCGAATATCATTGGGCATTTTGGGTCCTCAACAGTGTCGATCACAACTATTCACATGATATGAAGAATCGCCAAACTTGTATTTGGACATCCTCTACTATTCCTACTGGTCTCACAAAGGTGTGGTCAGCTAGATCAATTCTCATACCCATTTTTACCATATTTGTTAATCCAAGTCTTTGAGCTAGGGTCAAGGGAATAAGGCTAATGCTTGCTCCCAAGTCAGCTAATCCCTTCCTTTCCACATTGTTTGCAACACAAAAGGGGATATTGAATGCCCCTAAATCTTTCATTTTGGTAGGTAGATATGCTTGAACAAAGGCGCTCGACATTTTGTCTAATTGCATGGTCTCGACATGGTCTCCTCTCCTTCTTCTTGAGGTCAAGTCCTTAAAGAACTTTGCATACATTGGAATCTCTTCAATTGCATCAAGAAATGGGATATCTAGGTGTAATTTCTTCACAACTTCCATAAACTTCTCATATATCTTCTTCAGATGTGCTTTGATCAGTTTGTAGGGAAATGGGACTCTCAGAGCATAGGGATTTCTTTGTATAAAAGCTTCTTCTATAGGATTTGGGTTCTTGACCCCTTTATCCTTCTTTATTCTGTGATTGTCTTCTTCTTTGTCCTTCTCAGCTAATTCTTTTCTTCTAGATTCTTCTTGCATAATTACCTTCTCAGATTGTGGCTCATTACGGTCTCTTTCCTCTGTGGTGCCGTTAGTACCAGGATCTTCCAACATCCTCCCTCATCGGAGAGTGGCAAACTTTATTGTCTCCATATTTGACGGAATCTTTCCTGAAGGGTTGCTTACAAGCTTTGCCAACTGGGTAAGCTGTTGGTCAATTTGCCTTTGATGGGTCTACATATCTGCCATCTGAGTTTGCATTGTAGTTAACACACCTGAGTTGGTGATGGAACTTTGAGTAAGATGGTCATTCATTGAAGCTTGCCTCCTTGCAAAATCAAACAACTGAGTGATCATGTCTGGTTGATTTATATCCTTGGTCTGACTCTGACTTTGACTTTGTCCCTGACCTTGTCAGCTTGTATTTTTATTTTGACTCTGATATCTATTTTTGTTTGTTTGATAACTAGTAGCTCTAGTATATTGAGTTGGTCCTCCTTTCTTCTCGAATCTTGGAGGAGGTTTAGATGGACCAATTAGTTGATGAGAGTTCTCAACAGTTTCTTTGTTGCCATAATTGAACCATGGATGGTCTGGTCGTTTAAAATTGGCATAAGAGACATTTTCTATCTCTTCTTCACTTTCACTTTCTTTGCTCTCTTCCCGCCATCTATAGATACAAATGTCGACTCCATGATCTCCTTCGCCATGAGTAACACATTTCATGACTTTCTTAATGTGGTTCTTGCCTTTGCCTCCAATGTCTTTTAGTTGTTTGACATCTATGGCAATCTTATGAATTTGAACCATAATGGTTTCCAAAGCCTTATCTTCAATTGATGGTCCTTCAGAACTAGCTTTTTTGGTTGACCTCTATCACTTCTTTCATAGTCCATGTCTGCTTGTAATGCAACCATGTTATCGATGATTTTCATAATTTTGCTTGGTTTCTTTCCAAGACCATCGCTCGCAGCAGTTGCATTCACCCAAGTCCACTATGTGGGGGTTAGCCCATTGTAAAACATTGTCACAAAGAATCCCTTTCGGTAGTTATGGTGCAGACAATCCCTTTGATAATCCTGATATCGTTCCCAAGCTTCATGAAGGTTTTCTCAGGGTTTTTGCATGAAGGAGGTGATCTTTTTCCTATTTCGAATGGTTTTCTTAGTGGGTTAGAATTTAGTGACGAAGGTGTCATCTAGGGGCCTCCATCCATCTATGGACTGGTGGGGGAGATTAAGGTATCATGAAAAAAGCTTTATCTTCGAGAGAGAAAATGAATCCCTTGTAATATATAACTTCTCGAGGCACTCCCCTCATCTTGATGGTGTCACAGATGTTTTTAAAGGCATCAAGATGATGGTATGGACTCTTATTCTTTGAGTTCCCCTGGAAAGGCTTGTTTTGGATCATAGATATGACAGTGGTTTCAACACAAAATTGACCGCATTGAAGGGATAACAATTGGGCATCTTGATTCGTTGGCCCTTTTCTTGGCTAGCTCTCTAAGAGTTTTCTCTTCCTCATCATCTTCATCCTCACTATTCTGGTCATTACGTTCACGTTCATTATCACATTCACATTCATGGTGATTCCTTCGGTGCCTTCTGAGGTGGTGGTGGTGATTTCGATCTTCCCCGCATCACTCTTCCTCATGGTGGTGACCATCTGAGTGACGGTCTTCCCTTTCTTCTTTAGTCTCGTGTGGTGGTCAATTGTATTGAACCCTTACATTTTGATCTTCTCCAGTAAGATTGGCATCCACACGAGGCAGCATGGCATCTTGAGAGGGTGAAGTGTTGACTAGGTCTGCTTCCCTTTGGGCTCCTTGAATAGACTGTACATTCGAGTTAGAAAATTGGATGTGTTAAAATGAAATATTCTATGTAATCGTAGGGTAGCAGATAAAAAAAAATTGTAGTCAAGCTTATGTTGAAGCTTGGATGCATGGGTGTATAATGAGTAAACACGTGTTCCTAATAGTGTCATTTTGTCTTGTCCCTAACAAAGATGCCAAAAAGTTGACCGGCCTAAATCACACATCCAAAATGGAGCAGATCTAGAGTAGTCAAACTCTTAAATTTATAACTCGACACTCAGGCCCCTGCAACTATTATACAGGGTCTGATGTAGTAGATTGGGGTTGAACCACGGGGACAAGGTTGGTAAGTGCTAAGACCAAGAACCCTCAGACTCAAATACACCAAACAAAAGGTAGATCAAGATGGTGTTCCCTAAGGAACGATGATACTCCAAATAAAGTGATAAAAAGTAAAAGTAAGAAAATAAAACAAGAGAATAAAGTCAAACAAGGAAATTGTAACCAAAGTATGGGAGGGAGCTTGAATTGGGTTTCACCTACTAAGATCTCTCACCAACATGCAATACTCACACCCCCTTTTTTATACCCTTATCAAGATTACAAGCAATCATCATATATGTCCATTCCCTCCACTATCGAGCTTAGGATAGATCTAGATTATAAGGTTTCCTCCCTCTCAAGATGACAAACAACCACAAAGCAAACCATATGATCATTAGCTTTAGTATACCAACATTTTGATGCATTCATACTACTCCATAACACTTATATATGGTTAGTACTACTCTTTCAAGGCACCAACAATCATACATCACAAAATGGTAGGTAGGCATACAAGTGAAGCTTCAAGAATAAGAGTATGGAGATAATCTTTATAAGAGCATATATATATTCAAAGGGGTGCAAGTATACACATGTTGGGAGAGCCTTAGTGGCTACTCCCAACCCAAGTTAGGTGATTAGCTACACATGTTAACGGGAAACATAACGACATTACAAATGTGTGGATACATTAAGAATAACAAAGTGGGGAGAGATACAACGTGGGGAAGATAATAGATCTTGATATAGAAGGAGGTGATACACCAACGATACTCCTTCAGACCTAGATCTGGTGCGGGCATAGAAGATGACAACTCCTTCTTTTGAAGATGAGGATGGTAGACCTTCTCTGAGATGACCCGACACCAAATCAGACCGTCACAGTGTAATTAATTACGGAATTAAACATAAGCAGTGGATTACTGGAAAAAAATCACTAAAAATTAAAACCATTTACAAAGAGATCCAAACACAGGAAAACTCTTTTATCAAGAACCAATGTATTTTATTTACATCCTGGTTCATAAGTACATATCATGTATCGTCCCTTCTCGAGGATTACAAGCAATAGTTGCTCTGTTAAAACTATACATAGGCAGCATAAGAACCTTGAGGCATCAAGACAAAACCTCAAATCGATTCATTAAAAGTACTAACTACTAACTCTGAGGACCTGAGAGTATAGAGATGACACATAGGATTCTCTATACAAAACATGACAGCCAATGCCTCCACCTGGAATATCACTGCTATCCCTTTTGTTGCTACTACTGCTCTTCCCCTACAATAGGGTTTTTGCCTCTTCTTCTGCGTCTACCTAAAAAGTTAGATTCCATGGGGTGAGACAATTGAAATTGTCCCAGCGAGAGATATAACTCTCTGCCAGAAACATTATTATTGCAGTTTAATAGAATAAAACTGAGTAGAGGAATCATATATATTCAACAGCAGATAGATCAATGTCTAAACATATTAGAGCAATATTCTTATTCAAAGCATTTCAGTTATAACTTGATAAAGCAGCATGTCACTTATCCAATAAGGAATTGAAGAACATGTATAACATTTATCCATCTAGGATATGCTAAGCAAGGTAACATCAACCAATTATTCTCGTATTTCAACCTTAAGCAAATACGCTACACGACTGATTACATTTTACAATCATACTTAAGCGGTGCCATACATAGGTCAAGGAAGAGCTGGATTTCCATGACCTCATCTTTCTCAGTCACTGTGAGTACAAAATGCAGGACATCTTGTGTCTCTGCTAAATAGCTTTCCATGGTATACTGGCAACTTCACTATAGAGTTACAGTGGTGGTTGTACTCTGTTTACAATTGAGAGATTTCATGTTTATCTCACATCGATCCAACATTAACATTATCAGGAGATTCATGATACATCCATCCTAGCATCGGGAGATTAGTGATACATCCATCCCGGCATATATAATGAAGGATTGAGAGATTTACTGTTTATCTCACATCAATTCCTCCATTAGGGCGTCAGGATATTCACACCCATAACCCCCGCATACTCAAGAATATGCCCTCCAGGAGATCCCATCGGAAAACTTGTTTCACCATCACCAACTACTGACAATGATGGATCTATGGCCAGGGCTCTACATGATAAGATTTCACTTGATTAATTAAGTACATTGCTATATTCTTTTAGCATCAGTCAGGTTTTCAAACATAATTTACTATAACAAATGCTACAAAGAATGAGTAATACTTCTATCAAGTACTTTTCAAAGCTTTATAAAACATTGGGATCTCAATCCCTTGTCACATAAGGGGCATTCTCATCCCTTAACATCTCATCATCATGATTATGGAATATGGATATTCAAACCCTCAGTTCATTAAAGAACACTTGTTACCACTTATTAGGTAACTAATACCTTCAGGTCAGCTGACCAAGGTAAACATGATACTTGCTACATAAGCATCTCACATGGCTCTCAAATCCCATTTAATTTCTTATTACCTCTCACTAGGCAACAAAGAATATTATGGCTAACAAGGCCCATAAAACAATTTCAATAATAAAACATCATAGCTCATACCTGGATATGTCCAACATCTCATGATACCTGCATGATTAGTATACATGATAACAGTTATATCAATTACATATCAGTACTATGCAATGTAATGCTAGCATCACTATTCATTCATTAGGGTTAGGGTTTCCCAAATTCATGTCAATTAGGGATACTCATCCCATTACCCAAAATTAGGGTTATGGTTTATCATCATATTACCCAAGATTAGGGTTATATGCACTATAACCCAAAATTAGGGTTTCACATACCTTCACCCTATATTAGGGTAGGGTTTCATATAGCATTACATAGCATCACCCTGGATTAGAGTTTCACATCACATCACTGCATTAGGGTTTCACATGACATCACCCTTGATTAGGGTTTCACATCACATCACTGCATTAGGGTTTCACATGGCATCATCCTTGATTAGGGTTTCACACATCATTATCTTGAATTAAGGTTCCTTATAACTTTTCCCCAAATTAGGGTTTCATGTAACTTTACCTGAAATTAGGGTTTCATGAAGCATCCTCTTAAATTAGGGTTTTTCATTATATTACCATGCATTGGGATTTCTCATATCATCACCCTAGATTAGGGTTTCACATAGCATTGCCCTAAATTAGGGTTAGGGCTCATCAACCTTCTCAATTAGGGTTTCATGATCTCTTTATCAAGGATCATATCCTAATTACATATTTTATTCATGTTGAAGTGTTGAGGCTTTAACCACTACATGATTATTGTACATGTATGAATTCCTCTCGCTCTCATCCTCTCTAGGATGTTGATTACTTCAAGCTTGATTTGATTAGGTCAACCCTTCATTCAAGTACATACATTTAGGGTTAGCATAGTGTGTTGAGATATTGCTTCCATAAGCATCAAAGGTTAACCCCTCAGAGGGTACTAATCACCCTAGTACCTTAAAGATACAACCATTGTTATTATCTTTGATAAACATCATTCATAATCATAGGGTTAATTAATCTTTCATAGCTTTGAGACTATCAGGTCTCCAAACGGTTTTAATACTTTTGAACCTTCAAACGGTTTTGACCTCCTTGACCTTCAAATGGTTTTGAGACCGTTTGCCCTCCAAACGGAATTGAGACCGTTTGGGCATCTAGGGTTAAGACCGTTTGCTCTTAAATGGTTTTGAAACCATTTAGTGCCTTCAACCCTTGAAACTATTTGATCAAAATAACCTTGAAACCGAATGAACAACCCATCATTGAAACTAATTGAACATCAAACGGTTTTGAGATCGTTTGCCCTCCAAATGGTCTCAAGATCGTTTGATCCCAAACGGTCTCAAGATCGTTTGGACTCAAACGGTCTCAAGACCGTTTGGTCCAAACCACCTTGAAACCGAATGGATCAATTAGGGTTTCTTAATCAATCGATTTAGGGTTTCCACTCACTGAACCATCCAACATTAAGATCATTGAAGTAGATTAACTTGTAACCCTTGGATCTCCATCCATCCATGACTCCTCTTGACCTCAAACGGTCTTGAGACCGTTTGAGCCATTCAACATAGAAATTGACTCAATCAATTTAGGGTTTCAACCAATCAATCCGATTAGGGTTTGTAATCAATGGATCGTCCATTCTTGAAACCATTATAATTAAATCAATTGGAACCATTGGATCTTCATCCAACTACATCAGCAATTGACCTCAAACGGTCTTGAGACTGTTTGCCCCCAAACGGTCTTGAGACTGTTTGGTCATCAAGTTGAAACCTTTTGCACATGATCTTTATTGAGGTGTGTGCTAAGATGACATCATCATATCCAAGCTTCAAACCTTCGAAAAGTACTGTGATTCTTGTGGTGATTTCATCAACTAATCAAAAGTAATTTCGGGAAAGAAGAAAGATTCAACATATGATGAAAAAGTGATATCAATAATAATGTTTAAGGGTTCAAGTTATATAACCCGCCTTCAAAGTTGAATCCAAGCTTCAAGCTTCACGTCCTCAATGGTGAATGAAGCTTTCTCAACTATCCAAGGTCCGTTCTCAAGTCTTTGAGTGAAAAGATTGGCTAAAGTTGAAGATTGAATGGAGAAAAGAAGAAAATAAGCATTGAATTTTGATTTCCACCCTGAAATCAAGGTTGAAGATGATTAAGGAGCTCACCTACAGGTTGTGGTAATTTCTCCTATTTCTCTTAAGTTCCCTTGTGCACGGAAAAATCAAGTAAAGAAAGAAGAGTCGAAAAAGCCTTTCATGTGGGTGAAAAATGGAGTGTATATAAGGGAATTTCAAGAGAGAGAAAGTGTTATAAAAATCCTTTAATTCCCAAAATTGGTGCCACGTATCCCCCTCACTTCCTTGCATACGAATCCATCATCCTCTCCTTCAAAATCCTCTTCTTTATCCATGAATTAAAGAAAATAAATTAAGCACCTTAATCAATATAATAATAATATCCAAAAATGAGTGGATATTACTTTTTCTTTAACTAATGTGAGTGGGCTCTCCACTCACTTTAGATATTTCGGTGCCATTTCAAGGCACAAGCACGTCCACACTTATACAAATTCAACCATCACACTTTTGATTGAAGGGCACTTCCATTAATATATTTATTTTTGTATTAAATTGAATTAGGGTTTCAATTATGCTTAAATCTTGATTATTTTAATATCAAGATTCTCTCTCCTCCAAAGGGATTCAAATGAGATGCCCCTCTAATTTTTATTGTCTCTAATTGATACCAAGAAACATTAGGGACTCTTAAGAAGTGGTATTTTTCATATTGAACCCTAGGATTTGGGTAAATTGCACATTACACCAAAACTAGGTTTTAATGCACAAACATTGCTTAATAAGCTCTTTCTTGGTGCTCAAGCTTGTGGTAACCATACCTCTACATCATTTTCATGATTATGATGCTTCAACACTTGAGGAACATTTATCATGTAACATTTGCAAGTTAACCCCTCAACTTGGGTGATTTGCACTTTAGTCCAAAATAGGCAAAACATTGTTTTCAACATTATTCAAAAAGGACTAAAATTGAAACATAAGTTCCTCTTGAGCCTTATTTACTTTTCAAAAGACAAAAGCAAGCATATAATTATCTTTCTTAAACAAAACATCTAGGGTTAAAGCATAACCCAGGTCATGGATGTTACATTCTCTCTCCTCCAACTTTCATCTTTGGAGATCCAAGGCCTCGGGAGATGGGCAAAATGACTCTAGAGTTTGGCAGCACTTCGTGGCTCCTGATGATCTGATGCCTCGGTGTGTGGAGTCGGGGGCCTATTTATAGGTGCTTCCCACCAACTTAACTCTTAGTCGTGGTCGTGACGTGTCAGCTGGTCATGACCATTGTAGTGGTTGTGATGGTGAGGCGTTGTTACAACCACAACTTCTTGGGAGGTTGTCACGTGTCCGCAGTCGCGATTATTCCTACTTTTTGGTCCCGACAAGCATCTCGGTCGCGGAACTTTGTTTTAGTCGCGATAGGTATTGCGGTCGAGGTATGATGCCTCCTCCAATCACTGAACCAGTCATGATCACAACGTTCATAGGCCATGCAATCACGGTCGTGACACAGTATGAGCCTCCATTGAGTGGGAAAGGTATGTAATTTAGATTTTTTCCCCTAAGATACTCGTATGAATAGAAAAAATCCATAAAAGATATGCTAGAATCGGAATAAAACATATGTGAAAAGTTCACAAAATGAGATGTTATCAAGGAGGTTACATGCAATGATGCTTGTTGGGATGTCTGGAACTAGAGAAGTTGATTGTACTCCTTATCACTAATCTTGATCTAATGAGTAGTCTTAGAAGACTCGTCAGTAGGTGAGATTTGCTATGGAAGTCCTAATAGGGAAGCCAAAGAGCTCATAGCATGTCTCCTTATAGTGACCCTTCTTGTCGTAATAGGTGCACTCTTGTTATCCTCTACCTCTAGATGAAGATCCTCCACCTTCGATACCACCTAGGGGTGTAAACGGTGCGGGTACGGTGCGGGCCTGGCCATACCCATACCCATACCCATCTAATTTAGCGGGTCCGGGTCCGGTTCCGGTTCTAGACCCGCATAATATAAAATTTCACTACTACAGAACACGCCTTTGGCGTCGGTTGTTTAACCCCCTTTGGTGACGGTTTTCAAGCGACGCCTATGTGGGCGCCGCTAAAGGTCAAACTCTTCGGTGTCAGTTTTCCAACCGATGCCTATATGACCTATAGGCATCAGTTATATATAGTTGGCCGATGTCTACAGGGTTCGTTCCACAAAAAAGGGCACCACCTAGGACACTTTCTGCGTCGGTTAACAACTGAACAACTGACGCCATACTCCCAGACAACACGGTCGTGCTTCACTGCACGGCCATGTTTAGTACTATAGGCATCGGTTTTATACGAATAAGCGATGCCTTTTCTACCACGGTCGTGCTTTCCTGCACGGTCGGGTTGTTTGTCATATTAGGCGTCGGTTGTTATCTAACAACCGACGTTGTAGGCCTTTGCTGACGGTGTTCTATAAATAACCGACGCCTATATTTTAATTTTTTTTTCTTATCGGTTTGCAGGCCTGTTGTGGCTGGTCAGCAGGATGAGATCCTGCAGTTCAGTTTTCTGAACTGTAGGTTTACGACATCCATTGATATCAGCCTACAAACAGGACACAAACTTGCAAAATCAACAAATATTTTTTCACACAAGTAGATACATTCAGACATCAATTCAATTCTCACATTCACACATGTAGAAACATTCAAATACATGTAGAAACATTCAGAAATATTCATTTACAAAATATCATTCAGCATCGCTATCAGCATCCCAATTATATCTTACAATCGCCACTGCTTGTATGGCTTTTGCCCATTCTTCTCTTACTTCATTTAATGCTTCCATCATATATGGAGCATGTACATTTTTTAAGCGTTTACCTATAGTGTGGTCAGTTTTAAACACCTGCAAAGAGAATGATGTATATATAAGGAATAATATAAAAATAAGATTGATATATTTCATACTAACTAATGAGACTATATATAATACCTCATGTATGGTATTAATATCCAATGTGGCATGTCGGATAATCATCTGCATAAATCGCATCACATAGTATGTGCATGCCCAGCCGTTGTCTTGTGTAGCGCACTATAAATTGAAACATACAAAATATTAAAAAATACAACTAAGCACAGTTCACATAAATAATATATACATTGGAATCGGGAACTTACTTTTACGTTCTCCCAAATTATTGGCTGGTTCTTTCTCCTTGGGACATTTCCTCCAGCATTTTTGAATGCATCTAAACCCCTACATGTTAATGTAACACAGTAAATTGCATAATTAAATAGTAATGTAATAACATATGTTAACAGATATAAAAATGAAATATTTCTCACCAGAATAATGGCATTCTCATTACGTGTCCAAATTTAGTGTTCAATGTACTTCCCACAGGATCTAGATAATAAACAGTGAACATCCCGGGGACAGTAACTAGTACTCCCAATGTCTACCGCTAGAGGTAAAAAAGTTAAAAATTAATAACTCAAAATGCACAATAAAAATGGAATTTTCTTAAGTCCAAATTATAAATAAAGTAAACTTACTTGACATTGAATGGAGCTATTATTATCGTCTTCTTTTACTGACCGAAAATTGTAAAAGCATCTATACAGTATTATTGAACACTATCAGGGTCTTTAGCTACCATACTAATCAATGATGGAATCAAAAATCCCACATGATCAAATGCAAATTGTTTGCATTGATCTTCGACTAAGTAGCTCCAAAACATGTATTACGTATGCATTAATATATAAGAAACAGATCATCGGATCTTACACAAGGTATATGGATGTATAAACAAGATCTCACCTTATCCATGTCTCTATCATTGATGTATTCAGCCAATCATACATAAACAACTCAATAATATCTTGTATAAATAAAGAGCTATCGTATGATTGACCTGCATAATCTGCTTCTAAAGAAACAATTATAGGGCAATGTATACTATGTGCCCGTAGCCAACATGCCATTCCCCTACAAGCAGGACCTAACGGGTATTTTAGGTCAGTTGGAACCCAACTTGGTAATGCAAGAAGTGGAGGTGGAGGCCTAGGTGCTCCGGGTGTCTTCTTTTTAACCTGTATATATAATTTCAGATCAGTTGACCTCATATATACACATTAACAATTTAAAGTAATGTAAATTTATCTTACAATTTCAGTAGTGTAGACGACATCTGCTTTGGGCCACAATATCCTTCTGCCTTAGCAAGCGTATCAATATCCTGGTGGGGATATGGCAATGTAGCTTCCCTCCAATCAGGTAACACACGTATCGAGCTCACACGAACGTAGCCCTGTGGCATTGGAGTCCCGTGAAACATTGCCCCAGGAAGGGACGGGTAAGCCTGCGCCTCTGCAACAACATAGTCTTGCATTATTAAGCGGCATGGCTTCAATGCCTACAAATTTACGTAAAGAATATTATACATATATACATATCATCTTGAAAACATATCATCTTGAAAAGACTATCTACAATGTCATAAACAATACTTACAGCAGACGTGTTAGGCGGTGGGTCTACATGATTACTTGTAGTCTGTACATCAGGAGAAGAGTGGGTCACCATAGGCTGATTGAAAGCCTGAGATGCCTGCCACCGCAGCAATTCTTCCTTGACCTTCTCAACAACTATATCATTGACCTTCTTGGCAACTATATCCTCGACTCTTTTATTCTCCTATACATGGATAAAAGAAACATTATCTTCTTTTTATTGAATTCCCTTTTGTAGTAACATTCTTAAAAAAGAATAGGTTACCTCTTCTTGTGAAAGTCCCGCTCTGGGTTTGCGCTAGGATGGCCCAAAGAATGCTTTGATGCCCACACCAGCGCCTGCACCCCTAACACGTCCAGGATGCTCTGGGTTACTCAGAGCAATTGTCAATTCATCCCTTGTGCCCTGAGGGATGAACGTGCCTTGTTTCCTCTGCTCGTGCAGCTCCCGCTAATCACCATCAATAGAAATTAGTAAGTTAACACCATAAATAATCAATATTCAAATGATTGCTCTAAGAGTTGTATTTTACCATTTTCGCAGCCGCCTCAGCAGTTACGAGCTTCTTTATTTCACCCTTCTTGTTTTTCCTCCCAGCTATCCATATATCATGGCGAGGCATGGGTGTGGCAGACTCCTGAATAGCAGCAGACTCCTGAGTAGCCGCAGACTCCGCCTGTAGTCTTTGGCGAACGCTTGCATAGCCCTTTGGACCCATAGTGTGGTCATCCACATTCAGTGCACGCCTTGCTTTTTGCGCGTCACTGAGGGCCTAGTTAGTAAGCACATTAATGATTTGGTTAGTATCACTAAATGTTAATCTTGAATAGGTGAATACAACGTATATTAATTAAATTGGGAGTGACGCCTAATACCTTGAATTCTTCAGATTTTCTTAAAGCAACAAAATTGTCCCAATCTTCTTTGTCCAAGAAGTTCCACTGTTTAAGGGCTGACTTCTTCTTCTTATCACCATCTTTTATGTATTCTCTATTGAGATTTGTCCTATAGTTCCTAAGCATCTTTCCAGTGCGTTGCATCACACTTTTACGATGCAGCTTCTCATCCAATGCAAACAGATTCTATAAAATAGAATTCTTATTAACTAGTATCCAAAAATAGAATTGCAAATAATATAATTTGTAATCTACAAAATAGAATTGCAAATAATAATAACTCACGCATAAATCCTTCCATATCAAGTCTTTCTTCTCTTGAGGAACTTTATGCCAATTATCATACTTAACACCACAATGGCTTTGAGTGACACACCCAAGATAGTTTACAAAATTATTGCGGTTCACTCCAATTGCATTTCCTCCATTATCAAACTCCACAACCAATTTGGATCCACTGCCACTTAGCGCTATTAACTTCT
This sequence comes from Alisma plantago-aquatica, assembly GCA_963693085.1. Lineage (NCBI taxonomy): Eukaryota > Viridiplantae > Streptophyta > Magnoliopsida > Alismatales > Alismataceae > Alisma > Alisma plantago-aquatica. The sequence continues at coordinate 270,059,064 of OY856415.1, read as the reverse complement.
TCAACAGAGTGATGCCCCTTTTCTTGTTAAGTGTTTGGTGTTGCGCATCAAGTTGCTCCAGTGCTTCAGTGGGTACATGTGCATCATCAACCTAAAATTTGACAAAAATAAACACACTGAATTAGCACAATATAGAAATATGGGATATATGACATAACTAGAAGATAATGAATTTTATAGAAATACAGGATATATTTTTAGAACTTACATTGGTATCCTCACCATGCTCGTCATGGACAGCATGCTCATCATGGACTTCATGCTCATCATGGACATCATGCTCATCATGGTCAGCCATATGAAAATGTCATTAAAAAGGCAAACATTTAGCATTTGTATTAACTAGAAAAAGGCAAACATTTAGCATTTGTATTAACTAGAAAAAGGCAAACATTTAGCATTTGTATTAACTAGAAGATAATGAAAAATCAAATCTGAAATGATATTGATATTAAAAAAGCAAACATTTAGCTTCAATAAAAAAATATAAACATACATGCCTCTAAAATTATGATCTTTTATCAATTAACAATCCTTCATTGTGATCTCTGCGCACATATAAGTCATCATTAGCTTCAATATTTTGTGGAGTTGGCAACCCAACTGAGAATGGACTGGAGTCATCATACTTATCATAGTACTCTTCTTCATCTATAGGATCTTCAATGAACTATCTTTTACCATGAAGAACAACCGACCATTTATCATTTGCAGGATCATCGATATAGAATATTTGTTTCGCCTGTGATGCCAATATGAATGGTTCACCCTTCTCGCCAATCTTTTCAAAGTTCACCAAAGTGAAACCCAATTCATCCACTATAACTCCTTTGGTGTTATCAACCCAATTACATTTAAAGAGCGGAATTCTGAAATCTATGTAGTCAAACTCCCATATGTCTTCAATGACACCGTAATATGACATTTTAGCTTCACGTGGACTCTTATCCTTTGCACTTGCAAAATACATAGTCGACGCTTAAAGAGTGACCCCACTATTTTGGACGACACTCTTATCATCTTGGCGCTTTGTGTAATATGTGAACCCATTAATGTCAAACCCTTCATAAGACATAACATTCGGTTTTGGTTTAAAGGTGAGGCATTTGATAGTTTCTGTAATATCATTTGGTGTTTGAGATAGTTGATGTAAGACTTTATCTTCAAACCACTTAGTAAAAGTCTTATTATGCTCTCTAGCAAGCCACATTGAACTTGCTCGAGGATGTTGTCTCTTGATGAAATTGGTATGTTCCTCGATATAAACACTCACTTCGTCCATGTTGTGTAAAATATACAAGTGAGCTTGTTCCAACTGCTCACGGCTGATTACTTTCACCCATGATCCCAAAATTCCTTTACCATCCTCAATATTCTTGTCATTAGCAGGAGTGTTATTACCACTCAGAAAGTCATTGCAAAAATTCATAACCTCTCTCGCCACATAACCTTCAATAATACTCCCTTCAGGCCGATAACGGTTTCAAACATCACCTTTAAAAATGCTCATGTATCGTTCAAAGGGATACATCCAATACAAGAAAATTGGTCCCAACATTTTCACTTCCCTAGTCAAGTGGACAACAAGATGTACCATGATATCAAAGAAAGAAGGAGGGAAATACATCTCAAGATGACATAGGGTAACAACCACTTCTCTTTGCAAATTATCGAGAGTATCAGGGTCAATAACTTTGCTGCATAGACTGTTGAAAAAGAAACAAAGTCTGGTGATTGCAAACCTTACATGCTTCAGCAATATAGATCAAATTGCCATGGGTAATATTTGTTGCATTAGAGTGTGACAATCATGAGATTTAAGACCTATCAACTTCAGATCTTTCATTGATACCAATCTACGGATGTTGGATGAGTAACCATGTGGCACCTTAACATTTACCAAGCATTCACAAAAAGATTTCTTCTCCTTTCTAGACAATGTGTAACAAGCGGGAGGTAAGTATGTTCTTTTATTACCCAATTCACGTAATTCTGTTAATTATGACCTTATTCCCATTTCACGTAGGTCCAGTCTGGATTTTATCCCATCTTTAGTCTTACCCGGTATATTTAACAGAGTACCAATGATGCTATCACAGACATTTTTCTCAACATGCATTACATCGATACAATGCATGACTGTCAAAGAACTCCAATAAGGAAGATCCCAAAATATTGACTTCTTCTTGAATGAAGAATTGTCACTCTGTGTGGCCGTACTACATTGTGATTTCTTACCAAATTCATTGACAATGTCTTTTACTCTTTCATAAACAACATCCCCTGGTATAGGTTTAGGTGCACTCCATTCATCATTCCATCCATTGAATGCTTTGTGCTTCCTACGATACAGATGGAATTTTGAAAGAAACCTTCGATGACCAAGATATACAGTCTTGCCACCATGTTTTAGTCTTATTAAATCAGTATTTTCTTCACATATAGGACATGCTTTAGCTCCTTTGATACTATATCCAGACAAATTCCCATATGCTGGAAAGTCATTAATAGTACAAAACAACATAGCGTGCAAATGAAATGTCTCTCTTCCTTAAGCATCATAGGTCATCACACCTTCAGCCCAAAGTTTCTTTAAGTCATCAATCATTGGTTCAAGATAAACATCGATATCATTTCCGGGTTGTTTAGGGCCCGATATCAACAACGACAGCATAACGTACTTATTTTTCATACACATCCAGGGAGGAAGATTGTATATAACAAGCATGACTGGCCAAGTGCTATGTTGGCTGCTCAATGTCCCGTACGGATTCATCCCATCTGTACAAAGCCCAAGTCTTAGATTACTATCTTCTTCACCAAATTTGGGGTACAATAGATCAATCTTCTTCCACTGTGGGGAATCAGACGCATGTCGTAGGATCCCATCATTATTTTTCTTAACATCTGCATGCCACCTCAAATTCTTTGCATCTTTCGGATTTGCAAACAAGCATTGAAACCGTGATATTATAGGTAGATACCACAACACCTTGGTAGGAGAACCAGTTTTGGACTCCCCCGAAGCCGTCAATTTATACCGTGACGCACCACATTTTGGACAATCTTTCAAATCTACATATTCCTTTCGAAATAATACACAATCATTCGGGCATGCGTGTATCTTCTTGGCCTCCATTCCCATTGGGCACAACATTTTCTTTACCCGGTATGTTGAGATTGGTAGCTCGTTTCCTTCAGGAAGCATTTCTTTCAACAAAGTCAACAATGAAGTGAAGCTTTTGTCGCTCCATCTATTGTTAGCTTTCAACTTATACAATCTCAACACAGCGCTAAGCTTTGTAAACTTAGCACAGCCTGTGTATAACGGTATCTCAGCATCATGCATAATGTTTCTAAAGATAGGAGGTGGATCGGTGTGCTCTACCCAGAACTATCCAGCATCGCATCAACGATGTCTACTGGAACTGGTTCATTCACATCTACATCATCGGAGGCAATTTATTCTTCCACCCAAGCACTGCTATCGACATCTACTAGTTTCGAGTTTGAAATCTCTCCATGCCAGTGTCATTCTGTATAGCCTTGTACAATCCTGTTGCACATGACATGACTTTTGATTTCCTCACCAGTGTTGACTTTCAAGTTGTTACCGCAATGCCTACATGGACAGTAGAACCTATATGTAGGTTTTCTCCTATGTTCCTCGACAAATCTAATAAACTGATCAAGACCAGATATAAACTCTGGGGTGCAGCGATTGCGAATGGACATCCATGATCTATCCATTCTATGATCAAAGAGAAAACAAGTATATATTAGGACAAGAGTAGGGTATACACTTACATCCTATCCAAGATTGTTCACTTTCTAGGCCAACAAACACATGTGATGTCATTCTTATATATAATAAATGTGTACCACCTATCCCATCCTTGAACACCTAATCTCACTAGTAAGTGTATAATGTGTATTGGGTTTTCAAAAAAATTTCGGCAGCATTTCCCCGCTGTTCTCTAAGTACATATGTACTTAGAAAACAAACGAGGAAATGCTACCGAAATTTTCTCGAAAACCCAATACACATTATACACTTACATCCTAAGTGAGATTAGGTATTCAAGAACAGTCCCAAACTAGGGACTATCTAAGATTTACTCCTAATGAGTAAATCTTGGACGGGTTTCTAGGCCAACAAACACAATAATAGATATGTACATGTTAGGGTTTCATCACAGTTGATGTTAGGGTTTCATCAATGTTAGGGTTTAATCAAATCAAATTAGGATGCTAGAATGGACAAGTTTAAATCTTATTTCAACATGCATCAAAATTTACTGAATTAGGTCAAGCATTAGGATTAGAAGCACAAATATATGCAAGTAAAAGATTTGTTCGTATCCTAGAATTTACATAAAGCATTACATATAGATTTGTTTATATCCTTACCAACAACAAACACGGTCGTGGCTGTGCTGGCCTACCATGGTCGTGCTGGGCAGCACGGTCGTGGTAGGCCAACACAGCCACGGCCGTGTTTGCTGTAGGTAAAGAGCTAGGGAGAAGGAGAAGAATAGAGGCTACGGCTACTACCTGGAGGCTACGGCGGGCAGCAGGCAGGCAGGCGACACAGCAGGGAAGACGGCGGCAAGCACGGAGTAGGCAGTGGCGACGGCAAGGAGGACAGCAGTGACGACAAGGAAGGACGGCGGGCGGCGGCAAGGAAGAAGACGGCGTCTGGCGTCGGCGGCGAGCGACAGTAGAAGATGGCGAGCAACACCGGGTGTGTGAGTGGTGACGTAGCAAGAGCAGAGGGGCGGAACAGTTGCTTCGCGATGAAATATAAGAAAGGGGAACAGTGGCCGTTCGAGGGTTTATTAAGTGGGTATTTGGCGTCGGTTATAAAACCCAACTGACACCTAAAGTCTTCGACGTCGGCTCTACTTAAACAACCGACGTCCAATTAGACAAATTTTGCCCTAAATAATTTGGCGGGAACCATTATCGGCGTCGGTTATCAAAGGATAACCGACACCTAAGTTGGAACTTTTCGCGCAAATTTTCATCTTATATAGGCGTCGGTTTGTTGGTAAAAAAAACCGACGCTGTATGTGCCAAATTTTTTTTTCTCGAAAATTGGATTTCGCGGGTGATTTTAGGCATCGGTTGTTTGTTATCCAGCCGACGCTGAATACAAAGCGGTACCCGTGTCTTGACTATAGATGTCGGATGACCTACATCACCGACGTTGAATGTTTTAGGCGTCGGATTTCCTAAATAACCGACGCCCAGAAAAGTGACATTGAACGTTGTTTCTGTACTAGTGCTTGGAGCCGCACCATACTCGTACCCACAATAATAGCAGGTATGCGGTGCGGGTATGCGGGTAAGCAGTTCTATAAAACATCATATTGTTTATGTAAGAGAAATGACAATGTTATATATATTTAACACAACAAGATATTGTTATCATATAGTATATTAACATATAATAGTTATATTAGACAATACTATATTCTATACAATAAAATTAATTGAGTAATTATTTACATATTTGTAGTCATGATCATAACATTTAATTTATGTAGAAAGTAATGTATATTAGTAGACATTTTGATTTTAAGTTTACATATGATGTTCGTTATTGTAACTAGAATAGTTAATTCTTAGTTATATGACTAGTCTCAACTTTAGAGTAGGATATAATCTCAATAATTATATTAATTAGACTAGTAAAGAATGATATATATAACATATTATTTTAGTAGTTACTTATGTATAGCGGGTACATGGGTCTAGCGGGTCTGGGTCCAAGCATACCCATTATTGGACCCGCTTATATGCGGGTCCAAGGGTCTAAAAAATTAGACCCGTGACGAGTTTTTTAAGGGTCCGGATTTGTGGATCCATGGGTCTACCCGTACCCATTTACATCCCTAATACCACCATGACCCCATCCTCATGTAGAGGATAGGCTAGTGGCATTATGTAGGACACATGTTGACTGATATGTCATGTGTGTTGATGAAGAATTTTACTTGAAGAAGAAACATGGGATATACCAATATGGATCTACCAATGAAGGAGGCTTTGTTTTCGATAATATCATGGTTATGATCCCTTCATATTTATGAACATCTATAAGGAAGTTGATAATTGCCAAATAATCTCACTTCTTTTGAATCTTGACCAGATCAATGTATATTGGAAGAAGGATATTCAAATCATCCAAGATCTAACTAACCTCCTATGAATATTGTTGCATGCTCTTATCCTCTTGCTGAAGACTATACATCTCCTCGATCATATCATACATCTTCAAAGATGATATTAGGGTACATAAGCTAAATATGATCCCAAACTACCATGCGGCTCATGAGATGATCAATGATGTTTTCTATATGGCTCCATTGAATTCCATAAGGCAAGGAGGAGGCAGCATCATGCTCATGTCATTAGGAAAGAGAATCATTAGTTTGAGGTGCCTTAGTGAGGTGATTGCCATTGCCTTGGTCCTTGAACCAAATAGTAGCTTTGTGAGTCCACTATCTGTAGTTTCCCATATGTGATTTGGTAGATGTGATGATGAAGATTTGGACCAAAGAGAGAGAGAGAGAGAGAGAGAGAGAGAGTTGCATTTGTTTGATTCCTCCATTGGATATATCGATGTCTAGCACTACTGTTGGACTACAGACACATTGTATTGATCTTTAGTGAAAATGGATATGGCTTCTACCTTACAACATGATAGTAGAGGCTTGGGCACGCCGCATGAGATGGTTATATATTCCATGTTGGACAAGGCACACTACTCACTCATGAAGATGGAAGATGTTGATTGATGTTGATTCTAAAAACATCGTGGCTAATGACACATGATGTGTAGCCTATTGGATTTGAGAAACCCTAATTTTCATGACACATTATAATAGAAGGTAGACATAGTGTGTCTATTAATGCCACCCTAGGTAGTTGAATCTAACACTAGAGATAGACATGTTATTTTGATGATGGGACATGTTGTGTCTGTCAACACCTAGATAAGGTTTTCATCGGGAGAGACACATTATGCTTTGGAGAGTCATGTCGTGTCTGAACTCGAGTAGTGTTGTTTTTCACCTATTAGGAGATGAAAAAGATGAATGTAAAGAAAGGATACGATTTGGTGATGAGAGGACACATGATAGGTCTCTAGGATGAAGCTAGAGACGTCGAAGTAACAGTTTATGTGGGGCACAAAGCTTCTACTTGGAGGAGATGACTTCCTCCATGAACCTTGTAAAAGTGAAGCACTGTAGAGATGAGTGAGAGGCAAGACACCATTGATGATAGAGCTTGACTATAGATATGCCATAGTGTGTCACCTTTCACCTTTAAGAATGATCTTGGAGCTCTGATACCATGTTACTGAGAGGATGAGAGAATTTTATTGCACGTTTGTATTATGGATATGGCTAGCCTTTATATAGGAATATGTGCAGCTGCCAATAACTTAGATACATGTGTGGGACATGTTCTAGTATACACATAAATATAAAAAGAATAGGGTAACCGTTATCTAACATATACAATTGAGTTCTAAGGATATAAACACTAGAATTCAAGTGTAAATTAATCTCAATGATAGATAGTGAGGATTAAGTTGGAATTGCACCTTTGGGGCCCAAAATGTATCATAGAAAGGGTGGAAAAAACCATCAATATTTTCAGAGAACTCTAATGGATTGCATTTATGCTCCTAATCACTATACTATCTCTCTTATCTCTATCACTTTCATTCCTCCCTCTCTCATTCTCTCCCTCTCTTTCCTCACAATGCATTCTTTGTGCCTCACCTCCTTTACATCACAAGGAACAACAATGAGCTACATTGGATTTACTTGCTCTCCTATTACAAGCCTGATCATGGCCTCAACTTATCCATGGTGGATTATTCCAATATGTAGTCTCTGACTATGAGGTAAACCTTGATGAATTTCTTAATTTTCTTGATTAATGAACTTCGACATGTTTATCTCATGGCTAGTAAGTCAAGTTAAGTAATCTCCCATTGTCATTTTAGAATATTTGCAAGTAAATGGTAATCCATTGTATCTAGTGATAATAAAACTTTAGGCATGATTTTATTATATGTTTACAAAAATGGAATGTACGAAAGTCTTTAAAAGTTCTCTTCTTTCTAGTTATTAAGATCATATGATTTTTATGATAATTCACTCTAGCATGAGGTTGGGGATCAAATGACATTAAGGTCTATTCTCAAATAACTAAATGAGAATCCACAAATGATATTAGACAAAAAGATGTGATAGTATCATAAGTCCTTCTAGATGGAAAGTGGACCACAACGTGATACAACAAAATACATAATTTGTTAAATAGATGTAAATAAAAAAATAGATACATTGTAAAACTTAATTATTTTGTATCTCACTTGGAAATCATAAAGTTTCAAGTCAAATATTTTCAAAATACTACATGATTAGGACAATCAAAGGAAAAATGCAATCATGTCCTAAACATGGTAGAATCCATCCTGAAGGCCGATACAAAGGAGAATGGAACAAGCTTACTAATTGGAAGAGTCTAAGATGACATAGTTAGAGTGCTTATTAACATATTAGTCTGTGTTTGGTACATGACTGGGATTCTGGAATCTGGACTGGGTTAGTCGGAGTTAGTCTAGATTCTGGTGCTGGGGCAGTCAGGATGCAGTCTGATTTTGTTTGGCAACGCAGTCTGTTTCTGGTCAGCTGGTCTGATTTGAGTCTGTGTGCAGTCTGAATCTGTTTGGCTATAAGTCTGATTCTGTTTGACAACGTAGTCAGTATCTGCTTATTCTGTCATGTTCTTACAGCACTGTTTGAACAAGTACGCATAATGTATAGTTGTGAAGCCACTTCAACCTAAGTTTAGAATATATTAAAAAAATATTTTATTTGTGTTGTGTGGGTGTTATTTTGTATATTTAGAATAGTGCAAATAAGATATGATAATACTAATTTTTACGTGGTGATTAAAAATTAATGAAACGTTACTGTCGTCTGGAATGACATTTGCATGTGGTATATATGTAATGTTGAACATAGTTAATTGTCGTCATTAGTGTAATAAATTACATTATAGTCAATAACAGTCAAGCTACATGAAATATAAAATTGGCCTAATATATTTTGTTCATAACATAAACAAATTACATTATCGTCAGTAAAAGTAACTGATAATAATCATATTATCGTCATTAGTTAAACATAAACGGTCATTGATAATAAAATAATTGTTTATGGGGAGAAGGACAAAAAATGGGAGAAATAAACAGCCAAACAAAAGCTAAGATTTTGACAAGGCACTTTGGGGGGACATGGTTGGATGTGGATCTTGATTAAAATTGGTCAACATTATGGCCTCATCGTACTCGTCCCATGACACTGGACATTGTTCCTGCACCGGCTGCTTGTTTTGTTGTTTGATGTTGTCTTTTGGCCAATCAAACAACAATGGCAAATGAGGAACATGCTGACTGACTCGGCCCTTGACTTGATCATCGGTCCCAATTTTTCCCTCCTCCTCCTTTGTGTGATTGCAACATGGTTTTGTGCACAAAAGGTTATCTTCAACATATTTTTGAATTTTTTTCCGGTGACATCAACAATTTTTCAAATTTTGCCCTTGCCCTTGCCTTTGCCTTTGCACATGATGTCGACATCTAAAATTAATAAAAACAAAGGTATGAACAAATAACAGAATTCGTAAAGTAACTGTGGCAATAACATAATAATGTAGGAAATTTGATCACATTATGGTAGAAACATATAATATTGTAACACATAAGTAGAGCATGTAAAATGTTGCGATGCAAAAAACACAATTACAACATTTAGCACATATGTTACAAGTTCATTTGTTTATTTCAATCGTCAGTTCCAAAAAAAATCCCTGGTAGGTAAGTGTGACGCATCGTCAAAAAGTCGCGTTCAATGCCTTGTTGTGCGGCCAATGTGGGGGGAGGCAATAAATCTCCCAATATGAACATATTGTCTCTTACAAACTCTCTCTTGATGTATTGCCATCGCATTTGCAACTCAGGCAATGAAATATAAGGGCCTCCTGTTATGTATAGGAACTGGTGCCATGCCTCCATCCAAGCCTGTGTAGAGTATACTCCATTTACACATCTACCCACGTGATATTGGGTTCTCATCAAACCCTTGAGAACCATATCAAGCTCGGTAGACCAGATAAAAGACGGTGTCGACGGTTGGCCAGCCATATAACATATTCTGTAAGTAATATATTTTTCAAAAGTAAGGGTGTATATCACAATTAATTGTATTATTTGGTTTGACCTAACGTTAAGCAAAATTTCAATTAATAACATACATCATTAATAAAACATTCACCAACATGAAGAAAAATTTCATAACACTTATAATGTAATACGACGTTTATAAAAGTGCCTAAATTAAACAAGTGTATGATTTTCATAACATCCATTGATAGTCATTCTAAACAGAGAAGACAATGTAAATGTATTTGCCATTCAATGTCATGAAGTCATTTGAGGTGAAGTGATGTCCAGAAGCAAACGACAATCTTCCTCCAGACTGGAAACATTGCGTTCTAAAACCTCATGCTCATACTTTTTGTTAGTGTATAATTCATCGTAGTTGTGATGAATTTCAACGAAGTCCTTCATGTTCATCGTCTGACCCCAAACTAACTTGCACTCAATAGTTAGTAACATAATCTCTGCTTTCAATGAATCAATTGTTGGGGGGAGATCAACTGCCCAATGGAAGTATCTGCATCGGTTTTTTCCCTAAAATGTAGTACCAAGTTGAAGTTAATGGCAAAGAATGTGGAGCCTCGACAAGGGCAGTCTATTATTTATTGATGTATTATCACACCTCACGAGTAGGGCATATGTAATACATTTCGCCCAGCCTTTGACTCAGAATGGAAAAGTCATATAACCATGCATCCTCTGTGTTAATCCATAAGGCTGCATTTAGCCCACAATCACACCTCAGAACCTCAGATGGAGTCATCGACATCTAATAAAATAAAATTGACGATTAATAGAAAAATGTCGGGTTCATGACATAGTTTTCAAAGATAATATGAAGACCATTTATTCAGGAGTAGCTAATTGTTGCAATAGACAAGTGCAGATCATTTGGACATATCATAATATAGTGTATCTATGACGTATTGTATCCATCTTCTTATGTTGAAGAGTCATTATCGCTCGTTATTTGAAGTCGGTGGCGAAGATATCGACACCTCTCCCGCATACTTGAAATTTCTTCTTATAACCTATCGGTGTCTGCTCTTGTTAAACAGACAAAGGCACAGTGTTCTGACCAGAACTTGCATTCGCTACATGCATATGTGAGCTGTGATACCATTGCATCCCTAATTGCAGTCAGTGTAGCCAGTGTAGGTTGTACTTGCTATGCGGGCAACCTCATGTGGCATTTGGTTGGTACAAGACCCCTACCACATGTAAAATATGGCATGTGGGGATTGTTGTCTTCAAACCATCCATTTGCCGCATCTGTGGCATCCATGTACACTCGTACGGTGCACTGCAGACCACATGGGCACGACGACATGTCATTGTCCATTTCTAGACAGAAAACCTAATGAGACATAATTTCACATTGTTTATAAGTAGGCAAAATTGTAGTCAACAATAGAGTTTGAGAATAAAAGCTGGCCGTTAAGTTACAAAAATAAATTGGAAAAGGGAGTAAGTGAAACATGTTGTAGAACATGTTTCAATGTTTGCAAGTTAGAAAACAAATGTATAAATCACTGATTTTCCCACATAGAACTAGCAAAAGTTTCACGCAAAACATCTCCCTCTCTAGAATCGGCCTGGCTTGTTTGTTGGAGAGAACTCAATTCGTTCAAGATGTCAGTGGTAGTATGAGGCTCATCCAAGTTTTCATCCATCATAGGATCACCATCATTTTGGCGCCGGATAAAATTGTGAACGATACAACAAGCCATTACAATCCGAGACTGAGACTACACGGGAAAAGTCGCTCCTTTACGAAAGTAGGAAAACCTCTTCTTCAACACACCAAAGGCTCGCTCAACAACGTTACGTAGTTGAGCATGTCGGTGGTTGAACATTTCCTTTTTTCTTGTGTATGAGCCTCTATTACCCCGATACTATGCTATATGGTAAGCAACGTTTTGATATGGTGCAAGAAATTGGCTGGTGTTGGCATACCCTGCATCAACAAGATAGTACTTCCCAATGGGTACTTTGAACCCGCCTGTGGTTATAGCTGCGTGAAGTACCCTTTGGTCAGCAGCAGATCCCTCCCAACCAGTCATGATATATGTAAACTCCATTGAGAAGTCTACTACAACCATGACATTCATAGAAACATTCCCTTTTCTATTCCTATATCGGTTCTGCTTATCGCGCTTCACCAAAACGGGGATGTGTGTCCCGTAAATTTCCCCAATGGCATCCTAAGACAAGTATATAAGAAATACGCAAGTAAATACCAAACTCAACGATGACGATAGTGGTTATATTAACAATGGAATGGAAAATGGTCAACTAAGTGATGGTCATACCTTGAAGTAAGGGTAAAATCTTGAACTCTCAGCGATGCGGCGGTGCGGAGTTGTGGATGTAGTTAGCATGACAATATATTCGTTACACAAAGCACACACTGCATCCGACACCTCGTTAAACTTTCTACTTATGGTCTCACCGCTGTGAATGTAGTCCTCAGCCAGAACACGGTTGGTATGGCCATGCCCAACCATTTGAAGGAAGTAGCAAACTGCCTCCACTGATGACACACCTCTGGTACTTTCGAGCAAACCTTGGTCCTCAAGTTTGTCAACAAAGGCTAAAACCGTGTTGGGTAGCATACGGTACAGATCGTACGCCCTCCTTTCATGGCCGATTATTATTTCTAAAACATTTTGATGGCCGCTCCTAATACTAACCGATCTCGGTATTGGTTGGTGTGTGGTTGCGGCATCTAAATTTTGTATGATATTGTGGGATATTTGGTCAGCTATTTTGTAAAGACCAAGTCTCTACTATTAAACATGATAAACGAAATCATCAATTGTGTAGCAGCGGAAAATTAAATTTTGACTTTATTCAAAATGTATAAAGAGTACATTACAAATTTTTCCCAAAAAGGGGTACATCTTTATACAAGGATCTAGGTAGAGGAAGACTTAGACTAATACAACATTGTCTCCAAACAAACAACTTAAAACATAAAAACAACTATGATCAAGCAAACTATGTGTTCCTCTTCTTCTCCTATCCTTAGTCTTAGGTTCACCAAGCTTCCATGCGCACTCTGATCCTAGCCTGGATGGTTGGGGTCATCCAGCAAGAGAAAGATAAAAGGTATGTGTCACAACATGATAATGTACAAGAAGCGTATAAGGAATGGAAACATAAAGATTTTCTATACTAAGATTGTTCAAGAGTATGAGGCATATAATACAAATAGGATTTCTGCCAAGCATATAAGTCAAATATAGAATGAGAATGATTCGTTATGACTAAGCTAAACTAACATAGGGTGAGGCGCCTACCAACCTCAACCAGGAGGAGAGGGGAAATAACATCCCAAACCTCAAAAATATATATAAATTGGCAGGGGGACTAAAACCCGAGTGCCTATGGCAGGGGGACTAAAACCCCAGTGCCCTGTGGGTGACTTGTACTCATGTACACTATATTAGATAACTAGTCAAACTATCATTATCATGCTTACAATTCACAATGGCAGAGAAGGCAAATAACATTTATTCAAGTGGGGCCCAATGACCCAAACATTTCTAAGAGATAACCAAAAAAAGATGTTCATGCAACAATATCTCATATTGGATACTCAAATGAATATTTTAAGGGCAACATGTATATATCAAGATCTCAACAAGGAAAAGCAAGGCAAGTGGGGTCCCATGACCCATATTCATCAAATAATAACAATATAGCAAGAGTATGCTTCATAGTTACAAATTTTCATGTCAAAGTAGAAGATGGATGATATTATTAAAAGTATGCCTCATATGAGAAAACTAGGCTAAGCATGATAGAAATCCCAACTGAGGTGTTAGAATGCACATACCTGTTCTTTCTTTCTAGATTATCCCTTATCCACTAAGATATCAAGTCCAAACTCACTTTATCCTAGGTTCAAAGATTAATGCATGCATTAGGTTACTTAAAGGCACTTTAAGTGTAAAATATCCACATTTATAAACCATGGGTAAAGGCTTTGGATTTTGGTTTGGAAACAGGGCCAAACGATCTCTAATATTTTTATACTCAAGAAAACATATTTTCTTGTCAAAAACAGAGTTAAAACACTATTATTATCATTTTTATCACTTTATACATTTAAATTAGTGTTTGAATTAATTAACAGGTTTATGATGGAAATCAGGGTTCAAAACTTAAAAATTCCGATTTTACATATTTTTATCTTTCCAACGAGTATTTATTTATAATTTTTTGACAACCGAGCGATTTACTATGAATTAAACAAGATTGACTAGTTTATTGCTAAATGGGTGAAAAATCAAGTTTGAAAATTGACGGATCTGCCCTCGGCTAAAGAACCAGAGAGGAAGGGCGTGCACGGGGGAAAAATAGACATTTTTCCATCATCTTCTTCCCCAGGCTGCGCCCAGCCTTGCGGCGGGGTGCAAACTTGATCCTTTGGGCGTTTTTGCGTTTCTCCACCAAAATCGACGTTCAGGTACTCGAAACAAAGAGGATCGAGAGAGGAACTCACCAAACCAAACGATTTCGACGATGGTTCCTCCTAGCTCTGTGGAGGGGGGCCGCAATCCCAGCTGTAAAAGCTCCACGTTGCCGACTTCCCTCGCATCCTTGGATGAAATTAGTGGCTTGGGCAGGTTTCTAAGGTTCCGACGAAGGTGTGTAGGTGGTATTTTATAGGCGAGGTTGGGTATAGGTGTGTTTCATAGGTGGCCGCACGAGACCTTGGTCGGCGCCGATTGGTGTTTCGACTACATGGCATGGGAGGCAATGAGGCTTGCTCATTCAATGCGGGAGGTTCTCACGAACTCGTGGGCGAAGAAAGCTCTGGAAAAGGTGAAGAGACGAGGGAGAAAGATGGAAAGAAGCGAGCGGCGGTTGCTTGCTTCGGCTACAGTTAAACTGGAGGTGGAAGATGATGCGACAACTCTTGGATGCGATCCGCCTCTCATCGGAATCATTGCATCTTCGGTCCATGATGGTCCTGGGACGCGTGACAGCCATTTAGAGCTGAACTTAGGCTTAAATGTGCATGTTACATTGACATATTAATGCAATAATGTCACACTTTAATTGAAAACTTGTTAAATGCATTTGGAAGGTCAAATGAACTCCAAATGACCTCAAATTTTAACCCTAGGTTTCTAATGACGTCTAGATTCATGCTATGCAATTATATTTGCGTTTCACTCAACCTTTGGCATCCAAAAAATTATTTTGATTATTAAAGCATATTTTAATATAATGCTAGAGTAAACAATTATGTGTTGTTTTTATAAGCAACCCTTGGTTTCCAAATTCGAGATTTGGAGTTCAAGAGTTCATTACTCACTAATATCATGCGTTTGTAAAATTAATTAACCCATAATAAGAGTGAGGTGTGAAAGTTGATTTTAATTCACCATTTAATTGACATTATATTAAAAGTGTATTAAAATCATTTTGAGGGGTCAAGCCAACTCCAAAAATCACCAAATTTTAACCACATGCTCATATTAAAGTCTATAACAATCTTATGCAATTATATTCTCGTTTTACTCATAATATGGCCCTTAATAAATATATTTCTCATTAAAGTGTATATTAATATATTAAAATGAATGAATTATATGAAAAAACTTCTTTTTATGAAACATGTGAGTAAATTTCGAGATATTAAGCTCATTAAGATGAAAATAATTATTTCTCAATTAAATAACATATTTTCATGAATTAAAATCATATTTTGAGGAGAGAGAAACAATTAAGGTTAATGTTCTCATTAATTAATTCAAATACACATTATTACTAATATATTTATCCAAAAAGATCCAAATTAACATTATCTACTTATATCACTTCATAAAACTTTATTTTGTATTATTAGCCCTTAATTATTACCTTAAGTGGGTTATTTGTGCAAACACCCCTTTATTATCATAAATGAGGGAAAAAGGTAATTTCAAGCTTGAATTGTGCTCAAATTGCACAAGGAGTCCAAAAAGAATATAAAAGAAGGGAAATTTATGAAATTGGTCCAAAAGGACTAGAAGGCAAAAAAAAAAGCTCAAAAGTGGGTAAATTGCAGGGAAGACCCTGAGATTCAGTATGTTACAGCACACCACCCCTTAAAGAGGATTTCGTCCCCGAAATCACAACAAGAGGAAAGAGAGGGTGAGTGTGAAACTTCCCAACCTTAAACACTAGGTTATAACCCTTAATCTAGGGTACAACACAAAATCTACATAAGTCATGTGTTACTAAGGTGTCCACAAAACCTATAGCCTTTTATCCAACTCAAATTAACATTTTTGCCTTATTAGCGTAATCTCCATCATGAAGAGGTATCATATTTATTATACTATCACTTGTGCCACATTTTATTCAAAACAATTATATCTCAATATTATATCATGTGTATTTCCCTCATCAAGGGTTTTAAGCACAATTAGGGTTTACTAAGCCATTTCAACATTAATTAATGTATTAGGTCAAAAACCTTAATAACATGAATTCATTTTCCATTATCCTCTTAAAACTATCATGTAGAATTATCACAAATTATTTTGTAGAAAAAGTTAATATTATCCAACAAGTTATTAAGCCTATTAAAATTCCAAATAATGTTCATATTGCACATTTTCATATCATCTTTCATACTCATATTAATGACATCATTAATCATTTTCTTCCATTACACTTCATATTATAAATTATACATATTTTACTTCACATTAGGCATTTTATGAATATTTATGTGAATCCAATTATTCATTATCATGTTTGAGTCATTATATGCATTTTAGTGAATAGGATGTAACCCATTAAATATTAATGAATTAATTCATATATCAAATTATGATGAGGTGTTCATTAGAGAACAAGGTGATATACCTTATATGTATATTGATAATTTTGTGACTATAATCCATTTATATGCATTAAGGTATATTATGTGATGACACCTAATGTCACTAGTGTATCATGAAAGGAATTAAGGGCATATATATGTATATGTTGTCAAAACTAGATGATTACATATTAAGGTTTAGGTCAACATGATCATTACAGGTTAAAGCATCCTTAGGGTACATTATCCATACACATTTTATCATTAGGGTGGCACAGTCAACATTATGTGTATTCACAATTAGTAATGAGTAACTCATTATTATGTGCATAAGGCCTATATTAAGGTTCAAGCATATGAATTATCTCTATATGACTTACTACATATTCATGTGTGTACAAACAAACAAGTTGAATTACAAGTATAATGTGTTTGGTAAATTATGGTTCACATAAGTTATTATGTACATATGTCCACATGGATAGGGTTTCTAACTTCAAAGGTATTTGATTTTGCTATTAGTTGGGATTCCATCCCCTTAAAGAGGGATTTCGTCCTCGAAATCAGATTTGCAAAACCAAATAGGGTACTAACACCATTACCCTCATCCTACCCCTTAAAAGGGTCAAACTAAGTCAAACTAAGCTAAGGGTATAAGGTACAAAAACTCAACACTATAAGGATTTACTAACCAAGCTTCAAGGTTTAACATAGGGTACACTAAACCCTAAACATGGGAGTATAAGGTATTAAGGATGATTTTTGTGTAGGAGATCAAATCATCACTTATAGTTTTCCTAAGGTATTCAACAATTAGGCAACATGCCCAAAGATAGGCTATTTCGAGCTGTCTGTATCAGATCAGGCCAGGCCAGGTCATATGAGCTCAGGAGTCCTCGTTACCAAGCTAGTGGGACGGAGGAAAATATTGCCAGCCCCCAAGCTCTGACCCTTTCTAGACACCATCACTTTCAACTTCTTGCTCTAGTAGCTTCTCAATAGACAATTCACCAAAAAGTTGACAAATTTTATTTTTAATTAATTATTATGATCCTAAATTAAACTTTCATCATAGGTCAACTCTAAGGTGAAAAACTAACTAAAGGGAAACTATATAAGATAAGGGTTCTATCTAGGAGACAATTTTGAATTAGTCAAGAATCTGACTACCTTGATGCTCTGATACCATGTTGTAAAGACCAAGTCTCTACTATTAAACATGATAAACGAAATCATCAATTGTGTAGCAGCGGAAAATTAAATCTTGACTTTATTCAAAATGTATAAAGAGTACATTACAAATTTTTCCCAAAAAGGGGTACATCTTTATACAAGGATCTAGGTAGAGGAAGACTTAGACTAATACAACATTGTCTCCAAACAAACAACTTAAAACATAAAAACAACTATGATCAAGCAAACTATGTGTTCCTCTTCTTCTTCTCCTATCCTTAGTCTTAGGTTCACCAAGCTTCCATGCGCACTCTGATCCTAGCCTGTATGGTTGGGGTCATCCAGCAAGAGAAAGATAAAAGGTATGTGTCACAACATGATAATGTACAAGAAGCGTATAAGGAATGGAAACATAAAGATTTTCTATACTAAGATTGTTCAAGAGTATGAGGCATATAATACAAATAGGATTTCTGCCAAGCATATAAGTCAAATATAGAATGAGCATGATTCGTTATGACTAAGCTAAACTAACATAGGGTGAGGCGCCTACCAACCTCAACCAGGAGGAGAGGGGAAATAATATCCCAAACCTCAAACATATATATAAATTGGCAGGGGGACTAAAACCCCAGTGCCTATGGCAGGGGGACTAAAACCCCAGTGCCCTGTGGGTGACTTGTACTCATGTACACTATATTAGATAACTAATCAAACTATCATTATCATTCTTACAATTCACAATGGCATAGAAGGCAAATAACATTTATTCAAGTGGGGCCCAATGACCCAAACATTTCTAAGAGATAACCAAAAAAAGATGTTCATGCAACAAGATCTCATATTGGATACTCAAATGAATAGTTTAAGGGCAACATGTATATATCAAGATATCAACAAGGCAAAGCAAGGCAAGTGGGGTCCCATGACCCATATTCATCAAAGAATAACAATATAGCAAGACTATGCTTCATAGTTACAATTTTTCATGTCAAAGTAGAAGATGGATGATATTATTAAAAGTATGCCTCATATGAGAAAACTAGGCTAAGCATGATAGAAATCCCAACTGAGGTGTTAGAATGCACATACCTGTTCTTTCTTTCTATATTATCCCTTATCCACTAAGATATCAAGTCCAAACTCACTTTATCCTAGGTTCAAAGATTAATGCATGCATTAGGTTACTTAAAGGCACTTTAAGTGTAAAATATCCACATTTATAAACTATGGGTAAAGGATTTGGATTTTGGTTCTGGAAACAGGGCCAAACGATCCCTAATATTTTTATACTCAAGAAAACATATTTTCTTGTCAAAAACAGAGTTAAAACACTATTATTATCATTTTTTTATCACTTTATACATTTAAATTAGTGTTTGAATTAATTAACAGGTTTATGATGGAAATCAGGATTCAAAACTTAAAAATTCCGATTCTACATATTTTTATCTTTCCAACGAGTATTTATTTATATTTTTTTGACAACCGAGCGATTTACTATGAATTAAACAAGATTGACTAGTTTATTGCTAAATGGGTGAAAAATCAAGTTTGAAAATTGACGGATCTGCCCTCGGCTAAAGAACCAGAGAGGAAGGGCGCGCACGGGGGCAAAATGGACATTTGTCCATCATCTTCTTTCCCAGGCCGCGCCCAGCCAAACTTGACCCTTTGGGCATTTTTGCGTTTCTCCACCAAAATCGACGTTCAGGTACTCGAAACGAAGAGGATCGAGAGAGGAACTCACCAAACAAAACGATTTTGACGATGGTTCCTCCTAGCTCTGTGGAGGGGGGCCGCAATCCCAGCTGTAAAAGCTCCACGTCGCCGACTTCCCTCGCGTCCTTGGATGAAATTAGTGGCTTGGGCAGGTTTCTAAGGTTCCGACGAAGGTGTGTATGTGGTATTTTATAGGCGAGGTTGGGTATAGGTGTGTTTCATAGGTGGCCGCACGAGACCTTGGTCGGCGCCGGTTGGTGTTTTGACTACATGGCATGGGAGGCAATGAGGCTCGGCTCGTTCAATGCGGGAGGTTCTCACGAACTCGTGGGCGAAGAAAGCTCTGGAAAAGGTGAAGAGACGAGGGAGAAAGATGGAAACATAGCGAGCGGCGGTTGCTTGCTTCGGCTACAGTTAAACTGGAGGTGGAAGATGATGCGACAACTCTTGGATGCGATCCGCCTCTCATCGGAATTGTTGCATCTTCGGTCCACGATGGTCCTGGAGCGCGTGACAGCCATTTAGAGCTGAACTTAGGCTTAAATGTGCATGTTACATTGACATATTAATGCAATAATGTCACACTTTAATTGAAAACTTGTTAAACGCATTTGGAAGGTCAAATGAACTCCAAATGACCTCAAATTTTAACCCTATGTTTCTAATGACGTCTAGATTCATGCTATGCAATTATATTTGTGTTTCACTCAACCTTTGGCATCCAAAAAATTATTTTGATTATTACAGCATATTTTAATATAATGCTAGAGTAAACAATTATGTGTTGTTTTTATAAGCAACCTTTGGTTCCCAAATTCGAGATTTGGAGTCCAAGAGTTCATTACTCACTAATATCATGAATTTTGTTAAATTAATTAACCCATAATAAGAGTGAGGTGTGAAAGTTGATTTTAATTCACCATTTAATTGACATTATATTAAAATTGTATTAAAATTATTTTGAGGGGTCAAGACAACTCCAAAAATCACCAAATTTTAACCACATGCTCATATTAAAGTCTATAACAATCTTATGCAATTATATTCTCGTTTTACTCATAATATGGCCCTTAATAAATATATTTCTCATTAAAGTGTATATTAATATATTAAATGAATGAATTATATGAAAAGACTTCTTTTTATGAAACATGTGAGTAAATTTCGAGATATTAAGCACATTAAGATGAAAATAATTATTTCTCAATTAAATAACATATTTTCATGAATTAAAATCATATTTTGAGGAGAGAGAAACAATTAAGGTTAATGTTCTCATTAATTAATTCAAATACACATTATTACTAATATATGTATCCAAAAAGATCCAAATTAACATTATCTACTTATATCACTTCATAAAACTTTATTTTGTATTATTAGCCCTTAATTATTACCTTAAGTGGGTTATTTGTGCAAACACCCCTTTATTATCATAAATGAGGGAAAAAGGTAATTTCAAGCTTGAATTGTGCTCAAATTGCACAAGGAGTCCAAAAAGAATATAAAAGAAGGGAAATTTATGAAATTGGTCCAAAAGGACTAGAAGGCAAAGAAAAGATCAAAAGTGGGTAAATTGCAGGGAAGACCCTGAGATTCAGTATGTTACAGCACACCACCCCTTAAAGAGGATTTCGTCCCCGAAATCACAACAAGAGGAAAGAGAGGGTGAGTGTGAAACTTCCCAACCTTAAACACTAGGTTATAACCCTTAATCTAGGGTACAACACAAAATCTACATAAGTCAGGTGTTACTAAGGTGTCCACAAAACCTATAGCCTTTTATCCAACTCAAATTAACATTTTTGCCTTATTAGCGTAATCTCCATCATGAAGAGGTATCATATTTATTATACTATCACTTGTGCCACATTTTATTCAAAACAATTATATCTCAATATTATATCATGTGTATTTCCCTCATCAAGGGTTTTAAGCACAATTAGGGTTTACTAAGCCATTTCAACATTAATTAATGTATTAGGTCAAAAACCTTAATAACATGAATTCATTTTCCATTATCCTCTTAAAACTATCATGTAGAATTATCACAAATTATTTTGTAGAAAAAGTTAATATTATCCAACAAGTTATTAAGCCTATTAAAATTCCAAATAATGTTCATATTGCACATTTTCATATCATCTTTCATACTCATATTAATGACATCATTAATCATTTTCTTCCATTACACTTCATATTATAAATTATACATATTTTACTTCACATTAGGCATTTTATGAATATTTATGTGAATCCAATTATTCATTATCATGTTTGAGTCATTATATGCATTTTAGTGAATAGGATGTAACCCATTAAATATTAATGAATTAATTCATATATCAAATTATGATGAGGTGTTCATTAGAGAACAAGGTGATATACCTTATATGTATATTGGTAATTTTGTGACTATAATCCATTTATATTCATTAAGGTATATTATGTGATGACACCTAATGTCACTAGTGTATCATGAAAGGCATTAAGGGCATATATATGTATATGTTGTCAAAACTAGATGATTACATATTAAGGTTTAGGTCAACATGATCATTACAGGTTAAAGCATCCTTAGGGTACATTATCCATACACATTTTATCATTAGGGTGGCATAGTCAACATTATGTGTATTCACAATTAGTAATTAGTAACACATTATTATGTGCATCAAGCCTATATTAAGGTTCAAGCATATGAATTATCTCTATATGACTTACTACATATTCATGTGTGTACAAACAAACAAGTTGAATTACAAGTATAATGTGTTTGGTAAATTATGGTTCACATAAGTTATTATGTACATATGTCCACATGGATAGGGTTTCTAACTTCAAAGGTATTTGATTTTGCTATTAGTTGGGATTCCATCCCCTTAAAGAGGGATTTCGTCCTCAAAATCAGATTTGCAAAACCAAATAGGGTACTAACACCATTACCCTCATCCTACCCCTTAAAAGGGTCAAACTAAGTCAAACTAAGCTAAGGGTACAAGGTACAAAAACTCAACACTATAAGGATTTACTAACCAAGCTTCAAGGTTTAACATAGGGTACACTAAACCCTAAACATGGGAGTATAAGGTATTAAGGATGATTTTTGTGTAGGAGATCAAATCATCACTTATAGTTTTCCCAAGGTATTCAACAATTAGGCAACATGCCCAAAGATAGGCTATTTCGAGCTGTCTGTATCAGATCAGGCCAGGCCAGGTCATATGAGCTCAGGAGTCCTCGTCACCAAGCTAGTGGGACGGAGGAAAATATTGCCAGCCCCCAAGCTCTGACCCTTTCTAGACACCATCACTTTCAACTTCTTGCTCTAGTAGCTTCTCAATAGACAATTCACCAAAAAGTTGACAATTTTTATTTTTAATTAATTATTATGATCCTAAATTAAACTTTCATCATAGGTCAACTCTAAGGTGAAAAACTAACTAAAGGGAAACTATATAAGATAAGGGTTCTATCTAGGAGACAATTTTGAATTAGTCAAGAATCTGACTACCTTGATGCTCTGATACCATGCTGTAAAGACCAAGTCTCTACTATTAAACATGATAAACGAAATCATCAATTGTGTAGCAGCGGAAAATTAAATCTTGACTTTATTCAAAATGTATAAAGAGTACATTACAAATTTTTCCCAAAAAGGGGTACATCTTTATACAAGGATCTAGGTAGAGGAAGACTTAGACTAATACAACATTGTCTCCAAACAAACAACTTAAAACATAAAAACAACTATGATCAAGCAAACTATGTGTTCCTCTTCTTCTTCTCCTATCCTTAGTCTTAGGTTCACCAAGCTTCCATGCGCACTCTGATCCTAGCCTGGATGGTTGGGGTCATCCAGCAAGAGAAAGATAAAAGGTATGTGTCACAACATGATAATGTACAAGAAGCGTATAAGGAATGGAAACATAAAGATTTTCTATACTAAGATTGTTCAAGAGTATGAGGCATATAATACAAATAGGATTTCTGCCAAGCATATAAGTCAAATATAGAATGAGCATGATTCGTTATGACTAAGCTAAACTAACATAGGGTGAGGCGCCTGCCAACCTCAACCAGGAGGAGAGGGGAAATAACATCCCAAACCTCAAAAATATATATAAATTGGCAGGGGGACTAAAACCCCAGTGCCCTGTGGGTGACTTGTACTCATGTACACTATATTAGATAACTAGTCAAACTATCATTATCATGCTTACAATTCACAATGGCAGAGAAGGCAAATAACATTTATTCAAGTGGGGCCCAATGACCCAAACATTTCTAAGAGATAACCAAAAAAAGATGTTCATGCAACAAGATCTCATATTGGATACTCAAATGAATTTTAAGGGCAACATGTATATATCAAGATCTCAACAAGGCAATGCAAGGCAAGTGGGGTCCCATGACCCATATTCATCAAAGAATAACAGTATAGCAAAACTATGCTTCATAGTTACAAATTTTCATGTCAAAGTAGAAGATGGATGATATTATTAAAAGTATGCCTCATATGAGAAAACTAGGCTAAGCATGATAGAAAGCCCAACTGAGGTGTTAGAATGCACATACATGTTCTTTCTTTCTACATTATCCCTTATCCACTAAGATATCAAGTCCAAACTCACTTTATCCTAGGTTCAAAGATTAATGCATGCATTAGGTTACTTAAAGGCACTTTAAGTGTAAAATATCCACATTTATAAACCATGGGTAAAGGCTTTGGATTTTGGTTCTGGAAACAGGGCCAAATGATCCCTAATATTTTTATACTCAAGAAAACATATTTTCTTGTCAAAAATAGAGTTAAAACACTATTATTATCATTTTTTATCACTTTATACATTTAAATTAGTGTTTGAATTAATTAACAGGTTTATGATGGAAATCAGGGTTCAAAACTTTAAATTCCGATTATACATGTTTTTATCTTTCCAACGAGTATTTATTTATAATTTTTTGACAACCGAGCGATTTACTATGAATTAAACAAGATTGACTAGTTTATTGCTAAATGGGTGAAAAATCAAGTTTGAAAATTGACGAATCTGCCCTCGGCTAAAGAACCAGAGAGGAAGGGCGCGCACGGGGGCAAAATGGACATTTGTCCATCATCTTCTTCCCCAGGCCGCGCCCAGCCTTGTGGCGGGGTGCAAACTTGACCCTTTGGGTGTTTTTACGTTTCTCCACCAAAATCGACGTTCAGGTCCTCGAAACGAAGAGGATCGAGAGAGGAACTCACCAAACCAAACGATTTCGACGATGGTTCCTCCTAGCTCTGTGGAGGGGGGCCGCAATCCCAGCTGTAAAAGCTCTACGTCGCCGACTTCCCTCGCATCCTTGGATGAAATTAGTGGCTTGGGAAGGTTTCTAAGGTTCCGACGAAGGTGTGTAGGTGGTATTTTATAGGCGAGGTTGGGTATAGGTGTGTTTCATAGGTGACCGCACGAGACCTTGGTCGGAGCCGGTTGGTGTTTTGACTACATGGCATGGGAGGCAATGAGGCTTGGCTCGTTCAATGTGGGAGGTTCTCACGAACTCGTGGGCGAAGAAAGCTCTGGAAAAGGTGAAGAGACGAGGGAGAAAGATGGGAACGAAGCGAGCGGCGGTTGCTTGCTTCGGCTACAGTTAAACTGGAGGTGGAAGATGATGCGACAACTCTTGGATGCGATCCGCCTCTCATAGGATTCGTTGCATCTTTGGTCCACGATGGTCCTGGGGCGCGTGACAGCCATTTAGAGCTGAACTTAGGCTTAAATGTGCATGTTACATTGACATATTAATGCAATAATGTCACACTTTAATTGAAAACTTGTTAAATGCATTTGGAAGGTCAAATTAACTCCAAATTACCTCAAATTTTAACCCTAGGTTTCTAATGACGTCTAGATTCATTCTATGCAATTATATTTGCGTTTCACTCAACCTTTGGCATCCAAAAAATTATTTTGATTATTAAAGCATATTTTAATATAATGCTAGAGTAAACAATTATGTGTTGTTTTTATAAGCAACCCTTGGTTCCCAAATTCGAGATTTGGAGTCCAAGAGTTCATTACTCACTAATATCATGCATTTGTAAAATTAATTAACCCATAATAAGAGTGAGGTGTGAAAGTTGATTTTAATTCACCATTTAATTGACACTATATTAAAAGCGTATTAAAATCATTTTGAGGGGTCAAGCCAACTCCAAAAATCACCAAATTTTAACCACATGCTCATATTAAAGTCTAGAACAATCTTATGCAATTATATTCTTGTTTTACTCATAATATGGCCCTTAATAAATATATTGCTCATTAAAGTGTATATTAATATATTAAAATGAATGAATTATATGAAAAGACTTCTTTTTATGAAACATGTGAGTAAATTTCGAGATATTAAGCACATTAAGATGAAAATAATTATTTCTCAATTAAATAACATATTTTCATGAATTAAAATCATATTTTGAGGAGAGAGAAACAATTAAGGTTAATGTTCTCATTAATTAATTCAAATACACATTATTACTAATATATTTATCCAAAAAGATCCAAATTAACATTATCTACTTATATCACTTCATAAAACTTTATTTTGTATTATTAGCCATTAATTATTACCTTAAGTGGGTTATTTGTGCAAACACCCCTTTATTATCATAAATGAGGGAAAAAGGTAATTTCAACCTTGAATTGTGCTCAAATTGCACAAGGAGTCCAAAAAGAATATAAAAGAAGGGAAATTTATGAAATTGGTCCAAAAGGACTAGAAGGCAAAGAAAAGCTCAAAAGTGGGTAAATTGCAAGGAAGACCCTGAGATTCAGTATGTTACATATTTGGTAGGATATTGCGTTAGTAATGTCATTAGCCGGACCAGACATAAGATCCAATAGTTGTAGAATGTCATCAGATGTTTCATATGGATGAATACCGGCCATCACGTCTAGAATTAAAAGTGATTATCCGCATCAGAAAAATATCGAGATATTGCAGAAATGAAATTAGGGCTATAGCGACAAAATAGCAAATACTGACCAAATAGCAAATAACAAGATAAACCATTACATAGTACCATAGTTTAGAGATTGTTCCCAACAGAATAAAATAGTACAACAACAACTTCTGATAAAGT
Source organism: Alisma plantago-aquatica (assembly GCA_963693085.1). Classification (NCBI taxonomy): domain Eukaryota; kingdom Viridiplantae; phylum Streptophyta; class Magnoliopsida; order Alismatales; family Alismataceae; genus Alisma; species Alisma plantago-aquatica. The sequence continues at coordinate 270,031,968 of OY856415.1, read as the reverse complement.
TCATCAAATAAAAGGCAGGATACTGATATACTTCTTAAATTAGACAACCTCAAAAGTACGGTGGAGATTGTGGCATGAAGGGTGATTGTGATGCAGAAGTTGTGTTCTTCATTTTCCACAAGTCTTGCAACCAAATGGTAATTTTTTGTGGGGTATCCATAAGGCTTAGGTAAATGTTACAGTTAGCTGGATCTTTTATGGCGTGTACAAGAGTGGTAAAAACTGGGACATGGGCGTCAGGGTAGCTTGCATGAAAGTGGTGCAAAATGGTTTGGTATTCATCTTTATCATTAGACCTAGCAGCAATTCCGATGCCCATCTCATGTACCTTGGAAAACACCTTTGTGAATTCAAACACAACATCATTAGACCGGACACAACTGTCCTGTGAGCTTGACGCTCACTTCCTACATCTGATCATGGTGGGAATCCTTGCACCAACACCTTGGTTGTGTGATCCGCCGTTGGTGTCCTCACTTTGCGTCCCAGAATTAACCATGTCTTCAGTGAAACCAGTTGGACCGGTCGGTTCTGGGTTGACAAATGAATCAGATGCATCTAGGTCAACAACAACATCATCTTCAGATGCAACATCAGAAGGAGGTTGTCTATCAGTTGAGGACATTGCATGATGGCCCCTAGCTATGTTCCTCCCCCCCATCATATCGACGTCATGGTAGTGGTAGAATGGTCTGTTGATCAATCTTGTTAGTTCCATGTTTGCCTAAAATAGGGGACAACTACTGATTAGGTCAATATTAACAAGTTTAATTTAATATATAATAGTCAGGGGAGTATATATTATTAGACATACCGCAAGTGCCTTTCTCCACTCTGGGGTGGCAGGCAATATTGGCTTGTGCCTGTTGTCATCCCATCCAACACTACTTTTGTTGGTCACCAGTTTTATCTTTGCATAGTCTCTCCTGAGGTTCTTCCACCGAGTTTTTAACTGGTCCAATGTATCCTCGTTCCTCCCCATCCTGATATGCCAATCACGTAGCGTCTCCCTCCACACGTCCTTAGTAAATATTCCATCGACGCACCTACTCATGTCATATTGTCTCCTCAATGCCGCAACTAGAGCCTCATACAACTCTTTCGACCATACAATACGGAACCTCGGGTCGGGTGCAGCCATAGTAGCAATGACACTGCGATATATCACTTTAGTGTGGGTGTTTAAATGAAACCATTATACGAACCTAGTATGAGACTACGCAGTTGAAAGTAATAGCTTGTATTGAAGTAGGCTAAGACAAGATCCATTAGTCGGACCAGACATAAGATCCAAAATGTGTACAACAAATTTGAAATTGTTGTTAAATTTGAAATGGTTGTAGCAAACGCATCATCCAATATGTTCATTACAGGAAAACTACATAAATAGCAAGCATTCAGCATGACATTCACATTAAACGTGTTCTTATTGCTCATGAGATATACCTGGTAAGCTGAATTGAAGGTTGAAGAGAGTTGCACAACCAGTGACAGGGTCAGGGACGGTACATACAAGAAATTCAGAGGGAATACAGATTAGCCAAAATAGTTAGATTATTTGCAATATAATCAGCAGAATACTAATGGGTGTACATTTTGGTCTACATGAAAAATCATTCATTCAAGTTAACATTAAAATCATTCATTCAAGCTAACATATATCACAAAGCATAATTGTTTCACAACAGAACTGGCATTTGAAGTATATATCCCTATACTAACATATATCACAAAATTCCTATACTAACTGGTAAAAAATTACTAACCTCACAACACAACTGACATTTGAAGCATATATCCCTATACTAACTATATATCCCTATACTAACATATATCCCTACACTAACATATATCACAAAATTACCCATACTAACTATAATTTCAGGTGTATATATATTTTTATTATAAAGATGATCATGATTTTTTCTTGGAAATAGAGATGATACGATTCATCACACAACCTCATAAATTTGACCCAAACCTGGTTGACAGAGACTCGACTAAATTTTCACATGTCTTTCAGTATGTGGTAATGACCACATTTCAACAAGTTGTTTATGTGCTTATTGGTTTGAATTGTATATTTGTTCCACCAGTCTATCTATGTCCCAGGTGGCGGGATGAATGAAGTCTGTGCAATTGACCACAAGTCCATCTTTCACAAAGTAAAATATTTACAGGTATAATTACAGGTAAGAATTAGAAAATATTGATATATGTCTACTATATCAATAGTGTGTACAATAGTAACATTGAAAAAATATTGATATATGTCTGCTATATCAATCACGTAAAAATATTTGAGCTTAAGAGGATGTGTGTACAATAGTAATATTGTTCATAGTTAGAAAAGGGCTATAATATGTGGGTAAGCTGAACAGAAAGTAAAATAACAAAAACCACCTCATAAAGTCCATCTTGCACAAAGTAAACATTTTTTCTTTTGTCTCTTTTTTGGATTGGATATGAACATTATCATCAGATATCTTCAGAAACATCACCTGATAAATAGGGGAAAAATCCTTGTGACAAACATCATATTTGTATTACAAATATTGTTGCTGAAAACACAACGGTAGTTTGTCATTTGTTATGAAAAGCCCTTCTACATTCGCAATTCGCAATATTGCTCTTCCTCACAAGCCTTGTTGTACCAAGTAACCATAATTCATGTACGTATAATGCAGACAGCAGTGCAATTTCTTTCTGTATGTGCTACTCATACTTAGAGAAATGAAAGGACATGTTGATGTCATTTGTTTCTCGTGATGAAAATTGACTTCACTGAACAATTTGTATAGGAGGGAGGGTAAGGATTTATGTGGAGTGGCATTTTAGAATAAATCAACCAAGTTTTCTTACCATCATTTCCTTATGCACAACTACATTGAATGTTGCAAAAAAATATTTCTTAAATGTGAGCCACATGTATGAGTTGTGGCAGATGACGTTCACAAGAATTTTTACAATTCAGGAAGAATATGAATTAAATCTAGTGAATATGTGACATGGATAAGATAAAATATTTTCTACTTAACATAGTGAATGATTATTTTCCAAATATAGATATTCTAGTGGATAATTGCAAGTACAACACTGCAGACCTTGGCCAATCATGTAGACGGATTAATAGTGGCACACACATGGATCATATTGGAATGCACACATCATTTTGCAGACTCCAACCCCAGTTCTTATTCTTCTTTGATTGAAACTAAAAAGATGTGTACTCCCTTAACTCCCTAATTAATAAAACATGTGACAAGGCCACCTTTGAAATTATGTTCTGTAGGTTGTGAATACTTGAGGTTTGAGGAAGATATGCTGAAGTGCATATGGAATGAAGAAGATCATTATAAATATAGTATATGATAAAATTAACGAGACTATGCCATAGTCATTGGAATGGACTTTATGATTGAAATAAATGAAAATAGCACATCCACCATTGTAGTGTTTGAGGTATCTTCAAACACAAATATAATGAGGTCATTATGTCTATCATTCTAGAGCCAAATTTAGTGTGACTCTTGGGGGGTTGATGGAAATGAAAGAAACCACATCAAGGATAGCCCAAGTAGATGACTAAAAGAACCATCTTTCCATCTCAGAACCAAAACAGGCATAATTGAGAATACATGAAATAAATGTGTTATGAATCATCAACCTTGCAAGTGTAGTATATGTAGACTACATATTGATGAATTTGTTAAAAGTAGCCATTCATCTCATGACATGCAGCGATATTGTGACAAGGTCAACAACAATAGGAACAAGATGCTAGAATAAGCACAAAAAGATCTGGCCTAGTGTGTTACAATGTGGTAGAATAAGCACACAAAAAACTCCCTTACAAAATTAGACCTAGACAATGCATACAAATTTGTGTTGAGAATATTATTGACAACCCCCATTTATTGGACGCTTGCCTCTTATAATGTTGTTTATTGGTGACACATAAAAAAGAATCAATAAATCAATGGTTGGAGTAAAGTGCCTTTGGCTAATGAACATGTATTGCAAAAAACAAGACTAGTATTTTCCTTGTGGACAATGGTAAATTTTTTAATTATAGTTGTTCTTTAGTATGTTATCAATAATATTTAACATTAGGCCAACAGAAGAAAAGAGCATGATGGTCTCATGTGCAGTACTTAGAGTGTCGACAATGTTACAAGAATAGAGAGTTCAAATACAAGGGGCATACAGACAATAATTCACATTTTCCTGGTAACTGACCAACAACACTGAGCCCTACTTGTTACTCGTGTACAATACAACAACAATATCATGGCGATAATACAATAGCCAGCAACCATGTGATTATACAACATCCCAATAACCCCTGTTACTCATGGACATAATACAACAACAATATTGTCTGAATCAAGCAAGCAGGCAACCAGAATAGGAGAAAATGTGTGTTGTTGTTTGATAAGAACAAATACCTGCTCAGCCGAGATGACGAAAATAGGAGCACGACCAGACATTGCCAGGGATGAAACATGTGACAAGAAATTGAGAGAGAAATACACATTAGTTTACTGATTAAATCATCTATCGTTACAAGAGTAAAGATAGGAGGCTAGAAAACAGAAAGAAAGAAAAGGGTCGGCGGAGACAAACCTTGCAAGCAGGTCGGCGACTTCCCACAAAAGGGGCTCGGCAGCGGCGGCGGAACAGAAGACTGTGTGGATGGTTCGAACGTAAAAAGCGAGGAGATCACTGATGAAGTGTAGAACTATATAGCAGCCGCGAGTCGCGGCGCTTGCCCTTGCTAGGGTTTACTGCACGGCTTGTACACGGTGAAATGGGGCGTTTTGATGGGAGACGACAACTCGGGAGGGTTCCTTGTCCGCGTGTAGACTTCCGGTGTAGCTTGGCACTTGCAGACGAGCCACCACACCCATACATCCGCTTGATTGACCTGGTGTTCCGCCTACTCCACTGGGCAGGGTTTGCCGTACGCCAGTCGCCTGCCATGGCTTTTCCGCTGGAAACGATGGGTCAGCTTTAACTCACGGATAATAGTAATGACGAGGTCGTCTCGAGGTCTCGGGAGAGAACGAGGTCTCGAGAGAGGAGGTCTCGGGAGAGAAGAGAGCACAGACCACATAGCAGAAGATAGAGCAGGTAGAGGGGAAATGTGAAGAATGTCAGGATGGGTGTAGGGCGAGGAGAGGATCAGATCGCGAAAACCAGTTTGTGAACCGGAATCTCGTCCCTCGTGGGACTGGGAGAACCCGGGTTAGGGGGTTCTGTTATCCCATAACGAAGGTTTTTCAGGGTTGCGAATCAAACACAAATGAGTCTCAAACCGGCACTTATTTGACATGGTTGGTACTAAAAGACAACACCAAACCGCTTTTCGATTCCGTGCCAAACGCAGGCTTAGGGTGCAAGAGACTTGGTCAGGAGAGGAGTCTCCTAAATATTGTGAGACGAGCAAATGTATGTAGCTAATGGGCAAATTTAAACTTTATCTCCAATATCTAAAAGACTAAAACCCTAGGTCTGTGTTCCCCGGCTCTTTGCAGTTCAAACGCCCCTTCCCCCGACTGAAGATCTCGCCTCCTCCGCTCCCCGACCCCCTGCCACTGCTTCCTTCCGTTTTCCCAGAGATCACCGCGTTTTCCAGCAAACGAAAATCCTGAGGACGTTCACAACATTCACTAGAATTGGATTGCCGAAGGAAAAAGTAGTTCCTGACTCCTTCCCCATTTTGGTCCCCGTTCCGCTGGAGAAGACCTAGCTCTTCTTTCCAGCAGCTCCTGATCATTCTCCTTGACCACGGCGGGAGAGACCGGCATCAGCTAAAGCGAGCCACAGACCTGCGTCAGGAAAAGCGGAGAGTGTAACAATAGGTGGAAAGGGGAGTGTCGATAAGTGACCGTGGCTCAATCCGTAGACGACACCACGGAGCGCTCTCTCGCGCCAGCCGACCCTGATGCTATGCGCAATCGCATCAGGGAACTTCAGGAGGAGCGCATCACTTTGATGGGGTCGCAAACTATTGTGCGCCCCGAGTCGAAGGAGCTGATGGAAGCTTGCCTTGCTGAACTCCAGGGACGGTGCCAAGAAATTTCTGGCGAAGAGGCAAGCATTGCCGCTTTGGGAATGGAGGAGCTGGAGGCGTTCGTGGAGCGCATGAAGAAGGAAGTCCACGCAGTGGAGGAGGAATGTAGAGCTTATTCTAATGAAATCGAAGAGCTCACGGGAAGCATCGCTGAAGAGTCTGCTCATTTAGATAAGGATCTCCAAGATTTGGATCACGATTTGGAGCTTTATCGTCGAGCTGAAACTAACCAAGCAGAAGCGTTCCCCGACGCCCATCCAGATTACAGCTTCAAGGTGACGGGGCTTACTAATCTGACGGAGAAGACTGGTCTTGCATTGAGCACTTTAGAAAACCTTCAAAACAAACTGAAGATGCATGAAGCTATTGACCAAATTGAAGACAAGTTTTCGAACGTCAAGGTTATGGATATAGAAAACAACTGGCTTAGGTTGGCCTTGAAGACACATATCAGCGTAGACTCATTGCCAAAGAAACCAGGCCTTGTGATCGATCCTCTGTGCCTGGAACATGAGTTATTAATAGAAGTCAACGGTGAGACTATGGAGGTACTGGATCTAAAGATCTTCCCCTCTGATATATCTTTAGATGCGGTCATTGATGATTCCAGGTCCTCATGGTATGCATTGGAGAAGGTAATAAGGCACGTCCAACAACAGATCATGTTATGTACTCTCAGAAATGTAATGGTCAAGAATGCTAAAAACCTGGGACGCTCTATAGAGTACCTTGACAGAGATGACGTGGTGATCATTCATTTAGCGGGTGGAGTTAATGTGTACCTTAAGATATCTCAAGGATGGCCAGTATCTGATTCTGTATTAACTCTGGCCTCTGTTAAAACCATGGGTACTTCTATGGAAAACATGTCACTGAGCTTACTGCACGAAATTAAGGATCTAGGGAACTCGTTGGACAAAGACATCCGCTGGAGTCTTCCTGGCTTTGTGGACGCTGTGGAGGAGATTTTTGTCAGCAAAACACAACCTGCTGGTGGGGCAAACGCTAGTTCTGTATGAGGGACTCGGAGTCCTGACCCAACAAACTAAGTTTTCCAGTAGCATGTCAATGGTTTCCTACTGACTTGTATTAATCCTTCTTGTAGTTGTGCAAGTGAGTGGTTACAAAGGATTGCTTTCATGTTTCATGGATAGAGGAAATCGGAGACTATGCAGCATTAGTAGACAGCCAATTTCCCTTTGGCCTTCTCCCTCCAGACTTCCCGCATCTGGTTAGCCTGAATATGGTTCATCAACGACATTATGAAAGCTTTTGGACTTTTGCTAGAGGAGGAATCATGTCACATGTAGTCTCTGAAACAGAAGAGCTGTATAATTTTCTGTTGCTGCTCAATTTCTCCCACTTTTCTGCAACCTGCCTGGGCTCTAATACATATTTAGAATGACTTTATATGAAGATAAATTTTTAGACTCAAGTCTCGCTCTTCTTATGTATGAAGGGAATTGCAGTCGTTAACACAACAATGGGAGTTTAATAATGTTATTCCAATAGTGTCATGTATCAGGTTTCATGAATTGATATTTTGTTTTGCATCTATGAAACTATAATGTTTGTTTTCACCAGGATTACTCAGTGAAGCTTTACGTAATGTGCATTTCTGAGACTAAAAATGTTTGATTACGTTGTTGCAAGTTTTGGAAACTAATACAAACATACAATTACATATGGACATGCTCTTCATATTCACTGAGAATTTGTTTTTTTGCCTTGGTGTTTCTTCTTCATGCCCTATATGAAGCTTCTGTTTTGCTTCTTTTAGTTGTGAATACGCATGGAATAAAGGTTCACGACAGAAATCAAACTTTCGAATCCTTCTCCAGATATGATGTTTAACGACATTGGAAGTGATCTATTTTGTTTGTATGAGTTGTCTTCTGTTATCATTTTGTTGATAATCTATCTACATCAAAGAACATCTTCAACGCACATCTAGTACTATCTGGCCCAATTCTTGGTCAGATTTAGCCATGCACATCTCAAAACCTGTAATAAAATTCCCTTCCAGCTCATTATTTGGTGTTTTATCTATATGCCCAGGATTATGTTTTCAGCTTCTACCTTCAGGAATCTATACGAATGCAATGTCCCAAAAGCAGTTTGATGCTGTTGTGAAACTAGCTCACAATGACATAGTTAAAAGAGCTATACTGAAAATAGTGTTAACTAAATGATCATCATAAGAAGAGAACCTCATGGAATGGCCTCAACTGTGCCCATATTTCAAATGTGGCTTAACTTTGAAATTTACTGCTGTAAAGCCTCAATCATCAGGGGCATATCAACTATGGCCAGAACTGAAGCTATATGAATAATTTCCAAGTAGAGGCCCTAATTGAATCTAGGTACAATCGGCATTTTTTGTGAAATTTATTATTGTACACAAGGTAACTAATTTGAGCAAACCAATGTATTGGTTAGTTAAAAGTATAAAAAAACGCAATTTATTGCTGAGGAACGACTAAGTTGATGTAAAGTTATTTACTTTTAGTTAACCTTACTTGAATCATATATTTGTTGTTAAGAAATATGTAATATTTAATCATATGATATTTACATCTAAATATGCATTGGAGCCTAATATAAATATTTTTTCATTTTATATTGTTGAGACCTTAACAGGGCAAGCATGGCTGTTGAGGCTAACGCCTATGGGACCAAGGGGGTTCTGCCTAGGCCTAACTAAAATGATGATTTGTGCACCTTGACCTTGGCGGGCACCTAGACATTTTTTTCCTTCTAGATTTTCTTCTTCTTCCTGGTGTATGTCAATTTGATACCATATTTAGTTAAAACACATATCACTAAGACAGGTTTTAAGTACTTTTAGTTTTAGGCATTTGGTTCACTCTCGCATGATTGTATACGTTGTAGGAGATGTATGGAAAACCTATCACTATAGCCCACCATGCCAAAATCTTGGAGCCTTATAACCTTGCATGCAGTTGCTTCCATTGTTATGTAGTTCTAAGGGGAACTGCTTTGATGTTACTTTTTTGATATGGATAGATCTGATGTCATTATATCATAACGATAATATAACCCAAAACAGGAGACTTCCTCTCTCCGACTCCTCGTTGACCTGTGGAGAGGATTCGAACAGGGGACTTCTCCCTGAGTTCAATATAATCCAAATAGAGTTAATGCAAAAGAAGTTTCCATGTAGCTGGACCCGACGCTTTGTTCCGATAACGCAAGCTATCATATAATTAAAAAGAAAATGCCTATGCATGATCTGGGCAGAGCACAATCAATCGCGGAGCATCATGGCTGCCCTGATAGGAAAAAAATCAATATAAGCACTCCCATACTAGGGAACAAGGAAACCAAAAAAGAAAATGCATGTTTAGCATGGGGAGGTATCCTCTTAATAGTTAATACAACCCACCCAGCGAGAACAACAAGGCATATCAAACATGACATCTGGGTGGCCATAACCGCATCCTCACTTATGGCTCAAAGTTGTTCATGCTAAAAGAGAAGTCTCTAGTCGGGAGGAGTGGTTCAGGTGTTCGGCACGATGTCCCCTCATGAAGAGACTCGGGTTCGAAACCAGCGGCCGTCTCCGAAATGGTACACGTCGTGCAAGCCGGCCAACTGTACGTTTTAACCGGTTCCCGGGTGTGCGGGGCGCTCGGGGTTTAGAGTTTTACACTGTCTGGGGGAGTCACAAAGTGACACTTTTACGGGGGCGTCACAAAGTAGCGCTTCTACCGGGGTGGTTCTCTCGATTAAAAAAAAAAGTCTCCATCATGCTCGATAATGGTGAACATACGGAGCCGTCTTGACATTAGAGCTGAAGCTTCACCTATGATCAGATTTTTTCCAATGATTGACTTCTTTGTAAATGTTAACAGTAATGATTTTTTTTTCCGAAAAATATTTGTTTCTTAGGATGATCTAATCACAGGTGATCCATATATTCGGAAGGATACAAGTAACTAGATTATCAGTGAGTGGTCTTATGAAAGGCTTTAGAACGTCGGTGTTGAAGTTAGTGTGTACAAGGCGATCATAGACATAGCTGTTGCGAGTATTGTTGTAAAAAAGGAAGTGTGACTAGATGTGAATCGAGAAAACACAAAAAACTGTGTGATGTGTTCTCTTCATAATTCTGTAAAAGAAATATATATTTACGGACTGTGGAAACCTCCCTTTTCGCAGTTGGGTCCTATGACGAGTTTGTTATTCCAAACAACCATAAAAGAATTTGAACCTTTGGTGGCCATCTGATTTTTTTTTGATAAAACTTTCAAATGTGTAGAGTGGTGGACCAAGTGATTGAATAATCTATAAGCATAATTAACACCATAAAAGTTATCCCAAGGCCAAGAAAGAGATGCTTTATTAAAAATCTTAGATAGTCTGGTTATGAGCTCATTCATGTTGTTTGTAAGGCCTACCGTCTCAAAAGAACATTTAAGAATGTTGTTTCTAGACGACTAGATGGTTTTATAAGATTTTTCAAGAGAAATGTTCCTTATCAAATTAGGAATATGGATATGTGGTTTATACATGTCTAAATGTCCCACATGTGACCAAATGTCTGACCAATAAAGCTTCTTAGCCTCACATAATGGTGATATATGTGTGACATCATTTTGAAAAATGTTTCCAAATTGGGGAGATTTTTTTTGTATTCTTTCTCTTGCATCAATGTAACTTTTTATAATATTTGTCACTAACAAAGTAGGTGTCATTACCACTACTTTGTTGATCATACATACTGAAGTAAGCTAAGGTCAAGAATGCAACATCCAATTTGTGATTTAGGTTTACAAATTGGGTTTCTATAACAAGGTGAATCTCTTGTTATCATTCATACTTTCCCAAAGGAAATTTCATCTAAGATCATCTTATTGTTTTTCAATGATCTTAGCTAGATGAATGTAACTAATGAAGTAAGAGGGTATGAATGAAAGAGAGGCATTGATAAGTGTTAGTCATCTAGCTTTAAAAAGGTGATGCATGCACCATGCAGCTAAACGATGTGTCATATTGTCAAGGATAGATTGTGAGACCATACTATGCAATTTATGGGGTGATATGTGATAGGGACACGCCCATATATCGTAAGGCTACTATTATTTTCATTTTATTAATGTGATTTTGTTTTTCTATTTGTTCCTCAGTAAGGCTCACAATGGCCAAAGATGGTTTGTCAAAATTTATATTAAGACCTCAGATACCTTGGAACTGGCCGAGCATGGATATGGAATTGATGACATTTGTTGGATCAATGGGCTCTAGAGGGGGGGTGAATAGAGCTTCACAATTCTCACAAGACGAATTAGACCACCAAATTATATAAAGTGTAAAAGCTTAAACAAGCAGCAATTTGATGTCTTAATATAACATGCATAGAAAGGATGAGAGGCAAGAAAAAACAAGCACTTGGACAGGTGGTTTAGAGTGGTTCCATGTCCTAAACTTAGGAGCAATGTCAATCCACTACCTAGAGTGGGTTAGTCTCTAGGATTTGCAATCTTGATACTCTTATATTCCACAATAAGATTACAAGACACAACAACCACACATCCAAGGGCTTAGCACCTCAAGCAAAGATCTTCAACCTTACAACCTATAGAAGGAGCTTACCCACTTGAATCATGGAGTCTTCAGCCATCAACATGGACTTACCCACTCCTTCCTTCAAGTCTTCTGCCTTCAAGGGATTACCTATCTTCCTTGAGTGTTGCCTTGACTATCTCCTTCACTTGGAGATCTTGAGCACCTATCTCCTTCACCTGGAGATCTGGAGCACCTTGCTTTCTTCAACCTTGAAGAACATCACTTCCTTCTCCTTCACTTGGAGAAGATTTTCAAACTTTATCTTCAATGGGATTGAGGAAGGAAGATGGATGAGGAGAGCTTTACATCAATACAGGGAGTAGCTCTCTTACACAGGAACCTATCTCACTCATACTCACGAATTTGACTTGAAGGTAGAGAGAGAAAGGGACTCAAAGGGTTAGAACACTCTCAACTATGTTAGAACCAAGTTTGCAATGAATGAGTAGCCTTGGAATGAACTCCAAGAGGTCCTATTTTTAGTTAAGGGTGCCCCTTTAAGTTGTGGGACACTTAGATACAAAAATAGCCATTTTTGCTCAAAGAAATGACTATTTTCACTCAAAACACACACCAATGGTCACATCACTTTTTCTAAAAAATTTCGTACAGTGCAATCGGTCGAGTTTCAATAAAGTTTACTCGACCGATCAAGTAAAAGACAAAACCGATGTTCAAACGGTCGGTCGAGTTTGTCCTGGGGAAACTCGACCGATCACTGAAGATCGTTTTGGTCAGGCACTCGATCAGTCGAGTTCTGTGAAAACACAACTTGACTGATGCTATCTCTAGAAAACTGACCAAGATGGATCGGCTGAGTTTGTCCTGGGGAAAACTTGACCGATTGACAACCTATTGTCAATCTTTGGAAAATGCATATAAAGTGATTTAACTTTGGCATTTTATGTCCCAATCATTTTTCTCATCTAAGTTACAAGTGAATTCATCATTACAAGTGATTACAAAAATGTTCTAAGGTCATTTACATAGATTTCCACAAATACACACTTGTAGCTCTTTGACTTGAACTTGAGCCATTCTAGGGCTTTTGATTTTGGATCCTTTTCATGTACCTAATACCTGAAATCAATCTTTAATACACATATTAGATACATATGAGTGGAATGGTTAAGTCATTATCAAAACATGGACAATGTATAACCTCAAGGTCAACATTCTCCCCCTTTTTTGACAATGACAAGCCATTCCTCAAACATATTGAGAAAGGATGTAGAAGTTATACCTTTGCCTTCTAAATTTGGGGGATTCATGATACGAACAATGTGAATTGCTCCCCCTTAATCTATGCTTCCTCTAAACTGCATGGTTAGTCTATCTACACATAGTAATAACAATCTACATGTAGTATGTAGTCCTTTGCAAGTTCACATGATGAACAATGAATGAATAAGAAAAGGATCTCACCAGATAAAAGCAGTAGTATAACAATGAATACCAATATGATTGAGTTTCAAGACTTGAAAAATCTCTCCCCCTTTTGACATTATCAAAAAGTAAGGGGGGTAGAATACCATAAACTCAGGTCTTCTCCAAAACACAAGCAACCACATATGTCGAAAGAATAAGCAATCACATAGCATATATCACACAAAGACATAAGATAACATTCAATCTAAGTTGTAAGCAAAAAGTGGCAGAAGATGGCACCAACACATACAAAAGATCAGAGTAAAAAGCTAGAGTTTACATCAGATATATAACAACTCAGAGTTATGTTCACATGAGAGCAACTATAAGCATAAGACGATGAAAACAAAGATAAAATAGTACAACTCAGATATATGTGCCAAGATGTTTCTTATACAAAATAGTCGAGAAAGATGTATATGATAAGCATGCAAGACTACAAACTAAGATACAACCTAAACATCTAAGCTATCTATATCTATGGTATCATCATCATCTCCAGGCGTGTAGTCCTCGTCTCCATCAGAAGGTGGAGCAGTAGTGCCATCATCATCGGAGTCAGCACCACCACCATCACCAAGTCATCACCATCACCATCGTCATCAGCATCATCAGCCTCAGCATCGTAAGCCTGGTTCGACATCTCCTCATCAGCAGGAGGTCTAAAAGAGTGACCGGGCCAACGAGCATTCTGCTCAGCCCAAGACATACAAAGAGCGTGAAGTTCATTGGCATGTGGGAAGGATGGGGCAGAGTCTCCAAGGCTAGCAAGTAGATTGGCCATGGGGCCAGCAGGCAACAGTAGATAGACAGGATCGGAGCTACCAGGAGAAAAAGGTGGCGGAGGTGGAGGAGCAGCAGCGGAAGGCTCGGGAGTGGGATAGTAATGATTATATGCATAGGAAGCATAATCACTACCTGGGTAGGGTTGGTTGGTGGGATAAGGGTGAGTAAAGGATAGATTCATGGTATACATGATGGAACACAGATCCTGATGCAGATGGTCCAGAACATGTTGGTTGTGTGCTTGTTGGTGGATCATATATCCCAAAAGGGTTTCATTTGATACACGAAGCGAAGCACGACTAGGTTTGGGAGGAGGCTGCGGTGGTGGAGCTCGGGTGGAGGAGGTTGGGGTTGTAGAATCTGAGGGAGAAGCACCAGGGGTGGAGGAGAACACAGGCACAGACTTTTGAAGTGTGGTCTCACTGATGCAAACACCCTTTCTGGCGATCGGGTAGTGGAAGTAAGAAAAGAGGTATTTGTTAGTGGCGAACTTGAAATAGCCACAAATCAAAGCCGGGTAGGGAGGGTGGGTGTCTTTTGTGTTCTTACTAGTGTCAAAGCAGGTCATATGGTGTAGAATATATCTGGCCCACTTGACACTGATGTTCTCTAACAGACAATACATAATGACAATAGTGTTCTCTGCAATGTCCGTTTAGTTTTTCTTTGGATGGACATTACAACGGCTAGCAACCTAGATACTTGATCAATAATCGCTTGACGTCTAGGAGAGGGCTCAATTAAGGCACGAAAAGGAAAAGGGCTTCAAGGAAGAAGTTCCTTGTACCAATTTACAACCTCTATCGATATAAATGATGTATCATCAAAGGGAATCAAGCGATTAGAGGATGAAGAAGTAGGTGCATTGCTTGGAGCATGTCGTTTACTTCTTTGGGAGGCCATGGAGGCAAAATAGATGAAGAAAATGTGCAAACAAGCAAAACAAACCGTAAAAGCCAAATAGGAACCACAAAGGATCACCTGAGAAGGTCTAGGTTAAGATACCTAGGTCAGGAAATGGTTGGGAATGGGAGATTTAGGGCTAGGGTTGAGAGCTCAGGGCTTGAGGATGATGGATCGGTCAGCTATTTTCTAGTTGAGAGGGAAAATAGTCGGTCGATCGTAACTTAAAGTTGGCTCAGCCCGCTGATTGGTCGAGTTCTATGAGTGTGAAACTCGACCGAATGGTTCTCTGAAGAACAACTCTCAGCTCCTGATCGGTTGAGTTTGTCTTGGGGAAACTCGACCCAAGGTCAACCTGACCTAAAATAGTAATTCTTAATTTCTAGCCATATTCATGCCAATTAAATTCATTTTTCAATTCTATTATGTATAATTAACATATGTACTTAGGCACATGTAGCTCATCATTGGGTACTATTTTGCGATAAAATATGAAATTCGATAAAAAAAACCCAAAAATAAGCAAGTTAGGCACATTTTAAACATATATAGGCAGATAAGGTGAGGAATGACATGAGCAAACATATAGGATAGAGATAACTAGCTAGATCACATAGCAACATCATCCAAAGCAATAATGAGCAGTTTAGATCAAATAAAATTAAATTGATCTCTAGCTAGAGGTTTCGTGAAAATGTCCGCCAACTGATTTTCCGTGTCCACGTGCGTGATATAAATATCCTTTTTGGCAATGTGATCACGAAGAAAGTGATGGCAAACCTCTATATGTTTAGCTCTACTATGCAATATATGATTATAAGAGAGATTGATTGCACTAGTATTATCACAATAGATAGAAGAAGCATCAAAATGTATGTTAAAGTCTTAGAGCATTTGCTTCATCCATAGGACCTAGGAACAACAACTCCCGGATGCAATGTATTCATCCTCGATAGTTGATAATGCCACGGTGCTCTGTTTCTTAGAGAACCAAGAACCAAGCATGGTCCTAGAAGGAAGCAAGTGCCACTTGTGCACTTTCTATCAACCAAACAACTCACGTAATCTATATCACTATATGCCACAAGAGTAAAGTCCCTTGACTTAGGATACCATAGTCTAAAATTTTGAGTTTTGGCTAAGTACCTCAAAATCCTCTTAACGACAATAAGATGTGATTTCCTAGGGCTATATTGAAAGCGAGCACACAAGCCAACACTAAACATAATATCAGGTCTAGAGGTAGTTAAATAAAGTAAACTTCCAATCATACCTCTATAGAGCTTCTCATCTACCTTCTCACCTTCTCCATCTCTATCAAGTTTGGCGGTGTTGGACATGGAAGTATCCATCGGCTTCATGTTCTCCATCCCAAAGCGTTTGAGTAGTTCATGTGTGTACTTATCTTGGTTGATGAAGTTCCTTCTTTTGTTTGCTTGATTTGAAATCCAAGGAAGAAGGTCAACTCACCCATCATGCTCATCTTGAACTCACTCTACATGATAGAACTAAACTCCTTTCAAAGATCAAGAATCAGTCCCGCCAAAAATGATATCATCAACATAAATTTGAATAATAAGAAAATTGTTAGAAGTGTGCTTTAGAAACAAGGTAGAATCAACTTTGCCCATGACATACCTATTATCTAACAAAAAATTATTTAATTTCTCATACCAAGCTCGAGGTGCTTGTTTGAGTCCATAGAGAGCTTTTTGCAACAAATAAACATGATTGGGTAGCTTGTCATTTTCAAAGCCTAGAGGTTTAGTAACAAATACTTCCTCCTCGATTGTACCATTCAAGAATGCACTTTTAACATCCATTTGATATAACAAAAAAAATTTGTAATTAGAAAAGGCAAGTAGCATTCTAATAGATTCAAGTCTAGCAACAGGAGCATAAGTTTCATCAAATTCAATACCTTCCTGTTGGTTGTTACCTTGTGCTACTAACCTTGTTTTGTTCCTTACCACTTTTCCTTGCTCATCTAGCTTGTTTCGATAGACCCACTTGGTGCCAATGATCTTTCTATCACTTGGTCTTGGCACTAGAGTCCACACACGATTCTTCTCGAATTACTCCAACACTTCTTGCATGGCAAGGATCCACTCATCATCACCAAGGACTTCTTTGATATTCTTTGGCTCTAGTTGTGAGATGAAGGCATTGTCTGCTAGTTCTTTGTTGTATGCAGCTCGTTTCTTCACTCTCTCGAATGGGTTGCCAATGATTAGCGCCTTGGGATGGTTCTTCGCAAAGCGGGGAGTAGGATCCTTCTTTTCTTCTTCATCTGCTTCTATCACCTGCTTACCTTTGTTGTCGATGTTGAGGTCTTTCAAGATAGGAATTAAGTCATCTGCAACATCATTATTAACAACATGCTTGCCAACAACATGGTTAGTTTCAATAAACTTAACATTAATAGATTCTTCAATTTTAGATAATTCAATGTTGAAGACTTTATAAGCCCTGCTTGTGGTGCTATAGCCTAGGAAGAAAGCCTTATAAGATTTTAGATCAAACTTGTCAAGAGAATCCTTCGTGTTCAAAACAAAACAAGGACATCCGAAAACATAAAAGAAATCAATGAATGGCTTTCTACCACACCAAAGCTCATAGGGGATTTTCTTCAAAGAAGGATATGTAAAAACTGTTTTGCAAAAAATAGGCGGTACTAATGGCTTCGGCCCAAAACTTCTTAGGAATGTCATATTCAAGAAGCATTCATTACTACAGAACAGGTCTTTAGCATCGGTTAATTAAGGGCTTTAGTGTCGATTTCCAAGCGACACCTAAGTGGACGCCGCTAAAGGTGGACCCCTTCGGCTTCGGTTCCCAACCGACGCTAAAACACTTCCCGCCACCGAAAATGTGCCAGCAAAGGGACTATAGGCGTCAATTTTTTAAGAAAACGGACACTATAAAATTGTTACAGACGTCGGTTATTAAAAGAACTGAAGTCAAAATGCTTCCCGCCACCAAAAAATACACTAACAAAGGGCCTATAAGCGTCGGTTTTGAAAGATAACTGACACCATATCAGCTGAACTGACGTCAGTTTTATCCTAATAACCGACGCCATATCCCCTGCCTACCACCACAGTCGTGCTTCCTAACACGACTGTGGTTCCTGGCCACATAGACGTCGGTTTTTTATCAAAAACCACCGTCGTATGTCTTTGGTGTCAGTTTTGTTCAAATAACTGACGCCTATGTTATGATTTTTTTCTTATCAGTTTGCAGACATGTTGTATGGCTGTTCAGCAGGATGAGAACCTGCAGTTCAGTTCTAAACTGTACGTTTATGACATCCATTGATATCGGCCAACAACATGCCACACACTTATAAAATTAATAAGATGGATAATATTATATATTTGTGATTCACACACATGTATAAGCACATTTAATTCAGATTATTTTTTCATCACACACATGTAGAAACCAGTAGCAACCTGCAGTTCTATTCATTTCATCTCTTTTCACATTCAGACACATGTAGAAACATTTATGTATTGATCATCTTCACACACATATGACAATTCATAAAAATTCATTCACATTCACACAAAAATAATTATGAGAACAAATTTATTCTTTATTCATCATTGTCATCATTGTCAATAAAATTATATCTAAAAATTCCCACTCTTTGTAGGGCTTTTGCCCATTCTTCTCTTACAACATCTAATTCATATCTCATATAGGGAGCATGTACATCAAAACGCTTTTCACCTGTGCTGAAGTCAGCAGTTTTAAAGACCTGCAAAGAGAATGATGTATATATATAATTAATAATATATAATAAGATTGATATATTTTATATTATCCAATGAGACTATGTATAATACCTGCTGTATCTTATCGATTTCCATTATAGCATGTTTGATGATTAAGTCCATAAATAGCATCACATAGTAGGCACATGCCCAGCCGTTGTCTTGTGTAGCACACTATAAATTGAAACATACAAAATATTCAAAAATACAAATAAGCACAGTTCACATAAATAATATATACATTGGAGTTAGGAAATTACTTTCACATTCTCCTAAATTAGTGACAGATCCTTTTTCCTGGGGACTTTTCCTCCAGCTTTTTTATACTCTTGTAAATCCCTACATATGTTAATGTAACACATTAAATTACATAATTAAATAGTAATGTAGTAACAGATGTTAACATATATAAAAACATAAAATATTTCTCACAAGAATAATGGCCTTTTAATTGCATGTCCATATAATGTATCCAACGCATTCCCCGCAGGATCTAGATAATAGACAGTGAACGTCTTGGGGACAATAACTAGTAACTACCAATGCTTAGCACTATAGGTAAGAAAGTAGAAAATTAATAACTCAAAATCCACAATAAAAATGTAATTTGCTTAAGTCTAAATTATAAGCAAAGTAAACTTATTCGACATTGAATGGAGATATTATCACCATCTTATTATTTTTACCAAAATATTGAAAAGCATCACAACAATATGAAGTAACTGAATATAGGTCTACATCTACAAGACTAATCAAAGATGGAATCAAAAATCCCACATGGGAAAACCCAAAATCTGTACATATCTTGTGTAAGTGGTTGTAAAATATGTATTACGTATGCATTAATATATAAGAAACCAGATCACCATATATAAAACAAGATATATGGATGTATAAATAAGATCTCACCATATCCACAACTCTATCATAGATGCGTTCAGCCATTCATAACTAAACAACTCCAAAATATCTTGTATAAATATCTTATTTGCGTATGATTGACCTGCATTAATACCTATTCATTAATACGTACGTATGTAGAACTTGTATTACGTATACATTAATATGTATGCTAAACTTGTATAAATAGATTGTTATCGTATGATTTACCTACAACATCCTCCAGAATAGTAACAATTATAGGGCAATTTGTATCATGTTCGTTGATCCATACTGCCACACCCCTACAATTAGGACCTATCGAGGCATGTAGGTCCCTTGGAAGCCAACTTGGTAGTCGAGGAGGTGGAGGCTGAGATGTAGCGGGTCTCATCTTTTTGACCTGTGTATATAATTTCAAATCAATTGACTCGTATATACACACTAACAAATTAAAGTAATGGAAATTTATCATACAATATCAATATAAAGGACATCCACTTCGGGCCACAGTATCACTTCGCCTACTGCCTCACCAAGTGTTTCAGCATCTGGGTGTGCATGAGGAAGTGCAAGATCCGTCCAGTCGGGGAGTACATGTATCGGGCTCACACGTACCACACCATCCGGTACTGGATACCCATGAAACATGCACCCTTTAAGGGGTGGGTAAGCCGACGCCTCTGCAACAATATATTCTTGACTTTTTAGTCGACATGGCTTCAACCCCTACAAATTTACGTAAAGAATATTATATGCATATATACACAAACATATCATCTTGAACAGACTAGCTATTATGTCATAAAAATACTTATAGAGGATGTGCTAGGTGATGGGTCTATAGGATTACTCCCAACCTCTGTAGTATGAGCAGTAGGAGAAGAGCGGCCCGCCACATGTACTGTCTGAGTGGCAGTCTGAGACGCCTACCACTTGCTAATTGCTCTGTGGAGTCTCTTATCAAGTACTTCCTCGACTCTCCTATCAATTAACGAATCTACCTATACATAGATAAAAGCAACGCTAGCTTTTGATTATTGAATTCCCTTTCACAATAACATTCTAAAATAAGAATAGGTTACCTCAGCTTGTGAAAGTCCCGCTTTTGGGACATGTTTGTGCTGGGATGGCCCAAAGAACACTTTGATTCCCACACCAACGCCTGCACCCCTAACACGTCTAGGATGCTCTGGGTTACCCAGAGCAACTATCAGGTCATCCCTTGTGCCCTGAGGGATGAACTTGCCTTCCTTCCTCTGCTCGTGCATCTCCCGCTAATCACCATCAACAAAAATTAGTAAGTAAACATAACAATAATCAATATCGATTGATTCCTCTAAGAGTTGATTTTACCATTTTTGCAGCCGCCTCAGTAGTTGTGGGCTTCAGTTTGTCTCCCTTCTTATTTTGCCTCACAGCTATCCACATAGCATGGCGAGGCAGAGGTGTGGGAGTAGTAGTAGAGGACTCTGCAGTCTCCTGAGTAGCAATAGGCTAAGCAGACTCAGCCTGTAGTCTTTGGCGAACGCCTGCATATCCTCTTGGACCCATTGTGTGGTCGTGCACATTCAGTGCACGCCTTGCTCGTTGAGCATCGTTGATAGCCTAGTTAGTTAGCACGTTGATTTGGTTAGTAATACTAAAGGTTAATCTTGAATAGGTAAATACATAAAATGTATATTAATTAAATTGGGAATGGCGCTTAATACCTTGAATTCATTTGTTTTTCTTTGGGTAATAAACACCTCCCAGTCTTTGGGGTCCATGTAGTTCCATTGTTGTGTGGCTCTACCTAAATTTATTTTTTAAAGAGAATACAAACAAAAATTATTAGTGTAGAGTTAGTGAAATAGTGATCAATGTCTAGAATTGGAAATCAATCAAGAACCTCTTCTCAGCATCACGTATGTAATCTCGGGTGAGATTGGTCCTATAGTTCCTTAGGACCCTCCCACAACGTTGCATCACACATTTACGATGCAACTTTTCATCTAGACCAAATATGCTCTACAAATTAAATAGAATTGCTATTAACTAGTATCCTAAAAATTAGTAATCTACACAAATAGAATTATAAATAATAATAACTCATGCATAGTTCCTTCCATATGTGGTCTTTATTCCCCTTAGGAACTTTATGCCAGGATTCTAGGATAGGACTGCAATGGTTGCGAGTAAGAACCCCAAGATATGAAACAAATGAGTTGTGGTTCACTCCATATGGATTTCCTGCATGATTGAAATCCACAGCCAATTTGGGTCCATTGCCCCTTTGCTGTATTAACTTGTTCATCATTGCGATGCCCCTCACTTTCTCAATTTTCTTTTGCTGCTCATCAAGTGTTGTAATTTCTTCAGGGGGTACATCACCAACCTAAAATTTGATTAAAAAAATACACTTACATGATATAATTATAAATGAACATATAAATAGAAACCTTAGGGATATATTCTTAAAACTTACATTGTCAGGCGACGCAAGCACGTTCTCACCCTCACGGTGATCATCAGCACGGTCATCATGGGAATGCTCAGCCACCTGAAAGTTCACATTCAAATTATAAATTTCACATTGTAAAGTAACACTAATTGTAAAGTTCACATTGTAAAGTACACATTCACATTGTAAAGTTCACATTCACATTGTAAAGTAATTCACATTGTAAAGTCCACATTCACATTGTAAAGTTCACATTCATAAAAATAAAACATATAAAAAATATAAACATTCATGCCTCTAATATTGTGATCTTTTATCAATTAACAATCCTTCATTGTGATCCCCGCGAACATATAAGTCATTGTGATCCCCAGCTTCAATGTTTGGTGGTGTTGGCAACCCAACTGAGAATGGACCGGAAGTCATCATACTTATCATAGTACTATTCTTCATCTATAGGATCTTCAATGAACTATCTTTTACCATGAAGAACAACCGACCATTTATCATTTACAGGATCATCAATATAAAATACTTGTTTTGCCTGTGATGCCAATATGAATGGTTCATCCTTCTCGCCAATGTTTTCAAAGTTCACTAACGTGAAACCCAATTCATCCTCTATAACTCCTTTGTTGTTGCCAACCCAATTACATTTAAAGAGCGAAATTCTGAAATATACATAGTCAAACTCCCATATGTCTTCAATGACATTGTAATATGACATTTTAGCTTCATGTGGACTCTTATCCTTTGCACTTGCAAAAAACAATGAAGATGCTTGAAGGGTGACCCCGCTGTTTTGTACGACACTCTTATCATCTTGACGCTGTGTATAATACGAGAATCCATTTATGACAAACCTTCATAAGACATAGCATTCAATTTTGGTTTAAAGGTGAGGCATTTGATGGTTTCCGTAAGATTATCTGGTGTTTGAGATAGTTGATGTAAGACTTTATCTTAAAACCACTTAATAAATATCTCGTTATGCTCTCTAGCAAGCCACATTGAATTGGATCGAGGATATTGTCTATTGATGAAATTGGTATGTTCCTCGATATAAACACTCACTTCGTCGATGTTGTGTAAAATATACAAGTGACCTTGCTCCAACTGCTCACGACTGATTACTTTCACCTGTGATCCCAAAATTCCTTTGCCAAAATGCTCCTCAATATTCTTGTCATTCACAGGAGCGTCATTAGCACTCAGAAAGTCATTACAAAAATCCATAACTTCTCTCGCCACATAACCCTCAATAATACTCCCTTCATGCCGATAACGGTTTCGAACATCACCTTTAAAAATGCTCATGTATTGTTCAAAGGGATACATCCAATGCAAGAAAATTGGTCCCAACATTTTCACTTCCCTAGTCAAGTGGACAATAAGATGTACCATGATATCAAAGAACGAAGGAGGAAAATACATCTCAAGCTGACATAGGGTAACAACCACTTCTCTTTGTAATTTATTGAGAGTATCAAGGTCAATAACATTGTTGCACAGACTGTTGAAAAAGAAACAAAGTCTGGTGATTGCAAACCGTACATGCTTTGACAATATAGATCGAATTGCCACATGAAATATTTGTTGCATTAGAGTGTGACAATCATGAGATTTAAGACCTATCAACTTCAGATCTTTCATTGATACCAATGTACGGATGTTGGATGAGTAACCCTGTGGCACCTTAACATTTACCAAGCATTCACAAAAGGCTTTCTTCTCCTTTCTAGACAACGTGTAACAAGCGGGAGGTAAGTATGTTCTTCGATCATTACTAACTACTTCTATTAATTCTGTCCTTATTCCCAATTCACGTAGGTCCATTCTAGATTTTATCCCATCTTTAGTCTTACCTGGTATATTCAATAGAGTACCGATGACGCTATCACATACATTTTTCTCAACATGCATGACATCGATACAATGCCTGACTGTCAAAGAACTCCAATAAGGAAGATCCCAAAATATTGACTTCTTCTTGAATAAAGATTTGTCACTCTGTGTGGCCATCGTACATTGTGATCTCTTACCAAATTCATTGGTGATGTCTTTTACTCTTTCATAAACATCCTCCCCTAATATAGATTTAGGTGCACTATGTTCCTCATTCCGTCTATTGAATGCTTTGCGCAACCTACGATACAGATGAAATTTTGGAAGAAACCTCCGATGACCAAGATATACAGTCTTTGTGCCGTGTTTTAGTCGTATTGAATCAATGTTCTCTTCACATATAGGACACGCTTTAGATCCTTTGACACTATATCCAAACAAATTCCCATACGTTGGAAAGTCATTCACAGTGCAAAACAACATAGCGTGCAAATGAAATGTCTCTCTTCGTGAAGCATCATAGGTCATCACACCTTCACCCCAGAGCTTCTTCAAGTCATCAATCATAGGTTCAAGATAAATGTCGATATCATTTCCAGGTTGTTTAGGACCCGATATCAAAGATGACAGCATAACGTACTTCTTTTTCATACACAACCAGGGAGGAAATTGTATATAACAAGCATAACTGGCCAAGTGCTATGTTGGCTTCTCAATATCTCATACGGATTCATCCCATCTGTACAAAGCCCAAGTCTTAGATTCATGTCTTCTTCACTGAATTTAGGGTACAATAAATCAATCTTCTTCCACTGTGGGGAATCAGACGCATGTCGTAAGATCCCATCATTATTTTTCTTAACATCTGCATGCCAGCTCAAATTCTTCGCATCTATAGGATTGGCAAACAAGTGTTGAAACTATGGTATTATAGGTATATACCACATCACCTTGGCAGGAGAACTAGTTTTGGACTCCCCCGAAGTCGTCAATTTATACCTTGACGCACCACATTTCGAACAATCTTTCAAATCCACATAGTCCTTTTAAAATAATACACAATCATTCGGGCATGCGTGTATCTTCTTGGCCTCCACTCCCATTGGGCACAACAATTTCTTTAACCGGTATGTTGAGATTAGCAGCTCGTTTCCTTCAGGAAGAATTTCTTTCAACAAAGACAACAATGACGTGAAGCTTTTGTCGCTCCATCGATTGTTAACTTTCAGTTTATACAATCTCAACACAACGCTAAGATTCGCAAACTTACAACCTGTGTAAAACGATATCTCAGCATCATGCACAATGTTTCTAAACATGGGAGGTGGATCGGTGTGATCTACCCCACAACTATCAGCATCACATCAATGATGTCTACTGGAACTAGTTCGTTCACATCTACGTCATCGAAGGCAATTTCTTCTTCCACACAAGCACTGCTATATACACTTCACCTCCTTGAGGTGATTTTCTCATCATGGACAAGACCTAGAGATCACAAACCTATATGAGACCCCCCCTATGGCTCCTTGTCTGATAGGCACTCTCATATGAACTCTACAACTCGATACAAGTTCAAATTAGGGTTTCACATTCAACCCTTTCTTGGTCTTTTCATCACTAAGAGTACCATCACTCATAAATGATTCAAACATGGTGCCTCCTTATTTATCTCTACTCTAGATGATACTAGGAGGGAGTACGAACACTCTAGAGGTGGTAATTTGCATATCAACCCTACATTTTGAGTAAATTACAACTTGTACCAAAATTGGTGCACAAGTCACTAACATTATTCAAACAAGTTCAAACTTGGAATTTAGGCTTTCCACAAGCCACCACCTAGCATAATTATATTTCTTATGATGGTAAAACACTTAGGACACGTTAAACATGTGACAAATTGCAATATAATCCCTTATCTTGGGTAAATTGCATGTTGGTCCAAAATAAGAGAACATTGCTCAAACGTTATTCAAACAGGACCAAACTTGAAACATAAGTTTGTCACCTGATAACAAAACTCTTTAGAGAATTATATTAAAGTTCTAAGTAACTTATTTAGGCTAAACACATAAGGTTATCCCTAAACCAGGTCAGGGATGTTATAAGTTATAAACCCCTAACAAGGATTTTGTTCCCGAAATCCTAGATGAAGGAAGACAATTGCTATTCATGCATCATATCATCAAGCCTCCTCATAATGTCTTGATTTCATGGAGATGACATAGAACTTTGACCAGCATAAAGTTCTTTCATGCAAGGTTATCATATAATTTGTCATACTCAATTGTCCTTCCCAGACTAGAGTTACATTCTGTCATTCATTTGAGACTACAAGTCTTATCACATTTCTGTTGTGTTAGTCTAATTTGTTGGTACAACACTAACTTACTTCTGACTAGAACCAACCATCCCGTTAACTATTTATTTTCTTGTCATAAGAAGAGGCTAGTTACCAAGAAGAACTATCTTAGAGGTGATTCTAGATATTATATGTATCAGCTTCCTTAACAGATTTAGATAAGTATATTTTAAGGAAGTTATCTTAGCTTGACAAACTTTTCCCAAGATGATTCTATAACTTTTCCTTCAATTAATACATCCTTATCGATGTTATGTTTATGCATAGCATAAACTCCTAACATATGATGTCCATATTATCGTATGCAACCAAACTAATCTCAAAGTTTGCCTTTCTAGGTAACCAAGCATTAATCATCTTATTAGGAGTCGTGTACTCATCATCTCATACCTTTAAAACTTCTTGGACACTATAATTCCTTACCTTAGTATTAGTTACATGTGTCAAAAACATATCATATCCTTATCATTTCCATCCTCTATTGTTATTACCAAAACCAATCATATAATAGGACCTTTCTTTCATCTCGAGACATTACTAAACACATATTCTTTGTCTTGGAACTAAAATCCAAGACTAGCTGATACTTTTCAAAGTATTCTTCTATATATTTCTTCTAATCCATGCACATCAAGTGTCATAAGATTTACTTGATTGTCATGTTTCTGAAAGGAAAGATCACAAGGAAACATAATCCTTCTTATCACCCCATCATTATTCAGGGTTGTTTATTAAAGAAAAGAGATTTTCACCTTCTTTGAGTATTTAATGAACTTTCAATTGTTCATGTGTCATTCAATCTTGTTTCCTCTTAGGTTCCTTGCCATCAGCATAGGAATTATAAAGATGATTACATGTCATCATCCTTTAGCATTATCATCATCATGATTACTAGATGTGGGTATTCAAATCCTTAGTTCATCACTAAGCATTGTCACCTCTCATCAAGTAATTGTTACTTCTTCTTGGAGGTGTTGTGGAAATCGAGCTTGGAGGATCTTCTTCTACCTTGAGCTCATGAAGCTTGGAGCTTGATGGTGATTCTTGAGGTGGGTTATATAACTCTAAACCCTCTTTGTTATTATCATCTTTTACTTGCTATCTTGTTCTTCATTCTTGGCTCATTATTGCTTGCATGTTAGTAACCCTTTTGGGTAGGTTAACGTTATGTTTTGGAAAATGAACTTTGTTTAGTTGTTGCCCATGTGTTGCACCTTCCTTCTGCCTTGCTAGTAACGCCATCTTGAGGTTGAAGATGGGGTGGCTGATATGCTGACAAAATTTTACTATGCGCTAAAATGCAAGTGAACGTGTCGAGTAGTACAAGCCTTTGTGAGGCCCGAGTCGAATACAGGGATACTCAGAATTGTTGGAGACTCCTACTAACTATTTGCGATCAGCTAAGCCGAATAACAAATTTAGGGTTGTTGTTAAAAATAAAAGAAAACAAAAACAAAATAAAACAAACGGTCGATTAAATGTTAATTTAATCAATTCAAAAGGGTATCTTTAGGATTGTGGTTTCACCGCGGGTTTTCATTGTATTCAATTTTATATAATGCCTCAATCTTATCTCTATCCGAGTAGTGGCCTAAAAACAGAATTACCCACTGTTGTGGTGCAATTCACTACCTAGGTTTAGGTCAGTTCCACCGTCGTAGTAACCTATACCCTAAACTAGGTGCATTATGAACGATCTCTCAGTATCCACCATTAATTTTACACCACCTTGGTCAAGGGATTTATCGATTAATGTAGATTTCATTTCTTTTAAGCCGTTAATCCTTCTTTCAAAGTGATTAAGGGCATTAGGTTATTATTATGGTGATCAAGCATAACAATATATTGAGAAAATGAAACTATACCACGGATTTAAGAGATAAAATATGATTTACTATTATAAAACTGTCATATAATGAATTCCTGGGCTACTCCCGGTCCTAAAGAAGGAGGGGATTAGCCCTGCATGTTCATCTCACACAAGTACATGGTAGAAATAGGGGAAAACATGTGAAAAACGTGGAATGAAAAGGGAAAACCCCTGAACGAAGAAGAACCGGTTGATCCTTTGCATAGAACACGTGCTCTCACGCCTTTCGGTGGTGAAATCTGTCTTCTGCGGCGTCCGAATCAACTGGTATGAACTTCTGGCCTCCGTTCTCCTCTCTACTGCTCCTCGGTACTCGTGCAATGGCTAATGAGATCCTCTCCCCTCTGGGCCTCCGTCATTAAGTATAACTCCCTCATTAGGTCGCTAATTAACCACAACCGTCCTATTGGGAACAATCTGAATCAAACGCATATCTGACGGTGTCGATACCATCGACGCGGGTCGATGGTATCGACCCCGTGTTATAGAGGCAGCCCTTCTTTCCTTTCGTCCGAGTGCCTGATGTGGTGTCGATACCATCGACTTGGGTCGATGGTATCAACTATCCTGTAGCGACGGTTTTATCATTTTGTGTCGCTGTAGCCTCTGTGCGTCGATGGTATCGACTTGGTGTCGATACTATCGACTACTTCTTCGCAAGAAACCTGAAGGTGACTCGATACCATCGACTTCCCAGTCGATAGTATCGAGTCTTTGCTGCTCCTTTCAGCTGGAAAACTGTGACCAAGTCGATGGTATCGACTTCCGTCGATGGTATCGACAGAAGCAAATACTCGTTTGTCCTGAAATTCAAACATGGAACCAAATAAATTCACACAAATAATAATATTTTGACAATTAATGCTCAAAACGATGTAATAAGGGAGATTTGACATAAAATGATAGCAAAGACCAAAATAGATGAATTATGTGATATTAACCATGAAAATGACTAATTAAAGTATAAAACACATATGAAATAGGTCTACAGATGCGACTTAAAATCATCGCATCAAACTCCCCTAAGCTTGAACGTTGCTCGCCCTCGAGCAACTAATCCTTAGAATAGAATTGCCAATGTCAACTGAAAAACAACACACCACAACCAACGTCCCATATGACTCCCACCGGACATTCACATACCGGTCCTCTCTAACCACAGAACAGTAATTACCCTGAAGGCGACAGTAATCATCAATAAAAGAAATTGACCTCAAAACCGATGAACACTATCACATAAGGCAGTTAACATAATAAAACTCGCCGGTTCAGACTTGGTGCACCTTGTGATCGCCTAACTACGTTGCTCGCCCTAACTACCATCTACATGGAAGCGGTTCTCCTGATATACATTAGTGAGGAGAAATTCACGGTGGCCTACCAATCCGAGCAACGGGTGGATGAAAATAGGTGGCTCATGGAAGAAAGTGGAAGTATTGTACTGTTTCAACATGCATAATACAAAAATGTCCTACATGATGCAAATGCACATGAGAAATGCCCTAATGCCTAAAATTGGGTGAAATGATGCATGCACTAACCATCCATCTCAAAATGAGATGGATATCTAGTTAAGCTACATCATGTACTCAATTATCCTGAAATGCAGGTGATATTACGTTCCTTTCTCCTTCTTATTCTACTTTCTTCTAAATAACTCTTTTTTTCATTGTGCAGATTTTTCATATTTTTCTCTCTTTTTTTCATTTTCCCAGCCCTTATATCCATAATTGATAAAGAATATTTTATTGGGCTTATTTTCTTCATATTCAAAAATTTGCACTATTTAGAAGGTATGGAACAATTTAATTCACCATTTTGAGAAAAATTGAGATACATGATATACTTTATGCATGAAAATTATGAGTGCAACTACATGGCATGCACCTAAGGATAATGTGCATGTATCACAATTCTAATTTTATATATATATATATATATGCAGAACACATAGGCCAAAGCAATGCATGTCCTATCTAGATGCTATGCAATCAAAAAGAGTTAAAACTGTACTTTACTTCCAATTCTTGGGTGGATTATGGAAACAATGAGGTGGAACGATCACAAGACTAGATGACTGAACCTTAGAAAGATATTATGCGTCCCTCCTTACTGACCTGTGTAGTAGTTTAAAGGTTTCTCTCTCTTACTTCCAATTAGAGTCTCATTACCATTTGGTCAGATTAGGCTCAAACAACCATTACCGTCCACTTTCATGAATCATTAGGAGTCTAGTTGTGAAATTTTGTTTTAAAGTTGACAAAACCAATCATTTTCATAGGATATGTGCCCAAGGTTAAACAAGACAAGCTTTTCAAACACACAAAATTTTTAAATTTCCCTCAATTTTCCCATGCACTATTAATGAGATGACACAAACTTTATGACATCCACGAGTACACTAGATAGCATGTGGATCCTACAAAAACTAACATTGCAAGAAATAAATAACAAGAACAAATAATAAAGCTGAAAACTAAAAACACTAAAAGATAAAGTTGTTCCAACTACCCCCCCCTAAGCTTGAATTCGACTATGGCCTCATAGTCAAAAACAAACTTAAAGATTGGAACAGTGATACCGGATCAATATTGTGGTGGTGGAGGCGGGTAGTACGGAGTCGTAGGGTCCCAAGAAGGAAACTCCCCCTGGAAGCTTGGATCAAACTGGGCCCTAGGTGGAGGTTGTGGATAGCCTCCAAAGTAACTCTGGCTCCAATAGTGGTCATAGAAGGGCTCCTGCTGCATCTCCATCCGTTGCAACCGATTATGTATATGTTGTTGGTTGTCGAGGAGAAGACGTTCATTCTCGAACATCGCCCTTTGGTTGTCCAGTATCCGGTTCATAGTGTCTTGAATATCGGCATACATTCCCATATGCTGCTGCTGTGTCTGGTGGATATCTTGCAACATAGTGTACATGCCTTGCATGGAATAGGCATCCTCGCTTGGTTACGAGGGCTGTGGGGGTGGCGGAGTAGGTTGTGATGAGGATGATGCACCCGGATGCATCTGAGGACGCTTCAGTGGTGCCACTCGTACTCGAAGATGTGTAAATGCCTCCTCTTCCTCCTCAGCCTCATCATCATTTCCGTCATCGCCGCCTTCTTCATCGGAGTCTGCGATGGCTATGATTGGCCACCGGAAACGTTGTGCACCTTCGATGTTGAAAACGGGATCGGGAAGAGAACATTCTTGATATGCTTGATTTACGTGGCAATGTGCAAACGCCACGCCATCTTGGAGAAGTAGCAGATTGGACCTGTGCAAATGCTGCAAGTTTACCTTGCTTCTAGTAGATAGAGGAGTGAGGGTTTGGAAATTCAAGCCAAGGTACGAAGCCAGCTTGGTGATGAGCCCGCCGAAGTGAATCGGCGCTTTCCTCGTACTCCTCTTCACATCCAAAACTCGTTGCGGAAAGAAAGCACCCCAGTTGCATTCTTGTTTCTTCAGGAGTTTATATAGAAAGAAAAGGTCCGACCCCTGAAACTTGCTGAGGGCGAGATCACCCCGAGCAAAAATTGTGGAACTGAGCATCCGGTGCAAGACCCGGACGAAAGGGTGCTCGAAGTCGTCTACCGCGGCGTTTTGGTAGCTCACCGACTTCCCCAGCGGCACTGTCACCAACTCGGAGAAGATGGTGTCGTAATCTGTGCGATTGTCCGGCCGCCGGTAGTCATGTGCCGAGTGGTTCCAGTTAAAGATCGTGTTGAATTGCTTGACCGTGAGGGTGTAGTCGATGTTGAACAGCCGGAAAGACACCCGACCCTGGATCCACTCGCGATCGGTAGCTACAATATCGTTGGGCACGATGCAGACGTCTAGTGACGCCATGAACTCCGCTACCAACTCTTTGTACGTCGGCCAGTTGTTGAAGAACGGCTGACCATCTTGGTGAAATTCCAGCTCACCAGGCCTTATTGGTGTGTGGTGGGCCTGCCCATGCAAAATATAGGCCAAGTTGGCCTCGAATCCGAAATCTCGGATCATCTCCCGGTCCACATACCGGGTAGGCTCTATCTTCCTCCTCATGATCTCCTCGTAGATCTTCCGGACCTCCGAGGAAGGATGGATAAGTCGAGGATGTGAAACTGACACTGGCGGTGGTGGAACGAATTCCGGGATATCCATTGGAGACGTGCGCAAAGAAGAAGCTCCAGCCACATGCACCATTGTTGCGAGGAAGAAGGGGGATCAGAAAGTGAGCTCAGAGAAGATTGGAGAGTTGATTCTCCACTCGGTGAAGATCTTCGTCGGCTTGGATGGCTCGGAGGAGTGCTCGGCGCAAAGGAAGAAGATCACTCTGAAGGTGTGACGTCAAATGACGTAATGAATCTCCTTATATAGACTTGGCTGGCGCCACTGTTGGCCCGTCGATACCATCGACGCGAGTCGATGGTATCGACACTAGTCGATGCTATCCGCCCCCATCGCAAGTATCGACGGTCATCGATGGCTGGATCTTGAAACCCGGATCGCTGACGTGTCGATACCATCGACATGGGTCGATGGTATCGACGCTACACCCGGATCGATGATGTGGAAGTCGCGATTGTCTTTGATTTGTTTGCACGGATCGGTGATGTGGATGGTCGATACCATCGACGAGGGTCGATGGTATTGACTTGCCTTTGTTGCAACACCTCCGCTTTGCGTCTCAACCTATAACCGTGTCGATACCATCGACGAGGCCGTCGATGGTATCGACTTTCCTGAGTCGATTTTGTCTGTAAATCTTCAGAGATCTCGATGGTATCGACTGGTGTCTCGATACCATCGACTTCACTTTCACGACCACCTGTAGGTAGGTTGATACCATCGACGAGGACGTCGATGGTATCGAATCAGATTGAAATCTGTAGCCGTCAACCTATAACTCGGTCGATACCATCGACGAGTGTGTCGATGGTATCGACTCTGCCTCAGCCTGCACATGAAACAAACCGATCACGGTATCTTCTTTACACTAAAAATCAAGCCAAAATAAATCAACCTACAAATGTACATGAACTATCCTAATGTATCGATGGTTGGGTTGCCTCCCAACAAGCGCCCTTATTTAACGTCTTAGGCTAGACGGCATGAAGCTCATCATCTTTTCACTTTAGGGAATGTGCTCAGAGGATCTTGCGGTAGTTTGAATTCAACTCGATCTCCTCCAATTCCCAAGGATAGTGTACCTCTCTGATGAGTGCACACTCATCATGTAATTCAATTACCTTTTTCGAACATTTTTATCTTTATTCCACATCTTTTACCCTAATGTGAATCATAATGCACAAAACTACTTAGTTGATTCAATAATCAAGATTTTAACTAAATATCTTTCATTTAATGCAGGAAAATCAAAGCAACTCCATGCATATGGTCCCAAGACCGTTTGGCAAAATACGCAAAGAACGAATTACTAAACCGGTTGCCAAAGAAAGCCATGCGGTCCCAAGACCGTTTGGTCCCATTCGGTCTCAAGACCGTTTGGTCCCATTCGGTCTCAAGACCGTATGGTCCCATTCGGTCTCAAGACCATTTGGTCCCATTCGGTCTCAATACCGTATGGTCCCATACGGTCTCAAGACCGTTTGGTCCCATTCGGTCTCAAGACCGTTTGGTCTCATACGGTCTCAAGACCGTTTGGTCCCATTCGGTCTCAAGACCGTTTGGTCCCATTCGGTCTCAAGACTGTTTGGTCCCATTCAGTCTCAAGACCGTTTGGTCCCATACGGTCTGAAGACCGTATGGTCCCATACGGTCTCAAGACCGTTTGGTCCCATTCGGTCTCAAGAACGGTTGCCGCGAAATCAAAGACCGAATGCCCAAACCGAATGGAGCGCCGCCTTTCAAGATCATATGAGCTCGCGAGCGCTGCCAAACCGAATGTTGAAGACCGTTCGCCGAGACCGTATGCTCCAAACCGTGTGGGCGGAGAAACCAAAGACCAGGACCGTATGGTCCCATTCGGTCTCAAGACCGTATGGACCCATACGGTCTCCAGACCATTTGGGGTCAGATCTGAAACTATAAATAGACCCCCAGAGTCCCCATTTGAAGGCATCGGTTCCGGACGCCGATAGGCTGCCAGAGCACCACCCCGATCAAGTTCCACTCCACCTACTGCTGGTGTTGCGTCCAAGGAGGATAAGAAGAGAAAGAAGACGGAGCAAGGAGCGCATCTTATTCACCGGGTTGCGTCCACCCTCTGCACCGAGCTCATGGCGGATCTATCTCTCTCTCCTATCCTTCTTGTATCTCGCATCATGAGTGAGTATTCCTCTTTCGCTGGGGTGCGGGGACTAGCCCCGCTGCCCATGCAAACCTTGTTCCTTTGCTAAACTTTCCATGGCAATGTATATAACTCTTCATTTCGTCGTTTATCGTTAAGCTTGTAGGTTGGTTATGTGCTTGTTTCCATCTTTGTGCTCCCTATGTTGCGAGAACTTCAATGCATAGGTATGAATGTCGTTTAGCATGTTAGACTCCTTGACAAGAACTTCCGATGGGATTCCTTGAGGTCGTAAGTGTATGATCCGCGAGGGGACGAGCCATCTAGCCTTCGGTGACGCTTCTGTGCGCCTGACGCCCGTATGGGGGGTTTACAGCCTTAGTTGGATTTTGTATCTTCGTGCTTTTTATCGATGTTTACACGTACTATAATCACTTATTTTCTTAACGGTTGACGCGGTTGACTCCTTGACGAGAACTTCCGATGGGATTCCTTGAGGTCGTAAGTGTATGATCCGCGAGGGGATGAGCCATCTAGCCTTCGGTGACGCTTCTGTGCGCCTGACGCCCGTATGGGGGGTTCACAGCCTTAGTTGGATGATTGTATCTTCTGAGCCGTAAGACATGTGATCCGGATGATGACGATGTTGGTATGTATGCCCTGAGAGCCAATCATATGATGATTGGTGGGATACATTAAGATTGATTTGATAAACATTAAAGGCGAGCTTCCAATTCTTTCTGGTTCAGTCATATGAGATAGTGATAGAACAGATTGAATGTCTAGAGAATGACAGTACTCAATGACGTATGCTTTCAGGTTAAGGACCTGAACGATGAGATCATACGGATGCTAAGAGTTTATACATTCTTGTTATGTCCCTAGTCGGATGTCATTGTGGAAGGTAGATAGACAACAATGACACACAAGACTAGATTGTGGTGTTGGTTGATGACAGAATCTCATTAGTCATGATATAGAGATATCAAACCAAACACATAGGTACTTGTTAGAGAACAAGGTACCGGACAGACCCACCGTGAGTTTGACACATGGAACCATGAGATGGTAGTCACAGTCAGTACTCACAGTGATGGTGGTGAGTGTGATTCTTAGACCTGAAATCACTGCACTCAACACATGTCGTTGGGCACACTTTGACATCATCAAACGCAGTCCTGAAACATGGGTTGTTATAAAGGTGATGATTGGGTGGCTTTGACACATGGGGCTTTTGAGGGGTGAGTGATAGATATGGGATTTGTCCCTCCTGAGGGAGTTTGATATCCATGGCCACTTGATGAGTAGGATTGAGAAAGGCGTGCACGCATGTGTGAATCAGTATGTGATACTGATGTCATACATATCTCTTCCAGTCTACTCTGAGATCAAGGAAGTGAATGAACATTGACAGGATGACTGTTCCATGCCTCGAGTTCATTCGGGATATCAGTGACAAAGGAATTATACATTCGCTGTAACACCATTCACGGATTGTAGGATGAAAGTTGTTCTCCAACTTTCTACTTTCACTTGGGTAGCACTGATGTGTGACTAGGCACCACTCTTTGCTTGTGAAGTCATAAGTGTTATGGACTTTCACTGCCAACGTGAAATGGACCTGCAGGGTCACACACATAGGATTTAACCTGGAAGAGGAGTTTTGTCCACAAAGCAAAGTTTAGATTGATTACTAAAGGAGTTTAGTAGTTCAATTAAACACTCAATCAGTCGATAGCTCAATATTGTATGGTTCAAGGTGTTGGACGCATTGATTGGAGTGTCGGATTGATTGAAATCGCAATTGACTGATTTTGCCCAACCTGTGCTCCCAACCGATCGACTCATATGATGAACCGGTCGGCTGAGGTTGCTGAACCGGTCGGCTGGAGTGTCCAGGCCGATCGGCTCATGCCCAGGTTGAAATGACCGGTTCAAGAGTTGAACCGATCGGTTCAAATGGTGCAACCGACCAGTTGGGAAAGTCATGTCGGCAAGAATTTTCCTTTGGTTTCAAAATGCCCAATTCGATTGGGAATAATATTGGTATTCGATACCAATTGGGAAAGAAATAAGGAAAGTCTTTTTGAGCCGGATTAGGACCATGAACCGATCGGTTCAGGGCACCAACCGATCGGTTGGAGTGCCCCAAACGATCGGCTCAGGTCCAACCGATCGGCTCAATGGCCGAACCGATCGGTTCAGTTGTGAACCGATCATTTCAAGTTGCGAACCGGTTGCTTTATGTGGAAAATTCTCGAACCCTTCTACTCCTGCTTTAGTCCCGCATTGCCCGGGATGGAGAACCTTGTCCCATGACTCTCCTATATATATAGGGGTATTGGGGGCTTCTCAAAGTACAGCTCAGTGCAACCAGTTGCTCTGCAAGTTGTCGTTCTCTCTGGTTTTGGTAACCGTGAGAGAGCCCGAGCAAGTGCTTCCCGCAAAAGGGAGGTGCAGCAAGGGAAGGACAACTGCAGTTGCAACAGGAGGCAGGAGAGCGTGTTGGCGAATAGTACGTCAACAGGAGGGTGCGACTCCTTCCACTTCCTTGTGGGACAAGGAGAGTGGAGTTCCAGGTGGTCCGTGTGGACTACTACAGAGGCGGGAGGACACTGCCGCTTAGGAGGACAACTGTCATCCGACAGTCCGGTTCGAGTAGGAATTGTCAGTCCCGGTGCGACCAGTTGCTGCACAGACACCGTCGAAGTCCGGAGTTGAAGACCGCGCATTGCGCGAGGTATTGTCGCCGAGCAAGCCTCGGGACAAGGTATGATTCCACAAACCATCCTTTCCTATTATATAGACGTTGACGCGTTTCCTCGGTATGGGTTGGGGGAGAAAATTTTTGTTTCCGCTGCCTTCTCTGTCTCCCTTAAAAAACCCAACAGTGGTATCAGAGCCACGTCAGCTGTTCTATATTTTAGGAATATCGATATGATCGATTTTGGTTTGTCGCCTTTATTTATTGCTTACGATGTGAATAATATTGGCTTTATGCATGTCCAATCCTAAATCCACAAATCCCTAATTACATATATGATATGTATTATTAATGCACTCGATACGCGTCGCCCTTAAACGAGTTTTGTGGTGGATGTGTGTAGCGTGATTATGGCCTATAAACCCCTATCTGTGTGTGGTTGTTTGTGGTTGCTTGCATCTCGGTCTGCACACCGATCTTCCCTCTTTTATTCCTGATGTAACTCAAAATAATTCGAGATTCTTTCCTACCTTTGCTCCCCCTGAATGTAACTCGGGGTTTCCTTTTTAAAGCAATGTAATAAATAGGATAGATTTTATTTCCTGTTATGTCAAAGACCGGCGGACATCAAGATGACTGCTCAGACGGTCGGTTCAAGGAGTGAACCGATCGGTTGATGACCGGTTCGAGGAGCGAGACGAGCGGGTGGCGGACATGACGAGATGCACGACGACCAGGCGAACCGATCGGTTGGAGGAGCCAACCGATCGGCTGGTGGCACCCAGACGACCGGCTGGAGAGTACATATCATTCATGTGATGAGTTGATCTACTCGGAGGGCAAGGCATAGAGTTCATCTTGTACAGGTTGCATGTGATGTAGACCTAGATGACCGTGATTCCTCTTGGCTCGAGGAATCACATTAGGATGGCCATAATCATCGCTTTTTATCGTTTGTGCATGTGTTCTGTGGGATATAGCATGTATATGATACGTACTATGTATTGTGGTGATTGTATATGTATATGTATATAAAACCAAATCCCTCATTAAATATTAAGTTTTAGATGTCTTCCAAATGCGACACACGTGAAAAGCTTGATCGACCAAGTGTGGGCACGCCCAAGCGTGGTGCACCGTCTATCTCGTGGAAGCGTGAAGGATGAATGTGTGGGTCTGCCCAAGCAGGGTGCATGTTCATCGTGTTTGCTTTGGGTCGGACTTAACAAGGTGACCTAGATAGGATCTAGCGCCTTGAGGCATGGAGATGATCATTGCAAGGAGTTGTAGATGACATCTTATCAAGAGTTGCATATGATGCAATTGGCAAAAGTTGCCTACCTGAGAGATCTATGTTGTGGGTGACAGCCCAAGCTGGTCCATGACTTAGAGGATTTCAGGATCTTGCCCACTAGAAGGTTGTACGCTGCAATCTTCCGAATTGATGGTGAGGGCTATCAATTTGAAGTAAAATAGTGGGAGCGATAATTAATTAAAGGCCTAATTATATCGTCAAATTTTCAAATCAATCAAATAAGTCAAAAATGAGTTTTGGACTAAAATTGCATATTTTCTTTTTGTAGTTCAAATGGCAACAAACAACAACAACTTTTCTTTGCGATCGGTCCTTGACAAGGATAAGCTAAATGGGACAAACTTCCACGACTGGTATCGGACATTGAGAATTGTTCTCACTCAAGAGCATAAGCTCTATGTCCTGGATACTCCAATTCCAGAGGAACCCGCTCCTAATGCACCAAGGACAGAAAGGGATGCTTACAAGAAGCATTCTGATGATGCCATTGATGCAAAGTGCTTGATGCTATGTTCAATGAACCATGAGTTGTAGAGGCAACATGAGAACATGGGTGTCATAGAGATGATTCAGCATCTCAGGAACATGTATGAAGATCAGGCACGGCAAGAGAGGTACAATGTTTCTAGGGCGCTATTCAAGTGTGTCATGACAGAGGGAGATCCAGTTGGTCCTCACACACTCAAGATGATTGGGTATGTGGAGAACCTGCAGAGACTGGGATTTCCATTGAGCCAAGAGTTGGCTACTGACGTGATACTACAATCGTTGCCAGAATCTTACAGTCAGTTTGTGATGAACTACAACATGAACAACTTTGATAGGCCACTGTCAGAGTTGTTGGGCATGTTGAGGACAGCCGAGTTACAGATGAAGAAGGAAAAGCCTAAGTCCGTGATGGTGATCACGAGCAAGAAAGGCAAGTCCAAGCGCA
Source organism: Alisma plantago-aquatica (assembly GCA_963693085.1). Lineage (NCBI taxonomy): Eukaryota > Viridiplantae > Streptophyta > Magnoliopsida > Alismatales > Alismataceae > Alisma > Alisma plantago-aquatica. The sequence goes on along the minus strand of OY856415.1, from coordinate 269,992,833 downwards.
AGGGCAAGGGCAAAGCTAAGAAAGGTTCTGAAGCTAGCCAGGAGTCCAAGCCATCTTCAGCTCTCAAGGCCAAGGGAGGCGTGACCAAGAAAGGAAATTGCCACCATTGTCAAAAGCCAGGACATTGGAAAAGGAATTGTCCTCTCTACCTGGAAGAACAAAAGAAGAAGGAGGCGACTGAAGCCTCTACTTGAAGGTGTCATGTAAATAAACTTGTAACACTTTTTGAGATATATGATATCAAGATGTAAAGTGTAAAGCATTCTTACTTGGGGCAAGTGTTGCCTTTATAGATAGGAATACTTTAGTTTATTTTCAGCCAATAAGGCATGTAATACAGTTATGAACTGTTATTTCATACTTGTCGATAGATAGAAACACTTTATTTTTGCATATTGTATGACAATGATGGCAATTAATAAAGAGATGTTTCAATTTATAAAGATGTGATCTTTGTGGCAATGCCTTATTTATCTTGTGATATTTGATATGCATAAGATAAAATGATACCTAAAAGTTATAGATAACTCAAACAATTTAATTAGCATTAATCATGAGAAATTCATTTCTAGTTTCCATGTGATGGATAAATCTAGACTCTTTTGGTTATAGAACCAGTAAGAGACATGAATATCTTGGACATGATTAATCAATCTTCACTAATGTAGTGGGAGAGTGATTATCCTATTAGGTATAATACATGTGATGTATTTACATACCTATTGGAATAAATGCTAAATACTTCAAATGGTGTTTAGAGAAATACCAATATGAATATCTTGAAGTGTTCAAGATTATCATAAATGAAGTACAAATTTGGTAAAGTATTAATTCTTGATGAGATCAAGGAATGAAATACTTGGACCAAATGTTTGAGATCCTTATGAGTGATTATGATAATGTATCATAGTGAACTCATGATTAAGGCATGGTGATGTCTGAATCAAGAAGGAATCATACTCCAAGGAGTTAGAGAATGATTATCAAATAACTGAATTCTTCTTAATAAAAGAATACCCCACACTAATAAAAGAAATTAAGAATCACAAGGGTTGTGAGTTCTTATATCTTTAACAGATACACCTCAATTATCTATGTGATGAGTTGTTCATGTGATGAGTTGTTCATGTGATGAGTCAACTATCAAGATGAATATGAGGAACCGAATCTTGAGTTATGGCTTAAAACCATTACATCCTAAATGACTTCCATGTGAACCATAAGGTATGACCTTGATGGTAGCACTCATTGGATCATATCCATAAGTGCAGATGAGTCTTAAGTGTTAAGCTACATGGATAACATTTTGATAAGGATGATGCTTGTTGATTGCGACTTAATGGCTAAGACATTTGGCATATGGATACTAAAACCGCATTCCTATGAGGAATAAAACCAGGATGTGTACGTGTCACATCCTATAAGGTTTATGAATCCACTAATGCAAATGAAGTCTATAAGTTACAATGGACTAATCAATGTGATTGATTGAGTACAAGCAACTCAAAATTGGATCTTTACTTTGATGATATAGTCAAAGGGTTTGACTGATATGTCAAAGATAAAGAAGGGATCTGTGATTTAGTGGGAGCGTATTCACATTCCACATATTGATGTGAAATGGAAATGTTCTAGATTGGAAATCCGAATGTGGAAATTATCTTTAAGGAAGATAGAGATGTTTCCTATGTGATAGGAATAGAGATCTATAGAGATAGTTCTCGAAAATCTCTTGACCTGGAAAGAGAGAACATACATTGGCAATCTGTACTGAAGTGTTCAGTATGCACAGATTCAGTGGGAGAAAACTTGTCCATGTTACATGGAGTTAGTATCCCAAGGCCAAGTGTCCAATTCTTATGAAGAATGGAAACACTAAGAATAGATATGGATCTATCATGTATGTAATCATCTCATTATCTTGCATGTATGACATGGCAAGAATAAAATGCATTCATCATCTTGTATGTAGGACATGGCAATATGATGTGCTCATCCTGATAACTCGTATGTAGGACATGACGAGTGGATGCCTGTCTACTTCCAGTAAGGGTTACTGGAATACCATGAGAACTTGATAAGTGCTTGTGAAGTACTAGTTCTATGGAGATAAGGAAGAGTTCGATGTAAAGAGTTACATTGATGCGAACTTCTGAAAGGACAGAAAATTTAATCGCAATATATATACATGAGATGTATAAAAGTGAATGTTTGTTAATAATTGGAAATGTTCCAATAAAGCCATTTAAAAGGGAAATGTCGAGTATCTGTGTGTTAGTGAACAACAGTGGATACTATATGGATCTGAAAGTTCATGAGATGAACTTATATTCCACTCATTGATGACAAGTCCGGAATCCTTGATCATGCAATGTGGCTAAAGGTTAGCAAATGGAATGCAAGATCGCATATTATGGCAACTCCATCTCATACGTGTGACGTACAGCGAAGAGATGAGAGACATGCAATTTATACAGATTTTGGCAAGGTGTTGCCATTACTCACCATGTTGGCACTACAGCACAGTAACATGTGGGACATGTTTGAAGATCACTATGAATATGATTCATGGGTGATTGGCTCGCAGTGCAAGTGGGAGTCTGTTGGTATGTATGTCGTGAGAGCCAATCATATGATGATTGGTGGGATACATTAAGATTGATTTGATAAACATTAAAGGCGAGCTTCCAATTCTTTCTGGTTCAGTCATATGAGATAGTGATAGAACAGATTGAATGTCTAGAGAATGACAGTACTCAATGACGTATGCTTTCAGGTTAAGGACCTGAACGATGAGATCATACGGATGCTAAGAGTTTGTACATTCTTGTTATGTCCCTAGTCGGATGTCATTGTGGAAGGTAGATAGACAACAATGACACACAAGACTATCTACCTTCCACAATGACATCCGACTAGGGACATAACAAGAATGTACAAACTCTTAGCATCCGTATGATCTCATCGTTCAGGTCCTTAACCACATATTGTATAATTCCGTATTAGTTTTACTTGAGCTAGATCTAACTGACATCGACTAGGGACATAACTAGTTACAGCGAATGTATAATTCCGTATTAGTTTTACTTGAGCTAGATCTAACTGACAAAGATTCTTAAAAACGTTGTCCTTTGGGTTCGATCCTCAACTATACTGTGATAAGACCCGTCCGCTTGCGGTGGTATTGTTGCACTTGGTTTTGGTAAAAACTCGGGGATTTCAGCCCCGGGTGAATTTGTTAGTGCATTCAAAAACCACATCACTCTCCCTAAGGCAGTAACGACATCCTCTGTCGCTTGAAACAGTCTTCCTAGTAACATTTCACAGCTTTGGAGCTGTGGCATATCCATGACAACAAAATCCACCGGGAATATGAATCTATCCACTTTGACGAGAACATCCTCGCACACTCCATATGGTCTCACTATAGACCCATCCACTAATTCAATTGTCACAACCGACTTCTTGATCTCCTTTAACCCAAGTTTCTGAAATGTCGCCAGAGGCATAAGATTTATGCTGGCGCCTGAATCACATTGCGCTTTAGGAAAATGTCGACCACCTATCGAGCATGGAATGTAGAAGCCTCCTGGGTCTTTTCTCTTCTTTGGTGAACTTCCGTGAATAATGGAGCTCACCGTCTCATTCATCTCACAAATATCATCATCTTTTCGCCTCCTCTTATTGATGATTTCTTTAATAAATCTCCCGTAAGCAGGAATCTTCTCTATCATCTCTACAAATGGAATATTGATATGCAACTTTCGGAATATTTCCATGAATTTCCTATAGTACTGGTGCTCCTTTTTCGGCTTCGGGTTGTCCCGACTCGACACATCTGCTGCATTAACACGCCTGTGAGGTGGAACATATGAACTTTTCGGGGCCAGCTCCTCTAAGCGTACTTCAATAACTCCCTCTGGCGTGGGTTTTGACGAGACATCACCAACATTCATAACTTGTTGTGTTTCCTCTCTCACATTAGATGTATCTGCACATTCACAGACAGCCTTCAATTGTTCTTCTTGCCTAGCTGGAGATGCAACTATTATGGGCTCGTGGTGTGATTTCCTGAAGTATTTCTGCCCGGCAGCCCATAATAAGTGCGAGGATATGGTATCGCCGATGTTGCTTCCGTATCAAACCTCATTTTGCTTTGATCTTTTGCTTCTGACCCTTGGGATTCCTCCTCATTACTTACCACATACATGTATTTGACCTGATGGTGTGCTTGGGCCACATTTGCATTCTCGGTCGGTTTCTGCTGATTAGCGTGCTTGATGGCCACCACTTCACTTGAAATTTGTGCCACAGTGGTTTCTAATGCCTGCATCTATGCTCCATGGCTTTGTAGCGTCTGCCCAAATTTGGTTAGAATATCACCTTGAGATTGCAATTGTTTACCAAACATAGCCATCATCTCCTGGTTCTGCTGCACCATCTACCTGAGTAATTCGGTGTTCTTATCTTCGGCTCTAGGCTGTGGCTTGGCATCCGAATCTTGCATAAAGTTATTCAGATCTTTCCATGAGAACTTTTTATCCTTCCTCCATGCGTAGTCATTGTTTCTGTAGCCCTGTTGTTGCATAAATTTCACTTGGGCTTCCTCATCCTCAGATGCATCTTCCTTAGATAGCAGCTTCTTGGCTAGAAGATCTAACTTATCGTTCAGCTCCTTAATTACTTTGGATTCACCTGCTACTCGAGCTTGCTCCATCGGGCCTCTTTCTCTCTCACCCCATGACTGCTTTCTAGCCATATTCTTTAGTATCTCCCAGCATCTGGTGTCTGTATTGTTCAGAAAGAAACCTGACCCAGCTGAATCCAGGTTACTCCTATCGTGCTCGGAGAGAGAAAAATAGAAGATCTTCACCTATGTCTCTTTATCCAGCCCATGATGTGGGCACCTCCTCAGCATGACCTGAAATCTCTCCCAGGTCTCCGAATATGTCTCACCGGCCTGTTGGGTAAAATTGTGAATCTTCCGGATCATGTCGTTAGTCTTCTCAGGAGGGAAGAACCTCTCAAAGAAGACCTCCACCATATGGTCTCAGGACTCCACAAATTTGTCATCTAGGTTGTGTAGCCATTCTCGCACAATTCCCGCTAATGAACTCGGGAAGAGCTTCAAGTAGAGCGCATTCTGCGGAAATCTGTCAATTTTCACCATATCACAGTTCTCCACGAATTGACTCAGGTGCGCGACGGGATCCTCATTTTTCACACCATGGAAAGCGTTAGACTTCACCAAATTAATTAGAGTTGGATCAATCTTATACGTCGGTATATTGATTGCTTGCTTCTTTATCGGCCCTTTAGAGGCAGATGCGGAAGAAGCTTTGATCTTCGCCCAAATCGTCAGTTCGTCGGCCATCTCTTCGTGTTCGGATTCAGAAAGTACTTCCTCTTGATGGTCCTGACTGTGGTCACCCTCGTCTTCTGACCCTGCTAGTGGAACCTCCGGTGCGTGTTGCGCGTAGTTGATACTACGCGTCTGCACCATACACAGCACCTGAAAAAAAATAAGACAATCAAATTTAGTACAATGCTTTGACGAGTATAAAAATTAACGAACAATAAAAAGAAAATATTTGAAGTTGTTTCAAAATAAAAAAAATGTGGCCTAGAGTGGCCGCTCGTAGCACTCAAAGTGCCAACAATTCGCCGTATCCCCGTTAACGGCGCCAAAAACTTGACACAATTTTACTATGCGCTAAAACGCAAGTGAACGTGTCGAGTAGTACAGGCCTTTGTGAGGCCCGAGTCGAACACAGGGATACTCGGAATTGTTGGAGACTCCTACTAACTATTTGCGATTAGCTAAGTCGAATAACAAATTTAGGGTTGTTGTTAAGAATAAAAGAAAACAAAAACAAAATAAAACAAACGATCGATTAAATGTTAATTTAATCAATTCAAAAGGGTATCTTTAGGATTGCGATTTCACCATGGGTTTTCATTGTATTCAATTTTATATAATGCCTCAATCTTATCTCTCTATCCGGGTAGTGGCCTGAAAACAGAATTATCCACTGTCGTGGTGCAATTCACTACCTAGGTTTAGGTTGGTTCCACCATCGTAGTAACCTATACCCTAAACTAGGTGCATTATGAACGATCTCTCAGTATCCACCATTAATTTTACACCACCTTGGTCAAGGGATTTATCGATTAATGTAGATTTCGTTTCTTTTCAGTCATTAATCCTTCTTTCAAAGTGATTAAGGGCATTAGGTTATTATTATGGTGATCAAGCATAACAATATATTGAGAAAACGAAACTATACCACGGATTTAAGAGATAAAATATGATTTACTATTATAAAACTGTCATACAATGAATTCCCGGGCTACTCCCGGTCCTAAAGACGGAGGGGATTAGCCCCACATGTTCATCTCACACAAGTACATGGTAGAAATAGGGGAAAACATGTGAAAAACGTGGAATGAAAAGGGAAAACCCCTGAACGGAGAAGAACCGGTTGATCCTTTGCGTAGAACACGTGCTCTCACGCCTTTCGGTGGTGAAATCCGTCTTCTGCGGCGTCCAAATCAACTAGTATGAACTTCTGGCCTCCGTTCTCCTCTCTACTGCTCCTTGGTACTCATGCAATGGCTAATGATATCCTCTCCCCTCTGGGCCGCCGTCATTAGGTATAACTCCCTCATTAGGTCGCTAATTAACCACGGCCGTCCGATTGGGAACAATCTGAATCAAACGCATATCTGACGGTGTCGATACCATCGACGCGGGTCGATGGTATCTACCTCGTGTTATAGCGGAAACCCTTCTTTCCTTTCGTCCGAGTGCCTGATGTGGTGTCGATACCATCGACTTGGGTCGATGGTATCGACTACCCTGTAGCGACGGTTTTATCGTTTTGTGTCGCTGTAGCCTCCGTGCGTCGATGGTATCGACTTGGTGTCGATACTATCGACTGCTTCTTCGCAAGAAACCTGAAGGTGACTCGATACCATCAACTTCCCAGTCGATAGTATCGAGTCTTTGCTGCTCCTTTCAGCTGGCAAACTGTGACCAAGTCGATGGTATCGACTTCTGTCGATGGTATCGACGGAAGCAAATACTCGTTTGTCCTGAAATTCAAACATGGAACCAAATAAATTCACACAAATAATAATATTTTGACAATTAATGCTCAAAACTATGTAATAAGGGAGATTTTACATAAAATGATAGCAAAGACCAAAATAGATGAATTATGCGATATTAACCATGAAAATGACTAATTAAAGCATAAAACACATATGAAATAGGTAAACAGATGCGACTCAAAATCATCGCATCATATGCCTCGATGACTGACATGCTTGGGTAAGCCTGATATGTATGTGTAGTCCGACACATAGGTTAGGTCATTGGGCTTTAGGTGGCCATCACAACCTATGACGCCCCTGGCTGTTACCCTTGTGGCAGGTCATCACGACCTTGGCTAGATCTAGGTCGACGAGATCAGATGTTGCCTAGATCATCATGCCTTAGGTAAGTTTAGGCATGTATGAGGTAAGGATGCTAGATGGTTTGGTGGTTTTTAAAACGATATGGAGTTTGATCAGGATACCTAGTGTGTTGGTCGTTATGGCTTGACCGTTACGACTTGTGATGTTTCGCTTGTGTAGAGGTCGACGCAACTTAGTGATTGCATTGATGTTCGTTGCTTTGGGGGCGTTGCTGCTCGACACCCTGATAGCCATCACGGTGGATGCGTTGTGGACTCTAGAGAACCAATATACCGATGATACATGTTATCTTATCGATGCCTGACACACCTGCAATACATCACAACAATACATTAACCTGATATGTTGACGAACCATTATGCCCTAATGGTGTTTCCTGATACTCCTTGCTGCCCAACACCCTCTCCTTGAGGGGTTGTACCCGACACACCCATGGTGATGATAAATCGATACACCATCCTAGTAGTAGGTCGATACCTTGGTTGATCTCTTAAGTATATGCTTAACCAATAATCCCCTTGGAGTGGTTGCCCGACACACTTAAGGTTAACCAATACCATATGTGGAAACCCTAATTGATGCCTTATGGTGGTGTTTATGATACACTATGTTGATGTTAGGGTCACATGGTATGATGTGATACCCTTTGGGGTGGTCGTGTGTATGTTGATAAGGGTCATGTTCCTATAAACTCTATTTTATAACCTGTGTCATAATGATAAGGAAAGTGATAACCTAAGGGTAGTTATTGATCCAACCTTGTAAATCCTAATTAGGTAAAGTGAAACCTTGATTGTAATAATGTGAAATGTATGGCATGAGTCCTATGAGATGATGATGATGATGATAGTGATGCATTGTCTTCTTGTTACATGTTTCTAACCATGCAGGTAATATTAGTTGATGCACATAGCCATGTATGAGCTATGGTGATATTGATATGTTTGATAAGCCTTGTGAGGCATAAAAGGTTGTTGACATCCTTTAAAAAGGAGGTGGATTGTTACAACCCCGATTTTTGGGTTCATTTGGTGAGAAATGTAATTTCTCATATTAAAGATATTGGAACAAATAATGATATAATTTGGTTCGAATAAATGGAGTTTGCTTACAATAGCCTTGTTGTTTTCTTTGTGGGCTTTATTGGCTATTGGGCCCAATAACAATGAAAAGACAAAGGAAATTCAATTATTAAAAGAAAGAGGTGTAATTGAATTATCTTTGATGGATTTTCGTATCCATAAGGTTTCTAATGTTTAAAGGAATTCCAATGAGGAAAATAAAAGAGGAATAAAGAGAAATCCTCAAAAAGAAATAAATAAAATAATGAGAGGATTTATAAGATAATTCAAGATAATATGTAGCTTAGATTTTTTTTAATTAAAGAATTATCCACCTATTGCTTGGAAGCCAAATAAAGGAACGATATACATAAGTCTCCTAAAAGGAATAGGAAATAAGTGATCAACTTTAGGAAATCCATTTATGTGAACTACCATAAGCGAGATGTAAGTTATAAAACTAAGTTTATAGAAGACAGTGGATATTGATGAATTCACTTTCCCACAGGACCATCCCCTTACCTTGCGTCCCAAGAGGGGAAACCAACCCAGATTTGCCGCCCATATCTCCCTTTATTCACCATCCTCCTCCTAACCCTAGGAACACTACCTACAACCTATATAAGGGAGGGTCAAGGAAGTATTCCCGTATGGAAACTAGTTTTTGAGATCCATCTCTCTTCTAAGATGGTAGCCATGGGTGCTTTTGGCAAGCAGGTCGCTGGAGGTTCGTTCTGCATGAGCGAGTGGCCTGAGGGTGGATGGGAGCCAGACAACGCCGCTCTACCCTAGCCTGTTGTAGGATGCCATCCAAGGGAGATGTACGCAGCAGTGGGGGGTTGTTTGGGTTCCTATAAGAACGCTGAGATGGTTGTCACGGTCGGGAGCACTCCAGGGCACCGATGTGGAACCACAACTATTAGTCGTGGTGTTCCCTCAGGCGGAGCCGACGCCCAGGCAGATGGAGATGAAGGATAGTAAAGTTGTTGAGAGGGAGGCAACGGTGGATGGGGAGAGCCACTGTAGGTGTTAGCCTCCTCGTTTGGACTAGGTAGAGCTTTCCCTCATAGTCGTGGCGGCGCGAGACTTAGCTAAGGTGTGCCCTTAGTCCGAGCGGACCCGACAGAGGCATCTAGACCTTGTCCTGGCCATCCAGTTCCCAGAAACGCCGATCCCATCGCTGGCTGGATCAACCTACCCTCTTCACGGCTAAGTCCAGAGAAGCTTCACGGAAGCGCTCAGCCCTTCTCTGACGCTCTCTGGTCGCATGTTGAGGAAGGGTTGCAGCGGCAGATCGCGAAGGCTACAGTCAGGCCGCGTCGCGAGGAGGAAGACGGGAAACATTCAATTGACTGAATTGCCCCTCCAGTGTGCGTAGATGCAGCCCACGGACCAAGGGCATCTTGGTCAATTCGTTATAACTTAGGCTGGGTGCTGAAAGGTACGTGTTTCGGATTAGTTGCCTACGTGGTACTATTCTATTGGCACATTCTGTTTTATTTGTGAAAATTGTAGAAAATAATCAGTAACTCAGATCGTAGCGTGTAATATATGAAAATTGATCCTCAGAATGAGAGGAACACAATGAAATTATTTTTGAAGCCTAGTTTCACTTTCTATTCAAAAATTATATCAAGATGCTATCTTTAATAGTTTAATCAATGAAAAACCCTAACCTTTGATGATTAATGAGATTAGTAGGGTTTATTTGATGGTTAAAGTTGATATTAACCTATTAATCATAAAAAGGAACATTAGGATAAAAAAGGATGAACTTTGCACGTAATTCGTTTAATTTAGAGTTTATATGCATAAATAGGCTTTAATGGGCCTTGAAACCCTAATGTTGGTAATTAGGACTACTAATGGATTTAATTATTCGATTTCATGTATAGAACTGAGTTTTCATGGTTAAAAACTATTTCGACCATTAAAGTTCCTAATTTGTGGATAAATGCCCTATATGTAGTAATTAGGGTTTTCTGATGAATAAAAGATGGAATTAATGACAAATCGAGTTCATATGTCATTTGGACCGTAATGAAATTTGAATTGATGATAAATGCGTATAATGATATGGTCATGGATTAAAAGGATAAAAATAGTAGCTTTAATAAAAGTGAGGCCTAATGAGCTTAATTAATGGTTAATTATGCCTTTAATCCGGAATTGAGGATTAGATGTGGAAATAATTAGATGCGGAATTGAGGAATTTGTCGAACCCTTGATCCTGTTAATTGAATAACGGCTCTGACCTTCGGGTCTCCCTTAATTGGGGGTTACCGGGAGGCGGGGTCGTTACATGGATGGTCTTATGACCTAATGATGGCTTATTGCCTTATAAAGGATGATGGGTTCCTTAGTTATGAGATGAGGGGTTGTTACCCCAAGATATGTGGTCCTTGTGATGGACATTGGTCCTTGTGACGGACATATGATGAATAACATGCATTAAGAGACATGATGTGATGAAATCATACCTAATATGTTTCAGTATGTTATGGTGATGAGTCATGCCCTTGTTTATGTACATCTTGTTTAGAAGTTATACATTATAACTTGATTGATGCTTAAAGATGTTTAAATTGGTTCAATTAATCAAGTGGAATCTAATAGTGTAGCTTTCCCTGTGCCATAGATCCATTTTGTGTCAACATTTGCTGAACGGTGAAGCAATTTTAACTCAGAGTGCATATTTTTGAATAGGTGGGGTACAAGTCGAGTAATTCCTTGTATCCTTAAATACAGGATGTGTGTGATGACCATGTGTGAGTCGATCTCGTTGTGATGTGGATGGCCATGCATGAGCCCCTCCTTTTTGTTAGAATGGCCATGTGTGAGCCTGTTCTTCTAGCGCCAGACTTGTACCAAAATGGGCTCGTTGTGATTATATATGTGGATGGCCATGCGTGAGCCAATCCCTAATATTAACTATATGTCATTATTGCAGTTGACTGATATGTCTCTGTAGTGTTTTCTCTTTGTGATAACTAAGAGTATGGTGAGGTCGTGGATTCCAACTCTTCCATTAGACCTTGTATGGAATCAATTTCAACTTATCAAGTGGTCGGTTGGATTTGGGTGGTACGACTCAAATCCCTGGGGAATAATGAAATAGTAATCGGCCATATAGTAAAATTAGGATCAAAATACGAAAACATTGGTTGAGGCCATGCTTGATATTTATACAATGTTGTTGATAGGAAATATACATGTTCTTCATATTCCTTTCAAATTATTAAAATGTTTCATGATTCAATAATAAAGGTTCTTCCTGTTTATAATCATAACCTGTTGTAATTATACTCCTGCTTAGTTCATCTTATCTGTGATAATAATAGAGTTGGTGGTGAGTTATATCTCCCCCTGAGATTTCGAATCTCACCCCATGGGTTTACCACACCCTTTTTAGGTGGACGAGCACGGAGAAGTAGAGATCATGCAACAGAGGTTGAGGAGCAGCAGGAGGACCAATACCTGATGAGGTTGGTAGTGTTGTTGGATGTCTTTTCTCGATAGAGTCCTAGAGTCGTCCCTATACACTCGGGTCTTTGGGAACATTTTGTAGATGTTTTTCTAATGAGATTTCTTTATATGGTTGGCATGTATACCTGTTACATATAGATCTGATGGAATAATGTATATATGTTCTGGAACAGTTCTTTGGTTGCAGGTTGACAACATGCCTTGTATATGCTTTGAGGCATGAAAGGACTTATATGTGAAGTTTCTTACAGTTTGGCAATTTTATGAAAACAATTTTAATTTTTAGTATTTGTTAGTAATCTATTCGTTAATCTTTCTTCCGTAGTTATGTTTTGAGTAATCTCACTTTGTGTGGCGTTAGGTGTCACAACACTGAATATACAAATGGCTTTTTAGATGAGAATTCCTCTCTCAACTAGACTTTCTCAACCAATAGACTTATTCTATCAGCACTCACCTTGGTAGCTTTTATAATATATATATATATATATATATTTATATACTTAAAAATATCTATCTTGTATACAACTCTACCTTTCTAATTTCTCTAAATTGGCATATCTATATATTGGAATTATTTGTCTTGAGTTGTTATGCATGTTTTGATGATGATACCTTTGGAACCTATGGTTGTGTTTGTTTTTGCTTTCATTGTTATCTAACTTGTTACATCTATCTACTTGTATATCTTGTTTCGATACAACATTGTGTTTCTTAGTGGTAATCATCTTTTGGCGATGACGTATATTTTTTAGCGAGAAATATCCATTTATACTTTTGAAATTGCATATTTCTTTGTTTGGATATTCTCTACAACTGGTCATAGCTTGCTTTTAATTGGTGAATTCTTTGCTATGACATAGATCTTGCTAGTAGTTCTAACTGGTGGTGGCATGTACTAGTAGTCCATATATATATGTGGTTCTAGTTTTGTTCATCAATTCACACTAACACAAAAATCAAGATTAAAAAACATATTGTTTTCTCTCTATATCTTTGATGTAAATCACTTGTAATGATTTATGACTTGTAACACTATAGCAGTCATTTTCTTCAATAAAAAATAGTAGTTAGAGGGGTGAAAAAAGGTGCAAAAAGATTGTTGAACACCCTGATAATGCTTAACATTCATTCTAAATGGTTCTAACAGCTAGGAGGCATCCTCAACTATATATAGGACCCCTTGGGCTTCATCCCATGGTTAGCCAAGCACTATGAAAATCCCAATACTATAGTTGAGAGAGATTTACCTCCTAGAGCCTCTGTCCACTCTCACGAGCTTAATCACTTGCTACATCCATTATAGTGAGTAGGAGATTTGAAAGAGAGCTAGACCTACATATATATCTTGTGAGGCTCTCACTCCCTCCACTTCCCAATCTCACTTTTCTAACATGAAGATGAATATTCACTCTCTTGGCTAAGATAGGTGAAGAAGAAGGGAAGGAGTCCCTTAGTGAAAAGCTTCTCCTTGGTGAATGTGAAGTCAAAGGCGGAAGATCCAAGACAAGAGTGGGTAAGACCATGAAGGTTGAAGACTCATTGCAAGAGTGGGTAAGTCCTTGGAAAAGGTTGAAGACTCGTTTCAAGAGTAGGTAAGTCCTTGGTAAGGCAAAAGACTCTTGGTTATGGATAGACAAGTCCTTTGTAATGATTATTGGCTTATTGGCTCCTTGATCTGAAAACGAAACACTAGATTATCCCTTGATCTAAGAAACAGTGGCCTTATGTTGTAACTCTTATAATGGAATATAAGGAGTGAGACATGGTTGAAAATCCTAGTGATTGACCCCTCTAGATAGTGGATGTACATCTCCTAGTTTGGAGATTGGAGCCCACTATAAATACATGTGTTATTGGTGCTTGTTCAATCTTTCTCTTCCATGCTATGCATGTTCAATTGCACTCAGATTTCATATATATGGCATTATCATGGGATATATCTTGAAGGTCTAATGAATTTTATTTAAGTGATTTTAGCTCTATTCACCCTACACTAGGACCCATTATAGATCCAACACAACTAAGATCCCCCACTCTACTCCCAAATGAGAGAACAACAAAAGAAGGTAAAATCGTCATATAATCTTTGAAGACCCAAATAAATCCCCCTAACAATAGAACATTCACTAACCAAACCCTCCATCACCTGTTAACATCCTAACCACCTTCACACACCCCAAAAAATGCACAAACTCCCCTCTCACTCCCCTTTTCTCAAAGGTCCACAACAATCGTACACATATTCCACAACATGTGCCCCATCCACACCCAGATCCCTCCCCTTCCCTAGGCACACAACTAAACAACATTACCCTTGTGTGGCACACACAACAACACTCTCAACTCAATGATGCATGGGAGCGCTTGTTTGGGATTGGATAACAATATAAGTAAGGGGAGATACGAGGAAGACAAAGATGACATGTCGCTCCATTGATGATACCATTTTTTTTCACCCGACATGCTAGGACCATGATGCCAAGTGAGTACAAGAACCATTTATGTGAGATCTAGAACCACAGCTACGCCAAAAAGTGTCGAGAATCACCATCCTCTCAACCCTTGATATGCCATGACCCTCACCACATTGCTCCTTGCCCCTGAAGAAGAGGAAGTCATCGATTGACCATGCATGTCACCGAGTCCAGATCCTTTCTCATCCTGGGACCAAAGCAGTGATAAAAGCATGTTTTGTAAAGCCTATTAAACTCCATCAAATGCAATCTCTGGATCTAAGGAAATTGCCTTACACAGTTACACTAGTGTGAAATCCTTCTTTTTTCAATACCTCCACGTGACATGAGCATGAAAGAGGTTCAAGGACCAATTTTGTTTTTACATGGATTAAAATGAATAACTTATTTTGGCTTTTTGACCCATAATGTAGGGTGGATCCTGAAAATATGAAAGATTTCCCTCCAAACCGTACATATGACTTTCATCGAATTTCCTTCCTTGCGTGTAAGAACTAGACTTCATTCTAAAACTAGTGAAAACATTTGCAATTCTTGTCTATGTTGTGTCAGTGTCATCTCTGCCCATCCTATTGTCCCTCCAATTTGAAACTTATTGACCTTGATTCCAACGTAGTCATGTTTGCAACACCTATATTGTCATGTATAATTTTTTTAACGTGAATAGGTGAATATCACTAGTGACGGTCCAGGACTTCCATGGATGATTATTGCAGTTGCCGGCCAGCCGGTCGTAGTCTGCCCCGCACAACTGGAATCCAACGGCGTCACCTTACTTGAACGGGTCCTTTAAATAAAACAATCAAGATTGTGAGAATCATCAAGGTGTTCCTATCCCTACACCACCACTAAACTCACAACTGACTACGATAACTACCGGCTACACCCGGTAAAACCCAGCCTAAATTATCACACATCCCCGTTTCTTCTGCAGCTCAAATCCCGCCGGTTGTCGAGGCGATTGTCTCTTCGGTCTCTGCTATCACTACTCAGGACCGCCGCTGCGTCCATTCTCGCGGTGACAGCAGCAAAGACTTGATTCAGAACCTTCCGGGAAGCTAGCGCCCCCTTTGTGGCTCAGAGTCTCCAAGGAGAAGAAATCTTTCCTCGATCGAATCGTTCATCCCCATCTTGTGCAGTGTGGATCTCAGCTATTCCAGCCGAGGTATTGTCTACTCGGGTGCAAAGTTCTTAGCGCCGTGGCTCTCTGCTTCCCAAGATCGATCTGATTAAACGAAGATTCGAAGTTCCATTGCTCAATGTTGTAGCCATAGAGATCAAGGCTTACCGTCGCGACCAACTTCTTTTTTGATGCCTGGCGTTACTATCTAGGTTTATCGACATGATGGAGTTCAAAGCCAAATGCAGACTAGCTACCGTAGTTGCAGTCTCACTTTGGGTTGGTCTGGCGGCGCTCTACAGCCTATTGCGGCCGGTGCCCGGTGCCTGTACAATGACTTATATGTATCCGACATACATTCCCATATCGGCTCCGGCGAATGTGTCGTCGGAAAAGTATGGGCTGTTCCTCTACCACGAGGGGTGGAAGCAGATCGACTTCAAAGAGCACCTGAAGAAGCTGAACGGTGTTCCCGTTTTGTTCATTCCGGGAAATGGTGGTAGTTACAAACAAGTAAGCTCCCTTTGTCCTTACTGTTCTCGCTCATTTAGTTGTTTCAAGTGAACTAGAACTACCCAGATGCCGATGAGCCCTCTCAGGAGAGATGTCACATATGATTAAAAATTAAGTTTGATCATTTTCACTTTCAACAAACCCCTTTCTTTTCAAGGCAGGAACATGGTCTTTGAGAGTGCCAATTTTCCCTATTTTCTGCCTCGCTTCCTTTCACTGAAAACCACAGGCTAAACCTACTTGAACTATGTGGCAAGTTACTGTACCTACTGGAAAATCCGACTATGTTAGATAATTTATTGTAGTCGCCCACATAGTGAAAGATGAAATTTTTTTCATTCTAGAGATGCTGTATATCATTTCCTGAGACTGTTACATAGCCGTATTAGAACAGAACAAGGCAGGGTGGGTGTTTGGAGCATATAATCTAGCAGGTGAATAGATTTTAAGCTGGTAAATCCATGGTTGTGAAGGGAGACAATGAGGTAGCCTCTCAACCACTAAGGGTTTGATGTAGCTTCTATGGTTATCAATGGATGACATCCATAGAGATTCTCTAAATTTTTGAAAAATGTCCCTATCTATCTAATGTAAATTGGACGTGTGAATCAATTCAATCAAACATGGATCTCTGATTCCCAACAGGGCTACCACATCCTGCACTAAAAGACCCGCAAACAATAAGGCTAATCAAATGCAGCTTCAAATTGATAACTAAAATGTTCTTAGCCGTAGATAAAACAAATAGCTATTTACAGCTAATCAACATGATCACATCAACAATAACTCTTTAACTATTCTGTTTCAATACCAATGTGTTCACACCTGTAGGCAATGGAGAACCAAGGTTGTGGAGAGAGCGACACATGGTCTTATGTAACCAAAACCCTAGTTTGATCATTTATAAGAGATCCACTATAATATTACTCAAAAATCTGTAGTAGGAAATCAGTCATACTCACTTGAACTTGGAAAGAACTTTGCTCTATCTTGGCTTCTACACTCATTAGCGTTCATTTCAATCAAATTATTTGCCTAGTGGAATAAAATCAACAGGATATCTATAATTGCATCAAATTTAGCTTAAAATGAGCTAAGATATGGGTTGGAAGTTAGCCATTAACATAAAAGGATGGTTTTGACGCCATATATGTTTGCATTCTATATGGTTGGGTCTTTTTATGGAGTGGAAACGGAATTGGATTACTGGTGTAGGATGCACTCAAATTCTGACTGATATAGCTGCGATTTTTGGGATATCTAGAGCACTACTACTTTTGTGAACAACATCAATCTACACTGTCGTTTAATTATGTATTTGAATACCAGGATCAAAACATGCTTAAGTTTGCCAAGAAGCCTTCAAAGCAGTGATAGATTGTTTGTGCCTTAGATGTGCATGCAATACATGTAGCATACTTTGCATAATAGCAGAATGTTATATGGCTAAATCCTGCACCACGCATTTTTGCATGTTTAGATCTTAACTAAGACTAAAAAGGTTTAGGGTATGCATACACTGAAGCTCAAAGAGTAAGCTCATTTCTGAAAGTGGGATAACCTAGCTGGTTGTCGCCTGAGTTTGCCAAGAGTAGAAGGTTGCTGATTTGAATTTAAGCCTGATGCATTTGTAATTGTTGCCTACGGGGACGTGATGGATAACTTCTCATTTTTTATAAAAGAATAAGCTACTTCATAGGATAGGTATAAAATGAGGAGCTATGAATGCAAAGATTTGGCCAGTGTAGATAGCAATAGCGGGAGAACAAGTTAAAGCAACCTCGAGCTAAGGATGTAAAAGGTAAAGGGATAAAAATTACTGGACTCACTTGTTATCTAGCCATAAGCACCCGTGTCAAGAATGCAGGAGGAAGGTGTCTTGTTTATTTGAATAGTTTTAGGAAGACATGCGTTATCGAGCCCATTATTTTCTGTAGAATTAGCCATAAGGTTGCTGGTTCAAATTCAAGCCTGATGTATTGTAGTTGCTATGGGGACGTGATGGATAACTTCCCCAATTTTATTATAAAAAAAGACACTTCATAGGAAAGGTATGAATTGAGGAGCTAGGAATGCAAGGATTTGGCCAGTGTAGATAGCCATAGTGGGACAACAAGTTAAATCAACCTCAAGCTAAGGAGGTAAAAGCTAAAGGGATAAAAATTACTGGATTCATTTGTTATCTAGCCACCGAGTCAAGAATGCAGGAGGATGGCGTCTTGTTTATTTGAATAGTTTAGGAAGACACGCGTAGTCGAGCCCTTCATTTCTGTAGAATTAGCCATAAGGTTGCTCGTTCAAATTCAAGCCTGATGCATTGTAGTTGTTGCCTATGAGGACGTGATGGATAACTGCCCCATTTTTTCATAAAAGGAATAATCTACTTTATAGGAAAGGTATGAAATGTGGAACTAGGAATGCAAAGAATTGGCCTGTGTAGATAGCCATAGCAGGACAACAAGTTATAGCAACCTCGAGCTAAGGATGTAAAAGCTGAAGAAATAAAAAATACCGGACTCACTTGTTATCTAGCAATAAGCACCCATGTCAAGAATGCAGGAGAAAGGCGTCTTGTTTAATTGAATAGTTTTACGAAAACAGACGTAATCAAGCCCTTTATTTTTGTAGAATTAGGTCTCGTCAGATCCTTTTTCATTGAAAGTTGCCCTTTCACACTGTAAAAATGAATCAGGTCATTTGTCAACTGTTTTTGAATATAACAAACACATTTGCTTTTGTTGTCATTCATTTTTGATGGTGTAGAATAGGAACACAACTCAAATCAAAGCCATGAAACAGATAGCTCGGAATTTCAAAATTTCAAATTTGAAGTAGCTTTGCAAAGTAGACGCTTCCTGCACAATTAGTCTTGATCTCGATAAAGCTACTTGGAAACAATCGGCAAGGGGTCAGGAGTATTAGTTGCCCAATTTGTCCCTTCTAGATGAGATGCACATGAGAGAAGGCGTCATGTTAACAGATAAACAGGAAAAAACATCTTGCGGAAACCTTTTTTAAGGGTTTTACTTTAATTGATTGTCTATAATTTGTTTTTAAGAAGTGAGCCCAATGGGCGTTGGGTTTCTTTTACTATTGGTAAAACTGTGAGGGCACAGCAATAAACTTCCAACATTCAAGCCTGTAAGAGCAAGAAAAATCTCTTGGCTGCAAAAGTTAATGCTGTGTGTGTGTGTGTGCCCTCATGTGTTATTTGATTTGTGCCTAAAAGGCTGAGATGATCTAGATATTTTGCAAACTTGTTCTTATTCTATATCTGAACTTATTTTTAGGTCCGTTCCTTGGCAGCAGAATCTTCTCGGGCATTTTTAGGAGGCCCACTTGAGCACATTTTCTACAAGGAAGCATCTTTTACAGTTGAAGAAAGTAGAACTGGACATAATTCCGTGTTTACACCGCCCACCCAGTATAATCACATGTTAGATTGGTTTACCGTTGATCTCGAAGAAGAACACTCAGCAATGGATGGTCGGATACTTGAAGAGCATACTGAATACGTCGTTCATACTATCCATCGGGTATGCTCTAGATAATGCATTGCAATAATTTAGTTACCTCAGAAAAGAAAACATTAAAGCTGGCCTTTCTTATTGACACAGTTTAATGGAATATGTGAACTGAAAGCTATTGAAACCTGTGAGTAAAGTTCCTTTATGATAGAATGCATGTGACATCTAGATCTGTTGTAGCAGAACACTTACTTAGTTGAAAAACCTGTGTGGCCATATCGATGATAATGATCTTACACATAGACTAACCTCCTATTCTTATCATGTGAAAGTTTCCTCTCATATGGCTAGGTTTTTCTTAAATAATAAAAGAAGAAAATAGTATCAATTACATAGAAGTTTGCACTTCTTTATGACAACCTTCTCTTGACCTTTGAAGTTTTTTCATAGCCCTCCCACTAAATATACTGACCAGAAGTGCAAATCAGAAGAAAGTATCAGTGACCATCTTCATGAAAGATGAGATGTCTTTATAATTTTCTTAAACTTCTAAATATGGATTATTAGTTGTTTAAAATTTGTTTTATTTTCCAGGAAAAAGTTTTTTTTGGCAAAAGAGAATCAAAGAATCAAAGGGCTTAACCCCAAAAAGGAAATTGTACATATGTGGGTTTATGTTAAAAATTAGAGCCTTAAAGAAACTTATACTATTGATGCTAGCAGAAGTACACGACATAATCATTATCATTGCTTCTTGGTGGATTTTTTTAATGCATACTTTTGATTTTCTTTCTTAAAAAGCTAAAACTTTTACAACTTGCATGCTTAGTGTGACCTCTCAGTGTCTCATGTGCATATTACTGTAAACCTTTTAAGCTACATCCCAACTTAAAAATGTATTCGACATCACTGAAAAAGCTTGGAAGTCAAAAAAGTTACATCGTGTGTGTGCATGTTTGACGAGAGGCGATGATAATAGGCGGGCATCGAGAGTCTCTATAGCTTATTTTTCATAGCCGCCCTACGAAATCACAAGAAAGTATCATGAAACCCTCCTGGAAGATTGCAAATATATATTAACAATTTTCATATAAACTTCCAAAGGTGGATTATTAAATGTTTAGTGATTTTTTTTTAGAAAAATATGTTATTCTTACAAATCTCGCAGTGTGAATGATGGAGCCAAGTTGGACGGAGTAGATATACCAAAATGTGATAAATTCCGTTACTTGGGTTCTATTATTCAAATAGACGGGGATGTCCAAAATGATGTTTGTCACCGGATCACTGCAGGATGGTTGAAATGGAGGAGTGCAACTAGAGTATTATGCGATCAGAAGATCCCTCTCAGGTTAAAAAGTAAGTTTTATAGAACAACTATACGACCAGCCATGCTCTATGGGAGTGAATGTTGGGCGGTGAAGAAACAAGGTCTCAACAAGATGAACGTGGTTGAAATGCATATGCTGAGATGGATGTGTGGGAAGACAAGAAAAGATCGCTTGAGAAATGACAATATCAGGAATTAAGTGGGGGTGGCGAGCATTGAGGACAAGTTGCGCGAGGGCCGACTCAGATGGTATGGACATGTGCTACTAATGCGCCTATACGAAGCAATGCTATTGAGCCAAACACTATAAATAGAAGAAGAGGAAGGCCTAAATTAACATGGGATGAGCTTATAAAGAGAGATTTTGAATCTCTACATCTCAATCAGAATATGGCCCATGATAGAGCTGAATGGAAACGAAGGATCCATGTAGCTGACCCCAACATAGTTGGGATTGAGGCTTAGATGATGATGATGTTATTCTTACAAATGTATATTAAAGAATTTATGTCTATTGTTAGAATGTATGGTACAATACTGAGTTGAACATCTTTGTACGTGCATTTAGTATAAAGTCCAATACTGCGTGAATTGATTATATTATGCTTCCCATCCTTATATAAATAAGTGTGCGATTAACCTTGCTAAACCATCAAGTGGGCTCCTCCCAAATGTGTGAATAGTTTTTATGTTTTGTTTTACACGTGTTACTTGGTTCAATCATTACTCATTAGCTACATAATTAGTCCCAAATGTTGCAACAATTATGGTTTTTCGTTGACTGTTATATATACCAGCCTCAGGGTATTTGTTTGAGCAGAGTTTTTATTATTAAATTCATTCGTGGGCATTGGTTTTGAAAATTCAGAGAGCATTGTTATTGGATGATTATTCAAGTTTAACCCAAAATAATGGGACTAATGTAAAAGATAACTATAAGTAACATATTTCTTAACACACCCCACTCGAGCTACAAAATTGCCGCCTACATAAGTGCCATAGCTAGAGGTGGATTTGTAGTCAGTAGGACTTCCCGCATAATCAACATCAAAGTGTCCAAAAATGTCCGTGAGACCCTGATTGGAATATAATGTACCTTTACCAGGATTTGCTTTCAAGTACCTCAGAATGTGACAAACAACCTCCCAGTGACATTGTATAGATTGGTCCAAGTATTGATTACCAAACCCGATTGGGGCAGTGATATCCATATGAGTAATAATAAGATGGATTTTTTTCCCCAACAAGTCGCATGTATCTTGAGTGATCAAGAGACATCAACCTTTCATTATTGAGAGGGATTTTCTGGTTACATAATACTCCAGTTACACTCCTCCATTTCAACCATCCTGTAGTGATCCTGTGACAAACATCATATTGAACATCTCCATCTATTTGAATATTAGAACCCAAGCAACAAAATGTATTACATTTTGATACATCTACTCTGTCCAACTTGGCCCCACCACACACGGTTTTTGATTGGCTGAAATTGCAATGCATATACTCAGTTTTGCTCCTATTAATCATCAATCCATTTGATTCCAACACATTTATCCAAAGTTCAACTTTATCATTCAATCCATCTTTAGTTTCATCAATCAACATAATATCATCAACAAATAACATGCACCAAGGAATATCATCCTCAACATGCTTTGTCAACTCATCCATAACAAGAATGAATAGATTTAGGCTGAGTGTTGATCCTTGATGTACCCCAACTGCGATAAGAAATGTTGGTGTTACTCCTCCAAGAGTCTTCACACTTGCACCCAAGCAATCATACATGTCTTTTTAATTAAGTTGATGTATCAGATTGGCTAACCCTTTTTCTCTAAAACTATCCACAACACTTCCCTGGGCACTCAATCGTAACCCTTTTCTAAATCAATAAAAACCATATGAAGATCTCTTTTGCTCTCTCTATGCTTCTCCTTAATCATCCTTGTTTGAAAAATGGTATATGCCGTTGATCTTCCAGGCATGAAACCAAATTGGTTGTCTGATATCATGGTTTTAAAAAACGCGCCTCGAGGCTTAAGAGGCGTACGCCTCGAGGCGAGGCGGCCTCCGGTACGCCTCGAGGCTTAAGCCTCAGTCTGCCAGTGAGAGGCGTGCGCCTCAGTTTCTGCGAGGCGTATCGAGGCGTAAGAGGTGTAGAGGCGTTTGTGAGGCGTAAGCCTCAGACTTTGTGTCTAAAAAAAGGCTGTATTATCCTATTTTGGACTTAATAGAGGCTAAATTAACCCAAAATTATATGTATATAGATATATGTATGTGCATATCTATATATGTGTATGTTTGTTTGTTAACAACTATGGATATTTTACTACTTTTATCATTATATGCTGCATGTATGTATGCATTCTCTTGTGTATGTGTATATATATACATCTGTGTATAATTATAACTATATTTATATGGATAGATATGTATCTATATATACATGCGTATTTGTAATAGTATATCTATCTATACATATATATATATATATATATATATATATATATTTCTGTTTCAGAAATATGTAAATCTGTATAGTTATATATGTAAATCTGTACAGCATAAAACAGAAATCTGTCTATATAGTAAGTATATTTATTTATATGTATAGATATGTATCTATATATACATGCGTAT
This sequence comes from Alisma plantago-aquatica, assembly GCA_963693085.1. Classification (NCBI taxonomy): domain Eukaryota; kingdom Viridiplantae; phylum Streptophyta; class Magnoliopsida; order Alismatales; family Alismataceae; genus Alisma; species Alisma plantago-aquatica. The sequence continues at coordinate 269,969,257 of OY856415.1, read as the reverse complement.
TTGTAATAGTATATCTATCTATACATATATATATATATTTCTGTTTCAGAAATATGTAAATCTGTATAGTTATATATGTAAATCTGTACAGCATAAAACAGAAATCTGTCTATATAGTAAGTATATTTATATATATCTGTTATATATTTGTCAATCTATATAGAATAAAATAGAAATCTGTCTATATAGTATATGCATGTATGCATATGTAAATCTGTATATATGACTATATACACGTACATATATGTATTCATATATAAATATATGGGATTATATATGTATATCAGTATATGTACATATATGTATTCATATATATTCATATATATATATATATGTATAGGATTATGTATATGTATATGTATGTTTATACATATATGTATTAATGACTATATTATTTATATATATATTATATGTGGATATATTTATATATATATATATATATATATATTTATATGTACGCCTCGGTACAATCTGAGGCTTACGCCTCGACCGCCTCGAGGCTTACGCCTCGCCTCGCTGAGCCGAAAACGCCTCGATGCGCCTCACGCACTTTAAAACCTTGTCTGATATCTGAGTTATAAATCTTAACCTTTGCTCAATAATCTTCTCTCAAAGCTTCATTGTGTGACTCATCAACTTGATACCTCTGGTAGTTTGTGCAACTCTAAACATCTCCTTTGTTCTTGTAGATGAGGACTATATTACTTTCTCTCCACTTATCTAACATCTTCTTGGTCTTCAATATCTTATCAAAGAAACTCATTAACCACATAGCTACTTCATCCCCCATATTCTTCCATACACTAAAGGGAATACAATTTGGTCCACATGCCTTTGTCATTTTCATCCTTTTCAAAGCATTATTGACCTCATTAATTGAAACTTGTCGTGTGTAAATGATATCTCTTGTATTCATGTCAAATGAGTCTGTTACATTATTCACAACGTCTCCATTGGAAAGCCAGTGAACGTAGTTTCTCCATTGGTTCTTGATCTCATCACCCGTCATCAACACTCTACCATCTTCATTCTTGATGCATTTTACTTAACTCACGTTTCTTCCTTTCATTTCTCTTGTACAAGCCATTAAAATAAGTCACTACCTGAAAGTATAATGTCATCACCATTTAAATAAGAACAACGTTCGTGCATTCGTTTTATAAAGACAGAGTGGTCAACACGTGATTTAAAACCAAATGCTACAAGTATGTTACTGAGTTTATCAAACCAGGCCCTAGGGCTTTGTTTCAATCCATATATGGCTTTCTTGAGTTTGCAGACTTTAAACTCCCCATGGGCAACAATTCCAAGAGGTTGCCCCAAATAGACCTCTTCATTAAGATTCTCCATAACGAAACACATACTTGGCATCAAGTTGGCAAAAATGCTAACCAACATTAACAACAATAGAAAAAAATATACTGACATAATCGAGAAAGGTTACATGTTAAAATGTCTCAAAATGATAGATGCCATAAGTATAGCCTTTGGCCACTAGATGGGATTTAAGTCGCTCAATAGTATCACCGTGATGACATTTTATATAAAAACTGATCGACAGCCAACCGGAGAGTAATCAGCGGGAGAAGCAACAAGATCCTAGGCGTTCTATCAATGTAGAAATCTCTTCATCCATGGTAGCCCTTCACCTAGGGTTGCGATAGCCTCATTAATAGACTTGGGTCTTAAGTTTCTATAATTGCAATACTAAGCAATATCATGTTTTATACGTTTGCGCTTGGGCTTGCACACTGCAATTGGAAAATCTACCTCAAGACTTCTATAAACTTGATTGGAGCAAATAATCCCTTCATTAACAAGTGGATCTGCAGTAGGAATGGGAGAGCTGGTGGCGGTTGAAGGTATAACAACTTTTAAGCTTCCGTTGGCGATAGACCTGGAGTGGCTTGGTCGGAGAGGAATGAATCAAGGGTAGGGAAATCGTAGGAGAGGAGAAATCATCAAAAAAAGAGACAATCACCTATCCAAAAGTATGACCTTAAGCAAAAAAGAAGGGCGTGCTTTCAAAGAAAACAACATCAACACTGATAAGCACTTGTTTGTCAATTCGATCAAAACATTGTATCCTTTTTAGCGATGAGGATAACCGAGAAAGATGCATTTAGTGGAGCGAGGAGAAAATTTGTTTAACCCAAGTTTGAGGTTTTAACAAAGCAGATACAACTGAAATCCTGAAGTGGTAACAAAAAGAGAGAGGCATCATTGTGTAACATCTTAACATGATTCTTATGACATTGCACAGAGGAAGGCATGCGGTTGATAAGAAACCAGACAGTTAACAAAGCATCATGCCATACAGATTTAGGAACATTGGTATGCCAAATAATCGTCTAAGCTTCATCAAGCGTGTTTCTAGTTTTTCTTTCCTCAAGGGCATTTTGTTGGGGTGTTTATGGACATGAGACTTGATGCAACATATCCATATCATGATAAAAATGTTTTAGATCATGTTGAACATATTCAAGTGCATTATCAATGAGAAATACTTTTACAATTTATGAAAACATGGTTTTAATTTCAGTAAAGAAAAGTTTCATAGTGGGCAAAACAACATATCTGTCTTTAGAAGGTAAAGCCAAGTTGTTGTGGAAAAAATAATTGACAAACTAATGAAATATTAAAATCTAGAATGGTTTGAATTTTTGCAGGGATTCCAGACATCAAACTGCACAATATGAAAAGGTTAAAAAATAATGATATTGTTAGTATATATGCTTTATGCTTAATGCTTTATTTATGCTTTAGACTTGTCTTTGTCTTTAACTTTCTTTTATCCCATATTGCCTACTTCTATTTCTCTCTTACTCTCTTATCCTATAAAAGAGAGTGTTGTATTTGTTTAAGCTTGACGGATCTCGCTATCATCTTTGGTTGGCATCTTTTGGAACTCTATGTAAAAGCCCAAGGGCGCTATTCTAATATCTCTACTACTGCTAAAATCCCTCCTAATGCCTCTGCTAGTGAAAAAGCCAAGCCTATGCTCAATGGTCCAAAGATGATTCTAGAGTCATGATGTGGATGGTGAACAATGCCGAACCGAAGATGATTCAGTCTCTCCTCCACCTTTAGAATGCCAAAGCCATGTGAGATCAACTATCCTATCTGTACTCTCACCAATAGAATCGAAAGAAGGCCTTTGAGATCTTCAAGAATCTGGCAAAAAAGGAGTATTCGACTGACGGATTTGTTGAAGACTATTACAACTTGGAATGAATACGCAATATACCATTCTCTCTCTTCTGACATCAAAGAAGTTCAACGACAACGCAATGAACTTCAATTGGTTCAGTTCTCGGACGAACTTCCTCATTCTTTCTTTGATGTGGTAGATCGAATCTTATCTAGTGATGTCGACACATCAAGCACGTTCAACACCTTCCTTCTATGTCTTCCCTACCTGCCACTTCTTCTGATCACTCGGTCCTTGTGGTCCTCTCCAATGACTCGAGTCGTGGATGTGCTCCTGACAGTTCTATAGGTGAGGTAGTTTAGGTTTGGTTTGATCATTCTGTTTTTCTCTGCATGTTCCAGGTTTGTAACTGGATCGTCACATTATTTGCCAGTAGAAAGTACTGTCAAATCAAAAGCCAATCACCTCTAGGATGCTTTGTAACAGAGGCCAATAATCCTGTTAAGAGAACCGCTGCGACGCGGGAAGCTCTGGAATGGACGGATAAGAATGGCAGGTTGGTCATGTAATTCTACAGTGATGATCTTCCATGCATAGTCTTTTTGGGCGCTTTCTTTCCCTACTCTTGTATTTGTTAGTGTATTAATGCCCTAGTTGGAGGCCTACTGTAGGCTATCGAAAGCATTCGACAGCAAGATCCTATCGTAAGCGATTGGTAGGAAGTTGGGGCTCTTCAGAAGGCCTCTCCCTTCACTACTCGCTCGCTATCACGATAATGTGGTATGTTTGAATCGTGTGATGACTTATCATGTTGCTCTCCTTTATTGACTTGCTTGCTCCCAGAACAAGCGACGGAAAGCCAGAACCCAAAATTTGATCCAATTGGTGTTTGCTCTACAACTCTTCTCTTGAATAAAAAGATGTCGACCTTCACTTGTGGGTCATAGAAAGCCACCTCAGATCATCTGGGCGAAGACAACTTCCTACTGCCATCCGCTTCTGCAACTTCTATGGGCACACAAATCACAATGAGGACCGTTGTTGGAAAAAACATGGTGCACCTGCATGGGAAAGCCAGGTCACCTTTGATGCTTTTAAAGACTCCTCTGCTGTCACCTCCAGTTCTACCCAACCCACTGTTGAGTGGACCCGCTCGAAGTTTGAGAATCTCTTTTAGGCTCGTCTATCCTCACAACCGCCTACTCAAGATGGAGGTCCTTCTGCTTAACTTGCGTATCCCGCACCTCATGGTGAAAATAAATGGGTTATCGACTCAGGTGCTTCTGCTTATATCTTTGGCAGATCTGAACTATTTTCTACTTTATCTAAAACAACTAGAGTTCCACCATTAACAATGGCGGATGGAACTCAGTCATTGGTGCATGGCATCAACACTATATATCTCTCCTATAACTTGCCATTAAAATCCGTGCTATATGTTCCAAGATTTCCTCTTAATCTTTTATCCGTCAGTAGAACTGTTAGGAGCCTTTAGTGCTTAATCACTTTTGATCCTGAGGGTTGTGTGTTTCAGGATTTCTGCACAAAGACGAAGATTGGTTCGGGCCATGAGGGACCGGATGGACTGTACTACCTGGACGTGCCACAATTTGTTGCTAGTCTACTATCTTCTTCAGTCTTTGACCTACAATGGCACTACCGTCTGGGACATCCTTCTGCTGCTAAATTGTGATGCCTATTTCTTGAAGTTTCTGATAAACAATTGTGTGAATCAATGATTAAAAAAGCGGGCCGAGCGGCCGCTTAAGCGGTCAACACTATTGTCCGTTATTATTTTGTACAAAGCAGGTATGGAGGCGTTTTTACATACACCAGGCGCTTTGGGCTACCTAATGCCGCCATGGGCCGCTTTTTTGGGCCCGCTATAGCAGCCGCTTCAGTCCACTTTCTGTTTAAAGCGCACAACTAATTAAAATAAAAAGCGTTTCAGAAGCCGCTGCCCTCCCCGACTCCCCTTTCTTAGCGGAGTCTGCCGCTAGAAAATATTCCAATCCCAGTTGGTCAAGATTTGTTTTTTTCTTCTCGACTGGGATTATCCTCCCTTCCTTTTTGCTTTGCACACCTCTTTCTCTAGAAATAGAGGTCAACAACCTTCTCTTCTTCTCAACCCGTCGTGCGGAACAGAGAACCGACGACAAGGATATTTGACGGAAGCAACAGTTGATTTTGAGGATCTCTAAAGGGCCGAAGCTGGAAGAGAGGGGTGCGCCATGTTGATTTACATATCACCTATATCAACTCTTCTACTCACGTAATACCTTGTCTATGAGTGTTCGTGTGAATGTATAACATCCTGGCGCCTTTGTAAACATTTTTTTTTTGCTGTTCCTGCTATGTTCTACTATACTATCAATGCTCATTGTCCTATTAGCTATATGTACAATTTTTTGTTGTTGGTTGTTGCCCAATTTCATAATGTCAGTTGCATGGATACGTATGGACATCATGTGTCACTCATATACTCGATCACTGTTATGTTGGCTGTCAACAATTGTATAAATGCATATCATCCCCTGTCACATGTACTGCTGTATAAATAATTATTATTTGCAGTTGTGTTGGCTTGCACCATCCGTATGAATAAAAGATCATCCTGTTACACATGTATAAACGATTCTTATTTGGTTAATGCATAATTTTATCATAACACCTATATAAATATACACCATCGAGGCATCTATATATGAATGCAAGATTGAGGTTCCTGAATGTACATTGCTAAATTCTATTAGGTCTAGAAATATCAATAATTACTTAATAGGAATTGTGTATTCGATGATTAAACAGGTGTACAATACAATCTCTTATATAACAGAAGAGATGAGAGACTAAAGCAGAGATGAGCATTATGGGACTAAATTACTGAAGTAAAAACATAAGTGAGGCACATGCTAGGCACATGACACTCAATAAAACACAACATATCTCTATACTCCCCCTCAAGTTGGAGCGTAGATGTTGAACATGCCCAACTTGTCCATTAGAGTATGAAAACGAGCTTTTGGAAGAATCTTGATGAAGATGTCTGCTACTTGATTTTCAGTGCTGAGATATGGAGTGCAAATCCGGCCAGCAAGGACTGTTTCGCGAACAAAGTGACAGTCGACCTTAATATGTTTTGTCCTCTCATGAAAACTGGGGTTGCTCGCAATAAAAATGGAGGCCTTGTTGTCACAAAACATCAGTATAGGGCTGGAATAGGATATGTCGAACTCCTGGAGAAGACTCTGGACCCACAGAAGTTCACATGCAGTATGAGCCATGGCTCGGTATTCCGCCTCTGCACTGGATCTGGCTACGACAGTTTGCTTTTTGCTTCGTCAGGTAACAAGATTTCCGCCCACAAATGTATAATAGCCCGATGTTGACTTATGATCAGAGCGACTTCCTGCATAGTCCGAGTCTGAAAAACCAGAGAGATTACAGTGGCCGTGCTTCTTATATAACAAACCTTTGCCTGGAGAGCTTTTAAGACAGCTCAAAATGTGACATATAGCATCCCAATGACACTGCCGAGGTTTATCAAGGTACCTGTTGATATATCCTACAACGGCAGGGAGGTCAGCTCTTGTGACCGTCAGATAAATAAGCTTGCCTACCAGCCTTCTGAACTGGTGGTGATCAACATAAGGAGAGTTTTCATTGTCCCAATCCATATTTGGGTCAAGGGGAGTGTTGGCTGGTTTACAGCCAGGCATACCAGTTTCCTGCAAGAGATCAAGTACATATTTTTGTTGAGAGAGACACAACCCTGCAGATGATTTGGATACCTCAATGCCTAAGAAATATCTCAGCTTTCCGAGATCTTTAGTGACAAAGTACTTTAGCTGCATGTATGCCCAAGGTATCACTGCCAGATAAAATAATATCGTCAACATAAACAATACGAATGACTAGCCCAGCCACTGTTTTGCGGATAAAGACTGAATGATCTGAGTGGGAACGACGGAAGCCAAAAGTGACTAGGATCTGACTGAGTTTGTCGAACCAAGCACGCATGCTCTGTTTGAGACCATAGATGACCTTTTTTAGCTTACAGACTTTTAAGGCAGACTCCCCCTGAGCAAAGAAACCCGGTGGTTGCTCCATGTAAACCTCCTCTTGTAGATATCCATAAAGAAATGTATTTTTAACATCCAACTGAAAGAGGGGCCAGTCTTTGTTGACAACAACAGAAATCCGAATTCGAACAGAATTTAACCGTGCTACGAGAGAAAAAGTTTCAAAATAGTCGACACCATATGTTTGCGTGTACACTTTTGCCACAAGCCGAGCTTTCAAGCGCTCAATTGTTCCATCAGGTCGATACTTAATGGTGAAGACCCATCGGTAACCAAAAATAGGGTATGAAGGAGGGCGATGCACAAGTTCCCACGTCTTGCGATCATATAATGCCTGCATTTCGTGATTCATCGCTTGTTTCCATGCAGGAATAAGGAGAGCTTCTGCATCAGTCTTTGGAATAGTGACGGTAGAAATCGTAGAAGTGAAGCATGCAAAACTGTTATGCAGGTTAACATAAGAGCAGAAATGACTGATAGGATGTTTGTTGCAGGAACGAACACCTTTGCGTCGACTGATAGGGAGGTGCAAGTCAGAAGTTACCTCAGTGGTTGTATGATCATCCGCAGACGGAGGAATTGGTTGTGGGGGGGCCATGGAAGAAGTGCTTGTCTTGGTCCGTCGTTTGTACACTTTCAAAGGGCAACCTTCAGGCTGGTATGAAGAAGGCAAAGCCTAAGCAACATCTGGTAGAGGTGTTGGTGCCAACATATCACTGGAGAGCATTGCCCCATTATCAGAGAAATAGGGCATATGCTAAAAAAAGATCACATCCGCACTGACAAACCATTGCTTTAGAATAGGATCAAAGCAGCGATAACCTTTCTGGGTTCTAGAATATCCCAAAAAGATTTAGTGGAGCGAGGATCAAGCTTTGTCATCTCTGGGCGTAGGTTTTTGACAAAATAGGTACACCCAAAAATAGGAGCAGAGAACAGTTATGCACCAGGAAACAGAATGGTGTAAGGTTTGTGATTGTGTAAAATAGAGGATGGCATACGGTTTATAAGATAGCATGCCATAGAAACTGCTTTAGGCCAGAACCGGTGAGGTACTTTATAATGAAGAAGAGTGCGAGCAGTTTTGTTGTGGAGTTTAAGGGCAAGTAGTTTGATGGATGATGTCACGAACAAAACAAAAAGTTGTGACAAATTTTTACATAAACTCTAGGGCATTATCGATATGGAAAATCTTAATGGGTTTGTTGAACTGGGTCTGTATTTTAGAAAAGAAGATACTGATATTATGCAAAACAATGCTGTGATCTTTTAGTAAAAAAAGCCAAGTAGCATGGGAATAATCATCAATAAAAGTCAGAAAGTATATAACATTAGAGTGACTAGGAACAGAACATGGTCCCCACACGTCCGCATGAACAATATCAAAAAGTGCTTTAAAACCAATTTCTCTTTTAGCGGGAAATACAAACCGCGTTTGTTTTCCCAAAAGACAAGATGCACAAGAAAAAGTTTTTTTTCAGATATTGCTGGAAATAAATGTTTCAGCTTTGTTGCAGACGGATGACCAAGCCGGTAGTGCCACTGGAGTCCTGACTGATGTAGACAGAAGAGCAGATGCTGCAGGCGGTCCATCCAAATAGTAGAGTTCGTCTGGTCCTTCATGGCCCGAATTAATGCTCGTCTTCGTGCGGAGATCCTTCAAAACACAACAAGAAGGATCAAATTTAGTAGAGCACTGAAGTTGTTTTACAGTTTTACTGATAGATAGTAAATTAACAGGAAATTGTGGTATGTATAAAATAGATTGAAGGTGCAACTTTCGGGACAGAGGAATAGTGCCGATGCCATGAACAGGAGTCTTAGAGCCATTTGCAACAGTGATAAACAAAATATTGGTGGTTTTAGTCAGAGCAGAAAATAATTGGATCTCTCCAGCCATATGGACAGATGCACCAGAATCAATACATCGTTTTTTATTACCAGCAGAAGGAGAGGCAAGCATGGCGGAGGAACCAACATTCTCCTGGAAAAACTTCTCGAACTCCGAGCGAAGCCATACAATAGACGGCGGAGCAGATGGTTGGTCGGATGCAGTATCAGTTGAGGCTTCTGTAGATGCTTGGTTAGCCCATGCTGGTTTATCGTGCTTGATCCAACACCTATCTTTGTTGTGATTATCATGACCGCACCAGTTGCAGAAGCGAGGGCCAGTAGCTTGGCCTCGACCAGGAGCAGTAGGGGAGCCGCGTCCACCAGTAGGAGATAGACGTCCGCCACGACCACGACCTCGACTGCGGCCACATCCACAGTCAGTAGTGCGAACAGCTAGAGCAAGATGCTCAATAACAGAATCGGAGGTCATCGAAGGAAGTCTTTGAACTCTCTTAAGAACATCGCGAAGAGTAGGTAGAGGGTCCCGAGACAGCGTCTGATCGACCACGCCAGAGAAGGAAGCATGAAGAGCAACCAGAATTTGGACCAGTTGTAGTTCATTGCGCTGCTTCTGGGCTTCTTTGATGTAGGCCGTCAAGGGATGGTACATTTCGTACTCATTCCAGAGAGCAGAGCACTGGTTGTAGAAGTCCTCGATAGAAGTGTCAGAAGAAAACTCCTTCTTGGCCAAGTTTTTGAAAATTTCAAAAACACGTTTATGATTCTGCTGATGGGAATAGACATGGGAGAGCTGGTCCCACATCGCCTTAGCATCATGAAGGCATAACAAGGACTGACTGATCCGTGGCTCGGTGCTATTAAAAAGACAGAAAATAACACCAGAGTTGTCTTTGGACCATTGTGTATAGGTTTGCTTGCTCTTTTCATCCGCAGGAGCGACAGGAGGATCAATAGTGAGATGTGAGTACCGACCTTGTGCCTTGACATATAGGACAAGGACGCCGACCTAAGATGGTAGTTAAAGCCATCGAGCTTGATGGTGGTAACACAGAGAACGAGGCGGCTTAACAGAAGCTATGATAAGCAGAGACGGAGCATCAATCAATTAGGCGGTGCAACAACAACAATTAGTAGATAAGGAACCCACTATGAGGCAGTAGAGCATCACCATAGATCTGACACATTAGATCATAAGAGACCCGCTACGGGCAGGTAAACTGATAAAGTAACCTACGCTGTCATGAGGAAGATCGGGATTCCGTCATGAGGTGCAGGCAGAGAAACCCAGAGAGCCAGAGAGACTCTCAATGTGCAGGAGCTATGGATGTCCGAAAGACTTCACTTACGAAAAGGGGTGGAAGGAAGCAAGGGATATTAGAGCAGCAGAAGGATGAGAGTGAGGGCAGCAAGAGGAGAGGGTGGCAGCGCCAGGAAGGTTGAGGAGTGGGTGGCGGCAGGCTGGGGGGGCAGCGTCGGCATAGGGGGGGAGCGGTGACGGGCTAGGGGGTGAAGGGGGCGGCGGCGGGGGAGGGGGCAGTGACGGCGGGGGAGGGGCAGCGGTGCGAGGCAGGGGGCAGCAGCGGTGGGGAAGGGGGGGGTAGCGGCGACAGGCTGGGCGGGGGGCGTCGACCGGGGGGGGGGAGGGAACTAGGGCATAGGGGCATGGTGGGAATTTGGAAGGATGGGAACCAAACCTACTCTTGATACCATATAGAGAGAATAGGAATTGTGTATTCGATGATTAAACAGGTGTACAATACAATCTCTTATATGACAGAAGAGAGGAGAGACTAAAGCAGAGATGAGCAATATGGGACTAAACTACTGAAGTAAAAACATTAGTGAGGCGCATGCTAGGCACATGACACTCAATAAAACACAACATATCTCTATAAATACTATATCAATAATTCTATTAGGTTATAATCTATTATTCAAAATACTTGATTGTTGAGTGATATTTCTTTTTGTTGGTAGTATGGCGATCACTAATTTTTTCCTAGTTAATTTTGTAACAATGTAAATTCGCTTTTTCAAAAAGCACCCGCTTTAGTCCGCTTCAAAACTCGCTTCCTGCTTCGCGCTTCAAGGAGGGCAATCCGCACGCTTCGCGCTTTCTAAAGCCTAGTTGTGGATCATGCCAGTTTGGCAAACAGGCTCGGGCTGTGCTTTATAAGTAAAAAGAGATTATTTCTAAAATCTGTTTGATATTGTTCATGCTGATATCTGGGGACCTTGCTCTATTACTTGCATGTCCGACTTTTGCTACTTTATGACTTTTATTGATGACTTTTTTTTTCCGGGCGACTGGTTATTTCTCTTAAAGGATCGCAGTAATATTTTGGACACTATTACTACCTTTTTTACTGAAATCCAAACCCAATTCAATACCACTGCCAAATTCTTTAGAATTGATCATGCTTTAGAATTCATGCAAAAATCAGTCGATCGGTTTTGTACTGCTCGGGGTACCATCCATCAGACTTCCTGCTCTTACACACAACAACACTATGGTGTGACAAAGAGGAAGAATCACCATCTTCTTGTCGTAACACACTATTCTTCTTCACTTTGATGTCTCTACTAGTTTTTGGCCCGAAGCGGTATCTACTGCGTGCTACTTAATTAACCAAATGCCATCTTCTATTCTGAAAAATCAAGTCCCTTTCTCTCTTCTATATCTAGATGCGCCTCTTTTTTGTACCTCCGCGAATCTTTGGCAATTGTTAAGAATCTCCGCTTCGGAATATCTAAACTTGACCCTTTCTCTACTAAGTGTTTTTTTTGGGATATTCAAGAACTCAAAAGGATATCGTTGCTATGATACTGCCAAAAGACAATGGTTTGTTAGTGCGAATGTAGTCTTTTTTGAACACATGACATACTACTCTAAAAAGGGGTCTGCTTTATCTAGTGATCTTTTAGATCTCACTCCCCTACTTCAAGTAGTAGAAAATGATCCCACTGAAGTAACTTAAGTTCTTCATCCTCCTATAAAGGTGTAAAAGAGAAGAACCAAAGTTACAGTTCCTCCATGGCCCCTCAACAACCAACCCTTCCTTTGTCGGAAGATCACAACACCTCCCGTGTAACTTGTAACCTACATCTTCCGTTAGTCAAAGGAAAGGTGTTCGTTCCCGCACTCATCATCCAATTAGTTTTTTTTCGCTTTACCACTAATCTTGGTGCCAGCTTTGCCTGTTTTACCGTTGCTATATCTGTTGTTTCTATACTGAAGACTGCTACTCAAGCTCTTAAGCATCTTGCTAGGTGTAAAGCTGTAGAAATTGAAATGACTACTCTTGACGATCACAAGACTTAGGTTCTAGTTGATCGCCCTCAAAACTGTCCTACAGTTGGCTGTCGTTAGATAGTCACTATTAAATACCAACCAGATGGTTCAATTGAACGATTGAAGGTTCGTCTAGTAGCAAAAGGCTATACTTAAACCTATGGGGTAGACTATCTTGAAACTTTTTCCCTTGTTGCTAGACTTTTAAGTTTGTACAGGTGCTTATATATGTTGCTATGAACAATGATTGGCCTCTTTTTCAACTTGATGTTAAAAGTGCTTTCCTATATGGCGAGTTGCATGAGGAAGCTGCATGGAGCAACCACCTGGTTTTGTTACTGGGGGGGGTGTTCCAAAGTCTGTTGACTCAGAAAAGTTGTTTATGGCCTAAAACAAAGCCTACGAGCGTGGTTTGATAAATTGAGCCAGATTCTTCTAAAGTTTCAATTTCGACGGTCACATTCAGATTACTCTATTTTTATAAAAAAACCAGTTCTGGGCTTGTTATTCTTATTGTATATGTGGATTGTTAAATAGTGTTTTAGTTAGCTCTTTATATTTACTTGTTATTTCCCTATTCTATGTGGACCTATATGTAATTGTTCTTTCTATAAATATACAGGGTACACACATTGTGCACCCTAATGCTTATAGACAAATCGATATGGTACCAGAGTAGGTTCACTAGCCGCCACCCACCCCCTGCGCCGCCGCCCTCTCTCTCTTTTTCGCCCCCCCGCTCGGTTGTCGGCACCTCGCCGCCTTCTTCTCCCGCGGCTGCTGCAGCTGTCACCGGCGGCGCCACGTCGTGCGGGCGCTGGCTTACTAGCCGCAGCTCGCCCTGCTTCCTGTCGCCGTCGGCCGTACGTCTTGAGGGTCTCCAGAGCCCTCCTCTTCTCTACCCGCGCCGACCTTTGAGCCGCCGGATTCTCTACTGCGTCTCGACGTAGTCTTCATGTAAACTGGTCCTTTCCAATTTCTCTTTTCTGCCTACTGCCGCCTAGCCGGAGGATCTAGGCGGTTATGATCTTCTTGGCTGCTTCGTTTTCTGCTATTGGACTCGGTCTCGGTCATGGCTTCCTCCCATGATGATTTTCGTTGTCAGGTGACTACTATGAAGTTGGATGGGCGCAACTATAAACACTGGGTCTGCTCCATGGAGATCTTTGCAAAACCCAAGGCAAGCACTCCAATCGGACCTCCTGCTCCACCCAGTACTGCCGAGTCCAAGGATAAAAAGATCTACGGTGATTCGGTCAAGGATGACTCGACTGTGATGACGTGGATCCTGAACAGCAGTGAAACTCACATTAGTGTTTGCTTTGTTTCCTGACTGCCAAGGAGATGTGGGATCAACTGGCCAGTACCTGCTCTCACAGCAAGAATCCGAAGAAGATGTTTGACCTGAACAAATAGCTGACCCGCTTACATTTCTCTGGACCCGATATTGCTGACTTTTTTTGACTTTTAAAGGCTTCTGGGCGGAACTTGAGAATCTTCATCCTCTCTCTACTGACTTAGCCACTATGCATCGACAACGACCGGAACTCCAGATTGTCAAGTTCTTATATGGACTTCCTGACTCATATACTGGAGTGGTTGATCAGATCCTTGCCAGTGATCTACTACCGACATTAGAGAGTGCTTTTTAGCGTTTTTAACGACTGCCAGCTTCTTCCTCAGATTTGCCTTCTGATACTTGTGACACTAGTCTCTTGCTGCCATGACTGGCTGAGGTCGTGGTAGGGGTCAAGGTCGACCTCGGACAACCGTTCTCCTGCTTCGGGACGGGGACGTGGTTCCTTGGTCGTGGATCCCTTGGTCGTGGTTCATCTGTTGATATCTCTGGAGGTACCGTAGCTCAGCGGTATGGTGACTTTTATGGTCACACCAACCACACTGAAGATAGATGCTGGAAGAAACATGGCACACTTGCGTGGGCCAATGCTGCGTCTGAGGGTGCTTCTGAGACGTCTCATGTTGCTACCTTGAGTTCCTCCACTGTCGAGTTCATCCGTTCAAAGGTGGAACGTCTTCTGCTAGAAAAGACCGGTGCTTCCTCTTCTTCTGCTGCTACATCTGGAGCTCACGCTGCAGCTTACACTGGTTGTGATTCTGCCTTTTTGAGTGCTCCCTCTTCTAGTGCTGGTAATACCAAATGGGTGATTGATTCTGGAGCTTCTTCACATATCTCAACAATCGTTCTCTTTTTTCTAAACTATCTAAACCTTGTCCTAAATCTGCTGTTATGCTTGCTGACGGATCCAAATCTTCCGTGTCTGGGATTGGTGATATCTGTGCTCAAGTTCTTCTGAGATCTGCTTTATATGTGCCCAATTTTCCGCTAAATTTGTTGTCTGTCAGTAAAATTGTACATAACCTGAACTGCAGTCTGACCTTTGTATCGAGTACTTGTGTTTTTCAGGACCTTCGCACAAGGATGAAGATTGCTGAGGGCATGAAGGACCTGACAGACTCTACTACTTGGATGATTTGAAATGGATTGACACTACACCTCTAGCTTCAACATTGTCTTCTTATGTTTCTACATTACAGTGACATTATAGACTTGGGCATCCATCGGCTGATAAATTAAAATATGTTATTTTTGGTGTAGGAATGCACAGTTTTCAGTACGAGTCATGTCAATTAGGCAAACAGTCCAGAACTGTATTTCCCAGAAAATCTCAGATTGGTAGCAAAACTATTTTTGATTTAGTTCATGCTGATGTATGAGGTCCTTGTCATGTTCTAAGATTGTCAGGCAATAAATACTTTATTTTGTTCATTGATGATTACTCCCGTTCCACTTGGTTGTTTTTGATGAAAGACAGATCACAAATCTTGCCTACTATTAAGTTCTTCTTTGCTAAAATTAAAACCCAATTTTCTATGCCCATTAAAATTCTGCGCAGTGATAATGCCTTAGAATTTGTTCAAAAAAATGTTGAATTATTTTGTTGTTCAGTGGGTACCATTCATCAGACATCCTGTGCTTACACACCCCAACAGAACGGTGTTGCTGAAAGAAAAAATAGGCATTTACTTGAAGTTACTAGAACACTCATGTTGCATTCTAATGTTCCAAGACATTTTTGGCTAGCAGCGGTTCTCACTGCATGTTTTCTGATAAATTGCATGCCTTCGTCTGTTATTGGGAATAAAATTCATGTCCAAGTGCTACAACCCCACCTTCCTCTTTTTTTCTGTCCCTCCAAGAATTTTTGGGTCAACTTGTTTTGTTCGTTTGCTTGGACCGACTCAGGACAAGTTGTCTTCTCGAGCAGAAAAATGTATTTTTCTGGGGTATTCACGGACTCAGAAAGGATATTGTTGCTATATTCCTGTTATTAAGAAGTGGTTCACGAGCAGTGATGTGGTTTTCTTTAAGGACACTTCGTACTACTCTACTAAAGGGAAGATGTTGAGTTCATATCTCATTTCAACGCCTCTGCCTATTATTAGTGATTCCCCTTCTGCTTTGCAGCCTGCTAAAACTACGTCTCCTCTTGTTGTTTACCAACGTAGGACTCGACCCCCGCAGTCTACTCCTGCTCCAGACTCCCTCCCCCCCAAACAGAAAACCAATCTTCTCTTTCAGAAGGTCCTGCACCTGCCGAGGTAACTTCTGATCTAGATTTACCTATTGCTCTCAGGAAAGGCACTCGCTCATGTACCTCTCATAATATTGCTAACTATGTTTCTACTGCACACCTGAGTGTTCATGTTAGTAATTTTGTTGCTGCTCGTTCTCCTGTTTCTGTTCCCAAAAATGTTCTTGATGCTTTACAAAGTACGGCCTGAGCACATGCCATGACTGTAGAGATGAATGCTCTTACTGACGAAGGTACGTGGGATTTGGTTGATCCTCCATCTGATTGCAAGCCTGTTGGATGCCGTTGGGTGTACATTGTCAAGTATCATCCTGATGGAACTGTTGAACGCCTAAAGGCCCGCTTAGTGGCCAAAGGGTACACTTATACTTATGATATTGATTACTTTGAAACTTTTTCTCCTGTTGCCAGGCTAAATTCTGTGCGGGTTCTGCTCTCTGTGGCAATCAATCTGGTTTGGCCCCTTATCCAGCTGGACGTCAAGAATGCTTGTCTTCATGGTGATCTCGAAGAGGAAGTCTATATGGAGCAACCATCTGAGTTTGTTGCTCAGGGGGAGTCACACAAAATCTGTCGCCTCAAAAAGTCTATTTATGGACTCAAGCAGAGTCCACATGCCCGATTTGATAAATTGAGCAAGATTCTGTCTACCTATGGCTTCCTCAGATCTCATGTTGATCACTTTGTCGTTATTAAGAAGACCTCCTCTGGTATTATGGTTCTAATTGTGTATGTTGATGATATTATTTTATCTGGCATTGATCTCTCTGAAATTCATGCTACTAAAGCCTACTTATGCAAGCACTTTGTTACTAAAGATCTGGGAAAGCTGAGATACTTTCTGGGCATTGAAGTTTCCAGGACTGGTAATACTCTTGTTCTATCTCAAAAAAGAATGTTTTAGATCTTCTTCTGGAGACTGGAATGCTTGGAGCTCGGACCACTGATACGCCCCTAAATCCTAATATAAATTTTGATGATGATGAATCTCGCCTGTATCCTGACAGTAAAAGATATAGGAGACTGGTTGGCAAACTAATCTATTTGACTGTCACTAGAGCTGATATTTCTACCGCTGTTGGTCTTGTTAGCAGTTATCTTGACAAGCCTAGACAATGTCACTGGGAAGCACTGTTTCATATCTTGAGATGTCCGAAGAAATCTCCTGGTAAATCCGTAAAGGCCTTTTCTATAGAAAACATGGTCACTGCTCTCTTGAAGGCTACTTTGATTCTGACTATGCTGGAAGTAAGATTGACATGAAATCTACTTTCGGTTACTGTACGTTTGTTGGTGGAAATCTTGTTACATGGAGGAGCAAAAAGCAAAATGTTGTTGCTAGATCTAGTGCTGAGGCCGAGTACCAGGCTATGGCTCACACAATGCGTGAACTTCTGTGGGTACAGTCTCTGCTAAAATAACTTGATGTGGGATCTTCTCCTCCTATTCCTATGCATTGTGATAATAAAGCATCTATTTTTAATGCAAATAATCCTGTGTTTCATGAGCGGACCAAGCACATTGACGTTGACTGCCACTTCAACAGAGAAGCTATTCTGACTGGTCGTATTTGCACTCCTTTTACTCGCTCAGAGGATCAAGTTGCTGATATCTTCACAAAGCTGCTGGCCAAGAAACATTTCAACTCTCTTATGGACAAGTTGGGCATGATTAATATCTATGCTCCAACTTGAGGGAAAGTGTTAAATAGTGTTTTAGTTAGCTCTTTATATTCACTTGTTATTTCCCTATTCTATGTGGACCTATATGTAATTGTTCTTTCTATAAATATACGGGGTACACACATTGTGAACCCTAACCCTTACTGACAAATCAAGATGGATGATATAATTTTGTCTAGTAGTGATATTGATGGTATTTCAACTACTAAAAGATACCTAGAACAACACTTCGTGACAAAAGAGTCTAGGCAAACTCATGTACTTCTTGGGAATTGAAGTTTTCAGATTTTCTTCTAGCGTCTGTCTTTCACATCGTAAATATGTTCTAGATCTTCTGATAGAAACATGCATGCTTGGTACTTGTAACTAAACCTGCTAGCACTCCTCTGAACTGTAACACCAATTGGGATGAATCTTCACCACCCTATCCTGATAACCACCAATAGAGAAGATTGGTTGGTAAGCTTATTTATCATACTGTGACTAGAGCTGACATTATTGCTGTTGTTGGACTCGTTAGTAGGTATCTAGATAAACCTCGACAATGTTACTGGGATGTTGTTTGTCATATCCTTAAATATTTGAAAAACTCTCTAGGGAAATGATTACTGTATTGAAAGACATGGGCACTACAAACTCACTGGATATTCTGATTCTGATTATGCTGGTAGTAGATGTGACATGAAATCTACCTCTAGCTACCACACTTTTGTTGGAGGGAATCTAGTTACATGGCATAGTAAGAAGCAAATTGTGGCTGCTCGATCTAATACTGAAGCAAAATACATAGCTATGGCTCATTCTGCTTGTGAATTAATGTGGGTCCAAGAGTCCTCAAGGAATTTGATATCTTTGATCTTGATCCTACTTCCACGTACTGCGACAATAAAGCCTCCATTTCTATTGCCAACAATCCCACTTTTCATGAGCGTACTAAGCATATTAAGGTGAATTGCCACTTTGTTCGAGAATATGTTTTCTCTGGTCGCATCTGCACTCCTTATCTTCGGACAAAAGATCAGGTTGCAGACACTCCTTATCGACACTGGTGGACAAGCTGCGCATGTTTGACATCTATGCTCCAACTTGAGGGGGAGTATTAGTATATATGCTTTATGCTTTATGTTTTATTTATGCTTTAGACTTGTCTTTGTCTTTAGCTTTTCTGTTATCCCATATTGCGTACTTCTATTTCTCTCTTACTCTCTTATCCTATGAACGAGAGTGTCTTGTATTTATTTTAGACACATCAAATACATGTTTTCTTATTTTATAGATTTAATGTTTAATAGCAAAAAAAGAATGTGTCTGTTTGCCTAATTGACAACATTTGCAATCAAAAGAGATAACATAATATCAAAGAACATGTCACAATTTTTCAGTAGAAGGATGGCCAAGGTGCATATGCCGTTGAAGTGTAAGAATGTAGAAGACAATCCTGCATTATAACATTAAAATGGCAATTCCAAGTAGTACAATGCATTATGTACCCCGACCAATTTTTATCCTTGTGCTCAGATCTTGCAGAATGCAATATAAATGCATACATGTAATTGCACAACACAATTTGTATACAAGCTTGCTCACAACCAATAAATGTACAACAAACATAGGACCATATACGATTGAGGATAATGATAAAATGGAGGGAGTTCCTGTGCCAGTTTCTAGGGATTGAGATCCATATGCCAAGAGGATCAAAAGAAAAGATGCTCGTTCTGTAATATTTGATAATGTACCTACATTACCAGGTAATATGAGATGTATTACCAGAATCAATAGTCCATTTGTTTTTATTATAATAGGGAAATGGTGTGGAGATAAATGCACATCCCATATGGTTGGAAGCGCTGCAACGACAACACTTATGAGCTGGCCCATGTCAACTTCGGATAACATGACATGGCCCTCATGAGTAGTTGGAGAGATTTCAACATAGTCTTTTGTGGTCTTGGAGACTTGGTTAGCCCGAATTGGCTTACCATGTTTGAGACAATGTTTCTCCTCCACATGATTTGTGCGTTTGCATGAGGTGCAATAACGAGGATCGGAGGACTGGCCATGTCCCCTTCTGCTACCTCCAGTAGAGCGTTTTTGGCCTCAAGAACAGCCACGACCACATCCAACTCCAACAAGAAAAATTGATTTAGAAGGAGGACCATCAATCAAAGAACAACTCATAATGAGGCGTTGCAAGTGTTTTAAGAACTTAGTAAACGGAAGGCCCATGATTTGATCATTTAGATCGAAGAATGAGTCAGGAAGACTGCATAAGATCTGCATAGGTTAAAGTTCTTTCCTTCGGTTTTGTAGAGTACGGATGTTATTCGTTAGGGCCCTTAGGGGGTGATGCTCTTCAAGATCTCCACAAAGAGATTTAAAAGATGCATAATCATTTCTAAGTCGACTCCAGGAGAACTTGATTTCATAAAATCGTGATAGATCTCATAGATAATTTGTAGGATTTTCCTTGTGAGTAGAGACCATGGCCGTATGATCCCAGATTGCTTTTGTAGAATAAAGATGAATAAGGGAGGAACAAATCTGTGGTGTGAAACTATTAAGAACTCAACCTTTAACCAGAGAATCATCTCTCTTCTAGATGACATATTCACTTTTGACTTTGGCATCAACCTTAACATCATGCACAATAGGAGCATCGGTCAGATGGAAAGCTTTATCGTGATACATGCATATTTGTCAAGCGGATTTATGCCAAGTTGCATAGTTTTTCACAGTCAATCGAATAGAGATGACCTGATGACAAGCGATCTTTATCGAGGAAGCCATGAATCATCTGAAAGATAATAGAAAACAAGCACAATATGGGCAGAGCAGTGTAACATTGATCGATACGGTCATAGATCAGAAGCAAACAGAGCAGATGGTAAAACGAACTTATAGCCTTAAGCCACGTACATGAGGAAGACCTCTCTTGTGCGTAGGAGCATCCCCTTTGTCTGAAAATGAAGTAAATGGGGTAGGAAGGCCCTTCTTATATCAAGTTAGCGTGGAGATGACTCAGCAGACAATATAAGCAATATTGCTTCCTTTGGAGAGCGAACAACTACCACAAAGTCACCAACAACACTTAGGTAGGAGCGACAACACCAAACAAACCCGTGGAAGGGGCTGCGGTAGCAACCAGGCCCCTTAGGGAGGGACAACAATGGCCAGGCTAGTCATTAGAGTCAGTGGTCAGAAGGCCCACCTAGAGGGGGTAGCAGTAGGGGGTTGTAGGTCCCTTAGGAGCTGGGCACGTCTGGGGTTCCCCTTAGGGGGGTGGCGGTAGGGTAGGAACCTTTGGGAGGGGCTGGCAAAGCCCAGGCCCCTCGCCTCCTCTCTCACACACACACATGGGGGTGGTGACATGGCAGGAACCCCACGAGGGGATGGCTGCGCCCAACAGTCCTCCAGAGAGGTTTAGTGGCGGTGGGGGGAGTCTCTTGAACTAGGTTGGCACATAAAAGCAAAGAAAATGATCACCACGACAATCAAAGAGAGCTAATCGTTATTGGATGATTGCTCAATTACAATGTGCCTTGCCTTATATGTGTTGGAGAGAAACTAAGGAAGAGAGAACCCACCAATTTGAAACTAAATGTAAAACATAACAATAAATGAATTACAATAAAGTAAAATGTACTTCTTACTAGTTTCCCATCACCATCAATCACTCATTCTCTTTCCAACATCATCCAAGCACTGCCATTACCCCTACCCCAAAAACGATTGGGGCTACAACTACCTTATTCTCACTGTTGTCACTCGCAACGAGACCTGTGCTCAGCTGATTGAAGGAGGAAGAGGCGGGCCTACCTCATTGATGTTGATCACCTGATTCACTCTGCCTCATTGCGAGGTCTTCATGAGGCCAACGGGAGTTGTGGACCTTGCTGGTGATTATCCATTATCACCCAGAAACTTGGAGGCGGATCCGTTTCCATGTCAATAACTGGCGGCCAAACTTTGATAAACTCTGATTGAATGCTTTTCATGTATTCATCAGATAAAATAGTAATATTTTGGTATATAAACATATCTGCATGTGATCTTTATGTATGTGTATCATTCAACACGTTTCAGGTTATGTTGAATATTTGCCTCTTCATGTCTCATTCAAGTACTACAATTTTCCACGTTTGATGCATGCCAACTCTGATCAAACCAGGTGGTTGAAATTGTGATATAAATTTTTTGGAATTGAAATATTGGTTTTTGGAAAAGATAAGTGAAATTGTACTTCCTTTAAGATAATGGATTCGGATACCATATGATTAAACATAGACGAGTTACATTATACTGATTTTCAAAGTATAGAAGTCTTTTGAATTGCTGATGTCATAAAAACATGTCTCAATAAATGATTTTGACTACAAAGTACCTTTTTCTAGTTAGTCAATCTTCTTATTCTCTGATAAGTTCCTTGATAGTTTTCGTGATGAGATGAAATTCTTTGCCGTTATAGAGATATGTTGTGTTATGTTGTGTTTTGTTGAGTGTCATGTGCATAGCATGTGCCACAATTATGATTTTACTTCAGTAGTTTAGTCCCATATTGCTCATCTCTGCTTTAGTCTCTATTCCCTTATGTTATATAAGAGACTGTATTGTACACTGGTTAATTCATTCAATAAGCAATTCCCAGGTTCTCTATATGGTATCAAGAGCAGGTTCGATTCCCTGAGCTTCTTTTTTCCACCCTGCCCCTATGCCCTAGGCTTTTAGCCCCCTCGCCGACGCCCACCCCCTCCCCTCCACCACCCGCCACTGTAGCCCCTCCACCCTCCCTTATTGCTGCCGCCCCCACCACCCTCTCCCCACCCTCTCTTCCCGCCGCCACCTCACTCCCCCGCCGCCCCTCCTCCCTCTACCCGCCACCGCCCCTCCTCCCTCTACCCGTCGCCGCCCCTCCTCCCTCCACCAGCTGCCGCCCCTCCTCCCTCCACCACCGCACTGCTGTCCTCCTCTCGTGCTTCCTCTCGCTCATTTTCGTACGGGCAACCTTCCGGACAACCATAGCCATCCCACGTTGAGAGTCTCCTATCTCTCTGGTTGGTTTTCTGCCTGCGCCTCATGATGGAATATATTGATCTTCCTCACGACAGCGTATGTTCCTTTATCAATCTATCTGCCCGACACAGGTCTCTTCTGATCTGATGCGTCAGATCCCTACTGCTGCTACTGCCCCATAGCAGGTTCTTTATCCACTGCATGTTACTGCTGCGCCACCTCTTCACTACTGCCCTACCTCTGCTCATCATGGCCTTGGTTGAGCCTCCTGGCTCTCTATGTGTTACCACCGTCAAGCTCGATGGCTCTAATTATCATCTGTGGTCGGCGTCCTTCGTCCTCTATGTCAAGGCCCAAGGTCGGTACTCACATCTTACTACTGATCCTCCTGCTGCCCCTGCTGCTACTGTTGATGAAAAAAGCAAGCAAGAAAACTTATGCACAATGGTCCAAAGACGACTCTGGTGTTATGTCCTGGCTTCTTAATAGCACCGAGCCGTGGATCAGTCAGTCCTTGTTATGCCTTCATGATGCTAAAGGCAATGTGGGACCAACTCTCCCATCTCTACTCCCATCAGCAAAATCCTAAACGTGTTTGAAATCTTCAAAAACCTAGCTAAGAAGGAGTTTTCTTCTGATACTTCTACCGAGGACTTCTACAACCAGTGCTCTGCACTCTGGAATGAGTATGAAATCTATCATCCTTTGACAACTGACATAAAAGAAGCCTAGAAGTAGCACAATGAACTACAACTGGTCCAATTTCTGGCTGCCCTTCCTGCTTCCTTCTCCGGTGTGGTCGATCAGATTCTGTCGAGTGACCCTCTGCCTACTCTTTGAGACGTCCTCAAGCGAGTTCAAAGACTATCGTTAGTGACATCCAATCATGTTATTGAGCATCCTGCTCTAGTTGCTCGCACTGCCGACTCTGGACGTGGCCGCAGTCGAGGCTGCGGTCGTGGCGGACGTCTACCTCCTACTGGTGGACGTGGCTCCTCTACTGCTCCTAGACGAGGTTCTAGAAGTCGGCAATGAGATTGCTTATTATTGGATGATTAAAAAGAATACATTGGGCTCTCTTTTATAAGACAAGAGAGTGTACAGGATTTAGAGATAACCAATATGGGATAAAGAGTAAAAGAGAAAAGACGATAAGTAAAATACACTAAGTAAAGAAAAGCAGTAAAGTGTATATACTAATACTCCCCCTCAAGCTGGAGCGTAGATGTCAATCATGCCCAACTTGGATGTCATAGTAGCAAATCTCGTCTTTGGAAGAATCTTTGTGAAGATGTCAGCCACCTGATCAGAAGTAGGGATGTAGGGAGTGGATATCTGGCCAGATAAGACGGCTTCGCGAACAAAATGGCAATCCACCTCAATGTGTTTAGTTCGCTCATGAAAAGTGGGATTACTGGCAATAAACGTAGCAGCTTTGTTATCACAATACATCGGAATAGAAGAGGAGTCAGAAACACCAAAATCCTTCAGCAGGCTCCAAATCTAGAATAGCTCACAAGTAGTATGCGCCATGACGCGATATTCAACTTCAGTACTTGAGCGAGCAACACAGTCTGTTTCTTGCTTCACCAAGTAACAAGGTTTCCTCCCACAAATGTACAGTAGCCAGAAGTGGAGCGTCGGTCAAGCTTGCTCCTAGCATAGTCAGAATCAGAATAACCAAGGAGTTTACAGTGACCATGTTTCTTATATAGCAGGCCTTTCCCAGGAGAGCTCTTCAAATATTTAAGAATGTGGCAAACATCATCCCAGTGACATTGCCGGGGCTTATCCAGATATCTACTAACAAGCCCGACAGCAGAAGTAATATCAGCTCGTGTAACAATTAGATAAATAAGCTTACCAACCATGCGTCGATACTGATGATGGTCAGGATAGGCAGGAGAGTTCTCATCATCCCTGTCAGTATTTGGATCCAGAGGTGTGCTAGCAGGCTTAGCACCTAGAAGTCCAGTTTCAGAAAGCAGATCCAGAACATATTTGCGTTGAGACAGACAAAGACCAGAAGAGGACCGAGAAACTTCAATGCTAAGAAAATACCGCAGAGAGCCAAGGTCTTTGGTAACAAAGTGTTTCTCCAGATAGCACTTGGTAGCTTGAATGCCTGCAGGATCACTCCCTGAGAGAATGATGTCATCAACATATACAGTAAGGATAACAATGCCATCGGTAGTATTTTTGACAAAAACAGAGTGATCTGACTGGGAGCGTTTAAAAGAAAATTTCTGAAGAATAGTACTCAGTTTATCAAACCAAGCACGTGGACTCTGTTTCAAACTATAAATGGCCTTCCTCAACCTGCAGACCTTAGAGGACTCCCCCTGAAGCACAAATCCCGGGGGTTTTTCCATGTAGACCTCCTCATGTAGGTCCCCATACAAAAAAGGATTCTTTACATCAAGTTGATACAAGGGCCAATTAGAATTAATAGCAATAAAAATAAGAATCCGTACAGAGTTCAGCCGAGCCACAGGAGAAAAGGTCTCAAAGTAATCGACCCCGTAAGTTTATGTATAGCCTTTCGCAACAAGTCTCGCCTTCAGCTGTTCAACCGTGCCATCCAGTTGATATTTGACAGTAAATACCCAGCGACAACCAACTAGAGAACAATCTACAGGAGGATCAACCAGCTTCCAGGTGTTGCGTTCAGTAAGAGCCTGCATTTCAGCTTCCATAGCTTGTCGCTAAGCAGGATGTTTAAGAGCCTGAGAAGCATTTTTAGGAATAGATATAGCAGAAAGAGCAGTAGTAAAATTTGCAAAATTAGTCCCCAGATTATCAGTAGTACATAAATTTCCAATAGGATGTTTCGTGCAAGTTCTAGTTCCTTTCCTCAAACTGATAGGAACATCAAGATCAGAGAATACCTGCGGCGGTGTTTGATCTGGCACGGAGGATGAAGACGTTGGAGCGGCCATAGAGGGAGTTGCTGTCTTCTGTCTTCTTTGATATACTTTTAGAGGCGGCTTTTCATTAGGAGAAGTAGTATCGACAATATTAGTAATATCAACAGTATCATCCATGATAGGTAAAGGTGTGTCCAGTAATAAGTCCGAAGAAAGAGCCGACCCGACAAACGAGTAAAATGGCATATGCTCAAAGAAAACAACATTAGCAGATACAAACCATTTCTTTGACACAAGATCATAGCAGTGGTACCCTTTCTGAGTGCGCGAGTACCCTAGGAAAACACACTTAGTCGCTTTGGGATCAAGTTTGGTTAGACTGGGACGAAGGTTTTTGACAAATCAAGTGCTCCCAAAGATACGCGGAGGCAGAGAAAAAAGGGGCGCATCCGGAAACAGAATATGATATGGAACTTGATTTCCAAGCACAAAAGAGGGCATTTGGTTAATTAGGTAACAAGCAGTAGAGATAGCCTCAGGCCAAAAATGCTGGGGAACATGATAATGAAACAGTAAAGTGCGGGAAACTTCAAGAAGGTGGCGATTTTTGCGTTCAACGACTCCGTTTTGTTGTGGCGTGTAAGCACATGAAGTTTGGTGTATGGTACCCTGTTTTCGACAAAGGAGGCTGTCTAAGGCTTGCACAAATTCTAAGGCATTATCAGTTCGAAAATTTTTATTGGGTTTAGCAAATTGGGTTCGAATCTCAGCAAAGAAAGCAGTGATATTGTCAAGAATAGTAGATCTGTCTTTGAGCAAAAACAACCAGGCGGTTCTAGAAAAATCATCAATAAAACTCAGAAAATATCGAAATCCAGAAGTACTCAACACAGAACAGGGTCCCCAAACATCAACATGAATAATGTCAAATGGCTGTTTAGAGCTAATACATGATTTTTTGGAAAAAGATGCTCGAGTCTGTTTGCCCAGTTGACAAGTCTCACAATCAAAAATAGAATCTAATACATTAGGTAATAACTATTTCTGTTTCGCTGCAGAAGGATGTCCTAAGCGATAGTGCCACTGGATGCCCATCACAAAAGATCTTAAGTATGCTGCGGTCTTCGGAACGTCCAAGTAGTATAGCCCGTCTGGTCCCTCATGGCCCGAACCAATCATCGTCCTCGTGTGCAGATCCTGAAAAATAACACCATCCAGATCAAACGTAATCGAGCAAAGAAGACTCTTCACAGTTCTATTGAC
The DNA here is from genome assembly GCA_963693085.1 of Alisma plantago-aquatica. Lineage (NCBI taxonomy): Eukaryota > Viridiplantae > Streptophyta > Magnoliopsida > Alismatales > Alismataceae > Alisma > Alisma plantago-aquatica. The sequence goes on along the minus strand of OY856415.1, from coordinate 269,942,439 downwards.
AGATAGCAGGTTAATAGGAAACTTAGGAACATAAAGAGTAGACCGCAGAGGCAGGCAACCAGTGGTACATATATCACCAATTCCAGTAACAGGTGTCTTAGAGCCATCAGCTAGTGTAACAGGAGGTATAATAGAAGTAGTTTGCAGTTTAGAAAATAAAGCAGGATTGCCAGAATTATGAGATGTCGCACCAGAATCAATCACCCACGAATTTTTACCAGACTGTGTCAGGAGGGCGGTGCTACCATCAGTAGAGGCGTCAGCAGAAGAAGCAAGACGAGCCTGAAGAAGTTTCTTGAATTCAGACTGTATCCAATCAGCAGAAGGCGGAGTAGAGGTAGTAGCCGTCTCTGGCTGATCCGTCGTGACTTGGTTTGCCAAGGCAGGCTTGCCATGCTTGATCCAGCAACGGTCTTCATTGTGGTTTGTCCGCTTGCAGAAGGTGCAGAAACGAGGTTCAGTAGATTCAACGCCAAAGCCACATCCAGGTGCAGTAGAGCGTCCACGTCCGCGGCCCCGACCACGACCGCGGCCTCAGAAGGAGTCGCCATTACGAACAACGAGGGCTGCTTCATCGGAAGTGTCAGGAAGATGTTGTGAAACAGATGGCAGAGGTTGCATCCTTTTCAAAACATCTCGCAGGGTGGGCAGAGGATCACTGAATATGATCTGAACAACAACTTCAGCAAAGGAAGAAGGTAGACCAGCGAGGTACTGAACAAGCATAAGTTCATTCCGTTGACGCTGAACTTCAGTGATGTCGGCAGAAAGAGGATGATACACCTGGAATTCATCCCATAGAGCACATCAACTGTTGTAGTAGTCCTCAATAGAGTCCATGGTAGTAAATTCCTGTTTGGCCAGTTGCTTGAAGATTTCAAAAACCTTCTTGGGATTTTGCTGATGAGAGTAGACGTGGGAAAGTTGATCCCACATCTCCTTTGCAGTCTGGAAGCGAAGAAGAGACTGGCTGATCTTTGGCTTGACGCTGTTGACCATCCATGTCATAACACTGTAGTCCTGCTTGGACCAGAGATCGTAGGCCTGCTTTGTCTTTTCATCAGCCTCAGCAGCGGGGACCGCCGGTCCCTTGGTAGATAGATGAGAGTAGCGCCCTTGTGCTTTAACATAGAGCTCAAAGGAAGCGGCCCAGAGGTGATAGTTGGAGTTATCCAACTTCACAGTGGTAACACACAAAGTCCGTGGAAGATCAGGAGTCGCAATCGGAAGATGGAAACAGAAGCAAAAGCACAGGCACAGAGGGTAGCAGAAGTCAGCAGCAACAACAGAAGTCAGCAAAAGTCCAGTGCATGGACTAGTAGTAGAGGGCAGAAGATCCACGCATGGATCTTAGAAAAACTCACGTAGGGGTAGCAGATAGAGAAAAAAAACCTACGCCAACATGGAGGATTAATCACTCCATCATGAGGCGCAGGAAGATAGAGAAGGAGAAGCCTTTTACGCCATGAACGTGCCAGAACTGGAAAACGCTGGGGCTGTCCGGAGAGTTTCGGAAAGCGAAACGGAGCACGAAAGAGAGACCTGTGGTAGATTGAGGCCAAAAGGATGGGAGTAGCTAGGAGATAGGAGGTTGGTGGAGAGATTGGAGGGGTGGAGGAGGGTCTAGGAGATGGCAGTGAGGGCTGATGGTGCAACGGCAGGGAGGACATCAGTTGCTGTCGGCGGCGTGGAGGAAATGGAGGGGTAGGCGGCGGTGAATGGAAGGTGGAGAGGGTGTAGGTGGAAGAGGGGAAGAAGGAGAAGGGATGAGGAGGAGAAGAGGGGCATCTGGAGGCGTGTAGAGGAGGCGGGGAGGGCGGCGGGCAGTGCGGCAGCACTGTAGCAGTGGCGGGAAAAAAGGAAGGGGGGGGGTGGCGGCGGCTAGGGTTGGTGGAGAAGATGGCGGCTAGGGTTGGGGTGAGGGAGGGATTAGGTTTAAGGTGGATCGGCCCGCTCTGATGCCATCTAGAAGTTGGCAACGAGATTGCTTATTGTTGGATGATTAAAAGGAATACATTGGGCTCTCTTTTATAAGACAAGAGAGTGTACAGGATTTAGAGATAACCAATATGGGATAAAGAGTAAAAGAGAAAAGACGATAAGTAAAATACACTAAGTAAAGAAAAACAGTAAAGTGTATATACTAATAGAGGTCAAGCTACTGGCCCTCGCTTCTGCAACTGGTGTAGTCGTGATAATCACAATGAAGATAGGTGCTGGATCAAGCACGGTAAGCCAGCCTGGGCTAACTAGGCCTCTACAGAAATCACCACTAATACTGCATCTAACCAACCGTCTGCTCCGCCGTCTTCTGAATGGCTTCACTCAGAGTTTGAGAAGTTTTTCCAGGAGCGCATGACTCAGCTACCTTTGACATCTGCTGCTGGTTCCTCTGCCATGCTTGCCTCTCCTTCTACTGGTAACAATAAATGATGCATCGATTCTGGTGCGTCTGTCCATATGGCTGGCAACATCCTATTATTTTCTGCTCTGACTAAAACCTCTAATATTCCATCTGTCACTGTTGCAAAAGCTCTAAGACTCCTGTTCATGGCATTGACACTGTTTCTCTATCTCGAAAGCTGCATCTCCAATATGTTTTATACATACCACAATTTACTGTTAATTTATAATCTGTCAGTAAAACTGTAAAACAACTTCAGTGCTTTATTAAATTTTATCCCTCTGGTAGTGTTTTGAAGGATCTCCGCACGAAGACGAGGATTGGTTCGGGCCATGAAGGACCAGATGGACTATATTATTTGGATGGACCGCCTGCAACTTCTGCTCTTCTGTGTACATCAGTTACAGGACTTCAGTGGCACTTCCGGCTGGGTCATCCGTGTGTTACAAAATTGAAGAATTTATTTCCTGCATTATCTGAAAACAATTTTTCTTGTGCATCTTGTGTTTTGGGAAAACAAACGCGGTCTGTTTTTCCCGCTAAAAAGGAAATTGGTTCAAAGGCAATTTTTGATACTGTTCATGCGGACATCTGGGGTCCATGCTCTGTTCCGAGTCACTCTGGTGTTAAATATTTTCTGACTTTTATTGATGATTATTCCCGTACTACTTGGCTGTTTTTGCTCCAAGATCGTGGCACTGTTTTGGACAATGTCCGTATCTTCTTTTCTGAAATACAAACCCAGTTCCATAAACCCATTAAAATTTTCCGTACCAATAGTGTCCTAGAATTTATGCAAAAGTTTGTCACATCTTTTTGTTCTTATCGTGGCACTATCAATCAAACCACTTGCCCTTATACTCCAAAATAGAATGGTGTTGCTGAACAGAAAAATCTTCACTTATTGGAGGTTGCTTGCACTTTTCTTAACCATTATAAAGTCCCTCACCGTTTTTGGCCTGAGGCGGTTTCTACGGCATGCTATCTTATAAACCGTATGCCATCTTCTGTTTTACAGAATCATATCCCTTACTCCATTTTGTTTCCTGACGCACCTCTGTTCTTTGTCTCTCCTCGTATTTTTGGGTGTACTTGCTTTGTTAAAAATTTACGCCCAGGAATGACGAGACTTGATCCTCGCTCCACTAAATGCATATTTTTGGGTTATTCTAGAACCCAGAAAGGTTACTGCTGCTTTGATCCGGTACTCAAACAATAGGTTGTCAGTGCGGATGTGATCTTTTCTGAGCATATGCCCTATTTTTCTGATGATGGAGCAACATTATCCAGTGATATGTTGGCTCACACGCCTCTCCCAGATATTGTTGAGGACTTGCCTTCTTCTAACCAGCCTGAAGGTCGTCCTTTGTAAGTGTACAAACGCCGACCAAAGACAAGCGCTCCTTCCATGGCTCTTCCCCAACCAATACCTCAGTCTGCGGATGATCAAATAAACACTGAGGTAACTTCTGACTTGCACCTTCGTATCAGCTTGCGCAAAGGTGTTCGCTCCTGCACTAAACATCCTATCAGTCATTACTGCTCTTCTGCCAATCTGCATAACAGTTTTACATGCTTTACTTTTGCGATTTCTGCTGTCACTATTCTAAAGACTACTGCAGAGGCTCTAATTATTCCTGCATGGAAACAAACAATGCATCAGGAAATGCAGACGCTCTGTGATCACAAGACATGGGAACTTGTGGATCACCCTTCTTCATGCCCTACTGTTGGCTGCCGCTGGGTCTTCACCATTAAGTATCAACTTGATGGTACGATTGAACGCCTGAAAGCTCGACTTGTTGCAAAAGGCTACACGCAGAGATATGAGACCTCTCTCCTGTTGCATGATTAAATTCTGTTCGAATTCTGATTTCTGTTGCTGTTAATAAAGACTGGTCTCTCTTTCAGTTAGATGTTAAAAATGCAATTCTCTATGGAGATCTACAGGAGGAAGTATACATGGAGCAACCACCCAGTTTTGTTGCTCAGGGGGAGTTTGCCTTTAAAGTATGTAAATTGAAAAAGGCCATCTACGGTCTCAAACAGAGCCGACGTGTTTGGTTCGACAAGCTTAGTCAGATCTTAGTCACTTTTGGCTTCCGTCGCTCTCACTCTGATCATTCAGTCTTTATCCGCAAAACAATGGCTGGACTTATCATTCTTATCGTTTATGTTGACGATATTATTTTATCTGGCAGTGATACCGTAGGTATACATGCAACTAAAACCTACTTAGAGAAACATTTTGTCACTAAAGATCTCGGAAAGCTGAGGTATTTCTTAGGTATTGAGGTTTCCAGATCATCTGCAGGGCTGTGTCTCTCTCAAAGAAAATATCTACTTGATCTCTTGCAGGAAACTGGTATGCTGGGCTGCAAACCAGCCAACACTCCCCTTGATCCAAATATGGATTGGGACGATGAAAATTCTCCTCCCTATGCTGATCATCACCAGTTCAGAAGACTGGTAGGCAAGCTATCTATCTGACGGTCACTGCTGCCGTAGGATTCATCAACATGTATCTTGATAAACCCCGACAGTGTCATTGGGATGCTATTTGTCACATTCTGCAGTATCTTTAAAGCTCTCCAGGAAAATGCTTGTTTTATAAGAAGCATGTGGTTTCTTAGACTTTGACTATGCTGGAAGTCGTTCTGATTGTAAGTTAACATCAGGATATTGTACATTTGTGGGCGGAAATCTTGTTACCTGGTGAAGCAAAAAGCAGGTGTTGTCGCCAGATCCAGTGCAGAGGCAGAATACCGAGCTATGGCTCATACTGCATGCAAACTTCTGTGGGTCCAGAGTATCCTCTAGCATAGTCACAAATTCGGTATTTGGGATACGTTCGGTCGAGCTGAAAAATACGGGATTCGGGAATTATGCCGGACATTCGGGTAAAAAGCGGTCAACGTACGGTAAAAATACGGTCAACGTACGGTAAAAATTCGGTCAATGATTCGGGAAAAATTCGGCGAAAGATCGGAGGATTCATAATATATATATATATATATATGTGTGTGTGTGTGTGTGTGTGTGTGTGTGTGTGTGTGTGTGTGTATTGCACATATATATAACACAATACATATGGTGCACAATATATAAGTACATATCTATACATCTATTGCAACATATATAACACATACATACATATATGTGTGTTTATTTACATATACAAACACGCATATATATATACACACACACTCAAATCAAGTTAGTCTTAAATAGTATAAAATGAGAAATACATTAAAAAAGTAGAAAACGGGAAGAAAATGTCAAATTCGTGAATAATACGGGAATAAAACGTAATATATTGTGACTATGCTCAAATTGGGAATTATTCGTTTGTTTGATACGTCTAGGGAAAAAATCGCGTTTTAAACGCGACTTTTTCAAAAAGTCGGAGTATATTGTGACTATGTCCTCTAGGACTTTGATATATCCTATTCCAGCCCTATACCGATGTTTTGTGACAACAAGGCCTCCATTTTTTATTGCGAGCAACCCCACTTTTTATGAGCGGACGAAACATATTGAGGTCGACTGTCACTTCGTTTGAGAAACAGTCCTTTCTGGCCGATTTGCACTCAATATCTCAACACGGAAAAGCAAGTTGCGGACATCTTCACCAAGATACTTCCTAAAGCTCGTTTTCAGACTCTAGTAAACAAGCTGGGCATGTTCGACATCTACGCTCCGGCTTGAGGGGGAGTATAGAGATATGTTGTGTTTTGTTGAGTGTCATATGCATAGCATGTGCCACACTTATGTTTTTACTTCAGTAATTTAGTCCCATATTGCTTATCTCTGCTTTAGTCTCTATTCCCTTATGTTATATAAGATACTGTATTGTACACTAGTTAATTCATTCAATAATCACTTCCCAGTTTCTCTATAGCTGTAAAACTTTAAGGCTACAGTGAAATCTATTTAGCCGTACCCTTCTGTACTTTTTGATCATCAGGCAGCTTCTATCCGTGGATTAGCAAGTTTTTACTACTACTTGCAGTCAATAATTCTAGCTTTTGAGCTATACTGCCACCTTTCAACCTTTTGTTACGGTTCTTCTTTTATGACTTGTGAGTCATGACTGCTAATCTGAAGGTACATCTTGATCAGCTACTGGCCCGATCATGACAGTCTTGCACACAGCAAAAGACAAACCTCTCGAACAAATACAACAAGATTCGAAGTCACAATCAGTTTTCACATTTTTGCTTGCAATCAGTAAAAGACGCACACACTGAACTCCAGTATTTAGAAAAACCAACCTACCGGAAAAAAAACAACCAAATACATTCCAAATCAGTTACCATGAACAGTAAATTTATGGTAATGGTATAAGTTGTTCTTTTAAGCTGGGCGGAGGTTAATATGAAAAATTGAATGGTCTTTTTCTGTTGTACTGGAACTTTGGATTGCGACTTGACATGTTTGTCTATTCCAGGTCTCAATTTGAAAATTATAAAAAATTCTGATGCATTTTTCATTTTAATTAGGAAAAACTGCGTATAAGATGTTGCTAACATAATAATGTAACTTTTAAGGTGGATGTATTTACTTGTGATATAAGTTTGTTTTCACTTGCCTGTTATCTTTGTATTTGTACTGTATGTTGATTTCTATCTGCTTTCCCCTCATCTTGCTAACGAAGATACTAGACCAATACAAAGAGTCTCATGAAGCTAGATCTAAAGAAGGTGCTGCCTCTTCTGGGATCCTTCCGACTAGTGTGGTTTTAGTTGGTCATTCTATGGGTGGATTTGTTGCCAGAGCTGTTGCCGTTCATCCCAATTTAAGAAGATCATCAGTCGAAACTATCTTAACCCTTTCCAGTCCCCACCAGTAAGTCAAGCTTTATATGTTGTATCTTGTATCAGTGTCAAGAACCTGTCTTTATGGTTTTGAACTATTTATGCAGGTTGCCTCCTGTTGCATTGCAACCATCACTAGGTCAATTGTTTTCGGCTGTAAATGAAGAATGGCGAAAAGGTTATAAGCCCCAATTTGATCATGTTGGTCGCTTCGTGTCAGATCCCGCACTATCTAATGTTGTTGTCGTATCCATTTCCGGTGGCATTTATGATTACCAGGTTTGATAACTTAGTCATGAGTTAATTTGTTTTGCTAAGAGATGTAACATTCAGTTAAATCTTTGTGAATCAAACCATGTGATAATTGTGAAAGTACTGAACACATGAAATAATGTTTTGCAAATAATTCCTGTGGCATGATTGTTAATATAACTTTCACTTTTCGTAAAGCCATTCCAGTGTAAAAATTTCAATTTAGTGATATAAGTTTTTCCTTCTGTTTTAACAAATATTATATATATATTTAAATTTTCATTTGTCAATACAGACATGGGTCAATATGTTTCTATTGAAATAGTAGATAATTTTTGCCTCTTCTAGTTTGTTTATTGCCTCTTGTACTTGTTTGATAGTTAAATTGTGTTATAATATTGGATATTTAAAATAAAGTACTGAGACTTTTCATCTTTCTGTCTGCATGGCTTCTTGAAATCATTAATTAAAAAAATGTTCTCACGCACCATTCGGAAATGATGAATAAATGAAGATCAGAGTGTGACTCGCCGAGTAAATTTTGTCTTGATTTCAGATGCTGCGGACTGTGCTTCCCATCCCCTACCCGGGCTACCCCCCGGAGGGACAGTGGCTCTTTCAGGCTGGAAGCTAATGTAAAACATGAGGCCCCACACAATTGTTTCTGCTAATTAGATGCTCACGTAAAAAATCAGATACTTCTCTAAAGAATGAGAAGTTTTTATTTGATGATACAAACAAAATATAGTCCTCTCTCTTTTATAGGATAAGAGAGTAAGTCAGAATATCCTGTGATTTTATGATATATACTAATATTCTCAAAATATCAAATTCGCTCACAAACAACAATGTCAGTACATTTGCAGACGGGTCTGATTTTAAACAGTTTTCAGACAAGAAGAGTATGTAAAATGTATTTGACTTCTTTTAAGTGTAATTCTTCTCAAATGAATCACCTATCCATGAAGTCAAGAGAGGGTATATTCAGCACACCTACTAGCCATCTGGTGGGATTTAGAGTTTGGTATTTGTATTGACGTGGAAACATCTGGAACTAAGATTCATTGGGCTAGAAATTAACATGATGCCATTTTCAATCCCGGGCTTGAAAATCAACTTCCAGGAAATGGATATTATTATAACAGCGAAATTCTGTGAAAGGAACTTACTCACCATAGTGTCATTGACAGAATGGTCCAAGGTCCTATAGTACTGAAGATCATAACTATTGGCGCCAGAAGTGATTTCAAAGTGCCGAAATATTATTCATGCTCTATGGAGGGGAAGGTTTCACCTGGGATTAAGATATCCTGGATGCAAGTTAACCTTGTCAGGATTTGGTATCTACATCTAGAGTATCGTGAAAGGAACATAGAAACTTATTGTCAAATTATAGAATTTTCGTTAGTATGTAAGGATCAAAATGTAAATGACATTGATGCATATGTTAAAGCCAGGGACCTATTCTTAATGTATTGTGTATTCTTCTTATGAGTAAGATTTATGCCGTCTCTTCTCCCAATGACACAGTATTAATGCCATTGGGATTAGAACCTTACTTACATTATGTCTACTCAACGTGATCATATTTTTTGAGATAACCTGATCGTAGGTGCCTTGTGCAGTGCTTGGCCCCTGAAACAGTTCACTAGGTCCACCGAGGTTGACTTCTTCATGTGCGTCAAGTTGCCATGTGTAGAAACTTCTCTATCGGCACCGTTGCCGCTAAGGAGTCTTGTAGTCATCAAGTATCATGACCGACTCCCTTTGCACAACCTTTGGTTACTGGGTCCTTCAGTCAGGACTCTCTACTGCTCTGCATCACTATTGGCATCTCTTGCGACCTTCTTTGGGTCATGATTCTTAGTGGGCTGAGGGAGTTGGGTCACCCTATGACTTGTTAGCATTGATGTTCTTTTCTAGTGTCTGCTTTGGATCGTCCCCTATAACACCTCTTGCCGTCGCCTTCATTAGGTGTGTCTGATTTTATCCATCGCGGTGCTTGTTGTGGTTTCATCAGATGCCTCCATCAAGGTCTATAGGCGCTTAGAAATTTCGTAGTCAACCAAGGTAGGATCCAAGACTCGGTTATTTCTAAGTCCCTAGCATTGAAGCCTCCCTCCGCCAAGTGAAACAACTACGATCCTTCCTTCGAATTGATTGTAAAGCCTGATCGACATCTATATTTCTCCATCTGCCAAATAAATTGACAATATGTCTGAGGCAAGAAGGCGGTTTCCTCTTGACAAGCTAAAAACACAGTCCAAAGTCATGCTATCATGAACAAGAAGCTGAACGAAGAGAACTTCCGTAATGGAGCCGAAGTAAAAATATTTTTTAAATGCCAATAGTGAATCAAACATCTCATGAATGGACCCTCCACTAACCATATTGTTCTAGAACAACGTGAGCAACATGTTGCAACTCTAGATGTGGAATCATGCTGAGCCACATGTAATAGATATGGCCATTCGCTTTAAAACTTGAAAAATATGCTCTTGGATCACCTGATTCTCGTGTACTCCAATGATATGTCATGTATGTATGACACGATAATTGAGTTATATGGACTTTAGTAGGGTAATAAGTCTCTCACCAAATACTTTGATGAAGTCACATACTTGCTCAATTAGGCGATCATATGAATGACTTATTACCTATTTCTAGTGATGTCTAGAGGATGCAATCACATATAGATTTGACGACAATGAGCAAGTTTTTGTTGAATTTCTGTTGTGATTAAGGGGGCATTAGAAGTCAAATTTGATCTCTAGATTGGTGTATTTTTTTTCCAGAGCCTCACGCTTGTTCCTGGAAAAAGATGCTAGTATTGCCACTTCTTCAAGTGATAGCTCTGCATTAGGCACTCAGTTAGGTCCTACGTAAAATCAATATGCTACCCTCTACACGTGGTCGTGGACCTCGTGGTTGAGGGATCATATAGGTGGTGGTTGTCAAGCACCACGACAACACCTTGAGTTTGCTCACTGTGGTATGGAAGGACAAACTAAAATCACTTGTTACAAGCTACATGGTTTTCCTACTCAATTTGCTAATGGTGCATCTATTGGTGAAGATGCTCAGACGGAGTCTACACATAAGGTGTCCTTAATTGATGAGGAGTATAATCGGTTATTGTAGCTTCGTGTTTCTTAGCAAGCGACTTCTTTTATTACTTCTTTATCCATAGGATTAAACCATCATCATACATTTCTCAAGCTTCCAAAACAGAATCTTTTACAATGCATTGGGTGTTTGATTCAGGTACAATTAAGCACATTAAGAGTGAAATTGACCTATTTACAAGTGATAATAGCAAGCCTACCTTGCCCATTGTCACCCTTGCAGATGGTTCTACGAAAGTGTGTTAAGGGCACTGGCACCGTCTCTCTACGTCGAATATATCCATCTACATGTTTTATTCTTAAATTTCCTTTAATTTGCTTTATATTAGTAAACTAACCCATTCTCTTTAGGCCCGTTGCTTTCTTCTGTTGTATGATACTTAAAGATGAGAAAGATGATTGAAGAAGGGTATGAACTTGTGGGCCTCTACTATTTGGGCAAGTCTTTTACATACATCGCTACATCGCAGTTGCATGTTCATGTTGTTTGGTTCATGTGTTTTGTCTCCATCAAGAAGCTTAAAGTCCTTGGTCCAAGTATGTCCTATCTAGACAAGTTATAGTGTGACGACTCATTTCAGCTTGGAAACGCCAATAATTGGTCTTTAGGTCTAGGGGAAGTTAGCAAAGTCTATGCTTGATTTGGTCCATTCCGGTGTATACCGGGGCATAGTCATGCATCTTCTAAATTTGTTATGAATGTTTTGTTATTTTTATTAATGATTATTCTCGTGCTACTTGGCTAACTTGTTGAAGGACATATTCAAACTTTTCCCTATATCAATCCTTCTGTTTGGAAGTGTAAAACCCAATTTAAGACAAGAATTCAAACCCTTCGTTTTGATGAAGCCAGAGAATACTTCAATTGTGAATTCTATCACTTTGCAGCTTCCAATGGCATCATCCACTAGTCTTTATGCCCCCATACACCACAACCAAATGGAGTTTAATAGAGAAAAATCTGCCACCATTGAAATTGCCCACACTCATCTTTTCTATATGCATGTTTCTATGGAGTTCTAGGGTGATGCAATCCTTACCGCCCCGTATCTTATCATCCGCATGTTGTCCTCTGTCATTTGAGGCCACATTTCCTTTCAAGTCCATCTTAAGAAGCCACTGTATCACATACCTCCTTTAGGTTTTTGGATGTGTATGTTTTGTTTATTGTCTTTGTCCTGCTCAGGACATGTTAGGTCCAAACTCCAAATTCTGCTAAATGTGTCTTTTTCGGTTATTCCTAGGTACAAAATGGGTACCATTGTTGCAGTCGCACCACACCACCTTCTTATTTCTATAGATTTCACTTTCTTTGAGGATACATCATATTTTAACGGTGGATCCTCTATGACACATGTAGCTGTTAATGAGCTTTTACCTCTACCCATTATTATTGAACCTTCTATAGCCTTTTTCTGACAAGATGTTGGTGACCTACTTGATTGTATATCCATAATGTAGGTGTACACACGTAGTAGGAGGGGACCCTCCATTGCAGTTAATTTTGAGTCCCCAAAATCTCAACGCCTTCATCGGTTGCTTCTCTATTTGGATTGCCAGTAGATACAAGCATAGATAATAGGCCCGTTGCCCTGCATAAAAGCACTTGGTCCTGCATTCTTCACCCCACCTGCCATTTTGTTTCATATGCTAATATTTCTTCAGATTATTGTGCCTTTTTGTCTTTAATCTTTATACCCTATCTGTTTCGGATTCCTGAATCACCAATGATGTCATGTTGTTTTGGAACAAGAAATGTCTGCCTTAAATAAAAGTCACAGGCGATCTCTTTTCTGCAGTCTAACTGGGAAGTTTGTGGTTTGTTGCATATGGAGTTATACTAGAAAAGTCGGATCCAATGGTTCTGTTGATAGACTCAAGACCTAGTTAGTGGCCATGGGCTTCACACATTTTTAGGGAAGATTATCTGTTTACTTTTTCACCTGTGGCCAAAATGGTGTATGCTTGTCTATTCTTGTCTCATGCAGATATGCGTTCTTGGCCTCTTCATCAACTTGATTTCACAAACGCCTTTTTTGCATGGCGACCTCAATGAGGAGATTTTATATGGAACAACCACCTATGTTTGTTGCACATGGGTTCCGGTCTAGTCTGTTGACTTCATCAGTGACGGTCCCTTTATGGTCTAAAACAATCACCTCGTGCTTTGTGGCAGGTTTATCTATGCTCTTTTTGAGTTTGGTCTTCATAGGTGCACTATGGAGTATGGACCACTGTTTTCTATCGACAATGTGAATGTAGGTGTGCTTTGAATAGTTTATAATGTTTGATTACTAAGGATGATTGACATGGGATTAAGTAGCTTAAACACTTTCTCCAAGTACAGTTCTAAAACAAAGACTTAAGCAATCTTAAATCCTTCAATATGATTGAAGTTGCTAAGTCTAAATCCGTATTGTTATCTTAAATCAAAAGTATATTCTCAATCTTGTTTCTGAGACTTATCATGCTGGGAGCTAGGACTTTGGTTGTCAGCAGAACTTGGAAAGCTTCTTGGTGATCCTTGGTGTTCTTAATTGTCCCTTACCTGTCCTGCGAATACTATTGCTAGATTGAGAAAAAAGGAGATCTCGATATGATCTTGTTAAACCAATCTATCACTGGTATGAAGCATTCGAGAGTAGTATATAGAAGGCTAGTTGGATTGCTGAATTATCTTACTGTCACCAGACCTGACATCGCTTTTGCTACCAGTCTTGTGAGACAGTTTATTGAGAAGCCTTCTACAAGTCACTTGGAAGTTATATTGCACATTTTGCAATAATTGAAGAAGTCTCCTAGAAAGGGACTTCATATCAAAATCAGTCACATGAGACAGAAGGGTTTCCTAGATGCGGATTGTGCAGGATCCAACATTGACAAATGATGCATTTCTGGTTATCGTGTCTTTGTCAATGGTGATTTGGCGATTTGGTGTGAGGAAGATATAAAAGCAGTCTGTTGTTGCTCAGTCTAGTGTTGAATTAAAATTTCTAATCACGACTTTTGCGACATGTGAGTTATTGTGGATCCTAAAGTTGTTGAAAGAATTGGGGTTTGCTTAGAGTGCCCCCCTTGGAGTTGAAGTGACCGCCTTACCTAACTTGTCGCCTTATGTTATTTTCATCAATCCTATGGCATATTAACGACTTCATCATCATGATCTATTTTGTTAAACTAATGTTCAAAACATTCATTGCTGTCTATGCTATGTACTTATGTGCCAAATATCTTCTCTGTTAGAATTATTTCTCTTAATTCAGTTTTATTGATTTTTCATGATTTGTGCCTTGCTGCCTTCAATTAAATTTTGAAATTAGGGGCTATGTTATCGGGATAGTCGCTAGTCTCTAATTGTTTATTGACTCTGTAACTCTTACATTGCTTACTATCACTCTTCTTGTATTGGCAATATTAATTAGTGTTATTAGAAATGCAAGTGGTTGTGTTCTCTTACTATAAACCGTATGTATATGAGTAGATTAACCATAAATTTATGGGTTTACCCACATACATATATTATATTTATATATGAAATATAACATAAATATGAAGGTAGAACTGTTACAAAAAGTATAACACATGCATACATAATTACATATTAGGTAAGATGATAATAAATATATTTTCTTAAAGTTGCCTAGGTGCAAAGGCACAAGGTGCAAGGCGCCCAACCCTGGCGCCTTGCTGGCTTAACAAGTATGACTGAAGTGTGATAATGATGATGTAGTCAAATTGCATATTTTCTGGTCTTTCATGAGAGTATAAAGCATATCGAAGTTGATTGTCATTTTCTCAGGGAGAAGATTCAGGATGGGCTAGTCCCATGAAATAGGACGTCGACTTCGAGTCGACTTGACATGTGTGAAAGTGGAAGTTTGTGGAAACATTGAGGAAACTTTGAGGATATTTGCAACTAAACTTCAACGCAACTTTGATAAAAAATGCTAAAAATAGTGATTTTGTGATGAAAATTGATAACTGTCAACAAATCTAGCTAAAAAACACAATGTATGTGTACATATAGCCATCCATATAGGTTTACTTATGTAGGAAAACACATGTTACATACAATTGTCTCCAAACTACATAGTTCTTCAATATAAAAATCTTAGACAACGAACAAATTACATAAAAATGGCAAAAAACTATGGTAGATCTAGTTGAGAGGGGGTAGATCAACTAATATTAGCTTAGAAATTAGAATAATAAAAAATAACATCAAAATTACCTAATGTCAAGCTTTAACTCTTTTTTACCCCTCACACAACAAACTTAGCAAAACAACAGAAGAATGTCACCGGCTTCGACGATATCAATTGATGTCGAGAAAGTTGGAGAATATTTTAATGGACTTGGGTCAACTTCGTTGACAAATGGGCCGATGTCGATGGCATGACCTCTTATGTCGAAGATATTGTGGAATGGGATGTTTTTGTTGGTTCAACATCGCCAACTGTCGACACCGACAAAATCACCAACATTTTGCCCGATGTCGAAGATTATTAATACCATGGTTGCTCCAGCTTTCACTCGTCCGAAATCAACTAGCTGATGTATCTAAAACGTCACTCAATGGATGTTGATTGCAGTTTCTATGTAACAAGCTGGGCACGTATGATCATCATCATCTAAGCCTCAATCCCAACTATGTTGGGGTCGACTACATGGATCCTTTGTTTCCATTCAGCTCTATCATGGGCCATATTCTGATTGAGATGTAGAGATTCAAATTCTCTCTTTATAAGCTCATCCCATGTTAATTTAGGCCTTCCTCTTCTTCTATTTATAGTGTTTGGCTCAATAGCATTGCTTCGTATAGGCGCACTAGTAGGTCTGCGTTGCATATGTCCGTACCATCTGAGTCGGCCCTCACACAACTTGTCCTCAATGTTCGCCACCCCCACTTTATTCCTGATATAGTAATTTCTCAAGCGATCTTTTCTTGTCTTCCCACACATCCATCTCAGCATACACATTTCAGCCACGTTCATCTTGTTGAGACCTTGTTTCTTCACCGCCCAACATTCACTCCCATAGAGCATGGCTGGTCGTGTAGATGTTTTATAAAACTTACTTTTTAACCTGAGAGGGATCTTCTGATTGCATAATACTCCAGTTGCACTCCTCCATTTCAAATATCCTGTAGTGATCCAGTTACAAACATCATTTTGGAGATCCCCGTCTATTTGAATAAAAGAACCCAAGTAACGGAATTTATCACATTTTGGTATATCTACTCCGTCCAACTTGGCTCCATCATTCACACTGCGAGATTGGCTGAAATTGCAATGCATATACTTAGTTTTGATCCTGTTAATCATCAATGCATTTGATTCCAATGCCTTTCTCCAACGTTCAACTTTATCATTCAATCCATCTTTAGTTTCGTCAATGAAAATAATATCATCAGAAAATAACATACACTAAGGAATATCATCGTGAACATTCTTTGTCAACTCATCCATAACAAGAACGAATAGATATGGGCTGAGTGTGGATCCTTGGTGTACCCCAACTGTGATAGGAAAAGTTGGTGTCTCTCCTCCAGGAGTCTTGACACTTGCAGTAGAGCTATCATACATGTCTTTGATCAAGTCAATGTATTGGATAGGCACACCCTTTTTCTTCAAAACCATCCATAACACTTCTCTGGGTACTCGATCATAAGCCTTCTCTAGATCGATAAACACCATATGAAGATCTCTTTTGCTTTGTCTATACTTCTCCATAAGCCTCCTTATCAGAAAAATAACATCTGTTGTTGATCTTCCTGGCATGAAACCAAATTGGTTGTTTGATACCTGCGTTATAGATCTTAACCTTTACAATCCTTTACAATCACTTTACAATCCTTGCATATGTTACGATCCATCCGCCTTGTAAAGAGGTAATCAATTTGGCTACAATTGTTCCCACTCTTGAAAGTAGTCTTATGAGATTCTTTTTTCTTGAAATGGGTGTTTGCCAAAATCATATCATATGCAACTGCAAAATCTAATATCCTCTCTCCTTCTCCGTTCCTGCTGCCATATCCAAAACCACCATGAACTCTGTCATATCCGGCGTTGCTAATCCCCACATGGCCATTTAAATTACTCCAAATAATAATCTTGTCCTCGATCGGTATTCCTTGCATCAATTCATCCATGTCATCCCAAAAATCCTTCTTCGCATCCTCGCTAAGGCCAACTTGGGGGGCATAAGCGCTAATAATGTTAAAAATATTTCCCCCAAGAACAACCTTGATAGCTATGATTTTATCACCCATCCTTGTAATCTTGACGACGTCATCCTTCAACATCTTATCAACAATAATACCTATGCCATTTCTATGTTTATCAATACCTGTATACCAGATTTTGTATCCTGTGTCTCCAATCTCTCTACAACGTTCCCCTGTCCACTTGGTTTCCTGCAAGCAAGCTATATTGACTTTTCTTCTCATCATGGTATCCACTATCTCCAAAGATTTCCCTGTCAAAGAGCCAATATTCCAAGATCCAACTCTAATCCTTTTTTGTTGAACTTACTTCTTTACTTGCCTTCTCTGTGTTAGTTTAGGGTTCTACATATGCAATGTCAATGTTACCTGCTAAAGAAAATGCTCTGCCATACAAATGGTACTCAGCTCGGTTCTTCTTGATCAGGTTGTGTATGGAGTAGGGTTTTGTTCATGTACTGTCAATGCTCTGTGTCGGAGGTGACACATCTCTAGTAAAATTCCGCTTGAGTCTTGTTAACTCAGGCCTTGGTAGTATTGTGAAGGTTCCGTTATGGCTGTTTTACCTATATTGATTTGTATCCTAGCCGATATTTGATGCAAAAATCTTTCTTTTAACATATAAAGATCTATGTATATACTGTTTGCATTTTAATGATTGATATTGTTTTCTAATGTATGATGTCTTTCAGGTTCGTACAACACTAACATCTCTAGACGGAATTGTTCCTTCTAGTAACGGTTTCATGATAAGCAGTACTGGTACAAAGAATGTGTGGCTTTCAATGGACCATCAATCAATCCTGTGGTGCAATCAACTTGTTATACAGGTCTGTCTGACTATTTCTTTATTCATCAGACTCGCTACAAATTATAATAGAACATATTTTCATGTATATATCCTTTCTTTGACAGGTTTCTCATACACTTCTGTCACTTATAGATCCAGAACATGGAAAGCCATTTATAAGTACACAAAGAAGGCTTTTGACACTCTCCAAGATGCTTGAAAGTGCCATACCACAAAGTTTTGATTGGAATAGAGATGGTCTCCGATCACAACTTTCCCTACCCACTTCTGGTACTCTTATAACTCTCTCTTTTCTTGCCATAAGCTTGCACCATTCTATGGTACAGTTCATAGTTGATCTGAACCAAGAGAACACAACTTATGTGAATTTTGATATTTTCTAACAAATAGATGGGATTCTGACGTGAAGCAGTATGTAAGAGGGACAATAGGGGAACAATAATTTCCTAATAATGTTCTATATCAATATCTATGCTCATATGACAGTTTTGATTTTACAGTGTCATAGAGACTCACATTTATGTATACAATTAAACGTTCATAGATATTCATACTCTCTTAACATTCCATTTTATGCTAGAATCTGCATATTACAATCTCCTTGCTTGTAAATACAATTTATCAGATTCAGCGACTTAAAGACTGTAAAAATACTCACTTATTCTTTAACTTTGACTTGTACAATAATTATATGGCGCACTTCAAACTTTTCCTCAACACAGTCTACCTATGACTGGTTCCCTCATGGAACATAAATTTCAAACTTTGCTAGCAACGTCTTAAAATTGTATTGGTGTCCACTTTGGGCTTCAAGGCCCTATTCACTTTATTTGGCCAGAATACGTTCAATATAAGAGAGATAAAAATTATATAAATGAGATCGAAAGGCTAGTATCAATTGGATTCTCATATTGGAACAAAAATATATTGGATTCTCATATTGGAACAAAAATATAATTAAGGAAGTTGGAGGTGGTATGACTCACAAGAAAAGAAACCTTAATACGTCAAAAAATACAAGGCAAACTGATTTGAATTGGCAAGGGCAAGACTATAAATGTAGAAGAATACTCCTAATGACAAAGTACAAGAACTTCTTAGAGCATCATAATGGATCAACAATTCGACATCCCAACAGTAAAGAGCTAACAATGAGCAACTTAATAACTTGATAATTGATGTCACTGGCTATAGGTCAATTAATATAGACAATTAGCCATACATTTGAGGATCACAGAAGGGGGTGACCCCCTGCGGCCTCTTAACCACCCAAATCCCAGGATGAGTGGCGAGGAGGTAAATCATCAATGGTTACACCAGGGATAGAACTGATGTCGCTTCATTGGTTGTCCTTGATCCGATCCGCTGGGCCGTCTCTGCTTGGTTATTGTCCATACATTTGATTTGGTCAAAGGGTTTAATAGGATGTCAAACTAGGTTTAGAGACATATTGCATCAATGCTATATATGCTCAAATTGATTTAGATAAATTCTAATTCTAAATTATATCCAAGAATTAAAGTTTAAGAAAAAAATAGAGTTCAAAGTGGGAAGTGGTATTTAAGGAAGAGATCAAACAATAGAATAATTGAATCTTTATATAAGTATGTTAAAACTATATTCAAAATCAAATTTTAAGATTTTTTTTGAACTGAAAGTGACTTATCAGAAAAAGTTTAAACATTAAAAGTATTTATATACAAGTATTAAGTATATGTAATGACAAGGCACATTGGCAAAGTTAGAAAAAAGAAATGAAAAATTTGAGAAAGCTAGCGGGGCTTGCCATCAAAGGGAATGAACAATGGCAATATCAAAATAGAATTCCAAAAGAGGGTAATTTACAAGCTATACATTAACCAACAAGGCAAATTGAAGCCCTCGAGAAAATGGGGAGCAACAGTATACATAGAATGTGGAGTCATGGACTTTAGCAAGAGCAAGCTTCAAAATGTATCACAGAAGGGGAAGGGGCCATTCTACTGATTTGCACAGAGAACCATTAAAAACCTAGGTCAAGAGTTTGAAAAAGAGGTCTCAAAAAAGGAAAAAAAAGAGAAGAGGATGGAAGCAAAAAAGAGTGGAATATTGCTATAGAATAGAGAAGAAGAGGAAGAACCTAGCCATGGAGATGAAAATCCTGCAAGCCGCAACAAGGATACTAGGGATTACTGAGAAGCCCCCTTCATGCCACTATGGGGAGCTTGTACGCCGCCGTGGGGACTTGCTGCGGGAGCTACTTTTGCGAGGTGCAGCGACCACTGAATAAAAAAGCGGGTGAAGCGCCCAAGCATATACTCCGTTGTAATTTTCAGTGAAGCGGGCCTTGAAGCGTTTTGCACTGAAGCGGCCACTTTTGTCCGCTTTTTTCCGCTTTAGGCCGCTTTTTTGGGTCCACTTAAGCGGCCGCTTCAGGGCGCTTCACAATAATTATTCTCAAAACTTGCCCAATCACCTGCTGAATTAAAAAAAATGAAAATTATGTATTGTATAGGTGTAATAACTAGTTTGATAAATATCTCTAACTATTTTCGTCTGTTTGTACACTCTATACATCTATATAAGAACTATGTATTGTCATCTTGTCATTTGTAGAGTTTGTGATATAATATTAGTAATAGTTGCATGAATTTATTGATGTTTCACTTTGTTGCTGTGATGTTTTAATTTTTCATGATATAATATTAGCAATACATTATGTTCCAGCTATGTTTGAATTTGCATGACTTTTTTGATGTTCCACAATCTCATCATGTAACTACCTATATGAAAGCACATCATCCTGTCACATGTATATACAATTATTTTTGCTATTGACTGTTGCACAATTTCATCATTTTAGATGAATGGATGCATACCATTATTGCACTTCTATATGATTGCATGATTTCACAATGAATATAATATGCTGCTGTCACATAATTAATTACTGCAACTAGTGATATTTTGATAAATCTATCTACTGTAAATTCAGTAGTCACTACTGCCATGTATCATAAATCGACACTTACCCTACCTTGTTTTAAAATTTTAACTGTACGGATTATGATTCTATGACAATATGACTCTAAAATGTACTTACTCTAATCAGAAATTAATCTATTGATTATTTAATTTTCTATTACAACTAGTGTGGACGGGGGGTGGTTAAAGTTTGGCTATGTCAAAATAATCTCAAGTGGAAGTATAACACTCATCCAAATCCAGCCCGAAGGGAGAAAGTGATCTGCAAGTTATTCTATGTTTTTCTATTTTTTTTTTCAAAAACAATGTGGACCGTTTTTTCAAAAAACGTCCGCTTTAAAGCCCGCTTCCCGCTTCACGCTTCACGCTTCAAGCAGAGCAATCCGCACGCTTCCCGCTTCGCGCTTTCCAAAACCTAGGCAGCGACACACTATGGGGTGAGGGCAAGTCCCCACTCACTATCTATAGGAGCCAAAGAAGCTAACTACTCCCGAAGCTCGACCCTAGTAGCTAGTAGCAGGACAGGGGAGTCGGGAGTGGGGAAGCTGGTATCTTGAGTCGGGATATACTGTAGAGGGGTTTTGGGGGGGGTTTCATTTGTTTACTGATCAAATGCGTGGCAAATGGTTTATTAGAAAAAGGGATAAATGGGCCAGGCTGTATGTAGGTCATACTAAGAAAATTTAATAAATAGAAAAAATTGGATACAACCTTCCAAGCATATCCAGGGAGTATTACTATCCCATATCTGTCCAGTACGACTACGCCACCTATTTTGGAGTGTCCATGTTTAGCTGCAATAGATTGGGGTTGGTGAATGTTAAAAGTTAAAACCATCATCTCCTTGGTACTACTCGTTCGTTTGCCATCCACGCCCGTGTAGCCATATGTTTATGGTCTGATGTTGTTTTAAAAACCCGCTTTCTCATCAACTGCCAGTCACCACCTATCTTCAAGGGAAACCCCTCTTCTCATTTCTTTATTCCCTTAAGAATCCCTTTCATCTTGTCCCTAACGTCATCGTGTGTGTTGTCTTTGTGCAAAACTTCAATTCAAATGCAACAAATTTTTTCCTTGTGCTCTTAAGACTATTTTCTTAGGCTACTCTCAAGTTCAAAAAAGGTACATGTGTTTTTGACCCAATTGCTTATCATTTATATGGTATCACCGATGTCGCCTTTCTTGAAGATGTCATCTAGTTCTCCAACCTTGTGGAACCTGCCTCCATTTCACTGCAGGTTTGTGTCGGTTCCTTTCAATATTTCCCGTCTCTGTTGATTCTTGCCATACTCAATAATAGTCATCCATTACCTTCACCAACTCTACCACCTCCACCTTCCCAGTTTCATCCCAAGGTGTATCACAAGAGATCAATAGTTGATCCTCAAGTAGCTATTCCGCCATCGTCCTCTACTCCAAAATGTGGGCCGATGCCCTCCTTAAAGGTACACGCATGTGCACTTCTAAGTGTCGTATTTCTTAAACTTGTTGTCTTGCCCGACTTCCTTCTTCTTCTCGAGCTCTTGCCCACTATTCTTGACAACAACGCCACTATTCCCAAAAGGCAAAAGTCACAAGGACGCCCTTCAACACCTAGGGTGGATAACCGCAATGATGAATGAGATGGATGCTTTGTAAAAAATCATGCACGGGATCTGGTAGCTCCACCTCATGGCAAGAATATAGTTCGTTGCCACAATCTATCAACTTGGATATAAAAAATGCTTCTCTATGGAACTTATCCACAAAAGCCTATGTGAACTTATGCTGCTTGCAATGCAGCGTGCTTGTGAGGGTTTAAGACCACTCACCCTTTTATTAATAGAACTGGGGAAATTACATAGAGGTCCAACAATATATAGAAATTACAAATAATATAATATAAAGAGATATATTAACACTCCCCCTCAAGCTGGAGCGTACACATCGTGTATGCCCAGCTTATTGCAAAAGCTCTGAAATGTTGCTGGACTCAATGGCTTTGTGAGGACATCTGCAAGTTGATCTTCAGATTTGACATGCGGAGTCACCACCTTGTCATTCTTGATCTGATCTATGATGAAGTGGCAATCAACCTCTATATGTTTAGTGCGCTCATGGAAGACTGGATTCTTGGCAATGTAGATAGCAGCCTGATTGTCACATCTGAGCTCTATGGGGGACGAAACAGAAATCTTTAACTCAGAATGTACAGATTGAACCCACTGCAACTCGCAACAGGCATGAGCCATTGCTCGATACTCAACTTCCGTGCTTGATCTAGCCACAACATTCTGCTTTTTATTTTTCCAGGTGATAAGGTGATTTTCCAGAAACGTGCAATACCCCGAAATAGACCTCCTATCATTTAGATTACCAGCCCAGTCTGCATCTGCATCACCAGTAAGAACGAGAGTAGACACAGGAGTCTTGGGTCTATAGTAGGTGATCCCCTTACCTGGTGCACCCTTCAGATATCTCAGAATACGACAGACTGCCATCCAATGTGACTGTTGTGGTGAGCTCATATGCTGATTCACCACACCTACAGTAAAAGAAATGTCTAGGCGAGTAACTGTCAGGTAAATCAGTTTCCCAACAATTTTCCTGTAGTAACCTGGATATGAATAATCAGTATCATCAGTCATATCCTTCACATGATAGTCCATAAGAGTAGACACTGGCTTGGATTCACTCATGCCAACTTCCTGCAGTAAATCCAACACATTTCCTCTGAGACAAATTAGTACCTGCATGAGATTTAAGTACTTCAATGCCCAAAAAAATCTAAGTTTGCCCAGGTCCTTTGTATGAAAGTGTCCCTGCAATCCTTCCTTCACACAGGATATGCCTGTAGAATCGCTGCCAGTGATAACTATATCATTAACATATACAACAATAATAATGGATCCAACAGAAGAGCTAGAATAAAATAAGGAGTGATCAGTCACAGAACGAGAGAAGCCCATCTTTAGTACAACATCACTGAACTTGTCAAACCAAGCTCTAGGAGATTGTTTCAACCCGTAGATGACTTTCTTCAATCTACACACCTTCTGACACTCCCCCTGAGCAACAAAACCAGGAGGTTTGCTCCATGTACACCTCTTCTTGTAGATCACCATGGAGAAAGACATTCTTGACATCAAGCTAAAACAAAGGCCAGTCAAATGTAGTAGCTAGAGAGAGGAGAATTCATACTGAATTCGGACGAGCCACTGGTGAAAAGGTCTCAAAGAAATCAACTCCATATGTTTGAGTATAGCTCTTTGTCACCAGTCTAGCCTTCAACCTCTCAACTGAACCATCTGGATTATGTTTTACTGTGAATACCCATCTGCAGCCCACAACATTTTTCTCTAGAGGTAAGTCAATAAGATCCAATGCGTTGTTTTATAGAAGAGCAGACATTTCCATATGCATCGCCTGTTTCCAGCCAGTATCTTTCATAGCATCAAGATGAGTTCTTGGAATAACCACAAAATCAATCCCAAGAGCAAATGAACGGGCCTGCTTGGATAATTTCGACAAACAACACACATTTGTAATAGGATGTCGAATAGTACAGGAATGAGTACCTTTGCGAACAACAATGAGAACATCAAGGTCAGATGATTCTACAGAGATCTCTTGAGTAGAGAAAGATGGGGAAGGCTCATAGACTGGAGTCACTACCTCTGGATCCTGCCTGCCTCGACTGCTATAAACATGTTGATATTGTTGAATTAATGGATCACCTGCTGGCTGCGCTTCCTGAATGACAGTTTAGTCAGGAATGATAGGTGGCACTCTCTCACCGATGTCTGATGGTGGCACTCTCTCACTTTCACGCAATTGCTCCCCCTTACTGGGAACACTCGAGAAATATTGTGTGGATTCATGGAAAGTTACATCCCGAGACACAAACATACGACGGAGACTGGGACAATAACACTTGTATCCTTTGCTAGTGTTGGAGTACCCAAGAAAGAGAGTCCTAATAGACCTAGGAGATAATTTATCAACCTTAGGATCAAAATTGTGGACAAAGGAGGTACACCCAAACACTTTGAGAGGAACAAGGAAAGGCTGATCTTTTGGACGTAAGACAAAAAAGGGACCACGTCCTTGAAGCACCGATAAGAGTTGCCTGTTTATCAGGAAACAGACAGTAAGTAAAGCATCAGATCAGAACCTCTTAGGGACATTGGATTGAAACATAATAGTCCTGGTAATATCAAGAAGATGACGATTTTTACGCTCAGCTACTCCATTTTGTTGAGGAGTGTGAGGACAAGACGTACGGTGAATCATCCCAACAAAGCTACAAAAGTCATCCATAGTAGTTTGAACATATTCCAAGGCATTATCAGATTGAAGAATTTTAATATTGCAATCAAATTGAACTTTTATTTCATGATGAAAATGCTTGACAATAGATAACACAGACTCTCGACTCTTTAATAAATAAATCCACGTCATGCGAGAAAAATCATCCACAAAGGAAATAAAATAGTGGAAACCATTATAACTATTGGTCTTTACAGGACCCCAAACATCACTGTGGACTAACTCAAAGGGACAAGATGCCCGTTTATTGACACGATTGGGATAAGACAGTCTATGTTGTTTTCATAATTGACAGAACTGACACTCTAATGAAGACACTTGGGATAACTCAAGTTTTAACTTTCTCAAGCTTTCCAACGACGAATATTCATATCTGAAGTGCCACAGTAAGGGAGAACCGCTCAAAAGGATAGCCGGAGCAGGAGCAAATACTTGGTGAGGCTGACTGTCGCCGTGGAAGAGGTAGAGATCACCTTTCTTAGGCCCCCCACCAATCGTCCTCATACTCTTGAGATCCTGTAATACAAAGTAAGAAGGCCCAAACATCACTGTACAGTTCGCAATATCAACTAATTTTGCAACAGAGAGAAGATTAAAAGGAAATGCATGCACATAGTGAACAATTTTAAGATTAATTTTAGGAGTCCGAGAAACAGATCCACTTTCTAACACTCTCCTCACTGAACAATCTGTTATGGTCACAGATTTGTTAGGAATATGTACGTCAATGGAGTGAAGTAGTCTCCTCATACCGGTCATATGCTTTGATGCTCCAGAATCAACCACCCATGAAGAAGTTGAACCAGAAGCCAATGGGGAGGTAGCCTGATTACCAGTGGTAGAAGCCAAATTTGCTGCAGAAGAAGAAGATCCCACACTCATATGCTGTGTAGCCAGAATAAATCTATCATATTCTTTCTTTGTGAGTGTGATGCCAGAAGAACCAGAACTTGATGCAGCTGGCTCAGAAGACTCAGCAGTACTTGCATAGTTTGCTGCTCCCACATGTGGTGCAACAAGTCTTCCATACTTCTTCCAGCATTTCTCAACAGTGTGTCCAGGTTTGTCACAAAAGGTGCATTTGGGACGTGTTCCACGTCCTCGTCCCATACCTGTACGGCCTCGAACTGCAGTGGCTACAAATGCATGAGAATCTCCAGAAGGTGAGAAGTTTGTAGAATCAACTGGTTCAAAATTTGATTCTAGAATCCTCGAGTAGGCTTCTTCCAGACTGGGAAGTTTGTCAGAAGCGAGGATGACATTGCGGGCTGAACTGCAAGACGAATTCAGACCCGATAGAAACTTTGCTGTAATCAAGTCATCTCTGTCTTTGACTTGTTCTTGGACAATCACTGGATGATAGAAGCTCAGCTTCTGAGCAATGCCTTGGATCACTCCGAAATATTCTTCTAAAGGCTTGTTTCCCTGGTGTTCGGCGAAGAGGCGATCATATATCATAAACTGACGAAGAGTATTCTTTTCATGAGAGTAATGCTTCTTCACATCATTCCATATGTCTTTGGTAGTAGTATAGAACATGAACCTAGCAGCAATAGCAGGTTCCATGCTCCCCCACAACCATGTCTTAACCAGACTATTATGACGCTTCCATTCAGCATAGCCTTTATCAGTAGAAGCAGGAGGATCCGAGTCAACATGCCTTGCTTTATCTCGGGATTCTAACACTGTATGGACAACATTCATCCACAAGAGATAATTTTTCTCGTTAAGCTTGATGGAGGGGATAG
The DNA here is from genome assembly GCA_963693085.1 of Alisma plantago-aquatica. Taxonomy (NCBI): domain Eukaryota; kingdom Viridiplantae; phylum Streptophyta; class Magnoliopsida; order Alismatales; family Alismataceae; genus Alisma; species Alisma plantago-aquatica. The sequence goes on along the minus strand of OY856415.1, from coordinate 269,915,787 downwards.
GTGATATCTCGTTGTAGATAGTAGATGCCTTGGTGTTCTCCATGATTCAACAGAGAGATAGAGTGACAGAGAGATACACGTCAAAGAAGAACAGAGAGATACACGTCACGTCAAATGATTAGATGCGTTTCTGACGCATCCACATCCCCCAATCGAAAATTCCCTAATTACACATGGAGGAGATGTGATTAGGAATTTCCTACGTACAGACAGAGCCTCCGGTATGAAAATTTTATGAGCCGTTTTGCATAGACGCTGCCTTCGGAAGCAACCGGAGGAACCAGGGGCTGCTGGTGGCCGGCCTTGGGCGGCGGTTGCTGCTGCCGCTCCTAGCCGGCGGCGACCACCCTGGGCGGCGGTGCTGGGTGTTGCCCAGGAGGGGCGGTGCCGGCGGCTGGCCTTGTGGCTGGCGGCGGGCGGTGGCGTGGAGTGGAGAAGAGAGAGAGAGAGGTGGCGGCTGCTCGGATGAACCCTAACAACCTTGCTCTGGTACCATGTGACCGTATGCTGCTTGCAATGCAGTGTGTGTGTGTGAGGGTTCAAGACCACTCACCCTTTTATTAATAAAATTGGAGAAATTACATAGAGGTCCAACAATATATAAAAATTACAAATAATAGAATATAGAGAGATATATTAACAGCCTATATGCAATAACCACTAGCTTTTGAGGGGGAGTGTTCCACCAAGGTTTGCTACCTTTGCTGCTCTATCTGTGAGCTCAAGCAGTTTCTGCATGATTGGTTCAATGAGCTTATCATGTTCATCGAAAAATTTACATTCAAGAAATTTGCCAACGACCAGTCTCTGTTTTCCGTTCATGTGCCCAAGGTCGTATTATCCTTGCTATATGTGTAGATGGCATCATAATCACTAGGAGTGATGTCCAAGGTATCTCTTAATGAAATCTATCCCGTTTCACTTTCATACAAAGATCCTTGGAACAAATGTGCTAAAATACTTTTGGGGATATCAATACTAAGGTCTACATCTGGAATCAAACTTTCTCAGTGGTTCTATGTTCTGGATATAGTGAAAGAAACACAAATGACTGGTGAAAACCCATTTCTACCCCATTGGATTACGAAGCATCAAAATGAGGGCGAACCAGTTCCTAACCTGAACAATGCATGCATATTGTCGACAAGTTAATCCATTTGACGATTACACAACCATATATCTCAATGCTGTTAGAGTAGTCAATCATCATATGAGCTTACCTTTGCGGTCTATTTGAAGCAACGTCCAATACATCTTAAGAACTTTTAAGAGTGCTTTAAAAAAGGTTTTCTCTATGATCACCCTAGTGAATTGACTATCTCAGTCTCTGGCTTTGTCGATGCTTATTGACAGGTGATGCTCAGGATGTACAATCTGCATTAGGATTCTGGCAAACATCATATTGCCTGGAGGAGCAAGAAAAAGATAATTGTTGCTAGGCCAAATACGGAGGCAGAATGCAGGGCAATGGCACATACCGGTTGCGATATACAATGGGTTCAGCCTATACTCTCAGAGTTCAGAATTTCCATCCAGCCCCCTGCTACTCTCCAATGTGAAAATCAAGCAATCGTCCACATTGCCAATAACCCTGTATTCCACAAACATATACAAAACAAATTGAGGTTGACCATCACTTTGTACGAGATTTCGTCAAAGCAATGAAAATTGTTATGCGGGCTATGTGACATGTGAAGCTTGGTGATCAACTCACTGATTTCCTTAGCAAAACGCTGCCTCCTGCTGTATTTTAATATATGAGTACCAAGTTGGGACCACACGATGTGTAAGCTCTAGCTAGAAGGGGAGTGTTAGCACTAGTAGCTTTTTGGTAATGGCCTTAGGCCCACTTGTGTACTAATTAAATCTCTTTCTTCCAATCTCCTTACCTAAGTGATCCATCTACCACTTAGGGATCTTGTAATTTATTGTTTACCCTAATGAGAATCATCACTTAACACATTATCAACAAATGATGCCTTAAATTAGGATTTGGTTTAGCAACAGATTAATATCTAGCATCAAAATTTAGAATTCTTATCAATAATAATTCATTAAAAGAAAATACAATAGAAGCATCACATACCTAGTGGTTTAGTGTATATGCCAATAAGCAAGGATGGAGTGTAAGTGATGATTGACTCAATATATTAAATTGAGGTATTGAAAGAGCCATTTCTGACCCATTCTCACCCCACCCCATCTAAGGAAGCAACTAGCTCAGTGTTTGGATCCATCTGTAGTAAAGGCTAAGGATATTCAAATCCTATATTTATAATACACATGCAACTCTTAAATTTGTCTTGCAGGTTCCAACATCAGATTGCTTTGCAACTCTCTATTCGATTCCTCTCATTCTCTTTATAAAACTAACTCATTTTTCTCCAGCCCATGAATTTCACTTCTCAACTATATGCACTGCATTCAGGCCTCCCTCTCTCATGATACTTACGTATCTTGTGATGGAGTTTGAGGTTATGCAACCTAGCTAACTCCCCTAATTATGTTTGTAGTTGTATGATCGGGAGAGCGAGAGGGAGAAGAATGAGAGAGAGGAGCAAGAGATGAGAAGACAAATAAAGTTCTTGAAGGCATTAGTACTCTGACACTTAGCCTCAACCTTATTTGTCTCTAGTGCATCATTAGAGTTATGCTATTTTTCTTAAAAAAGAAGAGTTATGGTATATTCTTCCTTTGATGACATTTAGCTCGTATAGCATTTATCACACTAGCTTGACAATAGTTGTCTAACATATGTGCTGCAACTTAAGGGGGGTATTAAAATAAATAATTTGTTATATTTTTCCTATTTATTTTTTGTTATTTGTTTTCAATTATATTCTTCTTTGTTTTACACTCTTTGGATCCACTTATAAAGGTCAACGTCCATTTAAAAGCATAATAAAGACAAGCCCTACTATTCCAGTTCTTATTAGGCGTTACCTATATGATGGATGGGCTTTACATGATGGCTTCATCCTACAATATATACACATGTGGTCATGTTGTACGCCGGAATTTGTTGAAGCATCCTCCACTTTCACTTACAACTCAAGTTGCATTCCAACCCACGTTTAAGGGAATTCTATGACGACTTCTTTTTTTAATGATGTCGAGGAACCATTCCCCATAATTTACAATATGTTTGATTTTCTTATGTTGATAATTCAAGAAAGGCTAAAACACTTTGCCTTTTTCGGAAGTAGACTGCTGCAAATCAATATCCGACACTTTTTTTCTGCCGGGGTGGGTGGGTGGGTGAGTAGGGAATGCATCTATCGCCTTAGGTTGAGGAGATTTTGATTTTCTAGATGCCTGAAACCTACTTGCAAAAGCATATAATGAATGCTGTTTACTCTTACGCCCGCTAAACCTTTTAAGTACATAAATACTGGAACATTGAAGAAGATTGTGCTGTATATTGCTATTACAATGTGTACATCTTTAATTGTCTGAAAACATAAACCCTTGATGATGTAGAAGAAAACGGGGTTTCTCTAGGATTTCTTTTTTATATTTTACAATATAGTAAAATGATATAAATTAGAGGATGATTACCTCCTTTTTTGTTCATAATTGTTAAATTTTCTTGTATTTAACAACGTAATGGATACTCCAATTTGCTGACCACAGAGGCACATTTTTGTCAAACACCAAACGCAGGTGGTATGCAATTGCTTTATAGCGTATGTAGTTCCAAAGCTGACTAACATATTGATTTATTTTGCAACGGTAATGTTTGATATTCCTTTTTGCTTTTGTAGTATCTGAAGTGAAAAGTCACTCTTCTTGTCCATCACACGTTAGATGGCCCACGGAAGGTCTCGAGAGAGATTTATTTATCCAGTCAGCAACTGTCACTGTCCTCGCCATGGATGGGAGAAGGAGATGGTTGGACATTAAGAAACTGGTGCAACCTTCTATCAGCTCTCAATTTGTCCTATTTATTCTTGTTTTAAAAAAAGTCCACTCAACATACCTTTTTTCTTGATTCCTGTATAAGCTTGATTCTGAAATTTTTTACTCTTTCAATCATTTAGGGATCAAATGGTAGGGCACACTTTGCATTTGTGACAAACCTTGCACCATGCTCTGGAGTCAGACTTCACCTTTGGCCCGAAAAGAGCAAATCTTTTCCTGAAGAACCTGCTGTTAATAAGATAATTGAAGTGACCTCAAAGATGATCCATATTCCAGCTGGGCCAGCACCTAGGCAGGTAGATCTTGCAATAAAACTCAATATTTCTAAGGGAAAATTACATTTAAAAAGCCTCAACATTGTTTGATAATGATCAGATTTGTTGGTAATGGTTGTGTTGAATAAATTAATCTAGATTTATTATTTGTTTTACATGATTGCTCAATGGAAGTTACTATGGTCGTGATCAAAGGTTAGGTAACAACCAATTAACTTGATCTGGTTCCTTGTGATGCTGTAATCTATCACCCTTCTGCAATTTCCTTGTAACTCTCCTTACCCTTATTAAAAATAGGATACAAGACCACAATATTTAGAAACAGGTTATTCTCCTCCATCTCCATTCTTTGACATGGTGTTAACAGTAACATATCATGGCAAATTGTTCTCCTCAGCGAACTTCCTTCACTGATTGGTGGCTGACATCTCAATCTTGGCCGCTGGGAGGTGTCTCCTTGCCCATGGGCATCAAAAAACACCCTTTCTTCTTTTAGTAATTCAGGCTCTAGTTTTTCCCCTGGTACTCAGGCCAGAGTGCTTTTAGACAGGCTGGAGAAGGAAATTTTTTCATGCTCTAGCTTGAGGGGTAACTGTTGGAGAAGTCAATGTTAGATTATTATTATTTTTGATAAGATTGTTTGGAGGCTGTTACAATGGTCATGGTCCAAAGATAAGCAACAATCAGTTTCATTGAAAGCCATTTCTTGCAACACTTCTCAACTTTATAATTAATTCTGTCCAAGATGATAATGGTGAAAGTTAACAATGTCTCTTCTTGGCATACTTGTTAAAGGCGGCAAGGCGAAGTGTTTCAAAAAAAGGCCGCACGGCCCGCATAAGCAGCCCGCATATACTTACTCGCTTATAAGGGCGATTAGTCAACGATTTTTAGATAAACATTTGTTATCTCGGCCCAAACTAGATTATATTTTTATTGATAACATTCTCTTGATGTACTATTTTGTTGTATGTTGTGTACACGAGACGCATGCTTATTTAACGTTTGTTGTTTTGGACCTCTTGGACATGCATGCATTTTTTGTATGATTTGTTCAGTATTGGTTGTTATCTACTTGTGATATACCATTTTGTGCATGCGTCATTGAAATTTATGTTTCTATTGATCCTAAAATGCATTTAAAATGGTGCTTTACTTTTCGTTGAAACTTTATATATGAATCTATCTCAAATTTTAGGGTCTAAATATCTAATGAACTAATTAAATACGCAATTGTGCGATTACTTTATATATACTAATTAATAATTAAAAAAAATTCAAAACCGCATATACTTCTGCATATACTCCCGCATACTGCATATACTCTGTAAGGTGACCTTTCCGCACGCATAACACATACCGCTTTTTAAAACAATGGGCGACACTGTGTTCCAGCTGGGCGGCTTGCACCTAGGCATTCTAATTAAATAGTAATTTCTGATTAATTTGTGATATTACATTAAATTTTAATGCTTTAATTCTTTAGAATATGCATAGTAAACAGTCCTCTCTAAAAGAATTTATATAAAATTGGAATGCCTTGAGCATCTCTCCCAATGATGATTGTTGTCAACATATACCACCAGAAGAATGCGTCCTTGAGATGTCTTCAAAGAATGAGAACCACTTGCAAATCGCTTAATGTCAAGACTCTCGAGGACGGTGCTAAGCTTGTTGAACCAAGCTCGAGGAGATTGCTCTAGTCTGTAGATAAGAGTGTCGAAGACGACAAACCTTGGTTGAACACTGTCCCTTAGGGTTCGACTGGTTTGTTGTAACTGCCGGAAATTTTGGAAGTCATTTTTCAGGAAAAGAAACACAGTTCCAGGAACTGGTTTTCGAGTGATTGGTCTGATTTAAAGCATAAAAAAAATGCTAGGGGTGAAAAAAACTATCCACATAAGCGAGTAGCAAGGGTAGAACATCTCGCTCCGGTTACGGGCCTTGTTGATGATTATCGCAGTTGCCATTTCAGTTTGGCTGGGCGCCGACAGTGTTGACGACCGGAAGGGCTAGAGGAGATAGACTCCAAGGAGTGAGAAAGGTCTATTGTGATTACCATCTTTACCCTTCTACCCCGCGAGATCATCGACGAGGACCTCGTCCAGGAGAAGATGCTAGGGATTGCGGCATCGTAATGCTGCGTGATACTATTTGTTATCGATGGCATCTTTTCTGTAGATAACTGATGAGAACGGTGGATAATCAGATCTGAAAATCTGAATCATATTAAATCAATTTTGTAGAAGATTTCACGGTTTCTAGAAGCCAGCGAACCTCCGGTTGCGGCGCCTTCATCGGCTTTCTGTCGCCCTAATAACGGGAACTGGTTTTACCTTGGTTTTGGCCCGGAAGTGGGAACCTGCCGCGTATATATATTTACAGAAGTGGAGTTACGATCGCTGAATTTGATTTCCTGGGTTTCCGAAAACCAATCGCCCGATTTTAACCTAGGAACTGCAGTTCCTTTCTTTTTTACCTCACTTACGGTGAACCAGTCAGAGCCTTAGCAACAAATCTTGGGGATTGTTGCATGTAGACCTCTTAGGAAAATTGCCATGCAGAAAGGCATTCTTGATGTCGAACTGGTATATAGGTCAGTTCTGATGAGCAGTAAGAGAAACAAAAATGTGAAATGAAGAAAATCGTGGTGATTTGTGTGAATATCTTGTAGAAGTCAACACCATAAGTCTGTGTGCAGCCTGTGACACACAGACAGGGACAAAGTTGCTAGAATCATGCTTGATAGAGAAGACTCATCAACAACCAACAACGTTCTAACTCTTTGAGTTGGCGAAACAAGGTTCCAATTGTGATTTATCGACATAGCCTCCATCTTATCAGTCCACTGCTTTCCACGCAGGGTGTTGAAGAGAATCCTTATGGTTTTGTAGAATGGTATTGTTTTTAAGAGTAGTAGCAATAACTCGAGCTGTATAGTAAAGACGAGCAAGTCAACAAGTTTGAGAAATTTAATGTTTTATAAGTACAAACTCGCATACCTTTATGGTGGGTGATTGACCCTTTTGATTGTATTGGAACCAAGAATGATGGTGGGTTAGTACTTTCAAGATCATTTGTCGTTCTTCAGTTGTATGCCTTGGGTTAGAAATGAGGTGATGGTGGAGTATTGCTGACGGTAGGGATGGTAAGAGTAGGTGGAGTTGGGAGCGGTCGATATCTAGAGGTATCCATGCAAATTGTTGTGGTTGTCTAAGGATAAGGCTCTCCTTACTGAAGTAGATGTCATGTTCATAGAAGGTGACATCAACAATTAGACTTGTAAGCAGTGTTTTAAAAATCGGTGTATGCGGCCGTATACATGGTGTGAAACACAAAGCAGTTTTGGGAAGCGTAGGGTTGCACAATGTGTGCACCCTCACATATATAAAACTGAAACATTTACAGAGAGGTCCACATATAATATGGAAATAACAAAACAACTAACAAAATATATAAAACAGGAATATATGTTAACACTCCCCCTCAAGTTGGAGCATAGATATCAATCATGCCCAACTTGTCCGTCAGTGTGCATAATTGCTTCTTCGCCAGCAGCTTGGTGAAGATGTCAGCAACTTGGTCTTCAGAACGAGTGAAGGGAGTGCAGATCTTGCCAGTAAGAATGGATTCCCGAATAAAATGACAATCTACTTCAATGTGTTTAGTGCGCTCATGATAAACTGGATTATTAGCAATGAAGATAGAAGCTTTATTATCACAGTGCATAGGTATAGCAGAAGAAGAGTCAACCCCGAACTCTTTTAACAGAGAGCGCACCCACAACAATTCACAGGCAGTATGGGCCATGGCCCTATATTCAGCTTCAGCACTGGACCTGGCCACACCATTTTGTTTTTTACTCCTCCAGGTAACAAGATTACCTCCAACATACGTACAATACCCAGAAGTAGATTTTCTGTCAACTCTGCTGCCTGCATAATCAGAATCAGAAAACCCTTCAAGAGAACAGTGTCCATGCTTCCTGTAGTGAAGTCCCTTGCCAGGAGACTTCTTCAAATATCGTAGAATCTGACAAAGAGCATCCCAGTGACACTGTCTGGGTTTATCAAGGTACCTGCTAAGAAGACCCACTGCAGTAGAAATGTCAGCTCTGGTGACAGTCAAATAAATGAGTTTACCAATCAGCCTTTTGTACTTTTTATGATCAGCAAAGAGAGGAGAAGAGTCATCATCCCAATTTACATTAGGATCTAGAGGAATATCAGCAGGTCTCGCTCCCAGCATACCAGTCTCCTGCAGTATGTCTAGGACATATTTTCGCTGAGACAACACAAGAGCATTAGAGTTTCTAGAAACTTCTATGCCCAGAAAATATCTAAGTTTGCCCAAATCTTTGGTCGCAAAGTGCTTGCCTAGATGAGATTTAGTAGCCTGAATACCAAGAGAATCACTGCCAGATATGATAATATCATCAACATAGACAATCAAAATAATAATACCAGCTGAAGTCTTCTTGGTGAAAATAGAATGATCCACCTGAGATCACAGAAACCCAAAATCAATCATTATTTTGCTCAATTTATCAAACCAGGCACGGGGACTCTGCTTAAGCCCATAAATAGACTTCTTTAACCTGCAAACTTTGTGAGACTCCCCCTGAGCAACAAACCTAGGAGGTTGCTCCATATAGACTTCTTCTTGTAAATCACCATACAAGAAGGCATTTTTCACATCTAGTTGCAACAGTGGCCAGTCAAGATTAACAGCAACAGACTGAAGAATTCTGACAGAATTAAGACGAGCAACAGGAGAGAAAGTCTCAAAATAGTCAATACCATAAGTTTGGGTGTAGCCTTTAGCAACTAACCGTGCCTTCAACCTTTCAACAGTGCCGTCAGGTTGATATTTCACAGCATACACCCATCTGCAACCTACAGGTTTACACTGAGGAGGTGGATCCACCAGCTCCCAAGTATCTCGTTCAGCAAGAGCCAACATCTCCTCCTTCATAGCAGACAACCATCCAGTACTCTGTAGAGCATCCTGGATATTCTTTGGAACAACAACAACAGATAAGGCATATACAAAATTGCAGAATGAACATTCAGATGATCAGTAGAAACAAACTGAGCAATACTGTGTGATGTGCAGGAACGAGTACCCTTTCTAAGAGCAATGGGTAAATCAAGATCTGAATGTACCTCAGGTGTAGTAGAACCTTCTGGAGGTGAAGATTGGTTTTCATGGGGGGTTTCTTGAGTAGAAGGTGCTCTGTTCCTACGTTGATAAACTATAAGAGGAGGTTTAGCAGCCTCAGTAGTGACTTTATCAGTAATGTTAGGCACACAATTAGTAGTAACAGGTAGAGGAGAGGCAATAAGATCAGACTGTAAACTGTCACCACGAGTAGAATAGTAAGGGGTATCCTCAAAGAAAACTACATCACTGCTAGTATACCATTTTCTTGCAGTAGGACTGTAACATCTGTATCCCTTCTGGGTACGAGAATATCCCAAAAAAATGCACTTCTCAGCACGAGGAGACAGTTTATCAGAAGCAGGTCCAAGTAACCTTACAAAACTGGTACATCCAAAAATCCGAGGAGACACAGTAAATAACTGAATATCGGGTTGAAGAACTTGAATAGGTATTTTGTTTCCAATCACAGATGATGGCATTCTATTTATCAGAAAACAAGCAGTTATTATAGCCTCAGGCCAAAAAGAGCGAGGAACATGTGCATGCATCATAATAGTTCTAGCCACCTCTAACACATGTCTATTTTTACGCTCAGCCACACCATTTTGCTGAGGTGTATAAGCACAGGAGGTCTGATGTATTGTACCCACAGATTTACAAAAAATATCCACATCTTTTTTAACAAATTCCAGCGCATTATCAGTACAGAAAATTTTGACAGGCACACCATATTGTGTTTTTATTTCAGCAAAATAGAATTTGATAATAGACAAAACTTCGGACCTACTTTTCATCATAAACAACCAAGTAGTCCTTGAAAAATCATCAATAAACAGAATAAAATACTTATGACCAGATAGACTCGGCACATGACAAGGTCCCCATACATCAGAATGCACTAGATCAAACATATTTTTACTGCTAATATGACTGCGTCTAGGGTAAACAGCTCTAGTCTGCTTTCCGAGTTGATATGACTCGCACTGAAAACTACAACTGCCAAGATCAGAAACTAAATGTCGAAGCTTTTCAGATGATGGATGGCCCAGCCGGTAGTGCCACTGTAATGCAGAAACCGAGGTAGATAATGCAGGAGTCACAGTTGCTTTAGCTGCTTTTGGCAAATGATCCAGGTAGAAAAGTCCATCAGCACCTTCATACCCCCCACCAATCTTCATCCTCGTGCGAAGGTCCTGAAAAACACATGAACCAGGAATAAAAGTCAGACTACACTGTAGGCTTCTCAATATCTTGCTGACAGACAACAGATTCAAAGGAAATCTAGGCACATATAAGGCAGATTTCAGCAGAAAGTCAGAAACAATATCCCCTACTCCAGACACCGCAGACTTGGAACCATCAGCCAGCATAACAGATGAGGGTCGAGCAGGTTTATATAATTTGTGAAACAGTGATCGATTTCCAGAAATATGTGAAGAGGCACCGGAGTCGATGACCCACTTAGTATTACCAGGAGTAGAAGAAGAGCTCAGGAAGGCAGTGTCATAACCAGAATAAGCTGCGGCATGAGCTCCACTAGTCGAAGCTGTAGACGACGCACCCGCACGCTCAAGAAGAAGACGCTCCACCTCAGCACAGATGTAGTCAGCAGTCGCACCCGAGGAGGCAGAGTCAGTAGGCTGAGTCGTTCCTTCTGATGCAGTAGTAGTGGAGTCAGCAGCTGCATTGGCCCATGCCGGCTTACCATATTTTTCCCAGCATTTTTCCTTAATATGGTTGGACCGGCCACAGAAGGTACAAAGGCGCTGTCCTGACTGAGGACGCGCACCAACAGTAGTGGCAGTAGAAGAGGCTCCACGACCAGGAGCAGCCCGTCCTCGTCCTCCACCCAGGGGAGGACGGCTGTCAGTAAAGCAACCACGGCCACGACCAGATGCTGCAGCAAGAGCCGAAGAGTCCCCAACATCAGTAGTCAGAGACGATGAAGACGAAGGCAAACGCTGAAGACGTTTGTAGGCACTCTGTAGTGACGGCAGAGGGTCACTGGCTAAGATCTGGTACACAACTCCAGCGTAGGACTCGGACAGTCCACAAAGAAACTGGACTAACTGCAGCTCTTGGCGCTGACGCTGCATGGTAGCCAGGTCCATGGAGAGAGGGTGATAGGATTCCAGTTCACCCCACAATCCAGTAAAGTCAGAGAAGTAATCCGCAATGTCCGTCCCCGTGAACTGTAGACGTCCCAGCTGCTTGGTGATGTCAAACACCTTCTTGGGGTTCTGACTATGCGAGTATGTACCGGCGAGCTAATCCCACATCTGCTTCGCCGTAGGCAAGTGCAGAAGTGTGACGCTAATCTTCTCAATGCTGCTGTTGAGAATCCAAGTCATCACAGTCGAGTCGTCACGAACCCAGTCGTCATACGCCTTCACATCTTTAGCATCAGCATCCTCTGCGGGTACTGGCGAACCAGCACGGGTAAGATGTGAGTACTTGCCCTGGGATCTGGCATAGATCGTCATGGAGCACACCCAATGTGGATAGTTGCGCCCATCAAGCTTCACAGTAGTAACCTGACGGCGGAAGTCATCACTCGAGGACGCCATGTGAGCAGTAGGCACAGAAGTAACAAGCACGATCAGGCAGGAGACGGTCTACGCCGTCAGACAGGCACAACAGGCACAAAACAACAGAGAAGACCTCTCACATACGGTCTACGCCGAAGCGCAGAACAGAACCCGGTGGCACAACGGCCTACACGGGCAGGTAGGCAAAAAGACCGAAAAAGCGGTCTACGTCACACCAACTTCAAGCCACCGGACCGCTGCAGAACTTCACGGAGCCAACGTACCGGCGGCTATGGACCGCGGAGGCTCACCGGCCCCCTGCGGCGGAGAGGGCGCCCGACCCTGGCGGCGAGCCCGGCGCGGCGCTGCCCTGCGGCTACCGGCGCGGGCGGGCGGGCGCGGGGGGGTGGGGGGGGGGGCGGAGAAGAGAGAGAAGGGTGGGAGGGTGGCGGCTGGATCTACTGCTCTGGTACCATGTGAAACACAAAGCAGTTTTGGGAAGCGTAGGGTTGCACAATGTGTGCACCCTCATATATATAAAACTGAAACATTTACAGAGAGGTCCACATATAATATGGAAATAACAAAACAACTAACAGAATATATAAAACAGGAATACATGTTAACACATGGTGCGGACCTCCAAAAAAATGCATAATCAAAATCGGTCCAAAAAGCGGTCCAAACCGCATAATCGGTTGTACGGCCGCATACAAGGCCGATTATACCCCGATTTTTAGTTAGAGATATTCTGATTTCTTCTTTTATACATTTACATTCATTTATGTTTGTTTAAATTTAGATTTTAGTGCATGTTTGTATTTATTTAAGTTGTGATGATTGCATATTTGCATAATTGCATCCATTATTCTTGTAATTGTACTATTTAGATACACAATTGCACAAATTAAATATGTAAATCATGATTAATATATATATATATATAATTAATTAAAAAAATCTAAAATCGCATATACTTCCGCATATACTCCCGCATACCGCATATACTCTACAAGGTGACCTCGCCGAACACATAACGCATACCGCTTTTTGAAACACTGCTTGTAAGCGATTGGTACTAAGGATAAAGCACTTATACCCTTTTTGCACATGTGAGTGATCCAAAAAGACATCTTTCAAAGGCATGGGATGCCAGTGTGCCAGCATTTGGATCAAAGTAATGCATGAAAATGACAATGAAACCTATGAAGCACAAATATTCCAAAACAGATGCCGTACTCGTATCCGATACGTATCGGATACAAATACTCCGTGGATACTCCTGGATACGTATCAGATACTCCTAATCCGTATCCAAGCCGTATCCAGTCGGTAAAAACTATAAAAAAATTTGGGCATGACGTTGCTTGATTAGCATTTGACACCAACTCATGTCTCAACCCTCTCTGCTAAGTAATAGCTTGCAGCAAGGCTGTCACAGACTCACAATTGCTTCCTTGAAGTAGTTCAAGGTTAGTCGCCATTCCTCTTGCTAAATACAATCTTCCTTCTTCTCTTTATTGTTTGTACCTCTATTTTTTGGGATTTCACTTTTTAAAGAACTTCCAAGCACCGATACTCCAAAATAGGTGTCCTACCAGTACTGAATGCATATCTGATACTAATACTCCCTAGGTACTCTCTAATACATACCAAATACTTTTTCAGTCGTATTCCTTTTTTTATTAGCAAGATATGACCTCAATGCAACGAGGATACAACCAACCCATTTAGCAGCCAAGAGAGCACCCCACTCGTGTGATCCCTCTAAATCCCAAAATCATGTGACTTCCAACTCTAGACTCCCCCTATTGTATTGTGATTTGAGAATGAAATTGGTATTTTCTATTAAAATTTTAAAATAAACATTAGAACAATTGTTGTATCCATGTACCTGTATCTTATATTTTTGAAAATTGTCGTATCCCCGTTCTGTACCCGTATTCATTTTTGTATCTATATCCGTGCTTCATAGTAGCTAGCCATACATGACAGAAGATAGTTTGGTATCACAGATGACGCAACTCACTTTTCAACACAACATTACATGATACATGAAATGTGAAAGGTTTAAAACATGATATTATCATGTCTTTTTGTAACTTCTGTCTCACATTAATATGAATGAAAGACCCCATTTTAAATCATTGTTTGATATTATGGTATTGGTTTCCATTTTCTTTTCTAATATTGTGATTTTTGAATGAAATTTGATTGTCTTTATCTATTTATAAAATAAATTTATTGGTTATTTTTAAAAATATTAAAATAAATATTAGAAAATTGTCGTATCCATGACGTACCCGTATCTTATATTTTTGAAAATTGCTGTATCCCCGTACCCGTACCCGTACCCGTATCAGATACGTATCCGTATCCGTGCTTCCTAGAATGAAACACTCAGGAAGCAAGGGGGAAGGTACATTAGAGGGTATATAACAAAAAATTTCTCTGTAGAACATATGCTCGTTGGCGATTTATGTGAAAGCAAGCCTGCAGAACAGCTTCTGACCAGAAGCATAGGGTAAGTGGGCCTGAATGACCAAACTGAGTGATATCAAGTGTTAGTTTTTATGTCCAATAATCCATTTTGTTGCAGAGTTTGAGCACACAACCACTGATGAATCATACTGACATCACGACAGAAAAAAAGAGACATCGCCCTGAAAATATTCAAGGACATTGTCGGTGTGGACAAATTTAGTATGAAAGTAATATTGGATGGAGATCATTTTATGGAAGGCTTTGATGAGAGGAAAAACACCTTGAATTTTAAGTAAATATAACCAAGTCGTGCTATCAACAACCTTTAATCGCAGCTATTTTCGGCTTCAATAAAGACTGTAGGAGGGGCTGTTTCCCCCCTTAAATCTGGTCTAAAGGGGGTGTTCCTACCTTAACTTCATTGCTCCTAGAAGGTCAACGACATAAGGAAAACAAGGAGCACCGAGTGTTTGTATCCCAATTTGTCACATGCCTACTGTAGCACAACGTTTTTGGTCTACTGTTACTGTGCAAAGTACATACATTTTATGGTTCCAGTCATATTTTGTCCTATTCTAGTGCATTGTTGCTCCAAAGCCAAGTTCTTTCTACGAGAGCATGCCTCAACATGCAAGTGGTCTTGCTCGTACAAATTGCTGCGTACAAGTGGTCTTGCAATTCTGTTGGACTTGAGTGGAGCCATCATCCACTAGAGTCAACCACTGTGTCATCCGTCTTTCTTCAATCATTACAATACGTTCAAATAGTCTGATTCTGATTCAGAATGATGTCAAAAAAGAAAGAAGTTACTTATCGGGTGATATTGTCTGAAGAAGAGTATCACAATTGATGCGCATTCGAGCTTCACATCATTCTATGCTTTTAGTTGCCTTTCTTGTTCCCAGAGTTGCTACTTCAACATGCCTCTCTCAGCTTCCAAGACAGCCTCGTACAATTTTGACTGGGTTCTTGATTCAGGTGCGACCGATCACATCACGGGGGTGTTAGAGATGTTCACCTCCTATACCTATAAGCGTAACCTACCCGGTGACACCCTTGTAGATGGCTCTATGCTTTCGTAAAGGGAACTGGGATGGTGTCGCCGACTCCACAAATATCCCTTCCATCTACCTTTTTTTATTCCTCATTTTCCTTTTAATTTATTATCAATTAGTAAATTGACTTGTGCTATTCAAGCCTCTGTTATGTTCTTACCAGATACTTGTTCGATACAAAACTTGAAGACAGGGGAGACGATTAGCGAAGGGTATGAATTGGCCGGTCTCTACTTCTTGCTAAGATCGCCGGTAGCATGTGTTACGACTTCTCCTTTGGTGGTGCATAGTCGGCTTAGTCATGCTTCTTTAGAGAAGCTCAAGGTCTTGGTTCTAGGAAACATACAAGGTCCTTTAGGAAACGTACAAGGTTCGTCTTTAGGTCCAAAGAGAGTTAAAGAACAAAGTCCACATTTAAGTTAATCCATTCAGACATTTGGGGACCAAGTCATGTTATTTCTAAGCTTAGCTATACATATTTTGTTATCTTTGTAGATGATTACTCACGTGCTACATGGCTTGATCTGAACTCTTATCTATATTCAAATCTTTGTGTGGAAGTAGAAACTCAATTTAAGAAGAAAGTGTGTAACCTTTGATCTGGTAATGCTAGAGAACATAGTCACAATAATCGGCGACTTTTTGAAAAAGTCGCGTATTAAACGCGTATTTTTACTCCCCCGTATGTGACGGTCGTTTAAATCGCAGTGGACGTTTTGATCGCGAAGTACGCGTTTTATTCGCGTTTAGTACGCTTTTTTCGTTTTTACGCATTTTGTTCGTTTTATACGCGTTTTAAACTTTGGTGTTCGGTCACTGTACAACGGGTTTAGTAAAACTCTTCCTCGATTTTTTTTTCTGCCGCTCCTCCCTCCCTGTTCTTTTCCGCGCTCCCCCCTCCAGCCCTAGTGTTTCCCCGCTCCCCCTGCAGCCTACGGAAGCCGACGGGAAGACGACCGACCGACGACAGCACCTCCGACGACAGCTCCTCCTCCGACAACTCTCCTCCGACGACAGCTCCTCCTCCGACAGCTGCGAGCCTGCGGCGGCAAGGACGACGCCACGGCTTCCGTCGGCGACCTCCATCAGCTCCGGTGACCTCACCAGCCCCCGACGACCCACACTCATCTTCCAAACGCCAAGAACGACGCCAAGGTACTTCATCTTCCTCATTTTCTTTCCTTTTCTCCTTGTTTTCGTCCCTTTTTTCTCTTATTTCTTCCGCAACAGGGCCTCACAACCCTCTTTTTCCTCCATTTGTCCTCTACCTCCGTATCTTCTTCCAATTCTTTCCTTTTCTCCTTGTTTTCGTCCCCCCCTTTTCTCTTATTTCTTCCGCAACAGGGCCTCACAGCCCTCTTTTTCCTTCATTTTTCCTCTACCTCCGTATCTTCTTCCAATTCTTTCCTTTTCTCCATGTTTTCGTCCCCCCTTTTCTCTTATTCCTTCCTCACAGCCCTCTTTTTCCTCCATTTTTCCTCTACCTCCTTATCTTCTTCCAATTTTTTCCTTTTCTCCTTGTTTTCGTCCCCCCTTTTCTCTTATTTCTTCCGCAACAGGGCCTCACAACCCTCTTTTTCCTCCATTTTTCCTCTACCTCCATATTTTTTCTTTGCCTCTCTCCTCTTATGCACTGCTGTTCTTACTATCTCCCCCCCCCATATAACGAATTTCCTCCTCTCCAATCTCCATTAAATCAGTTGTACAATAAGATGTTTCCTGCCCTCTTCAATAATGGCGTGCACTTCTGTTTATTGCAGCCATAATTTTGTAGCACAGAAGCAGGCTTAGCCGATAAAAGTGTTGCTGGACAAAATTGCAATAGCTTCAAGCTACTGAAATTGTAAGTCACATAAACGTATATATTAGTATACATCTGTTTTTTCCCGACTTTTTACCGAATAGTTGACCGTACTTTGACCGACTTTGACCGTACTTTTACCGATTTTTATCCGAATTTCCCGCTTAATTCCCGAATTCCGAATTTTTCAGCTTCGCCGTACGTATCCCGAATACCGAATTTGTGACTATGCTAGAGAATACTTTAGCCATGACTTCACTCATTTTACTACCACCGATGACATCATCCATTAGTCATCTTGCCCATATGCACCACGACAAAATGGAGTGGCTGAAAGAAAGATTCACCATATCGTTGAGACCGCCCACACTCTTCTTCACATGCATGTACCTAAGGAATTTTGGGGTGATGTTGTTCTTACCGCTACTTATCTCCTTAATCGCATGCCATTATCTGTCATTTAGAACTGCATACCTGTTCAGATTCTTCATCTTGTGAATCCATTGTACCATGTTCCACCCAAGGTGTTTGGTTCAGTTTGCTTTGCCCACTGCCTTAGTCCTGGAGTGGATAAATTGGGTCCCAAGGCCATCAAGTATATCTTCTTAGGTTACTCTAGAGTACAAAAGGAGTATAAGTGTTTTGGTCCTATCTTACGCCGCTTCTTTGTGTCTGCGAATGTCATCTTCTTTGAAGAAATACCCTTCTTTGATGATAGTGCTTCAATGACACCAGTCGTTGAAGAGGAGCTCTTGCCTCTTCCTGTTGTTGTTCAGCCTATTGTTCCTTTGTCTCATGGTAGTAGTTGTCTACACGATGTTGTTCCACCCAGTTCCACTAGGCCACCGATCACTCACGTATATACTCGTAGTCGTCGTACAAGTGCATGTGGACAATCCGGTTCAGGTACGAATATAGGTGGAGTAGAGACACCTGCTAGTTCATCTCCTTTTCTAAATGCTTACTTGTCAGAAGGTCAGGTCAGTTCCTTCTCCACCTCTACAACAAAATCTTCCTATTGCTTTAAGTGAAGGTGTTGATCTTGCACTCTTAAAAATATTCCACTCCCATTTCTAACTTTATTTCATATAGCCATCTTTCACCTTCATATTATGCCTTTATTTCTTCTATATCCTCTGTCTCTATACCTTCGTCTGTTTCAGTTGCACTTGATCACTCAGGTTGGCGTCATGATATGGAGGAGGAGATGTCAGCTATTCACCTTTACAAGACATGGTCTCTTGTTTCACGCCCACATGGCAAGTGTGTTGTTGGACGCCGTTGGATTTATGCTGTCAAAGTGGGTGCAGATGGTTGTGTTGATTGACTCAAGGCAAGTTTGGTTGCCAAAGGCTACACTCAGGTTTATGGCAAGGATTACTCAGAGACCTTTCCTGTGGCAAAGATGGCATATGTTCACATTTTCTTGTCTTTGGCTGCTACTCAGAGACCTCTCCTATGGCAAAGATGGCATATGTTCACGTTTTCTTGTCTCTGGCTACTACCTAGGCTCAAGGCGCCCGCCTAGGCGCTAGACAAGTCTCTTCAAACTAGGCGCCCAGCCTATTAAGTGCTTTTAGTGGGTGTCTAAGGCCATTTAGGCCTAAATTAAGCAATTTAAAGGCTAAATAAGCATGAATCAAGTCTGGATTTTGTCAGATTAGATCACCTTGAGTCAGTTTATAGGTGAAATAAGTCTGATTTAGGAAAAATCAGGTCAAAAATTGGCAAATTAGATTCTGATTTGGGGAAAATGGGTCTGTTTTGGGGGATATACTTCTGATTTGGGGAAACTAGGTTTGATTCAGCCAAATTGGGTCTCATTCAAGTCTGTATAGGATAAAGTAGGGGAAGTAACGTCTTATTAGGTCATGGTATGCAAAATTAGGTCTAATTTATGCCTAATCAAGTCAAATTTGAGATGATTAGGTCTGGTTTGTGGGAAATACATTTAATTTTGGGGAAATTACTGAAGATTTGGCCAAACTTGGGTTTCATTTAGGCCAATATAGGATAAATTTGGATAAATTTGGGTCTCATTTAGAAGTTCGATTTGCATATATTCCTCTTTCTTTGACTTTTTCGACAGCTGCAACAACTACTGCTGTTTGCATGTATGCATTAAAATTTCCCGATCTCCTTCCACACCTCCTGCACTGTTGTTTGTAATTTTATATTTCGAACTTCTTCCTCCTTCATATCTCCTCTCCTGCTTTTGTGTTTTTTCCTTTTTTGACTTCTTGCATGTCATTTGCAATTTTCTTTTTCTTTTTTCTTGTTTTCTGTCACCTACAAAGCTAATTTCCTTCCTCCTACTACTTTTTTCGTCTTCTTTTACTCCTCTTGATCCTCTAAACAGTTATCAATGTAAATGAGATATATAACATTATTTAATGAGCATATAGTTACAAATAACATGTAGTATCATATGTATAAATATACAAATATGTAACTAAAAAAATATAAAAAATAAAAACGCCCAGAAAAGCCTAGGCACCCATTGGGTGGGACCAACCGCCTAGCTGCCTTGACAAGTAAACTTGATATAGGGTGTGGGGCACCTACATGTGTGAGGCCTCCATGGAGCAAGCCTATGTCTCTATTTCTCTTTCTGATATCTAGAGCCCTTTGGTAGAGGTCGTGGAGGCCCAGGTCACACTTGTTGCAGCGACCCATGGACGTAAACAATGACAGCGCTTTGGTTCCATCAAGGAAGAGTGCCGCAACCAAGAAGCAACCCAACATGGTCATGGTTTGAGGTAAAAGTTATGTTCATCTAACCTAGTCACCATCAGGTACAGATGCTTCATCCTCTACTATAATTGGTGCTCCCTCTCATGTTTCTCTCACCAATGATGAATACTAGCGTCTCCTACGTGCCACCCAACAGGATGGATCTTCTCCACTCCAATTGGTGCGGCATTGAAGAATCAATGCCACTTTAATACCATGTGAATAGGTTAAGACTTAGCGAGAGATTTCACGTTCATATGAAACATGGTTACAAGTGGCTCCTATATATAGGAGGATTAGAGAGGGGGGATTAAGTAGATACCTTAGTGGTGCATGGATCCACTTAAGTTTAGTACAAAATAAGCATATGTGGGCCTAAGCCCAATAGAAAATATCAACTACGTTGTTGGCTAGGAGATAGGTTGAGACAAGTCTTGTTTCAGTAGCCAGCGTTGATGGTCTGCATTCCTGTTCTGAAATCCAGGTCACTAATAAGGATTTCCAGTGAAAGTCTCGATGGGATATGTGGAAAATGATATATGAGTGGGGAGAACCCCAAACGTGTAGTTTTTTCTTATTGCTTGATAGATAGGAGGCAGCCACCCTTTCCTATGAATAGGATAAGACGGAAGCATACAAACACTTTGACAAACCCTAATGGGCCAATACCAGTGAATTAAAAAGCGGCCGCTTAAGCGGGCTGCAAAGGCCATCCGCCTAATATTGCCTTTAGGCGCCCACTTTTTTCCCGCTTCATTCAAATGCCCGCTTTTTCCCCGCTTCACCCGATTTTTTCCCGCTTTTTGAAAATAATGCTGTTGTAAGCATGTAATGTTAATAAATTATATAATGCAAGTAGTATTTAGTATAATATATGAAGCTTGTATACTTTAAATGTTCTATGATATACCTAGTCCTACTTTAGAATGCAAACTTTGTATGTAAGCTGTATAAAATAGGGTACTGCTGTAATATATCCAAGTAAATATCATATTACTCTTTTATACTTCTAATGGTTTTACTGATTTTACTGATATTCTTGCAGATTTCGTTCATTAGTAATTGATACTACTGGTTAGTATTACTGATTTCCTTAGAAATATATTTTTTATATACACATACATGTAATTTTGTATATAAATATATAAGAGTTTAAGCATCTGCTTTTTCAAAAATCGCCCGCTTAAGAGCCCGCCTGCCGCTTGAGCGGCTACAAGGTCCCGTCCGCACGCCTCCCGCTTCCCGTTTTTTAATACATTGGCCAATACACAATTGGGCCCATGTTACAAATAGACTAAACATATTTTAAGTAAAAAACTAAAACACTTAAGTAAATATACACTTAAACATGATAAAAGATTGAAGGGTGGGGTTTGTACCTATAACAAAATCATCTGGATATGGAATCATTAAGGAGGGAGAGCTGGAGGGGGAAGCATAGTGACAAATTCGGGATTCGACAACTTTTCGGCTGACCAAAATTAGTTGGTATTCAGAAAAAATAAAAAAAATTCATGAAAAATCAATATATTTCAGTCAAAGTTCGGTCAAGTATTCCGAAATAATCAAGAATAAGTTGGGTATGTATACATATATATACATTTATATAATATATAAAAAATACATATATATACACACATTTATATAAAAATATGCATATATATACATACATATACATATATAGATATACATATACATAAATATATATATATATATATATATATATATATATATATATATATATATATCTGTGTGTGTGTGTGTGTGTGTGTGTGTGTGTATGTATGTATGTAATCATATACATACATATCAGATACAAATGTAAATATTACGGTCATTAGACATACAATCTTATTGAGTGAAAAAAGTAGGAAAAGAATTAAATAATAGTTAAAACAATAACAATGGACTATTGGGAGATGGGGGGGTTGGAGGTTTAGTGTATATCAGGAGTTCCGTGTACATGGTTTGGTGAAAAAGGAGTAAACGACTTAAAAGGGAAAAATCGTAAAAAAACGTGTAAAGTCAGAATCGTGAAAAACCGTATAAATCACGAAAAAGCGGGAAAAATCGTGAAAAGTCGCGAAAAGTCGGCAATCGATGTATTAATCGTGGTGAACATTCGGGGGGGGGGGCTATAAAATCACCGATTTTTTGTAAAATTCGGAGACTTTTGTTACTATGCGGGGAAGGAGGGGTGAGAGGTTCCAGAACCCAAGAATTTAGATCATAAAACATTCCAACTTACATGGAGTCCCAAGGTGACTAAGTTCTACTCATACTGAAAACTGAAAAAATTATAAGCCACAAAAGTAGAGAAAAACTCCCTAGTTTGGCAACTTCTACAATGAATGATTTACTTTCATTGAAAATAAAGATTTGCTGTTTAAATTAAATTCTAAATCCCAATGCCACCTCCAAATTAGGCACTATCTGGGTTAATAGTAATTGTACCAAATTAGCAGGTTTCACCGAAATGTGTCTAATTTTGATTTGTAAATCTCTTGAGACAATTGCATTTAGAAACTCACAGAGGCAAGAAACAACACGCCTATGGCAGTTTAGTTTACTGTCAAGTGGTTTTAATACTCAAATCAACATCTTAAGCCGAGCTGGCTTTTCTTTGAGAATTCATGTTTTGCATTCATTTTGTTTGCACTATTTTCTTAAACAATTAATCTTGTATGGGTCTGCAAGATGGGGTGTTTCAATGATTGGACCATGGTACTAACAAGGAGGTCTCAAGTTCAATTCCTGTTGGGGTTGTATTACAATGGAATTTTTGTAGTTAATATTGTGGTTCAACCACAACCATCGCTCTCGCCCTTAATTTGCCTACCCTTCTCATGAGGACCTTTATGAGGCTTTTGGGTCCTAGAGGGAGTGCTTCACAAGAAAAACCGTGTTTTGGAAAAATAAACACACAAGCATTGCTGAATCACGGAAGTAGTAAGAACGATGAGTCTTGAAAGTCAATATCGTGTTCCTGGGTTCCCCTTAATCAGTATTTCTAATATGTTTATAGAGATATACTATTAGCTTCAGCGACCCATTAGTAAACTTATGTTTGCCTCTGTTCAAGCAAACTTCAAAAGGTGCTGTATGTTTGTCATTATATAAAAAGTCTGTGGCTCAATTTTGAATGAAGTTTCTGAATATTGAAATTGTGTTTAGATTGAGCCTGGTAGCCAGACTGAGCAACCTGCCCCGTCTGCTCTGCTATGGTTGACTCCAGAAGATATGCAAGGTTTCAGATTTTTGACAATATCTGTCGCACCTCGGCCGGTAATGTAATCTGTTTTTTGTTAAATGCAATATTATTTCAGTGTGTTATCCTTTGGATTAATTTTGAGCCCATATCTGCTCATGCAATTGAAGAAATTTAGAGGCCCTTCTTTGTTAATTTCCATGTTTTCACGAGATATTGAGTTCTTTTTTCCTCTCATCATTAACCAAAAAAATGTTCTGGTGCATCGGCTAATCTATTCAGTTGTAATAACAATCCAATGAACTATTATGAACTCAATGCTTGCTTTAACATATGATAGTCCACAAGTTACATCTTTCAGGATTTTACTCCTCTCTTTAGGCACAATTTTGTAGGGTGAAATATTGTAGGTTTTTCCTTTGAATTGATGATAGTTACCCACATTTTCCCCAAAAGAGCTCGAATGCGTCTTTTTACTTGGGGATAGCTATGGTTTTGCTTCGGTTCTATTGTGCGGAATTGTAGATGGATTCTTGAAGTGGGAGAATTTTTCCTTTTGGCCGGTGGCTTGATGTGACCGCATGCTACAATTCTATGCTTAGACAAATACATGCGGACATTTACATGCAAGTTAAAGTCAAGGAGCTTTGGCTTCTTGAAGGTGGCTAGGACTGGAAGGCTTTGACCTTGGTGTTGAATCGGTAAGACATGGTTGTGGTCTTATCCTCACTTTGTGCATCTTTGAGGATGATGATATTTCCATTTGGAGGGTTGATGACATGGATTTTTTTCTCCATTTGCTCTGCCAAAGCTTCTTTTAGTATTGGGTCGGTCCCATGGGCTGTTACATAGATGGGTATGAACTCTTGATTTTATTACTCGTACTAACACGATTGACTAGTAGTAATGATGAATGCTCTTTCGACTGATGACTCCATTGCTTGGTGCCCTATTCCAGTGATCACTCGATGTGACTGCTGCTTAGATCCTTGCTTGGAGTCTTTTGATCACCTTTTCCTCCATGGGGACTTCACGTCGTTCTGTAATAAGGTTTCGAGGGTCTTAGATCCTAGGCAAGGTTTTCAGACTCGGCCTGAAGGTCGACCGACAAAGATTCTGGGTCACAGGTCTCCTATTCAATTGTGAAGTCGATCCAACTTACTCGGTGACGTCAATATGAGGGCTGTAAATGGGTACGGGTAGACCCGCGGATCCGCAAATCTGGACCCTTAAAAAACCCGTCACGGGTCTTGATTTTTATACCCGCATACCCTTGGACCCGTATACCCTTGGACCCGCATATAAGCGGGTCTAATAATGGTTATGCTTGGACCCAGACCCGCTAGACCCGTGTACCCGCTATACATAAGTAACTACTTAAATAATATGTTATATAGATCATACTTTACTAGTCTAACTAATATAATTCTTGAGATTATATCTTACTCTAACCACAATAAGGTTGAGACTAGTCATATAGTTAAGAATTAACTATTCTAGTTACAATAATGAACATCATATGTAAACTTAAATCCAAATGTCTACTAATTTACATTACTTTCTACATAAGTTAACATTATGATGATGACCACATATATGTAAACAATTAACTCAATTAATGTTAATGTATAAAATATAGAATTATCTAATATAACTATTGCATGTTAATAAACTATATAATAACAATATCTTGTTGTATTAAAATATATAGATAAAGTCATTTCTCTTACATAAACAATATGATGTTTTATAGAACCGCTTACCCGCATACCCGCGCCGTATATCCACTATTATTGCGGGTACGGGTATGGTGCGGGTCCATATTTTGTATTATGCGGGTCTAGAACCGGAACCAGACCCGCTAATTTAGATGGGTATGGGTATGGCCAGACCTGCACCATACCCGCACCGTTTACACCCCTAATTATGACACCATATCTAAAATATTAAATATACTCACGACTTATATGTATATATGTGTATCAATATACATATGATATGAATATATATTTATATATATATCTATATATGTTTTTGTATATAATCTACTATATGAAAACATGAGATGATGAATTACGGACATTAAACATATGAAATCAAGCAACAATTTATAAAAAAGCAAATCAGTGGCTTTGCAATGCTCAAAGAAGTTACAAATAGTTTAGTAAGCGAATATGTCGACATCTGGAACGCTTGTGTTGAGCAGAAAGGGACTGAAATTAGACACATGGCCATTTATAAAAGGAAAAATAAAATCAGCAAAAACGGACCGGGTCACCGGGTTGAGGGTTGAACTGGCCGTGTCACTTGCTCAAAGTTGGGTCTTGGCCAAAAAGGGGCTCCAACCCACCCGACTCACTAGAGCTTCCGTGTAACGGTTTAACCAGGCACGGTGGGTCATGTTTAAACCTTGATCCTAGGGTGACGACCTCTTCTCGTATGCATTTGTGCAATGTTAATGTGCTGCTGGGATTTGTCTTTAGCTCGCAATCTTAATGGATCTACGTGTAATGACCCAATTTGATTCTATGGGTCAATTGGTGTTACAGATGTAGAACTCACTTTAATGATGCTAAACCGCCCCTGTGAGGAGATTAGGCAGATTACTTCTTTGAAGATGAGCTCTTAAAGCCTCTTGGATTGATGCCACTATTGTAGAGTCTTTGAGAGCTTTTTAGATGGGAGAACCATGTTGCATGCTAGGCATCTTTTTAATGTGAGATTGCATCCTCTTGACATGGGTAGGATGATGAACATTGCGGTTGGCAAGGATCCTTGCTCATTTTTAATCTTAGTGTTGGGCAACTGGTGTTGTCAGGGATTTTCATGTTGCTTCTTGTTGTATTCAGGGCTCGACGGATGAGTATCTTACATGTTGAGGCATGAGCGCATGCTATGGTGGTGGCTCTTAAAGTGATGGATGACTTGAACCTCTTAATCGTCTGCAAGGAAAAAATGACCGATTTCAATGTTGTTTCGATGGTCACAGAAATAGAAATTTACAAAAAATTAATAAATGCGTTCCTGATGTTTAGACGACAAATTAACTAATTAATTTATGAAATTTTACCAGAATGATCTACTAGTGTTAATCTACTCAAATATACAATAATATTGGATATGTGGGGGGTGGGGTTTCCTCACGTGCTAGTGAAGGACCCTGAATTGTTTTGATGGGAAATTTTGATGTCAATTTTCAATGATGAAATCAATGAATTAAGTCATTATAGTTTGCAAGCACAATATATAGACTTAAAGACGCAAAGATGTGCAAAAAATTACTGTAGGTAGTACACAATACATTGAAAAGAAGAAAAAAAACCGACAGTCAGTGTTTCGACCATGGTGCAGGACTTCGACTTCGTGTCGACTTCGCCAGATGTGGAAGTGGAAGTTTGTGGAAACTTCGAGGAAGTTTCGAGGAAGTTTAGACGCAAACTTTGACAAACTTCGATGCCATTTTTTGAAGAAATGATGTGAATTTTTAGAAAACTTTGATGGAAAACTTCTAATTATGTTATACCTCTATCTTATATATGTGAATTTAAAAAAAGAACACGATTTATGACTCTCTAGCCCTATGTAGGTTAATAATACAATGTGTTGCTTGAAATGGTCAATTGTGTAATACACATATATAGATATAGTTCACCATATGTATTATATACAATATACAATCAAATAGTAGTTACAACACCCTCTCTAGGAATGAGTGGCAACAAAAACATAGGAGTTGATATTAGAAGTTATGAAGAGGGTTGGAGTGATATTTATGCCTTATATGGCCATTGGGGCACTAGTTGGGATTATGGTTCTGGGTGGTCTTAACTTCGCCCCAACTTCGAGGAAACTTCAACAACTTCGGAGAAGTTGAGACGAAAATACACACAAAAAAGTCAACTTCGTCGACATCCATGAAACTTCGCCCCGAAGTTTGGACGAGGTCGAAGTATATGGTATTCGACTTTGCCTATGGTCGAATTTCGAAACTTCGGCGAAACTTCGCCAAACTTCGACGATGTTGTGTTCCATGGTTTCGACAATGCATCTCGATACCCGATTGCCATTGATATGGAAATAATTGGCAAAATTTTGTCCAATCCGTTAAAATTTCAAACTATCATTGGCCGTATTGAGACATATAGATAAACTGAGAATGGTTTATTGAGTGAGTAAAACAGTGTACACTACAGTCTCTTATATAACAGAAGAGAATAGAGACTAAAGCAGAGGTGAACAATATGGGACTAAACTACAGAAGTGAAAAGCATAATGAGGCACATGCTATGCACATGACACTCAACAAAACATTACAGAACACAACATATCTCTATACTCCCCCTCAAACTGGAGTGTAGATGTCGAACATGCCCATCTTGTCAACTAGAGTTTGAAAATGAGCTTTGGGAAGTATCTTCGTGAAGATGTCTGCAACTTGTTTGTCAGGCCAGAAAGAACTGCTTCTCGAACAAAGTGACAATCGACCTCAATATGTTTCGTCCTCTCATGAAAAGTGGGGTTGCTCGCAATAAAAATGGAGGCCTTATTGTCACAAAACATAGGTATAGGGCTGGAATAGGATATATCAAACTCCTAAAGGAGACTCTGAACCCACATAGGTTCGCATGCAGTACGAGCCATCGCTTGGTATTCCGCCTCTGCACTGGATCTGGTGACAACAGTCTGCTTTTTGCTTCGTTAAGTGACAAGGTTTCCGCCAACAAATGTACTGCTGATGTTGATTTACGATCAGAACGACTTCCTGCATAGTCAGAGTCCGAGAAGCCAGATAGGTTGCAGTGGCCATGCTTCTTATACATCAAGACTTTTCCTGGAAAACTTTTAAGATATCGCAGAATATGGCATATAACATCCCAATGACATTGTCGGGGTTTATCAAGATACCGTTTGATAAATCCGACAACAGTAGTAAGGTCAGCTCGTATGACAGTCAAATAGATAAGCTTGCCTACCAACCTCTTGAACTGGTGATGATCAGCATTGGGAGGAGAGTTTATATCATCCCAGTCCATGTTTGGGTCAAGTGGAGTGTTAGCTGGTTTGCAGCCTGACATGCCAGTTTCCTGCAGGAGATCAAGTACATATTTTCTTTGAGAGAGAGTCCTACAGATGATCTGGAGACTTCAATGCATAAGAAATACTGAAGCTTTCCGAGATCTTTAGTGACAAAGCATTTCTCTAAGTAGGTTTTAGTTTCCTGTATACCCATAGTATCACTGCCAGATAAGTTAATATCATCCACATAAACAATAAGAATGACATGTCCAACCACTATCTTGCGAATAAAGACTGAATGATTAGAATGAGAACGTCAAAAGCCAAAGGTGACTAATATCTGGCTGAGCTTGTCAAACCAAGCTCGCGGGCTTTGTTTGAGACCATAGATAGCCTTGTTCAGCTTACATACTTTGAAGGCAGACCCCCCCCAGCAACAAACCCAGGTGGCCTTGCTCCATGTAGACTTCTTCCCGTAGATCTCCATAAAGAAATGCATTTTTAACATCTAGCTGAAAGAGAGACCGGTCTTTATTAACGACAACAAAAATTAAAATTCGAAATGAGTTTACTCGTGCAACAGGAGAGAAGGTTTCAAAATAATCGACACCGTATATCTGTGTGTAGCCCTTTGCAACAAGACAGGCTTTCAGGCGTTCAATAGTCCCATCAGGTTGATATTTAATAGTGAAGACCCAACGACAACCCACTGTAGGGCAAGAAGAAGGCCGATCCACAAGTTCCCACGTCTTGCGATCACATAGTGCCTGCATTTCCTGGTCCATTGCCTTCTTTCATGTAGGAATAGTAAGAGCCTCTATAGCATTTTTAGGAATGGTGACAACAGAAATTGCAGAAGTAAAGCATGCAAAGTTGTTATGCAGTTTGTCAGAAGTGCAGTAATGACTGATAGAATGCTTAGTACAGGAGCGAACACCTTTCCGCAAACTGATAGGAAGGTGTAAGTCAGAGGTTACCACAGTGTTTGTTTGATCATCCGCAGACGCATGAATTGGTTGGGGAGGGGCCATGGAAGGAGTGCTTGTCTTCGGCCGAAGTTTATATACTTGCAGTGGACGCTCGTCAGGCTTGTTAGAAACAGACAAATCTTCAACAATGTCTGGTAAAGGTGTTGGTGCCTACCAATGTTTTAAAAAATGTTAAGCGCTAACCGTGAAGACAACACCTTGTAACTGGTTAAGCGGTAAGCGACCGATTTTTGAAAAAACGGATTTTAATTTCCTATATAATTTTATACAAAATTACATATATATGTATATAAATACTAATACTCTTTGGAACTTTTATATATATCTAAAGATTCTAAACACTCTACCCAACAATACAAAATACCCAAATAGTTTATCAGATAGCTATAAGACAATAATTATAGCCATAATATAATAAACAATAGATTTGACATAGATAAAATACCCTACATACATGATTCAGAAATATTTTTGTATCATGTGTTTACATAGTTAAGCAGTAAACAATAGACTAATTATTGGATACCTTTCTAACTTATTGTTATATGTGCATATCATCAATAAGTCATACATTGCAGCAGTACAATTAACTAAAGTATGCATTTTAAAATTAGATAATAGTTACATATATTTTACTTGTATAAATTACACTTTACAACAATACCCTATTATCCCAACTTGCATACAAGTATGCATTCTATTAGAACTAGACTTATCATAGATTCATAGGATATTTAATGTATATAAGTTTAATATATTATAGTCGGTAATACTTGGGACCATATAGTTTATATAAAGTTACAAGTGTACAACAAAATAAAAAAAAACGGACAAAAAAAGGCCATAAAGCCGGAAAAAAAGGGCAAAAAAAGTAAAAAAGTGGGTGAAAAAGGGAAAAAATGGTCGATTAATTACAAAAAAGTTAACCGGCGATTTTGGCAAAAATCGAACGGCCTGGGCATTGGGCCGATTAAGCGGCCGTTTAATCGGGTGCTCAGCCTATTTTTCATTTCACTGGTGCCTACACATCGTGAGATAGGCTTGCTCCATCCTCAGAAAAGAAGGGCATATGCTCAAACAAGATCGCATCCGCACTGACAAACCACTGTCTGAGTATCGGATCAAAGCAGCGATAACTTTTTTGAGTTCTCGAATAACCCAAAAAAATACATTTAGTAGATCGAGGGTCAAATTTTGACATTCCTGGGCGTAGATTTTTAACAAAGCAGGTACACCCAAAAATGCGAGGTGGAACAGAAAAAAGAGGTGCATCAGGAAACAAAATCGAGTAAGGTATCCAATTTTGTAAAACAGAAGGGGGCATGCGATTTATAAGAAAACATGCTGTAGTGACTGCCTCAGGCCAAAAACGGTGAAGAACTTTATAATGGATAAGAAAAGTACGAGCAACCTCTAATAGATGACGATTTTTGCATTCAGCAACACCGTTTTTTTGTGGAGTATAAGGGCAAGTGGCTTGGTGGATGGTGCCATGATCAGAACAAAAGAAAGTGACAGATTTCTGCATAAATTCCAGGGCATTGTCGGTACGGAGAATTTTGATAGTTTTATTGAATTGGGTCTTTATTTCAGAAAAGAAAATGCGGATATTGTCTAAAACAGTACTTTGATCTTTGAGCAAAAATAGCTAGGTAGCACGGGAATAATCATCAATAAATGTCAAAAAATATTTAACACCAGTTTGACTCGGGACTGAGCTTGGACCCCAGATGTCCGCATGAACAATATCAAAAATATCTTTAGACCCAAGTTCTTTCTTAGCAGGAAAGACAAACCTCGTTTGTTTTCCCAAATCACAAGTTTCACAAGAGAAATTGTTTTCAGCTAATGCAGGAAATAAACGCTTCAATTTTGCAGCAGACGGATGACCCAACCGGAAGTGCCACTAAAGTCCTGAGACAGATGTAGACGAGAGCTGAGGCTACAGGCGGTCCATCCAAGTAGTAAAGTCCATCTGGTCCTTCATGGCCCGAACCAATCCTCCTCTTCGTGCGGAGATCCTTCAAACCAGAACAGAGGGATCAAACTTAATAGAGCACTGAAGTTATTTAACAATTTTACCGACAGATAATAAATTAACAGGAAATTGTGGTATGTATAAAACATAGTGAAGATTTAGCTTGCAAGATAGAGGAACTGTGCCAACGCCATGAACAGGCATTTTCGAGCCATTATCAACTGTGACCGATGGAATATTCAAGGTTTTAGACAAAGCAGAAAATAAGTGAATGTCGCCTGCCATGTGGACAGACGCACCAGAATCAATGCACCACTTATGGTTACCAGTAGAGGGAGACGCAAGCATTGCAGAAGACCAACAACAGATGTTGAAGGCAGTTGAGTCATGCGCTCTTGGAAGAACTTCTCGAATTCAGAGCGAAGCCAGTCAGTGGTCGGAGGAGCAGCCGGTGGATCAGATGTAGCTTCAGTAGTAGCTTCAGTAGAGGCCTGGTTTGTCCAGGCTGGCTTGCTGTGCTTGATCCAACACCTATCTTCAGTGTGACTGTCCCGACTACACCAATTGCAGTAGCGAGGTCCAGTGGCTTGACCTTGTCTAGGAGCAGTGGAAGAGCCTCTTCCGCCAGAAGGGGGTGGACGTCCTCCACGACCACGTCCACGACCGCGGCCACGCCCAGAATCAGTAGTGCGAGCAACCAAAGCAGGAGCAGAGGATACATATGGTAGCTGTTGAACTCTCTTGAGAACGTCACCAAGAATTGGCAGAGGGTCACTTGACAAAATTTGATCAACACGCCCGAAAAAGCACGTAGGGCAGCTAGGAATTGAACCAGTTGGAGTTCATTGCGTTGCTTCTGAGCCTCTTTGATGTCAACAGTCAGCGGATGGTAGATTTCATACTCATTCCAGAGAGCAGGACATTGGTTGTAGAAATCCGCAATAGACGCATATGAAGATTACTTCTTGGCCAGGTTTTTGAAAATTTCAAAAACCCGTTTAGGATTTTGTTGATGCGAGTAGACATGAGACAGCCGATCCCACATTGCTTTGGCATCATGAAGACACATCAAAGACTGACTATTGTGCGGCTCGGTGCTATTTAGAAGCCAGGACATAACACCAGAGCCGTCTTTGGACCATTGAGCATAGGCCTATTTGGTCTTTTCGTCAGCAGTAGCAGTAGGAGAATTAGTAGTAAGATGGAATATCGGCCTTGAGCCTTCACATGGAGCACAAATGACGCCGACCACAGATGATAGTTCGAACCATCGAGCTTGGCAGTGGTAACATAAAGAGAGCGAGGAGGCTCAACTGAAGCCATACCGAGCAGAAGCAGTCAGTAACGAGGTGGTGGCGTAGCGGCAACGGTCAGTAAATAATTAACCCACTATGGGGCAGTAGCAACATGAATTTGACGCATCAGATTAGAGGAACCCGTGTTGGGCAGATAGATAGATAAAGGAACCTACGCCTGTATGAGGAAATCAATATCCCATCATGAGGCGCAGGCTAGGAAGAATGGACACTTCCCGGAGGCCGCCGTGTCCGTGTCCAACACTTGTCCAACATGGACACGCCATGGACACACGTGGACACGTGGTGGACACTTCTCAGACGTGTCCAAGTCCCCCCTTTTTTATCAGGGGTTGGATACGTCCTGGACACGTCTTGAACACACTAGGACACAACACATCACTAATTAAGAAGAGGAAACATCCTATTGCACACAAACATCCTCACGACTCTTGATGCACATGTCTTCCCCTCTTCACATTGCCACCTAGGTAATTACTCCTCTTCCTCCATCTACAAACTTTGGCCTCTCCTCTTTCTGCCAGTTGCCAGCCTCTTCTTATTTGTCCACCACCACCACCACCAAGAACCTCTTGTTCCCCTTCCTTTTCTTACCAAATCTGAATGTACATCAATGTTTCACTCTCTTCTACAAATAACAACATACCTCCTCTTTTGTCTGTGTTGTCCACCACCATTACTATCTTTATACTGTCCAAATTTAGATGTGCAAATATTTTATTGTAGGTCCGTACGTTTAGTGCTTAACTTGTTATTGTTTGTGAATAAAATTTCTCTTATTTTGACTATCATTGTGTTTACAATGTGGACTTGTTTGAT
This sequence comes from Alisma plantago-aquatica, assembly GCA_963693085.1. NCBI lineage: Eukaryota > Viridiplantae > Streptophyta > Magnoliopsida > Alismatales > Alismataceae > Alisma > Alisma plantago-aquatica. The sequence continues at coordinate 269,882,501 of OY856415.1, read as the reverse complement.
TGTATGCCTTTGATGGCGTAATTTCAAGAGGCGTGCAATGTGTTTTTGAATGAAAATATGAAAGTGAATATAGCTTGGATGAAATGAACTTTATGTTTGAATGTTCTTGTTCTTTTTTGTGTTTACACAAAGATAATATATATGCATGTATATTTTTCGCCGTGTTCGGCTCCGTGTCCGTGTCCTATATTTTTTAAAATTCCCGTGTCCTGTGTCCGTGTCCGTGTCCATGCTTCCTAGGGCGCAGGCAGAGAAAGAACTAGAGAGTTAGGAGACTCTCAAGGTGGGATAGCTATGGATGTTCAGAAGAATGTACGAGCAAAAAAGGAGAACATGGAAGGTGGTGGCTGTGGGGGAAGCAAATGAAGGAGAGGAGGAGCAGCCTGGCCGCGACGGGCAGAGGAGTGGGGGGTGGCAGAGGTGGAGAAGAGGAGGGGTGGCGGCAACAGGTGGGGGGAAGGGTGGCGGCAACAGGGGAGAAGGGGCGGGGCGGCAGGTGGCGGAGAGGAGAGGAGAGGGGTGGGCGGCGGGTGGAGAAGGGAGGGAGGGGCTGCGGGAGCAGCGACGACGGGCAAGGGAGGTGGGAGCGGCCGGCGACGGTGCTGGGGAAGAGGGGGGGGTGGCGGCGGCAGGGGGTGGAGGTTCAAGTCTCAAGGCATAGGGGCAGGGTGGGAAGAAAAAAGTTGGAGGACCGGACCTGCTCTTGATACCATATAGATAAACTGAGAATGGTTTATTGAGTCAGTAAAATAGTGTACAATACAATCTCTTATATAATAGAAGATAATAGAGACTAAAGCAGAGGTGAGCTATATGGGACTAAACTACAGAAGTGAAAAGCAGAAGGGAGGGAGGGGCTGCGGGAGCAGCGACGACGGGCAAGGGAGGTGGGAGCGGCCGGCGACGGTGCTGGGGAAGAGGGGGGGTGGTGGCGGCAGGGGGTGGAGGTTCAAGTCTCAAGGCATAGGGGCAGGGTGGGAAGAAAAAAGTTGGAGGACCGGACCTGCTCTTGATACCATATAGATAAACTGAGAATGGTTTATTGAGTCAGTAAAATAGTGTACAATACAATCTCTTATATAATAGAAGATAATAGAGACTAAAGCAGAGGTGAGCTATATGGGACTAAACTACAGAAGTGAAAAGCATAAGTGAGGCACATGCTATGCACATGACACTCAACAAAACATAACAAAACACAACATATCGCTATAAGACAGATTGATGACCATACACTTTTTGATTGGTTTTGGTCTGATGTTAAGCCATCTTGGAAGATGGTCTACCTTTGTAGAGAGATTAGGACTTATTTGTAGAGAATGATATCATTGGCAAACCTTATAATATCATTGGCAAACCTTATATCAGTGGAGGTTAATGCGGTTGCTAGGGAGACAGGGAGATGGGGTACTCGTCTGAGTTGGAGGTGGTGGAAGACTTGATCCAATTCTCGATGCGTATTAGTGGCTTATTATCGATGGATAGGAGAGATATCCCATATACTAGGAAGTTTTGGCGGCATATCCTGAGTTGTACGGGCGCTCGCCTAGGCGGCCCAGGCGTCCTCCTAGGGTCCTAATCCCAGGCGCCCGGCCTAGTTAGGCCTCTAGGCGGCCTGGGCGGACGCTTGGGCGGCGCCTAGGCATGCCTAGGCTGCTGCTGAGCTTTTTTTACATTTTTAATTAAGTTATTTACTGATTTGTTTATTTATGTACTGATTTTGTTATTATTTAATCATCTACTTATTTAACTTTATTTATCAACTGATTAGTTTATCAACTGATTTAACTTTATTTATTTATGTACTGATTTAGGAATGAATTAATCATCTACTGATTTATATTAGTTTATCAACTGATTTGTATTTATTCATCTACTTATTTGTATTTATTCATCTACTAAATTTATCCGTATACTGTTTTTTATTTATCAACTGATCTGTATTTATTCATCTACTATATGTATTTATTTGTGTACCGATTCAAGAATTAATTAATCATCTACTGATTTATATTAGTTTATCAACTGATTTGTATTTATTCATCTACTTATTTGTATTTTTTTGTCTACTGTTTTATATAGTTTTCTACTCATTTGAATTTATTTATGTACTGCTTTGAAATTACATAATCATCTACTGATGTATCTTTATTTATCAACAGATTTGTATTTACTTATCCGCTTAACATTATGTATTCATCTACTTATTTGTATTTATTTATGTACTGTTTTTTATTTAGTTGTCTACTGATTTGTGTTAATTATGTACTGATTCTGATAATATTTTATCATCTACCCATTTAACTTTATTTATCAACTGATTTAATTATATTTATCAACTGATTTGTATATATTGTATTTATTCATCTACTATTTGTATTTATTTATGTACTGATTTAGGAATGAATTAATCATCTACTGATTTATATTAGTTTATCAACTGATTTGTATTTATTCATCTACTTATTTGTATTTATTCATCTACTAAATTTATCCGTATACTGTTTTTTATTTAATTATCTACTCATTTGAATTTATTTGTGTATTGCTTTTGAAATTATATAATCATCTAGTGATGTAACTTTATTTATCAACTTATTTGTATTTATTTATCCACTTAATTGCATTTATTCATCTAGTTATTTGTATTTATTTATCTACAGTTTTTTATTTAGTTATCTACTGATTTGTGTTTATTTATGTACTGATTCTGATATTATTTAATCATCTACTCATTTAACTTTATTTATCATAATTTTTTCATGTATCCTATAAATATATATATATATATATATATATATATATATATATATATAATATTTATATATAAGAAAATGCCTAGAACTGCCTGGGCGTCCCTAGGTAATGCCTGGTCGCCTAGCCGCCTATATAACCATGGGCATACCTAGGTAGTCTTGGCTAGTTGTGTAGAGCTTTGTGGTGGGTTGTCTACACCTGGGTTTTTAGTGGCCCCTTTTTTCTCTGTGTGGTAGGTGGGTTATGTCTCCCTACTCGGTTTCTTGGGTCTGGGTTCTTTTGTAGATCTCTTTGTTTTTTTTCGATGTTTAAAATTTTGACAAAATTGTCGAAATTTCGGTACCGCTAACTATTGGATACCGAAACACAGGTTCATTAAAATTGGTATGACATTTTAAGTTTTTATGGCATTTTGACCTTAGTTATCAAGGCGCCCTAGGCGTTAGGCAAGACGCCTCAAACTAGCCGCCCAGCCTATTAGGTGCATTAAGTGGGCGTCTAAGGCCTTTTAGGCCCAAATTAAGCCATTTAAAGGTTAAACTAGCATGAGTTTAGTTTAGATTTGGTCAAACTCTATCACCTTGAGTCATTTTATGATTGAAATAGCCCTGGTTTAGACCAAATCAGGTCAACTTTTGGCAAATTAGGTCTGATCTAGGAGAAAACAGGTCTGATTTGTGGAAATGAGGTCTGATTTGGGCCAAATTGGTAAGTCCTCATAGTGTTGTTTGTTAATTTGTTTCTACTTCCTCATATGTTTGTTTTTCTTGCTTATTTTCTTTCTTTTTTCATCCTTTCTCCTGCATTTTATTAATGAATCCTATTGCTGCTGCATTTTTTTGTGAGTTATTTCGCCTATATTCCCTCCTACTTCTGAGTATGTGCATATGTCTTATTTCAAATTTGTCCTATATCTCCTGCTACCAAATCTACTACAACTATTTGCATATATCTGATTTTTTTTTTGATTTCCTCCTAAATCTCCTCTCACAGCTACTGTTGTTTACATGTTTCCTTTTATTTTCACTGACCTATTCTTCGTTCCTCTATATTTTCTGTTTCAGCCCTTACTACTGTTTTTTATTTTGTTTGTTGAATTCGTCGTCCTCTTTCAGATCTCCTTTTACTGCCCTTGTGTTTGTCTTATTCTGACTTCCTACACAACTCCTACCATTTGTATGTTTCTTTTTATCCCGTATTCGCTCTCCAATTCCTACTTATCTTCCTCTTATTGTTGTTTCATTTTCCATGTTAATTCTCTTGTCCCTGATTCTCCTATAGTTATCAATTCAAGTTAGACTTACAATAACATTTGATGAATAAAAAGGTACATTATCACATATAGTATCATGTGTACAAACATTTAAATATGTATCTGAAAGAAAATAAAATAAAACATGCCCAGAAAATCCTAGGCGCCTAGATAGGCTAGGCACCCCTTAGCTTAAACCCACCGCCTAGGCACCTTTGACAACCATGGTTTTGACCAATTCTTGATGTTTTGACAAAATTAGGCATAATTTGATAGAAAAGGTCCATTTCTTCCCCGTTTCGGTGAAAACACATTGGATATATAAGTTATGTTTCGAGAAACCGGGTACCGTGTCTGCAAATTTTGATATGTGACTCCATGGGGATTTTAGTGGTAATCTAAGTTATGTTTCTTCTCTTCCTAGCTTAATTTTACCTCTCTCTCCCATTTCTATAAAGATCTACGAAGGAAATATTCAAAAATGGATTTGGGAGTTGTATCTATGGCTATGATGACCCACTAGCTTTCATTTATGAGGTCACGTGATGTGTAATGATGCACAAACTTCTTACAAATCACACCTCTGACTACATGGTGGCTTCCTCTAGGCTCTATCTACAAAAGCGCACGACCAAGAACAATATTTGAGTTTATTCAAAAGTGTGCATTTTGTCACTAGTAGGCATATGTAGAACACATTGAGACACATATGCCTGTATAAAACAAAATAACTGGAGCCAATATGTGGACAGAATTACTCAATTCTTGTATAGTCAACAAGGAGGACAAAAACCATCATTGCTGTTAAGCGTGAACCAGGTAAGGTAGATAAACCTTAGTTGTCTCGAGCTTCCTCAATACTCACTCACATACTACAACACTGCTTATGTACTACGTCCTGTTGTGCTACCTAGAGGTTCTACCTTTGTAGACCATATTATGTTTGTAAATTTGTGTCTTTAAATTTATATATTGTGCTCCCAAACTATAATGACTTAGTTTATTCATTTCACCATTGAATTCAACATCAAAATTCCCATTGAAATAGTTCAGTTTCACTCTCATATGAGGAACCCGCCCCCACATATCCAAATGAAATATTATTTTTTTTTATAAGTAAATTAAATATCATTTAATGTTTAAGTAGATCTACACTAGTAAACTATTCTGGTAAAATTTCATTATATAATTTGTTCATTTGGCCGTTGAAACTACAGTAACACATTTGCAAAATTTCTGTCAGAATTTGTCGAAATTTCTGTTTCTCTGGTCACCGAAACAACGTCAAAATCGGACAGTATTTTTGCATGCATGAGGAGGATGTGATGATACAATTGACTCCTGTCTTAACAAACAAATCTAATAAGCTATGGATTCTTTGTTTTCTGAACTCCATGCGGTGAAAATTCAAGAGTTGGTTCTGTGGAGTCTTATTTGTGCCATACTTAAACTAGACGTTGACAAGGTGAGATACTTCAGTTGGGGTTACAGCCATGAAGTGAAGTTTTCTGAGTCCATGCTTGTGAAGGCCCTTGGGCTTTGTAGCATTTTTCTTGGCTCAACCTGCTTTTGCATAAGCCTTTGATGTTACCGGCTAATATTACTGGATGCTCTAGCTACAGTGGATCATCTAACACTTAGCACTGTGGGGCCACAGACAATGTTTTGTCGTTGTTCCACACATGATTTAGTCCATTTGTCATTTGCTTTGCTGATTCCGCGGCATTGTGTATTCACTTTACTCTTTTGAGAATAACCTCTTAGAGGTCATTATTTTAGTGAACAGTAGGCTCCATTTGGTTCTGATGTTGTGTTACAGTTAATCCAGTTTTCAAACTGTGCATATGAGCTTCTTTTTGTTGGCAAGTTAGTGAGAGAAACGGAGGGTCCACTAGATCCTTTTTTTTGATAAGTGAAATTTCATTCAATGGTTTCAGTGAGGGTGGTAAGAGTGGACAATGGGACCTTCACAAGAATGTAGCTTATACGATGTAATTGTTGTTTCCTGCTTGCACTTGCATTATGACGTAGTCGAACTGAGGATTCGTATGCCCAGGATATTGTTGCCCTTCTTATTGTCTCCTTGGAAAAAGATTATTCTCATGTTAATTGCGTTTGTTATTCTATCTTAAATAGTAGCAGTTGATCTAGCAGGTTTGATTTTACTTATTTTTGCCAAATGAGAAGTTTGATTATTTTAGTAATGGAGCTATGAGTGATCTAGAGATCAATCATGTATAGTCTCTTCAGAATCGTCTTGGATAGTTCATATCCGAAATTCAGGTCGTGGCTGATTCTGCTTGAAGATTCAGTGTAGTTTCTCTGTAGAATCTGAGACCAGTCACTTCTTTCGGACAAAAGGGATGAAGCCACTTTAGGTGGGAAAATCGAAACAAATCTCGGCAGCTTGTCTAGTGAAGGCCACTGGTGACTGTTGCTTTAACATCTCTTTGTTGAAGCAGTGTGCAATCATGTATTCCCTTTTAAAATCAAACTTCTCCTTTTGAAGGGTCTTCAGCCGGTAGCTGGCCAAGGTGCTGCATCGTTTCTTAGGGGAGGCAAAAGACAAACCCATGTATTTCTTAGAGGGTTCAATCATATTTCCTAGGACTTAGGGCTGAAAGGCTGTGTTTTGAGGCTGTGATGATGTTATGCAAGTGACAATTTGACTCATTTCAGTGTGATTGACCTCCTGTATGCTTCCTACTGGTAGTGAGAAAATGGAAGTGTGGCTTCAGATTTATTGATCCCTCTTGCATGAAAAATTGAAGGAGGACAAAAGATTCTTATAGGAACTTTCAACTCCTTGACGTTGGTTGAGTACAGTCTATAATAGTGCCCTTTTACCTCTGCAAAGAGTCCCTGTGGTGGTAGAGTAGAGGGAGATTTGGATTGCCATTAAATCTCCTTTGAAATGTACTTTCTGTTTTTTTTTTGTTTCTAATGAGATTGAACATTGTTTTCCTGTTTTTTCTTTGGAAGTGATAATTGCATTGTTACAATTATTGCAAAATTAAGCTTTAGCCAATATAACTTGCTACCCTTTGCAAGCCCTCATTTTCTTCTGGTAACACACAAGTGATCCCAGTTTGTTTTGCAATATTAAATGGAGACATAGCCGCATGGTCTGACTCTTTAGTATCCAGACTATATCAGGTAGGCCCCCTCCAGCTGCTTCAATGGCTGTTGGACAGTTTTTCCACCCAAAAGAAGGGAAAAGGGAATTTATCCCATGGAGGCATCTGCGCACTAGCTATATTTCAGAGGTAAGGAGTGTTTTGCTTATGCATCTACTATTATGAGTTATTCTTTAAACTAACCAACACTTTGCATATATTTGTGTTCCAGGATTTATTTTTACATGACAACCATCCTCTGGCACTAAATATATCCTTCGACATTGGTCTAGGCCTTCTGCCAACTACATTATCAGTTCAAACAGCAGGCTGTGGAATAAGAAGTTCGCTTGCGCTTGATCAAGCTGGGGATACAAAGAATAGCGGTAATTAGTGTAGTTTAGCATAGTTTTCCTCCCACATCTGCTGATTTGTCTCATAATTTTCATATTTTACATATGGCTATCATCTTCTGACAATTGTCACTTTTTCTGGGATCTGTAGGCCTCTGCAAGTTACGCTGTTTCCCACCTGTCGCCTTGGCTTGGGATCCCGCATCTGGGTTTTATGTTGTTCCAAACTTATACTCTGAGACTCTTGTAGTAGATTCTTCACCATTGTTCTGGAATTCATATGGGAAGTCTGACAGGACTTCTCTGCTGCTTTTGGTATGGGGTTTCTTTATCCTGTTTCAGCCTTTTGTCCATACAGTAGTTTTGCTAATTATTTTACAAGGTGGATAATTCATAGTCCAATGAACTGAACATCATAATGCTCATTTTGGAATCATTCTAAATTCCACATATGTTGTGAATTTCATTTTTTAATTTTCCGGAAGCACTCTAATAACTAAACTCACTTGTTGCCAACCCTATATAGGTCCAGAATGATTAATAGGGTAAACTGTGGGGTGGTGATGTGTGTAAACAAGTGCATGCTCCTCGTATAAATAGATGATAATTCTTGAACAAGAAAGCATGCATACATTTCTAGACCCAGGTAGTCAAAATATAGGACACCAAATTGGCACAGATCAGGGGGAATTGTCTTAGTATATACATATGTGCAAGGTTATCATAATCGAACTAGACGTTGAAATAGTGAAGCTACTGGTTCCTAGATCACCATGTGTTCACTAGTGCTTGAACTAATCATCAAAATTTTGACAGAATCGACGAATTTTGCCAAAAATTTCAGTACTGATGGTAACTGAGTACTGAAATGGCCCGACTTGTTTCTGCATAGGGCATTTTGTGAAATAAAAAATCGACAATGTAACGCCAAATTTCCTGAAACAGAGGGCGTTTCGGTGCAAAATGGCTACTTACTAATCTATATCTACAGAACTAAAGAAGAAAAGCGGCTAAATGACTAAGGAATTGATTCTCATTCATCAATTGTGTTTATACAAAGACGCAATAGAGCCTTTACATAGGCTTCTAAAAGAAAGATTAAACGGGTAGTTGACCATGTGGGACTAAATCACTCAAAAGCTTAAAATAAAGAAAAGGCATAATAAAACAACTTAAGTTTAAAAAAAGCCTAACTAACGACATGGCAACGCCTGCACTCGTAAGTGCGTAAAGATGGAGCCTGTCCTACATCAACTCCCCTCAGCTACAGAAGACTCGATGCTGCCGAGTATGTGTTGGGGTAGAGCTCAAGAAGATCTGCATCAATACGGCAGAATTCCTCCTAGGTGATCCTTGTAGCGTCTACCGAAGAACAACCTATCCAACGAACCAAGAAATGACGTACTATGCCCTGGCTGGTGAGGATGGTCTGGTCGTCCAAGACAGTGTCGATGCGCTCAAATGGCTGCTGAGGAAGTCGAGGCAAAGGAGGTATAGCTGCTGAAGATGTGAAGCACAATGACGATCCAAAGAACCTACCACTGGTGGTGGAGGGGCTTCAAATGTACCACGATAGGGAGAAAGATCCTCCATATTGAATACTGCACTAATGCCCCAATCTGCTGGCAAATCCAATACAAAGCATTGTGTCCCTGTTGACTAAGTATTTGGAAAGGTCTTGACGCTTTGGCATGAATCTTCTTGAAAGAATTTTTGAGGTACCGTTCAGGTTGCACACGTACTAACACATAATCTCCCACATTAAACTCTTGAAACTTGCGTTGTGCATCTACAGAAAGGTTGTAGTTTTCATAAGATAGTAAGTTTTCGGCAAATCTCGGCATGCAAATCATGAATGTGTTGGGCAAAAGTCTCAGTAGTGTTGTAAGGGCGGTCAATAGTGGACACATGAACGAGATCTATAGGCTGGCGAGGCTTGTAACCATCAACAACTTCAAAATCGCTCTTCACTGTGGATCGATTAACAAAATTGTTGTAAGCGAATTTAACAGTAGCTAGCAATAAGTCCCAATTGCCTAAATGTTCACCCACAAAACATCACTGGAGGTTATCCAAGCTCTTGTTAACCACCTTAGTTAGATCATCAGTTTGAGGGTGGAAGGCAGAAAAGAATTTGAGGTTGGTACCAAAGATTTTCCAGTCTTCCAAAAGTAGCTAACAAATTTCACATCACGGTCATAGACTATGGTGGTAGGAAGTCCATGTAGCTTGACTACTTCATCAAAGAAAAGGCAGACGATAAGAGAGGCGTTAGAAGTTTTACTACAAGTAATCAAGTGGGCCATCTTAGGAAAACGATCCACAACTACAAACACGGAGTCATGGCCACGTGAAGTGCGGGAAAAACCCAAAATACAATCCATACTTAGGTGTTTCCAAGGCTCATGGGGAATAGGGAGAGGAGTGTAAAGGCCCGTATTTTGTCTTTTGATTTTTGCGAATTGACAAGTATGACACTAAGACATGATGCGAGCGACATCACGACGTAAGGAGGGCCAATAGAATCTATCAGTCACTAGAATGGTGCCTTTATCCCTACCCATGGTTTAAAATTTCGATTTCGAGGCCATGTCCGATGGCTCAGAAACAGAAAGTTACAGAAATTTCGATGGGAATTTCAACATTTATGCTTATTTCGACACAAGATTTCGATGGATAAATAAAGAAAATTAAGTCATGAAATTTACCAGATTATCTACATACATAAATACACCTATTTATGCAATTAAATCATATATTGGTCTTAGTGGTACATGTGTGAAGAGATTGAATATTGTTTCAAAGGGGATTTTGATGACATTTTCAATAACATAATGAAGGAATTCATTTATAGTGCATCACGTTAGTAACCAATTTCAATTGATATTTTATAGCTTACTCTATAGATCATCAAAGAGTAAAAATACAAAAAGTATTCCCAATTTAATCATGAAATTATTCGTAAAATTAGGACAAAATACTAAAATTAGTTGATAGTAATAGTCTAATGTATTGAATATATCAATTGAATATCAATTGAATACATTCGTAAATAATTTAACTATATATTTTTCCCATTAGTAGTTGAAATTTGATGTATGTAACTAAACATCATACATAACTATTAGTTTTTTTTCATTTTAAGGTCTAAAATTATATATAATTAATATTCATAGTATTACATAGTTATAAATTATTGTTATAAAATTCATCTCTAATATAAGATATTTATTTATATATATAACATGTATTAAGTGTTTCAATATATATATGGATATGACATTCAAAAAATTCAAAAAAGCTCATTTTGAAAATATTTTATCCATTATCTTGACAATAGGATATATATCAAGTTAGATTTGTAAAATAATTGTAGTTATATGTAATTTATAGCACAATTTCATAAATCCTCATGTTTAAGTTGTACTATCACTTGTAACTTGCAATTTTGGAGTAATCTTTTTAACAAGATGGGGTAAAAGTGGAAGAAATAGATGTAGATGGAAAGAAGAGAGTAAACTTACCTAAGATTCAAGGAACAAAGCCTTCAAGAGCAAGAGAATGCAAAAAATCACCAAGGAAGTACCCCTCCAAGTGCAACAAGCTTTGGGCCATTGATTTTTGAAATTGTGAACCCATTTCGGTCCTGTTTCGCGAAATGCATACCTAAACTGTCCTTTTTTCAACAAAATTACTGTATTTTGTTAAAATTTCTATTAAAATTTCAAAATTTTACGTACCTATTCATGGAGAGGTGCATTTTTATGTCCGATACCCCTCAAAACCGAATTTTGAGCGAAATCTTGAGATTTTGGCCAAAATTTTGAACCATGTCCCTACCAAAATGACCAGCGAGGCCACCATCATATAATTCCCAATTGAGAAAATCGCAAACTGAAGTGGAAGGGATAGACAATTGCATGCCATGAAAGAGAAATCCATCACGTAGGATAAAATCTTAAGCTTGGTCGGGTGTGCTACCGAGGAGGTCAGAATGTATATCCAAAGTCAGGCAGGCGGGATATTGATCTTTCAAACATTCAACCCACAACTTCAACGCTCATAGACTGTAGGGTGGTCAAGCAACGACTGAGAGCGTCTGCAACTTTCTTCTCAACACCAGAGCCGTGTTTGAGAACAAAAGTGTACTGCTGAAGGAACTCATCATTTGGCGTGACGAATACTTAAATTCTTTTGGGAATTCAGGAAGAGAAGGGTCTGATGGTCAGACCAGAGGATGAACTCTTGATGAAGAAGATAGTGCCTCCAATGATGCAGAGATTGCACAACAACGTAGAATTCTTTATTATAAGGGGAGTATTTACGCTTTGCGTCATTGAGTTTATTGAAAAAGGCAACAAGGTGCCCTTCTTGGCTCAAAACATTACCAATGCCAACACTAGAAGCATCACAAGATACCTTAAAAGAAAGTGAGAAATCGGGTTGGCGAAGAACATGAGCTTCAGTTAACTTAGTTTTGACAGACTCAAAAGCTCATGTGATGGATGATGCCCACTCTAATTAATTACACTTCATTAACTCAGTGAGAGGAGCCATAATGGTGCTGAATCCTCAAACAAAGCGATGATAAAAGTAGCCAACCCGTGAAAGCTACTTAGCTTAGAGATCGTAGTGGGCTGTTGCAAATCAGTGATAGCTTTGACTTTGGCGGGATCAACCGCAATGCCGATAGCGGATACGAAGTAGCCAAGGAAAAGGACATTGAAGAAAAGAACACTTCTTTAGATTGACAGACAATTTCTCAATGCGAAGTGTGTTGACGATAAGTCGGAGATGAGTCAGGTGTCCGTCCTTGGTCTTACTAAAAATCAAAATATCATCAATATTGACCACAAAAAATCTACCAATGAATGGCCACAACACATGGTTCATGACTCTCATGTAGGTGATGCGTGCGTTGGACTGACCAAATGGCATTACCAACCACTCATAATCTGTCTGGTATTTTGAAGGTAGTCTTCCATTCATGAAACTCCTTAACACGGATCTGGTGGTAACCACTACGAAGATCAATCTTGGAGAAATAGCGGGATCCCGTCAATAGATCAAGTATGTCGTCAAGGCGTGGAACAGAGAAACAATATTTGACATGGATCTTATTGATGGGTCAGCAATCTAACCACATTCTCCAACTACCATCCTTCTTGGGGGCAAGGAGAGCAGGAACCGCACAAGAACTCTTGCTCCCTCGAATGAATCCTTTGAGAAGAAGGGCATCAACCTGGCGTTTCAATTCAACATGCTTAGTTGGGTTCACACGATAATGAGGTCGGTTAGGGAGCGAAGACCCTCAAATCAAATCAATCTCTTGCTGGATATCATGCAAAGGGGGGAACTCATCAAGAAGATCTGAGGGTGTCCTGTTTTTGAACTCGTTGCGAAGGGAGACAAGTTTTGGTGGTGGGGATTGAAAATTGGACATAGGAGTGGATTTTTTTATATATTGGACATACATGCATCAGATTCACGACTGGATTCTCCCAACTCTCTTCGGGTGACAAGGTGTAGAGAGTGCTGGGATTTGGAGGTCTGGGGGCCTGGTGGTGGACTCTTTCATAGAAGAGATGAATTGAGTAGGTGCTAATCGTATGTGTTTACCTTTGTGCTTGAAGGTATAAACATTGGAATGCCCCTCGTTGTGGGCATCTAAGTCATAAATCTAAGAGCGACCAGGAATGACGTGGTCAACATCCATCGGCAACACATCACGCCGAATGTGGTCTGAATAACCACCTAGAGTGATGGGCACAAGGCATCGTTGGGTGATGGGCGAGCTAATTTGGTTCACCTAGTAGACTTTATGTGGCGGATGATGGGGCTCTGGGCGCACCTCGATGCGCTCGAATCCATGGGGTGAAAGGATATTCTGAGAACTGCCACCGTTATCGAGTAGTTTGTTGCTTTTACCAGCTTGTTAGAAGAAGGTCTAGAAGGGGGTGGCACATTTCCATTCTTTCCCTTCTGAAGGGGCAGCTAGAACATACATGAACTGGAGATATGACAGATCATAATCATAATTGTAATTAACGTCATCATCAGATGGTTCAGAGGCAGGAAAAACATCTTCATATTCAATGTCATCCTCAGGGGTGGTATTAGGAGAATCAGAAGACACAAAAGAGCACGACGAGGGCATTAGGCAGCTAGGTGAGTTGTGCTGTGACAATGAAAGCATTTACGATCTCGCGGAAGAGGTCGGACTGGAATTGTCACTACCTCCTTGCCTTTAATGGAGGAAGGGGTTGAAGAACTCTGGGTAGATGGTTGGGGTAGGGTATAGGAAAGCGAGATGGGGTAGTGGAAGGGTTATTGGTTGAGCGAGTACGTTGTCCAAAATGAGAAAAGGAAGGACCACGAGAAGTAGGCTGTAGGTAACTCTCTACCTTTTGGGCACGATGAAAAACGTCGTCCAAGGAGTCATACTGTTGGAATTCCATTTCTCATTTAATATTAGGGTGTAAATGGTGCACAAAACGAGCGGCCAGTTGCCAATCAGAATCATTGTTAATACAACCGTTCTTAGCCTCAAAACGTTCCATGTACTCTTGAATAGATGATGACCCTTGGCTAAGGGCCATCCAATCAGAAAGTTGTCTTTGGTATTGGCGAGTACATGGCACTCACATAGCTTAGTCTTCATCTCACAAAGAGGATGGGAGGTTGACCAGTACGCTCCATGTCGTGCTGGATACCTTGCCAATATTGCTTGGCCAACCCTTCGAGTTTCATCTTAGCAAACCTAATCCGTTGGCATCAGTCATGTGATACCAGTTGAAATAATCTTCCAAACTAGCAATCCAACCGTGAAAAGTTTTGGGATCAAGTTTACCATCAAAAGTGGGGGCATCTATTTTAACTCGTCGAGTGATATCATTGTGATGTGGTGAATGAGGTCCTGGGTGATACTAACCGCATGGATTGTGGGGGAAAATAGGTTGACAAGGGGGGTTATGAAAAACATCATGGCTAGGGGGTCGGGGATGAGGTGCCATGGAAGGATGAGGCAGAGCCAATCGTTGGTGATGAGGTGCAGAATCAAATTGTAGAGGACGAGCAACACATGGAGGGGGATGTGGCAGTGGTGCACAATGTGCTTGTGGGGTAGTGGTTTGGGATGTATAATGGTAGATTGGTTGATAGGGGTGTGATTCCGCATACAGGTGTGGTGAATAAGGATCAGAATCTGCAAAAGGGTCAAATTCTCCATAGGGATGGTAGACAGGTAGGGTTGTCAAATTTTGTCCGAACCTGTGAACCCAGTCTCGTTCGACTCTAAAAAAATTGGGTTTGGTTTTGGATTTTATCAGTTCGGGTTGGTTCTGGGTTTGGACATTGATGTCCGAATTAAAACTGGGTTGGTTTTGGGTACCCGGATTGAATCTGGGTTGACAAATTTGAAAAATATAAGAAATAGTTATGTACAAGCTACTATATTTCATGTATAATTAACAAACGTGTATGGTCCAAATTCGGTTCCGAGTTTCAAATTATCAAAGTGGGTCCGGTTCCGGATATATCACTTTGTAAAAAATTGGTTCCGGGTCGGTTCTTGTTTGACGTATTTTTTATAAACCCGGTTGTTGTCCAACCCGAAACCGACCTCTAGAAGTTGTGGCTAATTGTCTTATTATTGAGATGATTAAAAATAGAGTATAGGGTTCTCTTTTATAAGACAAGAGAAAGACACATGGTTTAGATATAACCCATGTGGGATAAAACAAGACATAGGAATAACAAAGAAAAGAGAAAAATAGACTAAGTAAAAAAGCAGGAAAGTCTATATACTAATACTCCCCCTCAAGCTGGAGCGTAGATGTCTAGCATGCCCAGCTTGGATGTCATAGCAGTGAACCTCGTCTTTGGTAGAATCTTTGTGAAGATGTTAGCCACCTAATCAGATGTATGAATGTAGGGAGTAGAGATTTGGCCCAATAGAACAGCTTCGCGAACGAAATGACAATCCACCTCAGTGTGCTTGGTCCGCTCATGGAAGGTAGGATTACTAGCAATGAAGGTAGCTGCTTTGTTGTCACAATACATTGGAATAGGAGACAAATCAGAAACGCCAAAGTCCTTCAGCAAGCTCCTAATCCAGAACAGTTCACAAGTAGTGTTCGCCATGGCACGATACTCAGCTTCAACACTAGAGCGAGCAACTACAGACTGCTTCTTGCTTTGCCAAGTGACAAGGTTACCTCCCACAAAGGTACAGTAGCCAGAAGTAGAGCGACGGTCAACCTTGCTGCCAACATAATCAGAGTCAGAATAGCCAAGGAGTTTGCAAGCCCATGTTTCTTGTAAAGAAGACCTTTTCCAAGAGAACTTTTCAGATATTTCAGAATATGGCAGACATCATCCCAATGGCATTGCCGAGGTTTATCCAAGTAGCGACTAACCAGCCCAACCGCAGCAGTAATATCAGCCCGTGTAACAGTAAGATAGATGAGTTTACCAACCATTCTTCGATACTGCTGATTGTCAGGATAAGCAGGAGAATCCTCATCATCCCAGTCGGTGTTTGGATCCAGTGGTGTGCTAGCAGGTTTAGCACCTAGAAGACCAGTTTCAGATAGGAGGTCCAGAACATACTTCCGCTGAGATAAGCAGAGACCAGAAGAAGACCGGGACACCTCTATCCCAAGAAAATACCGTAGCGAGCTGAGATCCTTGGTGACAAAGTGTTTCTCCAGATAGCACTTTGTTGACTGAATACCAGCAAGATCACTTCCGGAAAGAATAATGTCGTCAACATAAACAATAAGGATAACAATACCCGCAGAAGTATTTTTCACAAAAACAGAATGATCAGACTGGGAGCGCCGGAAAGAAAATTTCTGAAGAATATTGCTGAGCTTGTCAAACCAAGCTCTGGGGCTCTGTTTTAAGCCATAAATAGCCTTTTTCAGCCTGCAGACTTTAGAAGACTCCCCCTGACACACAAAACCGGGGGGTTGTGACATGTATACTTCTTCATGAAGATCACCATACAGCTAAGCATTCTTTACATCAAGCTGATACAGAGGCCAGTCATAATTTATAGCAACAGAAATCAGAATTCTCACAGAGTTCAGGCACGCTACTGGAGAAAAAGTCTCGAAATAGTCAACTCCATAGGTCTGTGTATACCCCTTTGCCACAAGTCTCGCCTTAAGCCGTTCAACAGTACCGTCTGGCTGGTATTTGACAGTGAAGACCCATCGGCAACCAACTGGAGAGCAGGCAGAAGGCGGATCAACAAGGGCCCATGTATTACGTTTTGTAAGGGCCTTCATTTCTTCTTCCATAGCCTGACGCCATGCAAGATGTCTAAGAGCCTGAGCAGCATTTTTAGGTACAGATATAGCAGAAAGAGCCGCAGTGAAGTTAGCAAAATTAGTACCCAGATTAGTAGTAGAGCAGAAATTCCCAATCGGATGCATAGTGCACGTTCTTGTCCCTTTCCGCAAACTAATAGGAATATCAAGATCAGAAAATACCTGCGGAGGTGTTTGATCTGGCACAGAGGAAGAGGACGATGGAGAGGCCATAGAGAGAGCTGTCGGCTTTGGTCTTCTGTGATAAACTTTCAGAGGTGGCTTTTCAATCGGAGCATCAGAAGTATCAGGTAAATCATCCACCATAGGTAAAGGCGTGTCTACTAGTAACTCCGAAGTGAGCGCAGAACCAGCCGAAGAATAGAAAGGCATATGCTCAAAAAATACCACATCCGCAGACACAAACCACTTTTTAGAAATATGATCATAGCATCGGTACCCCTTTTGAGTGCGAGAGTACCCTAGGAAAATACACTTAGTCGCTCTAGGATCCAATTTAGTAAGGCCTGGCCGAAGATTCTTAACAAAACATGTGCTCCCAAATATGCGAGGCGGGACAGAAAAAAGAGATGCATCGGGAAACAGAATCTGAAAAGGAATCTGATTGCCGAGCACAGAGGATGGCATGCGGTTAATAAGATAACAGGCAGTGGCTATCGCCTCGGGCCAAAAAACCTGGGGAACATGGTAGTGAAAAAGAAGGGTACGAGCAACTTCGAGAAGATGACGATTCTTGCATTCAGCGACACCGTTTTGTTGTGGGGTATAAGCACAGGAAGTTTGGTGGATGGTGCCCTGATGACGACAAAAGGAGCTCACAGAGGCTTGCATGAATTCCAATGCATTATCAGTGCGAAAAATTTTGATAGGCTTAGCAAATTGAGTGCGGATCTCAGCAAAAAAATCAGTAATTTTTTCAAGGATAGTAGATCTATCTTTAAGCAAAAATAGCCATGTTGTTCTAGAAAAATCATCAATGAAGCTAAAAAAATATTTAAAACCAGAAGTGCTTGCCACAGAACATGGACCCCAAACGTCAGCATGTATAATATCAAAAGGTGCTTTAGAACTGATACAAAATTTTTTGGAAAAGGTAGCACGAGTCTGCTTGCCAAGCTGACATGTCTCACAATGAAAATCAGAACTAACTATATCTGGTAACATGACTTTTAACTTTGCAACAGAAGGATGTCGCAATCTATAATGCCACTGGATGTCTGCCACAGATGATGTCAAATATGCAGCTGTCTTTGGCTCGTCCAAGTAGTAGAGTCCATCCGGTCCCTCATGGCCTGAACCAATCGTAATCCTCGTGCGCAGATCCTGAAACAAAACACCATCCGGATCAAATGTAATTGAGCAACGATGGCTCTTCACAGTTTTACTGACAGAGAGTAAATTAATAGGAAATTTCGGGACATAAAGCGTGGAGCGCAGAGGCAGACTACCGGTAGGGCAAATATCACCAATGCCAGTAACAGGAGATTTAGAACCATAAGCTAAAGTAACAGGAGGTATAAAAGAAGACTTGTGCAGTTTAGAGAATAAATCAGGATTGCCAGATATATGAGAAGTCGCACCAGAGTCGATCACCCAGGAGTTTTTACCAGTCGTAGTTAGAAGTGCGGCACTACCAGCATTTGAATCCTCAGTAGAAGACGCCAGACGAGCTTGTAGCAGTTTTTCAAATTCCGAGCGGATCTAGTCAGCTGTCGGCGGAGCAGGATCAATCTGATCAGAAGTCACTTTATTGGCCCAGTCAGGTTTGTCATATTTGATCCAGCAACGATCTTCAGTATGGTTGGTGCACTTGCAGTGAGTGCAGTAGCGAGACTCAATAGGATCAGTTCCAGAGCCACGACCAGGAGCAGAGAAACGTCCTCCGCGGCCACGACCTCTGCCACGATTGCGACCACGAAAGGAATCACCAGAGCGGACAGCGAGAGCTGCACCATCAGAAGAGTCAGGTACGGGCTGGGACACAGAAGGTAGACACTGGACCCTTTTGAGTACATCGCGGAGAGTGGGTAAAGGGTCGCTGGAGAGAATCTGGTCCACAACACCAGTAAAGGAAGCAGGTAGGTCCGCGAGGAACTGAACTAACATAAGTTCGTTCCGCTGTCGATTAAGTTCATTAATGTCAGTAGAAAGGGGATGATACACCTGGAACTCATCCCAGAGGGCACAACAGGAGTTGTAGTAATCCTCGACCGAATCAGTAGTAGAATACTCCAGTTTGGCAAGTTGTTTGAAGATCTCAAAGACCTTCTTAGGATTCTGTTGGTGCGAGTAAACATGGGAGAGTTGCTCCCACATTTCTTTGGCAGTATGAAGACGGAGAAGGGACTGACTGATCTTTGCTTCAGCGTTGTTGACCATCCATGTCATGACCCCATAGTCCTCCTTGGACCAGAGATCATAGGCTTGTTTCGTCTTCTCGTCAGCATCATGAGCAGGAAGAGACGGACCCTTTGTAGTCAGATGAGAGTAGCGACCTTGAGATTTAACATACAACTCAAAGGAGGCAGCCCATAGGTGATAGTTGGAACTATCCAGCTTCACCGTAGTAACACAGAGAGTGCGAGGAAGATCTGAAGTCGCCATCGGACCAAGTAGAAACAAGCAGGAGCACGGGCACAGATAACAACAGGCGTCAGCAGTAGAAGTCCAACACATGGACTAGCAGTAGTAGTAGGTAGGAGATCCAATCATGGACCTCAGAAGACCCTCACGGGGCAGAAAGGAAGAGCAGGACCTACGCCAACATGGAGGAAAGATCACTCCACAATGAGGCGCAGGCAGACAGAGGCGAAAAAAAGATTTACTCCTTCAACGTGCCAGAACTGGAAAAGACCGGGCTGTACGTAGTGTTGTCGGAAACTGAACGGAGGCCGGAAAAAGAGCCTTTAGCCGGACGAGATGGTGAGCAAAGGTGTAGAGAAGATGGGAAGAGGAGAAGGGAGGATAGGGTGGGTGCTCGGGGTGGCGGAAATAGGCGGTGGTGGGGCTATGGTGATGGCGGCAGGTAGGTGGAGGCGGCGGGCAACAGAGGGTGCTGTTGGAAAAGGAGGAAGAAGAGGGGGCTGCGGTGGAGAAGAGAGGAAGAGAAGGGGTGGGCGGTGAGGGAGAAAGGTAGGGATGGGTCTGTTGTGGTGGAGGGTGCAAGGCGGCGGCGGCAGACCAAGGGTGGCGGCGGCGGCGACTGCTGTGCGGCGCAGCAGGGAGGAAAGGGGAAGGGTGGCGGCTAGGGTAGATGGGAGGGAAAGAAGGATTAGGGTTAGGGAGGATCGGGAGGCTCTGATACCATCTAGAAGTTGTGGCTAATTGTCTTATTATTGAGATGATTAAAAATAGAGTACATGGTTCTCTTTTATAAGACAAGAGAAAGACACATGGTTTAGATATAACCCATGTGGGATAAAACAAGACATAGGAATAACAAAGAAAAGAGAAAAATAGACTAAGTAAAAAAGCAGGAAAGTCTATATACTAATACGACCCAAAACCGTTTTTTTTTTTGACACTCCTATAGACAGGGATCTCACGAAGTAGTGGTGCACAAAATTGCAGAGGAGTAGGGTTAAGGGGGGTTTGTGGTGCATTTCCAGGATTTGGTGGCATCCCATACCCCATTAAAGGTGTGGGGTTTTGACCGACCTGTAGTGTATGCATTTGACGAATAGTACGAAGCTCAATTATGATTGTATCGATCACTTGGCCAAAGGGTATGGAGGGTAAACACGAGTCGTGAACTTGGGGGCTGCATCTGAAGCGGGTTCTAAGACATGGGTATTATATCTACAACCCGGCATTATGATTTGCACAACGAGATAAGCAAAATAAATATTGTCGACGAAAAACTTGGTTCTGTAATGGACAAAGCAATATTTTCAAGAAAATAATGCAAACAAATAATATGATCGTAAAGTGACGCACAAAACAGGGGGAAAACCTTATACAAAAGTGAGACTTGGCTATATGTCGATAGAGGAACCAAAATACTCTATAGGCTGTTTAAGAATATACTAAATTTGCAGAAGATAAGCAAAAACACACTAAACAATGAAAAGATCCTACCCAATTTGATGACAATCGTTGCATCCTTGACTTTGATATAGATGCAGAGAATTCCTCATGAGGAAGTAAGACATCTGCCCCCTAATCTGCGAAAGTAAGATTTCAGGGGGTTGCTTACCAGCGTTGGAGGAGGCCGCTGACTGTAGACGTTAATCTGGAAGCGGCCGTTGCTATTAATGATGACAACAACAAGAGAGTCTGCTGCGGGCAGCGGAAGTGACGACGGGCTATGCAGTAGATGGCGACAACAGTGAAGGCTGCTGCTGCTATAGGCGGCAGGTGGAAGCAGATTGCGGTGGATAAAGGATTTGGTGGATGGTGGCTAGGTCTGGCAGGGGATGGGCGGCGACGGGCTTTTGCTGGGAGGGTGGCGACTAGGTTTAGAGGGCGGCGGGCAGGAGCACAACTTTAAGGAAGGTTAGGGTTAGGCTCTGATGCCATTTAATGTATATCCACAGAACTAAAGAAGAAAAGCGGCTAAATGACTAATGAAATAATTCTCATTCATTAACTGTGTTTAAACAAAGACGCGATAGAGCCTTTATACAAGTTTCTAAAAGAAAGACTCAAGGAGTGGTAGCCAATGTGGGACTAAACCATGTGACTTTACATAAGCTTAAAATAAGGAAAAGACATAATAAAATAACATAAGCTAAAAAAGGCCTAACTAACTACACGACGACGCTTGCGCTCGTAAGTGCGTAAGGCGGAGCCTGTCCTACATCACTTACCATCTTATTCTGCCCAAACAAACTCGAGATAGGTGCACTTTTTCGCAAAACAAGGGGTGTGGTGATTTTTGGTCTTTCGGAGGATATTTTAGAGGAATGTATGGTGTGTTTTCTCTAATCTAGCCTAATTCTAACCCCTATCTCTCGTTCTACCTCTCCTATCTCTAATCCTAGACTATTTCAGTATTTCTATCTATGTTCTCTAGATTGAAACTTGTAGATCTACTTACGATTGAGGACCTATTGCTTAAACTTTTAGATCTAACCGAGGAATTAAATGACCGATACCGACGTCGTTTCGACGGCGTGGAAATAGATATTTATAGGTATACCGATGGAAATATCGACAGATGCAATCCTGGCCTTATCGACGCCTAAATGAACGAATTAAATCATGAAATTTTACAGGTCTTGTCTCAACACCTAGATGCAACGTTTTATGCAATAAAATCCTATATTGGGTATGTGGGGGGGGGGTCAATCATGTGGGAGGTAAGGAATCAGTCCTGTTTTTTGGAGATTTTGATGAAGGATTTCGATGACAAAATATAAGAATTAAGATTTGAAATTTTACTAGCACAATCCATAAACTCATGTTTACACAATTATGCAATAATATTCAACTTACAACAAACATATAACAACATAGTAAATTACTAAGTACTAACTCACATTAGCTGTATGATGAGCGGCGTGTCGGCTGCTGATAAGGATATTGTTGTTCCACATATTGCTCCCATGTCAAAGCTCTATACGATTTGTTGTATGAAACAACATGCTCCTCATACACTTCAGGATTCACATACTGCGTCATCTCAATCTTTGGAAAATGTTCTTGTAAATCTTTGAGATATTGAGCCTTGTTTGCTGAATTCCTGGGAGGCTGAGAAGAAGCGGGAGGAGGTGTCCATGCTCGAGGAGCTTGAGTTTGAGGAAAATGAGGTTGTAATGGAACACCGACAATAGGAAAAATTGTAGTATGCCCACCACTCCATGTCTGCCCTCCATCACCAGAGTATGCTTCAGTGTTCACCCAAAAGCATCCATAAGGGCTACAGACAGAGTATGCTTCATGATATCCCATACCAGGTCCAAGTTCTAATTGTAATCTTGGTTGTGGTTCAATTTAATATCCATAATACCCATGTTGAAGTTTGAGATGGGTATGGAAGTGTCTGCCCAAATAACATATCTCCAAATGAATGTTGAGATTGAGAGTCAGATATGTGCTCAATGTATCCATTGAATCAGCAAGATCAAAATAATAATCACTTGGACTCTGGTATTGTGGTTGTGGTTGTGGATTGGATGGGTAGGAGTAGGGGTAGGGTCTTGGAGTTGTGGGCATTGTGGCATTTGGTAGAGGTACATTGCTGTAATCTTTCCCAGTTCGAGTTTTTCTTCTTTGAAAAGTTTTTTCAGCCATGGGCTATTCTTGTTGTTGTGGAGGTGCACCCCTAGTAACATAAGGCCGATCATCATGTTGAGGATCCACAACTGGAGGATAATCTAGAGAGCGTTGACTTTGATTACCACCATCATTGTCACCATCATCAGACTTAGATTTGGAACCAGCTGAAGAAGAAGAATTTGAGCTAGCTAACTGCTCTTCTACTGTTCTATCAATTTCCATATCAACATTTACATGTGCAACATCAGGCTCAAGTCTTTCAGGCGGATTATCAAGAATAATATCATCACCATTAATTCCCTTAAATTGCTCTTCTATATATGGATCTAGACGTCCATCTAAATTATCAAGAACTGGACGACCTATCTCATTCATCCATTCCTCTAAAGGATTTTCTGAATCTTCCTCCCGCCCTCTACGTCTTTCAGTGGTGAAAGTGTATGCAGTGTCAATGGGATGTTGGACAACAGAAAAATCCACTTCCCTGTATTTGGCATCTCGTATTGTTCTAGCCCTCAACCGCATGTTGTAGTGAACGTAGACAAGGTCCCTCAACCTGTTTGCCCCAAGCTTGTTCCTTCTCTTTGAGAGTATCAGATTGAATGTGCTCCAATTTCTTTCACAGCCCCCTGCAGATGTTGTCTGAGCAAGGAGGCGAACAACCACTTTTCTTAAATGGGGGGTACCTGCTCCATTCCAAACCCACCACTCACAAGGATCACCTGCCTCACGATCAGAAATCGCATTTGGATGTCCAAAACATCCAGTGCCTTCACGAAAATGGCGCAACTGCAAAAAAAAATCATTTACGATATTTAAATGATGAAATCAAAGTGATGACTAATGACTAATGAGAAATTAAGAATGTAAGTTATATAGTTATCTTATACCTCTTCCAGTACTAGCAATTGCTCTTCTGGAGAGGTAATGAACTTGTTGGTGACATCTCTCACTGCATTCATTAGAGTCAGATTCAATCCAAGCGTTTGTGAGTATTGGAACCTCAGATTCAAATAGTAAGCTGTCACAAATATAAATAAGGAAATAAGAATGACATTTTAATAGGTGGACTATGAGTTAAACAAATAACTTAGAAGTTAGAAACTTAGAACATAATTGAGATATATACCTGCTTTATACAATGGATGCAAAAGCATATTTGTCCAACGATTCTCATAAATTCTGATGTATTGCTCATTGGACTTAGGAGTTGCTTTTTTGATGTTGTCCACCATTGAGGTCATTGCATCATATAAAAAGGCATTGTTGCAGTTTTGTCACCATCTACCAGCCTCAATACCTTGACAATGGGTTCCATTATTCGCAGCACCCTAGTAACCTTATCCCAAAAAGGTCTGCTGGCAATAAACTCCTCAATTCTTCTGCCAACTGGGGTATTGTGCTCCTTCATGGAGGCCCACTCCACTCCATTGAAGAGCCTCCTAAGTCCATCCTTTTTGGACTTTAATGATTGGACTCCTATACCATACAAGGAGGGTGCCTATGCTTGTATTACACATCTCAATAATACACTCCTATTAACTTCACATGGTATCAAAGCTCATGTGGGTTCAAGGACTATTAAAAGAATTTGAAGTCTATGATTCCGCCCTATTCCTATGTACTGTGATAATAAAGCAAAGCTACGTTCATTGCAAGTAACCCAACATTCCATGAGCATACCATACATATTGAGGTAGACTGTCACTTTGTTAGAGAGTCCATTCTGTCCAAACGCATAGCCACTTCATACATGAAGACTGAAGATCAGCTAGATGACATCTTTATAAAATCACTGCCAAAGACCAGATTCCTTTCTATGGTGGACAAGCTAGGCATGCATGATATCCATGCTCCAGCTTGAGGGGGAGTGTTAATATATTTAGGTTTTACTTGTTTATTTTGTGCACTCATTTGTCTGATCTTTCGTCCCATATTGGTGAACTCTGTATGGTGTGGACCACTCCTATCCTAAATAAGGAGGGTGCCTATGCTTGTATTACACATCTCAATAATAGACTTCTATTAACCTCACAATTATGTTTTCATATTCTTTCTATTATGCAAACTTTAGCTTGGACTCTCCCACTATGTAAATTTGTAGTAAGTTTTAATCTAATTTTATTGTTTATTGTTGAAATAAGTTGTAATTTCCTCAATTCTCACTCACAGTCACAGACCACTGCAACACTGCTTATGTAGTACGTTCCACCTAGAGGTCCTACCATTGTAGACCATATTATGTTTGCAGAATTCATGTCTTTTAAGTCTGTAAATTGTGCTTGCAAACTATAAAGATTCATTTTCTTCATCTCACCATTGAATATGACATTGAAATCCCCATCAAAATCCCCATTGAAACAATTCACCTTCCTTCACTCACAAATGAGACCCCTTACATATCCAATATGATATAATACGACATATTTATGCATAAATAAGTAGATCTATTCAAGTAGAAGGATATGGTAAAATTTCATATATTAGTTTGTTTAACAACGTCGAAATCAGACGTTTTCTTCCTTGGGTTGAACCAATTAGTTCGCAAAAGAAGGAAGAGGTAGTAGGAGGGCTATAATAGGAGCTAGAGGAAGAGCAAGAGGAGAAGGATGGGGTAGAGCAGATGGAATATTGGTAGGATGAAGACGGGGAAGCAAGAATCGGAGTTAAATGTTCACTTGTTCCTCACCTGACCCATACAGAAACTTGACTGTTGTTGTCGCCAAAGTGACAAATTCAGGATTCAACAATCTTCTCCTTGCTTGAAAAAGTCATAATTTCAGAAAAAATAGGAAAATTTAGATAAAGACCGTTCAGGAAGATGAGGACACGGAAGCAGGAGCGGGCGTGAAATGTTTCCTTGTGCTTCACCTGTCCCATACACAACCTTAATTGTTGTTTTAGCCATAGTGATAAATTTAGGATTCACCAATTTTAAGCTTGCTTGAAAAAGTCATAATCCTAGAAAAATGGGAAAATTTAGATAAAGATGGTTAAAGATTAGTCAACTATTCAAGAAAACCGAGAATAAGTCATCTATTTTCAGGGCGTGCATCTGTATATACACACATGTATGTTTGTATGTATGGCGTATTTGTATGGACAAACACATGATATATGTGTTCATGTATATATATATGTATATATATTGATATAAAGATGTATGTGCATAACATGGAAGATATGGGAGAGACTATTGTTTGTAAGAGAGAGGAAACCTTTCTAGTTGTAGTGCGGGAGTGGGAGGGTGGATGTGCAACTTTGGATTTCATTACAACACATCATAAGAACCTCTAAACTTGTTAGAAAAGCTAAATATGGGTCGTTGAGTTGTCGGCCTCAACTTCCTCATCAATAATTTCCATGCTATTGAACCAGTTACACATATGAGAAATATGGACTTTATGACTTTTTGAGAAATCCTAGTGATAATTTTTGTAATAACTAAGCCTCAAAGGGGAGTTAACTCTTCTTCTGTCACTCTGAAAACTTTCATTTACTCTGAACTCAAATCCCCATTGGATTAGATTCAGAGTTAAGACATTTTCTCGAATACCTATAGTGGTGTTGAGGGAATGGATCTAAGACCACTCCCTTGGTTCTAATCTTCAAAGTAAGCACCAATAGAATATGTTGAAGTCAATGTTCAAATTTTCATCGAAATTGGTGAAATTTCACTAATTATTTCGATGCCGCCAACGATTGGAGATAGAAATGGCTGTACATGTCTGTACGTAGGGAATTTCACCAAAAAAAATTAAATTTCGACAATTATTTCAAATTTTGACGAAATTAGGTAAATTTAGATGAAAAAGGCCCATTCCGTCCACATTTTGACGAAATTTTGAGAAACACATCTATTATTTCGAGAAATGGGGTACCATGTCCGCAGATTTTACAATGTGATTCCTTGGGCTTATTAGGGGCAATCTAAGTTATGTTCTTCTCTTCCTAGCCTAATTTTACCTCCCTTCTATTTCTCTCACTTCTATAAAGATCTACAAAGGAAATATTTAAAAATGTGTGGTGGAGTGATATCTATGACTATGATGACCCACTAACTTTCATTTTTGAGGTCACATGATTTATGCTATAGTGCGCAAAATTAGCATGGCTATCAAGATATTTTGTATGTATGCCATTATCAATCACACCTCTAACTACATGGTTGCGTCCTATAGGCTCTCACTACAAAAGCACACGACCAAGAATAAAGCTTGAGTTAATCCAGTATGCATTTTATCACTTGTAAGCATATGGAGATTAACAGTGAGACATAACTATGCTTGTATAAAACAAAGCAAATTGGAGCCAATATGTTGATAGGTATAATCAACAACGAGGATGACAACCATCATGGTTCAACGAGATGCATAAACCATAGTCGTCTCATGCTTCCTTAATACTCACTCACATACCACTGCAACATTGTTTATGTACTACGTCCTGTCATCCTACTGAGAGGTCCTACCATCCTAGATCATGCTTTGTTTCCATAAATTTGTCTCTTTACTTCTATATTTTGTGCTTGCAAACTATGATGACTTAATTCATTCATTTCGCCATTCAATTGACCTCAAAATCTCCATCGAAATACCCATCAAAATTGTTCAGCTTCTTTCACTCACACATTAGGAGCCCCACCCCCTCACATATCCAATGAGATATTATTGCATATTTGAGTAAGATCTACACTAGTAGATTGTTCTGGTAATATTTCGTTAAATAATTCGATCATTTGGTGGTCGAAACGCCAAGAATGCATCTGTCGAAATTTCCGTCAAAATTTGTCAACATTTTGTTTCTGTGGCTACCGAAACAACATCGAAATCGGAAATTTTCTTCCTTGGTTGAAGTCGTGGAATTTTTTGGGTTTCCTTTGGAATAGATTGGACTTCCTCTACACAAGAGTCTTTATCATGACCAAAGAAATTGTATTTATGACAAGTATCTAGCAATCATTCATATTCAAAAGAGATGTTATGAACTACGCCATCATCACTTTGGAGTTCTCGAAACTTGGGGAATTTTTGAGTTGGAGGCCATTAGGACTTGAATAAGAGCGAATCCAACTCTAGTACATTCTTTGGTCATTCTATCAGAACCCCAAAAAGCCAATACGTTCTAGCATTCTCTTGTCCATAGTTCTAGAAAATTCTAATCCAGATAGACACATTAATCAGATTGAGCTTCTTCAATGGGTCACGTGGTCTTTATTTTATTCATATTATTGACTTGCCTTTGATCAGACCGAGCCCCTTCTCGAAAGCATATTCCAAATCTGATAGATCTGAGATTTGATGAGAAATAATCTGTTACTTCTCCCAATGATCTCCATTGTACCACCCGGGCTCCACAACCACCACAAGCACTACTCGAGACTTGGAAGGTTTAGTTTGAAATCGAGTACATACCTTGTGAGGCAACATTTTCATCGACAAGCATCTCCCAAGCCTCAGATCTGGGATAAACAAGACCTCTATCTTCAAACTTGATTTCTATATGAGCTTGTGAAGTATAATCTTCTTCCACATTAAATATGTCTGCCGAGCTCCTTGGAGAGGTGATCATTTAAAACCAATGGAACAATGCTTGAAGTTATCTTCCTCTAGATCCGAGTTTCCTTTGGGGAGGAGGGTGGCGACATCACCCAATAGCCAGAGCCTCTTTGTGTGGCTTAGCCATATTTTTTTGGAATCAAGAGTTGGAAGCATATACTAAGCTAAAAGTAATTCACAAAGCATAGAAATCATGGATGAAGACCACCTCTATGAGCGCGGGTACACATCGTGTGGGAATTATACATGACATTTAACGCCCTTTGTCAGGACCAAAAAACACCATCTCAAATGACAATAATGATGTGTGGGACTGTTATATGCAATGTAACATGTCATCTAGGTGATCTTAATCACAAAGCCAACTTGAACATGCTAGTAACATGGGAATCTGGCCTATCTCGCTGGAAGAATTTGAAGATAAGGATGTTGCCAGTTTTCAATGCCAGTATTGCTTGTCAAAACTGGTGAGGGTGATGATGGAGACACCGTCGGTTTCCGGTGGAGATGAGGACGCTGATGTGGAGCCATGATGTAGGTTGTAGATGGAGGTGGTGGAGATTGATGACAATGGAGATGAGAACCACCATGGTGACAACAGTTAGGTGCGAGCTGCTGAAGGGATGACGAAAGTGGCGGATGCGGTAGCTAAGAGCGGGCTACTATTTGACTTCTCTTCTTGTAGGGTTAGGATAAGGACTGATATTGTTACGACCTCACCTCTCAGTAACCCCCAATTTAGGGAGACCAAGGGGTTGAAGCCGCACCCATTAATTCCGGATCAAAGGTTCAACATATAACCATAAACAATTAAACAGACTATACTGAAAAAATGGTAATAAAATTTTTCTTTGCATACCTTTGAAAAGTTGGGAATAAATTAACTTCTAACCTCCACTGATCTATTCTAACTAATTCCTCCTTGTTCTTTATTTCTTGAATTCACAAGGTGTCGCTTTACTGTTTGTTTTTTTGAGATTTGTACCTAAATCGCCGACAAACAAAACGACGATCAGCCGAAGCTGGTATGTGGAGGAAGCAATAATGTTCAACTATGCTAACAACATAATCATTCAATTAATCATTTAACAATCAAGATTACGTTTGAGATATAACTCCGCGATCCAAGGGTACCCTATCCTCTGTATTGTCCCCATTAAACCCCTCATGATCCACCTATAAGTGAACCAGTTTCTAGGGTTGAGTCACATGGAACTACTCGTAGGTAGACCACTCCTTTAACTCGGGGTACGCTAAAGAGTCTCATGGTGCTACACGTAGGTAGCCCAGTTTCTAACTCACGGTAACCTAGACCTTGCTCTAGGATTACCCCCTTTTTAGCCCTTTCAAAGTAGCAGAGGTGGACCCTGATCTAGCCAGTTATATATGTATACTTATGGTGATAATCATAGCCACTTTATAATTGCATAAAATAAATAAACATCCAAACTGTTCAGTTGCATTCAATGCGATCAAACGTTCGAGAAACCATCAGGAAACATAAGCGGTTAATCATAAGTAACCACATACCTTTGATTGCAGATTTCAAGATAGAATTACTATGTAGAGAAATCCAATCAACAAGCAAATCCTGAAATAAAAGGACAATTTTCCTTTTATTAATATTTATCCAATTTTCATCATATTACTTAGGGTTTCAGTTCCTATTTTAGGGTTCCTTTAGAAATTAGGGTTTTCACTTCTTCTTTCCTTATTATCATCCTTAATTTATTAAACTACATAAAACCCCTAATTTCTCAGTAAAATTCCTTTATTAAGCATCTAATTATCTTATTCCACAAAAACATGTTTTTTATCTCCTTTTATCCCAAATTAGGGTTTCCATGTAAATTAACTTCCTTTTAGGCATTATAACTCTAAATCTCACACTTTTGCATTCAAACTGATAATCATATCACCTTTATCATTAACAAAGTTAAACTTATCAATTTGATCTATTGATTTACCAAAATACACTTTAATCATGCAATTAGGGTTTCTCATCAATTCTTAATACACTTTATTAACAATTTAAGGTACTTTTGCAAAACGAACTGGAATCAGGTCATACTATCATTTTTAACAGATTCCTTGTATTTTTCTATACAATTTTCATATATAAAGTTTTCTCATTAGATAATCCTAGCAATTTCTATTAATTTCGCAAGATAAATCCTTTTTCCTGAATTTCTAGCAGAGAGGCGAAATTACCAATTATTTGGACCGTCGGATGTGCCGCGGTCCACGGTGGTCTCCTGATCCAGCGGTCCGCGCAAAGCGCCTCCACTCGGCCCCTGACTCACGCGCCTGGAAGCCTGGATCGTCGGATCTCCCCGGGTCCACGGTGGAATCAGGATCAAGGGCTCCCGCCTCGATTGGCCCGGCCGTTAGATCACAATCGGACGAAGACTGTTGTTCGTCTTCTTCACTCCAGGACACGGCGGTGCCGCGTCAATCCCTCGCCGAAGCTAAGTCAATCAGGAGCAGGAGATGGAGTTGGGTTCTGGGAACACACCGCCTAAGTTCGCGAAGGTGCACTGGACTAGGAGGACCCCTATTTATAGGGTACGAGGGCCTTTCTAGGTTTTCCCAACCCTGCCGCCGTCCCAGTCCTCAGCCCGATTGGGCGTTTTGAGTACACACCACGAAATCCATCAAAACCTAGATCTAGATCCTTCGCCCGGGTCTCCCGAACTCAACGGGACACGAAACATGAGTGCACATGCACTGTATCGATTGGAAAATCGAGGGGAAAAACCCCTGTATCGCGCTACTGTCTGAGTCCTGTTGGGACTCTAGACGATGACCGCGATCCGTTGGATTAAAATCCAACGGTCAGCGTTGTCCGCGTTTAAACCAAAAAGGAAAATCAATTCCTAATTATTCAAGGAAAAGTCTATTTTGATGATAACTTGAATATTTAATAACTCTTAATCCTTAACTCCGTTTTATCTCAAATTTTGAGGAAAACTCGTTTATACCTTTATCTTTCCGTGTACAAAAATTGGAGTCATTATCCAAAGGAAACGAGCCCTTTACTTCAGTTTCAAGTTATCCCTTATTTAGTTGTATTTTCCACATATTCCTTATTTCTTTTGCCATTATCTAATTATCCTGAGTTCCTTGAACCCCAAGGAACCCTTTTAACTCGAAATCTTATTTGGGAAAATATCTTTTAGCCTTAAAATCATTTCTTTTTATTTTCCTCATATATTCCTTTATTAAATGAAATTCCTTTTTCATTTCTTTTTGTTTTTCTTTTAATCCTTTAATTGGGCTTAATGGCCACAAATGCCCAATAAGAACACATACAAGCTATCAAACACAAAATCCATTCAATCCATTCAAACAATTCATCACATCAACTATGGATTTCATTTATCTTTAAAAAGAACATTTATAATTTCATTACATATTTTGGAAAAATCGAGGTTATAACATCCTCCCCTACTTATAGGAATTTTGCCTTGAAAATTCATCAATCAAGCAAACAAATCAGGATATGCTTTTTCCATGTCCGTCTTCAGCTCCCATGTGGCCTCATCCTCTCCATGGTGTTTCCAAAGAACCTTTACCATCTCTATATTCTTATTCCTGAGCTCTTTTACCTTAGTATCTATAATACACAAAGGTAACTCAGGATAAGACAGCTTTCCTTGAAGCTCAATAGGTTCAATGCTCAACACATGGCTCGGGTCTTGCACATATCGCTTCAGATTGGACACGTGAAACACATCATGCATCATACTATATTGAGGGGTAACACCAAATGATAAGCCACCTCACCAATCCGTTCTAATACCTCAAACGGACCCACATATCGGGGACTCAACTTTCCTCTATTTTTAGCTATAGCTCGGAGCGGTCGGATTTTCAGAAAAACATGCTCTCCCACAGTGAAATGCACATCAGTCCTCTTCGCATCAACATACGACTTCTGTCGATCCTAGGCTCTCTTTAGCCTTTGCCTGATCAAAGCGACTTTATCAGCATACACTTGGAGTTCATCTGACCTCAACAAGGTCCTCTCACCAACATCATCCCAGTGAAGTGGTGACCGACACAGTCTCCCGTATAGAGCTTCATATGGAGGCATCCCGATACTGGCTTGGTAACTATTGTTGTATGCAAACTCTGCTAGAGGTAAGTACTGCTCCCATTATCCACCCCAATCGAGCACACAAGCTCTCAAAAGATCCTCTAAAGTCTGGATTGTCCTTTCTGACTGTCCATCTGTCTGGGGGTGATAAGCGGTACTGAACTTTAACCTTGTACCAAGTTCCTCTTGAACCTGCTTCCACAGTTTGGAAGTAAACTTCGGATCTCTATCAGATATGATGGAACTGGGCACGCCATGCAAACACACTATTTCTCGAATATACAACTCAGCTAAGTCTGACACTTTGGAAGTGGTTTTCAGTGCAAGGAAGTGTGCTGACTTGGTAAGGCGATCCACCACAACCCATATTGCATCATGACCTCTCTTGGTCCGGGGTAAACCCACCACAAAATCCATGGTGATCTGATCCCATTTCCATTCCGGAATCTCTATAGACTGTAAAAGTCCACCAGGTCGTTGATGTTCAGCCTTCACCATCTGGCACGTAAGACAACTGGCCACATAAGCTGCAATGTCTCTCTTCATTCCTGGCCACCAGAAAAACCTCTGCATGTCCTTAAACATCTTAGTAGTCCCTGGGTGTACTGTGTACTTAGAACCATGAGCTTCTTTTAAGATACGTTCTTTCAGCGGTGAGTCTTCAGGAATCCATATACGATTCTCAAATCTGATTCCTCCATCTACTCCCAAAGAAAGGCGGGTCTGAGACTTCTTCATCAAGCCTCTCATCTTGTCAAGTTCACTACTGACCAACTGTGCTGCCACAATTTCACTCAACAAATCAGACTGTATCTGAATGTTGGCCAATCGAACTCGATCACCTAACGGTTGAGGAGCCATTTCACCAACTCTTCCAAGCTCTTCCACTGACTGGACAGAACAGCTGCACACCTGAGCTGTTTCCGACTCAACGCATCTGCCACAACATTGGCCTTCCCTGGATGATAGGCAATGGTAAAGTCATAATCCTTCATGTATTCCATCCATCTTCGTTGTCGTAGGTTTAAGTCTTTCTGTGTCAGAAGGTACTTTAAGCTCTTATGGTCAGTGAAGATCTCAAAAGTTGCACCATACAGGTAATGCCGCCAAATCTTCAAGGCATGAATGATAGCAGCCAACTCTAAGTCATGTGTCGGGTAATTCACCTCATTAGGCTTGAGTTGTCGGGAAGCATAAGCAACCACATGTCGATTCTGCTCCAAAACACAGCCAAGACCCATTTTGGATGCATCGGTGAAGATCATGAAACCCTCATTGCCTGATGGTAGGGTTAAAACTGGTGTAGCGGTCAACTTTTCTTTCAGTTCTTGAAAACGAGCCTCACAAACATCGGACCACACAAACTTCACATCCTTATGAGTCAACATGGTCAAGGGCAAGGCTGTCTTTGAGAAATCCGAAATGAAACGCCGATAGTATCCTGCTAACCCCAAGAAGCTTCGGATCTCGGAGGGGTTCTTCAGTGTAGGTCAGTCTCGAACTGCTGACACCTTTGTTGGATCCACGACGATCGTTCCTCCTGAGATGATATGTCCAAGGAACATGACTCGGTCTATCCAAAACTCACATTTTGAGAATTTCCCATAGAACTTCTTCTTTCTCAGGATATCAAGGACTTTACTTAGGTGGTCTCGGTGTTGCTCTAAGTCATTGGAGTATACCAAAATGTCATCTATGAACACTATGACAAACGAGTCAAGGAAGGGTTGTAACACACTGTTCATAAGGTTCATGAACACACTGGGTGCATTGGACAACCCAAAAGGCATAACCACAAACTCATAATGGCCATATCGTGTTCGAAAAGCTGTTTTTGGAATGTCCTCACTCTTGACTCTCAACTGGTGGTAACCCGATCTTAAGTCAATTTTGGAAAAGACTCGAGCAGACTTCAACTGGTCAAACAGGTCATCTATTCGGGGTAAAGGGTATTTGTTCTTAATGGTAGCTTGGTTGATCATCCGATAGTCTATACACATACGCAGCGAGCCATCCTTTTTCTTTACAAAAAGGACTGGAGCTCCCCATGGCGATGTGCTAGGACGGATAAAACCCTTGTCTAGCAATTCCTGCAATTGTTTCTTCAACTCGAGCAACTCTGCAGGGGCCATTCTATAAGGTGCACGTGAAATAGGGCTTGTTCCTGGAGCTAGCTCTATGGAAAAATCCACCTCTCTCTCGGGAGGAATCCCGGGTAGATCATCCGGAAAAACATTTGCATAGCTCTTGACTACCTCTATTTCCTCTAAGGGTTGCACCTTGGGTTCGGGCTCGGTAACAACTGCTAGGAAAGCTTGACAACCTTTACTCATCATTCTTTCTGCCTTCAGGGATGACACATACAAACTGGTGGTGGCATCTTTCCTACCTCTAATGACAAAAGGTGGGTGACCTGGTTCCCTAATGATCACTTTCTTTTCCCTACAGTCGATTTGGGCCCTATAAGTATAAAGCCAATCCATTCCGATGATCACATCAAAATCATTCATGTCAAGAAGGATAAAATCTGTAGGAAACTCATGATCTCGATATTTCACAGGTATCACCGGAGTTTTCAAAAGAGAGGTAAAGATTCGACCACTTGGGGTTGTAACATCTAAGACATATCCTAAATCCTTGATATCCAAACAAAGCATAGTTGCAAGATTCCTCGAAATGAAAGTATTAGTAGATCCAGAATCAAATAATGCTTTTACATTATGTCCCAAGACTTCAAGCATGCCTACATTATTGTTCACCATACATTAGACTATTACATGCTTAACTTTCAAAACATAAAGAAAAACTCTAAGGGTTATTACCCTCAATCAACCGATTTGCAATAGCTTGAGCTTCTTCGTTGTCAATAGCGAACACTCGAGCTTGTCTTCTTTCTCCAGCAGGTGGGGCCACAACTACCGGTGGGGCTGCTACTGGTGGGGCTGCTACTGGAATTGGTCCTTTTGGCTCTGGTAGAGGACAAGCAGCTTGCATATGTCCCTCTTGATGGTACCGATAACACGTCCTCTTCTTGTAGCGACACTCACCAGCATGCCCTTTTCCACAAATGCGGCAAGGAGGTCGGTTGTTCTCTTGGCGGGGTCTTCCATGCCTTCCTCCATGTTTCCCTTTGGCTTGAGAGCGTCCTTGACCCTTCTTGTGGTGGTTTCTCTGACCTTGGACTCCTTCAATGAAACCCAAAAACCCCTTGGGTGGAAGCTGTGCAGGCATCACGGTTCTCTCCATGTCTAAGGCAGTGTTGTAAGCTTCTGCGAAGGTTTTAGGTTTGCTTGCCATCACATGAGGCCTGATGGTAGGGTGAAGACGCTCTATGAAGTGATCCACCCTCCTTTCCTCATCCATCTTGTACCCAAAGCGTTCTAGGATCCGAAACTTGTGCCCAAAGTCTGCCACAAAGGAATTTCCTTGAGTCATGTTAGTGAATTCTCTTTCCTTCTCTTTCTTAGCTGCAACCGGGACGAATCTGGAAGTGAAGATGGTTTTGAAATCAGCCCATGCCATTTGTTCCTCAGTCAGATCTCGGCCTGTGATGTGAGTCTCCCACCATATCTTAGCTGCTCCTTCCAGAAGGTGAGCAGCAAAGAGGACCTTCTTGCTCGGCTGTACTTCAAGCATGCGGAAACCATTCTCTACTGCAAGTATCCAGGCTTCTGCTTTATCAACCACCTCAGTCTTATCTTCTCCCCAGAACTTTTCTATGTTCAGCTTGACAAAATCTAGGATGGTGGCTCCCACACGTGGACGAACAGGGTGTGGTTCACCATTCTCAACTCTAACTATGTCTCGAAGGGCCAAAGCATTAATAGCCTCTGTCAACTTCCTCTGTTGCTCTAACCACACGGTATCAGGGGTAGGGATCATCATGGTGGGTTCTGAATCATCGACTGGGTCCTCATCCATCTTGGCTTCTTCCTCAT
The DNA here is from genome assembly GCA_963693085.1 of Alisma plantago-aquatica. Taxonomy (NCBI): domain Eukaryota; kingdom Viridiplantae; phylum Streptophyta; class Magnoliopsida; order Alismatales; family Alismataceae; genus Alisma; species Alisma plantago-aquatica. Next base: position 269,845,874 of record OY856415.1, on the reverse strand, counting down.
ACACGTGTTGCTCTTCATATCCTTGATCTTCTTCTTGGTTCAGGTTACTAAATGGTACCGGGTCAGGGTTAGGGACCTCTTGAGTGACTTCTTCAGGCCTCTTCCTCTTCTTAGAGGATCCATCCTCATGGTTCCTATTCCTCTTTCCAGAAGACTCCTTTCCTTTACGGGGAGGCCAAACACTCCTAGCCCAGTTTCTAACTCACGGTAACCTAGACCTTGCTCTAGGATTACCCCCTTTTAGCCCTTTCAAAGTAGCAGAGGTGGACCCGGATCTAGCCAGTTATATATGTATACTTATGGTGATAATCATAGCCACTTTATAATTGCATAAAATAAATAAACATCCAAACTGTTCAGTTGCATTCAATGCGATCAAACGTCCGAGAAACCATCGGGAAACATAAGCGGTTAATCATAAGTAACCACATACCTTTGATTGCAGATTTCAAGATAGAATTACTATGTAGAGAATAACTCACGGTAACCTAGACCTTGCTCTAGGATTACCCCCTTTTAGCCCTTTCAAAGTAGCAGAGGTGGACCCGGATCTAGCCAGTTATATATGTATACTTATGGTGATAATCATAGCCACTTTATAATTGCATAAAATAAATAAACATCCAAACTGTTCAGTTGCATTCAATGCGATCAAACGTCCGAGAAACCATCGGGAAACATAAGCGGTTAATCATAAGTAACCACATACCTTTGATTGCAGATTTCAAGATAGAATTACTATGTAGAGAAATCCAATCAACAAGCAAATCCTGAAATAAAAGGACAATTTTCCTTTTATTAATATTTATCCAATTTTCATCATATTACTTAGGGTTTCAGTTCCTATTTTAGGGTTCCTTTAGAAATTAGGGTTTTCACTTCTTCTTTCCTTATTATCATCCAGTGTTTCAAAAAGCGGTATGCGTTATGCGTTCGGAGAGGTCACCTTGTAGAGTATATGCGGTATGCGGGAGTATATGCGGAAGTATATGCGGTTTTGGATTTTTTTATTAATTATTATATATATGTATTAATCATGATTTACATATTTAATTTGTGCAATGGTGTATCTAAATAGTACAATTACAAGAATAATGGATGCAATTATGCAAATATGCAATCATCACAACTTAAATAAATACAAACATGCACTATAATCTAAATTTAAACAATGTAAATGTATAAAACAAGAAATCAAAATATCTCTAACTAAAAATCGGGGTATAATCGGCCTTGTATGCGGCCGTACAACCGATTATGCGGCTTGGACCGCTTTTTGGACCGATTTTTATTATGCGGATTTTTGGAGGACCGCACCTTGTATGCGACCGCTTATGAGGGCGCATACACCGGTTTTTAAAACACTGTTATCATCCTTAATTTATTAAAGTACATAAAACCCCTAATTTCTCAGTAAAATTCCTTTATTAAGCATCTAATTATCTTATTCCACAAAAACATGCTTTTTATCTCCTTTTATCCCAAATTAGGGTTTCCATGTAAATTAACTTCCTTTTAGGCATTATAACTCTAAATCTCACACTTTTGCATTCAAACTGATAATCATATCACCTTTATCATTAACAAAGTTAAACTTATCAATTTGATCTATTGATTTACCAAAATACACTTTAATCATGCAATTAGGGTTTCTCATCAATTCTTAATACACTTTATTAACAATTTAAGGTACTTTTGCAAAACGAACTGGAATCAGGTCATACTATCATTTTTAACAGATTCCTTGTATTTTTCTATACAATTTTCATATATAAAGTTTTCTCATTAGATAATCCTAGCAATTTCTATTAATTTCGCAAGATAAATCCTTTTTCCTGAATTTCTAGCATAGAGGCGAAATTACCAATTATTTGGACCATCGGATGTGCCGCGGTCCACGGTGGTCTCCTGATCCAGCGGTCCGCGCAAAGCGCCTCCACTCGGCCCCTGACTCGCGCGCCTGGAAGCCTGGATCGTCGGATCTCCCCGGGTCCACGGTGGAATCAGGATCAAGGGCTCCCGCCTCGATTGGCCCGGCCGTTAGATCACAATCGGACGAAGACTGCTGTTCGTCTTCTTCACTCCAGGACACGGCGGTGCCGCGTCAATCCCTCGCCGGAGCTAAGTCAATCAGGAGCAGGAGAGGGAGTTGGGTTCTGGGAACACACCGCCTAAGTTCGCGAAGGTGCACTGGACTAGGAGGACCCCTATTTATAGGGTGTGAGGGCCTTTCTAGGGTTTCCCAACCCTACCGCCGTCCCAGTCCTCAGCCCGATTGGGCGTTTTGAGTACACACCACGAAATCCATCAAAACCTAGATCTAGATCCTTCGCCCGGGTCTCCCGAACTCAACGGGACACGAAACATGAGTGCACATGCACTGTATCGATTGGAAAATCGAGGTGAAAAACCCCTGTATCGCGCTACTGTCCGAGTCCTGTTGGGACTCTAGACGATGACCGCGATCCGTTGGATTAAAATCCAACGGTCAGCGTTGTCCGCGTTTAAACCAAAAAGGAAAATCAATTCCTAATTATTCAAGGAAAAGTCTATTTTGATGATAACTTGAAAATTTAATAACTCTTAATCCTTAACTCCGTTTTATCTCAAATTTTGAGGAAAACTCGTTTATACCTTTATCTTTCCGTGTACAAAAATTGGAGTCATTATCCAAAGGAAACGAGCCCTTTACTTCAGTTTCAAGTTATCCCTTATTTAATTGTATTTTCCACATATTCCTTATTTCTTTTGCCATTATCTAATTATCCTGAGTTCCTTGAACCCCAAGGAACCCTTTTAACTCGAAATCTTATTTGGGAAAATATCTTTTAGCCTTAAAATCATTTCTTTTTATTTTCCTCATATATTCCTTTATTAAATGAAATTCCTTTTTCATTTCTTTTTGTTTTTCTTTTAATCCTTTAATTGGGCTCAATGGCCACAAAGGCCCAATAAGAACACATACATGCTGTCAAACACAAAATCCATTCAATCCATTCAAACAATTCATCACATCAACTATGGATTTCATTTATCTTTAAAAAGAACATTTATAATTTCATTACATATTTTGGAAAAATCGAGGTTATAACAGATATGCTCTGGCACCTTGTTAACACAGAGATTATGGAGGCAAAGCAAGTTGACTTTACTATCAACGGGCATAGTCACAAATTCGGTATTCGGGATACGTTCGGCCAAGCTGAAAAATTCGGAATTCGGGAATTATGCGGAAAATTCGGATAAAAACCGGTCAACGTACAATAAAAGTTCGGTCAACTATTCGGAAAAAGTCGGCTGAAAAAGGATTATACACACACACACACACACACACACACAAATACATAAACATATATATATACACACACATATGATGATTTAAAATGACTAAACATCAAACTGATTATCCTAGTATTGAAAGATTGACTAATACATAGATGTATCATAAATTTTAGAATAATCACCCGACAGACTGATAACTGATTGCAAATTGATATTGCAAATAAGAAGTGAACGAAAAAAGGAAGGGTTACGCGGTCAGTGGATGTTGTAGAGGGCTGACAAGCTTATTCATCTTGAGCTTGAATGTTTTTTTGACTTATGTTAAATTCACACGTCCAGTGATCCCAACTTGAGCTAAAAAAAGAATGAAAATAAAAAAACAAAACTAGGGTGAAACAGGGGATGAGGATGTTGGATGGTGGATGAAGGGGAGGTAATTGAAGGCTGGGAACGGGAAGAACGGGAATGAGGGTGTTGGAGGATATGTGGAAACAAAAGAAAGGGGAAATCAGGGAGGAAGGAGAAATAGTCAAAGATGGATAATAGGACGACATAGTATAAAGAGGAAACAAACTGTCTTAAGTGTCTAACAAGGAAGAACTAGAAGAAAATGAAAAAAATGGGTGAAATGAGAGGAAGGAGAAAGGGACAAATATGATGTAGGAGGAAGATAAAGAAGAGAGGACGAAAAAGAGGTGGAACATGGAAGTTGGAAGCAGCCGGAAGAGGAAGAAAATGGGAGGAAGAGGGGACGGTGGAGGAGAAAGAATGGGAAGTAATAGAAATTGTTGCAGCAGGAAGAAATCGGGGAGGAAGAGGGGACGACGGAGCAGGAAGAAGGGGAAGAAGTGGAAGCAGCAAGCAGCTGGGAGAAATCAGAGAGGAAGAGGGGATGGTGGAGGAAGAAGGGGAAGAAGTGGGAGCAGCAAGCAACAAGCACAAATCGGGGAAGAAGGGCGGAGAATGGAGGAGGAAGATGGAGCATACATGTAGAATGTTAAGGATTACTCCTCCTGGCTCAGGGTGTGTCAGGGGATAGAGGAAGGTTGGAGGTTTTAGTGGAACCCTGCTACAAGTACAGAAGGACGTGAAAAAACAAATGTGAAGCAAAAGTACAGAACTGTATAAAATGACGGAAAAATGTATTGAACGCGTTTAAAACGCAAACGCGAATTAAACGCGTTTAAAACGCGAATTAAACACATTTTAAAATGTATTATTCGGTTTGGAGTTTAAAACGGACGTTATATACGACAGGTGAATAATACACGTTTTAAACGCGTTTTTTTGAAAAAGTGGAGTATATTGTGACTATGTGAACGGGGCATGCCTATTTATATGGACTTGGGTGGCAGATAATAACCCAATTGCACATTACGAGACTAAACAACATATACAAAGAATAAGTAATGAATACTCAACACATATATTCTAACATAAATACAGCATGATAATATGTCCTAGGTCTAGATACATTATCTATGATCAAATCTCTAGTCTCTACAATGGAAATAAATCTCTAGGAAGAAGTGGGAGCAGCAAGCAACAAGCACAAATCGGGGAAGAAGGGGGGAGAATGGAGGAAGATGGAGCATACATGTAGAATGTTAAGGATTACTCCTCCTCCTCCTCCTAGCTCAGGGTGTGTCAGGGGATAGAGGAAGGTTGGAGGTTTTAGTGGAACCCTGCTACAAGTATTGAAGGACGTGAAAAAACAAATGTGAAGCAAAAGTACAGAACTGTATAAAACGGCGAAAAAACGTATTGAACGCGTTTAAAATGCAAACACGAATTAAACGCGTTTAAAAAGCAAATTAAACACGTTTAAAACTTATTATTTGGTTTGGAGTTTAAAACGGACGTCATATACGACAGGTGAATAATACACGTTTTAAACGCGTTTTTTTGAAAAAGTGAAGTATATTGTGACTATGTGAACGGGGCATGCCTATTTATAAGGACTTGGGTGGCAGATAATAACCCAATTGCACATTACAAGACTAAACAACATATACAAAGAATAAGTAATGAATACTCAACACATATATTCTAACATAAATACAGCATGATAATATGTCCTAGGTCTAGATACATTATCTATGATCAAATCTCTAGTCTCTACAATGGAAATGAGATATCACATCTCTTGATGAGATAATTTTCGAATTTGTGCGCATATGTAGGTGAAACAAATATCCAGGTTACCCTGCCAATTAAATGTGTATTCCCAATACCATTATATGCATCATCGATATATTCAATATAATTATCTGCCATCATCAATTGAGACGTCTCTGTATGCCATCAACTCTTCTTATTAAAGTTTCTAAATGTTAGTTTTCTGTATTTTCTAATTTCATATGTTTTCATTTGTCTTGGGTTTACACAGTTTTGTTAAAAAATTCTCTCTAGCTTTCATTGATACTGTCTTAGCAGTATAAATGTAAGCCGTTAGTTTTGATTCTTATAAGTATGACTGGGTTATTAATGCCTTTAGTTGTATTCATTTCAACATTTATTGAAGAGAAAGTTGGTTAAGATTCAGAGATTTTAACTTCCTAAACTAACTAAGCATTTTAATGCAGGTAGATCCACACTGTTCATATAAAGTTACTGCTTCTGTCTCTTTCACAGCTTCAGCTGGGAGATTGTTTCTCTCTTATCCGTCCCAGGTAATGCCTTTCTGATGGAAGGCTGTGAATGTATTATCACTTTTAAACTGCTCAATGGAAGCAATTAATCATGGACAAGATAAATGCATACTAATATTTACATTTTCATTTTGATGGAACACTACAAAATGCTAAGATGGAGCACCAAAGAGATTTGATAATAAGTAATGGATGTAGAAGTTTGTTACAGACTGTGAGAATCAGTGCTAGCTGTTACTATGACCGTGTTCATGTGCTAGAGTACGGATTAATTGGGAGTTTTTTTATCCTGTTTGGTGTATGGCTTTACTAAAATCTTATTCATAAAAGGTGTTGAATATAACCTGGTCTGTTTATATGGCCTGATATTGCTTGCAGAGCTTGAAATTTAAAGATGTTTTTACTTATCCTTCACATAATATTTCGTTTTGACTCCATAAGGAAACATGTTTACAATTTTAAGGGAGCAGTTTGTTTATTAAAATCTTATGAAGAATTGCGTTGACAAAAATATTTGTTATGAAATTGTGGAGTTGTTTGAACTTTCTTGCCTTACTGCCATCATTGCTAAAAGAAAAATATGCATATTGGATAGTTTTATCTTAGTTATCTGAATTCACTGTTGCTGATTAATTATTCAGTTGTTTATTTCGACTACTTATGGTATATTTCTAAGTTTCACCCTGATCAATTCATAACTGTTTCAGATTGCTGGTTTCTTGGTTTCTGTTCTATTTTTCGCTCTGATGCGCCAGTCACATGCTTGGGAACTGGGTCTACCATTACCATGCATCCTTAGTGCTGTGGAGATGAATTTACGAATGCCCATTCCCTTTTCTCTCCTTGTCATTTTACCACTTTTTATTTCCATAGGGGCATCCCTCATACAAGCTGTCCCCTTACCTGTTGGCAGCTTCTTTACCATCTCAGTGATCTGTTACTTAATTGCAAACGGTTCTGCTATCATTTTGATATTCTTTTCCAGACTAGTCCTTTATGCGGCAGCAAGCATCCATGTGTTCATGAGAATGCGGTTAGTATTATTAAAATGTATCATGTTTCTAATAATATTGTTGTATACGACCAGTAGCTTATTTTTTACGCTCAGTTGCTGATGGGACCTGCTTAGCCGACTATTTTCATCATGATTGTATAATTCGAAGTGTTGTTCTATAACGTTGTGTTGTTGTATTGATATGTACACCCCTGTCCTTTTATAGGAGAGGAGGCTATTACAATGAGGCACAAAAGAAGCGGACTAACCCTAATGGGCCATGGGCAACAAGCCTATGTAGACAATAGACTAATAACTTATTAACTAAATAAGCTATATTCTAACACATTAATCATTGCAAATAGAGAAATCCCGTAAATACACGAAAGCTAGGCAGAATTCAACTAAATTTTGGAATCCTGCAAAAATCATGAAGTATTAGCTTGCACCTATTCAAATATTATACAACCATCTAAATCATATGTAGCAAAACAAAAACCATTCCAGTCAATTACTTATTGAGGATTACTTTATAAGAGGGTGGTGAAGTGGTTATCGGACCGTGGTCCAAACTAGGAGATGTCAGGTTGACATTCTGTTGAAGCTAAATTTGTTAACATATTTATTGCTTTGTGTTATATGTTGTTCTTTATCACTTTTGTCTGTAATTGGCCTCCCTCTCTTATACTGTATAAAGCGAGGTCTTGTAATTGTTTTGATTATCTCAATAAATTCTATTACTCTACATGGTTTCTGAGCGGTCTGATCCACCCTAACCTTGTTCCCATGTCCACCGTAACCCTGCTTCCCATCTCCACCCCCTAACCCATGCCGTCGCCATCTCTCCTTCTTCCTTCCTTCTTCCCATAACCCTAAGGTCCCTAACCCTACTGCAACCGCCTCTTCTCCTTCCCTTCCCCTCCCCTGCTGTCCTAACCTGCCGCTAGACCCCCCATTGACCCTCCTACCGCCGTAAACACCAACATAGGTCTCCCCTCCCGTCGCCTCATCCCCCCACAACCTCTTTCTCCCACCAACACAGTTTTGTTTCCAATGCTTCCCTATCCTATACTTGCAAGCCTATCCACTCCCCTGTTCATCCCTAACAACCTATCCATCTTCTAATCCCTTCACCCTCTAACTAGGCTTCTCTTTCTATTCGGGGGCATCACCCTTCTCTACCTACGTCACATGTCAATGTAAAATGACATTGTGATGTAGGTTTCTTCTTTTTCCTTCTCTACGACCCATGTATAGGGTTCCTCTACCGTTCGACGCTCTGCTGTTCGACGTGTTTCGTCCAAGGAATGAGGTATCCGATTTCGATACCGTTTCGACAGCATGGAAATCGAAATTTATGGAAATTTCGACAGAAATTTCGATAAATGCAATCGTGCCCGTTTCGACGCCAAAATGAATGAATTAATTTATGAAATTTTACAGGTGTGATCTCTACACCTAAATGCATCATTTTATGCAATAAAATTTTATGTGGGGGTAGGTTAGGGAGGGGGTCCTTCATGTGGGAGGTAAGGGAACTGTCCTGTTTCTTGAGGATTTCGATGAATGATTTCGATGACAAAATGTAGGAATTAAGTTATGCAATTTTGTAAGTATGATCTATATACATGCATGTACTTGTTTGTGTTATAATATCAAATATTGGATATGTAGGGCATCCCACACATTTTACTTGGGTTTATAGTTTGTTGCTGATATTGACTCAATAGTCAACCATTTCATTGGTCCCAAGAATACTAGTGCAATGTTTCCAAGCTAAATCATCATTTGTTGGTGTGGTTGGCTTCCTAGCACCCTCATTGTCTAATAAATCACCACTAGGATACATGTCATCCACATTGCAGAAACTAAAATAGCATGCATCACATAAGTATTTAATAATTTGAATAGAAAATATTAGGGAAATGCAATGCAATTATGATATACTATAAGTATATACTATGTATGAGTACTAAATGGTGAAATGACCCCAATCCCCCTTTGCTCCTCTTCAAAAATCAACAATAACAAGGATTGCAATTATTGAAATTTTCATCGAAATTTGGCGAAATTCATCGAAATCGTCGAAATTTGGCGAAACTCATCGAAATAATCGAAATCGAAACAGTCGCACGTTTCGGTACCAGATAGCATCGAAATCGAAATTTCGAGCGAAATTTCGATGATTTCGACGAAACCTCATTCCATGGTTTCGTCACACTCCTCTATATGCTACTGCTGATCCATGTTTTCAATCACACTTATCTGTCTGCTCTCATGGCTTCCACTGATGCCTCCCACTCTTTGTGTGTTACGACCATTGATTAAGAAAGTGGTTGCCGAACACTTAAGTGGCCGCTTAAGTGATCAACCCTGAATCCATTCTTTTTATTGCTTCTACTTATTAGTAATGTTCAATGCTACCAAACATGTTTCCTTACGCCTTATGCTATCAAAAAGTACTACCTTTTGTTATCTTTTCAAAATTTTGTTTTCCTCTGACCATCTTGCTGCAGTTTATTCTTATACCAAATAGTTTTTGGAATTCAGAAGCAAACAACAAATTGATATTGTAATACATCATGTTTTATATGTATTATACATCTATCAATAGCAACTCAAGATTTTTGTCTGAATGCTATTGCTGTTTTAGTAATCATTGTTGGTAGCCTGGTATTGTTATTCGTTGCATACTCTTAAATCATTAATTACCTACATGTTTTATTAGTTATTCAAGAGTAGCTAGTAACTAATATGTTCAACTCTAAGTAAATATCCACTTTTATTGGACATTTCCTGATATTGTTAATTGCTACGTAGCTACTGCATATTGCTACTATTGAAGCTTACCTACTATGCAACTTAAGATGTTTTGAATGTTTAGACTATCACACTCGATTACTCTAATCACTCTAATAACATTCAGATGGTTAACATCTTATTAACATTTTGAAGCTTACAAGTTTACCAATGGTTAACCCAGTCTAGTGTTCACAATATAAAATATCTATGCTGTTTTCAATATGATGGGCGTTTCTTTACAAAGCTCTTGCTTCAGATTCCGCTTGACGCTTAAGAACCCTGGGAGGTCTAGCCGCTTGCTTCTCGCTTTCCAAAGCCTAGGTTACGACTGTCAAGTTGGACAAATTTAACTACCATACACAGTCTGAGCCTTTCTGAGTTGTGTTGTAAGGCACAATGACGTTATCATCATCTCATTACTGTTGCTACGACTATACACTAGCTGAAACTGCTAATGATAAGATCAAACAAGCCTACAATCTCTAGGTTAAGGAGGATTCTGTAATGATGACCTAAATGGTTAACGTTGTTGAACTCAAAGTTAGATAGTCTCTCCTTTGCCTTCGTGCTGCTAAAGCAATGTGGTATCAATTCTTAATTGTTTATTCTCCTAAACAAATTCCAAAGAAAGTGTTTGTGATCTTTGAGAATTTGATTAAGAAGGAATTTCTACTAATGACTCTGTTTCGAAGACTACTACAATCAATGTGCCCTCTGGGATAAATCTGAAATATACCACACCCTTTGCAGACATTACTGAAGTCCAACGACACCACAATGAATTGCAATTGGTTCAATTTCTTGCTGGTCTACCTGCTTCTTTCTCTGGCGTTATTGATCAAATTTTCTCTAGTGACCTCTTGTCCACTCTTTGCAATGTCTTGAAGTGAGTCCAACATCTTCCTTCTGTATCTTCCCTATCCTCAGTATCTTTTGACACATCTACTCTGGTTGTTCGATCAAGCGATCTTGCACGTGGCTAGGGTCGTGTTTGTGGAAATAGTCGCTCTTCTGAAGGCCCTAAACCTGGATGCGATCAACCCCCTCCTAGATAGAGACACTGTAACTTTTGTGGCCGCAACAATCATACTAAAAATGTTGTTGGGCCAAGCATGCAAAATTGGCGTGGGATAATCCAGTCTCTGCTAAAGGAGCTGAATCTGACACTATTCCCTTTCTAGCTCTGCTACTCCTTCAACAGGCTGGATCGATCCTGAGTTTGAAAAGTTGCTTCAAGAACAACTCCCTGCCCAGACTACTGTTGCCTTCCTTGATGGAGGTTCCACTTTGCTATTCCTGATGGGTATGGTAAACACAGATGGGTCATTGAATCTGGTGCATTATCCCATATCTCTAGCAAGTCTACTTTATTTTTTGAAGTTACTAAAAATATCAGTTGTTTGTCCTGTCATGGTGGCCGATGGTTCTCGCTCTTCGGTGCATGGAATTGGGAACATTAGGACACCTACAAACCTACTACTGAAATTTTCTCTCCGTGTTCCTTGATTCTCTTTAAATCTTCTGTTTGTTAGCAAAACTCTCAAACAACTTCAGTGTTAGATTATTTTTGACCTTGATGGTTTTGCGTTTCAGGATCTCTACACAAAGATGACGATTGGTTTGTGCCATGATGGATTAGATGTTTATACTACATATATACATCGTGTTTTGTTACCACTACTTTGTTGTCTTCTATTGTGTTTGGCTTATAATCGAATTATAGTCTTGGCCATTTCTCAGCTGCAAAGTTGAAGAGCTTATTTCCTACTGTATTTCATTTTGTTCTTCACCGTGAAGCATGCCAACTTGGGAAACAAACTGCTTCTATTTTTGCTAGTAAAAGATTATTGGTTCCAAACCTTAATTTGATGTTGTGCATGCTGATATTGGGGTCCTCACTCCGTGACAAGTTTCTCAAGTTTTTGATATTTTATTACTTTCTTAGGTGGCTTTTCTTGAGCTACTTGGTTGTTTTGCTCAAAGCAAGGAACGAGGTATCCAATTTCGATGCCGTTTCGACATGTCATGGAAATCGAAATTTTTTGAAATTTCGACGAAAATTTTGATAGATGCAACCGTGCCCGTTTCGACGCCAAACTGAATGAATTAATTTATGAAACTTTACAGGCATGATATGCATCATTTTGTGCAATAAAATTTTATGTGAGGGTAGGTTCGGGGGGTGGTCCTTCATGTGGGAGGTAAGGGAACTGTCCTGTTTCTTGAGGATTTCGATGAGAAAATGTAGGAATTAAGTTATGGAATTTTGCAAGTATGAGCTATATACATGCATGTACTTATTTGTGTTATAATATCAAAGATTGGATATGTTGGGTATCCCCACACGTTTTACTTGGGTTGATAGTTTGTTGTTGATATTGACTCAAGAATCAATCATTTCATTGGTCCCAAGAACACCAGTGCAATGTTTCCAATCTAAATCATTATTTGTTGGTGTGGTTGTCTTCCTAGCACCCCCATTATCTAATAAGTCATCACTAGGATACATGTCATCTACATTGCAAAAAATAAAAAAGCATGCATTGCACAAGTATTTAATAATTTGAATAGCAAATATTAGGGAAATGCAATGCAATTATCATATACTATAAGTATATACTATGTATGAGTACTAAATGGTGAAATAACCCCAATTTCCCTTTGCTCCTCTTCAAAAAGCAACAATAACAACAAGGATTGCAATTATCGAAATTTTCATCGAAATTTGGCGAAATTCATCGAAATTTGGTGAAATTCATCAAAATCGACACAATCGCACGTTTCGGTACCAGATCCCATCGAAATCAAAAAATTTTGGCGAAATTTTGCCAATTTTTTCGAAACCTCATTCCTTAAAAGATTATGCACACATTTTGAATAATATTAAGCCTTCTCTGTTGAAGTTAAAACACAGTTCACTATAGCCATCAAAATTTGGCATACAAACAATGCTCTTCAACTTATGCAACATTCTGTTCGTACTATTTTGTAAAAATATGTGCATTGTTCATCAAACCTCATGTTCCTACACACCACAATAGAATGGTGTCGCTGAGAGGAAAAATCATCACCTCCTGGAAGTAGTAGATATGTTTCATTATCATGCATCTAAGATGTTTTGGCCTGAAGCTGTCTCTATTGCTTGTTTTCTGATTAATCAGATGTCGTTGTCTGTACTCCACAACCAAGTTCCTTAAAGTATTTTGTATCTGGATGTGCCTCCTTTCTCTGTTTCCGCATAATCTTTGGCAGTACATGCTTTGTTCAAAATCATTTGTAGAAAGGAGTTCACTCCCGCACTTTCATCCTATAAGCAATTGATGTTCAACTGCTAACCTTGGCATGAGCTTTCCCTAGTTTATATTTGACCTTTCTGCAATCTTTGTTTCTAAAACTGAAGCTTAAGCTCTTGAATATCCTGCATTGTAAGCCCTAATTGATCAACATACATGGGTTATGTCTGATTCTCCTGCTTACGATTCTCTAGTCAGCTACCGTTGGGTCTTTACTGTTAAATATCAACCAAATGGTACAGTTAAAAGATTGAAAGCTCGTCTTGTAGCCAAGGGTTATAAACAAACCTATGGGGTTGACAATTTTGAAACTTAGTCCCCAGATGCACATTTGAACTTTGTTCGTGTGCTTATTTTTATTGCAGTTAATCATGACTGGCCTTTGTTTTAACTTGATGTGTAATACACTTCCTGTATGGAGATTCACAAAAGGAAGTTTACATGGAGCAACCTCTTGGGTTTGTTGCTTAGGGGGAGTGTTCTAAGGTTTGCCGACTTTGAAAGGTAATTTATGGTTTGAAACAAAGCCCTAGAGCGTGGTTTCATAAAGTAAGTCGTAGTTTGTTAAATTCAATATTTATCGCCTTTGTTTTGATAATTATGTTAATAAACTGAAGTTGGGCTTGTGATTCTGATTGTTTATGTGGATGATATCATGCTTTCCAATAGTGATCATGGTGTATTCAAGATGCCAAGGATCATTTGGGAAAACACTTCATTACTAAAGACCTAGGCAAGCTCCCATATTTTTGGAAATCAAGATCTCTTGTTCTTCTTTTGGTGTTTGTCTATCCCAACACCAATATGTGCTTGATCTCTTGCAAGAAATTGATATGCTGGGAACCAAACCAGCTATAACTTCTTCGTGATCCTAGCACAAATTGGGACGATAACTCTTCTCCATATCCGGACCACAAGCAACACATAAGACTGGTTGGCGAACTGATCTACTTAACTATCTCCATAATTGATATCACTTCTATTGTTGACTTGTCAGTTTGTATCTAGACAAACCTCGACTATATCACTAGTGCACTGTTTCTCATATTCTCAAAATACTTAAAAAGCTCCCCAGAGAAGGAATTTTGTATGGGCGACGTCAACACTTTAAAATTGTTGGGTATTCCGATTTAGATTATGTTGGCAGCAAAATTGATCGCAAATCTACTTCTAGTTATTGCACCTTTCTAGGAGGAAATCTGGTTACATGGTGCAGTAAAAAGTAGAATGTTGTTGCACAGTCAAGGGTTGAGGTACAGTATCGAGCCATGGCTCATGCCACTTGTGAGTAACGTGGGTTCAAGGGCTTCTGAAAGAATCGACAACTTTGATTTTGAACCTATTTAAATGTTGTGAAATTGAATCATCTATCTGAATGGAAAACAATCCTACATTTCATGAGCACACCAAACACATCAAGATGGACCATCAATTTGTACATGAGTCAATTATGTCCAAACACATCTCTACTCCTTACATTAGGCCTGAGGACTAGCTCACTGACATCTTCACAGAGCCACTTCATAAAGTGAGATATACTGCCACAATGGACAAGCTAGGCCTAAGAGACATCTATACTCTAGCTTGAGGGGGACTATTAACATATTTAGTGCTTTGTTTTATTTCTGGTTATATATTGTGTTATCCGTTGCTTTTCCCTTTTAGTTTTATCCCATATCACTTCTCTGTAATTAGTCTTCCTCTCTTCATCCCCCTTCGAGTTTCCATAAATATAAAAATTATAGCGAGCGAATGTAATAAAGTATTTTCATGCTTAGTCCACAAAAATACAAGAAAGAACCGTCAATATTCCCAGCCTAAACCTTCAAATGGAGAGTGTGCATCAAAACAAAATATTCATAGTTCACACAATTGCTCTAGTTAGTTGAACTGCTCCCTAGTTGCACAAGTTATTGTCAAAGGAATCATGGATTACATTCATTATGCCTTATGGAGCCAATAAAGTTGTATAACGAGTCTTTGTCAGGCCCTGCATCCTACAACATAAACACACTTAGAAAGAAACAACCTAATAGAAGTGTGTGTCTTTACAACTTTTATTTTGTTTAAGTTTGGAAGTCCATGGCATCCAACCTCAGAGGCCCTTAAACCTTTTTAGGCTTGTTCTGCTCATGGTGCACCAGGACTACACCCCTCATATGGAAAGCAAACTTGGCAAACACAACTATCATCCTATTGACATGTTTGGCCTAAAGGCAAAGAACTCATCTCATACCAACCTCCTTTTGATGTCTTCTATTTCCTTTGGCCTTTAGGATGAGTTGTGTTTGTAGGATGATGCTAACTAGCCTTTTTAAGTTCACCTCAATCACTATGAGCTCAAGGTTTGTTGGTCGTTGCCCTTTCTAATGTTAAGCCTGCATCTCTTTGTATCTAAATACTGCCTCATTTTTGCTGCTTCCCCTTGACATCACTGCAAAAATCAACATGCGTGCTTCGATGGTTGTCCCTTATCAAACATTGCGGCTTCATCGAGTCAAGCCCGCATCGCCTACTTCTAAAGACAATAAAAGAGAGATTCAGATGACACCTTTCATCTTAGGTTAGGTCATAGTCTCCACCATCCTCCTTACTAGAGAAGCCTATGAAGGATAAGCATATCAGACTACAGATTGGAAGAGACTTTCAAAAAACTATGCTTGGTCACGATTGCATCCATGTTTTTAACAATGTGTCATAGGAAAAGGAAATCGCCAATCAACCACTATACCTCCTTTTGCATATTTGGTTGCACTATCAACAAGGTAATCTAAAGCTTCATATGTGGTGTACTTTCTACATAATCTCATGTATCTAATGATAGCCTTCCATGAACCATGAATCGATCAATAAACTCAAACCTTGATGACTACAGACTATAGTCATGTTTTGAACTGCATATGCCATAAAATCTACCGCTCTACTATCCGTAGGACATGCTTCATTCACCAACTTCCACATAAAGGACCTTCAACTAAAAGTAGTTGATGCCAAATCCATCCAGGAAACCAAGTTTGTGCAGAGTGAGGCCAAACAATCTCCTTAACTGAGCATATACTAGAGTGCCAACTCAATTCATCATGATCCTGAACTCACAAATGATCCTCTTAACCGACAAGATTCCCCATCACAGATCTTTTGAATACTACCATCCTCCATAAGGTAATTGGTCAAGTAGAGGGTAATTGCAGTCGCCTTTACTTCCGACCCACTTTTATGGGCTTTGAGTGACACTTGCATGACAACTCCCACCCCATAAATAGAGGGTGGACATTGATCCACATGGATTTGAAACTAGAACTAGATGGCACAATGCTTATCTCCTACGAGAATGTTGGATAGGTGTAGGGTAGGGATAAGGGATAACACAACACTTTATGATACCTAGAAGCAAAAGAATACTTGTGTAGGGAGATCAGATACACGGTTGAGGCCATTGTACTTAACCCCCATTCTCATGTGTTTTTGTCTAAAATTGTTTGTTAGAGGTATACTAGATTAGACACAAAAAAATTTCTTCTCAATTTTAGTGTTCGATACTTTGACTGGTATGGTCAACTAGTAGGTCTAGTTTCTACAAGCTTGAAAGATCTATAGCTTGCTAGCACCAAGGCTATTAATTTGGGTTCCTAGGTATCACACATGTGGATAGGCACCTCTTGTGAAAGGTACTCAGGCCTCCGCCTCGAAAATAAACGTAAATACAATTTGGCAGTTTCTAGCACTTGTGATTTTCTTTTCTCAATAAATCAGGTTTTCTACATATAATTTTACTATATGTATGTGATGTGTTAGGACCTTTCATGCATTAGTAGGAATTCGCTTCATCCTTCCTAACTTTTTTGGTTTCAGGGCATGACATAGAAGCAAAATGTACTTTATATAGAATATGGCACATTTAAGTATACTGCTTGCCCAAGGCAATTGTACCTTGTCGCCTTAGCCATGGGTGGGACTGCATTTGATCTACTGCAACTCTATCATCTATGTTGGTTTCACTTGTCCTAGTTTAGCTTGTTTAGGTTTCAAGTGTCCAAACGAATGAAAAAGTCTAGGTTGGAAAGTAGTTAGCATGTGGAATAATGTGGAACTGTTTAGTTTTGCATCAACATTGCAGTATGAGGAAGAAGAGAAAGAGATGGTAGTGTCATTGGTAGCATCATTCATGTTATGATATGTGCTAGAATAGACCGCTTCTATAGTCGTCGTGATTAGTCGTGACCTAGCTCATCCTGGAAAGGCACATTGACAAACAATGAAATAGATTCTGGGTATATGAGGGGAACTCTGAGTGTTTGTTTGGGTCATTCATGGAGTTCTAGTCATCTCAATTGCATTATGGACTCAGATTATGTAAATGGTCTCGCCAAGAGATCGCTCACCGATTCCTTAGTCAAGTGAGATTGACACTTGTCAACTGGGAAGCCTCTTTGCAAAGTGATATTGCTCCATCTATTATTAAAGTAGAGTACATGGCGGCTATGGAAACTGCAAACAATGCTTTAGGATTTAGGGGTTTTCTAAATTAACTCGACATGGATCAAAAACCTTCTACGAGAGAAAGAAGCACATTGATGTCAAGTACTACTCATAAGAGAACTCACATCTGAAGGCAAAGTTAGGATAAAGAATATTGGTATGTTTGATAGTTCGACTGACATGGATAAAGACTGGTTCGTTATCTAAGTTTGATCTTTTCTCTAGATTAGCATGTCTTCTTTTTACCCGAGATTTGCTTATTTTGGGAATGTGAAGAGGAAATGGCAGGTGTTAACATAATCCTTGGTTTGCCCTTTCCTTCCAGACTGGGTGCACTTTGGTCGGTAACGAAATGCTACATGATCAATACCATATCCTCCTCCTCGGGTGACGTCTTTGATGCGATCATGTCCTGTGTTTGGTGTCTCTACCGGGTTGAGTGACTAAGGCAGACTTGTCACCCTATGACTGAGTGGCAGAGGCTGCGTCCTGCTCTAAGAAAACATGTGACACCCTAGAGTAGGTGGCAGCCAAAGAAAGAAGGTTGGCTTCAGACAAAACTGACTACAACACCCTCTTACTTGCCGCAAAGTCCAGCGAAGAACTGGATCACTTATATCGGAATGTTTGTAGAGAGAGAAAACCGATTTGCAAATCGTCACTGTGTATGTGACTTATCTCCCTGGTGTAGCTCATATAGCTATACCGTCATTTCATACATGTGAGAGACGATGTTTGAATACATATGTTGAACATGATCCTACGATGGCTTGCATGTCTCAAAGTGGTTTTTTATATCTGCTATATGTGGCTCCATGCTATCCCACAAATCCTCAGTAGATACACATTATTAGTATATACACTTTACTGCTTTTCTTTACTTAGTGTATTTGCTTATTTCTCTTTATTCTTTTCTTCTCTTTATCCCATATTGCTCATCTCTAAATATTGTACACTCTCTTGTCTTATAAAAGAGAGACCATTGTATTCTTTTTAGATCATCCAATAATAAGCAATATCGTTGCCAACTTCTAGATGGTATCAGAGCGGGACGATCCACCTTAAACCTAGTCCCTCTCTCACCCCAACCCTAGTCGCCATCTTCTCCACCAACCCTAGCCGCCGCCACCCCCACTTCTTTTTTTCTGCCGCTACAGTACTGCTACAGTACCGCCACTCTCCCATCCACTCTCCACCAACCTCCTTCCATTCTCCCATCCTTGTGGCCTAATCCACCACATGCCCCTCCGTCTAGCTCCGTTTCTCTTTCCGAAATCTCCGGACAGTCTCGATAACTTTCCAGTTCTGGCACATTGACGGAGTAACGGGCTTCATCCTCTCTGTTTTCCTGCGCCTTATGATGGAGTGACTGATCCTCCGTGTTGGCATAGGTTTTTCTTTTCATCTGTTGCCCCTACGTGGGTTTTTCTAAGATCCATGCGTGGATCTTCTACCTTCTACTACTAGTCCATGTGTTGGACTTCTGCCTCTGATTGCTGACTACTACTGCTCTCTGCGCCTGTGCTTCTGCCCCTGACTGCACCTTCCGATGACGACTCCGGATCTTCTACGTACTCTGTGTGTTACTACTGTGAAGTTGGATGGCTCCAACTATCATCTCTGGGCAACTTCCTTTGAACTCTATGTTAAAGCACAAGAGCGCTATTCTCATCTATCGACTAAGGGACCGGACGCTCCCACTGCTGATGTTGATGACAAGACCAAGCAGGCATATGATCTCTGGTCTAAGGAGGACTATGGTGTTATGACCTGGATGGTCAACAACGCCGAACCGAAGATCAGCCAGTCTCTCCTTCGTCTGAAGACTGCAAAGGATATGTGGGACCAGCTCTCCCACGTATACTCTCACCAGCAAAATCCAAAGAAGGTGTTTGAGATCTTCAAGCAGCTGGCCAAGCAAGAGTTTTCTACTATTGATTCTATCGAGGACTATTACAACAACTGCTGTGCTCTCTGGGATGAATTTCAGGTGTACCATCCGCTTTCTGCCGACATCACTGAAATCCAGCGTCAACGGAACGAACTTCAGCTTGTCCAGTTCCTCGCTGGTCTACCCTCCTCCTTCGCCGGAGTTGTTGATCAGATTCTCTCGAGTGATCCTCTGCCTACACTGCGAGATGTTCTGAAACGTGTTCAACGTCTACCTTCTGTATCTCAGTCTTTGCCTGACACGTCTGATGGAGTGGCCCTTGCTGTTCGTACATGTGACTCCTCTCGTGGCCGCGGTCGAGCACGGGGCCGCAGTCGCGGGCGCTCCTCTGCACCTGAACGTGGTTCTGGTATTGAGGCTACTGAACCATGCTTCTGTACTTTCTGCAAGCGCACGAATCACAATGAAGATCGCTGTTGGATCAAGCATGGCAAGCCAACCTGGGCAAACCAAGTCACTACAGATCAACATGAGACTACCACTACCTCTGCTGCTCCTTCTGCTGATTGGATCCGGTCGGAGTTCGAAAAACTTCTTCAGGCTTGTCTTGCTTCTTCTGTTGAAGCCTCTACTGACGGGAGCGCTGCACTTCTAACCTAGTCTGGTAAAAATTCATGGGTGATTGATTCGGGTGCGACATCCCATATCTCTAGAAATCCTGCATTATTTTCTAACTTACATAATACTTCTGTTATACCTCCTGTTACACTGGCTGATGGGTCTAAGACACCTGTTACTTGCATTGGTGATATTTGCACTCATGGTTGCCTGCCTCTGCGGTCTACTCTTTATGTTCCGAAATTTCCTATAAATCTGTTATTTGTCAATAGAACTGTAAAAAGTCTTCGTTGCTCTATTACCTTTGACCCGGATGGTGTTGTGTTTCAGCATCTGCGCACGAGGACGACGATTGGTTCGGGCCATGAGGGACCAGATGGGCTATATTACTTGGACGTTCCAAAGACCGCAACATATCTGACATCCTCTGTGACAGGCATCCAGTGGCACTACCGTCTGGGACATCCTTCTGCAGCGAAATTGAAACATTTACTTCCTGATGTTTTAAATTATGTTTTTCATTGTGAGACTTGCCAATTGGGCAAACAGGCGCGAGCATCTTTTTCTAAGAAATCATGTATTAGCTCAAAGCAGCCATTTGATATTATTCATGATGATGTTTGGGGTCCTTGTTCTGTGTCCAATATTTCTGGATTTCACTACTTTTTGAGTTTTATTGATGATTTTTCTAGAACTACCTAGATTTTCTTGCTCAAGGACAGATCTACTATACTTGATACCATTACTGCTTATTTTGCTGAGATCCGTACCCAGTTTGCCAAACCTATCAAAATTTTTCGCACTGATAATGCCCTTAAATTCGTGCAAGCCTCGGTCAACAACTTTTGTTGCAAACAGGGTACCATACACCAAACTTCTTGTGCCTACACTCCACAGCAAAATGGAGTCGCCGAACGCAAAAATCGACACCTCCTTGAAGTTGCTCGCACTTTACTGTTTCATTACCATGTCCCACAATGTTTTTGGCCTGAAGCTGTTTCCACTGCATGTTACCTTATTAACCGCATGTCGTCCTCTGTGCTTGGGAATCAAGTCCCTTATCAAATCCTGTACCCGGATGCGTCCCTCTTTTCTGTTCCTCCTCGTATCTTTGGGAGCACCTGTTTTGTCAAAAATCTTCATCCTGGTCTCACCAAACTTGATCCTAGAGCAATAAAGTGTCTTTTTAGGGTACTCTCACACTCAGAAAGGGTACCACTGTTATGATCCCGTTTCAAAGAAATGGTTTGTATCTGCTGATGTTGTTTTCTTTGAGCACATGCCTTTCTACTCTTCTGTCGGGTCTGCCCTTACATCGTATTTATTAATGGAGACACCTCTACCTATGATTGATGATATTGCTCCTCCTGCTGAAAGTCCTCCTCTGAAAGTTTATCAACGAAGACAGAAGACAACAACTCCCTCTATGGCCCCTCCAGAGTCCTTGTCCTCCGTGCCAGATCAAACACCACCACAGGTATACTCTAACTTATTCCTATCAGTTTGAGGAAAGGCACTAGGGCTTGTACTAAACATCCTATTGGCAATTTTTGTACTTCTGATCATTTGGGAACTAATTTTGCAAATTTTACTGCTGCTTTTTTTGTTGTCTCTGTTCCTAAAAATGCTTCTCAGGCTCTTAAACATCCAGCTTGGCGTTAGGCCATGGAAGCGAAAATACAAGCTCTTACTGATCGCAATACTTGGCAGTTAGTCGATCCTCCTACTAATTGTTCTCCAGTTGGCTGTCGTCGGTTGAGCGCCTCAAGGCTAGACTTGTTGTCAAGGGTTACACGCATACTTATGGGGTCGACTACTTTGAGACTTTTTCACCGGTGGCTCGGTTGAATTCCGTACGCATTCTTATTTCTGTTGCTTTTAATTCTGATTGGCCCTTGTACCAGCTGGATGTGAAAATTGTGTTTCTGTATGGGGATTTACATGAGGAGGTCTATATGCAACAACCTCCAGGATTTGTGCTTCAGGGGGAGTCCTCCAAAGTCTGCAGGTTGCGGAAAGCTATCTATGGTTTAAAACAGAGTCCCCGTGCTTGGTTTGATAAACTAAGTACCATTCTTCAGAAGTTTCTTTTTCGACGCTCGCAGTCTGATCATTCTATCTTCATTAAAAACACGACTGCTGGCCTTGTTATTCTGATTGTATATGTTGATGACATTATTCTCTCAGGGAGCGATCTTGACGGTATTCAGGATACTAAGTGTTATCTGGAGAAACACTTTGTCACCAAAGACCTTGGGACTTTGCGTTACTTTCTTGGGATTGAAGTCTCTAGATCTGCTTCTGGTTTATGCTTGTCTCAACGTAAATATGTTCTGGATCTTATTTCTGACACAGGACTTCTTGGTGCTAAACCTGCTAGTACTCCTCTGGATCCAAATACTAACTGGGACGATGAGAACTCCTGCCTATCCTGATCATCATCAATATCGTCGCATGGTTGGCAAGCTCATTTATCTTACTGTTACTCATGCTGATATTACCATCGTACAAAATTTCGATCGAAATTGTGAAATTTCGACCGAAATTTCCGATTTTTTTTCAATCGGACATCGAAACGCATGTACGCAGAGAATGGGACGTCATTTCGCAGAAATTTCGCTAAAATTTCGCACTTAGGTGCGAAATTTCGCAAAACAGTGCAAATTTTGCCCAGTTTGGGCCATAATTTCGCGAAATGGCACAAAATTTCGATAGAAATTTCGAGATATTTGTTCCTAGGACTGTTGCCACTACATGTTAGGTATTTTGGCGATTCTCTTTGTATCTTTTGCTTATAGAGGCTATTTTCTTTGATTCTAAGGTACGTTTCCCCTATCCCTAGCCCATGTATACCTCTTTCTATGTTTACACTCTTCTAAAAGATGTGAAGAGATACTGTGAAAAATAACAAAGTTCTAAGTGATGTTGCTACATGTTAGGTATTTTGGCGATTCTCTTTCGAAAATCACATGAACTACAAACAAACTTGAGAATCTATGAAATAATAGTATCAAGTCTGCAATTCTACAATAAATTTGTTATTATTACACATATTTATACATAAAATGACTTAAAAATAATGCATTTTCTTTGATCTATGTATACATGACCCATGTAACCTAACTAAATTTTAACACTAGACTTATATAAGTTGTAACATGTAAGTTTGTAACTTGCAATTGTAAGTTTTAAGGTCTAAGTGGTAAATTGTGGGTTTGTAAGTTGTTTATAGTCTAACGGACTTGACAATTCTGTTCATTTGTGCACTCACTCGTCAAGACATGGATCCCACCCTAACCTCTAAACATATAGATTTATTATATAATCTAGTGTGTTTATGTCTAGACTTTGTGTTTGCAGAATTTCAAAGCTTAATTCCTTCATTTTGCCATCGAAATTGTTCAGCTTCCTTCACTTACAAATGTGGGAGACCCCCCCCCCCAATATCCAATATGAAATATTATTGCATAATTGAGTAGATCTTGGCGTTTAGATCATCCTGGTAAATTTTCATGATTTAATTCGCTTATTTGGTCGTCGAAATCGTTAGGGCCGTAAATATCGAAATTTAGTGCGAAATTTCGAAAAATTTCTGTTTCTGGGCCATCGGACACGGCATCGAAGTCGGACATTTAATTCTATGGATATTACTTATGTCGTTGGGCTTGTTAGTAGATATCTGGATAAACCCCGTCAATGTCACTGGGATGCCGTTTGCCACAATTCTCAAATATCTGAAGAGTGCTCCTGGGAAAGGTTTGCTATATAAAAAACATGGTCACTGTAAGCTTATTGGATATTCTGACTCTGACTATGCCAGGAGTAAAATCGACCGACGCTCCACCTCTGGCTACTGTACCTTTGTAGGAGGAAATCTTGTTACTTGGCGAAGCAAGAAACAGACTGTGGTTGCTCGCTCAAGTGCTGAAGCAGAATATCGCGCCATGACTTACTACTTGTGAGCTGTTCTGGATTCGGAGCCTACTGAAGGATTTTGGCATTTCTGACTCTTCTCCTATTTCGATGTACTGTGACAACAAAGCTGTCACTTTTATTGCCAGTAATCCTACTTTTCATGAGCGAACAAAACATGTTGAGGTTAACTGTCATTTTGTTTGCGAAGCTGTCTTATCTGACCAGATATCTACTCCCTACATACATACTTCTGATCAGGTGACTGACATCTTCACCAAGATTCTTCCGAAGAAGAGATTCACTGCTATGACATCCAAACTGGGCATGATTGACATCTACGCTCTAGCTTGAGGGGGAGTATTAGTATATACACTTTACTGCTTTTCTTTACTTAGTGTATTTGCTTATTTCTCTTTATTCTCTTCTTCTCTTTATCCCATATTGCTCATCTCTAAATATTGTACACTCTCTTGTCTTATAAAAGAGTGACCATTGTATTCTTTTTAGATCATCCAATAATAAGCAATCTCGTTGCCAACTTCTAGACACATGATCTTGTTTCCATCGCTCCAATGCATTAGAATCTTTTGGTGGCTCAAAAGAAACAGATGTTTTATGCGTTCTTGGTCCTTGAACTAAATCTTAACAACATAACTCGATTGATTATCTAGTTATCAACCGTAAAAGCTGCATGTCGGACTATGGTCTCCGTTTTCAGCCATTAACACAATGGTGTGAAGAGAAGAAAAGACGGGGAGGACCTTTAGAGTCTCTTGGACAAGAGAAAGTAATCATCGGAAGAAGCCACAATGAAAACTCCTTAAATGGACTCCAGCCTTGAAAAAGGATGCTGCTACGATAACCGGCAAAGAAGAGGTTGTGGAAAAAGTCGTTGACATATAAAGTTGTTGCTGATGGATTGGATGACCCCATGTAGTAGTAGGGTCTGGGACGTCCCTCTAGGACCAAAATTGAAGGGAAGAAGCTCCCTATCTCCCTTCTATATCAGTCGCAAGAGGACCAGTGGTTTGTTGTTGTACGCAGTGGAGAGATATGGTGTCAAAGAGGGGCCCACAGAGAGAATATTGGCTGAAGAGCCTACTCAAGGCCACTAGGGTTTGAGGAAGGTCCAACCCAACAGCCACATTGGATTGGATACTGTTGAAGGAGCAGCTGCTCCTAGCGTACTGTAGCGATACATTAGCATGAGCTATTAGGGAAGGAAAGAGAAACCTTGGACCAAATAGGGTTTCAATCACGCTCTGATACCGTGTTACTGGAGAAAAACTGTTATTCAGGGTACAATATATTTATATACAAAATACTTTACAGGCCTTACACTTCGATTGCTGATCTTTTTCTAACTAATACACGTTGATATACATATACTAATAGTATGTATGTATGCAAAATATATGTGCAATGCAAAATCTATGTGCATATAACATTTATATATACGTGTGTGTCCGTTTTTTGCTGACCTTTTTATGAACAGTTGACCGTTTTTTATCTGAATTTCCCACACAATTTCCAAATTCCAACATTTTCAACTTTAATAAATGTATCATGAATAAAGAATTTGTGACTATGCTAATGAGTCACATGAACATTTAGGGAGGAAAAAGTAGAAGAAAAAAAACCTGCCGGGGTCTGTGACCCAAGGCCAGCACCAGGTTGGGGGTTGTTGAGTGATCAGGCCAAAGCATCTTCGCCAATAGTGGGTTTCAGGCTTGCAGCCCAACCCAACCTGCTAAACCTTCCAGTTGGTGGGTTAGCTAGCTAAGATAGCTGGATCGTGTCAGGTTATAAAACACTGGTATGAAGACACCTGCAAGTCTTTACAAGATTTAGCCATTGATATAATCCTGGAAATTGGTGGGCAGCATTAGCCATTGAAGCCTATTGTCATGGGCAAGTAGATGGCGTCTATAAATAAATGAAAATAGGAAACATGTAGCTTATTTCTACATGAGCTGAACAGCTCTGCAAAAATATACATATTTGAGTACATCTTCTACTAAATAAAGTGGAACATTGTTTCCTTCAAAAAGAAATTGCATTTAGTGAATATATAAGTTACCAAGTCTTTTTTTGGTTGACTACCATCTCTAGTTTGATGTTTTTAGTTGGTTATATCATAACAGAGTTTAATATTCTCACAGATGGCAGTCATGGCAAGAAAATATGTGTGTTATTTTCCTGCAGAAGATTTTCAGTCTATCATCAATACTATACTCGTTTAAGGTTAGTTTGTATCTGCCAGTTTGCTAATTCGAAATATTAACTGCATAAGTTAGACATGTACCTTATCTCGTCCTTTAATAAACAGGTCATCCGGATTCTCAGAGGAAACCCAAATCTAGTGGTATCATTTGTTTCAATCCCCTTGGTCTGTTTTATACATCCTGCATGCGGTCTGCTTGTTCTCTTGTTGTTTCATGCATACTGCTGTCACACTGCTCTTTGTAGGTATGTATCATGTTTAAATTGTATATATCAACTAACGAGTATTTCAGTAGTAGATGCAGGATTTTAACTTTATACTGCTGATATCACAAACCATTTGTGGCAACAGTTGAATGTATTTGTCCAAATAAGAGAATGTGTAAGTGACAATATGACTAATAAAACTAGGAGGCAAGAACCACTGGACGTCTGGACCATGACAATGTTAATTTAAGGTTTAGTTGTCGGATACAAGTTAAGATACTTGAACAGCTTCATTAAGAAAAATGGCATGCTTAAGAGTAAGCAAACACCTTTTTCAATGCACTGAAAAGTGAAAAACTGATCACAAAATCAAACTGGGAAGGCCATGAATGCCTGATTCGTCAATTGATTGCCAGCATAACAGGATAACATTATTGTCATATGAAATTTTTGGTGTCTACAATTGAGAAATTGAGAAAAGTGCTCCATGCCAGTGAAGTCAGAATTCAACATCCTGCAACATCGAAGTTAGAAAGAAAATATATTATCAAATAATTAGGAATGTCTTGACAACAGAGTAGCATATTTGGTGAAATGGTTTTTGCAGAAGTTACTTGAAGAAGTGAAGAGTGGGAACATGAAAGAAAAGAAACATCGGAGATAGCTTAGTATGACGATCGACACAAAACTGTTTATAGCTGAACTTTGGATTGAAGACTCTAATCCCCCCCCCCCCCCCAACAAAGCATGTAATTTGGTATGGGTATACCCATATACCCGCATACTTGGGCCGTGTAAGACCCGTCCAGGGTAGACATTTATTTTTTTTTGGTCAACAAGGGTAGACATTTATAGAACTGCATACATGCGTATCCGGAGAATTATATTCCTTGGTGCATATTGATGATATTGTGTTGATTGATGAAATTAAAGAAGGATTAAATGATAAAGTTGAGCTATCATAAACTTGCAGTTGAACTTTGATACAAACAAAAATGTTGGTGGTGAATGTCAATATTGTATATTTGCATTGCACATTTAATTCTTGCAACTACAAGTGTGTTTTTATTTTTTTTTTACCTACCCAGTTAGAGAGCCATGTATGATAGCTCAACTGCATGTGTTAGGACTCCAGGAGGAGAGACACCATTTCCTATCACAGTTGGGGTACATCAAAGATTAACACTTAGCCCATATCTATTTGTTCTTGTTATGAATGAGTTGACAAAGCATGTTAGGATGATATTATTTGGTGCATGTTTTTTGCTGATAATATTGAATGAATAAAAAAAGATTGAATGATAAAGTTGAATCTTGGAGAAATGTGTTGGAATCTAAAAGAATTATGATCAATCAAAGCAAAATCGAGAATCTGCATTGCAATTTCATCCGACTAGAATTGTGGGGCCAAATTAGATGGAGTGGATGTACCAAATGTGATAAATTTCATTACTTGGGTTCTATTATTCAAGTGGATCGTGATGCTCAAGATGATGTTTGTCATAGGATCACAACAAGATTGTTGATATAAAGAAGTGCAACTGGAGTAGTGTGTGACTGAAGTATCCCTCTCAGTTCGAAAAGTAAGTTTCGTAGAATAGGTATACGACCAACCATCCTAAATGGGAATGAATGTTGTACAATGAAGAAACAAGGTCCCAACCATGTAACAGGACTTCGACTTTGAGTCGATTTCAACTCAAGTCGAGTTCGAAAGGTGTGGAAGTGGGAGATTGTGGAAACATCAAGGAAACTTCGAGAATTTTTACAAGCGCAACTTCAACAAAAATTAAGCTAAAAAATACTAAATTCGTGATGAAAACTAATAGATTTAATAAAATATAGCTCACAAACAAAATATATCTTTACAGTACCAAGAATAGTGTTAGATCTAGTAGAGAGGGAGTAGATCTACCAATTTGAGGTGTTGGGATAAAGAGAGGCATTCTCTCCCCCTCTCCCACGCCCGTGACAGAGGCCGAACGTCCGGGAGGGTGATAAACCAAGGCGGCAGCTGGGATTCGAACCCGGGTCCCTTCATGAGGAGATATCGTGCTTGACCACTTGAGCCACTCCTTGTCGGCACCAATTTGAGGTGTTAAATACTAAGAATAGTGAGTGGATCATAACAAATACAAATTTGGGATGGGTGCTAGAATAAAAACTTGTTAGATGAGTAGATCTACATAAATATATGGTAGATCTAGTAGAGAAGGGGTAGATCTACTATTATTATCTAAGATTAAGTTAAAAATATGTCAAAATCATCTTGCACAAATCTCTAGTTCCTTTCTCTCCCTCACAGTAGGTTGTCAAACCTGTTGCAAATGATGGCTAAAGTCTGATTGGTTCGACGGTTAAGCGAAATTGTAGAATATTTGCATTAGCCTAAACCAACTTTGACAACATTTGGGCCCATTTCGTTGACGACATTGTGGAATCATGAAGTTTACATGGGTTTGATTTCTCTTAACAGCGACATCAATAATTTCGACGGCATCTCACCTGATGTCGTCGAAGTTTGTTGGTCCCAATAAGATGAATGTGGCCAAAATGCATATGTTGAGATGGATGTGTGGGAAGATGAGAAAAGCTCGCTTGAGAAATGACTATATCGAGAACAAAGTGGGTGTGGCGAGCATTGAGGACCAGTTGTGTGAAGGTCGTCTGAAATGGTATGGACATGTGCAATGCAGATCGACGAACACGCCTTATAGAAGCAATGCTATTGAGTCAAGTACATTGAAAAGAAGAGGAAGGCCTCTATTAATTTAGGAACAACTTAAAAAGAGAGATTTTGAATCTTTACATCTTGATTAGAGTGTGATTCATAATAGAGTTGATTGAAAAAGAATGATCCATGTAGCTGAACCCGACATGGTTGGGTCTGAGGGATTATGATGATGATTATTCACCATCAAGATGCCATAGAAGCAACTCCTCTTCTTCACTTTAAGGCAAATGACTTCTTCACCAAAGAGTATCAGCAACACCACGTAAGGAATGACATTGAAATTTGTAAGGAGGTGGAGTTCCCAAACTTACTCCATTTATGGCCTTTAGGGCACAAACCAACAATGACAGGTTGGATTTGTCCCAACTTCAGACCAACTCCGATGAAACTTCGACAATACTCTGAATTGAGACAAAAGCCAATTGAAAAAGTTCAACTTCAAGGATGATGGCCATCTTTTGGCCCGGTATTGAGACCAAGTCAAAGTACTTGGGATTCGACTTTGCGAAGGTTTGAAGTTTAAAACTTAGCCCAACTTCAACGAAGTTTAGTTACACGGTGTTAAGTTTCGTAACATGGGGTCTATTACTCAAGTCGATGGTGATGTTCAAGATGATGTTTTTCACATGATCACAATAGGATGGTTGAAATGGAGGAGTGCAACTCAAGATGATGTTTTTCACATGATCACAATAGGATGGTTGAAATGGAGGAGTGCAACTAGAGTATTTGCAACCAAAAGATCATTCTCAGATTAAAAATAGTTTTATAGAACAACTATATGGCCAACCATGCTATATGGTACTGAATGTTGGGCGATGAAGATATAAGGTTTCAACAAGATGAATTTAGCCGCAATGCATATCTTGAGATGGATGTGTGGGAAGACAAGGAAAGATCGTTTGAGATATGACTAAATCAACAAAAGTGGGGGTGATGAGCATTAAGGACACGTTGCGTGAGGGTCATTGAGATGGTATAGACATGCAATGCATACAAACTAACATGGCTATATGAAACAATGCTATTCGGTTGAGCACAATTAAAAGAAGACTAGGCATGCTAAAAACTTAGGAAGAGCTTATAAAGAGAGATTTTAAATCTTAAATTCTTGATCAGAATATGACCCATAACACGACTTATTGGAAAAAAGGATTCATGTAGATGAACCCAACATGGTTGGGATCGAGGCTTAGATGATGAGGATGATACCTACGTACCAACAAAACGTATATCCTCATTCTAGTTGATCCAATAATGGTTCTTATCATACCCATGCCAACTACACTTGTATTCTCACATTATATATAGATTGGTATGTAAATATATGAGATTTAGAAAGAATTCTGTCCCCCTCCCCCACTACATGTGGAGTTGGTCCACTAATGGTTCTCTTCATACACATACCAACTATACTTGTCTACTCTCTCTCTCTCACACACACACACACATACACACACACACACACACACACATATATATATATATAGAGAGAGAGAGAGAGTCAGGCTAGAATACACTCAAGTGTACAGATCACGCCGTACACCCCAATGGTGTTTGCCTATCTAGACCATGTTGTTCCAAAATCTAATCCATTGATCTTCATGGTTACAATAATAATAGGTCACATACAAAATTTGAACTCATTTGGATGAGTGTAAGTCACTCATCCAAGGACAACAAAATCGACGCACAAAACTAATTTGAAATACATGATTTTTGCCTCCTTTAGATGCACGACCTATAAGTGTCCAAATTAGCTAAAATTTATTATATAGAATGTTCTTATGATAATTAAGAAGATCAACGGTTTAGATTTTTCAAAAATATATTGCATCTTCAAAAATGACTGAGATGTACGGTGCCTCCGGTACACTCGAGTGTACACTAGCCTAACTCTCTCTCTCTCTCTCTCTGTATATATATATATATATATATATATATATATATATATATATATATATATATATATATATATATATATATATAGAAAGGCCATGGTATCCATGGTACGTAATTGTCTATTAACTAATAAACTAATTAAAGGATTAACACCACTGAGATCTAAAAAACAAATCTATAAAAATGTAATTATATATCAATCAACCAAATGATCAACACTACCGAAAAAATGAATTAATAAAAACAAAAATACAAAAAGAAAGGCCACTGCATCCATGAATATAATAATTATTTATTAACAAAATAACCTATCATACTCTGAACACCACTGAAACCCAAAAAAACTAAACAACGTTACAATCAAGGAATGAGGTATCCAGTTTTTTATGCCATTTCGACAACACGGTAGTAAAAAAATTTCGAAGGAAATTTGAATAAATGCAACTATGCCTCTTTCGATCCCAAAATGAACAATTAAGTCATGAAATTTTGCAGGCGTGATCTTATGCCTAAATGGACTCATTTCTGCAATAAAAGTGTACATGAGGGTAGATGGGGGAGTCCATGTGAGAGGTAAGGAAACTTTATTGTTTCTTGGAGATTTTAATTAAAGAACCTTGACGAAAAAAATATTGGAATCAAGATCTGAAATTGTACTAGCACAATTCACAAAATAAAATACACATGCAATAATACACAACTTGCATCACATTAATGATATACAAAATTACTAACTCACTTCAGTTGTATGTTGAGTGTCGTGCTGGTTCTCCATATATTATTGAGTTGATATGGTCGACATATTATTCCCATGTCATGTACATTCTATAAAGTTTGTTGTATGAAGTTACATGTTGCTCATACATGTCATCATTAACAAGCAAAATCATTATCCTTTGGTGTGGTTGGCTGCCTAAACCTATCGTCTGATAAACCACCGTCAGTAGACATGTTGTCAACACAAGAAAAATAATAACATCAAGAATGCTTTGCATTAGTATTTAATACATTGAATAGCAAATATTAAGCGATTATGATATACGACGAGTATATACTACAAATGAGTAGTATAAGTGTATAACATCAATCATATATTTTCTGAATATTTTTACGATTCTTTTATATCTTTAGCTCTTATTTTTTAAATGAAAAAATAAGACTACGAATGTCTTAGGATATTAGTCGATAACTAGTATCACATTAACAAGCACATTTAAGATTTTTTTCTTTGCATTTTTATGTAATTGGTAAGTTTATAATTGATAAATAAAATAGGTAATATATTAATTTTTACATTGTAAATTACTGTGTCCTTTTTAGCATTTGTTACAAGTTCTACTAATCATAAGTGAAATAATTAACTATAGCTACTAATTACTATATACTATTTGTTAGAATATCAACCTATTTAGTTAATAGGTTAATTGGTCTATTATGTACATGGGCCTGTTGCCCATGCCCCATTAGGGTTTACTCGCTTCCTTTGTGCTTCCTTGTAATAGCCTCCTCTCCTATATATAGGATAGGGGTGTACATATTAATAGAACAACACAGTATCATCGTATACACTTGTTTACATTGTATCAAAGCATTAGAGGGAGAGAGAACCCTAGCCGCCGCCTCTCCTTCCTCTCCTTTCGGCGTTCCCTCTAGCCCTAGCAGCCGCCATCCCTCTCTCTCTCTTAGAGAGAGCAATAAGGGGGAGAGACCGCCTGCGGACGGCTGCCGCCTCCTTCCATGGCTTAGGCCGGTCACCCACTAGGCACTTCCCGACCTTCATGGCTTCTCCTGCTCCTTAAAGATCCAACCTTTTAGTCGACGCCATCCTTCCCTACGATCTCCATGGATCTATACATACATTGACACTTTCCTTCCCGACGATCTATCAGTCTTTATCAAGTCCGAGTCTCTGGACGGTGTTAATTCTCGTCCAGATCTATCAGTTTGTCGTCCCAGACCATTCCAAGCAGTTTTGCCATCCCCTGCAAGGAGCAGCGACAACAACCACAATAAGGAGTCGCGTCCATCATCCACATTGTCCACTCCAAGCAGTCTCGTCGTCCCCTACAAGTGTAGCGACAGTGAACCACACCCTTCCTTTTCATCATGATCTACAGGAGAACAAAAGATGGCGCTAATTCCCGTCGCCCATGGTGAATTCTGGGATTCTTGATCTCCTTGACGACGCTTATTCCCGTCAGATCATGCTTCAGCGGAGTCACACACAGTCATGGTTTTAAAAAACGTGCCTCGAGGCTTAAGAGGCGTACGCCTCGAGGCAAGGCGGCCTCCGGTACACCTCGAGGCTTAAGCCTCAGTCTGCCAGTGAGAGGCGTGCGCCTCAGTTTCTGCGAGGCGTATCAAGGCGTAAGAGGCGTTTGTGAGGCGTAAGCCTCAGACTTTGTGTCTAAAAAAAGGCTGTATTATCCTATTTTGGACTTAATAGAGGCTAAATTAACCCAAAATTATATGTATATAGATATATGTATGTGCATATCTATATATGTGTATGTTTGTTTGTTAACAACTATGGATATTTTACTACTTTTATCATTATATGCTGCATGTATGTATGCATTCTCTTGTGTATGTGTATATATATACATCTGTGTATAATTATAACTATATTTATATGGATAGATATGTATCTATATATACATGCGTATTTGTAATAGTATATCTATCTATACATACATATATATATATATATATATATATATATATATATATATTTCTGTTTCAGAAATATGTAAATCTGTATAGTTATATATGTAAATCTGTACAGCATAAAACAGAAATCTGTCTATATAGTAAGTATATTTATTTATATGTATAGATATGTATCTATATATACATGCGTATTTGTAATAGTATATCTATCTATACATATATATATATATTTCTGTTTCAGAAATATGTAAATCTGTATAGTTATATATGTAAATCTGTACAGCATAAAACAGAAATATGTCTATATAGTAAGTATATTTATATATATCTGTTATATATATGTCAATCTATATAGAATAAAATAGAAATCTGTCTATATAGTATATGCATGTATGCATATGTAAATCTGTATATATGACTATATACACGTACATATATGTATTCATATATAAATATATGGGATTATATATGTATATCAGTATATGTACATATATGTATTCATATATATTCATATATATATATATATTCATATATATATATATATATATATATATATATATTCATATATATATATATATATATATATATATATATATATATATATGATTATGTATATGTATATGTATATGTATGTTTATACATATATGTATTAATGACTATATTATTTATATATATATTATATGTGGATATATTTATATATATATATATATATATATATTTATATGTACGCCTCGGTACAATCTGAGGCTTACGCCTCGACCGCCTCGAGGCTTACGCCTCGCCTCGCTGAGCCGAAAACGCCTCGATGCGCCTCACGCACTTTAAAACCTTGCACACAGTGTGTTGGACCGACAACACGGCATGTAGAAACCCATAATCCACTCAGTGGCGTAAGGTTTCGTCCAGATCGCCAGTCACACGACATGTTGGCCAACCAACACAGTGTGTCGACATGGGTTTGTCATCTCCGACTTCATCCAAATCGACAGTTACACGACATGTTGCTGACCAATACGACGTGTCGACAAAGATCTGATTTACACCTCCGACATCGTAAATGACATGTAGGATCACTACAAGGCGTCGTGCACGATGTCTGTCATTTTTCGAGCAAGGAGCTACACGGCGTGTCAGTAACCTCACATGGCGTGTCTACAGGAGCTTACCTCTCACCCCCGACAATTTACTCAGCGTGTCAAGTCACAGACACGGCGTGTCAGAAGCAATATGTGCACTTCCACTTTCAGTTATGACGTCCTCGAAAGGTCTATCTCTCCTGCAATATTTGATGATAATCGAAACCTGTTATTACTTTGTGATCCAACAAAATTTTTTACCGAGTAACATTCTGGTAGTGTATCTCTTGTTTCTATCGAGTTTCCATTCCGGTAGTCTTCTTTTTGTTCTTCTCTACATATTTCACCTCTCGTTTTACCTTTTCCATTTTCCACCCTTCCATCCATCATGTGTGCGTCTTTCCATGTGCGGGGGAGGTGATATTTTCCTTTTTGCACACCATCTACTCACTCTCGTCGTATTTGGTGTGGGGGGGGGATAGAGGGGAGAGAGAGAGGAGGGTATGAACTATGAAGAGAACATGAGAGAGAGGATATGAGGAGAGAGATAGAGAGATGAGATGAGATGCTATTCCAGCTATCTTCATGGAGCTTCATGTTCTTCAACACATTTGCGTTACATTTCAGACAACATTGAAAGATCTCGCGGTTGTAGCATTGACACCAAGCCTTTTGCGTTCGTACCACATTATGTACGTCAGGGTAAGAGTTATTGCGGCTAATTCCGGCCTCTAGTCCCTTTTGTCTTGATGACGTTCCAGTTGATCATCCATGATGCGTTGATGGTGTTCCAGATGGTTGCTTCTTCATCTTTGAACCTTGTCATTTTCAAGCCTGTGCAAATTTTATATCTGCAAGGATTCATCCAGAGTGATCTTCACCGAGCTACTTCATCACATCTTCTTCGAGTTGCATCTGCTACTACGTGTTGGACGACACCTCAACACTTCGTCCAGCGTGTTCGTGCCACGTTATGCATGTCGGTGGTCATGTATGCTAATTCCAGTTGGCCACACTTCTCAGACAATTCAAAGCCATCAACATTGCTCCATGTTCGTGCCACGTTATGTACGTGGGATGTCTTGAGTGTGTTTATTCCACTCCACATTCCTCTCCAGTGAAGATGGCGCAGTCGTGGTACTTATGATTGTCTGCTTCAGATGTTCTTCATTCCAGATGCACTTCAAAAGAAAGTCCTTCAAAGCTCAAGCTTCTCCAACATGCAGAACACATCTCGAAGAGGCTTCATCATCATATCTTTTTAGTTAAGAAGTATTGTTCAAGGGAGAGTAAAAATTTTTGTATGGGGAGTGACACTTTTATCTTTCATTTATCGTTTATTTCTTATCGTTCAATCGAGTCATGTAACTTCAAGCTTGGACATGCGTTCACTCATGCTCCAGCTTGAGGGGGAGTGTTAGAATATTAGCCTATTTAGTTAATAGCAATGAAAGAGATATCGACGATATCGTCGATATATCGACCGGTATACCGATATCGACGACATCGGTCATCGGTTCACACAAACGTATCGCTGGGATTGCAAATATTGGTATACCGATGGTATACCGCCAAATACAGCCAAATATCGCCAAATATCGCCAAATACCGCCAAATTTCGCCAAATTTCGACGAAATGTACTGATATACCGACAGAAATACCAATTTTTTGTGTGCTTGAGTCAGTTTCTGTTGTTTGAGAGGAGGAAATGTTGGAGCAAAGGGATCTCGACAACTAGGGCTCAGATAAGTCTAATCTAAGGTATGCCTTTATGTTTTCTACCATTTCTCTCATTTACACCATCTATCTCAATTAAATGTAAATTCATACCAAAATGCCTTAAATTGGCAAAGATCTCACCATCTGCTTTTTTATGTCCTCCTGATTGTATGTGTTCTTAGATCCACAACACTTTCTCATAATCAACATTATAATCATAGTTATATACCTAAATAATTCACAAAATATCAGTATAATTTGCTATCATTTTTAGTAGTAAGCTAATTTGTATACATATGCTCTTCTTACTAGTATTTTTATCATACAAAGTAAGAAAATGTACTACTTCGCAACATAACAAACAAATATTGTAAAAAATATAGATTTTGTAATTTTCTAGTCTTATATTTGTTGATATATGACACTTGCTACATATATCGCACAACATGGACATGGTTGACATATTAACTACACTTTTATATTATCGCATCCCCACGATATGCATATAATGGGCATGGTAATAATGGCTTTTATACTTATCCCTCTATTGTGCATAATCCATGGAGAATCTCACTACCGCACATCAAGATCATGTGGTACAAACAACAACAGAGAAAAGGTGTCACAATAGTGATGGTGCTTGACTTCCTTGACAATCATGAAGTTAATTGTCAAAGTCACACATTGAAGAAGAGCAATAGAAAGCCCTTGTGTATATTTTCTTTCAGAATCTAATATGATGCATATGGAGACATAGTATTGTAAAATTCTAAAACATATCGTGTTTAATTACATAATACGAATGAGTATTATACACTTATATAGTATTGTACATGACGTGTCTGAGCAACACGTAACTTCATATCAACAAACTTACATAATGTACATGTCATGGGAGCAATATGTCAACCATATCAACTCAATCTTGTATGGATAATCAGTGTGTAACTCGACATACAATTGATATGAGTTAGTAAGTTACCATGTTATTCATGTGTTGTAAATTGGATATTATTGCATAAGTGTGTGTGTTTATGTTTATGGATTGTGCTAGTAAAATTCCAAATCTTAATTGTACGCGTGTCTGAGCAACATGTAACTTCATATCACCAACCTTACATAATGTACATGTCAAGGGAGCAATAAGTCAACCATATCAACTCAATCTTGTATGGATAATCAGTGTGTAACTCGACATACAACTGATATGAGTTAGTAAGTTACTATGTTATTCATGTGTTGTAAATTGGATATTATTGCATAAGTATGAGTGTTTATGTTTATGGATTGTGCTAGTAAATTTCCAAATCTTAATTCCAATATTTTGTCATCGAAATCCTTCATCGAAATCTGCAGAAAACAGGACAGGTTCCCTACCTCCCACATGATGGACAACCCCCCCCCACATACCCAATATAGAATTTTATTGCATAAAACGTTGCATCTAGGTGTTGAGACCACGCCTGTAAAATTTCATGATTTAATTCGTTCATTTTGGCGTCGGTATGGCCAGGATTGCATCTGTCGATATTTCCGTCGGTATACTTGTAAATATCTATACCCAAGCTGTCGAAACGGCGTCGGTATCGGTCATTTAATTCCTTGGTTAATAGGTTAATTGGTCTATTTTGTACATGGGCCTATTGCCCATGGCCCTTTAGGGTTTAGTCGCTTCCTTTGTGTTTTCTTGTAATAGTCTCCTCTCCTATATATAGGATATGGGTTACATATCAATAGAACAACACAATATCATCGTATACATTTGTTCACATTATAATTCTAATATCAGTATTAATAATCTAAAAAACATATTTATCATATCTATTAGTGTAGTTCTAATCATGGTACTAAATGTCCTCAACATGGGGCGAAATTTTGCCGATAATGTCTGTGTCGACGGCTGGTGACGTCGAATCCACGTAAACATCCTTATTCCACAGTATCCTCGACATTTCGTCGAAGTTGTCGACATTTCCCCATATGTCGACGAAGTTGACCGAAGTTCATTAAAAAGTCCACAATGTCCTCGACATCTGTCAAAGTCGTCGAAGTTGGCGACATTCTTCTGGTGGTTTGTGGAGTTTGTTGTGTGAGGAGGAAAAATTGTTGGAGCTTGAGGTTAGATGATTTTGATGTTATTTTTTACTATTCTAAGCTAATAGTAATAGACCGACTCCCTCTCTGCTAAACCTACCATAAATTTACACCATTTTATGTAGTTTGTTTAGTGTCACAAACTTTATATATGGAAGAACTCTGTAGTTCGGAGATGACTGTATGTAATTGTGTATTTATCTACATATGTAAACCTATATGGATGGCTATATGTAAACATATATTGTGTTTTTTAGTTATAGATCTGATGAAATCTGTCGATTTCCATCACAAAATGACTGTTTTTAACTTAATTTTTGTCGAAGTTGCGTCAAAGTTTGGTTGTAAAAATCCTTGACATTTCTTCGATATTTCCACAAACTTCCATGTCCACACTTGTCGAAGTCGGCTCGAAGTCGAAGTCCTGTTCCATGGTTCTAATGATTATATATGTAGACCTGTCTTATATGTGTAAATCTATGTCTAGAATGCATAAGTTGGATGTCTATCAAATTAGATCCTAGATCTAGTGTATATTAGGATGCAAATATCATATTTTAAGGTGGAAGTATGAAAATATAAACAAAGAGGGGCTGGAAATGGAGAATGGAAGAAAACATATTTACTAACCTTGATCTAGGAGGTTTGAGCTCTACTATTGAAATTACCCCGATCCCTCTTTTATCCTCTTCAAACAACGAAAACAACACTCACGATCACAATTGTCAAAAAAATTGATCTATGCAAAAAAACCTCAATATCCATCAAAATTGGTAAAATCCATAGAAATTGTCATTTTTTTTTGAAATATTTATAGATGCAATCTAGCAACACAATCGCATGATTCGGTAGCAGTTCCCACCGAAATCAAAATATTTTCTCTCAAAATTTTGATGGTTTTAATGAAGCCTCATTCATTGGTTGCAATATCTAATTTATTATCAATCAGACAAAAAGCTAGTGTTGTCAAAACAACATTGCCAAAACCAAAAAGAGAAACAAATGGCCATGATATTATATCGACCTATTAAGTAATTATAACTAATAAAAATTCTAACACTATTGAAATAAAAAATAAATAAAGTCACAATAAACTAATTATGTATCAATCATTCAAACATCCAACATTACCAAAACGTGTACTACATTATAAACAAGAAATATGAACGCAAAATTAATGATATGCACACTATGTGATTATCTTTGAATGAATTAAATAGTCATATATCTGACTATACTAAAACAAAAAGTTATAAACAAGACACATTAAATGATATCTATGTTTTGTTAGAAATTGCTTTGTTCCTAAGTATTTAAGTTATCATTTTTAAATTGTTGGGCTGATTGGTGTTTAGCTTAAACATTTTCCAAGTCTTGTCTGATATTTTATGGGTCATTTAGAACTGTATACCTACACACCTACTTCACATACCCTTTGGTAAGTGTGTTTATGTTTGGTACGGGTCTAATTCATGGTAATGTGGATCTAAACCCATACCCATAGTGAGAAATTCAAAATTGGACCTTTTTTTGGCTGGTCAAAAAAAATGGAATTCGGAGAAGATAACTTTCTGTCAAGAAATTTGGTCAACTATTAGGAAATAATAGTGAATAAGTTAGATATATGTATATATATATATCTGCTTTTAGGAAGTAAAGAGAATAAGTCACACGCATGCACGCACACACACAAGAATTCAAGAAAAGTGGAACAATGACAATTTGTATAAAATTTGAGAGAAACATGTGTAATAATAGTAGTGATTAATGGAACTTTGAACATATGTGGTAATGGTAATGACAAATAAGAGGAAAATAAGAAGAAAAAAATGAAAATTAAGAGGATTGCCTATTTGTTGATTTAAGAGAAGAATAAAAAGTCGAGGATGCAGACACAACATCTAGGAAGAAGGGAAGGATGGGGGATAAGGAAGATGCATCAACATGGACTGTCGGGAGAGTGGGGTTTCGGGGTTAGTGTAAAACAAAAGAGCAATTGATTTATATCTTAAAATTCGTGAAACTCACAAAAATCATAAAAAGTCGTATAAATCACAAAAAAGCAAGAAAAGTCATGAAAGATTGGTGAACGACATATTAATCGTGTTAAACAGTTGGGAGCCTATAAACTTGCAAAAAATTGCCTTTTTTGTAAAAGTCGAAGTCTTTTGTTACGATGACAATATCAGTGGGAGAGAAACCCTTGACTCACTTTATGGTCACGGTCACACGGTGTTGGTTTGAGCATATAGAAGAAACTTTATAGACATTATACATTGGTCCTTGACCTTTTCCCACACTATAAGTAGGTCCCTATACACACATATTAACACCCCCCCCCTCAACTTGGAGCATATATATCATATGTGCCTAGCTTGTTACATAAGTATTACACCCGACAACCATTTAGGGACTTAATAAACAAATCAAGTAATTGATATTCTGGTCTCATTGGTAACAATTGAATCAACTTTTGTTGATTCTTTTCTCGTACAAAATGACAATTGACTTCAATATTAGATATTGCCGGTACCAACGCATTTTGACCGAACTACCGATACCAACACCGTCGGTTGGAAACATGTGTGCGTACT
The DNA here is from genome assembly GCA_963693085.1 of Alisma plantago-aquatica. NCBI lineage: Eukaryota > Viridiplantae > Streptophyta > Magnoliopsida > Alismatales > Alismataceae > Alisma > Alisma plantago-aquatica. The sequence goes on along the minus strand of OY856415.1, from coordinate 269,804,729 downwards.
GATAGGATTGCAAATATCGATATTACCGACATGTGCACCGCCAATACCATCATGTTTTGATGCTTTCGGTGCAAAATGCACTACTGACTTCACTGTACCGAACGAAACTGGTGGTATATCGACATGTATACCTTTTTTGCGAGAACGACTGTTGTTACTTCTTATGAGGAAAAAAGAAGGTGCATTAGGATGGTTTTTGGCAATTGGGGCTAATATCAACCCAAATCAAGGTAAGTCTAACTAATCTCTTTCATTTTCTACCATTTGCAACCTCTTCATCTTTTTTTCTTACTTTTTTCTTCCACTTTCACCTAAAAAGGGTTTTTTACCGCCAAAACCTAGTATTACTCCAATTTCTATATGTTTATGTGAACTATAGATACATTTATAAGTATATTATGTAGATCTATAATATTATCACTAGATCTACCTAATTACAACACTATTAATTAGTATTATTATGCAATTTATCTTAATCATATTACAATAAGTATTGATATAATTAGTTATTTATTTATGTTTAGTTGAAGACGTTTTACTAAAGAGTAATATTAATATAATACAAATGAGTATAATACACTTATACAATATTGCACATGAATGAGCAACACAAAACTTCATACAACCAACCTTACATAATGTACAAGTCATGAGATCAATATGTCAACCATAACAACTCAATATTGTATGGAGAATCAATGCATAACTCAAACATACAATTGATATGAGTTAGTAAGTTACTATGCTAATACTATGTTGTAAATTGGATATTATTATAAAAGTGTGTGTATTTATGTATATGGATTGTGCTAGTAAAATTCTAAATCTTAATTCCTACATTTTTTCATCGAAATCCTTCATCAAAATCCCTAGAAAATAAGACATGTTCCCTAACTCCCACATGATGGACAACCCACCCCCACATACCCATTATAAAATTGATTGGATAAAACAATGTTAGAGAGTCTATATTAGCCTATTTAGTTAATAGGTTAATTAGTTATTGGGCTTTTGTATTTCAGCCCGTTTAGATTACTTGCGTCCTAATTCTTAGGGCGTCTCTCTTCTCCTATATAAAGGAGAGGGCGTCCAGTCTTGTATTAATCCCACTGCATTCAATCCAATCTTATTTTTCACATGGTATCGGAGCGGTGAACAAAAACGACGGCGTGAACAGTACGACGTGAACAGTAACTCCGACAGTGAATAGTACCATGGAGTGAACAGTAATTCCTGCGTGAACAGAGCGCGTTCACTCCTGAGGGAAACCTAACCGCCGCCCCTCCTTCCTCTCCTTTTCGGCGTGCACGCAGCCCTAGCCACCGCTCGTCTTTTCCAGAGAGCAACCGAGGGGAAGAACCCTCGCCTGCGGGCGGCCGGCTGCCCGCTAGGCAATTCCGGCCTTCATGACTCTCCTTCCATTTTCACATAGATCAGTACGTCGACGCTAATTCCCGACCTGCGATCTATGTTTTCCAAATCCAAACTTTACCGCTGGTGATCTCCTTTCCGGCCATCACATATCCACTTCCATCGCTGTATCATTACCCGCTGCCTTCCACCTTTGTTGCATGTATTCCACGAACGACAGTAGTGCCGCTATATTTCCAGCGCCTCCAAGCAGCCATCTTCGTGCCTTCACCGCCTATCGACACCACTATCACCATCTAGCAGCAGCATGATAAGCGCTGCCAACTGCAGAAGCAGCAGCCATCATTGTGTATCTGTTCACTGCAGTGTTGCTGCCTCATTTAACAACAACTGTATCCCCAGCCGACGATCACACTCTTCAGTTGACGTTGTCATCATCCAAGCCCCTTGGCTTCTGCTCCATCCTGTTGCCGCTGACATCCATTATCCATTGCCATCGTCGTTGAGTCCTCGTTGTTGCTGCCCCAACGCCAACACCTATCCCTGGCGAAAGCACTCCACCATATTCAACCATGCCATCAACACCTAATCAATATTGTCTTCTCCCAAGTATGAGTGACATCTTCTATATTTTTTTTATTGCCCCCAACTTCTCTATTCGGATCCTTAATCGGTCATATCTTTAGCATATTCTCTCCGGTTATCGGTTTCATTCTCCACATATTACACATCTCCATATCACAAAATCCTCTCAAATTCGTCGATTCCTTTCCCACCCACCAATATCATGTGTGTATCCCTTTCCACAGTGCGCGGGGGGGGGGGGTCATATGTCCATTTCTCCTCACCAAACACTCACTCTCGTCGTATTTGGTGTGCGGGGGATAGAGAGGAGAGGAAGAGATGAGAAGAGAGAGAGAGAGAGAATATGTATGACAGAGAGAGTATGAGAGGAGATGATATATGTATTCAGGCTATATATGTTCCAGGCTATTATCTTCATGGAGCTTCGTATTGTTCAGCACATCCATTCTCTATTTCCAGACAGCATTGAAGGATCTTCATTCAGCGTCAACACCGAGATATCCGCGTTCGTACCGCGTTATGTACGTCAGGTGTTGATGGTGTACTTCAGTTGCATTCACAGAAGACAATGGGTGCTTCTTCAAATTTTCAGAAGCTCAGCAAGCCTGTCAATCTACTTCTGCAAGGTTGATTCATCCAGTTTATCTTCACCGAGCTGCTTCATCACGTCTTCTCCGAGCCGCATCTGCTATTTCGACATCACCTGTTGCTGATCTACTTGGGACTTTCCTTGATGGATGATATTTCCTTTCATGTCAAGCCCCCAAGGTTTATGCGACAAAGTTATGGTACCTGCATCCTATCACCAGCATATCGTTCGTTCGTGTTCGTGCCACGTTATGCACGTCTTCTTAGACAATTTGAAAATTCCGCTACTGCTACATTGACATTGGGCATCCGCGTTCGTGCCGCGTTAAGTACGTAATCTAATGAAGATGACGCAGTGATGGTGTTGATGAGCGTCTGCTCCAAGTGGCGAATTACTGTTGTAGTATCATGTTCCATTCTTCAGATGCTCTTCAATCCATATGCACTCCAAAGACCTTCTTCAAAGCTCGAGGATCTCCAGCCTGCAGAATACAATTTCAAAGAAGAGAGGCATTGTCACCACATGGTTCAGGGGGAGTATTAATTAAGAGGGAGTATCAATTTTTGTATGGGGAGTGATATTTATCTTGTATCTTTCATTTATCATTTCTTTTATCGTTTTATCGAGTCTTGCAACCTCCAAGCTTTGGACATGTGTTTCACCTATGCTCTAGCTTGAGGGGGAGTGTTAGAGAGTCTATATTAGCCTATTTAGTTAATAGGTTAATTAGTTATTGGGCTTTTGTATTTCAACCCGTTTAGATTACTTGCGTCCTAAGTCTTAGGGCGTCTCCCTTCTCCTATATAAAGGAGAGAGCGTCCAGTCTTGTATTAATCCCATTGCATTCAATCCAATTTTATTTTTCACACAATGCATTTAGGTGTAGAGATTACACTTGTAAAACTTCATGATTTAATTAGTTCATTTTGGCGTCGAAACGACCAAGATTGCATCTTTTGATATTTTCGTCGGTATGCCAGTAAATACCTATTTCCAGGCTGTCGAAACGACATTGGTATCAAATACCTTGTTCCTTGTGCTTCTGGGCAATGTGGACAACAACATGATTGTCACACTTCCAAGTCCATAGGAGCTTCCTGCATGAAGCCAATATCCTTTAACGAGTGACGAATCCATAGGAACTCACATGTTGCTAGGGCCATAGTTCTATACTAATTCTACACTGGACCTTGCTACAACAATTTGCTTCTTGCTCTTCCAAGAGACAAGATTTCCTCCCACAAACCCACCGTAACTAGAGATCGACCTCCTATCGATACTAGATCCAGCCCAAATAGCATATGAGAAACCATGTACATGCAAATGTCCATGATTTTGATGTAGAAGTCCCTTGCCAGGAGACATGGTTGTATAGGCAGCCAGGCAGCCAGACGTTCCAGTGGGACGCCTAGACGCCCAGGCGGAGGCCCAGACGTTTCCAGTCGTTTTTAATATTTTTCATTTTAACAGATATATGTAATTTTTTTTAAAAACACCATCCTTACACATAAATATACATGATAAATATGCAATCAATGTGCTAACATCGTATGAAGAAAGCAACAAAATCATTAGAAATGGATTGAATTGTGGAAGTTTTACCTAAACAAAATTCATATAGAAATCAGAAAGCTAAACATGTAAAATGTTTGTAGTCAAAACAGAATGTGGATGAGCATCATAATCTCAATCAACATAGAAACAAAATAACTCATAGCCAACATAAGCTTGTGAAAAACCAGAGACATGATTATATCACTCATCATCGTTGAGATCTGCATCATCATCATTATCATCCTCTGTTTCAAAATCTTCCTCTGCTTGTTCCTTAGTTTTATCATCGTCATCAAGCTCGTCTGATTCATCAAGTGAAACTTTACTAGGAACCTTTTTCTCTTTGATTACAATACCCTTTGTTGTCTTTACATGTGGTACTTTGGTCTTAGAGGAGAGTTTTGTAGCTTTTCTTTTTTGTTTGTATGCAACTTTTGCTTTTCCCTTATCATCAACCTTGGGTTGAGATGCTCCCCTCTAAGGCCTAGCAACTTCTTCAAATGCTCCCATGGCCTCGTCTACAAGTTTCCAAGTAAGACCATCATGATCAGGCACTGTAGCATTATTAGGAATCCATGTCATCCGTTCACTGGTCCACTGCACATCGTCAAGTGCAACGCCATCAAAATCACTTTCAACAGTCTTGTCCCTCATCTTTTGAAAGCGCTCCTCCAATCTATGGTTATATTGAATGTAGACAAGTTTATCCAACCTCTTGCTCAACAATCGATTTCTTCGCTTTGTGTGTATCTACATTACAAAAGATTATGAATTATAATTTATTACAAAGTGCACAAATTAATTCAATATCCAAATAACACTTACAAACTCAAATGAGCTCCAATTTCGCTCACAACTAGAGGAGGTGCAACACAGACTCAAGAATCGCATAGCCAACTTCTTTAAGGCAGAATTCCCTACACCATATAGCTCCCACCAAGCCACTATAAAATATGAAGATATTATAATCAATTATAGTAATGTTATAATCTATATCTATTATACATCAACAATTACATTATATGTAAATAGATATAGTGGCTTACATGGTGATATGGTGCTCCTATGGCATAGAGCAGCTAGGTTCCTGAACAAGCCACGACTGTTTTTGTAAGCATCGACATCAAAAGCTACTTTATCAATCAAAGATAAATCATCAACTGTTTTTAGGAAGCAATTCATGAAAGTTGCTAGAGCTATGTCAATGGTCTCTTTTGTTAATTTGCCTTCTTTCACAGAAGGAAACCACCCATTGGGATTGACGAAGTAAGTTGCATCGTGCAATAGTGATAACATCAGATCTTTGTAGCGTTTTTTAATAATGGACACAACAAGACCATACTTTCTCTCATCATGTCCTAAATTCAGCTCAATGTTATCGACTGCGATTTGCATTGCTCTACTTATTTATCCCATACATGGCTTGGAATCAGAATCAACTAGCCTCAACAGTTGCACAAGTGGCGTAGTGGCCCTCAGATAGCTATCCACCGCCTCGTAGAACTTATGTGATAAAGCAGTCCTCGCAACCTTATCCCCAGCAGTTGATTTAGTGCATTTACTTGTTGTCCACAATTCAGATAGAAACAAGGTGCCCAAGGCGTTTCCGGCATTATGTAAGCTTTGAAGAGTCAGAAAAGCTGTGGAAAATCGGGTGATTGAGAATCTCGTCAACTCCTTCCCATCTGAAAGTTGAAGATAAGCATGGTGAAGCGTTGTGTGAAGGTAAATGTAAGATGTCATCTTTCTAGCTTTGTTTATTACTTCTACATACTGCGGCAACGCTGCAATGTACCCCAACATCAAATCTATACAATGTGCAGCGCATGGTGGCCAGAATAGATGCACCCACTTTTTCTCCAACATCTCGTAAACTAGCTTAAAATTTGAGGCATTGTTAGTTACAACCTGTGTAACATAAGTAGGCCCAATCTTCTCAATGGCCTCATCCTGAAATTTGAAAAGAAATTCACCTGTATGGTTATATGTAGATACATCAACATAATACATGAAAAAAATTCCATGAGGTGAATTAATCAGGAAATTTATTAAGTTTCTTCCTCATCGGTCTGACCATCCATCAGACATCAGTGTGTAACCATACTTCTTCCACACCTCTACATGCCCATCCCGCAAGTTTCCGGTCTTCTCGTATTGGGCATCTAATAGAGGCGTCCTAAGAGCTTGATACTTTGGAGGTTTGAAACCTCCAATATAATAACTTACTATAGCAACGTGAACAAGGAGAAGGAATCAAGTTGATGGCTTGAATTCCCTGGACTAAACACTGAAGGAGAAGGAATCAAGCTGACGGCTTGAATTCCTTGGACCGATTAGGGATAAAAAAACCCTAGGCTCTGATACCATATTATGGAATTAATGGGAGAGAAACCCTCAACTCACTTTAGGGTGTTGGTATATGTATATAGAAGAAACTTTTACCCATAGGTCCCTGACCTTTTCGCTCACTGCAAGTAGGTTTTTATACATACATATTTACAGTTAGAAAGCCCATATCTGCTTAGTTAACTGGCTAGGGCTCTTGGTATGGTCATACCCACACCGTACCTGTGTCATTTACCTCCCTACCTCAAACTCCCAGACAAAAAGTAAAATTCTAGTTTCCAAGAATCTCATATACAATGACGGAGTCATTGTGACAACAGTTAAACCACCAAAAGTCAGTGTGGCATCAAGTTAAATTTGTGGTCTGCTAAAGATATATGTAGCTAGAGAATACAAGATGGGAATCAAGTTATGGTGAAATGAAAACCTTACCTGTCAGGTTGATATATGCAGCTCAACTTTTAAAGAAAACCTTACCTGTCAGGTTGAAGTAAAATTAACCGCCAGAGCACTTACAAAAGTCTGAGTGCTTTTTGTTTATATGGAAAATGTTGAAAAAGATCAGTGCCATTATGAAAAGTACAGTCCATAATGGGTCGTTTTATTTATCTTGCTCACTTAAGAATTATTCCATGTTCACTTACAGTTGATGATAGCTTGCTTTAACTTTTGTATATCTGTCAACTTCCTTTTTAGCAAAATTTACTTCTGTAATATTTTAGTTTATGCCTTTGCATGATTCATGATGCCACTTTCCTCATAATGGATGCTTCTGGTTGCATTTAGTCTATAAGGGTCCTGAAAATACGCTGCTTTTGTAACAGTTTTTTGGCGACTTCATTTCGCAGTCATGCTCAGAGGAAAACATTATCTATATCGGGAAGTAATGATGATCAATCTGGAAAAGGGTTTGACTATAATGACACATTTGGGAAGATTCTTTCTCCAGATGAGAACCAGTCTGGCAGTCCGAGCTCAGCAAAAAGTTTCTACGAGGCCCAGATTGAAATTTTTAACTACCGGCATGGAGTGTTGGTTTTGCATCTTGTTTCAACGCTAATGTTTGCCCCATCACTTGTTGCATGGTTGCAGGTACTGCTAAATTTTCTTTTCAAACATGATATAGTTGATATAGTCAGCAACTAGAATTCTCTCTGCAAGAACTCTAGAAACTGTTACCTTTATAAAAGATGATGTTTTCTATATAACTCTGAAATCTACCGTTCATACGAGGTTGTTCGCAGAATTTATTTGATATAAAACTTTATCCAATGGGTAAACCAATTTCGCTTCAGATCTTTCACTCGTACCGAAGCAACGACATTGTTCAACTAAATTTGTAAACCAATTGCATGCTGTAATTGATGAAAAAGTAGAATTAATATCTTATGTCGTTGAAATCTACTTGTCATAATAATCTGTATAGTATTCTGATTTATCAGATCCTCTGTATTGAAATTTTGTCCCAAAAATGATAACATACGAAGATGCTAGTTAGAAGTCATGTCTATTAGTTATGCATTTCTGAAACTTGGTATGGCATGGATGCTTCTAAGTGAATTATCAGATTATCTATCCAAATTCCTGCAATGGATTTAGATGTCATAGTAGTTTTGGCTTTCAATGTATGCTAAAACAAAGAAATGTTACGAATAATGTTGATTTTCCATTATTCATAAGTTGCTAAACGGCATGTTTTAGCTGAGTTTCTGCATGTTCATCATGTGAATACACAAGCACAATCCAAAACACTGTAATGCTTCTAAAGAATAAACAGACAAAAACATAATTTTATAAGGTGGGCTAAGATTTTAAATTTTTTTGACTCCATGAATCTTTCTCACAATTTGAGTACGGCCTTTTGCAGAGGTTTGGGACGAGCCACAGCTTTCCTTGGTTTATTGATGCTGCAGTCTGTGTAGGCATCATTCTCCATGGAATATGTGGGTGGAAACCGGATGTCAGTGCCCTCAAGTTACCTCTGCCAATTCTAGGCAGTGCAAAATGCAATCTGAGCTTGGTGTATCTTCTTTCTGGATACTTCTCTTTCATTAGTGCTCTCAGTTTTGTGCCTTACAGAACGTTTTATGCAATGGCAACTGTCGGCATAATTTCATTTCTATCCAGGTGTATTGACTGGAGGAACGGAGAGAGAAGTGAAAGCTACTTTAGTAATCGTAGGAAACACTCTCATCATCATTAGATTATATTTAGTATATGTGCGTTATTGTATGAGATGAAATTATCCACCCCGGTTGGCATGTATTCCGTGGTTCCTACAAAGTAACATGGTTAGAAGGACATAGTTATTCTTTCAAATGAGGAGAGACGGGAAATAGTTGACGTTCTTCAGTATGCTTACTGTTTCTTCAATGAGTAACCCCATTCGAATGGTGCAAATGCTTGCCAATTTATGAGCTCCTGAGTAAAAAATGAGATGATGTATCTTATGCCCAACATTTGGAGATAGCAAAAAGCTTTCGCAGATACTCCGGCCAAGAGAGTGAAGCTTCTGCCTTTATCCTGAAGTTTGAAAATGTGACTCATGTAACCAAAGTCTGTGCAGGAAGATCTTCTTCTACCCATGACAACCCTACAAAAAGTTACACTGTACAATTGATTGAGTTGTAATGTAGTTCCTGGCAATTGTGAATGATTTTTTGATTGGTGAAGATGTTTAATATTTTTTTTTTGACGATTGGCTATTTTCTTCATTTAAAAATAACATTTTTTCTTTGCAAAGAAACCTAATGTTGAAGAAGGAAATGTGGTTTTAGGGCTGAAAATGGGAAGGGATACTTTTGCCCGTCACCTATACAGTGTAGAGTAGGGTAAGGGTAAGCATATTGTTAGTACATGTCACATGTTCACCCTTTGCCCACATTACTCCATCAAGGTAGGGCAATGGAAGAAGTTTTACCTTACCATGCATACCCATTTATCCATTATAAGTACAAGATTGAATCGACAATTTGGGAGTCTAACACATTTACTATTAAAAACCTCAACAAGTGTCACTGTTGCGTGCTTAATGTAGATATTATTTGACTTCTTAAACTTGATTAAACTAGTAAGCATGCCGAGTTTTAAAATTATATATTAGAGGTAAACTAATTTCTTAACAAGAAATAGTACATAAAAAAATAATATGTTGCTTATAGATACCAAATTGGGTCAAATAATAGTATTTTGGGTGTATATCACCAAAAGCAAAACTTTTTACAATTTAAGAATAGTTTTAATTGTGTATCGTGTTAAATGTTGGGGATATCATATTAAATGATTATTGAAAGTATTTTCCACATGTAATGTATCTGGACATGTGTTACTTTATTTTCTGCCATTATGCTACTTGTATGCCCTAGATAAGGGTAGGGTAAATGTTTGTAGTGTAAGGACAATTACCCTATCCTTTACCCACACTTTGATTGGGGGGATAGAGGTAACATAAGCATTTACAATCCCAGATGGTTTCTCTTTTACCTTTTTGAGATGTATGAGCCTATTTATATTATTTTATATAGAAAAGAAAGAGCTCATGTTTATGAATCTCTTTGTTTCTATTGAATGTGAAGTCCAAAGAAGGATCCCCCAAGTTCCATTACCCCAGAGAACATTGTGTAAATGGTTTAGGTAAAGTAACTAGTGCAAACTAGGGTCAAAAATATTAGATCCTCCAACATGACCTAGTGATGTAGCTCATTAGATGTCTAGAGATATCTATTAACTAATAGGATGGTCATGTTCCAACAAGCAAGTCATGTATGACTTGTTCACATAGTATGCAAAAAGCAAAAGTGTGTTTTTGCTCAAGATAGTTGTTTTATACACAAGCTTGTGTAAGTTGCTCCTTTACTTGACATAGTCATGTTCTAACATACATGGTTGTATGGGGTTGCTAATCAATCTACAACGAACATAATTGTGTTCTAGACCAACATGGTTAAGTCAAAATGCCATGTATTCATATAAGATAATGTCTTGATTTCCTATATGGATATGTTTGGGTCCATGAATACACTTGTGAAGTCAAGGCCCATGAAATACTCAACTCATCATGTTTTCTAAAGTGACATCATCCTTATCAACCCATCCATGTCTCCTAGTAATATAAATGTGCCACTTAATATATATGGTCATGTACTTATGGCTCTTGGGTGTGTCCTATTTTATAGAAAATTGTACTTTTTATTGCCTCAATAATATCAAAAATGATTTCGAGTAGTTTAATCTGAGTGGTAAAGCTTGCAAAGTCCAAATTCCTTGAGCATAATACACCGCATTTAGTCAAATACAAAGGTTTGTTTGATCCTTATAGCATGACTTGTTTAAAAAACTAATTTAAATTTGTAGTGGAATTAGTTTCTTTATGCACGAGAATGGACTTGGATGACATTTATCCTAATACCTAAGTGCATTAGCATTCCCAAGCTCCATATGTTACCATGGTAAATAATGGTATCACATAAATCTATGCATTGGGTTGATGATACTAGAAAGAACAATGACATTAGTCCTCATCCTAATGCTCGTGTTTGAAAAGACTTGCTATTATAATATCCTCTGTGTCTTAGTTGTTATCTTATGATCCTATTGTGGTCTAGCTGATACTTGTATGAGTTGTAATTTGTTCTCTAGGTCATATTGCAAGAAGATGAGGAACATGCTTTTGTTCTCCTAGCCCTTTCCATTGACTAATGTATCTTTATATTGAATATGTAATTTGAAATATGCGTGTTTTGACTTTCTCACATTATATAATGTAGCAACATTTCAATACAAAACATCATCGAGAGGAACAATGCTCTGCCAACCAATCTCAACCAAATATAAGGTTTGGGTCTCCTAAAAAAATTATATAAGGGTCTATGATCTTATCTAGCATCTCTTTTCATAAATCAAGAAATTTTGTCTTGTTTATTGATAAATATAAACCCTTACGATATAATCCTTCCCCATCAAAGTTCTATCCTCACACCTGATATTGGAGAAATATTTAGCGATATAAATGTATTGAATTGAAAGAAGAAATTATATGATTATAAGATAAATACAACTTTCATTACTCTCATTTGTAATATATATTATATCCACTAAGTGATGTTTGATATTCTTAATAATAGCTACAAAATTTTGCCAAGGTTTGGGCAAATAGAATTACCTCTACCCTACAAGATAGCACTACATCCAACCAATTTGCATATATAAATAGATGTTTTACAAACACCTTAAGACAATCCTTCACGTCAAAATTCTTTCACTTCTTTGCCAAAAGATGTACTTTTAGTCACAAAAATGTATAGAACCCAACAAACACTCAAGTATCACCTCCATAAACAAATAACACTTTCTCCACTCTCATACCAAATGTAAGTGGTGTATAAATAAAGTGGATTATTGGTCTCATTAACACCTACACTTAAGACTACACTGATGTATGAACTAATAAAATTAGCTGCCTCAGTAAATACTATTAAATTTTAGTTATTCACCTTTATAAAAACAAATACATATTGCGAGTCACCTTCCTTAAGACATAATCCCTTCATGTCATATCTCGATCAACCTTTTTTGGACATGTGAGGCACTTGTAGCCACCTAAAAATATGGTTCCAACAATAACTCTATGACCTTAGTAAAATTAAAAGAAATTCTATTAATCTACTTCAAATCTATGTAATGTATATTATGTCAAAAACATAGTGAAAGATTATTCTCCTCAATAAGTTACAAAATGCTTCTTTGAGGTTTGGGCTTACAAAATCACTCTTTGCTAGAAGATATCAATGTACTTATAGCCCGCAAGGGTGTAGCTCATTGGTGATCAGACTGTGAACGCAGGCAGAGGTCTTAGGTTCGAATCCTCACAGGGTTGAATAAAATTGGGATTTATGTTTGACATAGTTTGTGTCAGAACTAATGTGTTGCACACTTGGTTTACCTTACTCCTCCTGTGTTGGGCCTCCACATGTCAATGAGGGGTCGGGAAGATGAAGTCTCCTTGATGACTCTTTTTTTATCAATGTACTTATATGATGTACCTTATCAAAGAGATAAATTATTACAAGCATCTCTTAATGTATCAAAGAATTATTCATTATAAAAACAAAAAATAGAAAAATTGACTTCTAAAAAGCTTTTGACAATGTCAGCTAGCATTTCCTCTTAGATATCAAGATATCCTTGAGGTTCTATTTAAATCCAATGCTTTGAAGAAATATTGTGATTTCACAATTGAGTTTCATGTAACTATAAGTGGGTCCAATTTAGTCATTTTTTACTTTTACTAGATTTAGCAAGTAGTGGATCGCCTATCCCTCATCCTTTCATCATGATCACAAGAATTCTTAAAATAATAATATTTGCCTCACCCAATGGTTTTCATCAATTACTAGATGCACATTTGAATAATAACAACATTCCTAAATGTTGCATGTTATTCTCTCCACCAAACAATCTCTAAAATATAATCAATGTCAGTAAAATTGCTATGATCTTCCAACAATTATAAAGCCTATAGATTTCCAAAATTATTTCGTATCAATATTAGTGCTTTGCAATCTATCTCTTTAGTAAATTTAATGTCAATCAAATAATCTGTCCATATATATTCAACTCCTTACGCGATGTCATGTCATTTTTCTAAAGGAAAAAAATCTTTGAAGAAAATAAATGAACTTCAGGGGTGGAAGCTAACCTATTTCAACTTTGCCTAGAGAGTCATTCGTTTTCAATATATTCTCACAATATTGTTATCATATATCTTACAAGTAAACTCAAAAATCCACCCAATAGTTTCCAATAACATAATTAGGAAAAAAATCCTCCATATAGAAAACAATGGTTGTAAAACCATCAATTGGCATAAAATCTGACTTCCAAAATATGAAAGATATCAACCTATTATGAATTAGTTATATTGTATTTGGAATTAAACACCTCTACAAATTTTGCTCTTTCAATGGAAAATACTACAACCCTTCCTTCTAGGTATCATTCAAACTCATGTACAAATGAACCCCATCCAAAAAAGCATCGACTTGCCAATAGATATTTACTTTACCTCAACTACTATGTAGTGAAGATATGGAAGAAAAATAAGATTAGGGTTGGTAGGCTGGGAACACAACTATCCTACCAATCGTATTTCCATAAAACCCTATCACACTGTTAAGACATATTCCTATCACTTATCCCTTAATTGAATTGTTGATCAAATAATGTCATTCATTATCTAAAATATATGATCTTTAATTCCAACATCCTTTGGGACATCTTACATAGTGTCAGTTTACCCCCATTCAGTTTTCTACATTTCAAAAAATTATGTCCCTAAAGAAGTAATTCTATTGTGCTTAGCTAGTATCAACAAATCATCATATGACCATGGACATAATTAGGGCACTAAGGTAAAAAAATATGCCTTGCGTGCATTTCTTTGTGGAAATTGTAACCATGACTTACTTTGGTTTACCGCTTATAAAGAAAACATCTAAAATAATTATACAATTATGAATCACTCATAACGTCTCTCTTCTTTATATTTTCTAAAAAAAATATTGCACCTCAAACTCAATTAGATATATTGTTGACTAATATCATAAAATTGAAAATATATAAATGAGGGGGTGAATAGAGCTTTATGATAATTTTAATCAAATAAAAATTACTCAACTTAAAGTGTAGCAGAAATATAAAGTAAAAGAGGCAATCACAAAAGGACACATAGATTTAGAGTGGTTCTGTCTATGACGTCAGTCTACTACATTGTTGTCACCAACCATGATTTATAAACATATATTTTATTCCTTTTATATATTGATACACAATACACATAATCTATCAATGTCTTTTATGGCACAAGATTAACCCTCCTTTTCAGCTCAAGGAGAACTCCACCTTCTTTAACGGGTCGCAGAAGATAACCCACTTGGAGAGGATCGCCATCCACCTCCACCACCTTGGTTGCAACCTTCAATATTTTTGTAGCACCAAGAGCTTCACTACATCCTTCTTTCTTGAAGTAGTGAGAAGTAGCAGCACATCATTCTACATGAACAAGAGAGGAACAAGGACATTACAATTCTCTTTTCACAAGATGTACAAGTAAGCACTATGGACAAGTGATGATGATCTTTTTCCACAAAGTTTATAGTAAAGTTGTATTTAGTGGAGAGTACACAAAAGCTGATGATGGGGTTTAGTCTAGATTGATGGCAATATGTAGTATTGGGACTAAGCACTTTGGAAAATATGGCTAGTATGCTCAAGTGCACGTCAATGTATATGCAGTTGTTGCTCAATGGATGTGTCTAAGTGTCCTAAGATCACTACTATTTATAGGAATGATTTACAAGTGGGTAGGACATCTTAGGGAGTGTCTAGAGTGTTCTGGATGGTCAACAAGTTGTTTGGATTAAATTAATTAAGGTGCAACAACTAATATGATTGCTATTTAATTTCCAGTTCAGAACACTCCTCATTCAACATTTTTCCCACCGATAATGTTCTAAGTGAAAAAAAGTCTCCAAGGGCTATATCTTGATCAAAAAATAAAAGATATCCCAATGGATCTTTGTCGGTCAAGAAAAATTTTGACCAAAGGTGTATGCTCTCAACAGTAATTTTGACTGAGAAGGACTATGTTCAATAATATATGAAGTATGTGAGGTCCTATGAAAGACTTATTTGAAACCTATTAATGCTAAGGTATTTATGTGATGTAGGATAGGATTTTGCATAGGTTTCGGAAGATCATAGTTAGACACTCGGTTTGTTAGAGAGAGGTCCCAAGATCGAGCCCAGGCCACGGGATGAATAGAATGACTAATTAAAAAAAAAATGTCTATCAAGTTGTACAAAAAACACAAAATACATAAATACATGGTACAACTTGTTTTGTAAGTATCCAAATATATATATTTACAAGGTATTTGTAACTAGATCTTGACTTAGTTCCTTGATTACCTGAAATACATAATACACATGATAGTAATATAATTTGGAAAATATTTGCATCATCTAAATATGAAATATGAGTGTAGAATATCCAAAAAGCCATCAATATACCCCTTTTTGATGATGACAAATATTTCCATAAGATAAATCCAAATTAGGATATTCAAAACTTCATCCTTTAAATTGCTTTGTTGATAGTCAATTTATCTCATGGTTTTTTCTCCCCCTTTTTTCAAAAAGGGTCAATACTTACCGTTGCCCCCCTCAAGGAGACACCCTCCTCAACAACATAGCCATTTTGAAGAGGAAAAAACTAATACTTGATGTATTAATTTAAAAAGAATACCAATAGATGAGAAATCCAAAAAGATAGACATTAAGGTATAGTCAAAAAGCCATATGATCAAGGAACATTGGAAGGTTGTTTAATTACCAATGAAAGGAATGTTAAGCCCTTCATGACAAAAAGATACCATAAAGAGCAAACATCAAAAAGATACTCTAAACCAATGGTCAGGAATGTTAAGTCCACCATGATGTAGAGATGCCATGAAAATCAAAAGATAAAATTAAAATTGATTTTTCAACCATTTTCAATGGACATTAAGCCCAAATATAATTAGAGAATCCATTAATCATAAATATGAGGTCAACAAAAGTATCTTTAGATCAAATATAAGGGATGTTACACCCAAATTGATATATAGAATCCATTAAGTATCATAATAACAACTCTTAAAAGAATCTCTAAACCAAATGTCAAAGGATGTTAAGTCTACATTGATATAGAGAACCAATTCAGAGCAAAAAAAGATATGGAAGTTAGATTAAAGGACTTTGAGCTCCCCCTTAATCTAATACCAAGTATAGCTCAAAGAAAAAGATTTGCTAAAGGAGAGACATTTAGGATCCCAAACTTTTATGATAAAACATTTATGTCAAATGTAGAAAGCAAGATATGTAGGGTGTTGTCAAGGATTAATTTAAGCATTGAAAGTTAAACCAAATTTTCTTAAGAGTAGAATAGCTTTTGTTTTCATGCACAAATTTGAACTTGATAAGAAACATTTATTGAAAATAAGATCATTTGTGTATACCATAGATATCATGTATAAATCTTACATTTTTCAAGACAAAGAACTTGCAAAAATATGGTAAAAGCAATGAGTTCAAATTATTCAGAATTTCTATTTGAAAAGTAAATCACTTGTTTAAGTAAAAATAAGCAAATGGATATTATATAAAAGATAAGAAAGTTAGCCTGAAAATTAGCTTGAGATAAGACAAAAATGTATTTATCAAGATTAAGCACATGTCAAATCTGAACAAATTCCCTTTCATTTTCTATGTTGGGGGCAGAACCCGAATCATGTTAAGGGTTTCTTTCTTTCGATAATCACACAAAAAATAATAATGACCAAAATGTGGACAATAATGACGTGAGATACACGATATTTCATTTTTTTCCTATGACATCCTTCACATAAAGAACATGTTGGCATATTGCATCATTTTGCTTTATGAAGCAAAAATGAAATACATCCTGAGAGTTAAGATGTTTGATGTGATACACCTATGGACATGTCATCCGCTTCAAGCAATGTATCTGGATGAATGTCTAAAGTGCAAAATGCATGTGGACGTGATGTAGAGGTTAGTCATATAGACATTAACAACAAACTTGTTCATTATGTTTCTCCTCACCAAATTAAACATAACATGTACATCAGTATATAAATTAGAGTTGTCCTCTTGCAATGTTAGATAGCACCAATTAAATATATGTGATACAATTACACTGGATGGCAGACCCTCCGTGGTTAGCACTATACTCCAGTCCAAAATGTATCTAAATTTCACGGTGCACAAGGACATGTCACATAAATTACTCACGTACACATTAGCAGCAAAGTAATCCAGTGTGTTCCTCACTGAAAACAACATACAAAGTATACATGGTCTACTTAGATTCCTTTGTTAAAAACTTTGTGTCCTAACATGATCCATTTTTGTACCATAAACTGACATTTTTCCCAATTCATAATGAGATGTTCCTCTTCAGAAGTTGGTAAGACCAGGGAGAGATATCTTATACAGTATTTAACAACAATGCATCAATAAATACCTCCATGATATCCTCTATGAAATTTGCAATTCAAATGGCATAGACCTTTTGAAGGTAGATGTGCATTACATAGACTAAAGGGCATTCTTCAAAAGGCATATGTTCCACGGAGGCATGTAAATGTTGTCTTTTCTTAGTTGTTAGGGTGGATTAACACTCGATAGAAGCCTAAATACCCATCAAGATAACAGAAGTATAAATGTTGTTTTAGGTGTTCTAAAACTGAAACTATACATGGAACATCTTTTCTTGTTGTGACATTCAGTTTTATGCAGCCTATATACATATACCATATACTCACTGTTCTAGTTTCTAGTTCATTGTTATTATCCCCCTTGACCACTTTCATGCTTCCTTTCTTAGGCACGACAAGTATTAGACTCATTATCTTGCTATCACTGATGGGGTATATCATTCATGCATCATGTAGTTATATTACCTCATTCTTGATGATCTCTTTGCCCCTGGGCATTCATTTTAGAATCTTCCTCTATGTGGACTTTGTGCATGCAATATATATGGCTCAAAACTTTATACCAAGGCTTTCCTCCTTAGCCTCAAGTCTGAAAGAAAAATATGTTTTTGTTCTTTGCATACAGTTGCATTGATAATGTCAGGGTTTCTCCCTTTGTCCTCCAAGAACTCATATTGAAGATCTCTAGGGAGTTGTTTTAACTCAAGGAGGAAGATTCATTTTGTTTACTATATGGGAGTCTTCTTCAAAAAGATGTACTTTGTAGTTGTAATATTAAACTCCTATAATTTGTCTAGTCTGATCTGTTCATCTTTTTCACCCACTTCGGCATCTAGATATATTAATTACTCTTCAATCTTGAGATTAGCAAACTTAGAATATTTATTTTTCTAATCTCTCATTAGAAGTTCAACTATTGATTTCTAATCTTGGATGTCAGCATAAAGTTGGTTATAGAAAGAAAAAGGAGGTATGTTCAACCATGGAATCTCCTTTCATAGAGTCTTGGACCTGAAGTCCATATGATCATTACTCAGCATGAAGAGTGATGACTACAACTTACACATTGATAAGTGCTCAGCCTTTTGATAGGAAGGATCTTCCAAAGATCATTTGGCATGCTAGATCATTGAGTGTTTCTATATTCATCACATCACATGATATTAATAATATTCTGACTCTTATCGGTATGTCTTCCACACTCCAATGGGTCTTCTAAAAGTATGATCAACAAGTTGTATGATCATCCATGTGTTCTCTTTCAACTAAGTTGATCATATCTACTAAGATAAGAGGAATCAAACTTATGCTCGCTTATAATTCAACCAAGCCATGTCCTTCCATCAAGTCTTAGATGTGGAATGGCATAAGAACGTTATGGGATCTTTTTTCTTAGTGGGCACTGCTGCATGCACAAACACGTTAGACATCTTGACAAACTAAACTATTTCTATCATGAAATCTCTCCTTCTCTTTGTGATTAGATATTTTAAGAACTTGGAATATATTTTCACTTACTGTGTAGTGTTCATAGAATGAATATCTAGATGTAGCTTATCTACTACGTCATTAACCTTTTTGTATTTTTTCCTCGAGGTGTGGTTTCACCATCCTATATGGAAAAGGCACTTCTGGTCAATAGCTATAAACCTTGGTGAATTCCTCTTCATCTGATTTAGAATTCTTTGTGGTCTTCTTTTATAAATCTTCTCCTTTGGCATTGCCTTCTCAGGTATCGTTAGGGTTGTATTCTCAAGTTTGGTTCATATTCAATTGGTATCACCTTGTGAGTAGATGTAGTTGACTTAAGGATAGTACCTAGTCAGAGGGTGGACATCATAGACTCAGGGTTTTGATCTATGTTATATTGAATGATCTCCTTTGGATTTGTTATTGTTCTCTACTAGTAATGACAAATGATGATAGGTCATCTTGTTATGTTGTTGGGGATCTAAAATATGTGTTTTCAATGCCCCTAATTGAGCTTGCATTACACTCGTGAAGCTTCTATTGTTTATGAAAGATTCATTAGTTAGATCTTTATCACATGTATCCTTTTTTGTAATAGATCATCTAGGTTATCATATCAGACCTTGGTTGATTGCGGAAGTTTCCTTTTGGTTGTACTTAGAAGATGTCATGTTGGTTGGAGATTCTATTCTATTGAAAGTTGTTAGGATATTGAAATACCATGGTATTTGACCTCTTCTAAATCCAAATGGTCTAGAAATTTGGTTTAGAAGATGAGACTTTTCTAGAACTAAAGTGTTTCCATAAGAGAATCGGTCATGATGCCTTTTATAACCATAAAAGAAAACACTATTAATTCCTTCTTGTGATTCTTTGGTATTATGGGTATATATGCAATGCTTGAATGTGTGACCTTGCTTGGCACATGTGACACAACTCATGATGGTTTCCATTTGACTCTTACCCTTGGTAGTATTTCCCATTAGAGTTCTAAGTATGTAGCTATTTAATCTATCTTTGTCACAAGCAGGTGAGTCGCTTTAGTTTCATTAATGGTCATTAAGTGTAGAACCATTGCCAAGCTATAACATACCCAATTTAGGTATTTACTACTCTTACCCCTTTAGCATATAATCTTTTATTTTAGAACCATCTTCTTAATTTGGTTTGAATTAGGATGTTAATAATCTTCAATTATGAGAGTTTTAGCCAATAACATAATTATTTGAGGCGGTAATACAAGAAATAGGAGTAATATACTGATTTGGGGATAGTTGAGGAAATTTTCCAAATTGATGAATTTAAGTTCAAATAAATCTTCTAGATCTTTTCATATGGATAGGTTTAGGTAAGAGAGAGTCAGACGTGAAATTTGGTCAATAAATGATAGAGGAATACATTAACATGTTAAAAGTAAATTTTTCCCTCAAGTTGTGGTGTTGGGTATTAAAGTTTTCCAAAAAGTAAAATTTGAATTCAAATCCAAATTCTTTGGGTCCGTATTAGTTAACTTTCCAAGTTTCACCTTATTTGGATATTATTTACAGTTCCAATTTGCTTCTAAAAAAGAGAACAATAAATATAACCCCACTTTATTCCTAATCCTCTTTAGACTAAGATTCCCATATTAATTATGTCATGTGCCTATTTTTCCTCCTTTATTTTATATTTTTTTCATTTTGAATGGTTGTGATACATACACTCTAATTTCCCCTGATCCTATAGCCCTGGGGTCGTCTTCTTCCACTATTCTATCGCAAGTTTGAATACATGTGGTTGTGGTTTTGTTGGGGAGCCATAACTCTCTCTACAGTGAACGGTTTTGCACGAAACTTTCTTCAACATGTTCCTTGAAGGATTCAACATCAATTGATCCCTTATATGAGACCTAATCTGCTTTAGTAGAATTTATCCTGATTTTGCCCCTAGTCTCTCAAAGCATCTAGTTGCATTAATCCCAACACCCCACCCTATATATATCTAACTACTCCAATGTCTCCACCAACCCTAGTACTTACCTCCTCTTGAGTCAATAGAACCCAAATTCGCATTCCCTTCTGCCTCCAAGCTACTTCTTTTCTTCTAGTTAACCTCCTCTCCAAAGGCAACCTTTTTCGCCATGTCCAAATTCAGTTGAGAATAAGGTTCCTAACACTATTGTCTTTGTTTCTGGTGAATTAATTCGATGCATGTTGCTTTCTGATGATTTTCCCCAATCTGGGCCATGATCTACCAAGTTGCTCGTGCAACAATGGTGTGGGTGCCAGGTGAGGAGAAGACTCCTCATAGATTTCTAATTTGGCCATGTAGTTCATAGTTCATGTATTTCCCCCAGAAAACCATTGTAATTCACATATTGTGTCTTTTTTTAATTGGTTGATTATTGATATGTAAGCATGACAACATCACCCTGTTACGTTATATGGTCTGAATTAATAATTTGAGGCTATTATGGTCTTTTGGATGCCATTTTCACCAATAAATCAGTAAATGCAGTAAATCTTGAAAATCCATCATTTTTACGGGAAGCTCCAATTATTATAAAAAAAATGTTTTAGAATCGTGATAATTTTTCTCTATCTTTCAATATCATTTTCATCACCTAAAACTAAAGTTTTAAAGATGTGATTTTTAGGAGTTTTCTCTCTCTTATCCTCTCATTGATAATTGAGGAAACATTATGATTAACAAAGTTAAGATTTTAACCTAGAATATAATCGGTAAAACCCTATGCTAGGTTAATATTATGAGTCATGTAGGGTTTTATTGATGCACTGGATTTGTAGGGTTTCGTCTAAAGTATCATAAATTGGATCATAGTAGGTGTAAAAAATACTATATGTAGGTTTGAGGTGACTTTAGACTTGGAAGGGTAGAATTTAATCTTTGATTTAATACTCAAGTCAAGGTATGTGCATCTTTTCTATTATCTAGGCATTATTAATATGACCAACCACTATTTCCCATATGATGCATGTGTTGACAATTCATAACCACTTTTACATTTTTGAGAAATTCTTAGTTTTCTTACAAATTTTTTCACTGGAGTTGTTGTGCAATATAATGATAAAGTACCACAATGGTCCTCTAACCCAAATTTATTTATTATATGGATGTTCTCATTCTTTTCCTGAATAATTAGAAGATTTGATTAAACTTTTAGTTGCCTTTCCCTATTTGAGTGCATGGCTTAGACTCATTTTATTTCTTGTAGTGATACATGTGCACAATCATACATAGGGTGCGCTTTTTCCGCCCCCAATGTGTTTTGCCACTCGTTATACATATATATATGGGATTATCTTTAATACCCCCGCACACTTCCTTATTTTTATTTTTATTTTTTTTCTCGCAATTGTAGAGGAGCATTTTATCTATCTCCCCAAAAAATTTGATCCAAAAATAATATCATTTTCCCCCCCAAAATCAAAAAACTCGTCCATATATTTACTGACTGTATATTTTCTGTGCAGTTACTCTTTTGCTCTCAGAGTTACTCCAGTGTACCATATAGTTACTCTTTTGACCCCGAGTTACTCCAGCAGGAAGCGAAAATCTGGCTACCCACGCGGGTAATGAATGAACTATATATATATATATATATATATATATATATATATATATATATATATATATATATATATATATATATATATATATATATATATATATATATATATATATATATATATATATATATATATATATATTTATTTATTTATTTATTTATTTATTTATATATATATTTATATATATATACATACATATACATATACATATATATGTGTATATGTATATACATATACATGTATATATATGTGTGTATATATATATGTATATATATATATATATATGTATATATGTATATATATATGTATATATATATATATATGTATATATGTATATATATGTGTGTGTATATATATATACATATATGTATATGTATACACACACACATATATATAGAGAGAGAGAGAGAGTCAGGCTAGAATACACTCGAGTGTATTCAGAGCATAATACACTCAAGTAGTTTTCTATGATGCAATATTTTTTTGAAAAATCTAATCTGTTGATCTTCTTAAACATCTTCTGAATAGCTCATATATAAAATTTGAGCAGATTTGGACATTTTTAGGTCATGTTATAAAGACCGAAAAAATTATGCATTTCAAATTAGTTTCGCGCGTCGATTTTTGTTGTCTTTGGATGAGTGAATGGGCTCAAAATTTATATGTAGACTAGTTATAGTATGACAGTGAAGATCAATAGTTTACATTTTACAAAAAAATAGTCTTGATATGCAAACACACTTGTGTCTATTCATGCGATCTGTACACTCGAGTGTATTCTAGCCTCTCTCTCTCTCTCTCTCTCTCTCTCTCTCTCTATATATATATATATATATATATATATATATATATATATATATATATATGTGGAGCGCTTATTCTGCCCAGGGTGCATTTTTTAAACCCATATTTTAGGTTGAGATCGTATAGTATCCTAGTCCTGCTTGAAATATCTTTATTCTATGTTTTGTTTACATGAACAACCTATATCTAATTGTTGTTAATGAAAATTTTAAAAAGGAAAGACTCCCAATTTGTTAATCTTTAATTTATACATGTGTCATCTCTTGATTCGTTAATACTATTGGAACTTAAACCTCTTGAGCATCCCTTTAATGAGATCTTTTATTGAACTTTTTATTGATGTAAAATAATACCTAGTTGTTATTTATTATACATACTCAGTGTTCACTGACGTCCTTTTTCTTATTTTCCTTCTCCTCCTGGGTGTTGTTTTCAACCCACCCAGAGGTAGCACATCCTGAGGTTCAGGAAGATGGAGACTTTGCTTCCTTTATCCATCTATTTGAGAAAATATGATGTGCCTCCTTTTATTTATAAATAATTATTTATCGTCATGAATGAATGGGATTTTATGCAATTTATTTTCTTAAATTAAGTAAAAAGTTTGTCCCCTCTCAAGCCTCACCACCTTACAAGATGGTATCAGAGCATTATTGTGATTAATAATCTAACTATTTCGAAAAATATCCTAGAATTTTTTTTCCTTATATGTTATACCTACATTTCAGGAAAATCAACTTGTTTAGTGATAGCGGTGCTACAACCCAATCTGTAATTTCAGACGGGTTCACTACACCAATAAACCCCTGCTTCGGCATGCCAATGAATCCCCCTTTAAGAGA
Source organism: Alisma plantago-aquatica (assembly GCA_963693085.1). NCBI lineage: Eukaryota > Viridiplantae > Streptophyta > Magnoliopsida > Alismatales > Alismataceae > Alisma > Alisma plantago-aquatica. The sequence goes on along the minus strand of OY856415.1, from coordinate 269,780,542 downwards.
CAAATTGAACTCTCTTAACACCCATGTGACTCAGGGTGTTGTTGGCACCACTACTACTACTTCGAATGGCATCTCCCCAGAGCAGGATTTAGCCTTGTTGTGATAGTTCCTCACTATGGCTATGGTGGGAAAGTTGAACACCACTCTTATTTCTGATAAGCTAAAGGAATACTCGCTTACTAATTTCTTGAAGATGCAACCACCCTACTTCAAGCGTGAAGGGAAATTGGAGATGGTGGATAAGGGATTGGGTTTTAGCTATAGAATGGGTGTTTGATGGTATGGAATTCCCTCCTCACCAAAAGGTCAGGTTTGCCTCTTATGTGTTGGATGACCAACACGTGTCTAGTGGAATGGCATAGCACTGACTCATGACACTTCTACTTTGACCTGGGAATAATTTTTGGCACACTTTAGCGAGAAGTACATTTGTACTTCTTCTCTTAGGAAGAAGGAAGTAGAAATCTATAGTCTGAATCAGGATTCTCTATTTGTCCCTGCATATGTGTAAACATTCTTGTTGCTTGAACATTATGCCATTGGGTTGGGTGAGGATTGTAGGGTTGACTTGTTCTTGCAAGGACTTAATTACAATGTGGGTCATGCTCTAGTCCCCTAGCTTCCTCTCACTTTCTAGAAGATGGTTGATAAGGCCTTAGAGGTTGAGTCATATATGAGATTTCAAGCCCCATCACATAATAACAAAAGGAAGGGCTTTAGTGGAGATCAATGGTGTGATAAGTGAAACCGTTGTACTCATCATTGCCCTCTAGGTAGATGTCCAGTGAAGAACCATGAAGCGCCTCAAGATGGGAAGCAGGACATGTATAACCAGTGTGGTCATGTTGGGTACATCAGGCCCAAGTTCCCACAACTTCAACAACGTCATGTGCCTTCCCAACAACCTGCAAACTAGCAACAACCTCATCCTAATCCACCTCCAAGGAATAACAATAACCCTGAGGGCCGACATCCACTGAGGGAGCAACATGCTGATGTGTCTTTGCAATGGATGTTGTGGATGTTGGTGATGATAATGAAGTGATTGAAGGTACTATAAATAGTAATCTACCTCCTACAAAATCTCGGTTTGATTTTGGGTTTTCAAATACATTTCTATCTTCTAAACTTGTTGAGATGTTAGACCTAGAGCCTACATATGGATTACATTCTTGATGTTCAGACCCCTAGTGGTAGGATATCCTATTCTTATCTAAATATCCCACCCATGTAACTATCTATATCTGGAAAGAAGTTTATAATTGATCTCATCCTCTTAAACATGACGGCCTTCGACATTATTCTGGTATGGATTGGTTGAAAAGGTTTAGTGAAGCTTTGTTTTTGGTGAGAAGAAGGTTAGTTAACTTCACTCGGATGATGAACAACTTTGTATAAAGGCAGAAAATGTTAGAATAGACAATCATCATCTCGTCCATAAAGCTAAAAAGCTTATTTCTCATGGATGTTAAACTTACATGACATCCATTGTCCTTGACTCCCCACCTCCTCTGCTAGAAGATATTGATGTGATTCAAAATTCCACTTACATTTTTCCTGAGGAGATATATGGTAGATCTCCTTCTCATAAAGTTGAGTTCTCCATCAATCTCGTACCAGGTACCACTACAATCTCAAAGCCTCTTTATCGGATGGCACCCGCGGAGCTTGCAGAACTTAAGAAGCAACTACAAGAACTTCTTGATATGGTGTTTGTCCACCCCAGTGTCTCTCCTTGGGGATCTCAAGTTTGATTTATAAAGAAAAAATATGGTTCTCTAAGGATGTGCATAAATTATAGAATATTGAACCAAGTGACGATGAAGAACTACTATCCTCTACCATGTATTGATGACATATTTGATCAGTGAAGTTAGTTATAGTTTTCTCTAAGATGGATCTTTGAAGTGGATACTATTACATTCAGATAAAAGATGAGGATATATCATTGATAGATTTCCACACTCGTTATGGGCATTATGAGTTCTTAGTGATGCCTTTCGATTTGACTAATTTCCTTGCTTCCTTCATGGACCTAATGAATCGGGTCTTCTGCCCCTACCTTGATGACTTTGTGGAAGTGTTCATTGACTATGTTCTCATGTACTCTAAGTATATGGACCAACACCAAGAGCGTCTGTGAATTGTTCTACAGACCCTTTGTGAGAATCAACTCTATGCCAAGTTTTCAAAGTGTGAATTTTGGATAAAGGAAGTGATGTTCTTAGGACACATCATATCAATCGGTCACATAGTAGTGAACCTCTAAAGTTGTGACTAAGTGGCGACTTCCAAAGAATACTTCTGAGATACGAAGTTTCTTGTATGTTTTGGGCTATTACAGACGGTTTTTTAAGAACTTTTTTGAGCTATCTCATCCTCTAACCAAATTGACTTGCAAAGACACCAAGCTTATATGACCCCAGAATGTGAAAAAAGTTTTTTAGAACTTAGAGTGTTGTTTCACATCTGCCACTATTTTGGCCTTACCCATCGAGGCTTATGTTATCTACATAGATGCAAATAGACAAGGCTTAAGTTTTTTCATTATGCAATAAGGAGGGGTTATAGCCTATTCCTTCCACTAGCTAAATTCGAATGAAGAAAACCGGGTGACACATAACCTTGAGCTGACAGCTATTGTTCATGCCCTCAAGATTTAGAGGCATTACATAAATGGTGTACAGTTCAAGGTTTTATCTAACCATAAGAGTATTCATTATATTATGACACAGAAGGACTTGAATCTGATGCAAAGGCATTAGATGCAGTATTTGAAGGATTATGATTTCATAATCACTTATCACTCTGTAGAAGAAAACATAGTGGTTGATGGCCTTAGTCGTAAAAAGGGACTATTTATGCATCTCTCTATTGTTTTGTGTGGAGAGTACAGAGCATGTTTCTAGATGGAGACATGAGAAAAAGGATGATGTGGATGATGACATCGTAGATAAGATGTGTGTGCACATGGCTAGTCTCTAGATTACTCCTTGGATCTCCAAGGTAATTGCAGCACAATCAACTAGTCCTGACCGTAAGGAGATGAAGTCATTGATGGAAAAACCACAATTAGAATTCTCTATTGGAGTTGATGGTGTAATTCATTTCCGAAAATGATTATGGATACCAAAGGTGAAAGGTCTGAGACAGAAGGTGATAAGTGAAGCTCATGGATCAAAATATACAATTCACCCTGGCACCACCAAGATGTACAAAGATTTGCAAAGAAGCTTCTGGTGGAGAAATATGAAGAAGGATATGGATACCTATGTTGCTAAATGTTTGACATATCTGTAAGTAAAGATTGAACATCAAAGACGTGATGGTTTTTTGCATCCCCTTGATATAACAGAATGGAAGTGGGAAATATTACCATGAAATTTGCGATTGGATTTCCAAATTCCAGAAGTGATTATGATGCAATCTAGGTTGTGGTAGATCAACTTACAAAGTCTTCTTATTTCTTACCTTTGAACACAACATATAAGGTTCCAGACATGGCACAAATATATGTGGATTGGATAGTTTGTATGCATGGTGTGCCGAAATCTATTGTGTCTGATAGAGACCCTAAGTTTACTTCCTCATATGGAGAGAGATTTAAGAAGAGATGGGATCATATCAACAATTCACTACATCTTATCACCATCAGATTGATGGTCAGTCTAAGAGGATATTTCATATTCTAGAAGATCTCTTACGATCTTGTGCTATGTACTGGGGAGGTGGTCGAGACAAATATCTCCCATTGGCTAAGTTCGCTTATAATACTAGTTATCAAGCTAGCATAGGGATTCCACCCTTTCAATATTTTTATGGTAGACCGTGTCATTCTCCATTGAATTGGGAGGATGTGGGTGAGCACACTCTGATTAAAACTGATGACATGCAATTGACGAAAGACAAGATTTGTCTAACAAAGAAATGGATGAAGGCAACTCAGGATCGATAAAAGATGTACTCTGATAAGAAGAGGATCTGTGTGAGCTTTTTGGTTGGTGTCTATGTTTTCTTGAAAATAAAATTGATTCTCTCAATTGCAAGATCCTAGGTCAAGGGAAAGCTTGGTCTTTTCTATATTGGACCGTTTGAAGTTTTGTATAAGATTGGAGAGTGTACTTATATCCTGGTGTTACCCCCTACTTATGTAAGATCCATGATGTTTTTCATGTGTCGTTGTTGAAGAAATATGTGAAAGATTCATTCCATATGCTATTTATAGAACCTATAGAGATTTGTGAATACCTTACCTACGAGGAGTATCCTGGGAAGCTTCTTGACTCCTAAGTGAAATAACTAAATCACAAAGATATTGAACTAGTAAAAGTTTTATGGAAGTATCATGGTTTGGAGGAAACAACTTGGGAGCTCGGAAAGGAAATGTCTCCCTCTTTATTTGAGATTTTAGGGATGACATTTTTTAAGGAGAGGAGAGTTGTAACATACCCAAACTTAGGTATATACTACTCTTACACCTTTACCATATGGTCATCTATTTTAGAGCCCCCTTCTAAATTTGGTCTACATTCGGATGTTAATAATATTTAATTATAAGATTTTTAGCCAATAACATAATTAGTTGAGGCTTTATTGCAAGAAATGGGAATAATGTACTAATTTGGGGATAGTTGTACAAATTTACCAAATTGAGGGATTTAAGTTCAAATAAATCTTCTAGATCTTTACCTATGGATAGTATTAGGAAAGAGAGAGTCACACACGAAATGTGGTCAAAAAATATTAAAGGAATACATGAATATGTTAAAAGAAAGTTTTCCCTCAAGTTGTATGTTTAGGGTATTAAAGTTTTCCAAAAAGAAAATTTGACTTCAAATTCAAATTATGTGGGTCCCTAAAAGTTAACTTGCCAAGTTTCACTTTATTTGGACACTATTTTCCATTCCAATTTGCTTAAAAAAAGAACAATAAATATACCCCCACTTTATTCCTAATCCTATTTAACTAAGATTCTTACATTAATTATGTCGTGCACCTATTTTTACTCCTTTATTTTATTTTTACATTTTGAACGGATGTGATCTAATTGGCCTGACTTTCCCCTGATCCCATAGACCAGGGCCGTCTTCTTCCCCTATTCTCTCACAAGATTGGAAATAGGTAGTTGTGGATTTTTTAGAGAGCTATAACTCTCTCCACAGTGAACACTTTCGCACAAAACTTCCTCCAATGGATTCTCAAAGGATTTCGTGTTATTTTATCCCTTATATGGGACCTAATTTGTTTTATTCAAATTTTTCCCAATTTCACCCCTAGTCTTTCAAAGCATCTAGTTGTAGAAACCCTAATACCCCAACCTATATATATCTAAGTACTACAATGTATCTATCAACTCTGGTACTTTCCTCCTCTCAAGTCAATTGCACCCAAGTTATCATTTCCTATTGCTTCCAAGCTACTTCTTTACATTTGGCTAACCTCCTTGTCGACGGCAACGTCTGAATTAAGTTGAGAGTAAGGTTCCTAACATTGTTGTCTTCATTTTCTACAAGTTAATTTGATCTATGTCATCTCCTGATATTTTCCCCAATCTAGGCCACGATCTGTCAAGTTGCTCGTCGTGGTAATGGTGCGGGTGCCAGGTGAGGAGAAGACTCCTCACGGATTTTTGATTTGGCCACGCAGTTCATAGTTCATGTTTTTCCGCAAGGATAACATTGTAATTCACAGTGTCTTATTTTTTGACCACCTGATTATTGATATGTATATATGACAACATCACATTACCAAGTTATATGGTTTGAACTATTTTGTGAAGCCATTATGGTATTTTGGATATCATTTTCACCAATAAATTAGTAAATGCAGTAAAACTTGACAAATTCATAACTTAAGATTGGAAGCTCCAAAATTATAAAAATATATGTTTTAGAATCATTAGATTTTTAATATTTCATCACCTGATTCTAGAGTTTTAAATATGTGATTTTTAAGGGTTTTCTCTCTCTTATCCTTATATTAATAATTGAGGAAACATTATGATTAACAAAGTTCAGATTTTGATTCAGAAGTAGAATCAGTAACCTTGAAAACTATATTAGGTGAATCATGAGTCATTTAAGGTTTTATTGAAGGATTGGATTTCTAGGTTTCATCTAATTATCATAAATTGGATCATGATAGATGTACAAAATATTATATGTAGGTTTAGCTGACTTTAGACTTGGAAGGATAAAATTTGATCTCTCATTTAATACTCAAGTCAGGGTATGTGCATCTTTTTTATTATCTAGGAATTGCTAATATGACCAACCATTATTTTCCATACGAGGCATGTGTTGACAACTCATAACCACTTCTATATCTTTAAGAAATTCTTACTTTTCTGAGAGATTATTTCACTAGAACTATTCTGCAATTTAATGATAAAATACCTTGATGGTCCTCGGACCCAAATTTACTACTTATATGGATGCTCTCATCCTTTTACTAGATTATGAGAAGATTTGATTGAACTTTTTCTTGCATTTCTTTATTTGAGTGTAGCTTAGACTAATTTATTTCTTGTAGTGGTACATGTGTACAACCATCCATAGGGCGCAGTTTTTCCCCCCTGTGTGCTTTTCCACTCATTTATATATAGGGTGCTTATTCCACCCATAGTGTGCTTTTTCGACCCATATTTTAGGCTGAGATTCTATGGTGTCCCATCCTTGCTTGAAATATCTTTAGTCTATGTTTTGTTTACGTGGACAACCTATATTTTATTGTTATTAATGAAAATTTTAAAAATCAAGACTCCCTATTAGTTAATCTTTAATTTGTACATGCCTCATCTCTTGATTTTTTTAATTTTAAAACTCTTGATCATCCCTTTATTGAAATGTTTTATTGATATTTCATTGATATAAAGTAATGCCTAGTTGTATTTACTGCACATACTCTATGTTTGCTGACATCCTTTCTCTTATTTTCCTTCTCCTCCTGGGTACTACTTTCAACCCACCCAGAGGTAGCACAGATCGAGGTTCAAGAAGAGGGAGACTTTGCACAAGACCACTTTCAAGGATGACATCTGAGATGGATAGGTTTCTCACCACAATTTGATCTTAATAGTCTAGAATCATATCTTGATATCTGCCTTGAGTGGACCCTATGTTAATTTTGGAAAATTAAACTTCGGTAGTTAGGTTTATTTTCTACTACCAAAAAATTATGCTTATTTTATCCATTTGTTTGCGGAAATATTGTACGCCCTATTCTATTTAGAAATCATTATTATGGTCATGAATGAATGGGGTTCTATGCAATTTATTTTCTTAAATTAAGTAAGGAGTGGTCCCCTCTCGGTCCCCACTCCTTACACAAGCTCTCCTCTTTCATATTCCCATACAAATTGAAATGTTTCATATTTATGCTTTTTTTATTGTTCAATATCCTAAACCATGAAGTCACTTACCAAAGCTACATCAATTGAATTCCTCTATTTGTGAGTCAAAGTTTTCAAGAGGGCGATGATCAAATACAAATCATCCAATACATGGTGAGGACACCCTATTTACCATGCATCATGAAGGTTTTATGAGGAGTTTTTCAAGAATCCACTTGACTTGATTTTGTATTTGATCATCTTCTCAAAAGGGAAAACTTAACAACAAGTTCAACCCACTCAGCATGAATTCTATATTTCAAGGACTTATACTAGGATATAGCTTTTTCTCATGGAGAGAAAATGATGAACGTATAGTAGATGATTTCCTCAGGGACATGTTCACTTTCTAATTCTACACATGGTCTTGAAAGCATCTAAGTGATCATAAATACTATCTTTTGGTGTGTTTCCTTAAAGATCATCTATTACACAATCATTATGACTCTACTCTTGAATTTAGAGTTAGCAACTAGCAAACTCATGTTCTCCACTTGATGTCAATTTTCATTTTTTCTAGCTTGATTGAGGGAATAACCTAAAGGGTGAAGAGCAAAAGTCACATCCTCCATGATTCTACCTCATTGGTAAAAAATACTTTTGGCACTTAATACATGATAAACAGGCACAAAGGTAAGTATTAGACACAAAACTAGATCTTCAAAGTGTAGCAAAAAGTTCTTAAAAGTAAAGCACAATAAAATGTAGCATAAAAATGGAAGTGATGAGATAGTCTATGGACAAGCTTAGTAAGTTGTCATGACCACTAGTCTTATCTTAGCTAAGTCAATTCACAAATCTGAATAAGGTACTTCATATGGAGCAAAGTATCAAACTAGGTTGGTTAATAATAAAAATCCTAAATTAGTATGCAAAACAAAGGAAATGTCACTTGCAAAGGAAATATGATTATAGGAGCCTAGATTGGGTTTCACCTACCAAGTGCACCCACCAAGCATGAGAACACTAAAACATAGTCCATACCCTTAGCGTAGTTGTCAGTAGTTGTCATTAGTGTATGCAAGTAGTTTTCATTAGTGTATGTTCCCTCCCTCTCTTGAGAATAGGTATTTACAAGGATGAAATCATGCCTCGCTCACAAGATAACAAAAAAACAACTAAAAACACAGCCATACAACTTTTTCTCTAGAGATCCATCACTCTCTTAGGTTAACACTACTCCTTACTCTAGTTCTAACCAAACAACAATCTCTCAAGGTCATAAGGAATCAACATCATATGATGATAGCCAAGAATATAGGAAATGCACCAATAATAAGAGATGAAGAAAAACATGCCAAGAATGTGTATATCCAATGGACAAAGAGTATATATGTGGTTGGGAGGTCCTGATGGCTGATTCCAACCCAAGTTAAGAGATTATCCACTCATTTTAGTGGGAGATAGAACAAATTTACAATGTGAAATGGACATTTGCCCCAAACAAAGTAAGAATAAGGGAGAAATAGTGTGATGGAGGAAGAAGATAGTAGAGGGAAGACTAGATCATTCCAGATATACAAATCATCAGTGGAGTTCTTCCTTCATTGGTGTATATGGATATTGGGTCATCCTCATGGAGGAGGAGGAGGAGATGGTTGATAAAGAGAATCGAAGCTGAAAAAAAACTCATGGTTGTATTTTTTAATGTTCATGGGAGGCATGAAAACACCTTCACATCCTCCATATCTCATGGAAAATAGTGAGAACACCCATGGAGGTGAATGATGGAGACGATCAATGGGGAAGTTCTTCTCATCTATGGTCGACAGTCAATAATTGGCAAAGAGTGCAACAACACTTCATCATTGTACAATGAGGATGAGGGTCCTAATTTATGAGACATAGTGATGTGCTAGAGGCACATGTAATTCACTACTACAAAAATGGCTTATAAAGTCACTTTTCAAGGTGTCAGTTGTATACATAAACGGACACCTAAACTCTACAGTGTCGGTTTATAACATAAACCGACATACAATCTGTGAAGGTCGACCAGACACGGGTACCGCTTTTATTAAGTGTCAGTTAATTAATAAAAAACCGACACCTAGAATCAACCGCCAAAACCAAAATTCCAGCGAAAAAATTACCTCCAAAATTTGGCATATGTCGTCGGTTCATAAATAAATAACCGACGACTAAAGGGTATTCGCGAGACAGGAATAGGTTTCGGTTGACCTTTAGTTAAAAACCGACGACTATAATCTAGTATAGGTGCCGGTTTTTGGAATAGAACCGACACAGTTGGTTTATTTGTCGGTTTATTAGAATAACCGACGCTTATTGTAAACTTAATATCTCACCAGCGCGAGCTTCTCTTCCCCTTTCCCAGTTTCATTCCCGATTTCAGTTAGGTCCGGCGATTTCTTGCTCGCCCCCGCCGGTCGTTGCTCCTCCGCCGCCGCTGTCGTGCTCCTGCTCCTTCCCTCGCTGCTGCTCCGTGCTCACCGGTGGCCGTGCTCCTGCTCCTGCTCCTGCTCATGCTCCTGCCCTCTGTGCTCACCGGAGGCCGTCCGTGCTCCTGCTCTGTGCCCTCGCCGCTGCTCCGTGCCCTCGCCGCCGCTGCTCCGTGTCCTCGCCGGCGCTTCTCCTCTCTTTGCCGCCGCCTCCGCCGGTGGTTGCTGTGCTCCGACCGCTGCTCTCCTCTTCCCTCAAGGTATGCGCACCCGCCCTGCCTTCTTCCTTCTTCCTCTGCTCCGGCGGCTGATTGGGCAGTGCCAAGGCACGCCCAAGCAGCTGTTGGGCATTTTTTTTAAGTTATTTACTTATTTGTGTTTAGGGTTTAGGTACTTATTTTGTTCTTCTACTGAGTTGAATCCTCTACTGTCTATACAATACATATAATTTTGATCAAGTGATGATATGTAAATGTAGAAATAAGTTAGTAAGGTATCAATGATAAGTCTTCTGTAATCTGATGCAAAATAGTTATTGTAGCATGCATATCTTAATACTTTTTTGTTTTATAGTTGTATAGGGTGTTTTATGTATGACAAGTCTATTGTTTAATAGTTTAGCTGTAATCATTGTTTTATAGTTGTGTTAAAAAGTATTTGGGTGTTTAGTATGGTTCTAAAAAGTATAGTATATATATGCATACATGTGCATTTTTTATAAAATTGTATAGAAAATCAAAACCCATTCTTGGTGAGAATCCTAATCACCCTTCTTGCTTAATGATGAACTGTAATGCAAACATGTGACATGCTTGGAATGTAAATGATGAACTTTTCCCTAAATTGCCAATTGTTGCCTACTTGTCCGTCGCCGCTACCGAAAGGTATGCTTCCTCCAGTACTGCTCCGCCACAGTTGTCTAGTTGTGCATACCTGCGAGTTATCAGGAACACCTAAATGAATGTCTAACACCTAAATGAATATCTAGTTGTGTATTTTCCTAGAAACTCGTCCAAGATTTACTCATTAGGAGTAAATCTTGGATAGTCCCCGGTTTGGGACTGTTCTTGAACACCTAATCTCACTTAGGATGTAAGTGTATAATGTGTATTGGGTTTTCGAGAAAATTTCGGTAGCATTTCCTCATTTGTTCTCTAAGTACATATGTAGACTTCTTTTCAAGCTATCATGTCTACCACAATAAAGTTGGTTATGACAAGCAATAAAAGGTTAACTGATGTTATACAACTTTTTCTGAAAATATATAACATCGTTATATGTACTTACACTTTGTTAATACTAATATTGTGCAGTCTCTGTCCACCCATAACAGTCACTATGAACTGGGCCTCTATGTCAATGTTAACATTCCCTATTGAAGAACAATTGGACATCATCCTAGATGATCGTTCCTTAAACCAATTGGTCACATACCCAAACATTGGCATTTTCTAAAAGGAAGACACTACATGTCTGGTAAAGTGACCCTAACTTTTGGCAATTATTCACATGTTATCGGGGTTGAGTATGATTTGGCAGGAAATCTTGTATCAAAATCTGGTTGGTGTGATTGGATTGGAGAGATGCATGTGGTCCGTTGCAACATGCTTTTTCTCCGTCCAGTTGGCGATAATTCCATCAAAGTTTGGATAACCAACAGCAATTGTGAGACCCCCGATCATCTACTGTGGTATGAGTGCATGGTGTCGCATATCAGCTCGGACGAATCTGAATCTGAGGCCCCTGTCAGTTCAGATTCGTCTAAATACAGTGAGGAGCTTCGTGACACAGCTTCATCATCAAAAAGACCACGGTAAGTCCAATTAACAAATATAATTGTCAACACAAAAAGACCACGGTAAGCAATCAATACTCATAGCTGCTTTCTATTCTGAACTTCAGGAGAAGATTGCCACAATGATAAGTCCTCAAAGTTACTGATGCGAGACCATGTTGGTGTAGTATTTAGTTGTCTATCTATCTAGACTTGTCTGTATTAATAGTTTTTTTAATTATGTGCATGTTTAGGGGTACACCAACCCCTTTGTTTAGTTATTGTTTAGGGGTACACCCCTGTGTGTGGATGTAAAAAGAGATTAATGAATGGAACTGAAAGTTGCTACATGAATGCTTATAACTGAAGTGTGTGTTCCCATGAATGTTCCCATTTGCATGATTACACTACTGTTTTCTCATATTGTATAGTCTATTTTAATATGACATACTTACTCATATGGTATATGTTGGGTAAGTTTACTTTACTTATATCTTGCTTAATGATGAACTGTAATGCACACATGTGACATGCTTGGAATGTAAATGATGAACTTTTCCCTAAATTGCCAATCATGCTTTTAAAGACATCAATAATCACCCTAACTTGAAGAACTAGGATTTTAGGTATAAGAATGACAACACATTATTTGTTGGCCTAGAAACCCGTCCAAGATTTACTCATTAGGAGTAAATCTTGGATAGTCCCCGGTTTGGGACTGTTCTTGAACACCTAATCTCGCTTAGGATGTAAGTGTATAATGTGTATTGGGTTTTCAAGAAAATTTCGGCAGCATTTCCCCGTTTGTTCTCTAAGTACATATGTACTTGGAGAACAGCAGGGAAATGCTGCCGAAATTTTCTTGAAAACCCAATACACATTATACACTTACTAGTGAGATTAGGTATTCAAGAATGGATAGGTGGTACACATTTATTGTATATAATAATGACATCACATGTATTTGTTAACCCTAGACCCTAATCTTGTCCTAATATATACTTGTTTTCTCTTTGATCATAGAATGGATAGATCATGGATGTCCATTCGCAATCGCTGCACCCCAGAGTTTATTTCTGGTCTTGACCAGTTCATTAGATTTTCTGAGGAACATAGGAAACAACCTGGAGATAGGTTCTACTGTCCATGTAGGCATTGCGGTAACAACTTGAAAGTCAACACTGGTGACGAAATCAAAACTCATATCATGTGCAACGGGATTATACAAGGCTATACAGAATGGCACTGGCATGGAGAGATTTCAAACCCGAAACCAGTGGATGTCGATAGCAGTGCTTGTGTGGAAGAAGAAATTGCCTACGATGACGTAGATGTGAATGAATCAGTTCCAGTAGACATCGTTGATGCGATGCTGGATAGTTGTGGGGTAGAGCACACCGATCCACCTCCCATTTTTAGAAACATTGTGCATGATGCTGAGATGTTGTTATACACAGGTTGTACTAAGTTTACGAAGCTTAACGCTGTGTTGAGATTGTATAAGTTGAAAGCTAACAATAGATGGAGCGACAAAAGCTTCACGTCATTGTTGTCTTTGTTGAAAGAAATGCTTCCTGAAGGAAACGAGCTGCCAATCTCAACATACCAGGTAAAGAAATTGTTGTGCCCAATGGGAATGGATGCCAAGAAGATACACGCATGCCCTAATTATTGTGTATTATTTCAAAAGGACTATGCAGATTTGAAATATTGTCCAAAATGTGGTGCGTCACGGTATAAATTGACGACTTCGGGGGAGTCCAAAACTGGTTCTCCTGCCAAGGTGATGTGGTATCTACCTATAATATCACGGTTTCAACGCTTGTTTGCCAATCTGATAGATGCGAAGAATTTGAGGTGGCATGCAGATGTTAAGAAAAATAATGATGGGATCCTACGACATGCGTCTGATTCCCCACAGTGGAAGAAGATTGATCTATTGTACCCTGAATTTGGTGAAGAAGTCAGGAATCTAAGACTTGGGCTTTGTACAGACGGGATGAATCCGTACGGGACATTGAGCAGCCAACATAGCACTTGTCCAGTCATGCTTGTTATATACAATCTTCCTCCCTGGCTTTGTATGAAAAATAAGTATGTAATGTTGTCATTGTTGATATCGAGCCCTAAACAACCTGGAAATGACATCGATGTTTATCTTGAACCTCTGATTGATTACTTAAAGAAACTCTGGGGTGAAGGTGTGATGACCTATGATGCTTCACGAAGAGAGACATTTCGTTTGCATGCTATGTTGTTTTGCACTATTAATGACTTTCCAGCATATGGGAATTTGTCTGGATATAGTGTCAAAGGAGCTAAAGTGTGTCCTATATGTGAAGAGAACACTGATTCAACAAGACTAAAACATGGCGGTAAGAATGTATATCTCGGTCATCGAAGGTTTCTTCCAAAATTCCATCCGTATCGTAGGAAGCACAAAGCATTCAATGGATTGAATGAGGAACGCAATGCACCTAAACCTATACCAGGGGAGGTTGTTTATGAAAGAGTAAAAGACTTTGTTAATGAATTTGGTAAGAGATCACAATGTACTACACGGAGTGACAATTCTTCATTCAAGAAGAAGTCAATATTTTGGGATCTTCCTTATTGGAGTTCTTTGACAGTCAGACATTGTATCGATGTAATGCACGTTGAGAAAAATGTCTGTGATAGCATCATTGGTACTCTGTTAAATATACCAGGTAAGACTAAAGATGGGATAAAATCCAGACTGGACCTACGTGAAATGGGAATAAGGTCAGAATTAACAGAATTACGTGAAATGGGTAATAAAAGAACATACTTACCTCCCGCTTGTTACACGTTGTCTAGAAAGGAGAAGAAAGTTTTTTGTGAATGCTTGGTAAATGTTAAGGTGTCACATGGTTACTCATCCAACATCCGTAGATTGGTATCAATGAAAGATATGAAGTTGATAGGTCTTAAATCTCATGATTGTCACACTCTAATGCAACAAATATTTCCCGTGGCAATTCGATCTATATTGCCGAAGCATGTAAGGTTTGAAATCACCAGACTTTGTTTCTTTTTCAACAGTCTCTGCAGCAAAGTTATTGACCCTGAGACTCTCGATAATTTGTAAAGAGAAGTGGTTGTTACCCTATGTCAACTTGAGATGTATTTCCCTCCTTTGTTCTTTGATATCATGGTACATCTTGTTGTCCACTTGACTAGGGAAGTGAAAATCTTGGGACCGGTTTTCTTGCATTGGATGTATCCCTTTGAACGATACATGAGCATTTTTAAAGGTGATGTTCGAAACCGTTATCGGCCTAAAGGGAGTATTATTGAAGGTTATGTGGCGAGAGAGGTTATGGATTTCTGCAATGACTTTCTTAGTGGTAATGACACTCCTGATAATGACAAGAATATTGACGAGCTATTTGGCAAAGGAATTTTGGGATCACGTGTGAAAGTAATCAGCCGTGAGCAGTTGGAACAAGGTCATTTGATATTTTACACAACATGGACGAAGTGAACGTTTATATCGAGGAACATACCAATTTCATCAAAAGACAATATCCTCGAGCCAATACAATGTGGCTTGCTAGAGAGCATAACAAGACTTTTATTAAGTGGTTTGAAGATAAAGTCTTACATCAACTATCTCAAACACCAGATGATATTACTGAAACTATCAAATGCCTCGCCTTTAAACCAAAGTTGACTGTTATGTCTTATGAAGGGTATGACATTAATGGATTCACATATTACACAAAGTGCCAAGATGATAAGAGTGTCGTCCAAAACAGTGGGGTCACCCTTCAAGCATCGACTATGTTTTTTGCAAGTGCAAAGGATAAGAGTCCACGTGAAGCTAAAATGTCATATTACGGTGTCATTGAAGAGATATGGGAATTTGACTACATAGATTTCAGAATTCTGCTCTTCAAATGTAATTGGGTTGATAACACCAAAGGAGTTATAGTGGATGAATTGGGTTTCACTTTAGTGAACTTTGAAAAGATTGGCGAGAAGGCTGAACCATTCATATAGGCATCATAGGCGAAACAAGTATTTTATATCGATGATCCTGCAAATGATAAATGGTCGGTTGTTCTTCATGGTAAAAGACAGTTCATTGAAGATCCTATAGATGAAGAAGAGTACTATGATAAATATGATGACTCCAGTCCATTCTCAGTTGGGTTGCCAACTCCACAAAATATTGAAGCTAATGATGACTTATATGTGTGCGGAGATCACAATGAAGGATTGTTAATTGATAAAAGATCACAATTTTAGAGGCATGCATGTTTATATTTTTTTATTGAAGCTAAATGTTTACTTTTTTAATATCAATATCATTTTCTAATTTGATGTTTCATTATCTTCTAGGTTATATAGATATATAGGCAGCAAGCCATGAAACAGCAAAAGAAGCCCCAATGAAGA
Source organism: Alisma plantago-aquatica (assembly GCA_963693085.1). Classification (NCBI taxonomy): domain Eukaryota; kingdom Viridiplantae; phylum Streptophyta; class Magnoliopsida; order Alismatales; family Alismataceae; genus Alisma; species Alisma plantago-aquatica. Next base: position 269,764,557 of record OY856415.1, on the reverse strand, counting down.
GAAGCAGGATACAGATACAATACATAAAGTACAGCACACACAAGTGCTTCAGATTCATATAACAACTTGACAGACTAACACATATATAGTGCATAACAACAGCAGCGCCGAATTTACATACAACACTAGCTTAGTACATATATAGTGGGACTAAGGTGACGATCCCACCTGCTAAAACAGGTTACCGACAACTACATGTTACGACTGGGAGGTCGTGATTCAGCAACCGTATGCATTAGCAGGTGGATCTGTTTTTCCTCCTGCTAATGGATACGGTTGCTGAATCACGACCTCCTAGTCGTAACATGTAGTTGTCGGTAACATATTTTAGCAGGTGGGATCGTCACCTTAGTCCCACTATATATGTACTAAGCTAGTGTTGTATGTAAATTCGATGATGTTGTTGTTATGTACTATATATGTGTTAGTCTGTCATGTTGTATGGACATCGATTGTATTGCTCGGGTATTATATAGTCTCATTAGATAATATGAAATATATCAATCTTATTTATAGCTCATTAATTATATATATATACATCATTCTCTTTACAGGTGTTTAAAGCTGACCCCACTACAGGAATGGACTTACCAGATGTACATGCTCCCTATACGATGGGAGAATTAAATGAAGTAAGAGAAGAATGGGCAACATCCATACAAATAGTGGGGGTTTTAAAATATAATTGGGATGTTGATAGCGAATAATGACTAAAGAATTATATTTTGTAAATGAATTTCTAAATTATAATATATGTGTGAATGTTTCTACATGTCTAGATGTTTCTACATGTGTCTGAGTGAAAATGAATGAAAGTGTTGGTTGCTATATGAATGTTTCTACATGTGTGAATGTGAATGAATGGAACTACAGATTGCTAGCTACATGAATGTTTCTAAATGTGTGAAAATAAAATGAAACTGCAGGTTGTATTGCTAAATGCATGTGTGAATATTTTTGCTGTTAAATTTGTAGGTTTGTGGCCTGTTGTTGGCTGATATCAATGGATGTCGTAAAACCTGCAGTTAACTGCAGGTTTCTCATCCTGCGACCAGCCACAGCAGGTCTGCAGTCTGACAGAAAAAAAAACAATAGGCGTCGGTTATTTGTATAACACCGATACACAAAGTTATAGTGTCAGTTTTATATAAATAATTGACGCCTATTTCCTGTGGCGCGAAGGTATATGGCGTCGGTTTATTATCTAATAACCGACGCTGATAGTGGGCAAGATGGCGCCCTTTCTGTGGCGCAAAGGTATATGGTGTCGGTTTCTTATCTAATAACCGACGCCTATACCTTCGCGCCACAGGAAACAGGCACGATTTCGGTGGCGCGCGAAGAGTTCGGGCGTCAGTTTTGGAACCGACGCGTAATGGGTGAGCTTTTAGTGTCGTCCACATAGGTATCGCTCAGAAACCGACACTAAAGGCCTTAAATAACCGACACTAAAGGTAGGTTCTGTAGTAGTGATTACTCTTTGCAGAGGTGTTTTACTATCCTCACAATTTCTATGGGTAGTGCCCCAAGGCATGCATTGTCCGCTATGATTGCATCATTGGGTAGTAGAAATGTCATCATTTGATGAGGCAAGATTCTCCTTGATGGGTTTGATCTTCCTCTTCATCAGTTGGAAATGTATTCATTGGTCTGACAGTTTGCTGGATCAGTGTTTCATTAGCAAATTGTGTATTCATCGAGTAATGAGGAAGGACTCTAATCAGTTGACTTGTCATCAGAATGGAACTTTGTCGATATGATGCTTTTTTGAAATAATGTCCTCATTAGTTGGTCTTGTCATCAGGTTGTGTTCTATAGCATGACACTTCATTGGTCAATAACTTAGGATGCTCATAGGGCTTCCTCTTTATCGGGAAGGCTAGGTGAATGACTTACAAGCGTTCCACTACATGGATGATTATGCCACATGATGTTACAAGCTGATTGGGACTTTGTTCTTTACATTGATGGGAATCTTGGTCGAAGAGAACTTCCATCAATAAGTTACTATTATGGCCTAGGTAAATGACATGATGAGATATCAAGATAGTGGGGATCTTCTCCTTTGGTTGGGTTTGGTGCTTGATTTCAATACTTGGAAATTATCTTGAAAATGCAAATTATTTGTTTTAGGAGGGGATTTACAAATATGGTATCAAAATATAAGAAATATCATGTTAAAGTATAACTTATATGATGAAAAAGGAGGATAAAATAAGCATTAACACCCACAATATTGAAATTATCACTTATCAAGATCAACAAACAAAATCAATAATAAAAAAATATTAAAATTTTTAGTGAGGAATGCATGTGAGTTTCACTTGCCTCAAAAAAAGTTGTTTGTCTATAGCCCATAATTCATCCTCTAGATTGGTCTTTAGCATTTAAGGTAATTTGTGATGTAGGTGACTATATAGTTGGGGCATTTCTATGACAGCACTTAGATAAAAAAAAACTTCATGTTATTTATCATTCAAATAAGTTCCACTATAGAGAAAGGATTGTTTGCTATTGTGTATGAATTTGATAAGTTTTTCTCTTATTTGGTGGGCTCACACGTTACTATATACGCATATCATGTGACCAGTAAGTAAATGTTGCCAAAGAAGGACACAAAACTGACATTGGTCAGGTTAATCCTATTGTTACAAAAAAACTCAAAATTTGATACAAGAAAAGGAGCCATAATGTGGTAGCCAACCACCTTATTAGACAATAGATGGAGTAACATGACTTGTCCCCATTGATGATGAATTCTAGATTATCATATCATGAAAGTCGCCACGGTATCCAATGGTGGATATACACCCCTTGGTATGCATACTTAGTGAATTGCCTTGTTGTGTGTGTTTTCCATCCAGAATGGACAGAGAACACCAATAAATTTTATGTCAGATGAGCACCAATTTTTATTGGAATGAAAATTTATCTATTCATATTGTGTTCAAGTGGTGTACATCACAAATGAATTCTAGAAGATAAAATTTCACTTATTCTTTATCAATGCCACCCTGGCCCAAAAAGAGGACACATGATCTCCTTAAAGGCTATGGAGAAGTTCTACATTGTGGATTTTATTGTCCCTCCATATTTTGAAATTTTCATAATTTTGTCAAGTCATGCAACTTATGCCAATGAACAAGCAACAAATGAAAGAGGGATGAGATTCCCCTCCATGGATATTATAATGATGAATTAGATTACCTCATCCTATGAGTTCTCTTATATCTTACGTGTTGGATTATGTTTACAAGTGGTTGGAGGCAGTTCACACTTTATTGAGGGACTCCAAGCTTGTCATTAAGTTCTTCAAGGATATCATCTTCCTTGCTTTAGAGTTCCCCACATGGTCACATATGATGGGGGCTCTAATTTCTTAGAGTGCAATATTGAAGACATTATACAAGTACATCATCTCCAGTCATGTTTCCACTCCATCCACCCTTAGACAATGGACATGTGCAAGTGTCAAATGGATAAATCTAAGGCATACTTAAGAAGACTGTCAGGTGAAATCAAAAACATTGGTCTAGCAAGCTAAATGACACTTTGTGGACATACTGAACAAAATACAAGAGTTTGATGGTCACCAATCTGTTTCATTTGATCAATGGGAAAAACTTTCATCTTCACATGGAATTGAATCAGTTGTCTTAGTTGACAATCAAGCGATTAAATTTTGATTTGAATTGGATCACTAGGCTTAGTGGGTGATCAAGATGGGAGAATTCAATGTTAAGGGATAGGGCCTCAAGTGTTTCCTTACCATAAGAGAAATGTGAGTCGACAACCTATTGTGGTTATTCCCTCCTTTAATTATAAATCTAATTTCAAGCATCAAGTCGTTGATGTAAAACAGCAGTGATTGTTGGGAGGAAGTCTAATCACACTCTTTAATTTTCATTTTAATTATTTTACATTATCTAGTTGCATGTCTATCATATTATATGTTTAAATAGATCATTAAGTGTTTAAGATGCTCAATTTTTTTATTTTTATATAGGTGGAAGACAATGTTGTTGCAAAACAAACTCCACAAAACTATCAGGGTCTGTAAATTTGATAGTCTAGATGGCCTTATGACTAAACCTAGTAGGATTTTAGGCATAAGGAATGCCAGTTTCAGTGTTCAGCTTGCCACTTCATCTAGTCGGCTAAATATAGCTATAGTTTAAGGTTCAGAACCTAACCAGTTGGTTAAATTGCCTAGCCCAGTAGTGCTTTGATTAAACTATAATGAAATTTTAGTCAACCGTCTAATGTATTTAGTTTATTGGTGCATCTTACACTAAGTAGAATTCTAAGAAAACTATAAGTGGATGTCTAGAATTATTATAAATTTTACATTTATATTGAAGTGACATTATATGATTAACTTGAAATGTCCACTTCACACTTTTGTAGTAGCCTTTTAGATCCTCCATTGATATATGATAATAGAACCATCTAGGTCTAACGTTATCATGTGAGTCAGCAACATCGAGGTGGTGTCCCTCCAATCTGAGTTTTGTGTTTTTTTAAGGATGAGAAAATGTCTAAGCTTGGGGGAGGATGGGTCGTATGTACTCAATTCCACCTATGTCTATTTTATTTTAAATTCTAATTTTCTTAAACTAGAATTACATTATTGCATGCCAAAACAAATTTACTTCAAATTTTTATATATCATTACTTTAGGTTAATCAAGTCCACTATCTAGTTGGGTAATATTCATATTTTTGTTTGCATTGCATGCATCATATTTAGGTTTTGTCATGTGAATCCCCTTGATCAAAGAAATTTTTTTATCTGAAGAATTTCAAAAATAAATAAATGGCTAGGAAACACCCTTTGTAGCCTAGAAACCCTAGCATCATGTTCCTTGGAATATATGGTAGGTACTTTAGGAACTAAGAGAGAAATCAAACATGGCATTCCTCCTACCTGTTAGTGAAATAAATTCATCAAATCATCACAAACCCTTGTCATGTCACATTTTATCTTAGTAGGACTAGGAGAATAATTTGATGTGTTGAATTGGCAATGCCAGTATGCATAATAAATTTATCCCTCTTATACATTTCTTTTTCAACCTCTTCTTCCAACAAAAACAAATACAAGATGAAAAGAGTGTCAAACCATATGTTCAAGGTGACACATCCCCTTCCACTACAACTACTTCTTCCATGCCCTCTTTAGGTAATAGGGGTGTACACCAAAAACAAATTCAAAATATGCCAATGTGCACAAAAAGAAAAAGCATGTACATTCTTATCAAGGAAAAATTTAAGAAAAAAGCAATTTGAGGTTCATATGAGGAGATATGTACATTTTCCTATTCATGCCCCTTTCACTCCAGTTTCCACATAGGGACAAGACATGTGTCACATTTGACACCATTTTGTCGTACCCTAGCATTGGATTATGTACAAGCTTGTGATTTTGTGTGATTCTCTAAAATTCCACAAAACTCTTACACACTTGTGATTTTGGGGATCATGTTTAATTTTGGATGGGACATAGAATCTCAATAAGTTGGACCATTTGGATATGTTGGAGGGAGGAAGACAAAAATGAAGAAGGTGAGGCAACGAAATAGGTTGAAAGTATTCATTTGAAAACTGTTTTTTATTTTTTGTTACTTAGGGAAGAGCAACATATACATTCAGGGTTGTTTGATACATAAATATTCATCTTAATTTTAGTGGAATTACACACCTATTTTGACATCTAATTCATGCATTTTTTAAAAGTTTCTACTTAGTTTAGGTTTGTATGAATTTCTAAAATATGATTACATTTTGATGTGTTTTTGTGCTTCTAGGATGGAAGATAAAAGACCCTCTTACTCCCCCAAGGGATCAATCTGGAGATGGTCCATGTTCCACCGAATTCCTCAAGCACATATCTCGAGTGGAAGTCTTGGTATTAGGATGTGCAATATGTATTTTTTTTAGAGCCTACTAACTGATTGACTAGCATAGCTAGCCTTCTAGTTAGCTGGAAACACTTACTAAAAAGAACAACAGTTGTAGCTGATGGACTAGCACACCAAGTTGGTCAGATAACCTTATTAGGGATATTAAATACCCCAAGCACAATGGGCAGATGGCTAGCTAGATTGCTCATTCTCCCACTTAGCGCCTCTTCTTCAATCCCTACATGAAAGTGTGATTTGGTCGGCTACCTCAACCAACCAATTGGCAATACCTAACAGGAAGTCCATGTTGGACTACATATGAGTAGCTTTTAAGAGACAGGTGATCGGCTATCACTGAATACATGTGGTTGTCATGCACTATTCGGTCATCTAGACACTTACCCGACTTGATACATCAGTCTCCAAGGAAAAGAAAATAGGGTTGTTTCCACTTATTCAAGTGGACCACGAATAATTCGGCGTATAAAAGAGAAAATTTATGATGGTCCAAGGAATCACATACATGCCATGTTTTGACCTTTTTGGAGAGAGAATGACAAAACAAGAGGAGGAAATCACTAAGATAGTCCAATATTGTCTCCACTTCCACGTTAGAGTTATATGCCATTGGACAGCGAGGATTTGATGTTGTAGACCATGACTAGCTCTTTTCACCATCTCATAATGATGATCTCTTCTTTGTTTTCTTCCATTTGTCTATCTCATGTTACCGAAAATGAGTAGTTCTTTGATTGGGGTACATGGAGTAGCTATGTTACTCATTATTCATTGTTTATTTCATATTTGAGATTGTATTACATGTTATATTGCTATGAAGAAATTGTTTAATTTCTTGCAATCATTATTGATCATTTTTTATGAACAATCATTGTTTATCATTAGTTTGTTTGTTTATTGTATTTTGCAATAATGAGAACTTTGTGAGTAAAACTATGGATTTTGATTGTTTTATACTAATCCCCTAATAAAAACTATCTAGAGACGGTTCTCAAGGGAAATGGATATAGGTCCTCTACAAGAACATGCTGGTGTTCTTAGAGAAATGTATGTCCATGCACAATTCTATTTTTATGAATGATGCCCCTCATCAAAATGGGACACATCATAACCCCCCTTGACAAGGTAAACCTAGGACACATGTGCACTCACATGTTGGTATCTCAAATAAGTCGCATTAGAGTTTGGATGACAAGAAATCAAATTTGAGCAATGTCTCATGGAACTAGTACAGATACCACCTATAGTGTCAGTTAAAATAGACCTATAATGTCAGTTTTGTACTGACACCTAAGTGGGTGATACTACAACTAACGCCTTCTGCATCAATTTTGAGGGGAAAAAACCAATGACACATAGTCAGTGTCAGTTATTATGAAAATAGAAATCGATGACTTAGAGTGATATTAGTGTTGTGATATCTCTATGTGTCGTCGGTTCCAAGCAAAAAAATTGACGATATAGGTTATCTATATCGTTGGTTTTTTTTTGAAGAATCGACAACACAAAGTGATGTCATGACTTGGTAGCACGGTCGTGTTGGGAAGCAACAGATTTGTAACAGTTTTTTTAGGTGGGATGGCCACTTTAGAATAGATGCCACAAATTTATGGTGTTGATTTCCTATAAAAATCGACGCCACAAGTATATTGTAACAGGTCTACAAACTTGATGTCTAGTTGTTCAACAAATTGCAAAACGTATAGTTGTTTAGAATTGCATATTCCATCATGTGTTTGCCTTAACAACAGGCCAGCATACCTACAAAACCTTCAATAACAAATACATACACACAATTTATCCATCCACATACATTTTTATTCTCCAATTACATTCTCTTATGTTTGATTCCATTCTCATGAACATACACAATTCAGAAAACACACATACAATTTCATTCTTCGATTCCATTTTCAACACATGTACAAACAAAATTCTCATTGTATTTAGTCCTATTCAGATTCATCTACACTGATGCATATATACACACATCATTCATATATGCACCAACAATTCACTTGCATCAAATTTAAAGTTGTAATAAGTCATAACCATCACATGTATATAGAAATAATGAAATCAAGGTTTAGAAAACTCATATTTTATCCCAACCAAATCCAAAGGTGACTTCTTTAAAGAAGGAGTGTTCCCACTCTTCTCATATCTCATCTATCTCTTCATTTATATAGGGCTATGTTGTGTCAAATAGTTGCAAAGAGAATGACATAATTCAAAAGTTTGATTTGATATTTGTATATTATCATATGAGATTATTTACTTATGGCGATCAAGATCATATATATTACATTTTGTATGTAATGGATGGCTAGTGTCGTCTGTCTGACAATTATGTCCATATGCCACATCATGTAGTATTTACATGCCCGATTATTACTTTGTAATGGGCACTATAAATTTGTAGTTATGCAAAACATTAATATGTAAAAGTAACCATAGTTGGCATATATATGCTTTGGAGTCAGAAAAATACCTCAACATTCTTCCAACTCAATGATTTCTTTTTTATCTACCTTTCCTTTGGCCTTTTTCAATATGTTTATACCCTTATAAGTTAAAGTTATATGTTTAATTGAATTTTTAAATAGTCATATAATGATGCAAACATTAATATATGTTAATAGATATAAAAAAATTACTTATGCAACTAATGCTATTTTCATTGTGTGTCCCCCACACCCTACTTTGTCACCCGAAGGATTTATATAATATATAGTTTGTGTCTCGGTGAAAATTACCAACAACTCCCAATGCTTATTAGTGGGTAAAAAGAAGGCAAACAAAATAAAACTAAAACTCCACAATGAAATGTAATTCATAAGTCAAAAAAGTGTCGAAAACTTACCCAAAATTAAAAGTAGCTACAATCACGCACTTTCCCACAGTACAAAAATATTTAAATATTGTAGAACAGTAATCACTAACATATGTTTGGTCCTTATCTACACGGGTAATCAATGATGGGACTAGAAATGTCACATTGGTTAGTGCAAACTATCCACAAACCTTAGATAAGTAGTTGTAAAATATATATGTATGCATTAATATATAAGAAAATGTATCAATATATATTTCCACATATATAGAATAAGGTATATAGCCATAAGATCTCACCATATGCAAAGTTCTATCACAGTTGTATTCAAGGAATCATAAGTAAATGGGTCCACAATATCTGGAAAGAATACACTAGCATCGTGATCTTGACATGTAGTGTCCTCCTGGATATGTTTCATCATAGTCGAACCTTCTTATTAGTCGCATAGACATGCTGCCAGCCCCCTGCACTTAGGACCTAGTTAATTGAATAGGTCCTTTATAGTTCAAGTAGGTAATTGAATATTTGGAGGAAGTGGAGGAGGAACTATAGGGGGTTTCTTAGGTGTTATGATTTTCATATATTCTCATATCAATTGCCAATTACATAAACAATTAGAAAGGAATCACAAATACAAATGCAATAAAAATTTAGTATACATCTAAATAGATAACTCTCGCTTTGGTCCACACAACCACTCCACCTGCTGCATCACCTATCTTAGGGTTATGTATAGTGTTAACCCCTACAAATTTGTATAGTGTGTTATATATATCTAAACACAAACATATTATGGGTTTAATTGAAAGACTATTATATCATAAAAAACTTACACCAGGAATGCCAACTGGTGGGTCCATGGGATTGATCCCAACCAACTTTATCGTAGTGGGGTCCACCTCATAAGAAGGTGGGGAGGCACAGGTACTGTCTAAGGAGGTTGAGACTGAAAATACATAAATTGTCTCATTATTTCTTCTACTCCCTTTGCAATCATTTTTTTGGTCCTTGGGGATGAACTTGTCTTTTTTTCTTTGCACGTAGAGCTCCTGCTAATCATCATCAATAGTAATTGGTCAGTAAAACATAACAATCAAGATGAAAAATAAACATGCACTCTGAGAGTTGAATTGTACCATTTTTGCAGTCACCTCAGTGGTTACAGGGTTGGGTACTTCTCCATATGGTTTTTTCCTCACACCTATCCACTCCTTGTGGCAAAGTAAAGGTTCAGGAGTAGTAGAAGACTCATAAGACCCAGGATTAGGCTACTCATAAGAAGATGCTTCTAGTCTCTATTGGTGATGCCTTACATAGCTACCTGGACCCAACTTGTGGTCGTGTACATTCTTTGCACTCCTTTCTTTTTTAGCATCATGTAAATCCTAGTTAATCTATAACATATATTAATTATATAATACATTGAATTCACCTGATTAATCATAAGAATATATTTAAAATGAGGAGGCTTAATATCTTGAATTCATTTATTTGTCTTGAAGAAAAAAAATGCTTCCTAGACCTTTAGGTCAAGATATGACCATCTTTCAGTGTTATACCTCTTCTTCTTGTCTCTCATTATATATTCTCTTGTCATATTTGTCCTATAATTCCTTAACATCCTTCATAGTGTTGCATCACCATTTTACAATGCAGGTTTTCATCAAGGTCAAAGATGCTCTGCAAAATTTCATTTACTTAATGGTGTACTTTTAAAAATAGAATTGTAAATATCTTTTTTAAAATCAAAATATCTCATAGCTATGTCCTTCCATATGTAGTGGTGCAATCATCAACTTTATGCTAAGATTTTATTGTTATATTTACTTTGCTATGAGTAATAACCCCTAGATATTGTGTAGAAGTATTGTGATTCTTCCCAATAGGATTTCATAGATCATCAAGCTCAACGACCAGTTTCAGTCCTTCACCCCTTTTTGCTACTAACTTTTTCATCAAGGTGATGCCTCTTTTATGTGCATGATCACGCTGCTCCTCAGCAGCTCCAACGTTGCGAGTATTATGTTTTCGATTACTACTAAATTTTGTTGTTAATTCTTTCCTTATACCCATTTCACATAGGTCCATTTTGTATTTGATGCCATCTTTAGTCTTACCTAGAATATTGAAGAGAGTACTAATAACGATATAACAAACATATTTCTTAACATGTATGCCATCAATACAATGTCTAACTACCAAAGAACTTCAATAAGGAAGATCCCAAAATATTGAACTCTTATTGAATAAAGATTTGTCGCTCCATGTTGGAATATTACATTGTGACCTCTTACCAAATGCATTGACAAAGTCTTTTATTCTTTCATAAACAACCTCCCCTGATATAGATTTAGGGGTACTCCATTCCTCAATTGATCTGTTGGATGCTTTGTACAACCTTCAGTAAGGATGCACTTTTTGAAGAAACCTTCAATGACCAAGATACAGTCTTGTCGCCATGTTTAAGTCATATTGAACTATTGTTCTCCTCACATATAGGGCATTCTTTGATCCTTTTACGCTATATCTAGATCAATTCTCATATGTTAGAAAATCATCAATAGTGCAAAACAACATAGCATGAAAATGAAATGTCTCTCTATAAAAAGCATTATAGGTCATCACACATTATCCCTATAGTTTCTTTAATTCATCAATCAGAGGTTCAAGAAAAACATTAATGCCATTGCCAAGATCTTTGGGGCCAGATATCAACAAGAACAAACATGGCATACTTATTTTTCATACACAACCAGGGAGCAAGATTGATGTAACAATCATAATAGGACAAGTGCTACGTTGGTTTCTTGATGTTTTGTATGGATTCATCCCATCGATACAAATTTTAAGTCTTAGATTCCTAACTTCTTACCAAATTCAGGGTACAATATAATAATTTTCTTACATTATGGGGAATCCAACACATGTTGTAGGATCTCATTGTTATTTTTCTTTACCTTTGCATGCCAAGATAAATATGTACATCCATGGTATTGGCAAACAAGTGCTGAAACTGTGGTATTATATGTAGATACCACACCACTTTGGTAGGAGAGTCAGTTTTAGACTTACCTGAAGTCATCAATTTATACATTTATGTCCCCACAATTTGGAGAATCTTTCAAATTGATATAGTCCTTTTTTTATCAATAAGCATGGGACTCTTTTATTTCTCAACATCCAAAAGTTATTTACATCAGAAAAGACATATCTATATAGGATCTATCTATACATTATACTATCAAAATTATTAAAAAATCATTTGCAGACCATATTGGATTTGGCCTTCCAATCATCAAAAATAAACATGTTTCTGGCATTCTATATATAATAAGATCATTCCTATTATTCAATTTAGAAAGATCCTTGAGCTTAACAGGATAGCATCCCAATGTGGTATGAGCCTTCTTCCATATCTGCTATGAGAAATCACACTTCCATAATATATGGTCCAAACTTTCTTCTTCTTTTAGACGTAAGTTGTACATTGAAGCAAACCTGAAACCATTATTCTTTAGGAGAGCTTCAGCAATGAGTTTTCCATGGCAGACCTTCCACATGTGAATGATAAAACGTCTAGGATCTTTTGACTTCCATATTCATGATGCCTAGTCAAGTTTAGGATACTTTGTTCTACTAAACTCCCATGCCCCTTGTAAGGAGTTGTTTTGTAGCTCCATGATCTGGCAATAAGCAGTGTCTTTGAGGGTGATATGTTTGCACACTTCAGTAAGGGATTGTATGCCTCTACAATAGGGTAGTTTCCATTGTCCATTATCTATAATGGATTCGTGTCTATGATGTTCAACCAAGACATTTTTAAACTTCAACTTGGTGCCAATGACATCACCCAAAAATTTCCCATTGACCCAGGGATCGTGCCGTAGCAGGATTTTATCACCTCTCCCAATTTAGTATCTAACCTTTGGTAGTAGGAGGTCTCTGCATTGAAGAAGACTTCTCCAAATCCAATTGTAGTGTTGTTTTACCGTGCAGACCCAGATTGAAGATTTTTGTATATACCTATTGTGCACCCATCGAATCCACATAGTGTTTTTCTCATTTGCTGTGTCCCAGATGATTCTAGTCATGCCTACAGTGATCCGGTCCTCAACTTTTTAGATTCCCAGACCTCCTTCCAACATTGGCATGCACATTGTATCTCGTAGAATAGAATGAAAGCTCTTCTCACCTTCTTTATCTCCCCAGAGTAAGTTTCTACATAACCTTTCTATTTCTTCAATAACTTCTCTTGGGAGGGGAAAGATACCAATGCAATAAAGATGGTAGGATGACAAAGTGGAGAGGATTTATCCCACTCTACCCGCCATTGACAACAACTTGATTTAGAATCCAATTTCTTTTTTTTATCCACTAAGGGAAAGAAAAGACTCTTTGTGAGTCTCCCTATAAATAGAGGAAGTCCTAGGTACTTTATTGAAAACGTAGTAAACTCAATGCCCAGATTCTGCTCCAGCCTTTAATCTGCTTTGGAACTAAGGAAAAGCTAGCTTTTGTTGGGGTTCAGCTTCAAACCTGAGTAGGAACTAAAAGTATTGAGGGCTTTCTTGATGTCTGTGACACTTCTCTAATTTGCTCCAATGAAAAAGAGCAAGTCGTCAGCAAATATTAAGTGTGAGACCATAAGTTTTTTAGCTACCACAAGTTTTATGTCACCATCCTTAACTGTTGTGTCAAGAATGGAAGTGATTCCCTTCATTCCTATTTTAAACAAATAGGGATCTAATGGGTCTCCTTGTCAAATCTCATTAGTGGCATCAATGGTGGGGGTGGGACATCCATTAACCAAAATTTAGGCATTCATCAATCCATTGTAGCCAACATGGAGGGAAGTCCATCTTAGATATAAGATTCAGAATGTATTCTTTGTGGATGGTCTCATAAGCCTTGCTTGAATCATCCTTCAAGCACAACTCTGTTTTTTCCTGTGGTTTCTTAAAATCATTGACAAGCTCATTTGCGAGCAAGATTGCATCAGCAATGCATCTTCCCTTGATGAAGGTGCACTGGTTGATAATAATGAGGCTGGGTAGGATGTCTCTGAGCTTGGATGCCATAATTTTGGAGATAATTTTATAGATGAAGTTTCATAAGGAGATAGCTAGTCATTCTTCCACTTTAGTAGGTTGAGGTACTTTGGTAATGAGAGACACAAAGGTCTTATTTATATCTTTTTAGCAATCTTCCCTTGAAGAAGAAGTCTTTCACAATTTTTATGACATATTTCCCTATGATGTCCTAGGACTGTTTGTAGAAGCAAGCGTTGAAGCCATCAGGCCCCGGTGACTTGTCACCGTCCACATTTTTAACCACTACATATATTTCCTTTTTATTTTCTCCTCACTGATTTTAGGAACTCCCATCTTGACATATTTTGAGTATGGCTTCTATTGAACGTGTCATGGTAGTGTTTCATAAATTTTTCACTAATATCTTTGTCATCAGAGCACACAGTGTTATCATACTTCAGGTGCTTTATGAGTTTTCTGCTTCTTCTCTCTCCAAGGAGGCATAGAAAAATTTTGAGTTTCTGTCCCCTTGTTTAATCCAAAATACTCTGGATTTCTATTTTATCATAGATTCTTCTATAGATATTACCTCTCTTATAATATCAAATTTCATATTTGCAATTTCCCATAGAAGTTTATTCTCAAGTCTTTCATCTACTTTCAATTCGAATGTAACCGCTTCTTTCTCTTTGTTTCTAGCTAAGTCTATCAGATCTCCTATCGTTTCTTAGTTCCATTTCTGGAGAAAAGTTTTAGTGAGTTTGAGTTTTTGACAAACTTGGTACATAAGGCAGCCATGTACAGGTATGTCCCAGGCTTTCTTTACCTCCTGCTTGAATCTTGGCATAGCATTCCAAACATTAAAAAGTAGAATGGGTATCTTTGTTGCCTATCTTCATCATCAAGGTGCATAATTTGGAGTGAGTGGTCACTCCTAACAGTAGGTAGACATTGTAGCTAGGGTTTCAGAAAGTGATTCATAAAACTCATCCTACAAAAGGCTCTATATATTCTGCTTCTAACATTGTTCTATCCCAACTGTTGGTTGTTCTAGGTGAAGAAAGGTCCCTTGGCTGGGAGTTGAAAGGATTCGTTGAATTCATTCATAGATCTAGCAGAAGGGTGTGTCTTACCCAATCTTTCAGTGGCTGCTCTAACAGCATGAAAGTCGTTAATGACTAGCCATGGGACTTTAATACTATTTCCAATGTCGATTAGTTCTTCCCATATAAAGGTTCTAATCCTATCTTCATTAGCTACATATGCAATTATAACTTTGAGATCTTCATCTACTGCCTTTAAAAGAACATGAATAAGTTGTTTTGACTATCGTATCATGGTGACTTTCAAATAAGGATCATTCCATAGAATAAGTATATGATTTTTGTTGCACAACATGGAATTGTCAATCCATTTGGCATTAGGCCATACATGGTGAACAACCTTGTGTGCTTTCTTTCTTTTTACTTTCACTTCCAGCAAAAGGGAAAGGTTAACTCTGGCCCTTCTAACTTCATCTTGGACCATGTCTTATTTGTCCCAGAAAGACATTCCACATACATTCCTTGCCAAGATGTTTGGAAGATTAATCATTAGCCCTCTGCCTTAGTTTACCTCTAGGGTGGGCATTTTGTTGTGTCGATGTTTGTTGATTTTCCTCTGCACCATCTAGGTCCAAGACATTGTATCTATTTGGGGAAGTGGCTTGATCTCTAGCATTGATTTTCTCACTCCTAGTCTGTCTCTTCTCTGATGCTTTGGTTTTTGTGTTGGAATCTAGAAGCCTTGGTCTTTTTCAGCCACATATGTCGAGTAGGTTCAGGCTCTTTAGTTCCATTTGGTTTGAGAACTACTTCAGCGGGCCTTCCCTTCTATGTAGTCAATGTTTTAGTCTGTGCCACCACTGGAGGGGAATGGGATTTCTTATCATACCCAAATGTGACACGGTGGGGACATTTCTCTGGTATCAACTCATACTCCACACAGACACAAAAGTCCTTCCCCTTATATGTGTGCAGCTTCACCTATTTAGGAAAACTCAAATCAGTTGACATTAAGATATTGAGCCTTGCATAGACAGTGTGCTTCTTGACCTTTGTCTATCAATCCAAGCATTGTGGCTTCCCCAAAAATGATGCAAATCTTGCAAGCATCACATCGTTTCATAACTCTAGGGGAGGTTTGCAATCTTCATCCAGACAGGAACAGACGTGAGCTTCTCCTGCTCATGGGGTCCCCCTTTCTCCCATTTCTTTAGAATCATAGGATTCCCCCTAACATTCTAGGGGCGTCCTTCTAATGTTGTTGCCATATCCCCGACATCCTAGAATTTAATGTGGAAATATCCACTGGCTCTACACGTCACTTCAAAATCTATGACTGAATTCCATGTGCTCTTGAGGTGCTCCTCCAAAGTGGGAATATGTGAATTAAATCCTATGATATACCTAGCAATGGTATTTTCCCATAGTGTTGAAGTAGCATCTACCTTGGCCTAGGGAATGATTATGACATCATCATC
Source organism: Alisma plantago-aquatica (assembly GCA_963693085.1). Lineage (NCBI taxonomy): Eukaryota > Viridiplantae > Streptophyta > Magnoliopsida > Alismatales > Alismataceae > Alisma > Alisma plantago-aquatica. The sequence goes on along the minus strand of OY856415.1, from coordinate 269,748,250 downwards.
CAAGACAAGAGATGTTTGATCAATGTGCATGATAGCATAGGTGTAGCAAAAAGTGTAGTCCAATTTCTCCTATCTGATGCGACATGGACCTATGATTGATTTGTTCTCCATTGTGGTCTTCATCCCCCTAGTTTGGGTTGGATCTCTTGAGAGGGGTGTCGCCAACACTACCGCCTCTCTACACACTTATCGCGAACTGGTGACAATATGATACCTACATTTGGGGATGCATGTATCTTCTTAGCCTCTATTCCCATTGAGCACAACATTTTCTTAAATTCATTTGTTGAGATTGGAAGCTTGTAGCCTTCAGGAAATATTACCTTCGACAAATACAATAGAGACATTAAGCTTTTTTCGATCCATCTATTATTAGCCTTCAGAGTATACAATCTCAACACAGCAGCAGATAGCTTCACAAACTCAGTAAAACATAAGTGTAACAGTCTCTCAATATCATACACAATGTTTGTAAATAAGGAAGGTGGGTCAGTACGACTTAACCCCACAACCATCTAGCATACCATAAACCATGTCTATCACAAACAATTCATCCACATCTAGATCGTCGGCAATTTCTATTTCAACATAAATAATTGCTATTGATGTCTAGTAATCTCATTGTAGAAATATCTCCATTCTTGCACCATTCTATATAGCCCTGTACAGTCATGTTGTACATAACATGACTTTCAATTTTATCAACAGTGTCAACTTTCAAGTTGTCACTACAATTCCACCATGGATAATAGAACCTATCTATAGGTCATGTCCTGCGTTCCTCCACAAATCTTATAAACTAGTCAAGACCATTAATAAACTCCAGAGTGCAGTGATTTGAAATGGGCATCCATGATCTATCTATTCTATGATCATAGAGAAAACAAGTATTGAATCAGGTGTTTGAAGATTACAAATTTTGAGATTAGGGTTTCGAGATTAGGGTTTAGGGTTTCAGGTTTACGGATTGGGGTTTAGGGTTAACAAATTAGCATTTAGGGTTTAGTAATTAATGTGTACCACCTATCCCATTCTAGATCACCTAATTTCACTAGTAAGTGTATACTGTGTATTCGGTTTCAAGAATGTTTTGGAAGTATTTTCCCACTGTTCTCCAAGTATACCATTGTAGATGGGCAAATACCCACCTACATATGTACTTACAGAACAAACAGGGAAGTGTTGATGAAACATCTTGAAAATTAAATACACACTATAAACTTACATCCTATGTGAGATTAAATGTTCAAGAATAGTGACTATCGAAGATTTACTCCTAATGAGTAACTCTCGCACGTGTTTTTACGTCAAAAGAATACATGTATGATTTCATTTCTATACCTATGATCCTAGTATCATCATTTATATCCTAAGTTTTCTATTATGATTACATAGACATAATATTTGAGATTTATATGAAGAATTCTAAACAACCCAAACAAACAACTATGCAAGCATTTTTCTGAGGATAGACAAATAGAATTTGATGACCTAACAAGCATGTAATAAGCAATTATATATGTGCTTCCATAGATGGAGATAGTAAACCATGTAATAACAAGAGTTTGTTCCAAAAATAGCAAATTAACAATTATAGCTATAAAAAATAGCACATCTTACTTGACCAAAGAGGAGAGGGTGGAAGCATCAAGCAAAACTTATAGCAATAGCCCTAGCGGCGACGGTGGCTCAAGTCGAAAGAGTAGCAGAGGTGATGACGGTGACAGTGGTGGACAAAGGAGAGTACATGGTGGTCATAGGTGAAAGAAGAGAGACAAAGGTGAACGATGGAGAGAGATAGAAGATGAAGAAGAAGTTTGGACAATAATGATGTCAGTGCAATACCGGTGGCGGCAAAGATAGGATGCGGTGGCAGTAGATGATGATCTCCATATCTCTTGGGCTTGTGCAATGAAATAGAGAATGGAGAAAAGAAAATTTTACAGGTGCTATTAAGTAGAACCTAGTCTTCGATTGTAAAACAAAACTGATGACTAAGAACTTTGTAGTTGGTTCCTTAATAAAAACTGGTGATAGAGATTACCCTCTATTATCGGTTGGGTACTATGAAACCAAAAATAGAGGTCCTTATCCCAAATAAAAAATACTAATCTCACTAAAAACTTAGTCATCAATTTGATAAGCATAACCGGCGATAGAGGATATACTTTGTTATTGGTTGGACAACCAGAAATCGGCAACAAAAGCATTTATCCCTAATAAAAAAATACCATGCTCACTAAGGACGTAGTCATTGGTTTGCAAAATCAAAACCGATGACATAATCCTATTCGAGTGGAATTATTTTTTTTATGTGCCACGTGGTGGGAAACCTATGTCATAAGTTTCATACCAACAAATCGACACCACATGCTTTTTTGGAGGTAAACTTGTTCACGATGGATGTGACCTACGGTGTCAATTTCTTTAGAGAAAACCAATGACATAGGTGTTTTTGAGGTAAAATTTATTTTGCAGGAAGGATTGTGTCATCAATTTCTATACAACTGACGTTCAACGTCTATTTGTCTTGGAAAATTGAAATTCACGAGTTGTTTGTGACATCAATTCTTCCAACGTTAGCCTACGTTCTAATAAAAACGGTACCCGTATTTTTTCTTAATTTGTGGGATTTTACTAGTAGTGATGTTTGTGCTCTAGCAATCGGCAATATAGGGATATCGTGTCAGTTTTCATTTGAAATCAACGTTAAGAAAAGTGACACTAAAGGTCAAAATGTACTAGTGTGGGACATTTGAACTCGAGACCCTTTGTGAGGAGAACTTATACAACGACCACCTCAGCTACTTCTCACCAACGCCATTCCTTATTCAAAACAAAAAAATTACACATCGACCTCATCAATTAAAATGTCATTTTGTTTGGAAAGTCGAGAGGTATTTTTTCATCTCACCCTCCCATTGTAAACCAACACAAATTTGCATTAACAATCTCTAATAAAATAAACATAATGAAATTTGGTAGTACTACTACCATTACAGGAATGACAATCTAAGAGATCTCTATTCTCAAAGGGAGGGCATTTAGACTCATAAGAACCCTCAGGGTTTTGTTAGGTGATATTGTCAATAACCTTTTTGCACTCTCTTGTCACAAATTGACACATTTATTATCATCCAAAAGCTTCTAAATTCTTATAATCTGATAAGCATGTGCAAGGTTATTTTGGTATTCATCCTTGATCATCTTTTCAACAATGAGGCTATATGTCTCAGTAATTACTCTATCAAACATGTACAACTTAGAAAAGTATAGTGCCATGGTAATACATGCCATCTCATCATGTAGTACACTTTTAGTGTTTTACATATCGCCCATTCATCCCATCCATAAGCAACCATCTCCTATCGCAATAAGTGCAATAGCAGCACCACTCTTATTCAAAGTTGCACGTGAATTCATCTTGACATAACCAGTTGTATGCCTCTCCCATTGAAATCTTATCTTCCTCAATGTTTTACTTCTCTGTCACGCCTTCAAAGTTATAAAGACCTCCTTGTTGATGTTCAGAAATTGGTGTGTCGTTGTCTTTTGATTGTTTACATATATCTGGAGATTACTGCAATGCCAAATATATCAACATGAAATCATAAACTGGATGTCCTTCATGCCCTTTGCATGAATCTCACTTTTAATCCATGCACTAGCATTGTTGAGACCAAAGAAAGTATTCATCTCAGTATCCTACAACATCCCTTCATAAACCTTATTAACATGATGGCAATGGTGTCTTACTAGTCCAAAGACAAGAGTAAGAAGACTTCGTTTTATATGAACACTCTAATGTTAGTAATATCATTATAAATAGGTACTTTGACCTTCATGACCTCCTTCACTATGTCAAGTGGTAGCCACTCTTTGGGAAACCCCAAGTCCCACTACCAATCTAAATTCATCAAGATGCTTACATTAAGATCTTTCAACTATGTAGGCATAGGTTAAAGAACTAGATCTTTTAAAGAGGGGGCCTTCACACTACAATGTATTACACCAAACATTTGTGTTGTTGGCGCTAATGGGAATCATACAAGAATTAGCATTGATTAATGCTTTTCCTTCAAACTCGTTCTCTCCAATCTAGAACCTTGGATGATTTTGACTCCATCATAGTCATTGAACCATTTTTTCTTCCTCGCGGTGCTCAGATCCCAAGAGTTCTTGAACAGGGGGGCATGCCTCCTTTATTCAAATATGGTGAGAGATTGAATATTAAGGTAGCAAGGGTCAAACCCATCACCACGGTTCCTTGAGTTATATGATAACCTAATCCTTATTCCTTAATTCTACATTTTAATATCAGAATTAGTAATAATCAACCAACTCTACCAATTCTGGTTTAAGTGCTGACTTTCAAATATCTAAGTGATGAAATAGATTCTTACTTGTCCCTTTAGATCCAACTCTTACTATACTATGATAATATTTGTCTGCTTGCAGGTTATCTTTCATATCATCAGTTTTAAGTAAATTAATACTTTTGATTTGAATATATTTCAGACACCATGAAGTCATATCATTGCAATTTATCCACCAGTAACACCACACCCTCAATATTTCTAGACATACGTTTAACGCGAGAGTCAAACCAAGTCCCTTTATTTAGGATTGTCTAACCGGTCCACACCACTCGAGCTACCGTTTCGCCAGCTCCACCTATGCCGTTTTCTGTTGGACCGATGTATATTAATTGTTATCTTAATACAATGACACTCCAAAAAATAACAACTAATTACTCCCCCCACATCGTAACGTAACAGCATATGGGAATCTTTGAATCAAATTTCCTCGTATTGCACAGCAAAGAAAGTTAACTACAAGATCATTAACATTTGAACTATATCATTGGCAAACACGAAATCTTCTGTGACTGCCAAATCTACCCAAAAAAATGAAAAGCAGAACCTCTTAAGACTAGGAACTTCATCCAAAGAACGTGAAAAGGGAAACAAAGACCTGCTAGATCGCAAGTGTGGAACCTCCGATGCGCTAATATTCCATCAAACACTGAAGAAATGGATTCCCATCAGTTTGACCCTCGGCCGAAAGAGAGTTCCAGCCCGAATATCCATTTGATATTTCAAAAATATACAGAGAGAGGCGCAGCAGCCTCCCTACGGACCTGGTTAGGAAAATTTGCAGATACCAACCAAAGCATACGTGTACTTATATCGTACTTAAAATCTACACGTGGTCTCCCACATTAACCAGTGCATTGGAGCCAGGGTGTATTCTTGGGGAGTTGTCAGGCACAAGTTTCAGAATCCGCCACTGCTGCCATTAACTAACCGTTAGATTATCTCATCCAGACACGTCAGCTTCAATGTCAGCAGTCCTGTCACTAAATACCATTTAGTTAACTCCTTTGGACATGTTGGACCTCGATATCCAAAACAAGATGTACCAAACTGGGTTTCCTGATTATTGTGAAAGGTGAGATTTCCCCAATAAATGCTCCCATTTCCCCTAGTGTGTGCTTCCTAACAAACGCAAACATGGTCCAGCCATCTGTCTGTTCGAACAGACGAATATCAACTTTCACTTTCATTGATATCAAAGACTTTGTTTCCAGATGAATGTGCATTTTCCTTCTTATGCCGATTTTGAACAATAGAATTCGACAGAAACCCAAATCTCGTGTTAGCAGACACAACTTCATTTCGAATGTTGTTTGCTGCTCTACGTAAAGGTGTCCCTATATCCTTTTTGCGGTTCCTCGTCTTTGGAGTTTTGGACGATGGATCAGGAAATGGTTGCAGCAAAATCGCCTCTGCCAAGGGCTTTCTTGAGGCTTCAGATGATCCAGGTGATCGTATGCCTGTAAAAATAAAGTTTGCAGGTGCTTCAGAAAATTATATTAGACCAATTTTCCCTACTAGGCATGAGAAGTTGCATACTATATTACTAAAAGTAATAGGTATAACTTATTTTTAAAAACAGAAAAGAGTAGATTAGTACATTGAGATTACAATAAGAATAACAAGTTTTGAATTGATATAAGCAAAGACTTTTGAACTGAACGGGTCAAATCAGAACTTATTCCAACATTTCCATAGGGCGTAGAGGTAATATAATAGAAAGTTCTATTTATTTGTCATTAAAAGGCTTTCGGTTGAAAGTAAATTGTGCATACACGCTATAATCATAAGTCCGGTTCTAGCCATACTTGTCTGGGCGGCTAGGCGGTCCTTCCCACCCGAGGGAAGCCTAGGGGGCCTAAGTGTCTAGGCGGGGCCTAGGCGTTCTTCATATTTGTTTATATTTTACATATATAGAAATGATTCTGCGTAATATATTTAGCTGTATTCAAGTATATACATCACACTGTATATTTATATTGGTTATCCCTAAGCTTAATCAATCATAACTTCACCTACATCACACATGTCATGGCCTAAGCCAGATATATTCAGCCTTAATTTGATCCAACATGATCTAAACTGGACCTAATTTAACTCAGTCTTCCCTAATTTAGCTTGAGTCAGACCTATTTTAGCATAACATGACCTAATCAGACATACCTTCCCCTAGTTTGTCCTACATTTGACCTAAATAAGCCATAATTTGGCAAAATTAGACCTAGTTCCCCCAAATAAGACACATTTTTCCCAAATCAGACCTATTTCCCCACATATCAGACCTAATCTGCCCAAATTAGATCTAATTTGGCTACTATATCAAATCTATATCTTTCCAAAATAACTAAACTTGATCTAATTTGGCCAAATTCAGACTTAATCTATGCTAATTTGGTCTTCAAGTGTCTAAATTTGGCCGAAAAGGCCTTAGGAATCCACTTTAATTTTCTGAAAGCCTAGGGGCCCAGTTTAAGGCGGACCACCTAAAGCCTAGGGGGGCTAGGCAAGCCTAGGCGGAGCCCAGGTGAGAGCCTGGATAGCTATGGTTCTAGCCACAATTTTATACAAGTTACTTCATTAATAAGAATATATATGAGAGCCTGGATAACTATGGTTCTAGCCACAATTTTATACAAGTTACTTCATTAATAAGAATATATAGGCTTTCATGCTCTGACCTTGTCCAATCTGGGTTGGTCTGGTTCACACTGTATATGTGCTTAAACTAGATTTTTTACAACTGGACCGAACACTGATGGTTTTGCCATTCAACCAATCTGTCTGACTAGTCTCTCGTCCAGTCATAAACGGACTACGTCTATGCAATGGGGACGACTAGCACCAGCAGCTTGCAGAACGTTCATTCTTGAAAGGATCTGCTAGGGTCAAACCCTGGTCTCCATGATCTAGTTGAATTCTTTTAAATCATAATGATTACTCAAATTTATTATTCAAGAATCACAGATGAAAACTTCAATAGTATGTTTTTATACCAATGGAAAAAGATCTTCCATCTAAAACGGTTTTCAACTTAGAAAGTTGCAACATCAACCCTTGACTATTTTGCTATTTCTCTTTTGTGTTTTAGCTTTGCTCTATAACTTGCTGCGTTAGATAGTTGTGTCTATCCTACAAGAAATCGCAGGGATGTCAGCATCCTACAGTTGTCTGGCAAATGAATAAATTTACCGACCACAAAAAGATAAAGCCACAAAATATTTAATAACCATTTAGTCAAAAATCATTATATCGTTTATTGTATCGGATAACCATACTATTTGCAAGAGTGCAATTGCCTTATAAAACAAGAATGGCATGTTAGTCAATGATCACATAAAAGTTTCAAGCAGGATAATATCAATATTCATACAATAGATAGATGATCTAGAAATTCAGAGAGAAGTGTTTACTTACAGAGATGTGTTCATACACTATGCGCCTAGGGCTTGGCCCATTAGGGTATTGACGTATGCCTTGAATGTTAGGTCATTTTCTGGATATCTATTTCCTATAAGCCATGATCTAGTAAGAGCCTTGCTGCGGAGAGCATGAGAGCTCTTTCCGTAAAAATGAAGTTAGGGTTTCTTTTCAAAGATCAACCATACGGATGAAAAAAAAAGCATTTACATTTATTCACAAGAAAAGATGCTACCAATGGAGATCATTTGCATCTGACTGTCAGCCAAAAACCTTACTTATCAAGGCGGGCAGCGTGCCTAGGTGCCCTAGGCTCTAGGTGGGCCGCCTTAAACTAGACGCCCAGATATTTGGATGACTGAAGTGGACGACTAAGACCTTTTAGGCCCAAATTAAGACACTTAAAGACCAAAATAGCATGAATTAGGTCTGAATTTGGTCAAATTAGATCATTTTTTGTCATTTTGTGGAAGAAATAGGTCTGATTGAGGCCAAATCCGGTCAAATGTGGGCAAATAAGGTCTGATTTGGGGAAATTATGTCTGATATCGTCAAATTAGAAGTAGGTCTAACTAGGTCATATTAAACCATTTTAGGTCTAACTTAGGCTAAATTAGGGCAAACTAAGTAAAATTAATTCAAATTTAGATCATGTTAAGGTCAAATTTGGCCCAATTAAATCATGATTTCGGGGGGAAACGTGTCTGAATCGCAAAATTAGGCCCAAATTCACCAAATTAGGGCTCATTTAGGTCAATGTAGGGTACATTAGGGGAAGTTAGGTCTGATTAGGCCATTTCATGCCAAGTTAGGTTTGACTTGGGCCATATTAGGGTAGAGTAAGTACAATTAGGTCCAATTTAGATCACATTAGGTCAAATTAGGGCCATTTAGGTCATGATAGGTGTGAGTAATAGGTGAAGTTATGATTGATTAAGCTAAAGAACAACAAACATAAATATATGTGGTAATGCATATATTTGAACTTACCTATACAGATAATCATTTATATATATGTAAACAAAAAAGTGAAAACACCTAGGCTCCAATTTAGGCGACTCCTAAGATGTGCCTAGAGCCTAGCCACCTTAACAACTATGCCCGAAACTCAATACGAAACTGGAAAAAAAAAATCATTACTTCAACCGATCTATGCGACCCGTGTGTATTAAACTTTTAAGGAAGGAAAATTCGCTGGTATCTTTCAACCCATACAATAAAAGATTATGAAAAAGATATCTCCGTAGAGTTATCCAAAGGCCTCTCATCAAGTCATGCACTCACCATCATAGGGGTCTCAGTGGATCGCTACGTATTAATATATGTAATTTTGGCTCTATCCCAAAGTATAGGAAAATGTTATCGACCTCCTTACATCATCTCCTCCTGCATGTCAAATTGAAATTGGTATAAGAAAAAATTTATGCCAAAATGTGTAGGGGGTATGCTTGCACCCACGTGTGTGCACATACACATACATATGTGTACATCTATGAAGCACGGATACTCCAAAACAGATGTTGTACCCGTATCCGATACGTATCGAATACCAATACTCCGTGGATACTCCTAATCCGTATCCATCCGTATCCAAGCCGTATCCAGTCGGTAAAAACTAGAAAAAAAATCTGGGCATGACATTACTTGATTAGCATTTGACACCATCTCATGTCTTAACCCTCTTTGCTAAGTAGTAGCTTGCAGCAAGGCTGTCACAGTTGCTTCCTTGAAGTATTTCAAGGTTAGTCACCATTCCTCTTGCTAAATGCCAATCTTCCTTCTTCTCTTTATTGTTTGTACCTCTGTTTTTTTGGGATTTCACTTTTTAAAGGACTTCCAAGCACCGATACTCCAAAATAGGCGTCCTACTAGTAATGAATGCATATCTGATACTAATACTCCCTAGATACTCTCTAATACATATCAAATGCTTCTTAAGTCGTATTCCTTTTTTTATTAGCAGGATATGACCTCAATGCAGCCAGGATACAACCAACCCATTTAGCAGCCAAGAGAGCACCCCACTCGTGCGATCCCTCAAAATCCCAAAACCATGTGACTTCCAACTCTAGACTCCCCCTATTGTATTGTGATTTGAGAATGAAATTGGCATTTTCTGTTGAAATTTTAAAATAAATATTAGAAAAATTGTTGTAACCATGTACCTGTATCTTATATTTTCGAAAAATTGTTGTATCCTCGTACTGTACCCATATACATTTCTGTATCTATATCTGTGCTTCATAGTTGCTAGTCATACATGATAGAAGATAGTTTGGTATCACAGATGACACAACTCACTTTACAACACAACATTACATGATACATGAAATGTGAAAGGTTTAGAATATGATATTGTCATGTCTTTTTGTAACTTCTATCTCACATTAATATGAATGAAAGACCCCATTTTAAATCATTGTTTGATATTATGGTATTGGTTTCTATTTTCTTTAGAAATATTGTGATTTTTTAATAAAATTTGATTGTCTTCATCTATTTTTAAAATAAATATATTGGTTATTTTTCAAAATATTAAAATAAATATTAAAAAATTATTGTATCCATGACGTACCCGTATCCTATATTTTCGAAAATTGTCGTATCCCCGTACCCGTACCCATACCCCTATCGGATACGTATCTGTATTCGTGCTTCCTAGGTGTACATGTGTGTGCACACATGTGGATGTGTTTACAACAACCATGTTGCATATAAATGTAAAGAGCATCTTTGCATGTCAAACAAACATCATTTCCTTGTCCGAGCGTACTTTATATTAAATGTCATCCCAAAACTTGATACAAACTTCTTAAAAGCTTTTCATTGTTGTGGAGAATATTTTGGGTTGGTTTTATGTATGTGATTTTAAAGGTCGATAATGTGATGATAAAGTTTCAATCACTAAATATAGACTACCAATAAGAGTTACTCATATGGCCCTCGTGTTCTCACCATCTTGCATTATACATAGGGTGGTTCGAGTGTATATTGTACTGGTATAAAACTAATATGTATTTGCAATCCAATGCCATGTGTAGAATTTGGAAATTAAATCTATCCATATGGATTGGCATAATTAATACAGATTAAATGTGTATCAAAAATTGTAGTTGAAAATGGAGAAGAAAAACCTACAACTCTTTTCATGATTGAGGTGTTGTATACACATATACATGAGACTTCGCACACTTTACACATAGGTCCGTGAAACTTTCTCACATTAACAAGTAGGTGCCTATGCATACATATCGACAGTGATCATATCCCGCATATATAATTAGAATACAAGATCCAACTAGAATCACCCAATTGTTTTGGTTAATTTTTTCATCATACCATTGAATAAAAAACACATCTTTTAGTGGATGGTCCATAAATATTTGAGATGATATTTGGAACATACCTAATCTAAGTAGTAGATTCAAAATATACTCTACTCGGTTATGTATTAGAATTTGCAAAGATGTTAGATACAAAATGAATATAGAAAACTTACGTGTTTTCATGGTGTCAAATATTCATTTTGTATTTGCACATGCAATTTCGATGTCTCCAATTTGGTATGACATTTAACTTATACGAGAATGGTTGTTTTCAGGTTGTAGACAGAACCATTATGCCCCACTCTCGTGTTCATGCTAAAGTTATTAACAGAAAACTATCAATCATAGTGTTGGGATATGGTGGTGATGAGAGACCCGAACAAGTCCCAACAAGCTTGTTGTGGAGATGTTGAAGCGTGAGATCGAGCAATCCAAACCAAATATGTACGAAAAAGGTCAACGGCGAAGCAAGCAAGTGAGCAACCATAAAGACAAGATGTATAGTGGTTCGGCAAATTTCCAATGTGGCAGCCTACATCCACTAACGAAGATGGTATTATTGATGGGAATATTACATAGATGATAATTACAAAAGAGAGAAGAAGAACCCAATCCCCTTTACACCCTAAAGCCAACCGTCGAAGAAGACGGTTGCTTGGAGAGGAGCTCTTGGAGACGCGAAACTGTAAGGGAGACCTAGGCTTGTCCGTGGCCTTAGCCTTCAAGAAACGACGTCTCTTGATGTGACCTCGTTGCTCTTCATGTTTGGGACGAGTTTGGGGGTCTATTTATAAGAATAGGACCCATTTCTAAAGTACCCAAAGTTATACGGCTGTTTTCCGGCCAAGTTTACGGTCTGACTGGACTGCATACAGTCTATAACATGGCTTGTATTTTCATTTCAGCAACATTTATGGTCTAGTGCTAGACCGTATACAGTCCAAATGGACGGTATATACAAATATAGTCCTGGTAGACCATATATGGTTTGAGTTTGCCGTAAATGCACATGTAGCATGTAGGTGCCCAAAACACATTCTGAGGATGTAAAGGCCCGGTGTAGACATTCGGCTAATCAAGAAAACTTTTGTGGAGAGTTAAGACACTCTCTCAACAAATCATGTTGGGATGTGGTGATGATGGGAGACCCAAACAACAAGGCCAAATAAGCTTGTTGTGAGATGCGAAAGCTTAAGATCGAATGAGTTATTGAATACATACGACAAATAATAACGACAAACATCAAGCAAGCTACCACATAAGCAAGATTTATAGTGGTGCATAAATTTCTCAATGTGGGAGCCTACATCCACTGGTAGAGATGATATTATTGATGAGGAGAATTACAAAGAGGAAGATTGTCAATGAGAGAAGAACTTAATCCTCATTACATCCGAAAGCCAGTCATGGAAGAAGATGGTTGCTTGGAGATGAGCTCTTGGAGGCTTGAAACCCTAGAAGAGTCTTAGGTCAGTCCTTGGCTTTAGGTCTTTGAGATATGATGTCTCTTCATATTTTGAATGAGATGCTAGGGTCGATTTATAATAATAGGACCCATTGCCAAAGTTCCAAAGTCATCGGATTGTTTTCGGATGCAATTACATCCCGGTTGGACCATATGCGGTCACTAGCCAGACCATAAATTTGACTACATGCCAAAATACAGTCCGGTCGAACCATATACAGTTTGGCATAGACCTTAAACGCCCCTTTTGTTGCTTTTGCACAATTACAATCGATGGAGACCATATACAGTTATTTGGCTAATCGTAAATCTCTCTGAAGATGCCCAATATGCATCATGAAGATGGTGAGGCTCATCGTAGATGCCTGGTTCATCAACGAATCTTTTATTGAGAGTTTAAGAGACTACCTCAATAAACTCCACCTTATATTCAACTCAAAAATAATGGAAGTAGAAAAGCTTTTGTAATCTTCTTCAATATTAGAAACTGAATAACAGCATCTCCTTCACATGCCCTACATAGGCAAAGCCTGGTAGAAAGAAAACCAGCTAATTCTGAATAAAGCCCAAACTTAGTTAATGGAAGAGTCTTCGTCATCATGTTTTGGTTGGATTCTCAAACCTACCTGTTGAGATATGGTGGGGAAGGGAGACCCAAACAAGGCCCAACAAGCTTGTTGCGAAGATGTGAAAGCGTGAGATCGAGCAATCCAAACCGAATACGTACGACGAAGATCAACAATGAACAAGCAAGCAACCACAAAGACGAGATTTATAGTGGTTCGAAAAATTCCCAATGTGCGAGTCTACATCTACTGGCGGAGATGATATTATTGATAGAGTGATTACAGAGATGATGCATAAGAGGGAAGAAGTGCCCAATCCCCTTTTACACCTGAAAGCCAGAAGACGGTTGCTAAGAGAGGAGCTCTTGGAGGTGTGAAACCCTAAGGAAAGTCCTAGGTTCGTCTGTGGCTTTAGGTTTTGGAGAAACGACGTATCTTGATGTCTCTTCGTTGCTCTTCGTGCTTAGGACAAGTTGGGGGAGTATTTATAAGAATAAGAACCACATCCAAAGTCCCGAAGTGACTAGGTTGTTTTCCAGCCGCAGGTATGGTCCGGCGGGGATTGTATACATTCCGTAACACGGACTGTATTTTCAAATCAGCAACATTTACAGTCCAGCGCTGGACTATATACGGTCCAGCTAGACCGTATTTACAAATACAGTTCAAGGCCTCCAGGCAGGCCATATATGGTCTGGAGTAATGACCGTAAATACACATGTAGGTGCCCAAAACGCATACCGAAGATGTCGAGGCTTGGTGTAGACGTTCGGTTCATCAAGGAAGCTTTTCTAGAGAGTTTAAGACACTCTCTCAACAAAATCCACCTTGTCTTCAACTCGAAAACGATGGAAGTAGAAAAGCACTTGCAATCTTCTCCAATATCAAAAACTGATTAAGAATACCATCTCCTCCAATGCCCAGCATGGGCAAAGCTCAGGTAGAAAGAAGACCAGCTAATTTTGAGCAAAGCTCAAACTTAGCTAACGGAAGAGTCTTTGTATCATGTCAGCTGGATTCTCAGACGTACCAATCTTCTTTATTTGAATCTTACCTTCAGTTGTGACTTCTCTAATGAAGTGGTACTCGACATCGATGTGCTTCGTTCTCTCGTGGAACATTTGATCTTTGCTAAGATGTATAGCACTTTGATTGTCACAATGAACAATAACTTGTTCTTGAACCATGCCCAACTGATCCATCAAATCCTTGTGCCATAAAGCCTTCTTCACGACTTCTGTTGCCGCCATGTACTCTGCTTCAGTAATAGATAAAGCAATAGTACTTTGAAGAGTGGCTTGCCAACTAACAGTTGTAGATCCCACCGTGAACATATAACATGTGAGAGATCTCTTGTCGAGGTCGCATGCATAATCTGAGTCCACATATCCTGTCGTGATGACTTGAGCTCCACAAAAGACTAAACAAGTATTTGAAGTGCCCTTCAAATACCTCAGAATCCACTTAACTGCTTGTCAATGTGCCTTGTCAGGATGAGCCATGTAACGACTAACCACATTGACTGCATGAGCAATGTCTGGTCTAGTGCAAACCATAGCATACATGATGCTACCAATGGCACTAGAGTAAGGTACATATGCCATCTCTTTCTCTTCTTCATCAGACTATGGAGACTGCAAAGCCGATTATATGAAGTGAGAAGCCAATAGAGTTGAAGCAGGCTTCGCATCTAACATGTGGAACCTATGAAGAACCTTCTCAATGTACTTCTCATGTGTTAGGATAAGCCTTCGATCTTTATGGTCCCTTTGAATCTCCATGCCAAGAATCTTCTTAGCTTCACCTAGGTCTTTTATATCAAATTCTCCACCTAGAAGAGATTTCACTGACAATCTCAGATGTGTGTCTAGAAGCGATCAACAGGTCATCAACACATAGCAGTAGGTAAACAAAGGAATTGTCATCTAGCCCTTTGTAGTAGACACAAGCGTCATAGCTACTCCTAGAAAATCCATTGTGCGTCACGAAAGAGTCAAATCTCCTGTACCATTGTCTAGGAGATTGCTTCAGCCCATAGAGTGACCTCTTGAGCAAGCACACATGGTTCTCTTTGTCTTTAAAACCCTCTGGTTGTTGCATGTAGATCTTTTCTTCTAGTTCACCATGCAGAAAAGTTATCTTTACATCTAGCTGCTGCAACTCTAGGTCTTCAATGGCTACCAAAGAAAGAAGCACCCGTATGGAGCTATGCTTGACGACAGGTGAGAAGACTTCATTATAATCAATGTCTTCAATTTGACTGTAGCCTTTTGCAACAAGGTGTGCCTTGTATCTATCACCTTCTTTCTTCTTATAGACCCACTTACAGCCCACTACTTTCTTGCCTTTGGGAGGTACCACCAACTCCCAAGTTTGATTCTTGTGGAGAGATTCCATCTCTTACTTCATTGCAACAATCCACTGTGGAGCATCATGACCTGCGATTGCATCACGGTCATCACCAATATCCACATCAAGGGCGTTGGAAAGGGCATAGGCTACCACGGAGTCACCAAAGCCATAGCGTTGGAGTGGTTTGGCATTCTATTTGCCTTTGCCTTTGGCTACACTGTAAGAACTCTCTGGAATCTCCTCTTTATCTTCAGTAGGCGCCGAATCATCTGGCTTTTCATATATTAATTATTCATTAAATTAAGAAATAAATGTTAATAATAAAAAAGAAATTAATTTCTTTAATTTAGGAAAATTAATAAAAAGAAATATATAATAACAAGTTTTAATTAAGATAAAAGAAATATATAAAATTGATTTCATTAAAATAGATATATAAAATCGAAGGATCTTGTTCATCAACCTGTCAGCCGACATCTTCTTTGGTCTCCACCTGTTGTGAGACGCATTGTAGAGAACCTGTAGAAGAGCAATTTGTGTCTTGCATAGTAGAGACCATGGCAGATTCGTTAAAAATAACGTTGCGCTCTACCAAGAAACGTGGTGAAGAAGGATTCTTGCACCAAAGACGGTATCCTTTCACCTCAGAAGCATAACCAAGGAATATGCATTTGATAGCTCTAGGTTCTAATTTGCCACTATCAGAATGTGCATAAGCAGGGCAACCGAATATTCGCATATTTGAATAATCAACAGGTTTACAAGACCAAGCTTCTTTAGGAGTCTTGAAATTAATAGAAGATGATGGAGAACGGTTCACCAAATAACAAGAGGTTGATATAGCTTCAGCCCAGAAACATCTATCCAAGCCCACATAGAAACATGCATCAGGCCTTTTCCAACAATGCTCTATTCATTCTTTCTGCTACATCGTTCTGTTGGGGAGTGTGACGCACTGTACGATGTCTTTTGATCCCATGATCACTACAAAAATTATTGAACTCCTTAGAACAGAACTCTAAGCCGTTATCAGTCCGAAAAGTCTTTATGCTCTTGTTGGTTTGATTCTCAACAAGAGCCTTCCATTGCTTGAAAGTTGACACTGTCTCGTCCTTGCTCTTGAGAAAATAAACCCAAACCTTCCTTGTGCAATCATCAATGAAAGTCATCATATATTTAGCACCACCTTTGGAAGGAACACGAGAAGGACCCCATAGATCAGAGTGAGCATAATCTAGAGCATCCTTGGAAGAATGAATTGTCGTGTTGAAGCTATTGCGTTTGGCCTTCCCAGATAACACAATGCTCGAAGAAATCTCACTTTCCCATGCTTTCGCCACACAACAACCCTCTCTTGCTTGGAAGCATCATACCTTTCTTAGACATGTGTCCCAAACGCATGCTAGAGCCTTGTGGTGTCTTTAGATGAAGTTGTAACCGTTGCGGAGCTTGAGATAGTAGAACCTTGCAAGATGTACAATTTGTGTGAATTTCTCACTACCTTCATAAGGACCTGATCAGCCTCGAGAACATCAAGAACTCTGTTTTCACCGGAGAACTTGCGGCCATTGTCTTCAAGTGTGTCCAAAGAGATGAGATTCTTCTTCAGACCGACAACATGTCGGACGTACGTCAATGTTCTGACTTCACCATCAAACATCTTGATCTTCACCATGCCAACATCAATTGTCTTACAAGAATGATCGTCACCCAGAAGGATATCTCCACCTTGATGTGACTAATAGGTATGAAAATAATCCTTAACGCTCGGTCATGTGGTACGTGAATGCTGAATCAAGAACCCAATCCTTCTTGTAGTCATAGGACGGAGATGAAGCAAGAACGCAGCCGTCATCTTCAGAACCTCCATGAACCACCTTTGCATGAGTTGCAGCATCATTGATTTCTCAAGCTTCTACTTGTTTTGCAATTTGTAGCATTCATCTCGGGCATGACATATCTTCTTGCAATAGTTGCACCTCTTTGATTGACGTGACTTTGACTTGTTCTTCTTTTGGTTTGAACTTTTAGGGTCTTTGTCATGTAGACGCTCCCTTCCTTTAGCAGCCAAAGCTTCACCCGCTACTTTTGATGAAGTAAGATCCTTCTCTAATTTCTCTTGAGACGTCAAGGCCATTTTGACTTCACGGAGTGAGATAGTCTTTAACTCGTGGAATATCATCATATCCCATAGATTTTTGTAGGACGGTGGAAGGGTACAAAGCAACAAAATTGCTTGATCCTTGTCCTCTATCTTCACATCGATCTGCCCGAAGTCGTGGATGATTTCATTGAACTCATCGAGAAGAGTCGTCAAGGAACCACCTTCTTCCATGTGAAGCATGAAAAGGCTCTTCTTTAACGCAAGCTTGTTGGTGATGGACTTCTTCATGTAGAGTGTTTCAAGTTCATCCCAAACATCTTTGGTGGTCTTCAGATGGACGACCTCCCGGAGGACTTCATCCTCCAAACATAGAAAGATGCATGTATGTGCCTTCTAATCAATCTCCTCCCACCGGTCATCCGTCCTGGATCCTAGTTTCTTCTCCTTTCCGAGAAGAGCTTTGTAGACTCCTTGCCTGAGGCAAGATTCATACTTGACTTGCCAGAGAGAAGCTCTTCAAGCGATCAAACTTCTCGATGTTGTACTTCGACGTCATGATAGAGATCCGGAGGTAGATATTGCTCTGATACCACTTGTTGGGATATGGTGGTGATGGGAGACCCGAACAACAAGGCCCAACGAGCTTGTTGCGGAGATGCGGAAGCGTGAGATCGAGCAATCCAAACCGAATACATACGACGAAGATCAACAATGAACAAGCAAGCAACCACAAAGACGAGAGTTATAGTGGTTTGAAAAATTCCCAATGTGGGAGCCTACATCCACTGGCGAAGATGAAATTATTGATAGAGAGATTACAAATATGATGATTACATAAGAGAGAAGTATCCAATCCCCTTTTACACCTGAAACCCAACCATGGAAGAAGACGGTTGCTTGGAGAGGAGCTCTTGGAGGCGTGAAACCTTAAGGAAATCCCTAGGTCCGTCTGTGGCTTTAGGTCTTCGAAAAACAGTGTCTCTTGATGTATCTTCGTTGCTCTTCGTCTTTTGAACGAGTTGGGGGAGTCTATTTATAAGAATAGGATCCATATCCAAAGTCCCAAAGTGATTAGATTGTTTTCCGGCTGCGTTTACGGTCCGGCAGGGACTGTATATTGTCCGTAGGACGGACTGTATTTCCAAATCAGCAACATTTATAGTCCAGCGTTGGACTGTATACGGTCTGGTTGGACCGTAAATACAAATACAGTCCAGGGCCTCCAAGCAGACCATAATCTGGAGTAATGACTGTAACTGCACCTGGAGGTGCCCAAAATGCATACCGAAGATGTCGAGGCTTGGTGTAGACGTTTGGTTCATCAAGGAAGCTTTTCTAGAGAGTTTAAGACACCCTCTCAACAGTACCAATATTCTTTATTTGAATTTTGCCTTCAATTGTGGATTCTCTAGTGAAGTGGTACTTGACATTAATGTGTTTCATTCTGTCATGAAACATTTGATCTTTGCTAAGATGTATGGCACTTTGATTGTCACAATGAATAATGAATTGTTCATGATTCATGCCCAATTGATTTATCAAACCCTTGAGCCATAAAGCCTCCATCACGACTTTCATTGCCATCATGTATTGTGCTTCGACAGTGGATATTGCAATAGTACTTTGCAGCCACTTTTGTGTGCTTGCACTTGTTATTTTAGGTAGAGTGAGGTCTTCACACTTGTCTCCTGGGGTCTGCTCTGATGCCATATGAAAGAATATTGTATTGAACTGATTCGATTAATAAAAGAAGTACAACCTTGTCCTATATATAGGAGCAAGGGAGAAACCCTGAGCCATGTGTCCCAAGTAATCTAAACGGGACGAGACACTAAAGGCCCACTAACTAATTAACCTATTAACTAAATAGGCTAATATATACCCTTGAACACTCCCCCTCAAGCTAGATCGTGGGTGATACACATGTCCAAGCTTGGAGTTACATGACTCGATAAAAAAAAAGATAGAAATGAGAAAAGATAAATATCACTCCCCATACAAAGGATTGATACTCCCCCTTAAACAAAACTCCCCTTGAATCATATGATGACGCCTCTCTTCTTTGAAATTGTATTTTGTAGGCTGGAGATCCTTGAGCTTTGATGAAGGTCTTTTGGAGAGCATCTGGAATGAACATCTGAAATGGAACCTGAATACCGCAGCAGTAATTTTCCCCTTGGAGCAGACAATCATCAATACCACGACTACGTCATCGTCACTGGAATACGTACTTAACGCGGCACGAAACCAGATCTCCAATGATGATGTAGCAGTAGTGGTGTCTTCAAAGCGTCTGAGAAGACGTGCATAACGTGGCACGAACACGAACGGACGATATGTTGGTGATATGATGTAGGTACCATAACTCTATCGCGTGAACCTTGGGGGCTTGACAGGAAAGGAGATATCATCTATCAAGGAAAGTCCCAAGAAGATCAGCGGAAGGCGATGCTAATATAACAGATGCAACTTGAAGAAGACGTGATGAAAAATAGCTCGGTGACGATAAAACTGGATGAATCAACCTTGCAGATGTAGACTTGGCAGGCTTGAAATTGCTGAGCTTCTGAGAAGTCTGAAGAAGCATCGATATGTCTCAAGAATGCAGCAAGAGTGATCAACTGAACCACCATTAACACCGAAAGAAAGGAACCAAGAGGGGCTGAAATATGTGTAGCAAACTCTTGTCCAGACGTACATAATGCGGTACGAACGCGAGAAGCACGATGTCAACGCTGCAGTGGAGACCCTTCAATGTTGTCTGGAAGTAGAGAACAAATGAGTTGAACAATGAAGCTCTTATGAAGATAACCTGGAATATGTGGCCTGAATACATATATCATCTCTTCTCATCTCTTCCTCTCCTCTCTATCCCCCCGCACACCATATAGGACAAGAGTGAGTGTTTGGTGTGGAGAAATGGATATATGACCCCCCCCCCGCACGTGAAAAAGGGATACACATGATGGGTGGGTGGGAAAGGAATTGGTGGATTTGAGAGAACTTTGTGATGTGAAGATGTGTAATATGTGGAAAATGAAACCGATAACCGAAGAGAATATGCTAAATGGGTCAATGTAAGATCTGGGTAGAAAATTAAATGGATCTAATCCTGACCCAAAAAGGGGATTTGTTTGGCCCGTCAGGGCAACAAATCCGGGGTGCGAGGGCGAAGCCCCCGTGAAAAATTCGATTAGGCTCAAAATTGGATCTGATTAGCCAAAGATAGATCCGAGTAAGGATTTGAATATCATAAGCATTGAAGGACGTCAGAAACTTGGGAGAAGGTAGAACAATTAGGGGTAATGGAGCATCTCTCTAAGCAGAAGCAAGGCGACAGCAATAGACAGAGATAATGGATGGTGATGGTGAGATAAATGGCAGTAGGGTGGCAATGTGGAGCAGCGGCCGGGGGCATGGATTATGTCGCTCGGCTGATGTAGCACTTGGCCACATCGGAGGAGATGATAACGGTCTCCTACGTGGCTCCAAAGATATTGCATGCCATGAGGCTGCATACGGATCCAAGTGCGGAGGTTGGTGCTGAGGACGTCAAGGCGGCACGGCCAGATGGTGGTAGCAGCACAGCTAGATGATGATTGCAGCTCCTATGGACCGGCGGTTTTGGTGGATGTCGTTTGCTGGCGGCAGAGGTTGCTAGTGAAGGTTGTAGCTGCTGATTGGCGGCATCGGTTGATTGGCGGCACATGGGCAGGCAGCGGCAGCTGTTGTCCCAGTCGGTGGCGGCTGTGACTAGTGGCGATGGATATTGCTGCAAGGTGGTAACCGGCGGCAGCGGACTACTGTTGGATGTTACCAAAGGTGGTGTCGCTTCTCCTGCTGACGCGACTACACCTGGATTTGGTGGTGGTTGCGGCTAGCGGTGGCGACAATATTGTTGTTGCTGGTCGGCGGTGCTTGCGCGGGATGTGGCGGCGGCGTGATGCGGCGGCAGGAGTGATAGCGCCGGGAAGGATAGCGTCGACGTATGGAAAGAAAATTGGATTGTTAAGAAAGAAGAATAGATACGACCATGGAGGCCGGGATATGTCTGGCGAGCAGCCGGCCTAAGCCATGGCAATGGCGGCAGCCGCCCGCAAGCGGAGGTGCCCCCTCTGTTGCTCTCTCTCGGAGAGAGAGGCGGCGGCTAGGTTAGGGTTCCCTAGGAGCGAATGTGCTCTGATACCATGTTAGGATGTGTGGTATTCAACTCAAAACCAATTGGTAATAGGCGAAGGGACCACACACCTTATAAGTCACAGGATCTCCCCAGAGCTCAGCGGTATGAGACTATTCTAACACTAACAAACAGGTCTAGATTCCACTCTAAACATGTAACTAGTGAAAGTTCTCCTCTTATCGAGGTCGCCTACATAATATGAGTCTGCCCACCAATAACACTGGAGTCATGATGACTTGAACTCTACAAAAGACTAAACGAGTATTTGAAGTGCCCTTCAAATACTTCATAATCCACTTAAGTGCTTAGCAATGTGCCTTGTCGGGATGAGCCATGTAACAAATAACTATACTAACTATATAAACAATGTCTGGTCTAGTGCAAACATAGTACACATGATGTTACCAATGACGTTGGAATAAGGTGCATGCACCATCTCTTTCTCTTCTTCATCGGATTATGGAGACTACAAAGCCAACAACCTGAAGTGAGTCGCCAATGGAATTGAAATAGGTTTCCAAAATAACATGTGGAACTTGTGAAAAGCCCTCTTGATGTACTTCTCGTAAGGATAAGTTTTCTATCTTTTTGGTCCCATTAAATCTACATGTCAAGAATCGTCTTAGCTTCACCTAGATCTCTCAACAAATTCTCCACTTAGATGAAATTTCACCTTGACAATCTCAAATGTGTGTCTAGAAGCGATCAATATATCTTTTTTATCACAAGGAACCCGCCCTAGGCAGAGCCATTTTGTGACTCACCCCAGCACAATAAACCTCGAGGCATGAGAGGGTATGGTCCAGTCACCCCCCTCCAGCGCCCAATCAGTGTGGAGTGTCATTTGTAGAGTGCCTTCAGTGTGATTCGAACCTGGGTCCTTCATTGAGACTTTTCGAGCTCTTACGAACTGGGCTACTCTAGTCGAACAAGCGATCAACATATCATCAACATATAGAAATAGGTAAATAAAGGAATTGCCATCGCAGTCCTTTATAGTAGAAAAAAGCATCGTAGCTACTCCTGGAAGATCCAATCCAAGAGTCAAATCTTTGTGCCATTGTCTAGGAGATTGCTTCGGCACACAGAGAGACGTCTTAAGCAAGAACACATAATTTTCTGTCTTGTAAACCCTCTGGTTGTTGCATGTAGATCTCTTAGTCTAGTTCACCATGCAGAAAAGTTGCCTTCAATCCAGCTTTTGCAGTTGTAGGTCTTCAATGGCTACAAAGAAAGAAGTACCCCATATTGAACTATGATTGACAACGAGTGAAAAGACTCCATTATAATCAATGTCTTCATTCTGACTGCAACCTTTTGCAACAAGGTGTGCCTTGTATCTTTCTCTTTCTTTCTTCTTATAGAGCCACTTGTAGCCAATTACTTTCTAGCCTTAAGGATCTACTACCAACTCCTAAGTTTGATTTTCGTGAAGAGATTCCATCTCTTCCTTCACTAGTTCAATGTGGAGCATCATGACCTACTACTGCAACACGAAATTGGTGGGCTCGTCACCATATCCACACCAACGGCGGCAGAAATGGCATAGGTCAATATGGAGTCACCAAGCCATAGCATTGGAGTGGTTTGACTTTCTATTTACCTTTTCAATTGGCTACATTGTAGGTACTCGATGGAGTCTCCTCTTTGTCTTTAATAGGCATTAACTCATCAAGCACAAAAGAGGGACCTTGTTCATCAACCTGTGAGCCATCCACTTCTTTGATCTCGACCTATTGTGGAACACATCTATAAAGAACATGTATGACAAGAGCTATTAGTAACATGCATAGAGATGCAATGACAAATTTGTTACAAGTAACATTGCACTCTACCAAGAACTGTGAAGCAGGATCCTTGCACCAAAGACGGTATCCTTTCACCCCAGAAGCACAACCAAGGGTATATGCATTTCACAGCTCTAGGTTCTGATTTGTCAGTATCTGGATGAACATAAGCAGGACAACCGAACATATTAAGATTTAAATAATTAATAGGTATACCAGACCAAGCTGCTTCAGGAGTATTGACATTAATAGCAGATGATGGAGCACGCTTTTACCAAATAACAAAAGATTGAATCAGCTTTAGCCCAAAACGGTCTATCCAAACCCGCATTGAGAACCATGCATCAGGCCTTTTCCAACTTCTACTCCATTTTTTCTTGTTATAGAGTAAATAGAAGGCTATTTGATATATTTGGTAAGAGAAATCCCTCTCATATATGTAGGAGAAAGGAAAAAGCATACAGACTTAGGCACAATCCTAATGGGCTAGGACACACTTGGGCCCATATACAAACAGACTCAACTGATTAACTAAATAATAAGACTCTCTAACACTCCTAAAGTTGAAGCTTGGGATAATCCCAATCCCAAGTTTGCTTGCAAACAGAGAGACAAACTAATACATAACGAAGCATAACAGATAAACCAAGCCCATACAAGAATATTTCTCCTCTTTACTCATCATTCACAGAATCCAATACACCCCCTCAAGTAGATAATCCATAGGCAGCAGGTTCGCAAGCAAGCAGCATAAGCTTCTTGATCAGAAGGGAGTAGCATCTGGAGTAGTAACAGCAGCAAGAAGGCATCAAGTTCTTCATCACAGTCTCTATCGTTGCAATCTAGAGATTCTTGGATCACGGTTCCCAGAAATGTTGGGCATTGTATTAAAAATGGCCAACACGGCTGCTTAAGCGGCCGCTTAAGCATTGAGAGGTGATGTCCGTCTAATCCATGCCTTAGGCGCCCGCCTGGCGCTTGGGCCATTAAGCACCCGGTTTTGGGTTGCTTAGTCTGCCTAAGAGCCCGCTTTAATAGCTAATTTAGGTGGCCGCTTTGACCCCCCTGAGCAACAATTGACTCCTAGAGGCCATGATATTAGATTCCTTTTACGGATTTCTTTGTTGATTTTAAACTTATATGGATATTACTCTATTATACTTTTGTGGATGATTGGCTTCAATGATTTTTCCTTGCTGCTTTTACTGATCATTGATTGGTATTACCAATTACTATTACTTTTTTGGTGCAATATTGATTACTTGATTAGTATTATTGATTACTAGAAAAGTATTAAAAATTAATTCATAGTTGATTGCTTACAACTACTGATTTGCTTGCTGAATTTAGTGATTTGTTAGACATATTGATTAGTAAATCTTGAAAAATGCTTAGTTAAATATTGATTTACTGATATGTTTGCTTATTTTACCAATTAGTATCACGGATTAGTAGTAAAGAGTTCAATAATTAATTAAAAGTTGGTTATCTACAATTACTGATTTGCTTGCTAATTTTAGTGATTAGAAATATTGATTAGTAGTGAAGTATTGATTAATACTTAGTTAATTACTGATTTGCTGATTAGATATGTATATAAGTTCCTTTAAAATATATATTTCTATATAAAAATTATGTTATTTGTATAAAAATATATAAGAATCTAAGCACCCATTTTTTTCAAAAAAGCGCCCGCTTGACGCTTAAGCAGTTACAAGGTGATGTTGGCACGCCTCCCGCTTCCTGCTTTTTAAGATATTGGTGTCGGGTCACAGTACCACAATAGTAACAGTAGTCGACGTGCATACAAATCACGGACAAGAAAAGAGTCAACATGTGCAAGGCACGGACAAGCCAGAGAGTGCTGGCACACAACAGTAGAAAGTCGACGCGCGCAAGGCACGGACATAGAGTCATCGTGCAAACAGAGCACGGACAAGCCAGAAAGTGTTGGAACACAATAGTAGAAAAAATAGAGAGGATGTAGCCGAATAGAAGACCATAAGCGCAAATAAGTAGGCAACAGACATGAAGCTCCAAATATTAAGATCTCCAAGAAGATAGCAATAAAGACTTTAAGATGCAAATATCAATAGAAGAAGTCCATGAGTTCTCCAAGAAGTGCATACAGATTCAATGAAGATCCACAAATATATATAAAGCAGCAAGAAGATCTTCATAGATAGAAGCAAAATTACATTAACTTTATTCATCTCATCTCTCCTCAATTTCTCCCCCTCACACCAAGCACGCAGAATAACAATGGTTGGGGTGGACAGTGATAAAGATATGTTGCCAAAAAAATAGATTGTAGCAGTGTTGGGGGCTTGAGGAGAGCGGCCCCCCAATTAGGGGGTCCTGCTGCCCTCAGCGGGCGGGAATCGAGGGGAGACTGTCCCTCACGGGGGATGAGGTCAAAGCCCCCAAGAAAAAAGTCTATAATGATTTTCGAAGAGAAATCAAGTACAAATCTCCAAGACATTATTACCATGACGGATAAAATCCATCCAAATTTACACTACCGAGTAAGAAGACAACAAGGCTAGATTCACCACAATGCACTCAGAGTCTTCGTAGAGCAAAGCAGGACGAATAGGACTTGCAAATCAGATTCAATTCTCAAACCAATGTAATCGTAATAGGATTATCTGATGCAGATGGGCAAGGATTACAATGTGGCCCCGTCCCAACAATCCACAAACAGTAGCAGGGGCAACAAACTTAAAAGATCTGGGGTCAAGGGGTCAAAGCGGCAAGTAAGGGTTAGGTAGGAATTGGTGAGTAAGGCAGGCATCAACCTCAAGCTAGCATCAACAGAACTTGGGAAAGAAGAACGCAAGGGGCCAATAAAGTGAAAACAGCAATTTAGGAAGATGTTTTGAGGTTGACAATCTCGGATCTTGGATGGTGCGACAGACAGCTCCGCCTCAATGAAAGGAATCTGGAGCATACATAGATTTTGGGTTGTCGGCGTCGTTGCTTGAAAAAGGTATATATGCCGATAGCACGGGAGGGATCTACGATCTCTTTTTTCTTTTTGCTGAACCATGTGTGCCAAAAAAAAATCTTTACGAGGTTTATTTACAAACAGGAGAAAGCTTGTAAGGCTGTACAAAGAAAGCAGAAGACTAATTGTACATAAGATTTACATCGTGTATGCTAAGACTCCAAACAGTCTTAGGATAGATCTACCAGTGAAGACTCGTCTATTTCTTTCAAACCAAAGATTATAGACTATAAAAACTGCTATAACCTTGGTTCTGCCATGATAATTCAGAAGAGAATGAAGGCAGCTCGGCCTCTTACCATGGGCATCTTCAAAATGAGACCAGACTTCAGAACTGAAAGCACATTCAAACAGAAGATGTAACAGGTTTCCCTCTCTTACAGCAAAGACAAATCGAGGTCATACAGAATGAAAACCTCTTCTGAACATCATGAGTGGGAATCCGGTTCAGAAAGCATTTCCACGGAAACAGAGAAATCTTCTTACGGATCATGCTACTCCAGATTCACTTAGCTCAGACAAGATCTTCTATTTTGGTTCTGCAGATATTCCGCCCATTTTTAAGAGAGATAGCCTTCTTCCCCTTAACGATTACAATTTCTCCTTATAGAAGAAAGTTTACTTGGTGTACAAGGAATGGAACAACAGAGGATCAGAAGACAGACATGCTACCACAGCATAGATGACGTAGAAGCAGGAGCGAGAACTGAAACAGAACAACAGATTTGTCCCATGTCCTTGCACGTGTTGCGGAACTTGGCAGGGTGGGGATGGCGCAAAGTGCTGTGTTTTTATCTGTTGGATAAGCCCAGGGTTTGCAGATTGCAGAGTGGCGAATTGCTAGGATACCGTGGGTTGGGTACATGTTGGATGTGCCGCAGCAGCAGGTTGGGTAGAGGGTGGATGTGAAAGGGCAGCGAGCAGGAGACACCAGTGGAACACCGACTATGCACGCCTGGCAGGTGACCGAGCCAAGACGGGCAGCGGCGGCCGCCCACAAGCGGAAGAAGCTCTTTTTTCTCTTTTAGGGTTGGGGTTGGATCATTGCTCTGATGTCATCTGTAAAGAAAATAGTGAATAGAAGGCTATTTGATATATTTGATAAGAGAAATCCTTCTCCTATATATAGAAGGGACAAGCGTACAGACTTAGACACAACCCTAGTAAGCCCAGACACACTTGGGCCCATATACAAATAGACATAACCGGATAACCCTAATGGGCCAAGACACACTTGGGCCAATATACAAATAGACTCAACAACTTGTTACATTATATATATTTCCTGTTTTACATAGCATGTTATTTGTTTTGTTATTTTTCCTTTATATATGGACATCTCTGTAATTGTCTCAGTAATATATATATGAGGGTGCACACGTTGTGCAACCCTGAGCTTTCTGCAATTCCTGACTCTGTCACATGGTATCAGAGCAGGCTCTAACCTAGCCGTCCTTGCTTCCCTCCCTCCCTTCTCTCTCCTCCCCCCCCCCCGCCCGCCCGCCGCTCGCCGCCGGCAGCAGCAAGCCGGCCGCCGCTGGCTTAGCCAGGGCCGCCACAGCTCCGGCCGGCCGTCTCCAGCGGGCCGCAGGTCTCTCCGTGGGCTCCGTGGTTCCGTCTTGCCTCCTGGCGTGGTGCACCGCTAGTGCTTTAGCAACCGTAGTTGTTGTTCGCACAGCAGGTGCGCTGCTGGGTGGTCGTTTTCTACGGGACCACTGACCCACTGGTAGATCTGGACTAGATCAGTCTTCAGGGGGAGATCGGCGCATTGTTCGTCTAAGGGGTTACCGTCGGTTCGTGCTTGTTTGTGTCTGCCTGCCCGTGTAGGCTTCGGCCTCCGGGTTCTCTGCTACGCTTTGGCGTAGTGTGTATGTGAGAGGTCCACGGTGACTTGTTTTTGCCTGCTTCTGCCTGCCTGACGGCGTAGTCCGTCTTCTGTCTGTGCCTACCTGTGCATGTGCCTGTCTTCCTGCATATACTCATGGCGTCTTCTGGGGATGACATGTGGAGAGAGTCGCGCCGTCAAGTCACTACTGTTAAGCTTGACGGGCGCAACTACCAGCTGTGGGTATGTTCCTTTGTGATCTTTGCCAAATCACAAGGGAAGTACTCTCACTTGATTCGGACGGGTCCGCCTCAGCCTGCAGAGGAGGCGGATGCAAAGGACATCAAGGCCTTTGATGACTGGGTTCGTGATGACTCGACCGTCATGACGTGGATTCTCAAAAGCTCCGTTGAGAGGATTAGTGTCACTCTTCTTCAGCTGCCTACGGCGAAGCAAATGTGGGATCAGCTCGCCAGCACCTACTCGCATAGTGAAAATCCAAAGAAAGTCTTTGATATCACAAAGCAACTGGGGTGCCTACAGTTTACTGGTTCTGACATTTCAGACTACTTCTCCACCTTCACTGGTCTGTGGGGTGAGTTGGAGATGTATCACCCGTTGTCCACCGATTTAGCTACTATGCAAAAACAGCGGGCGGAGCTTCAGCTGATTCAGTTTCTCAGTGGCTTACCTGAGTCCTATACTGGAGTGGTAGATCAGATCTTGGCGAGTGATCCACTCCCTAACTTGTAGACTGCCTACAAGCATCTCCAGCGCCTTCCGTCATCGACACCGTCTCCGCCTCCTGAGACTGGAGACTCTACTGCTTTGGCCGCTTGGAGCGGGTGTGGTCGTGGTCGTGATCGTGGCTGTGGCCGCTCCAATGATGGTCGTCCTCCCCTGGGTGCAGGCCGGGGGCGTGGACCTGGTGCTGGACGAGGAGCTCCTCCTGCTGCCCCGCCTTCTACTGCTGCGCGTCCTCATCAAGGACAGCGCCTGTGTACTTTCTGTGGCCGGTCTAACCATATTGAGGAAAAATGTTGGGAAAAGTATGGTAAGCCGGCGTGGGCCAATGCTGCGGTTGATTCTACTGCGTCTGAGGGTGCTACTCAGACACCTGCACCAGAGCCTGCGGGGGCTACCGCAGACTACATCCGTGCTGAGGTGGAGCGTCTTATCCTTGAGCGTGCTGGATCTTCTCCTGCTGCATCTACGAGTGGAGCACATGCTGCCTTTTCTGAGCCTGTGGGGGCTACCACAGACTACATCCGTGCTGAGGTGGAGCGTCTTCTCCTTGAGCGTGTTGGATCTTCTCCTGCTGCATCTACGAGTGGAGCACATGCTGCCTTTTCTGGTTATGACACTGCCTTCCTGAGCTCCTCCTCACCTTCTACCTCTGGTAATACCAAATGGGTGATAGACTCTGGTGCATCTGCACATATTTCTGGAAATAGATCTTTATTTAAGCATATATCTGCACCTGCCCGACATTCTTTTGTTATGCTTGCTGATGGCTCTAAGTCGTCAGTCCTTGGAGTCGGTGATATTATTTCTCACTTTGGCCTAAAATCTGCCTTATATGTGCCCAGATTTCCACTTAACCTATTATCTGTCAGCAAAATTTTACGGAGTTTAAATTGTAGCCTGACATTTGTTCCTGGTTCATGCGTTTTTCAGGACCTTCACACGAGGATGAAGATTGGTGGGGGGTATGAAGGTGCTGATGGGCTGTTTTACTTGGACCAGTTACCTAGATCAGAGAAAACAGTTGTGGTATCTACATTATCTGCTTTTGTTTCTGCTCTCCAGTGGCACTACAGGCTGGGCCATCCCTCTTCAGAGAAGTTGCGTAGTTTAGTTCCTGATATTGGCAGTTGTCATTTTCAGTGTGATTTGTGTCAACTAGGGAAACAAACTCGCACTGTGTATCCTAGACGTAGTACTGTGAGTAGTAAAAACATTTTTGATTTAGTTCACTCTGATGTATGGGGTCCATGCAATGTACCAAGCTTGTCTGGTTACAAGTACTTCATTCTGTTTATTGATGATTTTTCGAGGACTACTTGGATATTTCTGTTAAAAAGTAGGTCTGAAGTGCTGTCTACTATTAAATATTTTTTTGCTGAAATAAAGACGCAGTTTGGCTTGCCTATTAAAACTTTTCGCACTGATAATGCTTTAGAATTTGTTAAGCAAGATGTAGCTGTTTTTTGTAAATCTGTGGGTACTCTTCACCAAACTTCGTGTGCTTATACCCCACAGCAAAATGGTGTTGCTGAGCGAAAGAATAGGCACTTATTAGAAGTTACCAGGACAATAATGATGCATTCTCATGTGCCCCGCTCTTATTGGCCTGAAGCTATCTTGACTGCATGTTTTCTGATTAATAGGATGTCATCGTCTGTTATTGGGAATAAAATTCCCTTCCAGGTTTTGCACCCTGACATCTCCCTGTTTCCTGTGCCTCCTAGAATTTTTGGGTGTACCTGTTTTGTTCGGTTGCTTGGACCTACTTCTGATAAGCTATCTCCTAGAGCTGCTAAATGCATTTTTTTGGGCTATTCTCGCACTCAAAAGGGTTACAGATGTTATAATCCCAGCACTCGGAAGTGGTTTACCAGTAGTGACGTTGTCTTCTTTGAGGATACACCGTATTATTCTTCAGCAGGAGATAGTTTGCAGACAGATATTCTGGCTCCTCCTTTACCTGTTATTTCTGACTGTATGCCTGACCGCACTGATACTGAGATTACTGCAAAGCAAGACCCTCCTCTTATTGTTTATCATCGCAGGAATAAAGCACCTTCCACACATGTACCCCCCCAAGACAACCAATCTTCTCCTTCAGAAGGTTCTGCTGCTCCTAAGGTAAACTCTGATCTTGACATACCTATTGCTCTCCGTAAGGGTACTCGTTCTTGCACTTCTCATAGCATTGCTTAGTGTGTGTCTACTGCTCATCTAAATACTCATTCCAGCAATTTTGTATCCACCTTATCTGTTATGGCTGTACCTAAGAATGTTCAGGAAGCTTTGCAAAATACAGCTTGGACATCTGCTATGAAGGATGAGATGCTTGCTCTTACTGACAGAGACACTTGGGAGTTGGGGGATTCACCTCCTCAGTGTAAGCCTGTAGGCTGCAGGTGGGTTTATGCAGTCAAATATCAACCTGATGGTACGGTTGAGAGGTTGAAGGCAAGGCTTGTTGCGAAGGGATATACTCAGACTTATGGCATTGATTATTTTGAGACTTTTTCTCCTGTTGCTCGCCTTAACTCTGTCAGAATTCTTTTATTTGTTGTCGTGAATCTAAACTGGCCTCTCATGCAGCTTGATGTGAAAAATGATTTTCTGTATGGTGACTTACAGGAAGTGTATATGGAGCAACTTCCTGGGTTTGTTGCTCAGGGGGAGTCTCACAAAGTATGCAGGCTTAAGAAGTCTATCTATGGGCTCAAGCAGAGTCCTCGTGCCTGGTTTGATAAGTTGAGCGGGATCATGATTGATTTTGGCTTTCTGAGGTCACAAGTTGACCATTCTGTATTCACAAAAAAGACTTCTGCTGGTATTATTGTTCTGATTGTATATGTTGATGACATTATTATTTCTGGCAGCGACACTCTTGGTATTCAGGCTACCAAAGATCAGTTGGGCAAGCATTTTTCTACCAAAGATCTAGGCAAACTCTGGTACTTTCTTGGCATAGAAGTCTCTAGAAATTCTAATGCCTTGGTTCTTTCGCAGAGAAAGTATGTTCTTGATATCCTGCAGGAGACTGGTATGCTTGGTGCGAGACCTACAGATACTCCTTTTGATCCCAATGTCAATTGGGATGATGATTCTTCTGCTATGTTTACTGATCATAAAAAATTCAGGAGGCTGATTGGTAAATTGATCTATTTAACTGTTACTCGTCTTGATATTGCTACTGCAGTGGGTCTTCTTAGCAGATACCTCGACAAACCCAGACAATGCCACTGGGATGCTGCATGCCAAGTCTTGAGATACTTAAAAAAATCTCCTGGCAAGGGACTTCATTATAAAAAGAATGGGCACTGTGTTCTTGAAGGATATTCTGATTCTGATTATGCAGGCAACAAAGTTGATAGAAAATCTACTTCTGGCTATTATACCTTTGTAGGGAGCAATCTTGTCACTTGGAGGAGCAAGAAATAGAATGTAGTGGCCAGATCTAGTGCTAAGGCTGAGTACAGGGTTGTTAAAATGTAAAAGATGGATTGAATAGAATAGAATAGATTGGATACAAAGACTGACGACCTCTCCTTTATATAGGAGAGGAGAGACGCCCTATTACTTAGGACCCAAGTAATCTAAACTAGACGGGCCGGAAGATAAAGGCCCACTAAACTAATTAGCCTATTTAACTAATAGACTAATTTAGACACTTTAACACTCCCCCTCAAGCTGGAGCATGGGTGAAACACATGTCCAAGCTTGGAGAGTTACAGGACTCGATAAAAAGAAATGATAAATAAAAGATGAAGATAAATATCACTCCCATACAAAATATGTTACTCCCCCCTAATCAATAGTGATGATGACTCTGCAGGCTGAAGATACTCGAGCTTTGAAGAAGGTCTTCCTTGAAGTGCATCTAAAATGAAGACATCTGAAGATACTCTGTAGGCTGAAGAATGGTCCTGATACTACAACAAGTCGCCACTGGAATACGTGCTTGACGCGGCACGAACGCGAACGGACGATCTGCTGCTTGATACGATGCAGGAACCATGAAACTTGGGGGGCTTGACGGGAAAGGAGATCATCCATCAAGGAAAGTCCCAAGAGGATCAGCTACAGACGATGTCGATACAGCAGATACGGCTCGGAGAAGACGTGATGAAGCAGCTCGGTGAAGATAAAACTCTGAGCTTCTGAAGAAGCACCCATCTGTCTCATGTGAATGCAACTGAAGGAATACACCATCAACACCTGACGTACATAACGCGGTACGAACGCGGATACGGTATCGACGCTGGATCTTCACTGCTGGCTCAAGTAGAGAACTGGTGTGCTGAATGATGTGAAGCTTCATGAAGATAGCCTGGAATATATATAATCTGAATACATATATCATCATCTCATACTCTCTCTCATACATTCTCTCATATTCTCATGCTCGCTCTCTCTTCTCATCTCTTTCTGTCCTCTCTATCCCCCCCGCACACCAAATACGACAAGAGCGAGTGTTTGGTGTGGAGAACTGGATATATGACCCCCCCCCCGTAATGTGGAAAAGGGATACTCACATAATATGGGTGGGTGGGGAAAAAAAGGCTGAAAAGAGAAAAAAATATATGAAATGGAGATGGGTAATATGTGGAGAATGAAACCGATAGACAAAGAGAGTATACTAAATGGGTCAACATGAGATCCGGGTAGAAAAATAAATGGATCTAGTCCCGACCCGAAAAGGGGGTTTGTTGGCCCGTTAGGGCAACAAATCCGGGGGTGCGGGGGCGGAGCCCCCGCGAAAATCCGATTAGGGTCAAAATAGGATCCGATTAGTAAAAGATAGAACCGATTAAGGATCCGAATAGAGACAGGGAAAATGCATATGGGGGTAGTAAACATGGTTGTTTTGTAGCGGTGGAGAGTGATGATGATGAAGTGATGATGATGAAATGATGATGATGAAAACAGCAGGTGATGGCGTAGGGACATCAGTAGCATGATGATGCAGATAGCAGCAAATGGAAGATGAAGATCGCCGGGACGATGATGAAGTGGAGGAACAGCTTGCAGATGATGACAAATATGACGTCCGTTGGTGTAGCACTTTGTCGCACCATAGGAGATGACAAAGGGTCTCCTGCGTGACTCCGGAGATATTGCATGCCAAGAGGATGCATGCGGAGCCAAGGCGGAGCCTCTCCAAAGCGGCGATGAAGGCTGATCGGAAGACGTCATGAGATGGATCCTTCGACGGATTGCCGTTTGCTGCTGATCAACTGTCGATACCATCGACAGGACTGTCGATGGTATCGACCGACTCTCTCCTTGTCGCTGTGATAAAGTCGATACCATCGACCTCCTGTCGATAGTATCGACGCCGGCGATGCGGATTGCGTCACGGGATGTCGGCGGATGTTTGCGTCTGGTCTGATGTCGATACTATCGACACTCATGTCGATATCGACGCGGCGGCGGCGGCTGCTCCGGAAGGTGGAGTTGGCTGTTCCTTGCGGATGGGAACCAATTTCTGATGGTCGACGACTCTGTGGAGATGGCTGCTGATGGCTACTGCTGTTGATGGTGGCGAGGCGCTGCTGCTTTCAGATGGCGGAAGGAGATTACCGCGGCGGATGCCTACGGCGGCGATTGTTGCGGATGATGATGGAGGACGGCTGCTATAATAGGCAGCGGAGGTGTTGTATGGAAAGAATGAAAGAATAGATGAATGGAGATGACCATGGAGGCCGGAATATGCCTAGCGGGAAGCCGACCAAGCCATGGAGATGGCGGCTGCGGCCGCCCGCAGGCGGAGAGAGCCCGCGGTTGTTCTCTTCGGAGAGAGAAGCGGCGGCGGCTGCAAAGGAGAAGTCGGCGGTCTTGGAGAGAGAGAGAGAGAGGGAAGCGGCGGCTAGGGTTCTCTCAGGATGGAACCCGCTCTGATACCATGTTAAAATGTAAAAGATGGATTGAATAGAATAGAATAGATTGGATACAAAGACTGACGACCTCTCCTTTATATAGGAGAGGAGAGACGCCCTATTACTTAGGACCCAAGTAATCTAAACTAGACGGGCCGGAAGATAAAGGCCCACTAAACTAATTAGCCTATTTAACTAATAGACTAATTTAGACACTTTAACAAGGGTCATGGCCCATACTACTTGTGAGTTGTTGTGGGTGCGTTCTCTTCTGAAAGAATTTGGGATTGAGTCTTCATCGGTCATTCCTATGCATTGTGATAACAGAGCTGCCATCTTCATTGCAAATAATCCTGTCTATCATGAGCGCACCAAACATATTGAAGTTGACTGCCACTTTATCAGAGAATCTATTCTTGCTGGCAAGATATGCACTCCATTCACAAGATCTGAAGACCAAGTTGTTGATATCTTCACCAAGCTCTTGGCTAAGAAACAGTTCTGCATGCTGCTGGACAAGTTGGGCATGATTGACATCTATGCTCCAACTTGAGGGGGAGTGTTACATTATATATATTTCCTGTTTTACATAGCATGTTATTTGTTTTGTTATTTTCCTTTGTATATGGACCTCGCTGTAATTGTCTCAGTAATATATATATGAGGGTGCACACGTTGTGCAACCCTGAGCTTTCTGCAATTCCTGACTCTGTCACACAACTAATTAACTAAATAATAAGACTAACATTTCTACTAAACTTTTGTTGGGGTGTGTGACACATCGTGTAATGTCTTTTGATCCCATGATCATTGCAGAAAGTATCAAACTCCTTAGAACAAAACACGAAACCGTTATCAGTCCAAAAAATATTTATGCTCTTGTCCGTTTGAACAACAGCCCTCCACTTCTTGTAAGCATAGTCACAAATTTGGTATTTGGGATAAGTACGGCCAAGTTGAAAAATCCGAAAATCGGGAATTATGTGGAAAATTCGGATAAAAATCGGTCAACGTACGGTAAAAGTTCAGTCAACTATTCGGAAAAAAGTCGGCAAAAAAGCGGAATATATATATATATACATGGTAATAAAAAACCCGCCTCGAGGCTTACGCCTCTTGGCGAGGATATCCCAAATGCGCCTCGAGGCTTACGCCTCGGCGTACTGGAGTGAGGCTTACGCCTCAAAATCTCTGAGGCCCGCCTCAAAGCACTGAGGCTCTGAGGCTTAACTGAGGCGCACGCCTCAATTCTGGATGATAACGTCTTATGTTAACCACCAAATTAGTCTACTTTTAAGATTATTACAAACACTTTCTTCAAAAAAAATCGGAGTTCTTGTAATGAATTATTATTTTTTGTTAATAAACATTTAACCATCATCTTTTGGTGACACCTTTCAATCTTCACTGTTAAATTTCTCTTTGTTTGCTACCTTCTTATTCACTATATCAGTGAATTTCATATCATTGTTAACTAATTTTGGTTCCTCGTTCCTACCATTTGAAATTCTATCTCCTTTAGCTTTTCTATCGACATCTTTTATTGTAGTAGTATAAAGAATTGATATCTCGGTATTTATTTACATACTTATTTTGGTATTGTGGTAGGTCTTTTATCTCTATTTTCATTATTAAGTTTCAGAATTAATTTCTGTTTCATATTGTTGTGCTTGTGTATACCTACTTTTGTTATACACACATTCGTATAAATAATATATCAATATATATATATATGTAAATACATATATAAATTTATTTTCTATAATCGCCTCATACATATTTTGAGGCTTACGCCTCAAACGCTTTGAGGCTTGCGCCTCGCCTCATTGAGACAAAAACGCCTCGTTACGCCTCACGCATTTTACAACCTTGTATATATATATATATATTTATATATAGACACACACACACACACACACATACAAACATATATACATATAATGATTGAAAATGACTAAACATAGAACTAATTACTCTAATATTGGAAGAAGGGGAAGAAGTGGGAGCAGCATGCACAAATCAGGGAAGAAAGGGGGAGAGTGGAGGAGAAAGATGGAGCGTACATGTAGAATGTCGAGGGTTACTCCTCCTGGTGTGTTGAGGGATAGAGGAGGAAGGTTGGACGGTTTAGTGGAACCCTGCTACAAGTTAAAAAGGACGTGGAAAAAATAAATGTGAAGCAAAAGTACAGAACTGTTAAAACGGCAAAAAAAACGTATTAAACGTGTTTAAAACGCAATACGCGAATATAACGCGAATTAAACGCGTTTAAAACGTATTATTCGGTTTGGAGTTTAAAACGGTCGTCATATACGGCACGTGAATAATACGCGTTTTAAACGCGTTTTTTTCAAAAAAAATGGAGTATATTGTGACTATGCTTGTAAGTAGACAATGCCTCGACCCTCTATTAAGAAAATAAACCCAGACATTCCTTCTGCGATCTTCAATGAAGGTATCATGTACTTAAACCACCTTTGGAAGGACACAAGAAGGGCCCCATAGATCATATTAAATATAATCTAGAGCATTCTTGTAAGGGTGAATTGTCGTGTCAAAGATATTGTGTTTGACCATCCTCGAACACAATTCTTGTAGAAATCTAACTTTCCAATGCTTTTGCCACACAACAACCCTCTTTTGCTTAGAAGTCAGAAGTGACGAACTCCAACGGCTTTCGTGGCAACAAGAAGCTAGCAGCAATGGCGGCAACATCGGTCTCAAGCCGCCAGTCTTGTGAGCGTCGTAGGACCAGTAGCTACAAGTCATGAGCCCAACAGAAGCCGTTGCACAACTAGCCAACATGACCATTGATCTAGTTGTCGCCTCATCTGCTTTCGGTTCACCGTTCCCCGCTGCCATCTGCTAAACCTGCCTCCTACAGCTTACGCCTTCTTGTTGGATCTACCTGTCGATTTTCCTGTAGTAGCAGTTGTCTCTGCCTTCTTAGTTTTCTCCCCATGTAACACCTAAAGCATGGGTGAGTGCTTCTCTCAATATGGGACTAACAAGTTTCCCTTATTCAACATGTATTTAGTGTGATTGAGGATTCTCTCTCTACATACTATGCATCATCTATATATGATTCTCTGCTACTCCCACCCTATTTAGTTCTAGTAATGCATGCTTTTACTACCATGTTTGGTTTTAGTGGTGCTCGTCTTCTATTAATGTGCTTTCCTAAAATAGCTTGTACGACTTTTGTTATTGTGCTCTCATTTTAGTAGTTGATATGCTTCTACGATGACGAAAGACAAGGTTCTTATGATTATTAATTATGATCCCTCCATAGTTTTCGTGATCAAGTATAACAGTAGCAGTTGTATGTTATGGATGAATATTGTGTACACCTTTCTTGAGTCTAGTAACAAGCTTAAGTTCAATACTAATTATACTACAGCTGTGGGGGACAATGACCTCTGTCGTCAAGATAACAATCTTGTTGTCTGTTGCTTGTGGAATAACATGGAGCCCTGATCGCCACCTAATACATATTCTAGCGCAAAGCTAAAGACATCTAGGACGATGTGAAAAACTTCTACACCTAGGATTCCAATGTCCTCAGCATCTACTACATGTAGAACAAGTTCTCCACAAATCAAGACGAGAAGACTTTCGATGAGTATTTTGACACCGTTTAATCTTTGTCTCATCCATTTCTAGGTAAACTCAGAACAAGGAAGGAGATGACCTCATTACTGGCAAGTTCCTTCATGGCTTGCACCCAAAGTTTGTTGCAGTCCTTGATAACATACTCAGTGTTGATAAACTTCACTCCCTCGGTGATGCATAATGTTAGTATGTCAAAGGCCAACTTTTACTTATGTGGTAATCCTAGGATTATGGAAACCCTACCATCAGTGTCGATCTTGCATTGCATGGACCAGAATGGTCAGTGGTGGCTTGCTTGAACTGAAGCTAGGCCGCATCAACTAGTTGCTTTGATCGAA
Source organism: Alisma plantago-aquatica (assembly GCA_963693085.1). Taxonomy (NCBI): domain Eukaryota; kingdom Viridiplantae; phylum Streptophyta; class Magnoliopsida; order Alismatales; family Alismataceae; genus Alisma; species Alisma plantago-aquatica. The sequence continues at coordinate 269,709,278 of OY856415.1, read as the reverse complement.
GCCAGGCGCTTTGATTAGGACACATTGACCGAAGCAAGGTCGTATTGAGCGTCCTTGGTATGCTTTGAACGTGATAAACACGCTTCGACGTGTTATGTTTGATAAAAACAGACTAAAAACATAACGTTTTCATGAGCTTCGAGCACCGCTTTGACCAGGCACAACAATTGGCGGTCGATGCAAGAGTATCTGGCGACAATGGTATGACAATCACAAATATGAAGATATCTTGAGTTTTACTTAATATAAATGGATGAAATTTGAAACATAGCTTTGTATTATAAGTACCTAGTTAAAAACTTAAAACTAAGCACTGGCAGTTGAGGAGGCGATTATGGTGAGAAAAGGGGGAGAAAGGGAAGAAAAAATCAAAATGGTAAAACCTAGACTAAATCTTCTAAGGTAAAGCTTTTTCATTCGTTTCTTTTCCCTTCCCTTCCTCTGCCATGGGCAAAATCATTAGTATGGATGATTCTAAGTTCTCTCTTCCCTTCCCATCTCTTCCTTTCTCCAATATGCGACCCACGAACAGGAAGAATTGACGGTGGGTCACAACAAGAATAATTTGGGAATTTTCTTCTAAATCTGTGCATAGTAGCTAGAATCCAATTAGATGTGATTGGAAACTCACTAATCTACCAAAATTTTACAGAAATCTAAATGAAACATGAAGAATTGAAAAAAACATATGATTTGCCCTATTTTACCATTTTTGAATTAGTAAGCCTGAATTCTAATTTGTAGATGTATGCTTGAATGAAATGGTTACTTTGTGATGGACTATAGTTGTTTTAGCTTGAAAATGCTTGCATCGGAAATTTATGAAATTCTGAGACAAAGAAATCTAGAGGCCTTGATATACCGGGGTTTGCCCTAATTTGCAGTAGTAGAATAAATGTCAAAAAATATGATTAAACTGCTTGGCTTCTAGTCATAGAATTAAATGTCCGATTTTGATGCCGTGTCTGATGGCCCAGAAACAGAATTTTTTCGAAATTTCAGCCGAAATTTTGATATTTACGGCCCTAACAATTTCGACGACCAAATAAGCGAATTAAATCATGAAAATTTACCAGGACGATCTAATCGCCAAGATCTACTCAAATATGTAATAATATTTCATATTGTATATGTGGGGGTGGGGGTCTCTCACATTTGTAAGTGAAGGAAACTGAACAATTTTGACAGAATTTCGATAGCAATTTCGATGACAAAATGAAGGGATTAAGTTATGGAATTTTGCAAATACAATGTTTAAACATAGACACACTAGATTATATAATAAATTTATATGTTTAGAGGTTAGGGTGGGATATATGTCTTGATGAGTGAGTGCACAAATGAACAGAAATGTCAAGTCTGTTAGACAGTTAGACTGTCACAAACTTGCAAACCTCAAGTTAAAACAACTAGAGTACTAGACTTTATAACTTAGAGTTACAACTTACAAGTTACAATATTATAGGTTAGTATATTTATTGTATAAGTCTACAATTATAATATATTTTGGGTTACATAAATGAATAATAATAAAAATATTTAGGGTTACAAGTTACAACTTACACATCATTTTGTACAAGGCTACTTTTATAATATATATAGGGTTACATAAGTGAAAAGACAAAAATATAAGAACTTCCATTAAAAAAGCTTTTGTAGCCATTTTGTGTATAAATATGAAATATATTGATTAGATTTTCATAATAAGTATAGATATACGTATTTCACACTATTGTTTCTTAGATTTACAAGTTCACTTCAAGACCTTGAGAATTTTAAGAGAAATGTCACTGAGAAATTTAGGATTTTCAGAGTATTTATTAAGATATGTCTAAAAGGGAGTAGAAATAGAAGGAGTAGATGGGCTAGGGAGAGGGTTTACATATCTTAGAATCAAGTAAAACAGCCTTCGAGAGCAAGATATCACAAAAAAAATCGTTAAAAGATCAAAGTCTCAACAAATCCAGTCGATGGAGCACAATTTTGCGAAATAGGTGTTGCATTTCGCACTGATTTTGCAATATCAAGGCCCAAACTGGGCTATTTTGCACTAAAATACCCCCTGTTTTGCGAAATTTTGACTGTAGCTGCGAAATTTTTACGAAATTGCGGACCAGTCCCTGCTTACTGACGTTTTGATGTCCGATTGCAAAAAAAATGAAATTTCTAGCAAAATTTCGCAATTTCGATCGAAATTTTGTTCCATGCTTCTAGTTATGAATTCAAGATGATAAATGCATACAGCTCTTCAATGTTTTCAGATATGCTCAACTCATTCAGTTCATAGTACGAAAAGTTAGTTGCTCTGTTGCATACACAATAAAGGAAAAGTCATATGTGTTATGTATAGAGTTATCCTAAGAAATCTACAATATAGAATTTATCAATGCAACTACAGAGCAACTTGACTCTACATGCCCTAAAAATTGTAGAATCCATTACAGAGGTTTGCATCGTGAAGGAGTAAACGTGCATCTCGAATGGCAAAGTCTAGATTGAGGTAGCAGGATTATACTGCTAGGACACGAGGGACTAAGCTAACAAGAAAGGTTTCCTTGTTACAGACTGGTGCCCAACATTAACTGAAGATTCAAGTAGTACCCATTATAGTTCAGTTACTACTCATTGTGCCAGCCCTTATGGAACCACTGATGTAGTACTAAACAAAATGCTTCGACTCCGCCTCAGTACCCAAATTTATAGGAGTCCAATTTATCCAGCTAATTGATACAGTCATTGAGGCCAGGTCCTGATATAGCCGTTGAGGCCAGACATGGCAAGCTACATTGTAGGTCAAGGCGCTAGTTTAACATAATTATAGTCATGAGTCTACTTTAAGTCTTGTATGGTGAGATCTTAGCTTGTTGTGATGCTTTCACATGTTGTGGTACACTTCATGTGGGTCTACAACATATTAAAATAAAATAGAGATTTAACGAATGGATTTAGTTATTTACTTCTTGTATTTTTATTTCATAACATGCAATATTGGATGATACAATATTTAATTTCCATTTTTTTTTGTCTTGTGTAACTCAATTAATAAATCATATCAGTTTTTTAAAAATCGCCCTAGGCGGCCGCTTAAGCGTCACAAGGTGTTGGACGATTAAATTGTACTATAAGCGGCGCTTAAATAAATTTGAGAAAAGCGGCCGCTTTTTGCCTGCTTAACCCGCTTTTTCCCGCTTTTTCCCCGCTTTTTTCCCGCTTTTTGCCCGCTTTTTTCAGAAAAACTGCTGTAAGCATATAACATCAAGTACATTATATGCCATGTTTAGTATTGACTATAATATATTAAATTAGCATACATTAAATGTTCTATGATATACTTAGTTCTAATTTAGAATGCATACTTTGTATGTAAGCTGTAATGATATGGTACTTTTGTGATGTATCCAAATGAATTGTAGGTAACTATTATCTAATTTAGAATGCATACTTTGATTAAATGTACTGCTGTAATGTATGACTATTTGATGATGTGCAAATGTAACAATATGTTTGTTAGCTAGCTATGATAGGTATATTATTTACTGTTTAGCTATGTAAACATGATACAAAATTGTTGTTTCATCTTGTATATACACTTATTTCTTTATGTGTAGGCTGCTTTATCTATGACAAGTATATTGTTTACTATATTATATAGATACAATCGTTGTTGTATAGTTGTATTCTAAACTATTTGGGTGTTTTATATTGTCTTGTACAATGTTTAGATATGTATAAAAATTTCAAAAATGTAGTATTTATATACATATGTATGTAATTTTGTATAAAAGTTTATAGGAATTGGAAATCCGCTTTTCTAAAAAGCGCCCGCTTAATCGCCCGCCTGGCGATTAATCGGCTACAAGGTCCCATCCGCACGCTTCCCGCTTCGCGCATTTTAAAACCTTGAATCATATATGCATTACCATGCTAGTTGGTGACTTTCCACGCACTGAGCCAGTAGCCCACACTGTACTGAAACAATTTTTCAAGTACAGGTTCAACGCAGCAATAAGATCCAAAAGCAAGCTATCTACAAGACCAAAATTACGAAGGTGTCTAGTGAGGACTAGCTAGTTAGTGATCAATCTCTCTTGCCTCTGATCCTAGGAATGTGAGAGGGGGATGAGAGCAATTTTGTATAATCTTGTACATGATGCATATTAATCCAGAACAAGTTTTTCTTTCAATCATTTGATGTAATAGTTGAACTCAAATGTGAATTGTTTACCTTCAAGTATTAATAGATGTTGTTTAGTAAGATTGAGTGATGTTCTCAGCTTAAAGAAAAGAAAAATTAAGGTTGACTTTCAGTTAGCAATTAAAAGTGAATGGTTAGTCTAATCACACCCTTGACAGGTTTAAACCCTGGTTAGTGAGTTTGGGTCGCATTACATTCGATCGTCTCTCTCAATCCGATTACTGACAGCCATTCACTAGCCTACTGAAGCACGCACAACAGTCATTGTCACGCCTCTAGGTTGGGGCCACACTCGAACAATTCAACCCAAATGTACCTCTGAGAGAAGCTAGGTCATACATAGGGCATATGTTAAATCCACACATGGCAAAGGATGTGGTAATGGTACAGCTCATCTAACTGGACATCAACTACTAATGGTGCATCCCTTGTCTTGTATCTCCGTAATAATCAAAGACATGGACTTGTTCAGGCCTTCTACGAGATCGCTTCGGGTGACTTTCTCACTGGATAAACATTCACATCTGCAAATTTTGTTGCTTCTAGCTCAGGTTACATTGGCTCCTCAAAGCTTACCCACCCTAGTTGGATGGTGGACTTCAAAGCCACCCAACACATGATCGATATGCAACATATCCTCTCCTGTTTAGGTACCTATATCCCTCAATCATTTCTCGTTTTGGCAAACGATTTCATCAAAATCATTGACAATGTGGTATTGTCCCCTTAACACCCACTCTTTAACTTAAGTAGTGTGCACCATGTACCTGATTGTGGTTCAACTTGATTTAAGATTCCAACCTTTTTGATTCCCTATATTATTATGAAATGTTTGTCCCAACTGGATTTGTTCTTTTAGATCCTGGGACTTTGGTGACAATTAGGTAGGATATGCAAACTCATGATCTATACCATTTCTCAATCGATACAATATGATGTTCTGCTCCCTTAACAAGTTTGCTCCTACTGTGCCAATGGTACAACCATCTAACCCTGTGAAACCTGAAGCTTCTAAACCTTAAGTTTCTACTATTCTTCTGTTTTGTGTGATTATTGCCAAATGAGCTAAGCACCGCCACTTAGCCTTTCCTTTTTGCTTTAGAATTTAACTTTGTTTAATCATGGTTCAGGAAAGCGGTATGCGGTGTACGGGCGGAGAGGGTACTGCATAGAGTATATGCGGTTTTGGATTTTTTTTATTTCAATAAACTAATTATATATAAAATAATATAGCGAGATCATAAATTAAAATATATAGAGTAGGCACGTACATCTATTTACTTATAAACATATTAATATGCATGTATGATGTATGATATGCTTATATATGTATATATGTCTATATATAGAATGTGTTTGTAATATATGTACAAATACTAAAATGTAGGTAAATCAATGTACAAATATATGTATAGTGTGTATAAATGTGAATAAATCAAAATGTATATATACATTCACAAATATGTGATTGTATATTTAGGTATATTGTATATGTATTTATACATGTTAATATATCAAAAAGTATTCGAATAAATGTACAAATGTGTGTGGAAAATTTTTATATGTATTACAATGTATACATGTAATTCAATGAATATATATCTCAATTTATATATTTATATATATATATAATGAAATGTGTATATATATGCATGTATGTATGAAATGCATGAATGTTAGTTGTGGGATTTTCAAAAAGCGGAGTTTAATCGGATGCTTAATCGGACAAGCGGGAGTATATGCGGCTCATGACCGCTTAGTGGACCGATTAGTAATATGCGGTGCGGTAGTGTGACTGAATAGGTATATGCGGGAGTATATGTGGCCGTGCGGACCGATTTCCCAAACAGTGTGTTTAATATATCGTGACATTTCTGGTTCTTTTCACACCACCAACTATAACAGTTACTAGTACTTTTTTATGTTTGTCAAATATTACTCTATTTAGTTGCTTTATCACTCAAGTCTCATGATCAATTTTTTCCAATTATTTGTGCCTTTCACCAAATGGTTTATGTTCAGTTTCAGACCAATATTAAATGTCTTCAGGCTGACAATGCATTAGAATACGTTCAATCTATCATCTAAGGTTTCAAAAAAAGGAATAGGTTCAATCTATATTCTTTTATTTCTGTATGGATGTATGAATGATTCATCATTGCTCCTGCGTGCATACTCCTCAACAGAATGGAGTAGCAGAGCATAGGAATCAACAACTTCTAGATATCATCGCACCTTGGCCATCCATGCCCGTCTACTAAAAAAATTTCTGGCCTGGAGTCGGTGTCACTTGCGTGTTATCTTATTGATCGACATTCTTCATTAGTTCTTCAAGGGAAAAAACCCTATTTTCCCTTGTTTATCCCAGTAAAAAATTGTTTACTTCCGCTTCGAGTTTTTGGATACACAACCTTTGTTTACAGTTTTGACCCAAAGGCTGATAAACCCAATTCTTAAGCTTTTAAAACAATCTTCTTAGGGTATTTTAGGTGTAGAAAGGAAATAAGTGTTGTGATCCTCCTTACAAACAGAAATTTGTCTCTATCGACGTCATCTTCCATGACTCCAGTTTGGTTTACTCTGGAAACTCTGCTCCCAAAACCTCTACGACACCAAATGCTCCCTTCTCTTTGGACATTGAGGTACCCCATCCACCATGGCATCGATCGTCTAAGCCTATCCAGCCATACCCTTGTATCAATAAAGAAGTTATTAGATTTGTGTCTCTCAGCCTCACCATCTACGTCAATTATGTTTAGATCTTCAGAATTGGTGACACTAGGGAAAGAGATTTGCTCTTGCTCCATTTGTCATCAGAATGCTAACACATGTTGCATTGCCAACTTTTACATTCTGTCGAGCCTTTATCTCAGCCTTAGACGCTACCAACTTCACTAAGCATTTTGAGCAAGCCCTTCAACCCCTGGGATGGAAAGTTGTGGCTGACGATGCAACTGCTCTCCAGGACAATCATATGGGACCTAGTGGATCCGCCTTCAGATAGGAATGTCTTCAATTGTCAAAGGATATTCTTTATGAAGCATCACCCTAACAGCATGTTGAACCTCATGGCACTATTTGTTGCTAAAGGCTACGCACAAACATTTGGAGTTGACTTCTTCAAAACATTATGAGTCTGCATTTGAAATCTTCTCTCTTTTGTTAATCCGAACTGCCAATTATATCAACTGGATATCAAGAGCACCTTCTTACACGAGGACCTTGTAAAAGGTCTGTACGTAGAAACCTCCCAGCTTTGATGTTGAGGCAGTACTCCAAGAAATTTTGTTAACTACGACGCTCTCTTTATGGCCTCAAACAATCTCGTACGGCTTGGTTCAATAAACTAAGCATGGTCTTGAGAATCTGAGCATCAGCAAGCGACCACTCTTAGTATTACTCTCAAACCACAAGAGGTCATGTCACTCTTGTGGTTTAAGTTGGTGATATTGTCATCACAGGTAATGACAATCAGGGCATCACTACTGTAAAGAAGGCTTCTAATCTCACTTCCATATAAACGATACGAGGGCACTTTTACATTTCCTAGGGGTTGAAGTTCTTCAATCCAAGGCAGGGAAAAATCTAGATCAAAGGAAGTATGCCCGGACCTCCTCAAAGAAACGAGTATGAATAATGCAAAACCCGTCTCAACTCCAATGGATTACAATATGAAATTCCAAAATGAGGGGGAGCTATTTCAAATCCTGAGAAGTGCCATAGAGTTGTAAGAAAACTTATCTACCTAAAGATTACTCATCCCAATTTTTCATACGCAATGAGGGATCTTCAGTCAATGCATGACTGCGCCTCTCCAAACGCATTGGATCAATGCACAGCAGATTCTTAAGAGTTCTGAAACATGTTCCTCAGAAAGGATGTTTTAAAAGTGGTTCATATCTAAAGAGATTGCTATCACATGGTATGTAGATGCAGTTTGGGTAGGATATGCCAATGGCAGGCATTCGACTTTAGGATTCTGCATTCTTTTGAGAAATCACCAGTTGGTCTGGAGGAGCAAGAAAGAAGCTCGTGTTGCTTGCTCTAGCAGCAAAGCAAAATCCCAAGCCATGGCACATGCGTGTTATAGTATACGATTCGTTCGTTCTATTCTTGAAGAAATTGGTATTCTAGTCTAGTTTCCAGCCACCCTGTGTTGTGACTTGGTACAATCAAGTTGACATCCACATCATTGACATTCTTTTCTTCCATGAATGAATGAAACAGAACAAGGTAATTGTCACTTCATTCGTGATATTGTAAAGGATAAAAAAATCACTCCACATGTTAAGACAACTAAATGAATGGTAGTTTTCCTCGTCAAATCTTTATCTCCTACCTTATTTTCTTATGAGTACCATGTTGGGTCTATGATATGTGTATTCTCTAGTTTGAGCGGAAGTGTTAAGAGTCTTAGAGAATAAAAGATGGCTACTTGTTGTATTGAATAGAACAATCCCTGCTCCTATATATAGGAGAACAGGGAAGCATACAGGGCACAACCTAACCCTAATGGGCCAAGGCATACTTGGGCCCATATTACAAAGACACTTAATAACATAAAAAAAACATACTATCTAATACTCCCCCTCAAGCTGAAGTTGGGAGACTCCCAAATCAATTTTCAAACAAAGAGTTGGACTAAAAACAAAGAAGCAGAAATAAAAAGATAAATCAAGCCCATACAAGAATTTTCTCCCCCTTAATATTACAATTAAGCACTTAGACACTCCCCCTCAAGTAGATATTCCATAGTAGGCAAGCAAGTCGCAGTTTCCCAATAATCTGAAGTAGAAGTTTCTTGATCATCTGGAGCAGAACTAAGCAGCAGTAAAACATCATGGTCTTTATCATAGTCGCTAACGTCGCAGCCCAGAGAGTGTTGGGTCATAGTAGCAGTAGTAGTCAACGTGCGAAACAGAGCACGGACGGGCCAGAGAGTGTTGGCACACAGAATCAGAAAGTCGACGTGCAAACAAGGCACAGACAAGTAAAAAAGTCAACATGCATAAAGCATGGACAAGCCAAAAAGTGTTGATTCACATCAGAAAAGTCCAGAGAGTGTTGGCTCACAGTAGAAGTAGTCAACGTGCAAAGAAAGCACGGACAAAAAGTAGACAATATAGTCGATGTAGCCGAATAGAAGACCATCATCTTGAAAAAGCAAGCAGTATACATGAATCTCCAGATAATAAGCTATCCAAGAAGCATATAGCAGTAAATATCAATAGCAGAAGTACATCAAGATCCACAAAAATATAAAGCAGCAAAAAGTTCCTCACAGATATAAGCAGAAAAAAATTCCTTTCTTCATCTCATCTCTCCTCTATTTCTCCCCCTCACACCAACCACGGAAGGAACCAAGAGTGGTTGGGGTGGACAATGATAAAGAAACGCCCCAGAAAAATTATAAGTCGTAGCAGTATTGGGGGATTTGGGGGGCGGGGTCCCCCAATTAGGGGGTCTCGCTGATTCACTAAGGTCTACAATGATTTTGGACGAGAAATCAAGCACAAATTTCCATACAAAGGAATACTATTGAAGAAAAATCCATCAAAATGTGCACCAGTAAATCACCAGAAAATAGTGGTTTCTTCTTGAATTTAATAAGCTTGCACGACAATAAGGCTTAAGTCATCACAGATCACCAAAAGTCTTTGTAGAGCAAAAGAAGACTCACAGTTAGATTCAATGTTGAAAACAGTGTCAAGCATAATAGGATTCTCCAACAGACAGCAGTTAAGGAATAGGTAGGTACTGATGATCTCAACATAGCCATCTGCCAACCGGAGCCCAAAATCCCCAGTTCACACATTCATCTACACAGTGCCAAACTCTATTATTCGATACGACCAAGAAGAAGGAATTCAAGTCCTATGCCTCGGCAAGCCGAAGCACTCGTTGGACCTAAACCACAACTCAAAAAAGAAAGGAGATGGCAGGGATGGGAGCAGCCACTCGACATCTACGGTCCGTCGGCTCAAGATGTACAACTCCAGGCCCAAGACGAACAGCAAAGGGAAGACCCTCAAGTACGTTATTAGAAAGTGCTTTATGAAACTGGACAAAGGCTGGTCAAAAGCAATAATTTAATCTTGTGGGTCATGTTGACTCAAGGTCAATTAGGTCAATGTTGACTCACGTCTAAATTGACTAAACCCGTGTTTTGATGATGACTAACCATTCCACATATTGGTGTCTAATGCTTCTACTTGAGTGATTTCAGATTAGGTATAGACACACTCCAATTGCCCTAACTTGCGCATCTCAAATTGGAGAAAAGACAAGTCAAAGTTATACAAGTGCCCATTTTTGTAATATGATGTATATCCATTAGAATCATGTTGTAAATCACTTGTAATGATTGTATGACTTGTAATTAAGCTTAGAAAAATATCAGGATCACTTAGATCGAATTTTAGAGCACTTTTAATGCAACTTTGAAAATCAATTACAGGCACTTGTTCGGTCGAGTTTCCCACCCTGAAACTCGACCGATCAACCTTGGTCGATTTTCTGAAGATTGCATCGGTCGAGTTGTGCACTCACAGAACTCGACCGATTGGGTAGTAGGCCAGTTCCAGTTGGAGTGGTCGGTCGAGTTTCCTCAGAACAAACTCGACCGATCATTTCAATATCGGGATGCCTGCTACTTGATCGGTCGAGTTACACATATAGAAACTCGACCGAATGCACTGTACGGAAAAGTGCAGAAAAGTGTTTCTAGCCGTTGTGGAGTTGTAACAAGTGAAAATAGATCCGTTGCAAGCCACAAAACGGCTAGTTTTCGTTCACAAGTGTTCCCAAAGGCTAAGAGGCATCCCCAGCTATAAATAGGACCCCTTGGGCTTCATTCCAAGGTTGAGCATTCATTGCAAACTCTTTGTGAGGTTCATATTCTATAGTTGAGTGCTTCCTACAGCCTCCTCTCTCTCTCTAAGCTTAATCACTTGCTACATCCATTAGAGTGAGTAGGAAATCTGTAAGAGAGCTACTCCTATTTGTATATCTTGTGAGGCTCTCACTTCCACCACCTCCCCTTCTATCATTTGCAATCATGACGATGAAGGTTCTCTCTCTTGTCCAAGAGAGGTGAAGAAGAACAAGGGAAGGAGTCCCTTGGTGAAGATCAAGGCCGAAGACTTGGAGCTAGAGTGGGTAAGCCCTTGAAGAAGGCAAAAGACTCAAGCTCAAGTAGGTAAGACCTTGGTGGAAAGCTTCTCCGAGTGAAGGTGAAGTCAAAGGCGGAAGATCCAAGAAGAGTGGGTAATTCCTGCAAGGCCGAAGACTTGTGCAAGAGTGGGTAAGTCCTTGGAGAAGGCCGAAGACTCTTGCAAAGTGGGTAAGTCCTTGGTAAGGTTGAAGACTCTTTGTATTAGATAGGTAAGTCCTTTGTTGGTCATGTATTGTATGTCTTATTAATGAATATAAGAGTGCAATTGTTTGAAGTCCTAGAGGTTGACCTCTCTAGGCAAGTGGACTGACACACTTCTAGTTTGAGGTGTGGAACCACTCTAAATAGCTTGTCTAATTGGTGCATGTTCAATCTCTCTTATCCTTGTTATGCATGATTTAGTTGCACTCAAATTACCTATTTAGCAACCTTATCTTGTCATATATTTTGAAGGTTTAATGAGTTTTGTTTAAGTGCTTTCAGCTCTATTCACCCCCCCTCTAGAGCATCTAATCATCCATCTAGGATCCAACAAGTGGTATCAGAGCGGGTCTTCTCCAAGCATACTTCTACAAGTAGGAGAAGATGGGTGACTACCTAGGAGGGAGACTCTCGACCAGCCTTCCAATCTTCGATGGGAGCAACTTCCTCTATTGGAGAAGAAGACTTCAATTCTTCATCCAAGGATCAAGTCTCGAGATGTGGCAAATGGTGAACAGCCCATACATTCTACCAAAGACAAACATTGAAGAATGGGATGAAGCCACCTTGATGAAAGCAACCTTGAATGCTAGAGCCATGCACATCCTATATGTCTCCATGACCCCCACCGAGTTCAACCGGATTTCCTCTTGTGAGACGGCCTATGAGATATGGAGAAAGTTTTGCATCACTTATGAAGGGACAGATCAAGTGAAGGAAAGCAAAGTCTACATGCTCAAAGGGTTGCTTGAGAACTTCAAGATGGGAAAGGAGGAGAGCATAGCCAACATGTACTCAAGGCTCAACACCATCTTGAATGGTCTTGCTATTCTAGGACATCCTATGTCTAGTGGAGAGATCAACTCAAAGATCCTTAGAACTCTCCCCAAGAGATGGGAATCCAAGGTGACTTCCATTGAAGAAGCAAGGTCTCTTAGGGATATTCCTATTGAAGAGCTCATTGGAAATCTACAAGCACATGAAGCCACACTTGACAAGAGGGAGGAATTAGAAAGACAAGAGGAGAAAGGACTCAAGAGAATGAAGAAGGCTGAAATCAAAGCTCAAATCAAGGCTATTGTTGGTCAAGCCTCTCCATTCTCTCAAGTTGAAAAAGATGCCATGTACTCCAAGGGTAGACTCTACAAAGGCAAGTCCTCCTCTATCCGGTGCTTCACATGTGGAAAGAAGGGTCACTACAAGGAAGATTGCCCACAAGGCAAAAAGACCCATCTTCACAAGAAGAAATGGCAATCAAGCTCAAGTGGCTCCTCCAACTCAAGCTCAAGTGAAGATTCATGTGAAGGATCAAGCTCAAGCTCTAGTGATGAAGGAGAATGTCATTTTGCTCTTATAGCATCAACAAGTGAAGACTCAAATGAGGTAAATCTAGACTCTTTAGATAAAGAATCTTTAATTGCTATTATTCATGATATTTGTGCCTCTTATAAGTCTTCTAAAAAGAAAAAGAAAAAGCTTGCTAAAATTGTTGATAATTTGCATATAGAACTAGATGATCTTGAATATGCAAATTCTTGCTTGCTTATTGATAAAAATGATTGTCTTAGCCAAGTAGACTCTCTTAAACTTGAAAATGCTAGTTTACTTGATAAGATTAAATTTCTAGAAGCTCAACCTCTCATGCCTAGTTCTAATGAAGAGCATACTTTAATTGTTGATTCTCTCATGCATGAGCTTGATACTCTTAAAACTGAAAACGTAGAACTCAAGCTTATTGATGATGCTAGGAGAGAAGAAATCTATTCTTATCAAAGAGAATTAGTGGTGCTTAATTCTGAAAATGCCTCCTTGCTTGCTAAAATCAATGGACACGAACCTTGTTCTAGTTATACAAATAGAGAGAATGATGTTGCTGCTCTTCATATTGATAGAGATTCTTATTTAACTAAAACTCTTTGCTTAGAAAATGATCTTTTGCATGCTAGAGATAATATCAATAATTTGTCTTCTACTATTGCTTCTCTTAAGCATGATAATGACAGTTTGAGATCATCCTTGCAAAGATTCTTAGTTGGTAAAAAGAGTCTTAATGACATCCTACACCATACTACTAAACAAATTGGTAGACATGGTTTAGGATATGATAGTAGTCAAGGGAACAACAAAGATAAAGGACCTCCAATATTCCATGGAGAATCCTCTGGTTCCAAGACTATGGGAACATGCAACTATTGTAATGAAATTGGTCATTATTCTACTTGTTGTCCTTTTAGGAAAGCACCCAAGAGCAATAGGACTTGGGTTGCTAAACTAACCCCTCTGGACCCAAAAACATGATTGGGGACCATTTCATCTTTCTTCCTATAGGTAATTGCAAATGGATTGACTTAAGCTATTGAATTGCAAATTGACTTCTCAATCCACATGAAAGAAGAAAGGTGAGATGTGTAGAGGGTGACAACAAGTGGAAAAGGAAATGGTAAGTACAAAAGTAATGGTTTTATTGCTTGTAACCATTTCTAACTTGTTTTGTCAAGTTAGTGTGCACTATACATATGGTTTTTGAGTCAAAAGTGGCATTTTGTGTTTCTTTTCACACTCTTGCTCAAAAACTGTTTCTAATGCTTCTATAGTGCATTATTAACTTGCTTAGACATGTTTGGATATGGTTTGTATTTTTAGCATGCCTTTAAATATGATTTTATAAAATATATGTGCTTTTTTGACAGCTGATCTGTCGGTCGAGTTTGCCCTATTGAAACTCGACCGATAGGCACCAAGAGTGTTGCCAGCAGCTGTCATCGGTCGAGTTGACAATGCACAGAACTCGACCGATTACACTGTGCACAGAATATACATTTGGCTTATTGAATGAGAATTTCCCTCTCAACTAGATTTTCTCAACAAATAGCCTTATTCTTTGGCACTCCCTTGGTACCGTTATATATGCATATTGCCATGTTCTAAATTGCCTATCTTGCTTACAACTCTATCTCTCTAATTGCTCTAAATTGGTATATCTATATCTTGCAATTACTTGCTTTGAGTTGTTTTGCAGGTTTTGATGATGATCTCTTTGGATCTCTTGGTTGTGTCTAAAATCACTTCCGTTGTGCTCTAACTTGCTACATCTTTCTAGGTGTATATCTTGTTTTGATACAACCTTGAGGTTCTTAGTGGTAATCATCTTCTGGTAATGATGCATATTTGTATGTGAGTTATATCCTTTCATGCTTCTAAAATTGCATATCTCTCTGTTTGGATATATCTCTACATCTACTCATAGCTTGCTCTTTAACTTGTGTATATCTTAGTATCTCTTGCTATGATCTAGATCCTACTAGTAGTCCTAACTTGTGATATCATCTACTAGTAGTTCATATACATGTAGTTTTAACCCTATTTACAATTGACATCTTTGCTCATCTATATGTTATGCTTATACATGCTCAAGCTTGTTCCTTAAATTGAATATCTACTATCTTGAGTTGCTTGCATAACATTGTGATGCAGGGTACATAGATCTACATGATATGTGGGAATTGGAGTATTTATGGATTTTTATGCAGATTTTGCTCCAGTTTCAGTTTTTGGTGCAAGACTAGTGCTTTTCATGCAGAAACGACCTTCTGAGCAAGACTCATTGCTTCGCCATGAGCTCCGATGGTTTTTGGTCAAATTCCATCATCTTGAGGGTCAAAATTGTAATTTATTGTTTTTCTGCAGCACCTTATCTTGCATTTTTGGGTTGTTCAAGTATATGCTTTAACTTGCTTTTCTTTCTATGCTTGGACAAGCCCCTATATGTGCTCTTCTACTCTCCTCATATATATTTTGTGTTATCTCCTTTCTCTTTAACAAGTGATGTTTCTTTTTTCTTCATAACCCCCACCTTTTTTAAATGACAAAGGGGGAGAAAGGTAATGTCTTCTTTTAAAAAGAGGAAGAAGGCATGTCTTACATGAAGAGGAGAAGAATGTCCATGTAAAGGGGAGAAGGTAAAGGGGAGGAGACATATATGTGTAGACATATATGAGTAGAAGGCATAGTTTCTATAAATGTTATGAAAGCTAACCATGCAGGAGAAATAGCATCAATTGAGGGTGAGTATGAAAACTCCATGCGCATCAATTGAGGGGGAGCATATGAGCTTAGTCCTATTGAAACCCCTAGGTTTCTCCAAAGGTATAAATTTACTTAAATGCTTTCAATACATTTATGGAATGATTTGTCATCTTCAAAAAGGGGGAGAATGTTGACTCAAGGTCAATTAGGTCAATGTTGACTCACGTCTAAATTGACTAAACCCGTGTTTTGATGATGACTAACCATTCCACATATTGGTGTCTAATGCTTCTACTTGAGTGATTTCAGATTAGGTATAGACACACTCCAATTGCCCTAACTTGCGCATCTCAAATTGGAGAAAAGACAAGTCAAAGTCATACAAGTGCACATTTTTGTAATATGATGTATATCCATTAGAATCATGTTGTAAATCACTTGTAATGATTGTATGACTTGTAATTAAGCTTAGAAAAATATCAGGAACACTTAGATC